>OX439141.1:24126275-25571787 GCA_949318255.1 Pollenia labialis
AATAATAGTCAATACAAAAATATAAAAGAACTAGTAAAAAAATTTATGTGTAGAAATATGATCCATTTTCATTGACAATGAAATCAACATCGATTAGTTCACATCCCTCTACTTTGCACCATTTAGTAGTACCACCATCCTTAAGATCTCCTTCACGCAACCTTTTGACTCCAATGTCCTTAAAATTGGTGATTTGATAAGCCAAAGATGCTGGGTCATTGGAGTATACAGCAGTTGTTGTTCCCTTTTCCAAATAAGAAAAGAGGTCTTCCGATACATGTCTCTTTCGCTTTCCTGCAAAAACCATTTTGTTACACATCTGTGGCTGCATAGTACCAATGTTTGACACCATATTTGCGCATGCTAATCGCGAGATATAGAGAAACGCTATTGGAGTAAAGTTTTTAGAAGCTTGGGTCCCAGCTTTAACAAACACATCATTTAAGTTCACCCGGGACTTTTATATCCTATTTTGATTCAGTAAGAACGTTATTACTCTATTAAATTTTAAAAACTTGCGAACTTATTCACAGCAAACTATTAATTTTACTTATGCGGGACAGAATTATATTCAATTTACGGATATTAATATTTATACTCGTAGGAAATTAATTTCCATCCAAAATTTCCAGAATTCATTCAATTAATTTCTATTTATAAGGGAAACTAACTTTTATTAAAATTGTAATAACTTTATATTTTATTAATTTTTAATACAATACATACATGTAAATTTTAAACAAAGTGAAATCCTTAAGTTTAACGTGGAAATACTTGAATTTTGCAACCAATGTATCTTTCCACTTATTTGTTATTTTACAATTTTATTTTCAGAAACTTAAATTTTACTTATTAAATTATTTTTATTGCTCCGCTATTCGCCAGGTACAGATTAACTTTTAATTAATTTTACCAAAGTTTGAATAACTCCGGTAAATTTTAACGCACTTGCAATTTTAAGAACATGGCAATTGGAGAAATTGCATCATTTTCATAAATCTGATAATCTTTTGTTTTTTTTTCCAATACACTTGTCAATTTACTACACTTGCAATTGGAGAAATTGCTCGTGATTCAATTGATTAAAATTTTCTCAATTATCCGAAATCGCACTTTAAAATTTACTACATTTGCAATTTAGGAAATTGCTTATAGTAAATTTATTAAATTTTTTTTTTTTTTTTTTTTTTTTTTTTAAACTTAAAAATTAACAAGAGAAAAAATGAGAATAATAGTCAATACAAAAATATAAAAGAACTAGTAAAAAAATTTATGTGTAGAAATATGATCCATTTTCATTGACAATGAAATCAACATCGATTAGTTCACATCCCTCTACTTTGCACCATTTAGTAGTACCACCATCCTTAAGATCTCCTTCACGCAACCTTTTGACTCCAATGTCCTTAAAATTGGTGATTTGATAAGCCAAAGATGCTGGGTCATTGGAGTATACAGCAGTTGTTGTTCCCTTTTCCAAATAAGAAAAGAGGTCTTCCGATACATGTCTCTTTCGCTTTCCTGCAAAAACCATTTTGTTACACATCTGTGGCTGCATAGTACCAATGTTTGACACCATATTTGCGCATGCTAATCGCGAGATATAGAGAAACGCTATTGGAGTAAAGTTTTTAGAAGCTTGGGTCCCAGCTTTAACAAACACATCATTTAAGTTCACCCGGGACTTTTATATCCTATTTTGATTCAGTAAGAACGTTATTACTCTATTAAATTTTAAAAACTTGCGAACTTATTCACAGCAAACTATTAATTTTACTTATGCGGGACAGAATTATATTCAATTTACGGATATTAATATTTATACTCGTAGGAAATTAATTCCCATCCAAAATTTCCAGAATTCATTCAATTAATTTCTATTTATAAGGGAAACTAACTTTTATTAAAATTGTAATAACTTTATATTTTATTAATTTTTAATACAATACATACATGTAAATTTTAAACAAAGTGAAATCCTTAAGTTTAACGTGGAAATACTTGAATTTTGCAACCAATGTATCTTTCCACTTATTTGTTATTTTACAATTTTATTTTCAGAAACTTAAATTTTACTTATTAAATTATTTTTATTGCTCCGCTATTCGCCAGGTACAGATTAACTTTTAATTAATTTTACCAAAGTTTGAATAACTCCGGTAAATTTTAACGCACTTGCAATTTTAAGAACATGGCAATTGGAGAAATTGCATCATTTTCATAAATCTGATAATCTTTTGTTTTTTTTTCCAATACACTTGTCAATTTACTACACTTGCAATTGGAGAAATTGCTCGTGATTCAATTGATTAAAATTTTCTCAATTATCCGAAATCGCACTTTAAAATTTACTACATTTGCAATTTAGGAAATTGCTTATAGTAAATTTATTAAATTTTTTTTTTTTTTTTTTTTTTTTTTTAAACTTAAAAATTAACAAGAGAAAAAATGAGAATAATAGTCAATACAAAAATATAAAAGAACTAGTAAAAAAATTTATGTGTAGAAATATGATCCATTTTCATTGACAATGAAATCAACATCGATTAGTTCACATCCCTCTACTTTGCACCATTTAGTAGTACCACCATCCTTAAGATCTCCTTCACGCAACCTTTTGACTCCAATGTCCTTAAAATTGGTGATTTGATAAGCCAAAGATGCTGGGTCATTGGAGTATACAGCAGTTGTTGTTCCCTTTTCCAAATAAGAAAAGAGGTCTTCCGATACATGTCTCTTTCGCTTTCCTGCAAAAACCATTTTGTTACACATCTGTGGCTGCATAGTACCAATGTTTGACACCATATTTGCGTATGCTAATCGCGAGATATAGAGAAACGCTATTGGAGTAAAGTTTTTAGAAGCTTGGGTCCCAGCTTTAACAAACACATCATTTAAGTTCACCCGGGACTTTTATATCCTATTTTGATTCAGTAAGAACGTTATTACTCTATTAAATTTTAAAAACTTGCGAACTTATTCACAGCAAACTATTAATTTTACTTATGCGGGACAGAATTATATTCAATTTACGGATATTAATATTTATACTCGTAGGAAATTAATTTCCATCCAAAATTTCCAGAATTCATTCAATTAATTTCTATTTATAAGGGAAACTAACTTTTATTAAAATTGTAATAACTTTATATTTTATTAATTTTTAATACAATACATACATGTAAATTTTAAACAAAGTGAAATCCTTAATTTTAACGTGGAAATACTTGAATTTTGCAACCAATGTATCTTTCCACTTATTTGTTATTTTACAATTTTATTTTCAGAAACTTAAATTTTACTTATTAAATTATTTTTATTGCTCCGCTATTCGCCAGTTACAGATTAACTTTTAATTAATTTTACCAAAGTTTGAATAACTCCGGTAAATTTTAACGCACTTGCAATTTTAAGAACATGGCAATTGGAGAAATTGCATCATTTTCATAAATCTGATAATCTTTTGTTTTTTTTTCCAATACACTTGTCAATTTACTACACTTGCAATTGGAGAAATTGCTCGTGATTCAATTGATTAAAATTTTCTCAATTATCCGAAATCGCACTTTAAAATTTACTACATTTGCAATTTAGGAAATTGCTTATAGTAAATTTATTAAATTTTTTTTTTTTTTTTTTTTTTTTTTTTTTAAACTTAAAAATTAACAAGAGAAAAAATGAGAATAATAGTCAATACAAAAATATAAAAGAACTAGTAAAAAAATTTATGTGTAGAAATATGATCCATTTTCATTGACAATGAAATCAACATCGATTAGTTCACATCCCTCTACTTTGCACCATTTAGTAGTACCACCATCCTTAAGATCTCCTTCACGCAATCTTTTGACTCCAATGTCCTTAAAATTGGTGATTTGATAAGCCAAAGATGCTGGGTCATTGGAGTATACAGCAGTTGTTGTTCCCTTTTCCAAATAAGAAAAGAGGTCTTCCGATACATGTCTCTTTCGCTTTCCTGCAAAAACCATTTTGTTACACATCTGTGGCTGCATAGTACCAATGTTTGACACCATATTTGCGCATGCTAATCGCGAGATATAGAGAAACGCTATTGGAGTAAAGTTTTTAGAAGCTTGGGTCCCAGCTTTAACAAACACATCATTTAATTCCCTTCTAGTTTTCCACACTGGACGAGTTGTAATTTGACCCAGAACACCTAGATTCTCTAGAGCTGTTCCAAACATTGAGTGGAAAACCACTTGGGCTATATCCTCAGCAACAACAGCTGATCTTTTCTTCCAATCAAAACTTACTGATGCACTACAATAAAATTTAAATCCATCCTTTCCCGAAAAGTTTATTTTCAACGCTTCAGCAGGACTGACAAGATAACTCCTTACAAAAAATAGCAATGGAAAGTGTATTTTGTTGTGTGTACGGGACCCATAAACTGCCAATGCGAGGCCAACTGCTTTGTATAATTGGTTACCTTCTGTTGGTGATTTCATCCGCTTTAAACACTCGATGATGTTGTTAACCATTGGGAATAATTTTAAAGAATCTCTTAAAGCATTTTCTAGTTTGTCCGTATAACGATTTTCCGCTGCCAAATTTATCATGAGAGTCAGGGGACCCAAAGTTTTTATTAAACCACTTCGACGCTCAGGCTTATATGTCAAACCGGTGAGGTGTGGCACGTCATTATTGTCAAGTCCTAATGCATTTAATTTTAATGCTTTTTCTTGATCCCCTCCTCTCATGGTATATTTGGCACACGACGTCCTTGTTTCATTCCAAACCAATTTGAATGATGTGAGCATGTCAACCAGAGGTGTAGCGAGTTTGAAATCGAAATTGCTGTAATCAATCGTTGCTTTATATTCGTCCGCCAATACTCTTATCGTGCATACTTGTGTCCCAATTTTGGCCTGTTTGTCACCGTTCATATTTCCTCTGTTGGCAGCATTTGGGTTGTCCATTTTTCGCAAGTAGGAGAAAACTGTATGCAAAATTCCAGATAAGTCATTGCTTTTGTCGATATCAATTATTGTGGGCTCGTCTTCACGTATGTCTTTTACAAAAAATTTCTTATAAAGGTAGGAAGTAAGAGAAACTATTTTGACCAACTCTGCATTTCTTTTTACGGGAGAGTAAATAGCATTATTGTCATCCGTATCCATCGTTTCAGACGGTCGGTTAGCACTTGTGGTTGGTGTTGTCATATTTAAGCTTGTAAATGAACTATTATCTGTTTTTACTTACTGGACTCCGGCTCGAAGGACCATGAATAATTTCGACCTTCTGGGTAGCCTAAATTATTTCTAAAGTTACAGACTTTCCTCTCTTATGGGATGAGAGAAGGAGAAGTCTGTAACTGCAGCGAATCTTTAATTACTCCACGGAATAATTAAAGTAGTTGCAGGTTATGGGATACAGAGACAATGCAGGTAAGTATTAGTGGAAGGGAGAGTAGAAAGAACTCAAATATGCTTACCCGAGGGATGGTTGTTGGCTTTGAGGGAATAGATCAATCTTACGTGCTGAGGCTGATCGGACTTCTCCTTTTGAAGGTTGCAACACAATTTTATTAAATTTAAAATTTTTAATGCAACACAATTTTATTAAAGTTAAATTTTTTTTTTTTTTTTTAATGTAAATACAAATTAAGTTACTTAAAATACCGTGCTGAGGCTGATCGGACTTCTCCTTTTGAAGGTTGATTAGAAAGTGAAAGACGGTTTTTATGATACGCGACTTAAGCGTCGCCCATCTTGATTTTCATTCTCCAAGCCAGGCTTGGAGAGTACTCAAGCGCGCATACACTTTTCAACCGCAGTGGTCATTTCAATCATTTCACTTCATTTTCTCAATTCACAATAATTCATGGGAAATTATTGAAATGACCGTTACAATTGATTTAAAAATACAAATTTTAAAATGGCTTATCTAAATAGTGCCATAGGTAGTATATTCAATTACAAATATATAATCCGAATAATTCAAAATAAATTCAAGTATAAATACAAATAGGTATTAGATTCAATTACAAATATATAATCCAAATAATTCAAAATAAATTCAAGTATAAATACAAATAGGTATTAAATTCAATTACAAATATATATATAAATCATTAGTGTACAATATAGATTGTACACCGCCTTTCGATGATGCATTGTCTTTATTTCCTCCAATCTGCTTACCACCGACATGCTTTGGAAGTCTTGCTCAGTTAGAGCCATAAAGGGCGCTCCTCGCAAAAAAGACCAGGAGTCAATGCGGCGAGGTCAAATGGATCTTCTGATAAGGCCGAGATAGGCCGTACCCCTTCAATTCGGGCCAGAATGGTGGCCAGCTCTTCAAAATTTAACCTCCTGCTACCGGTCACTCGCTTCACATGAAATTTGAAACTTTTCACGGCAGCCTCCCATAAGCCGCCCATATGAGGCGCGTACGGCGGGATGAGCCTCCACTCGAATCCTTAAGCGATATATTTCTGGGCAATATCCTGGGCTACCGTCCTCACAAATACGCCAAAGTCATTTTCTAGCTCTCTACTTGCCCCAAGGAAATGTTTCCCATTATCCTTTACTACCCGTTGGGGTAGTCCTCGCCTCCCAAGGAATCGAGCAAAGGCTGCAGTCGTCAACTCCGAGCATGGTTCTAAATGGAACGCCTTCGTGCTGAAGCACACAAATACTGCCACATACCCTTTTATTACTGCTCCAGTGCGTAAGGTGGACGACTTCATCACAAATGGGCCGGCAAAGTCTATACCGGTAACCTAAAGATAAATTGCACCTTTCTGGAGGTAAAGGTGCCATTAATTGAAAACATGATTGCTGTTTATAAATTATGCAAGTGTTGCACTGCCGTATTACCTTTTTCACTCGGGGTTTGAGTCGAAAAAGATAATATTCAGTTTGCACCATTCGGCACATCTGACTAATTTCTGCATGGTATAGAAACTGATGCAAATGTGTAAGATACAGATGGCAAAATCGGGAGTTGCCTGGCAGTATCATGGGATATTTTTCATTGTAGGGCAGAGACGATTGAGCCAGTCTGCCCTTTACCCTCATAACCGAATTTGCATCAAGAAATGGGTTTAAGGTTTTTAAAGTACTTTTTTTGCTATTGGTTGAGATTTTAGCAAATATTGGTATTCTTCATAAAACATTACCTTCTGAGCCAAGACAATTAGCCTCACCTTGACATGGTTCATTTCTTTTAGAGTTATTTCCCGCTTGCTTGGGGGTATATCCGGCCTGAGTTTGGCCGCGATTCTGTTATAAAATTTGAAGACATATATCATCACACGAAGAGCCCTTGTGTATGATGAAAATCTGTTAAAAATATCATCATCTTGTTGAACCTCCGCAGACAGCGTATGCACCTCAACTGGGGTTTCAATTACTTGCAAAGGCTTTCGCTTGGGCCATTCTGAAATTGGTTTATGCAACCATGGAGGTCCGTACCACCACTGCATGTGACTTACCAGCTCCTGCGACTTGCAGCCACGTGTACCTAGGTCTGCGGGGTTTGTATGCGTTGGCACATGCCGCCATGTTGCGCTGGGAACTAAGCGGTGTATCTGCGCAATTCTGTTTGCCACGTATGTCTCCCATGTTGACGGTGGTTTCGAGAGCCAGTCCAGTACAATAGATAAATCAGTCCACAAAAAATTTCATTATCAGTGAAATTAAGAGCGGTTAATTTTAATTAAGGATGCTTCTCACAGAATAGAGAAGAAAATAAAACGTATGTATGTAGACCGCTGTAGTGTAGTTTTAATGAAAAGACTTGTTTTCTGAAGGTTTATCAAATTCTGTCCTTTATTTTGAATTTCTTACACTATTTATGCTAATTAAACAATTCTTGCTTATCGTCTAGAGTTGAGTGATTTATTAGAACCACTCAATAACTTAAAATTATTTTATGCATGTTTATTAAAGTACTGCACAATTCAACATTTTATGTAAAAATGTCGTTCTCCATATTTTCATGCATTGACATGTTATGTTAACTCAGACAAGGTGTTATGCCATGTTATGTCTACATTAACATACTGTCTTTGCATGACTTTGCAATTAAGTTAAACTGTTGTAGGCTGTTATTTCAATAACATGTATTTTTAAATGTTTAACCTGCAGCATGTTTTTAATACTGTTTGAACCTGCCTGCCTTGTATTAAAAATATTCATTATTTCTTAAATAAAGATTCTAAATTAAATAACAATTGTTGAAATAAAAAAAACTTTTATTTTAAATTTTATATTAAATTTTGTTTTTAGAATACATTTTTTATTTCAAATAAGCTCAAAAACAATTTAATAAGTAAAAAACGGGTTTTGATGTACATTTATATTTGAATATTTAAAGTTAAACTTTAAATCCATATATATCGTTAGCTACACAGTCAAATGTGCTAAGTTACAAATATCAGTTTTTACAGGAGAGCTAAATAACTCATAAATTTTTGCAAAAATCATTATTTCATAAAAATTTAAATGCAAGCTTCTTCTTTGTCTGCCTGTTTGATCAATTAAAATGTAAAACACAAATAAATGCTGCATATTATCTCTCTTTTAGATGTTTTTTGACTTAGCACTTTTTATATTTTTTTTATTTTTTTGTTTACGTACATAGCACATTTTTTCCTGCTTGATAAAAACCATGATACAAACAAAACAAAATCTTTTTAAATACATATATACATATGTACATACATATATATAAAATTTTTTTATTGTTGTATTAATTTGTATCACAAAAAAAAATTTGCAGACTTACTTCGTTGCTGCTACTTAGTTACATTAGTTATTTCTATATAAAGTAATTTCATTATTGTAAATATCATTATAAAAATACAGACTAAACATTTATCACAAAACAAAATTTGCAGACTTACTTCGTTGCTGCTAGTCAAATTAAAAAAAATTACTATTAATCATGTGGTAAATCATCATAAAACTGATGATGATCTTTGGGCAAAGTCAATTTTAAACATTGTAAGTCCTCGTATTTCCTGCGAGTTATTGGCTTCCTTTTTTGGTAAAGCTGCTGTAAATCACACCACTGTAAAGGAACTATGTTTCGATCAATTCTTTGGGGTAAAATTTTCCATGATTCGGTGAACCTTAATTTGAAAAAAATCTCCCGATCAGGTGTATACCTTATAGCGCGTAGATCTGTCACTTTGAACTGTCACTGATATATGAGGAGCCGCAGAACAAACCGTACTTTTTTGTTTATTTAAAATTTTTCGGAAATTGTATTTTAATAAGAAATGTTATGAAAACAAAATACATAATACAAAGAGAGTCAAAAAGTAGAGTTTATGCTGGTTTGACATCTGTTTAGGTCTTTTTTTTTTTGGTAGTTTCATTGATACAGGAATTACATCTTTCATTGAATCAAAAGTGACAAAAGCTATGGTGAAAAAATACGTTTAGTTATGCACCAATTTTTTAAGAATCCATTTTTCAAATATGCTTATTAGATTTTTTTTGTTGATTTCAACCCAAATATTACAAAAATTTAAAAAAAATAATTTGTCAAAAAATGCAAAAAAAGTACGTTTTGTTCTGCGGCTCCTCATATAATGTGGCAATTGTATAATTCATCAAAAAAAATGATTCTCCAATATTTTTGGATCGCACAATATCACTGTTTTTCACAATTGTAGTATTAATAACTTTTTATACCGAATTTACTAAGCAAATCAACACACAATTTTTTTTCAAAAACCTTTAAAAAAAATTAACTTGACCGAACTCGATAAGCGTTTCACTTCAACTGATCATTTACATATACGAATATGAACGCCAACGCCAATTCAATTCCACTACCAAAAGTTTAATAACGGGACAATAATATCACAATTGTAAAAATCAAAGAATGAATTTGTTGATTTGAGTAATTCTTTATATGCAATGAGGAAGATCAATGAACTGTTTCTTTGATTCTTTCTTTCTATATTGAGTTCCATGTACATTTACTAATTTGTTGAAACAACAAATTTTATCTATATTTTAAATTATTCAAGAAATAACTATTTTTTTCCTCATTTCATAGAAAACTTTTGTAGAATCAATGAAACTGCTAATTCGAAAAATCATATAATCTCAATTGTTCAAATCAAAGAATGATGTTCTTTGATTTTTTATTTTAATTCGAAATATCAGAGAAAAGTTTATATGATATTAAGAATTTTTGCCCAAAGAATTGTAATTCTTTGATTTCACCAATTCCTTTTTTTCCGTGTAGCATGAGAGTGGCATCGTATGAGAAGGAGGCACGTGCCGAGTTAAATAACACGTCTGTAATCAACGAGCACGACTGTCAAACATCTTTGTTCATAAATATTTTCTTTCTAATATTTCGATATCCATCAGATTTCTTTCTCAAGGAATGAGTAATATATATATTGGCAAGAGACATTAAACTCTCCACATTCTATATTTTTTTTAATTATATTATTTATAAGGTATATTCATTCATCCCGATCTAATCCAATGAAGTTTCTGTTCTTATATGTTGAAAAACCGTATGGAATTTTTAAATTTAAAGCTAGAAAATTCTCCGGTTCAAATACTGTGTCGTGTATTTGAGTTTTTCTCTTCAGGCGGAGCATTCTGTTGAGATTCCTCTTATTTAAACCCACTAATGCATCCAATTGATTCAATTTACGAGGATAAGCTATAGATGTTCTCACAACGGGTTTCAATTTATCAAATATTTCGATAGGCACCTCATGTCTCGCTAAACTAACAGTGACATTCGAATGATTAAATTCAAATGGAACTTTTTCAGCATGATATTGATCATATTTGTAATCAATACAAGAATTTCCAGGCAAGACGTAATCATAAAACATTTGTAGGAAAGACACATCAGCTACTCGCCCAGGCGCACATGGTTTAACATATGGTGATGAAGTAAATTCTCTAACACTTAATCTTATTGGTGCGAATTTCTCACCATAATTTAAATCAACGATCGATTGTAACACACCCTGTTGTTCATAAACTAATTTCTTTGTCAACATTTGATTGAATTGAGGAACATCATAATAGACACCTGCACCAACAAAATTACTATTTTTCTTGAAGAAAGAAGCACGTAATGTGGATCTATCTGGAATTTTATTTATTATTTTTGATATTGAATCGTCAATTCTTAATGTGTAATAAATGAGTGACTTAGTATGTCTCGACAATGCCACTATGATTTGATCAGTTTTTGAGTATATTTCATCACGCTCAGCATTTGATAATCTAATAAGGCGAATGTTTTCTATTTGTCTTCCTTGATATTCTCCGACGGTACTCACATCCTCAAAACCATTTGCTATCAATAATTGTTTCTCAGATTTTTTGAATACTAGAAATTTCGTATTATTCAGATCTATGGTTTTCATTATATCTAACTGGTTCTTTATAGGAATGACGCTCATCGATTCATAAACCTCATTGCATGTGAAGAAACCCTTATCATAAAATTTAGATAATGAGTAAGCCACATCTATGGGCACTCTATAGGATTTATTGAGATAAGATGTGCAAGGTATGTAATTTGTCACATCTGAGAATAGAACCACTACTGAAGACACTTTATTAAAATAGGGAATTTGTTTACTATCACCAATTATATGTAAAAATTTACAACGAGATTTTAAAATTATTAAATTTATTGCACCATAATGCTCTTTTAAAGCTTCATCAATCCACACGTGTTCAAATACTGTGTCAGGAGAATTTATTAAGTAAGAATGCATAGTATGAATGTGACGATGTTTACCATTCGATTTCAACTTTAAACCTATCGCACCATCTCTCGTCGCAGCTAATAACAAATCATGACCACTAGAATTATTTAAAATGTAAGTGGTTTTACCACATCCTGGAACCCCTTGAATGTTATCAATTTGAGGTTTTGAGAAAGAGAAATAATTCAAATGTTTGGTCGAATTAAAAAGGAAATTTTCATTCATCACCTCCATATCATCACTCACAAGACCATACCTGCTCTTATACATTGCTGCTTTCAAATCTTTCCTCAATTTTGTGAATTCCTTACCATTGAACACATACTCATGTGAAATTTTTGATTGAGTTGGTTTAACTATGAACACACCCATTTTTATATCAACCACACCCACATTTTTCTTTTCTAACAAAACTATTCTTCTAGCCACATATGAAAGATCGTTATCAGAATTCAACCCATAACTGTTATACAGCATTAAATAATGATCAACAAGAATGTGGGGTGTTATTCTCCATATCTCTCTAACCTCTCTTATTGAGTTTCTAACTATTATGGAATCAATGTTAACATTATTTGGACCACATTCTTCGAAATATGGGTCATATTTAGAAATCGCTGAAGATCTATTCCAATTTTGCAAAACACTACCAACACTTTCAGGTAATTTGCTAGAAGGTAAAGATTTTAATCTCATGGTTGTGACCGTCATTTCGTTCCATGATTCACGAACACAATCTCCACTTATTACTTCAAAATTTATCGACGCGTTTAGATTCCCTATAACATATGTGGTGAATTCACTAATCCTTGCGTAAATTAACATGGTGTCCATATATTCCTCAGAAACATGATTTTGCAATAGTTCTATTATATCAATTATATAAGCATCAATCCTATCTTTGTTAAGAATGTCTCTGTCTATGTTTTGACAGATAGTGATTAATGTATTCTTTTCATCAATAGTTAATTTCGATAAGAAATCAGTTTGATTATTAGAACACACAATTTTAGTCTCTTCATTTCCAGAGGGTTTCTGTATCAATAAATTTTCTAAACTTTCGGCTAGAGAAGATGATACATCGACCACATTATCGGAAGAATTAATAGAAACCATTTCACCATAGAGTCTGTTAATTTCATCATCACCCATGATCGAATTCGGGTTTAAACCTACTTCATTAACGTGAGGTTCGTTGATATAATGATTGATTTTCTTCTTAATTGATTGGAAATACTCATGAGAATTATGAACATCCAAATACGTAACGTGTTTAATAGAACAAACTCTCTTATTTATGAACACGAAGAATATCTCAGAATTTAATGGATTGGCTGATTTTGGTTTAATCATTGCACAAGTATGGAAATATTTCACTGCGTCACACAATATGGTTCTTACACTTTCACTCATTATAACTTTAAGCACGAAAGAACCTCCATATTTCAATTTGTGTTTCATAATAAGGATTTGATTAAATAGAAGTTCCATATTCTTTGAATCATCCACACCCATTCGCGAACAACAATCAGCAATGATCAAATCGAAATACCCATTAGTTTTATTAAGCAAGTATTGAACCTGATCTAATTGCGTCAGATCTCCATCATATCCCATAGATCGTTGTTGAGAAATAATAGTCAAATTTCTAAATGTATTTTTATATTGAATCATATCATCACCATAGAAAACATGAGCGACACCAACTGTATTCTTGTATTGTTCGAACAAACAGGCAGTCATTCCTCCAGGACTTGCACCCAATTCTAGAAATCTATCACAACAAATATAGTGGGTTGACAAAATCTCCTTCAATTTAGAGTAACCACGATTTTTTACTGGGGGTAACATATTTGATTTCAACTGTGAGAAAGAATTTTCATCTAAAGATTTGATTAGCTCCTTTATCTCATTGATATCATTACAAATAATATCAAAATTTTTGTCAAAATCCTTCAAATAATCATCCCCGATATTCAAAGATGATAAATAATCAATGAAAGCTAACCTACTTCTTCTATCAACCAAAAACACGGACATAACAGGCAGTCCACTCGAAACCAATATTTCCAATATGTATTTCTTCGAATACTTCTTAGTGGAAGAATCGAAAAATATTAAAGGGTCTTTAATTTCACGCGACACTTCATTAAGGTTGTAAATCATTTTCATATTATATGGTTTCCAGGATCCTATCGAAAATTGATAAGTTGGTGATTTAGATTTAAAGGGATCAAAATAATAACAATTATTCTTGGAAGCATTTGTTAAAGATTTCACCCTATTAACGGTTTGAATCGCATCAATAGCGACACCCTCTACAAAAAAGACGGAAGGTATAGGAGACAATAGTTTCACTGTGGCCGATAAACTCATTGGATACACATTAAACAATGACATTTTACTTAATGAAAAAGATTTCACAGCGTGCATGATTTCGCTAACTACCAACGCGGCTGTTGTTCCAGTGTATTTAAAAAATATATGAATGAGTTCATCGACCTCATAACATATCATCTTGTGATATACGTTCACGATCGCTGAGTTGAGATCCATCAAATCTTTTTTATCCACCAAAACTAGAAAATCCTCTTCAATGGCACTGATATTATCGGGTAAACCAACATATAAATTCTCATTCAATGGTTTAGCTTCTCCAGAAGTAGATTTACTCAACTTATTGGGTAATTTTATTTTCTTCATCATGTCAGTGTAAAACTTAAACTCATCTATAACTTCAAAAATATGTGATTGTGCTTTAAAGAATTTTGTAGTCATATCACGTATTCTATCTATAGAATTATGATAAAAAATTTTTGTTTGCTTGACTATCACTTTAGAGACAACCATTCTATCTATAACATCATTGAGAGTAGCTCCAATACTTTTGGTCTCTTCTGGCATGATCCTTTCATAATGTCCAATACCATAAGGATCTATCTTGTTGGCTATAAATTTAAGATGTATCAATGATTTAGCTGATGACTTATCACCAAAACCGACTGCATTACAACCTTTTCCATTATTCATGTGAATTATGACATAAGCATCATAAGTGTGACAATAGTGCTCTATTATTGTTATGTCCCCAGGAGCTTTATTCTCAAGCATTGTTAAAAATTCACATCTCTGTTGCGTTGTCATATATGAGTAATCATTCGATAAGAGATTCCTAATCATTTCATCAACCATATTCATGTCATTAGACCCCACTAAAGAATAATAAAGACAACAACCATCGGCGAGATTAGATATTCCTTTATGTGAAGATAGTGTGCATGGGACCATATTAGCGATATGAAAATCAGTAGCTATACCAGCACCAATAAATTGTCGTATATTTAATTAACAAGACGTGGCATAGCCCCCAGTTACAACTTAAAACTGAACTCCTTTATTGATTTCTTTTACTTAATATATATAGTAACATAAAATAACAATTACAATAATATTCTTATCACAATAGAATTATTCTTATTACAATAGAATAGAGTTAGCAATTAAATGTAATGTTAGTAACTTTAAGTCTTTGAACTTAAAGTGTGTTATTCTTTGTTTGAATGTTTCTTACAGTGACTAAATTGTATGATCATATTTCAGACAATTTTATTTTAAGTAGGTCACAGAAACATTACTCATTTGGAATTTAAATGTTTCTTGAAGTGACTACATTGTATGATCGTATTTCAGAACATTGGTGAATTATATTTTAAGTAGGTCACAGAAACATTACTCATTTATTTCACTACACCTCCCCTTTTAAAGAGAAAGGTCTTATTGATACCATTGATCAAGTGGTGTCGATAAGAGCTTTCTTTACAAATTTAAATTTAACAAAAAATTTTCGTTTTATTTTTATAAAAAAACAAGTTAATAGGTAGTGTCTTAATATTAAAATATTATGTTATGAAATTATCTAGTTACTTATGGAATAATGATATACATACATATTTGTGTAAAAAAAAATTTTTTTTTTTTTTGTTTTTTTTTTTTTTTTTGTTTGTTTCATTGGCTAAAAACTTTAATATTTTCTTTATTAATTTTTTGTTTTTTTCCTTTTAAATTTACGAATATATTGTTTTTGTCGTCAATGTCAATTACTTTGTATGGTCCTTTGTAAAGTGGTTCTAGTTTGTGTGCTGTATGATTTTTAATAAACACTTCATGTCCTATTGTAATATCTGTATTGTTGATGTTTTTATCATGTATCTGTTTTTGATTTAGTTTCATCTTGTTAATTAAGTGTTGTGCCCTAGTTAATGCGGTTTGTAGACGAAATTTAACTTCTTTTGAATAATTATCAAAATTATATAAAGGATCTATTGTATCGAACGGTATCAATGGTGTATGTTGTGGACTAGCAGGGAAAATTAATTCGAATGGGCAGTATCCATGCACCGTAGATGGTGTTGTGTTAAAGGTATATGCGAAGTATTTTACCCATTTATCCCAATCGTTGTTTGAAGCGTTAAGATATGATCGCAAGTATTCATTAAAAGTGCGGTGGGACCTTTCTACTGTCCCTAAAGTTTGGTGGTGGTAAGGAGCCGATGCCGCCTTGCTAATGTTCAAAAGTTCTAGTAGTTCTAAAAGAACTTGGTTGTTATATTCGGTGCCCATGTCACTAATTATTTTACTCATAGGCCCATAAATTACTATGAAATGTTCTACTACTGCCTTTGCTACTGTTTTTGCGCTCTTATCAGTTACTGGTATTGCTATCAGATACTTTGTTAGGTCACATATTAAAGTTACTATATATTGATTTCCTGCTTCTGACATTGGAAGTGGACCTACAGTATCTATTACTACTGTATGGAAAGGTTTATGGGGTGTTTCGGTTAAAATCATATTTGGTTTTATATTTTTAGTAGTTTTATTAGTTTGACATTGAACACATTTCTTTACGTATCGGCAAACATCCTTAGTTATGTTTTTCCAATAATAAAATTGCCGAATCTTTTTAAGTAGTCTAGTCGTTCCAGGATGTCCTCCAAAGAGAAGACTGTCATGAAATTTTCTTAATAAATTTTCCTTTTCTTTTATATCTGTAATTATGCGTATTCTAGGTGTTAACGCTATTTGCAATCCTCTTATAAGTTTATTTGCTTTTTCTTCAAAATGTTCAATGTGTACGTGGCTAAATAACTTATCGTTCAAATTTATTTGTATTTTGTTAAAATTTCTACAATTTGCTTCTTTTTCAAGAATTGGAAAAAATTGATCTAGATCGATGTTTCCATTAGCAAACGTACTCTGTATATTTATTTTCTGTGCTATCACCTGTTTACCTCGTTTAAAACATAGTGTAGGAATACCTCTAATGGTATCCATTTTAAGTTTGGGCCACTTTTTTACGCAGTCGAAGCCAATAGTTTCGAAAACTCTAGGCTTTTCTTGAATTACTTGACTATCCTCACTTTGAACTTTTTGTTGTTTTTCCTTTTTCTTTTGTGCACGCGTGATTACCAGTTTAACATTGTTAATTAAAGGGATTGATTTTATATCACTGAAGTCAATTCGAGATAGCGCGTCCGCTCCTGAATTGTCTTTTCCTTTAATGTGTTCTATAATAAAATCATATTCCTCCAATTCCAGTCGAATTCTGGTTAATCTACTGGATGGATTTTTTAAAGAATATAGATATGTTAATGGTTTATGATCACTACGTATTATAAATTTATTTCCATATACATATGGTCGAAAATGGTTAATTGCCCATTGAACAGATATTAACTCCTGTTCTATAGTTGCTTTATTTGATTCACCCTTTGTGAATGCTCGTGATGCATATGCAACTGGAAGTTGTATACCATCTCTTTCTTGTGATAATATTGCGCCACAAGCAGTTTTACTGGCATCAGTAGTTATATAAAAAGTTTTTTCCAAATCTGGGTATTGCAGAATTTGCGGTGATAACAGTGCTGCCTTCAGGTGTTGGAATGCATGTTCACAATCATTAGACCATATAAACTGTTCCTTTTTCCTGGTTAGTTTAGACAAATGTACTGAATAAAATGCAAAATTTTTTATGAAGCGTCTGTAATAATTACAGAAAGCTACAAATCGACGTACTTCATCAGAATTCGATGGTCTGGGATAGTTTTTTATTGCATCATATTTGCTACTATCCGGCAGAATTCCTCTATCAGTACACCTATGTCCTAAATATGTAACTTCAGATCGGAAAAAAATGCATTTATCTGGATGCAGTTTTAAATTACATTCCCTGCATCTTTGGAACACCGTTTCTAAGTTTTTAAGCATGTGCTTGACGGAACAGCCTGTGACGATAACGTCATCCATGTATATAAAAGTTTTAGATTGAGCTAAACCCGTAAATGCTAAATTCATCATTCTCTGAAATGAATTTGGGGCTACTTTTAAGCCATATGGTAGACGCGTGAAGCGAAATGAACCATTATCGGTTGAGAATGACGTGATATCTCGCGATTTTTCATCCAACCCTATTTGATGAAACCCAGATGTTAAATCCAGACAGCAAAAAAATTTTGCTCTACCCAGTTGGTCTAGAATATCTTCAATCCTGGGTAAAGGAAACTTGTCCGCTATTAATTTTTTATTTAATTGCCGATAATCCACCACTAAACGCCAACGTTTTTCAGGATTATTTGGCAATGATTTTTTCGGTACAAGCATAATCGGACTATTATAATTAGACGCTGACGGTTCCACAATTCCATCTTGTTGAAGTTTTTCAACTTGTCTAATTATTTCGGACTTTTGTGAATGTGGCGTGCGATAATTTTTAATGTATACACCATTTTCGTCAGACAATCTTAATTTTTGTGTGTAAAATTTATTTGTAGTTATTTTGTCACTTTCTAACGCAAAAATATCAATATATTTCGAAAATAATAGTGATAATTCGGACTTAACCATTTCGGGACAATTTTTCCTTAACTTTTCTAAAATGGTTTGTTCTCTAATTTTGTCAGTGCTCTGGGTACCAATAATTTCATAATCAGATAAATTTTCACGTTTTATTGATACATTATTTAAAAACTTATTTTCTGGGCTTGTGTTAACAAATCTCACATATGGAAAGTTTTTAGATACAATGCATCCAGCGACATACACTCCGTCTTGTATAGTTTGATTTGGGATTACTAAATCAGTAGCTTCGCTATTGAATTTTATAGGTCTGAATACCTCTGATCTAGCTGGTAATGTAATTGAGTCATCATTTATACTTTCAAGTAGTGGTATATTTATGGAATAATTTAAATTATGTGGTCTCAAAGAAATTAAATTTGAATTTGTTTCCTGTCCGTATTGTATAGTGGCATTGTATCTTTTTAAAAAGTCTAAACCCAATATACCATGAAATGGTATTGGAAATGTATCTGAAACAACATGAAATTTGTGTGGAATCAAAAAGTTTTTGACTCTAAGGTCAATATGTATTGTACCTATGGATTTTATATTTCCTTCTCCTATGCCTGTTATTCGAATTATATTTTGGGAGTTGAATCTTAAAGATTTTATTGCATTCAGTTTGATTAGTGAGACATCCGCTCCGGTGTCCACTAGAAATGTATTTGAATCAGAATTAGTTGAAATTGAAAGTTTAATAAAGCTACTTAAATTGAGATTTAAGTGAAATATCGATTTATTACTCATTATCTGTCCTTCTAACTTTGGCCCCCCATATCTTGAGGGGGAATCTCGTTTCCCGAGACTCCTTGAGTCATTCTCACACGTCCCCCGTTTCGTGAATGGTGTGCCTGATTTCTATTATGGTTATTCCCGCGTCGCCAACTATTATTATTGTTAAAATTATTATTATTATTAGAACCATTAAAATGATTATTTCGACGCCAGGAATTACCATTTCCCCGGTAGTTATTAAATCGGTTTTCATGATTTTGCCTTGAAGACCCAGGGCGCTTAAAGTAAAACACTGATGAATTTGCGGTAATCGCTTCAGTGCTAGCTTCTATAAATTTCGAAACAACTTCATTCAATGAAGCAAAGTTTCCTGTTTTCATTATCAATTTAACTTCCTCATTTGCTGCATTTTTAGAAATCGCTTTAGTGACATTTTGTTTTATTAATTTCTCAGAGATATTATATGGGTAGCCCTCTCGTATGTAGGCTCCAAATAATTTTTTTGTGATTTGCTGAATTTCCTCAGCGTATGAAGTGGCTGACTTCGACTGTTGTTTTATATTCATTAATTTTGAACATAAAACCTCAGACGATTCACCCTGAATATTAGATTCTAGTTTACTCCTTATAGCCACTATCGAATCCTCATTTGTAATTAGGTTCCTAGCTTGTCCTTTAAGTTTAGTCTTAATTACTCCTATCGCTATTTCCTCATGCGTATCCTTTATTTTTTCAACAATTGTTAACGCATCCAAAAAACTCTGGAGTTCGTCTACATTTCCGTCAAAAGTGGGGACAATTTTCGTTGTCTTATCTATTACTTCGTCCTCTGAACGCGTCATTGTGGTTGGTTGTATTTCTTTGTCTTCCTCAAAATCTTCTTGCTCGCTATCGTCCGATTCAATGATTTTCTTATCAACCTCGCAACTTAGGGTAAGAGGAACTTTAATATGAATATTATGCTTATGAAAAATTTTTAATAATTTATCCCTTAATTTGAAAAATATCTTATCAGCCTGTTCCTTATGTTGTGTGGAATATCTATCATATTGTCTGTTTAAGATTTCTCTAATATTGTTAAATGACTCTATTAAAATAGTAATATGCTTGTTTAAGGTTTCCGATTGTATCGGTCTATTTTGGTTAAGGCATTTATAAGATTGTTTAAACTTGATTTCTAAGGGTTCTATACTACTAATAATGGTTTCCCATTGCATACCTTAAAATAATACGTTTTTTTTTTTATTATTATATTAATATTTTATTGATACTTATCAAATTTATCCAGCATCCAGCATTCAGGACATTCCCTATACATGTCATAAAAAGTATCGATGCACACAAGGTGAAAAATATGTTTGCAGTTCACTAACATCAGGATTTCATGATAAGGTGTGATGTAGCCACAACACACTTGACAAATTTTATCGGATTTGGCTGATTTTTTGCTTCCCATTTTTCTGGCTTTCCTTTGTTGTCTTCTAATATCTTCTTATATCTGTTGTTGTTGCTATTGTTCTTTAAGGATATGAATTCTTATGTTTTTATATCTGCTGTTGTGGGGCGTTGTTACTATTGTTTTTTAAGGCTTTGCACATTATTTTTATCACATAGATAACACCTATTATTACCACAACCACTATTGAGAAAATTTCCACGTAACTCATGCTATTGTTTTTTATTGATTCATTTGTAACAGGTTGTTGTATATTTCGGCGTAGTATCTGCACCAGTTCTTTATTTTCATTTTCCTCTGTGGACTTTCCCACTTCATAACCTGCTACGAGTAGTGGTATGGTGGACAATATTTTTTTCCACCAGGTCATTAAAAAAAAAATTTTTTTTTTTTAAACTTATAGAACTATTAAGTTTTTCTCACTTTTTATTTTACAAATATCTTTTGTCTGTGTTTATAAAAGCCGAAATTAAAAAAACACATTTTTACCGAATCACCACTGTTCACAAAAACTTAAAAAAAACTGTCACGGTCGCCATGTCGTATATTTAATTAACAAGACGTGGCATAGCCCCCAGTTACAACTTAAAACTGAACTCCTTTATTGATTTCTTTTACTTAATATATATAGTAACATAAAATAACAATTACAATAATATTCTTATCACAATAGAGTTATTCTTATTATTCTTATTACAATAGAATTAGGGTAAGTGAAAATACTCAGTTAGCAATTAAATGTAATGTTAGTAACTTTAAGTCTTTGAACTTAAAGTGTGTTATTCTTTGTTTGAATGTTTCTTACAGTGACTAAATTGTATGATCATATTTCAGACAATTATATTTTAAGTAGGTCACAGAAACATTACTCATTTGGAATTTAAATGTTTCTTGAAGTGACTACATTGTATGATCGTATTTCAGAACATTGGTGAATTATATTTTAAGTAGGTCACAGAAACATTACTCATTTATTTCACTACAAAATTTATTAACAGGTGGAGAAGATAAAAGTTCTGAATTCATAACCTTCTTTATCACTCCGTCCTGTTCATTAAACACTAAATCACAAACATTCATTATTTCATTGTCTAACTTATCCATCACAGAATAATTATCATACTGAGGAGCGAAATATCTGGAATTAATAGAACTCGGTTTAGATAAGCAACACGAATGCCCAACAACATTATTATAAACTCTCACAAACTCCACATCACTTTTAGACACTTTTATTATCTGGTTTTGGAACAACATGATAAGTTCCTCGTATGGAACTTTACAAAATGACATAGAAGCAGTTGGTTGATTCATTTTAAATAACTTGCGCACGTGATACAAAAATTTTTGAAACGTTGTCAATTTAGCTCCTTCTCGCAGTGCTTTCTGCTCTGTAGTCAAAGCTTGTATTATTTTTCCATGTTCCCATTTCTTTTGATACGTGTACATGTATATCGCGAAACTTAATGAATACAAATAATCTGGGTCTTTGAATTTGAATTCTTTTATGTTCTTAGCATCATGCACGACTCGAGAGGATGTGGATTTCGCGTAATCAAATATCACTGTCGGTTGAAACTTAGTGTCACTTAATCCAAAGGCGTAATTGCAAATATCATTGAATAAATTTGTCTCTATAAGAAGGGTTTTGGGTCTCAATGTCATCCTTATATTGTTGTTATCAACACCACCATAGAACCAATCAAAGTATACAAGGCGTGTTTTATCTCTCCAATCCGGGAAGGTTATACCATAGAAAATATCGTTAATTGGAGAAGAATCAATTTTTGCTATTTTAAAGAATTGAATATCATTTCTATTAAATAATAACTCTTTCACATAGCAATTTCCCTTATCAGAATAAATAACTGGAGATGTTACGTATTCAAGATAATTATGTAAATTATGAGAGTATCCGAAAGACGTGTCATTAATATGAACAAAATTAATATTTTTCCCTATGACTGAAAACTGCATATCAATGGTCTCCAAATATCCTTTATTTTGAAGGAGTATCATTGGATTAAATATGAAAGTCCCGTATAGTAATATAGATTCCTTCTTATCCATAGCATTAATAAGAGTCTGTAGTGGAATATCGTAAATAGAGTGTATAGCCATCATGTAGATGGACTTTCGAGGACAGTTTTCAACCTTGTTTCTACATAATAATTTATTATCACTCAGCAATGATTTTATGGAATTTTGTCTCGATTCACTATTGACATCGAGATGTAAAAATTTTTCTATCCTATTTGTTCGCCTATATGAATCATATTTCGACAAGATGGGTTCACAGGAATGTATGTGTTTATAGTCACACATTATGTTATTCATCGCATTCCCTCCAACATCTGTCACATAATCATCGTAATAGGACATTTGATCCATAATCGACTGAGCTTTATGGATTTTTACGAAGTTTTTCAAAATCAACTTTGTTTCCAATGATCTTGATACATTTAGAACCGGATGACCTACAGATACATCACCCTTGAACTTAAAATTAAACTCAGGGTAAGTATCTTCAAATATCTTCTGATATTTCGGTTCTAATTTTGTGTGAATAACTTCGGAGATTTCTCCCACCGGCTTATTCAATTTCCCTTTTATTAGATCAGAACAAGTCTGATCTATAATGTTGTACGTAGAAGTATTTCTATCACGTATCAATCGTGTTATCACTTCTTTTGAAGTGTCATCAGACACTGATAAAAACACTTTCTCGAGAACATCTGAAGATGAAGTCATCTTAAAATTGTTTGATTAGTAATCAAAAATATTTATCGCTGTGCGATTAAATGGTAGCTTATATTTGCAGAATCTGTGTGTAGACACACAAAATATACGATATATTAAATATACGTAAATTTGATAAGATTTTTCTTGGCTTTCCGTACGTAGTTTTTGCTCATTTTGTGACTCCGATTTGTAAAAAAAATTTCCGTTGGCCTCCGGAATGTATGTGCAGATATTTTTGCTCCAGCGTACTCTTCTGTTATTGTTCTTGACACTACTACCAGAGGTTTCAGCACAAGGGATTTCTGAGGGTAACTGAATTTTTCCGGCATCCCAGCCATTTAGTTTTGGCTGGGCCGCCTGGAGTTTCCCGGATTTCTCAATGGGCAATTGGTCCTTATATGTCCCACTCTATTACAACCGAAGCATCTAATTGGTTCATCCCTCATTCTTCCATGAACGAAATTATCCCTGTTGGGCTCATTACGCGGTGAAGCCACGGCCTGTTGTCCATTTGGTTGATTGCACTGCTGTTCTCCTGGCATATTATTTCTCCCTCTGGAGCCGAAATAATTAGCCCCTTGCCAATCGGTACTCTGCTGCGTATTCTGGCCACGCACTTGGTTGTTGGGATACCTCTGCTGTGGTTGCTGGCAGAACCTGTTCTCTGTGTGCCCATTTGTTCTACATATCCTGCAGGACAACGTACGTAACCTTTTAAGGCACTCTATTTGGTTGTGACCTCTACGGTGACAGAAATCGCATTGTTCTACTTTTTCTTCTGCGTTACCCTTACATGAGGGACCTATCTCATGTCCATACATGCCACATTTTACGCAATATGGTGTGTTTAATCTCTGTTCGCAATTTGTCCTATTGTGGCCTTCCTGGTTACAGAAACTACACGTTGTCGTTATGGTCACAGTGTTTATCCCAACCTGACCATCGCCAAAAAGGTGTTCTGCATTTTCCACTATCTGTACTAATTTTTCCAAATCCTCATTTTCCTCGCCTACAAACCTTGTCCTTAGAGCTTGATCTCGGAGCCCTTTAATGAAACTTTTTACCGCCAATCTCTTGAAATCTTTTAATATGATTTGTCTACTGTTCGCATCGCTCCATTCATTCACTGCGATGCCTTCCGCTTCATTAAGTAATGCTTCTATTCGGCTACCGAAACGGCTCGCTGGTTCCTTTGCTCCTTGCCTGCATGAGATAACAAGTTCCCTGATCTGGTCTAGCGTTTTTGCCTTAAGGTACTGCTTTTTTATAGCGTTACAGAGAGCATCCACTGTACCGAAGGAATGGGGTGCTATTCGCACGTAAGCAGAACCCATTAACCGTAACTTGAGGCACTCTATGACTTCTGGAGTTATGGCTCTGCTGTCGTCATTAATCAGTTCTCGCTCTGCCAACTTACATCCTTGAATAAAACGGAAAACTTCTGAAGCCAAATCCGGTCCCTCGGTGCCAAAAAACGTAGGGACTATATTGTTGACAAGTTTTGTAATTGTTGAGATTGACGCCATGTTTTGCCTTCTAATCACTGAGTTGCTTGAAGTGGGGGTTGATAATAGTCTCTGGAGGGTTCTCCGGGATTCCTCTAAAAAGCTCTCGAAATCCGCTTTAATATGGGGCGAATTGAGTTTAAGCTGTACGAATTCCCTCTCGTACTGCGATAAATCTGCTAACTTTCTGTTTATCGTTTCTACCGTATATCCCCTGCTACCCGCCTTTCTTGCGTTTGTTTTAATACACTGTGTTTTGGCTATCAAATCAAGAGCTGCCGCTTCCTCATCTATCTGGATTTCCTCGTTCAAATTGTCCGCTGTTTGTCCGCCCGAGGCTGTATGGCCGCCGTCTGCTCGTTCTATTACTATCTTTGGAGCTTTGAAGCCTTCCTTTGCCAGTTCTTCACTTAGGGATGGAGTGGGTGACCTACTTTTGTGTATAATGTCGAGTTCACGATGCGCGTTTTCCAAGGCTGTTTGAAGTCTTTGCACGGTGTCGTCTTGTACGTCTATTTGCTGTTGTTGTTTTAGTTGTTTTTCTAATTCTTTCTCACTCAACCCCTTTTTCCTCAATTTTTCGCCCAACGCCGCGTTTTCCTGCACTACCTGTTCCAACAAACTGTCCGTATATTTGATTTGTTCCCTTAGCTTCCGACTTTGCTTTTCTAACAGTTTTTTTGTTCCCTCTAAGTCCTCTACCCTGTTGATTAAGTCCGCGGATTGGCCCTTGTTCAAGTCACCTAACAGTTGTAAAACATAACCAACCTCTTCTAACTTGGTCAGTCTCTGGTGCCTTATAATCTCCCTATGTTGTTCCGTAAATTCTTTACCTAGTCTTAATCCGTTCAATTCTGTCCACGCGAGCACCTGTAGACTGTCCACTGAATAGTTATACTTATTAAGTTTGGTTAGTAATTCGTCTGTTCTTGACTGAGGGTTGTCCATTTATACTCACGAAAATTGCAAAAGAATACTTACCAGCATCAAGACGATTTGTGCCATCCTTAAATTTTGGGGAATTAACAAAAAAAAAAACTTTTTACGCGTCGCGTTGTATTGGTCCTTCCTCAAAACTTCCTCAATACAGCTGGTGTCAGTGGCAACTACTTGTATATCCACCACTTTGTATTTTCACAAAGATACTAAAGGCGTACCAGAATGTGGCTGCTTAAGACCTTCAGCGCTTTGCTTCTACACTCAGTGGTTTCCTTAACGTTTTCCTCGCCACCGTCTTAACTGATTTTGTTACGTTTTGAGGAAAAACAAACCGAAATAAATCGCCTCCTGATGTGGTGAAAAGTCCCCGGCAACTTACTTGCAATTCCACCAATTCGCACTTCAGCGAAGATACTAAAGGCGTACCAGAATGTGGCTGCTTAAGACCTTTAGCACTTTGCTTCCGTGTTTACTGGTTTCTGTTACTTTCGTTGCTCTCGAAACCAGTCGCCATAACAGGGAGGGATCTAAATTCGACAAAAATGTCGTGTAATAAATAAATTTTATTCCTGGAGGGTCCCTTGGGAATCGCAGGATCTTTATTTAATTACCGGCTGCGCCAATTGTTGTAGTTGTAATATTTAGAGACCTTTTTTTTACTTTTATTTTACACTCTTTATTTTTCTGACCTGGAGTGCTCCGTGGAGATCGCAGGTAGATTCTTATTTGCTTGCTAATTACAACTGCCCTTAAAATTATTCTTACCCGCTATTTATACCAAGTTCTTATAATTAAAATGCTGACTGTACTAAAGTCAGCAAGTGTCTAAAGTGCTGACCCGTATAATTGAGTCAGCCTATTTTTGATTACTTAATACTAAATAATATTGTTTTTTTTTTTTTTTTTTTATTACTTAATACTAAATACTGCTATACTTATTATATACGAGGGTGACTCTCAGATATCCATCAAGATTTCTTTCTCAAGGAATGAGTAATATATATATTGGCAAGAGACATTAAACTCTCCACATTCTATATTTTTTTTAATTATATTATTTATAAGGTATATTCATTCATCCCGATCTAATCCAATGAAGTTTCTGTTCTTATATGTTGAAAAACCGTATGGAATTTTTAAATTTAAAGCTAGAAAATTCTCCGGTTCAAATACTGTGTCGTGTATTTGAGTTTTTCTCTTCAGGCGGAGCATTCTCAACAAAATTTAAATGTAAACCAATAATATTATTAAATAATATATTATAAATAATTATTACGAAATATCTCTAGTATTGCGGCATATGTATAGCATGAGAGTGACATCGTATGAGAAGGAGGCACGTGCCGAGTTAAATAACATGTCTGTAATCAACGAGTACGACTGTCAAACATCTTTGTTCATAAATATTTTCTTTCTAATATTTCGATATCCATCAGATTTCTTTCTCAAGGAATGAGTAATATATATATTGGCAAGAGACATTAAACTCTCCACATTCTATATTTTTTTTAATTATATTATTTATAAGGTATATTCATTCATCCCGATCTAATCCAATGAAGTTTCTGTTCTTATATGTTGAAAAACCGTATGGAATTTTTAAATTTAAAGCTAGAAAATTCTCCGGTTCAAATACTGTGTCGTGTATTTGAGTTTTTCTCTTCAGGCGGAGCATTCTCAACAAAATTTAAATGTAAACCAATAATATTATTAAATAATATATTATAAATAATTATTACGAAATATCTCTTGTATTGCGGCATATGTATAGCATGAGAGTGACATCGTATGAGAAGGAGGCACGTGCCGAGTTAAATAACACGTCTGTAATCAACGAGCACGACTGTCAAACATCTTTGTTCATAAATATTTTCTTTCTAATATTTCGATATCCATCAGATTTCTTTCTCAAGGAATGAGTAATATATATATTGGCAAGAGACATTAAACTCTCCACATTCTATATTTTTTTTAATTATATTATTTATAAGGTATATTCATTCATCCCGATCTAATCCAATGAAGTTTCTGTTCTTATATGTTGAAAAACCGTATGGAATTTTTAAATTTAAAGCTAGAAAATTCTCCGGTTCAAATACTGTGTCGTGTATTTGAGTTTTTCTCTTCAGGCGGAGCATTCTCAACAAAATTTAAATGTAAACCAATAATATTATTAAATAATATATTATAAATAATTATTACGAAATATCTCTTGTATTGCGGCATATGTATAGCATGAGAGTGACATCGTATGAGAAGGAGGCACGTGCCGAGTTAAATAACACGTCTGTAATCAACGAGCACGACTGTCAAACATCTTTGTTCATAAATATTTTCTTTCTAATATTTCGATATCCATCAGATTTCTTTCTCAAGGAATGAGTAATATATATATTGGCAAGAGACATTAAACTCTCCACATTCTATATTTTTTTTAATTATATTATTTATAAGGTATATTCATTCATCCCGATCTAATCCAATGAAGTTTCTGTTCTTATATGTTGAAAAACCGTATGGAATTTTTAAATTTAAAGCTAGAAAATTCTCCGGTTCAAATACTGTGTCGTGTATTTGAGTTTTTCTCTTCAGGCGGAGCATTCTCAACAAAATTTAAATGTAAACCAATAATATTATTAAATAATATATTATAAATAATTATTACGAAATATCTCTTGTATTGCGGCATATGTAGAGCATGAGAGTGACATCGTATGAGAAGGAGGCACGTGCCGAGTTAAATAACACGTCTGTAATCAACGAGCACGACTGTCAAACATCTTTGTTCATAAATATTTTCTTTCTAATATTTCGATATCCATCAGATTTCTTTCTCAAGGAATGAGTAATATATATATTGGCAAGAGACATTAAACTCTCCACATTCTATATTTTTTTTAATTATATTATTTATAAGGTATATTCATTCATCCCGATCTAATCCAATGAAGTTTCTGTTCTTATATGTTGAAAAACCGTATGGAATTTTTAAATTTAAAGCTAGAAAATTCTCCGGTTCAAATACTGTGTCGTGTATTTGAGTTTTTCTCTTCAGGCGGAGCATTCTCAACAAAATTTAAATGTAAACCAATAATATTATTAAATAATATATTATAAATAATTATTACGAAATATCTCTTGTATTGCGGCATATGTATAGCATGAGAGTGACATCGTATGAGAAGGAGGCACGTGCCGAGTTAAATAACACGTCTGTAATCAACGAGCACGACTGTCAAACATCTTTGTTCATAAATATTTTCTTTCTAATATTTCGATATCCATCAGATTTCTTTCTCAAGGAATGAGTAATATATATATTGGCAAGAGACATTAAACTCTCCACATTCTATATTTTTCTTAATTATATTATTTATAAGGTATATTCATTCATCCCGATCTAATCCAATGAAGTTCCTGTTCTTATATGTTGAAAACCCGTATGGAATTTTTAAATTTAAAGCAAGAAAATACTCCGGTTCAAAAACTGTGTCGTGTATTTGAGTTTTTCTCTTCAGGCGGAGCATTCTCAATAAAATTTAAATGTAAACCAATAATATTATTAAATAATATAGTATAAATACTTATTACGAAATATCTCTTCTTTTGCGGCATATGTATAGCATGAGAGTGACATCGTATGAAAAGGAGGCACGGTTGAAATGTTCCTTAAAAATGCCGAGTTAAATAACACGTCTGTAATCAACGAGCACGACTGTCAAACACCTTTGTTCATAAATATTTTCTTTCCAATATTTCGATATCCATCAGATTTCTTTCTCAAGGAATGAGTAATAAATATATTGGCAAGAGACATTAAACTCTTCACATTCTATATTTTTCTTAAAGTGGCAGGATCGCCATGTAAGGGTCGTGTATGGTATTTAGGTGTAAATATGTTTTCCCTGTAGCACTTTAATTTATTTACAGCTCAAGTGTGTTCTGAGCTACTTGGCAGGCTGCTACCAGTGGTTTACTAGGAGCCTGAATCTGAGAGTCAAAAGCTGTCTTCAATTGCCAGATTGATTCTGCCTTTATTTGCCATTAATTTTTCTATTTATACAATTTTTGCTAACCTACTCTTACTTTACTATTACACAATTTTTAACTTACTTAGCAAATAACTTATTACTAAAATTTTATTTGTTTGACACAGTTGGTAAATTTAAATTAGGTCAGTTCTCATATTTATTTATTTGTTTTCATTTTAGCTGAATATTCAATGCTCGTATTTTATTACATTTATTTATTTGCTGTTACTTTTTTTTTCTTTGTTTATTTTTTTTTTTTACTTAATTTTTGGTGACTAAGAATCCGTACTTTACAATCCAACAAAAATCAAACAAATGTTTATATTTTCTTTTTAATAATATTTATTCTTAATTTTTATTAAGTTAATTTATTTATCTTTTTCTATCAAGCATATGGAACTATTTCTAGTTCTAGTGCTTTTTGCTTCTTTTACTTGACTGTCCCTTAATGCTAAAATTTCTTCTCTTTAATATTTTTTTTACATTTTACGTTCTTAATCTAGAATTCTAATAATAATCTTGACCCAATACAAAATAACAAAAACCGCGACCTTCCACAATGTAGTTTTACACATCTGGTCGACATAAGTGCAATTCTATCCCACAACACTCAGCACATGTGCCAATGTGTGTGTTCCTCAGTTTGTTTATTGTTATCATAAAACAAAACAGTCACAAACAAACTGACACTATTGCAATATGATCTTGTTATTTTTGTTACCAAGCACTTGGGTTGGTTACTCAAGTGGTGAGCAATAAACACAAATTATTATTCGTTGTTTGTACCAAGAATAATAATTAAGGTCACACTACACACTATTGAGTAATCAGGGAAGTCTTCCGGCCGCTTCCGCACTTCATCCAATCGGGTTTGTAACCACTGACACGTGTCGGCTGGTCTTGCCGTCAAGAGATTGCTGACCTCACAGGGCTGTCGGGACAATGCGTCGGCCACAAGGTTCTGCTTCCCCTTTCGGTACTTGACGGAAAACTGGTACTGTTGTAACTCCAGTGCCCATCTTGCAAATCTGCCGGTTGGTGAGTCAATAGAGTTGAGCCATTTTAGAGCCAGATGATCCGTGACGACCACAAACTTATACCCCTCAAGATAGTGCCTCATTTTGCGGATACCCCACACGATGGCCAGACACTCCTTTTCTGTGGCAGAATAGTTCTTTTCTGCGGCATTCAAGTGTCGGCTAGCGTAGGCAATAACCTTCTCGGCGTCGTCTAGATCTTGGGTTAGGACTACTCCCAATCCCTCATCGCTTGCATCAGTTTGTAGTACAAATGTTTTGTTAAAGTCGGGGCAGGCCAATACGGGGGCGCTGGTTAATTTCACCTTCAAGAGCTCAAACGCGTTTTGCTGCTCCGCTCCCCACTTCCAGTGCTTACCTTTTTTCAAGCAGCGCCCAGAAACCGCCGAACCTCTTTTATATTCTTCGGGGTGGGTATTTGTGAAATAGCCTCCACCTTAGCTGGATCGGTTCTAATTCCTTCAGGGGTAACGAGGTGCCCCAAGTACTTGGTCTCTGTTTTAAAAAACTCACATTTATCGATATTTATTTTTAGATTGGCCACCCTCAGGCGGCGGAGGACTTCCCTCAGGTCCATATGTTCTTGAAAGGTTGTAACGAACCTTCTTGGCTGGGGTATAACTCGCCGGTCATCCAGGGTTCACTTTGCAGTAAATTTATACATTGTTCGTGACCTCGTTAAAAAAAAAAACAAACACACTCCATCAATTATGGGGTTATATAAAAAATAAACTTTATTTATGCTCTCTTATACACGAAAATAATTAAACGGCGTTACCGATTGACACTACACCCACGCGGCACGAACGAGGGGAGTATTATCGTACGGTCGGCTCGATCGCCTCTGTAGACAATGGTCGGGACGAGGTGTACGCGCTTACTTGTGGACATACAAACGGCGCACACAGTGAAGCCACTAAACACGCACGGCCCTGCAGGATAACCACGGGGACGCGGTGTCCAGCAACTCGTAGTCGCGTACCTGCGGGATGACCACGGGCACACTACTACGCTCGGCTGATAGCGTTGATGTAGCACTGAATTGTAGCCTGCGGGATGACCACGGAACTGCAATTAGTTCTACACCAACACCACTACAAATAACTAACTAACTTTACCAAACTCACAGGCCCTGCAGGATAACCACGGGGACGCTGTGTCCAGCAACTCGTAGTTGCGTACCTGCGGGATGACCACGGGCACACTACTACGCTCGGCTAACAGTGTTGGTGTAGCACTGGATTGCAGCCTGCGGGATGACCACGGAACTGCAATTAGTTCTACACAAACACTACTACCAATAACTAACTACACTACTAAAACTTACAGCGGGATAACCACCGTAAAAGACCACTTACCAACCACTGCGCTCGACACCGACTGATCTTGATTTTCATTTTCACTCTGCTTTTATACTTTTCTGTTGTCGTACGTACAAGATGACTGCAACTGACCATCTGTTAGGTCAGCTGTTTGGCCCATCTGTTGGTCATGTGTTATTTGCTATGCGCCGCTAGGTGTCTCAGATGTCAATTCACATCTACTGGTGGCCACTAGAGGTCGCCATTGGTAATTTCAAATTCAAATTTATTCCCAAGATAAAAGACAAATATAATAATGCCATCATACAACAATTCATTTCAAGGCAATACTAATAATAATCACGAAAAAATAATACTAATAATAAGAATATAATAATGCCATCATACAAAAGTTCATTCTAAGGCAATAATAAAAATCAAGGAAAATATAATACTAATAGAAATACAAATAGGAAGAGAAAAAATAATAAAATCATTTTACAGAAAGAAAAATGTGTAGGTGGAAACGAGGGCTTCCGACTTCCATCGTCACACATCCCCTCTTCGTCACAGGCCGTTGGCTTCCTCTCACGGCAGGACCTCTACCTGGACTCTCCCTGCTTTGGAGATCGTCACTCTGTATTGTAGCCCTGGCATATGTGACGCTGTTAAGGAAACATTCATTAACAGGGAGAGGATCTGACTTCTTGCGAAGAAGATTCGTCTCTAGAGTCATGTACGCCAGAGCCCCAGCTGCGACACCAGTGTGGAACATGGTCTTGGTAGTCGGGAAGCAGCTAAAGACATAACTACCTCGGAGACCAGGAGAGAAATCAGGATACCCTGCCTCTCTCATAGCCGTCAAGCTAATCGGTCTCTCCAAGTTTTTGCAAAGTAAGATCCTGTAGGCAATTTCCGGGTGCGCAGCAACAACTCGTGAGAGGGTGACATCAGTGTTGGCTAAGTGCCTTTTAGCAAATTGGACTCTCTTGATTCGGTATTTCAAGCAGAGATTATTAAAAATCTCCACTCCTCGAGGAGTCATCTTCTCTTTATTTTTAGTAGCGATTGATGTTCCCCGTGACAATACTATCGTGATAAGAGTGCTTATCTCCTTTCCAAACACCTCGACATCCGTTTCATGAGACTTGGGGGCAGCCCTGATGATATCTGCATTAAAACCTACGTAGGCGAAAACAGCAGCAGTGTCAACAACAATGTCATCGTTTATTTGTGCTGTCATCAGTTCGATTTCCATCCGGCGGTAAGCCTCTGCTACCTCACCAGACAGGGCAGGTGATTCTTCAGTGGGCTGCAGCCAATCTCCAACAATGATGTTTGCCATGATAGGAGGCTGGTTTTGCTCTGCTTGACGTGGGCTGATTCTACTTTGAATTGGTTGTTCACTGGAAATATATGGTGGAGCTATGTAAAAAGTGCTTCTTGCTGATTCGAGAGTTCCCTCTGATTCTGGCTCTGTATCTGAATCTGAACTGTCAGGTGCTGTAACTAGCTTGTACACAAAAGTGTTGAAATAACACCGAAAGTATTTTGCTAACTCAGGAATAGATAATTGGCCTACGCCCGTTGAACAAGAAGGGAGAGGAATGGGCTCGTCTGTAACTGCAAGGATCAATGAACCATAAAGGGTTACAATAAAATTATCAGTATAACCAAATTGCTTTAGGTTGCTTTCACCGTTGAAATCTGAGAGAACAAAGTTCAAAACTTTTGAAATCTCAGAATCACTGGGCTCAGTTTTATGATGTTGGAAAACAGCTTTGATTATTCCTAGCAAGCTGGACTGGTATTTCTTATTGAATGAAATCTTGATTGTTTTTTATAAATAACAGGATGTAGCATGAATTTAAATTTTGGAACCGTCTATGTGTGGAAAAAGGTTTAAGGTCACTAATATGGGCGGTTTTCGTGTCCCCCGTTAACGTATTTTCAAGGGTCGCAATGACGGGTGAGGGGAACGCTTTTACAGTATACGGCCCCCCAAATTTTGGTGCTAATTTGGCAGCAAAATTTTCTGTGGCCCGGGACAATGGGTGTTGCCGCAGAAACACTGAATCCCCGATCCTTGGCTTCCAACAACGTCGCCTGAGGTTATAGTGCTTCCTCTGGGTTTGCGCCGCCTGGTTGAGGTTACGTCGTACCACCTCAAAGATCTCGGTCAACTCCGTCCGTCGATCTTCGGGACTGGTTGGCTTCGCCCCTGTTCCCCTGGTGACTTCGTCGTACAAGGCATGTGGCAGCCGCGGCTCCCGACCTTGTGTCAAGAATGCCGGCGAGAAGCCTGTGGTTTCGGACACACTCGAGTTGACTGCTAACATGATTTCCGGGACCTTCTCGTCCCATGTCTGGTGTTGGTTATCGGCCAATTGGGCCAGAATCGTTTTTATCGTCCGGTTGGCGCGCTCCGTCGGGTTTTCTTGGGGGGTATATGGTGCCGTGCATTGCTGATGTATCCCCATTTCCCTCAGGAATTTCTGGACGACCCGTGCCGTAAACTGTGTGCCATTGTCCGTTATTAACATCTTCGGGACCCCATATCGGGCCAGAATGCGCTCCCTTATAGCTCTGATGACACCCTCGGCCGTTGCTTTGCGCATGGGGATCAGTTCTGTCCACTTGGAGAATTTATCGAATAGTACGAGCAGCATCGTGTTGCCGTGCTTCGATCGGGGCAGCGGACCCACAAAATCAGCGCACAGGATGGCCCATGGTTCTTCTGGGATCTTAGTCAGCATTTCGCCGGCTGGCCTCTGTTGACTAACCTTGAACTGTTGGCAGGATTGACAGTGTCTCACGTGCCTCCTTACGTCCCGGGACATCCCCGGCCAATAGTAACGACTCGCCACTCGTAGGGTAGTTTTCCGCACGCCCAGATGCCCGGCGGTGGGGTGGTTGTGGTTTTCCTCGAGGACGCGGGCCCTGTCTTGGGGGGCAACACATAGCTTCCACGGTGTGCTGTCCTCGTCATTCAGTTCTCTCGGAAAGTTTCGGTAGAGCTGGTTGTTGATTATGGCGTAGTCGGCGTGTTGTTCCGGGTTCTCGCGCACTTCCCGCACCAACCGATCAAGCCATTTGCATGTGCTGGAAAAGAGAGCTGCCTCACATGTAGCCAGATTAGCGTTCTCCTGTGGCTGGCGAGACAATGCGTCGGCCACGACGTTGCTCTTTCCCTTTCGGTACTTTATTTCATAATTAAACTGCTGGAGTTCCAGGGCCCACCGAGCCAGCCGGCCTGTTGGGCTTTCCAATGAATTGAGCCACTTCAAAGCGAGGTGGTCCGTAATGATGGTAAACCGGTAACCTTCTATGTATGCCCGCATCTTGCGGACTCCCCACACGACAGCCAGGCACTCTTTTTCGGTGGTTGAATAATTCATCTCAGCCGGATTCAGATGTCGGCTGGCGTACGCTATAACTCGCTCTCCTTCTTCCAACTCCTGAGTTAGGACGGCACCCAGGCCATAGTCACTTGCGTCGGTTTGCAACACAAATGGTTTCGAAAAATCGGGACACGCCAATACTGGAGCCTCAGTGAGCTTTTTCTTCAGCGTTTCGAAAGCACCTTGCTGCTCAACTCCCCACTTCCAGTGCCTCCCCTTCTTTAGTAATTGCGTGAGTGGTTGTGCTAAGGTCGCGAATTCGGGCACGAAACGTCTATACCAAGACGCTATCCCTAAGAATTGACGAACTTGCCGGATATTGTTGGGTGGTTGGATTTGGGCAACGGCCGCTATTTTTTCCGGATCGGTCTGGATGCCCTGGTCGCTGACCATGTGGCCCAGGTAACGTGTTTCCCGAGTGAAAAACTTGCATTTGTCCATATTGATTCTCAGGTTTGCAGCTCTTAACCTGCGCAAGACCTCTTTCAAATGAATCATGTGCTCTTCAAGGCTTCCACTTACCACAATGATGTCATCCAGATACGCGAATGCATACGGTTCCATTTCAGGGCCGATGACACTATCGAGTGCCCGTTGGAAGGTGGCCGGGGCGGAATGTAACCCGAAGGGCATCACTTTCCAGTGGTAGAGGCCTCTTCCTGGTACTGCGAAGGCGGTGTACTGCTTGCTACCTTCATCCATTGGGATTTGCCAGTACCCGTTTTTTAGGTCGATGCTACTAATAAAACGGGCCTTACGTAATTTATTAAGAATGCTATCTATACGTGGGAGGGGATAAGCGTCGGGTACTGACCTGAGATTAAGTTGACGAAAATCCATGCACGTTCTCCAGGAGCCATTTTTCTTCTTCACCAGGGTGATCGGGAAACAGTACGGGCTGTGGGACCGTTCGATGCATCCCTGCGCAATCAACTCGTTCACTTCGGCGTCTATGATCGCCTGCATGGCGGGATTCCTAGGTGCGTAGCGGATTTTAATAGGTCTGTCGTCTGTGAGTATGATTTTGTGGCTGGTGATATTTGAGACTCCCTGCAATTCCTTAAACTTAGGGAGTTCTCTCTCCAGAAACGCAGCGATCATCGCTTGCTCCTGACACTCGCTTGCTTCCCCACAGATGGTGGACCTGTGCGCGACCGGGTAAGCTGAGGGTTGTGTTCCAGCTGTTTGACTGGAGCAGTTCAGCGTCAGACCGGCAATCTTGATACGCGTATCAAAGTCTTTCAAGAACTCGAGTCCCAGGATGACATCTTCGCTGGCGTCAGGCATCACGATATAACCACAATTTCTTGTCAGGTTTCCCAGTGTTGTTTGTAGTTCTATTGCCCTTGAGACCCGGCACACTGCTCCATTAGCTAACCTGACGTCAAGCTTCTCCCGGCGGAACGTTGGGGATGTGGTGAGTTGGGGTATAATGCCCGGGCGGATGAAGTTTCGGCTGGCGCCGGTGTCTAATACGGCTTTAACCGCGACGTTGTTGATCAGAATGGTGGCCGTTATCTGGGTTTCTTCACGGTGTAGACTGGTCACGATAGTGGAGGACATACTGTTTGACTCGGGAGGTCCGACCATCCTCAATTGCGTCGGCTCCCGTTGGCATTTCCCGACTGGTGGGTTTCAGCCCGAGGGCATCTATTTGCGTAGTGCCCCGGCTCCCCACAACTGTGACAGCGTGCATTTTGCCCGTTACCGGCTCTCCGGGTGGGGCCGGCTTCATTACCTGAATTGGGTGTGGTCCCGACTGGTATGCTCTCCAGATCCTCTGCCATCCGTATTAATTCAGCGAGGGAGCTAAAATCTTTTTGCCTTATATACAGTTTATATTTTGCCTGGGCGTTTTGAAAGATGCGTTGCAGCTTCTGTTCCGCTGTTAAGTCGGAATGCCTCATTAGGGTTTGTATTTCCAGGACATAGTCCTTGAACGGCTCTCCTGGCTGCTGCATCCGGGCTCTGATTTCGTCCTCCAGCCGCTCAAAATACCGGGTAGGGAGGAAAAAGGACAAGAAATCTCTTCTGAACGTAGACCATACCTCCCAGTGCTCGTTGTTATTGCGGTACCACGCCAGGGCTCGCTCACCCAAAAATTCGGGCATCACTCGGGGTAGTTGGTCCAATGAGACCTCGTAAATTTCCGCCAGCTCCTCCACTCGCTCAATGAAAACCAACGGGTCGCTGCAACCATGGTAGGCCAGGCCCCACTTTCGCACCTGGTCCATTAGATTACTCCTACTGCTCGTCCCAATCTCCTTTGGGCTTGTGGTATTCCCTGCTGGTTGGGGAGCTTCTGGCGGGTTTACTCCGGTGGTGTGGTTTGTTGTTGGTGACTTCAGGGTACTATTACCAGGCACTGTCAACATGGTTCCCTTTTCAAATTGTTTTTCTAGGCTTTGCAGGCGGGCAGCGACCTCTGGGCTGTGTTCTACGCTTAGAAATTGGGCCAGCCGTTTCCGCAACTCGTCCACCGTGCCGCTGGTTTCCAGGGAGAGTTCTTGCATGCATGCCAGCAATTCTTCCCGCTTAAGCGGATATATCCATCCCGTCTTCACCATTTCACTTGTTTTCTAAGGCTTAATTTTCACTATTTTTATTTTCTTTGCTGATTTTAGTATGCCAGTCAAAACTGCGTAAAATTAATTCTAATTCACCCACGATCATTTTTAAAAAAAAATAAAATTTTATAGTTTATCAACCTTGTGTTGTGTACATTTTCCGCTTACAATTTATTTCATAATTTTGGGTTTTTTTTTTCTCGTTTGTCTTTTAATTCATGGGATTTTCCCCCCGATTCACGATTTACTCTATACAATTTTCTTTTCGAGATTCACTCTGTCTTTAGTTATTTTTACAATGGTTTCTACGAATTTTTTTTTTTTTTTTTTTCAGAAATTAGGCTCACTGTTTTTATTTACTGGTTTTAATTTAACGCTTTATTTCCTTCTTGATTCATTGACCGGTTTATCAATTCTTTTTCTATTGTGATTATTTTTTTCCAAATTACACTCACTTCTTTTATTGCTTTTTTTTTTTGTTTTTTTTTTTTTTTTTTTTTTTTTGTTATGTTTTATTATTTTTTTTTTTTTTTAACGCGGTCCCTGCTCGGGCGCCAACTGTAACGAACCTTCTTGGCTGGGGTATAACTCGCCGGTCATCCAGGGTTCACTTTGCAGTAAATTTATACATTGTTCGTGACCTCGTTAAAAAAAAAAACAAACACACTCCATCAATTATGGGGTTATATAAAAAATAAACTTTATTTATGCTCTCTTATACACGAAAATAATTAAACGGCGTTACCGATTGACACGACACCCACGCGGCACGAACGAGGGGAGTTTTATCGTACGGTCGGCTCGATCGCCTCTGTAGACAATGGTCGGGACGAGGTGTACGCGCTTACTTGTGGACATACAAACGGCGCACACAGTGAAGCCACTAAACACGCACGGCCCTGCAGGATAACCACGTGGACGCGGTGTCCAGCAACTCGTAGTCGCGTACCTGCGGGATGACCACGGGCACACTACTACGCTCGGCTGATAGCGTTGATGTAGCACTGAATTGTAGCCTGCGGGATGACCACGGAACTGCAATTAGTTCTACACCAACACCACTACAAATAACTAACTAACTTTACCAAACTCACAGGCCCTGCAGGATAACCACGGGGACGCTGTGTCCAGCAACTCGTAGTTGCGTACCTGCGGGATGACCACGGGCACACTACTACGCTCGGCTAACAGTGTTGGTGTAGCACTGGATTGCAGCCTGCGGGATGACCACGGAACTGCAATTAGTTCTACACAAACACTACTACCAATAACTAACTACACTACTAAAACTTACAGCGGGATAACCACCGTAAAAGACCACTTACCAACCACTGCGCTCGACACCGACTGATCTTGATTTTCATTTTCACTCTGCTTTTATACTTTTCTGTTGTCGTACGTACAAGATGACTGCAACTGACCATCTGTTAGGTCAGCTGTTTGGCCCATCTGTTGGTCATGTGTTATTTGCTATGCGCCGCTAGGTGTCTCAGATGTCAATTCACATCTACTGGTGGCCACTAGAGGTCGCCAATAGCGGCCGTTGGTAATTTCAAATTCAAATTTATTCCCAAGATAAAAGACAAATATAATAATGCCATCATACAACAATTCATTTCAAGGCAATACTAATAATAATCACGAAAAAATAATACTAATAATAATACTAATAATAAGAATATAATAATGCCATCATACAAAAGTTCATTCTAAGGCAATAATAAAAATCAAGGAAAATATAATACTAATAGAAATACAAATAGGAAGAGAAAAAATAATAAAATCATTTTACAGAAAGAAAAATGTGTAGGTGGAAACGAGGGCTTCCGACTTCCATCGTCACAAGGTGGTACCGATAACAATGATGTCGTCGAAGTAGGCAAAGGCGTGTGGTTCCATGTCAGCCCCTATTACGCTGTCTAGTGCTCGCTGAAACGTGGCCGGAGCAGAATGTAAACCAAAGGGCATGACACGCCACTGATATAACGGGGACCGCAAACGCAGTGTATTTCTTGCTAGTCTCCTCCATGGGAATCTGCCAGTACCCGTCTTTAAGATCCAGGCTACTAATAAAACGGGCGTTTCGTAGCCTATTCAGGATCGCATCGATTCGTGGGAGAGGATATGCGTCGGGAACGGACCGGAGATTTAGTTGTCGAAAATCCATGCAGGTGCGCCAGGTACCATTCTTCACTAGGGTGATGGGAAAACTATAAGGTCTGCAGGAGGGCTCTATACTGCCGCTTAAAATCAATTTGTTGACCTCTTCATCTATAATGGCCTGCATGGCTGGATTCCGTTGCCCGTACCTCAATTTGACAGGTCTTTCATCCCTCATTACAATTTTGTGTGCGGCAATATGCGTTAACCCCTTGACCTCTTGAAACTTTGGCAACTCCTCCTCTAGGAACCGACTGATTTGCTGTTGTTGGTTCTCGACGACGTGAATAGTACAAATCTTCGCGCTGCTAGCTACGGTGTCTAGTCTTCGGGATTTTTCAATCGTTGCGCTTACCTTCTTATGGGAGTACTTGATTGTCAGGCCGGCACAGTTGAGTGTGGTGTTAAATCTTTTTAAGAAGTCTACCCCGAGAACCATATTTTCGGTCGCTTCCCGCATAACCAGCAGCTTGCATTCGGCTCTGATATTTCCGGGGGTAATCATTAGCATGACCGCTTCGGTGATGTTTCTCTGTTTTTTTTTTTTTTTTTTTTTTAATTAAATTCATATATTACAAAACAAAAATGCCAGCATTTCCCATGCAATTTACAAAATAAACAAAAAAATAATATTAAATAATAATAATATACAAATAATAAAAAATACTTCAACGGTGTCGGCAAAAACGAGGGCAACGAATTTTGTCGTTATATTACCCCCCCCCCCCCCACTCATCAGACGGTGGCTCCTGGTTGGACCCATAAAACACGTACTCTACCGCTGTTTTTTTTCTCAGAACTTGGAATAATTGCAAAAGATTCTTGAGAATCTAAAATAGAAAATATTTTCTTAATTTTGGCGCCCAAATCATCCGTAACGGTCTTTTGTTGAGGAGGAAACAGACTATGCAGGTGCCAGAATATGCCAAACTTCTTCGATTCTGAAATACAAAAGAAAAATAAATAAGTTTGCTCTACAAAAAAAAACCAATTACGTTTTACCTTCATCACATGATATTATATCAGTTAACTGCTTGGAAACGAAAGCACTTGTGAGTTTTCTTTTAAGAACGTCGAGAAACCTTTTTTCGTAAAGCGACCATTTAGATGCTAAATCTTTAGCTTCGACATATTTTAATTGAAAATCCATTTCAATCAGTAATAGATAAATAATTTATAAAATAACGTATGTATAATAATAAACCAGGCATTAATTTTCTAATTTTTCAGTTATCATAAAATTTGCACAATTGTTCCCTCTATTCGGTATTGTTATATTCCTAATTTGAAAGAAAGAATAAACAACAAAAAAGTAAACTCATTAAAAATCGTATATTACCAATTCCTCTGTTTGAAACATTAAACATTGATAAACATATTTCATTTTCCATTTCCAAACAATCTGAAACTGCACATGTGAGGTCTTTAGCTTCCACATATGACGCAATGGTTTTCATAGTATTTGAGAATAGATTTTCCATTATGTGTTTCTTTCAGTGAATTTTTTGTTTGCAAATTTTTTTTTATAGGTGACAATATAGAAACTGTTGGTAGGAATACTGTAACATTTGTTGATTTTCAGTTTTCTAAATGATTTTCAAAAATAGCTAAATCACCTACAGCAAGAACGTTCAAAATCTTAAGTATGTCTAAAGTAATTCCATGATCTGTTAGAATTAAGTACATTTTAACAAAAAGTATTGTATAAATATATATAATATATTAAATCTAACCAATAAAGTGTTGAGTTAAATGCCGAAGGTTCCAACTAGATAATAAGTCATAAAGACTGTTATTAACGGCTGCATTATCGTTCTAAGAAAATATAATTTAAATTTTACCACAACACTATATTAATTTAACCGCAACACTAAATAAATTTTACAAATTTGACAAATAACCACGACGAAGAACAAAGAGCACCACGGCAACCGATGGGTCTGATAGCAACCAGTCGCCTTCCCCCGCCGTCCTTACCATCCCTATGGTTTTCTCATGGTTTTGCAAATTTATTTATTTATTTATTTATTTGATAAAGTAATACAAAGCCTTCCAGGCCAAAATATAAATATGTATTACACAGTAATAACAGAAAACCCTAAGATCCAGACCTTAGTTCAAAACTTAAACCTAAATCAACAATAAAAAAGAAAAAAAAAACACATTTTGGCTCCCCAGCCACTAAGACGTTCTAAGTTAAATTTGAATGTAAATAATAAAAAAAAGAAATAACTAGTCCCGTCATACAGTGATGCTATAATCTCCTTGTAAAAAACTCAATAAGTTTTCGTCGAAAAACATTATTTGAATGGGAAAATATACGAAATTCATAAGGTAAACAATTCCAGCAACGAGCAATTCTTACCATAAATGATCTCTCAAAAGTTAGTTTATGAATTCTAGGAATATAAATTTGAGGCTGTCTCGAAGACCTCAAAAAAAAAAAAGGCTTACATAAAGGAGATGGTATACCGCTTTTTATAACCTTGTGAAATGAAACCAAATTACGACATTTAACAAATGTATCAAAGGAACATCCAAGAAATCGGTAAACATGCCCTGAAACGTGATCCCAACGACGAACGTTATAGACAAACCTTACAATCATATTAACAACACGCCTCAATCTAGCAAAGTGAACACCAGCACAACCAGAGACTATCTCAATGCCATATAAAACTTGAGACAAGAGAAGAGGAACAAAAGAGTAAAGTTTTAACACAAGAGACGAAATAGCAGCACATTTTAAATCAACATCCGTGGAATTAAAAAAAGAAGAGAAATCAAAGTCATGGAGGCATGAAAAAATACTATTCCAATCGATGTTGCGAAAATCTTTATATTCAAAAAATTCATGAAGAACTTCAAAATTAAATGAAAATGAAGCAAATATTAAAGCATGGTCAGAGACTGATGGACACTGCACTTGGCCAGATAATCGAATCATGGAGATATCACTAACCAGGAGAAAGTCAATAAGAGAAGTAGAGTCATTAGCCAAGTCATAATGGGTAGGTTTAGAATTATGCACGATTGATTAATTAGTTCTCATACAAAGCGCTCGCATCAGGCTAGATTTAGACAGTTTAAGTAAATTACAATTGAAATCCCCAAAAACAATTATATTCCTATATTTTGACAGAACATCATGATGACGCAGGAGTGGAAGCAATCTGTATTTCATAAAATGACGCCAAATCAACAACAGTGCTTATAATGTCTTGTAAACACTCTGGCAAACCATTCACCATAATGTCCGAACGATTTAATTTCAAATGATGTAAATTATTTTCCAACCTCAGTTCAGAAACCATATTAACTGTGTCCGATTCAACCTGTTTAATAGCATTGTTACATTCTACAATATCAGCTTTAACTGCTTCAAAACGAGTAGACATTTCATTTTTAAGGTCAGACACAGCATCAACAATCGCCCGTTTTATAGAATCACGCTCATCATTTTGTTTGGAAATAAATACATCCAATTTCGAGCAGAGGTCATCAAATCTTTTATTCAAATTAGAAATCTCACCCTGATTATTACCACCAGCCACATTATCTTTGCAAGGCGCACAAATAAAACACATCGCATCCAATTCATCAAATTTCGGTATATCATCTTCAGCTAATCCAGCACAGGAGGCATGTATCCAGACAGAACAAATGTCACATAATATACAGGAGCGATTACCAATATTATGTTTGCAAATCCCACATTTATCAGTTTTCTTTCCAGGAGCCATTTAAATTTATTAATTGAATTTGATGTATGTATAAGCTTATTAAACCAGAAAATGGCGCACTTGATAAAAACAGCAAAGAATGTATGTATGTAAGGACTAACAGCAACAACAAAATCAGCTCAATATTCAATTTAATAAAATCACCACCACGAACAAAATATTATTATTTAATAATTATTACTATTATTTAATAATAATTTAATAACTATCAAAATCTGCAGCAATTAGTTATAGATAGTTTATAATTAGCATTTAACAAAAAGCAAATGAAAAAAAATTAAGCGGCTAACAAAACACACGTCTATCACTCAGGCATAGCGTTGCCTTGCTGCATATAATTAATGTTCACCACAACAGCTCTAATTCCCCCTGGGACCTTAGGCACGCGCTCCGTTCGTACGGCCTCTATCTTCGGGATAGCCCAATCCTGCCCAGTAGGCCAGCTTATAGCACCTGACCTACACGACTCCAGGATACATGCGCGGAGGCACAGCCCCCGCCAATCTAGCCGTTCCGCCTTTACCGAAGCCAAGCCAGCTCCCAGTATAATAATTAAACTTTAGTACTTTTAATTGTTTGTTAGTCAAACAGCCGCTTTTGCGACTGTTCTCTTATGTTGATCTTTATTGAATGAATCTGTTAAAAATTACTTAAATCTAAGTTCATGAAAATACACTTATACTAAGGCATTTATTTTATAAACAAAGTATATTTATGATACTTTGTTCAATGCCACTAACAACAATTTTAAGACATTGCTGGGAGTGTGCCAGTGCTGTTAATTATCTTTTGGCTTACCTTGACCTCGTAGTCAGCAAAAATGTCAGGCTTTTTTGTTCATATAATTCAAGGCGTTGTCCCTAAGGAAGATGGGGATTAATAGATGTTTGTAATTTTGTTTTCTGTTGTACGTCGCTAGTATAAAATTTAAAAAATTATCTTTTACTGGGTTGTGTTTTGCAATGAACATGCCGGCCCAGTTCTCTGGATGTTCAGCTTTAGGTTTCCCACACATTCAGGGTAAGTCGGGCTAGTGACGTCCTCGAACACACATTTGTAACAGAAAATTTTCCTTTGGGTTGCAGGACATTCAATAATCGAGTGACCAGGAGTCTTACAGTGACAGCGATGTTTAGCTCCGTAACTTCTTCACCAGTCGCGCTTAATCATCGTTTTCCTCGCGGTCAACAACATCCACTTCGTATACCCTACGCGTGTTTCTTACAGACATACGTTGAGAATACCGTTTAGCAATGTTTCTTTCTGCCCTTTGGAATTCTTCGAGAAGTTGGTCTAAATTATCAATTTTAATGGGAAAAACTAGCTGTGCCAAACCGTCCTTTAAATTGTCTTTCCCGATCTTTACTAGCTCGGTTTCCAAAACGTGGACTCTCATTTGATTTTTAAGTTGTATTATTTCCGTTATGAAATCATCAGCGGATTCGTTCGGAGCCTGTCTTATTTCCATTATTTTACGCTTCACATATTTCAAAATCGCTTTCAGAGTTACGGAATTTTCTTATTAAACGTTGTTTAAATGTATTCCCATCGCATACGGGACGCTTCATCCGAAACGCCCAAAACCAGGTACTAGCAGCTCCAGTAACCAAATGGTGAAACCCCTTCATAACTATATTCCATGAGCAATTGAGTCATGTCTCAGAATCTCTACTACGGTTAAGTTTTTATTGGTTCCGTCACTGTGTCGCGATTTCATACAACGGGTGGCCAAAAATAGAAGCAGCTAGAGTAGGGAGGTGAAATTTGGCATGAATGTTTTTCTTAGGAAAAGAAGTATTTATGCGAAATTTGGAGAAAGTCTAACAAGTGCCACGCCCACCTCCCATACAACCTAAATTTGAAAATTGCTAAAACTTGGAAATTAGTAATCAGATAAGAGCTACAGTTTGCATATTTATTAATATTTAAACATATTTCCAATTTTCAAAAAAATCGGACAAGCGCCACGCCCACCTCCCATACAACCTAAATTTAAAAATTGTTAAAACTTGGAAATTAGTAATCAGATAAGAGCGACAGTTTGCATGTGAATATATTTATTAATATTTTAACATATTTCCAATTTTCAAAAAAATCGGACAAGCGCCACGCCCACCTCCCATACAACCCAAATAAAAAAATTATTATAATTTGTAAATAAGTGATCAGATAAGAGCAAAATTTTACAAAAGTAAATTTAGTACGTAAGTCCTTGCCGCTCAGTAAAAACAAATTTAGAAACATCAATTTTATTTATTTAACATAACATATTTAACATACATACATGAAATATATATAAGTATTACAGGCAATCAAAGTATATTAACAATTATCACTGTAATCACTTGCAGATTCTACCAATGATTCATTTGCTGTTTTTATGTCGTTAAATCTTTTCTTTTCAACTAAATACCCTTTCAGATCATTTAAATCACTTTTTCTTAAAAGTATTTTCTGACTATGCATTGAAATTGATGGCTCTGACTGCAAAATAAGATGAGGTCTCTCATGGAGGCAATCCTACTTATTTTTCTCGTATGTCTTAATCTTGCATTTCTTATAATTTTGTGACTTGATTCTATTGCTTCTTCTGATAACATTCCAATGGGAATGGTAGAATATTTAAAAAACCTATACCATGAACTAAAATGTTGTGCACAGTTTAAGGCATATAGTACCAAGAATATAATTCGAAGTATAAAAGTGCAGTATCTTTTAAAAGTTTTTCAAAACTTGATATATTCATATAATGACCACTTGAAAGTGTTCTTAAAATAATGGAAAAATTTTTTATTAACCTTACATCAACATTAGTGATCTGAGCTGAAAGTTCCACATTAGAAAAGAAGCGCCTTGCAGTATTGCCATCATTCGTTGTGCCATACCCCGTCTTAACCTTATCAACTATAATACCCATTTCAGACTTAAATTTGGCTTGAATATTTCTCTTTTGCTCAGCAACCTGATCTTTATTTTCTTTTCCTACCACTTTCCATTTCTTTATATGCTGTTTGTATGAAATATGCAAAATGCATTCAAAACATTTGATCCATGCATGTAATGTCGACAATCCATACTGATAGCACTGCTCATTCACAGGCCTTTCGAAAACCGATAAGCTCGACATAAAGCACAAGTTGAACTACTGCTGTTTCCACTTAATACATTTAAAACTGCACCATCTATCATCGTCAACTGCATTTTATAATGAACGTTAAGATTTTTGTTTTTTGAAATGTATTTATATGCATCTAGACCTTCAATTTCTGAATTTATGCTATCCCTTACTGATTGTATTACATTTGGATTCTCCTTTGTAAAAATAATTTTAAGTGGTCTACATAACCTCCAAGATGAGTGTTTATCATTTTCCCAAACTACTTGATCGTCTGCCCAATCCAACAAGCGTAAAGGAACGAAAGAAGTAACAAACATAAATTCATCACTAGCTTCCTCATTTTCAAATTTTTGTTTGTATACACTATGACCACTACTGCCGTCAAATCCCCCACTTGCTTTGCAGAACAATAACATTTTCGGTATCAATATCATGAACATCTAAAATACTTCTTACAGTTTTGTGTAAAATCTTTTGTAAGGGAACCTCTGCAGAAGTTTCTGTTACTTGAATGTCATCAGGCAAAATCTTTTTTTAGCATCTGCAATCATATAGTATGACGGAAAGCAATCTTCGTGAAGAGCATTTACTACTTTTCTCATCATATTTTACTGCCTCATAGATAAATCCATATCAATATATAATGCTAGAGCACTTTCAACAGAAATTTTCTTATTAGTATTTGAACCTGTTACCCTTTCTGCGGCTTTTTTAAGAGCTTCAGATGAAGTAGAAGCGACAAGTTCTTCCACTCGCCTCCTTTTTGTTCTCATTGAACCCTCTTCGTAGGAAACATTCGGTCGGCCTCTACCACTTGTATTTTCTTCCTAATATAGTATAACACAATAGTTTTATTGCAAAACCAAAACTTTATACGGAAACTTACATTACAAATGAATTCACCAAATAATTCACTTTCTAGCCAGTCACTGACATATGATCTATATTTGTAAACAAACACAGTGTTGTAATTATAACTAGAAGCATCACTACAACCCTGTTACAAATTTTGGTAGCCGTTATATTCAAATACTTAAATTCTTAGTATTATAAAGGATTGAATTTACTATGTGAATTTGTGTATGTAAAAGTGTAAAGTGTGTTTTTGCTAAGTTGTTTATAATGCTATGCTTAGCCACAGCACGTTTTACTTCTTCTGAGCACTGTTTAAGGTGCCCGGCTAGAAGGTTGATAACAAGTTTGAATTTCAAATGTATTCTGAATCTTTATTGAAAAATGTTTCTTATTTATACTATTTACAATTCTTAATTCTATGTTTGAATATTTTTGGAATTAAGGTTCCTAAATATTTAAAATTGATTATAGGGCCTTTTTTTCTTGGGAAAACAGAAGCAAGGATCCTATTGACAATTGTAATTATAATTGCTCGTACGAGAAATTATAATTATTAGAGTAAAGAAGGGGATTAAAACACAAAAGCATTAGATTTTGTTCTGTAGGGGACTTACAGAATTTTCTTACCGATTTTGGTTGATGGTTGCCTTCTAAGTAACAAGCCGTTCAGGATTTTCAATTTAAATCGGAGATGTTCCAATTTATTAATAAGGTGAGTGAGGGTTTAAAGCAAAAGTGAAAGAAGAAAAAATCTTATAAACCCATGCCACCTCGGTCTTTTATCCCCATCAAAGGATGGATAAGTTTTTCTCTCTCTTTCGTTCACTTTTGAGTGTACTAAAGAGTACTGCACTTTTATTGTGATTGACGTCAATCAAGCATCGACCCCCCGATATAAGCCGTTAAATTTGAATTTAAAATTACATTTTGCGATTTAGAATTCACTTATATTCAATTAACCATTCAACAGAATATAAACGGTTTATCGCTACATAATTTTACGTTCAATTTAATTAATTGACAATACAAATATCTATAATAACTATTTTACCATACATTCTTCAATTTCAAATGGTATAATTCAAGTATAAATGTGTAAACAATGTTCAAACTATGCTAAGTATCAAAGTCGTATATAAAAAATAGAAAAAAAAATATGTTTTTCCATGAGTGTACAATCTACATTGTATTAAGTATCAAATTTAAGTATAAAACCCAAAGAAATATGTTTTTTCATAAGTGTACAATGTAAATTGTACATGCTCCCCGGACTAGTTATTGGCTCGACTCCCCTATGCGGTGCTTAACACTTCGGCTATCGATTTGATGGCAGCAATCAATTTCCTTTGATCAGGTGCAGCTACGGTTGTTGGCTGCAACTCGCTACCTGCCGATAGTGTTGGTCGCTGACGATTACGAGCCTGCTGCCGTTGCTGTTGTTGTTGCCGATTCCGCGCCTGCTGCCGGTGCTGTTGTTGTTGCCGCCTCCAGCGTTGTTGCTGTTGCTGAGTCCCTTGTCGCTGTGCCCTGCGCTGGTGTGAAGGGCGAGTCCTGCATTGCTGCTGGCTAGTCCTGCGCTGCGGTGCTGGGCTATTTCTGCGATGCTGTGTACTCTGCGTTGACGTACGGGTTGTTGCCGCTGGGGTGGTACCGGACGACGACTACGGGCCTGCTGCTGCTGTCGACTAGATGTAGCTCTGACTACCGCCAGCTCCTCTAGCTGCTCCCTACGCGATGAAATGTGCAGTAGGGTGTGATGCATCTGGTCGCATCGTCTGCAGGCTTCTTCGGAAGTACAATAATTCTGAGAGTGGCTTCTCGCTAGGCAATTAAAACAGTACCCTAGCCCTGACACCACCTCGCGTCTTCTTTCTACCGGCATCTTTTACCATTTTTAATTTCACACACAATTTTTTCTTCTTTACGTCTTCTTTTTAAGATTAAATATGGCGATTTGCCACTATTTTCAATTTTTTCTTTTTGGCTTTTATATGCCGTATTGCAAAATGGCGATTTTTTTCGCCTTTTTTTTTTATTTTTTTACTCATGAATTTTAACAAACTTCTAACACATACTCGTTTTATTATTTTCTTCCGTTTACACACTTTTTTCTTTATATATTTTTTACCATTACACACATTTTTTCTCTGTTATTCAGTTTCTTCGTATTAAATGTTATAAAAATTTTCTTTTTGTACTTACTGCTTAATCACTTTTTTCATACTGACTTCTTTCGATTTACCTCATGTCTTAATTGCCTTGTTATTACTTGAGAGATGTAATACGAGCTTTTTGTTTAACTTCTCTTGTTGTTATTTCCTTGGTTACGCTACTTTTAGCTCGTAAGGACCATGAATATTTTTGGCTCCGGCTCGAAGGACCATGAATATTTTTGGAATTAAGGTTCCTAAATATTTAAAATTGATTATAGGGCCTTGTTTCTTGGGAAAACCTACGGTGAGGTTTATTGAGTCAAAACACTAGATTTTGATTGGTCAGTGTTTTAACCCAATTTTCACTCAATTTCTTATTTTAAATTATTTCCTATCTTTCATTCAATCTTTTTACTCATAACCTATTTTCAAGTGCATTGGCTTAATTTCTGTCTGATTGCATTTACACATTGTGTTTTGAAATATTATCCCTTAAGATATTTCGAATGCATTATTTTTAGTCAAATCGCTTGCATTGATATTTCAAGTGCAATGCCTTTTGCTTGTACACATAAACATTGTCTTATGTGTGGTCTTACTAAAGTGTGCCAAGTGGTTTCAATTAACTTAAAGAATTTTGTATTGTTTTTTGTATTGTTGTTGTTGGGTAGTTGTGTTTTAATAGACACTCTACACATTATTTTTAGGTAGTTGTGATGTGTTTTGTCAAACGCACTACAGTATGCTGTAAACAAATCTTAACTTTGAACCACTATAACTTTACAATTTGTAAACATTTTAAGATGATATTTTAGATATCATCTAACCAGAGTGTTAAAAAAAAATAAATAAAAAAAAACGTTCAAATTCTAACATTGACTTTTACCATTTTTGGCCACCCTCGTGACACAGTGCGTCTCTAAATGGTTAGGTGTTATTATAATCCAATCGAAAACAATGCTGATGTGGTGTATTATTAAAACTAGAAAGTTCAAAATAGTTTAGTGGACTATTTCCGAATAATTGTTGTGGTACTTGTGGCTGAGGTAATCGCTGTTGAAAAGGCATTTGAGGATTATTTGGTGGACGAAATGGTGATTGTTGTCTATTATTGTTATTAAATGGTGTGCGAAAGTCGTGATTTGGATTAAACTGTCTAGGGTTCTGTTGATTCGCCTGGTCCAGAGACTGGCTGCGCTCGGAACGTAAAGATTTCCTAATTAATTGCGGTAACATCAACTGCATTTTCTTCACCTCCCTCATGATTGAAACTTATGCAGCTTCAACAAGTGCAGTGACGTATTCCCTTAGCGTCAAGCCCTCCTCATTTATGGCTAAGCATGGGTCAGCTTCTTCTCTAATTGGTGGTAAGTCTCGATCCTGTTGATCCATGATGTCAATATTGCGTCGTGCAGTTCCGCTTCCTTGCCCGCTTATTTCCCTTGCTGTTAAACTATGTACTATAAGTTGGTGTACGAATTTTTATTCCGCTCTCTGGCAACGAATGTGTTTGCGGGTATAATCCCGGAGCTGCTTTAAAAGTCTTTTTGCAGTGTGATCTACTAAGCTTTGCGAAGATACTTGCGCCGATATTTCAGAAATGTTGATACCATCATTTGGATAGCATTCCCTTTTTGCAGCCAAAAGTTTATGGTATGAAGGGTAGATATTAGCGTTATGGCTTTTAGCAATTGCACGCAAAAGACTATAAGTGTGTCTTGTGTATCCACCATCGATATACAAAACTAGCGCCTCCTCATTTGTGTATGGCATTGGTACTTTTGGAGAAAAGCTCAATTTTTTTTTTCATTTTTGCTGCTCTTGTCGGAGAAGAGTCTACGGTTTTGACAATGCCGGCAGCATTTCTTTTTCCAGACCTATAGAGACTTGTTCCAGCAGATAATGTCAGTTCTTCTGGGGACCAAGTCTCCAATAAATGGGTAACTTGCTTTCGCTTTGCTCTCACTTTTATCTAAGAATTCTTTAGAAGGTCTGAAATAGTTTGATGCCGATCCAGTAATCCGTCATCCTGAGGTGCTGAAGAAGGCTTAATTGGAATTATAAAATTCCGATCTAGCCAATGTTTATTTGTAGTCTCGAAAACTAGCTTTGTTCGATTGGCTTGAGCCCACTTCTTAGCCAGAAACCATACAAACATTCGAGCAGATTGCTTCACTTGTTTGCAATAGCTATCCGTTTCATTATTCTGAAGCCCGATCTTATCAAAAACATATGATACAACAGCATTAAGTTTCTTATTTTGTTGTTTTTCACTATGCCAATCATCAAATAGTTCCCTCTTAGTAATGAACATTTTAAACTTTAAACCAAATAAAAAGCATTTAGGCAAAAACTGGCAGCTAAATTTGAAAACATTGACAAGCTACCATTATACAGATTACAAAACCACAAATAATAGAATTAAAGTCTTATAAAAACTCTTATTGAATTTGGACATTGAACAAAATGTTAACATATGTATAAGACACACACGTACAAAACTGAATTTTTTTCTAAACAAAACAGCAATTACTTCTGTTTAAAACAGATAAAAATAAAAAATATACCGTTATGCACTGTGGGCACTTGTCAACTTATTATCAAACAAAATATTTAGTTTCGAAATAGTAAAAAAAATTACTTTCTTCCGGCTAGATGGAGAATTTGGACCACTGTGCGACGTTCTGGACAAGTTTATCTTCAATTTCGCGAACGAGAATTTCATTACTGAAGATCAATAGTATGGATTATTTTAAAATTTCCAGTCTGAACCTTTGCTAGGCCAGAGTGCATTGCAACTAATTTAGAATTGGAATAATCCAAAATTTGTATTTCGCCTGCACAAAGTGCTACCAAAATTAATAATCTGAAAAATAAACATTCAGGGTTGTCATAGAAACCAATATTGGTTTTGCTAATTGTCGGTTTTGAAACCAATATTGGTTTCATTTGGTGTCACGAAACCAAGTTGGTTTGGTTAATTTCGAAAGTAAATAAAACCAATATCGAACCAGCTGTTGTTTAAATTTTTATTATTTTTTATTTTACTTTTTTGAAGAAAATTTACAAAATATTATATTTTTTTCATTAAAATATCAGTAAAAGGGGTTTTTGTGAAAATAATTGACATCAAATAATTTATAAGGTGATGTGCTTATACATAAATAAAATAAAATAACATCAGCAGTTGTAGCATTTTTGTTATTGGAAGATGATCTTGCATTGCATTTGTTGTTTTAATTTGTTTAATTTATTGTTTTGTAAAAATATGTAGTTAAAAAGTGAATTTATTAAAAATATAAACAAATTTGTTGTTAACGTTATAAATAAGTATAGTGACTACTGCTGTTGTTGCATATTTGCTGTTAGCAAAAAAGTGAGAAGAAGACTTTTGCAAATTTGCAGCAGCCCGCTGCCGGAGACTACCGGAAACATGCAAAAAATACTATTTTACCAATTTATCAATTTTATTTACTTCTATCTGTGAAAAAAATCTAACTGGTATTTCCAATAAAAAACCGATAACATTGGTTTCTGTGACACCTAAAACCGACACTAATTCTAGTTCGAACATAAAACCAATAACATTGGTTTCTATGACACCAAAGCATTTTTTCTTGTCGGGCTTAAAACCAATTCTGACAATATGGGTTTCTATGACAACCCTGATTAACAATAAATTAGTTCCTAATATGTACCTTGTGGACAATTCTTCCACTATCCGTTACTACAGTGGAATTCCTATTTTCCTTTACATTTTCTTCGTTAAATCTGTCGGATAATTTTGTCCCTAATCTTTTGATGATTTTTACAAATATTTTCTGTCCGGGAATGTACTCTTTTCCCTTCTGACTTTTCCTATTGTGATATTCTAAGTTCCGTTTTTGTATTCCTTGTATTCTTTCTATGTTTAATTGTCTAGTCCTGTCATAGCTTCCAGGGGAGAAGTCGACGGTTCTCCCGAAAAACAAATCGACTGTTTTTTTGCCCACTGACGAGTGTATCGAATGGTTATATTCGTTCGCAGCTTTTTCAAGAAGTTTTTCAAAATTCCTGCATACTCCCTCCGCCTTTAGACATCTGAGCAATTCCGCCAGAGTCGAGTGGAAACTCTCGACTTGTCCATTCGCTTCGCTTCTGTATGGAGGGGTGGTAAAAACATCGATATTTAGTTCATCCTTCATCATAAATCCATACATAATGGTGTAATAATTAATAAATTTTTAATATATCCATAAAATGAAAACGCACAGTTTATAATTTTATTTTATTTTACAACACTTTTTATATTTTATTTAATTTGCGGGACAGCCGCTTATGCGACTGTCCGCTTTAAGTTTACTATTATGATTATATTTTTTATTATAACTTAAACACTCTAAACTTATTTTTCTAATACAATTTTATTTTTGTTAAATCAGTGAGAATATGCATCGTTGCAAATTCTCACTGATGGGTTTGATGTGTGTGGACATTTTTGCTTACACAAAGTGTGAAGCTCGTGTTACATACGGAAGGTATGGTAACGACGACTAGTCAAACACACTACAATGGAACCTTTCACCATCCTCTAGCAGTAATAGGTTGATGTGTTTGATTTCCCTTCTTTGGTGTAGTAGTATGGCCCTAAGATAACATCACCTTCTAATCCAAACACATTCACACTTATTTAGGGGTAATTTCCCTCGAAATCTCGTATTTTGTTTACTGCTAGAGGAAAATTCAAGCATTTGAAATTTAATTCGATTCCATTATTAAGCATTATCACATTATCTTCAATATTTTGAATTTTGTATGATGAGCATCTTTCTGTATGAGTGGCTACAGGAGAAATTGCAGATGGTGGTAAAGGATGGTATTGTGATCTTTTGATGGAGCTATATTTATTTATATTGATTTCGAGATGGGAGATCTCTATTAAGGCCCATCCACTATCGCGCTCCTGAAACTCGCTCATCTTTTTCATAACGATGTTGCAATGGTCATCATCTGTTGTTGTTGCTGTGTTTAGGATGACCATTTTCGTTTGATGAGTCTTGACATCGATAGTGCATGAGTCCTCTTCTTCCTGTACCAATACATACTCGCAAAATAGTTCAATGTTGAATTTTATTGCGGTATATTTTTGAATAATATTCTTCAACAATTGAACTATTTTGGGTTTTATTTCGCCTAGAAACTTTTCTGGTATTACATTTTCGGTATGCTCGTTCTCAAGCATGTATGTAGCAATGCGATTTTGAAATGTTGATTGTATACATTTCACATTATTTTCCACTTCTTGTATGCAATTATTTTTGTGTTTATAAGTCCTTATGTCTGGACCAAATATTTGTTTGAATATATACTTTACACTCTTCACAATATAATTTATTTTCTTTCTCTTCTACACTAGTAGAGTGCTCGATTATAATCAAATGATGTTGATATTCATTTTGGTTTGAGAAATATAAATTACATGGTGGGCATTTTATTGAAGATGATGGTTCTTCATGCTGCATCCTCATGCTGAACTTATTTTATATATTTTTTCACAATATTCACATATAAACGATACCATTTTTAAAATTTAAATTTTCACTAGTTGATTTGTCAATACATATATTACATATACATATAATGACTGCTACTATTATTAAATCCTATTTTATAAATTAAACATATATTACATTTATATTTGTTCTTAAAAGAATTTAAAGGTGTATCAAAAACAATATTTTTTTCATTAAGAAAACTTATAATATTAAAAAAAAAAAAAAAAATGTCTGTCTGCCTAATTTTCCATAACACACACTTTCTGAACGGAAAATAAATTAAGTTCTTTATAATCATAAATTTAAAACATCAATTACAAATTCATAATGTATAGATACAGCAAAAATGAATTGTGTACTGCCAAATCCAGCATTCGGAATATAATCATTTTATACCACGGAATCGTCTTACGAGGACTTGAATAATAAGAAGTAATTTGATCAGTGCGATCACCGCCACCCATAAATTCATTATATCTCACAATTTCAAGTGGTTTTGACTCTTGTACCCCAAATCGGTTCTTTGTTATAACCATCTGTGGACTATAGCCGGTTGGAATACATAGGACATCTCTTTTGTCGTACCATTTTGATACATACACCTTTCCTTGTCTTTTCCAAATATACTGACCTGTTTTTAATTTCTTTTTTGTCACTTCAATTGGATTACCTTTTCGATTACTTCTTAACGTTCCAGTAGTGTTAGTGTAAGTTTTGAGCAGCAATAACTCATTAGATAAAGTTATACCATTATAATAGTTGTCCAAAAATAGGTGATGACCCTTCCCAATGTATGGAGTTACAAGTCGATTAACAATTGCGTCGATTTTTGAACCTTTCGTTGGATCTGAATATGTATATGAATATTGTCTGAATATGTCGTTTAAAGCTATTTTGTTTTCTTCGTCAAAATCTTCAAATTTGATTGCTTCTAATAATTTTTGAAATCTTTGTTCTGAATATTTGATATATTGTCTAGTGGTTTTATATACGTTATAATATTGTAGTGGTATTATGGTGATATTTAATTTTTGAAGTTGTATAGGTATTTCTAATGTATTTAAGATTTTAACATGACGGTAACCATCTTTTGGTATAATAGTATTTGCAACAAAAACTCCGTTTTCTATTTCCTTGTTACAAACGCCGCTATCTTCATTTATTTTTTAATATTAATTGGAACTATCTTTTCACTTCTTGGGGGTATTATTATATTTTTTTTTTATAGCAGCCTGTGCCCTTTTCCTACTTTCATAAGTCTCGTAGCGGAAATTTTCCACTACCTTAACAGCATCATTGTAGTCCGATGCTGCGAAAATTCTTGTGGCCAATTCAACCAAATATTCCTCATTGTGAAATTTGGAAATTTGATGTTAAATGGTACCAGTTTTTGGCGGCGCCACGCAGTCGCCACCCCAAATGGATAAAATACGTTCTTTGCGTTAACCTCCTCAGCAAACGCCATTTTAGTTGATTTATTAAAATTGTTATTAATGAATTTCATTTTTAAGAAAAATTTCAAAATCCAAAAATGCAACAACCGTTACAGAACAAATCAAAAATTCAAAAAACAAAATTTAAAATTATATAATAATATCAGAAGAAAATCAGTTCATAGAATACAAACATAAGTTCTTCGCAAGTATGTTTGTTAAAGTTTTCTCGTGCCTATGGCGTTACTGAAAACTTTATTCGCAGTTTTGAGTATCAATTCCTTGAATTACCCCCTCGTTAAAGGCTCGGGCGATTGATAAATCGGCTCACACGCTCTCAAAGTGTGAAATTGGAGTTACGCGTACAATGTACGTATCGCGATTATTACGGCCTAATTACCGCTTAGCAGGCTCAATTCGCGGTCCCCTCTTCTGAGCAAGAGACTATAAACAGACCTCCGGATCCTTCCGACTAAGCAAGAATACTTTACTTTTGCCTTTGTAATGCTCCAACACCAAAGTTTTGTGGTAAAGTTGATAAATTTTAGTAATGTTCACTAGAGTTTTATTTTTAAGACTACTTTATTTTTCAAAATCATATACTTATATTTAGTATTACATTCAATCTTAAATGTAAACAATTATTAATTTCTTAAAAACTAGAAGGTCTAAAAACGTCTTATCAATACCCGTATGGTTATTTTCATATTTGTGATGTCTCATAATTATTTCTAATAAATCTTGCTTCTCTACATTCTCTAACGGAGTACATGTTCTATATACTTTAAATTTTTTAATATTTTTCAATTTCCTAACTTCTTCTTGAATCATAAGGTATATATCCTCAATATTACAGAATATCACCAAATTTTCTTCTTTCTCAATTAGAGCTATTATTTTTCCTAAAACTTCCTTAACCCTCTCATGCCCGAATTAATATGGGTGGGGCTAAAAATTTTTTTAGTACAGATATGTGTTACTATAGACTCAATTATGAACTGATAAAAATTTCGAAGTCCTGGGTGTATTGGTTCGTTACTTACAGGATGTTGCCTATAGGCAACATTGGGCAATTGTGGTGGTAAAAAAAAAACATTTAAATTATTTTTTAATGAATTTTTTATTGAAATTTAAGTATGAAATGATACAAAACAATTTTTTTGTGGGGTGCAACATAAATGAACATTACATTTGCTGCATTTGGATCTCGGGAAACCAATGTGGCATAGTCTGCACCTATTTTTCCCTCCCCATTCCACCCAGTGACCCATGTTGTCAAAACGTGTGGCTTTTGCAGGTTCTGCAACACATCTTCTTCTAAAGGTGCTTGATTTAGCGGGCGTCGAAAGAGTTGGCGATGATGGTGAAGAACATGGTGACGAAGGGGATGTCTCCACCGTTGAAAGGAGTGATAAGGGTCGTCCTCTTTTTCTTGGAAAAACAGATGTCTGAGTTGCGTTCATAAGCTCGTTAGCAATTTCTAACTGGAATTTTATCAGTGGTATATGCTTTACTTCGCCATCTGTGTATTTGAGGTCTCTGCGATACAGTAGCCAACTATTGACCACAGAGGAATTTATACACCAGTATACTATACGCATATACCATTTATTTGATCGGTGGTTGATTTTGTATAACTCTAGGAGCATGTCAGCAAGATCAACCCCTCCCATATGTTTATTATAACAATCAACTATAGCTGGACGGGGGATAATAACAAACTTTTTCTCTTTTCGGCGCCATCTCTTGCACTCACTAATGGGGTTTTTACCTATATAGTTAGACACCAGTTGCACGCTCTTGTTATCATACCAACGGCAGGCAATCAAATTGTGCGTTGCCTCAAATTTAAAATCGCTTGATCCACGTCCTCGCTTTTGAAGCTCCTTTTCACTACTTAGAGTACAATTTTTCAAACGATTGCTTCTAATTGTACCAACGGAAAGTATACCTCTTTGTCTTAGAGCAATCGTCAAGCTTATTTACCTCATTGCTCCGTAATTTGCTTTTCCAACTAGTATCATTTGCCATTACCTCTGCACTCCTCCACCTCAAACTTTGCAGATCAATTTTTTCAAACACCTGCTCCACAACTAGTTCATCTTCAATTTCATTTTCGTCATTTCCTTTGCTAATTATTTCCTCTATCAAACCAATTTCCATAATTTCGACCCTATCAACCAGGCTTTCCAATGTCTCTTCGATGACATTTTCAAAATTTGCCATTCTTTCCTGCTCCTCTTCTTCATTTTCATCATACTCAGAATCATCCCAGCTAAATTCAAGAATTTTTTTAAATTCAGCCTGAGTTAAACCTCTTGGACGCATCTTTATATGTTCATATGTACAAAAAAAAAAGTTGTTTCAAATTACCACAGTTGACCGATGTTGCCTATAGGCAACAGCACTTTTAAAAAATTATTATAAACAAACCATACACTTTTTTCATGGCGGGTTTTTTTTAAATAACACTCTTACCTTTATTAATTTATATTGTTCACTTGGTTTTATAAAAAAACAATTATTTTAATGTTTTTTAACAATTTTTGTATCAGCGCAATTTTTTTAATACAAACTTCAGAAATTCACTCTACTACGAACGCCTACTGAATGCACGCACGTACAGATTATAATAGAAAAAATAGGTGTTAGCTTTTGCAACACATTAAGCTACATAATGCAAAAACCCCCGAATTAAAAAATTTTAATTCGAGGAAATTAGAAGCTTTTAACTACAATGTTGCCTATAGGCAACATTGGGCATGAGAGGGTTAAAATCATTTGAGCTTACTGCAAATTTATATACTTTTTTATTGAATTGAGTTTTTTCCTCATATGAGTCTTTGTCTTGTTTTTCAATTAATATTTGCTTGTTCGCAAATTGAAGAGGGCTTTCTGTTACTGGGATATGATCAATTCCATCATCCTGTGCACTATGCACAGTTGGAATCGGTGATCCAATTCTATTTCGATTTATAATGCTTTCTACTTGGTTTTCACAAACCTCTCTTTCTATTACCTTAATATTTAATTTTTCACCTCTATGAATGCGCAAAATATGTCTTTTTACACCTACCCTGCTTTCAAAATTTCTTTTACACAAGTTACATTGAAGAAGTTGTTTCCCATGTTTTTGCTGATTATGTTGTTGTAAAAGAACTTTTCTTTTATAAACTTTCTGGCACACGTTACATTCGAAATAATTTGTTTCTGCAGATTTTATATTTATTCTTGAAAGAGCATCAGCTACCTTATTTTCCTTACCTTGTACATGTTGGATATCAAACTCATATTCGTTGAGTTTAATTTTCCTCATTTTGTTAAAAGCTTCCTTATAGTCGGAGTCATTTTCATTGATCTTCCTGTCCTTTTTAAGCCTCAAAGTGAGAGGCTTTGCAATTTTTGCATAATTTTGTATAAACTTCCTGTGATACCCACTCATACCTAAAAATGATTGCAATTCCTTAACCGTTCTTGGTATTGGGAAACTTTTAATACATTCTATTTTTCTAGGATCTGGTTTAATACCATCAGTAGTCACTATGTGACCAAGGAAATTTGTTTCCTTTTGTAAGAAATCACATTTATTTAAAGAAACCTTTAAGTTGGCTTTTTGTAATGTTGCAGTACTATTAGTTTGGATAGATTTATCCTCATGAAGTCTCAAAATATTTAGTGCGTCTTTCCGTAACTCGCTAAATTTGTTAAAATTTAATTGTTTCTGTTGTGTAAGGTTTACCTAATGACTTCTTTGCATTGGTTATTAGTATACTAATTTTTTCAAATATTTTTTCCATTAAGATTAAATTTTCACATGTATTTGCTCCGTTAATTTTTTAACTCTAATACATTTTGTAATATCGATGCTTTCATTAATAATTCAATGGCTGTTATATTCATTTGTACAAATCTCTTATAAATAATTTTATTAATCTTAATATTTCGAAATCTAAAACTATTACTAAGGGTGTCAAGACTATAGCTATAACTATCCAAAAACCTATCAATGTGACAATTAATACTAATATTGAATTTTTTCATTTTTATTTATCAAAAATACTTTTATAATGCTTATCTGCCCACTTTATCAGGAGTCTCATTTCTAAAAGAGTCTTGTTCATGTCATAATAATCTTCTATTGTCGGAGTTCCTTCTATACCAACAATTTTCCAAACATTTTTTTCCTTTTTTCCCTTTCCCTTATGTATTCTATTTTTTTTTTTTTTTTTTTTTTTTTTAAATAATGTTTTTTTTTATACTAGCAAATTTTTTCTACTTGCTGCTGTTGTTGATATTGTTGTTGTTGTAATTCTTCCTCCTGTTTCCGTCAAACAGGTTCCTTCTATGCCTTTTCCCAAGGTCCAGAGTTAAGGCTGCCCAGGCAAAAATTCGTTGCCCGGTGACTTAGTGATGAGTTTAATCGCTGCCCAAGCAAAATTCGTTGCCTGGTGACACAATTTATTATTAGTTTTATTTTTTCTTATTTTCAATATTGGTAAGTATTTCTTGAAAATTCAAGTTGTATTTTAACATTTATTCATTTTTATTGTAGAATAATAACTAATTTTTTGTTATATAGCCGTCCAGGGACCCGCTTGTTAGGCTGGTGTATGTCAGGCTTTGTTGAATTAAAATTTAAGAATTAAAAACTTAATTTTTTTAAGCATATTTTTTTTTTTTTCCTTTAGCACAGGATTAAAAAAACCAAATAAAATTTTTTTTTTTTTTTAAATTTCCTTTTTCACAGGATTAAAAAAACTTAAATCCTTTTTCGCAGGATATTTTTCTCTAGAGAAAAAAAATTATTTTCCTTTTACACAGGATTAAAAAAAAACTTAAATCCTTTTTCGCAGGATTTTTTTTTTACAGAATTTTTTTCCGAGAGAAAAAAAATATTTTCCTTGTACACAGGATTAAAAAAAAAACTTAAATCCTTTTTCGCAGGATTATTTCACCGACTGCGCCAATTTTAGTAATGTTCACTAGAGTGTTATTTTTAAGACTACTTTATTTTTTCAAAATCATATTCTTATATTTAGTATTACATTCAATCTTAAATGTAAACAATTATTAATTTCTTAAAAACTAGAAGGAAATACAAATCATCTATTGAAATTAGAATCTTTCTTTTAATGCAAACACAAACGATTCTTTAACAGTTATATTTTAAACAAATCAAACGCTTACAATTTCATTGCCAATTACATTGGCTTCAACAAAGCATGAGTTGGATTTCATTGTTGTAAACAATGAAATCATCAGATCGCTGAATTGTTCAAATGTTTACATTCGATTCTTATAACTAAATTGAAACTTAATTAGTTCTTCAAATATAAACAGTTGCATTCCAAGCCCTCAGATTACAACTCGGTTCTTGTTGCTTTTTGTTAAAGCAGCAATTGGTGTTTTGTCTTTGGGTAAAACTGATATATATACATATATACATATATATTGCTGTAAATTGTATATCTCCGTATTTCCTGTTATTATTTATAATATTACTTCTGATAACCTTTACTTAAAATTCCAAGTTTCTTCACTTTAATCAATTCGCTTGAATAACACGCGTTTTTTAATCGCTAACATAAATCTGTCTGTTTGTATATTTTTGCTGTATCAATTTCTATTGGAATTGTTGTTATATCCCCTTTTATTGCCATTTCTATATTTAACATATCAAATTTAATTCTGCAACTATTTTTATAAAAAAAATATCCATTCGTAAAATTCCATCTGTTTTAATTGGGAATTCATTTGTTACTAAATTAAATTTATGTTTTAAGATTTTGTCATCAATTTCTATTTCCAAATCGGTCGAACCTATTGTCTGTACACTTCCATTTGTTATGCCATTTAATTTGCAAATATCTTCATAATCTTTATTATTACTAACTATTGAGTCTTCTTTACATATGGATATCTCTGAACCTGTGTCTATTAAGAATGTTAATTTGTGTTTTATATCTTTGATTTTTAAGAAAGTAAAATTTGATGTATTAGTATTTATTGCATAGACCATTAATTTTCCCTTGTTGGAGAATCGTTTTGAGTCTCCAGGGCTGGCGCGTTTCCCTGTCCATGTATGGTAGTATATACGTTTGAATTCTGATGTCTTCTATTTATATAGTGATTGTCACTTGTTCTATTATTGAAATTGCTGTTATTATTATTATGTCTTCTAAAGTTATTATTTCTGTTGCTTCTGTCATTGGAATTATTGTTGTTGCTATAATTGTTATTTCTATTACCATGAGGATTGTGGTTTGTTCTTTGTGGTATGTTAAAACGTTTATTATTGTTATATGACTTATAGCCATTATTACATCTAATATCATTGTTCTTGTTGTGATACTAGTTTATATGTAATATATTTTCTCCTAAGTCTGTCATTTGTGTTATTGTCAATTTTGCAATTAATGTAGTAAATTTTTCTTTGTAGTTTTCGACATTGCCTCTTTGTTTTGTATTTCTAATTTCAGACTGTAGGGCACATGCTGTTTTCGTAGATCTAAAATTTTTTGAAAGCGTTGTTTAAAGTTCATTCAATGTGATTGGTATATATTCTGTTATCAAAACGTTACTAACTCTTTCACTTAGTTTCATAGCTACTAAATATTTAATTAAGTTGGTTTTTCCCTGTTCATCTAATTCGCTAGATACTAATCCTACCATGGATAAAAATGTTTGAAGATTTTTATGTTTCCCATCAAAGATTGGAATTGTATCCGAAGCCTGTTTAATGTTAAAATTCGACATGTTTAAGCTGTTTGCATTGGAGTGTTCTTTCTAAAGCTCGATTGCGGTTGTCTTTAATGTTTTAAATTCTTCAATTTTTTGTTGTCTAAATGGATTTGATAAATAGCTTATTAGTTTTCCAAATTGTCTACTATACCTACATATATTCATTGAATAAGTGGTACTTTTCTTTTATTGTTTCTTCTGTATATTTTCTACCCTTTGATTTTTTAGCGTTTATAAAATCAATTTTAACTTTTGTAGGTCTCCAATAATTTGATCCATAAGTATGAAATATACCATATAAATTAAAATTAATATTAAAAAAAAAAATTTTTTTTACTGAGACGGATTAATAGTAATGTTCTTTATTAATTGAAATTCCAGAACTGACTGCAAAGACTTTACAATTTTTTCTTATAATGAAACCTACTTTCTTAAAATAATTTGCCGATCCCGCATTTTCCCATCACTTAATTTACTTGTGGTTGCGCTTGTAACTCAGTTGCTGAGTTTGTATTTTCCCATCGAAAAGTAGATGAAATGTTGCGGCTCGTGTGGACTCAAGTTACATGGTTTGAAATTGCTAGTGCTGCAGTTTTGCTGTTGGCACGTTTTGTAATTGAAATTCTTAGATTTGTTGGCACGTTGTATGTGCAATATTTTTTGTTGTCATTGATACGGTGTTAACTTATATGTTAAGTTACTTAAACTTAATTGTTAATGTGAACTTAATTTTGTTCGTCACTATATTCGTCAAAACTGCAACGCATGCATTATTAGTTAAGTTAATTGAACTTTACTGTTTACAATTAAATTATGTCAACTGAAACCAAAACTACAACGCATGCATTATTTTTAGTTAAGTTAATTGAACTTTACTGTTTACAATTAAATTATGTCAATTGAAATCAAAACTACAAGCCATGCATTATTTTTAGTTACCATTTAATATGCATTTTTATTTAGGTCAATTCATGTTAATTTTTAAGTTTATTAATTATGTTATTATTTTAATTTTGTATAAAAAGATGACCAATTTTACAAATAAATTGTATTGATTTACAGTCTTCATACACATAACGTCATTTCTTTATCTCTTACAAAACAGTCTTTCAGTTACAAGTACTAGAAAGACAAATAAAGGAAAATAAAATAGTGTTAATTCTGACGAAACGTTTGAATTAAATCACACTAGAATCCTTAATTGTTCATTGGTGACCCCGACGTGATCGTGTAAAAAGGCATAATCAATACTTCATCAACGAGGTTCGAGTAGGCGAACTAGCATTGACAACAAAACAAGCCGCCTGTACTTCCGCATTTTGTCCCATCGTCAGTTTTAACAATATGTCTTCAATGGAAGCATTGATAAGCCTACAGAGTATCTTGGGCGAAAACATCCAGCAAATCATACGTAACTTCAAAAAGGACTCTGCAGGTAGAAAAGTTAAGAGTTCCTATTTTGAAGAACGCATACATCGTATCTCAGACAAGTGGACCGAGTTCAACGAGACCGACGAAAAATTGCGTATACTTGTTGAAGATCAGTCTGAAGTAGACTACTTCAAAACTAACTACTTTGAGCAGATACGGTTATTGGCTGAAGAATACAGTGAGCTATTCCAATCTGAATTGACCCGCTTGAAAAAGGAAGAGCTTAAGATCAAGCAAACAACTTTACAAGCAACTTACCGTGAGAACAATGATCAAGCAAAAGGGTCTAGCATCAAACATCATGGGACAAAGGAGGTGGCATCACATAATTTGATTGGAAAATTTACAGCTCGTATGTCAGCACTACAGAGGTTCTTAACGGGAATGTCAGAACTGGAGATGGATGAGTCTCAGCAGTTTTACAACATAAGAATTGATACCATTAACAAATTATGGAATCAAATTGAAGATTTATATGATCAAGTATGGGATCAATGTCCAAACCCTCTAGATAATGGTCTGAATCAAGAGGATTATGAAAATCTAAGAGGAATGGTTATTGACGGTTTGACGAAGTTACAAGTGATGTCAAATCAACCATCAAGGACTAACTCGGCAGGTCAACAGACATTAATGGCAACGTCACTGCCTCTGCCGAAAATCTCAATTCCCAAGTTTGATGGGGATTACGCAAAATGGACACAATTTTATGACATGTTTCTCCATATGGTGCATCAACAACCGATACCTGATATCCAAAAGATGTGGTATCTAAAATCCAATCTTACAGGGGAAGCCGAAAAATTTGTGAGCCACCTATCAACAACCGAAGGCAACTACGAGTCAGCATGGACTATGCTAAAAGATCGATATAACAATAAACGCATTCTTGTTACAACATTGGTCGAGAAAATTATTAGTCAGCCATTATGCACGTCAAACTCTGCCACTATTAAGAAATTACACGATACAACTCGAGAGTGTCTTTTAGCACTGAACAACATTGGAATTGAGACGAAAAGCTGGAACCCTCTCCTTTTCCAAATCTTGATAAAAAAACTAGACCGAAGCTTGCATATGAGGTTTGAACAGTCTTTAAGCCAACCAAAGGAGTTACCATCAGTTGAAGACCTGTTATCGTTCCTGGAATTTCAATTCCAAACTATCGAGTCCATTACTCACCGGGAGAAATCGGTATATACTCCAAATAAAACAGCAGCTACTGTGGTCAAAGGAACACCCAAGTGCAACTGTTGCAATAATGGAAATCATGCCTTATATCGCTGTGAAAAGTTTTTAAGTTTGTCAGAGATAGAAAGGCTAAAACTTGTACAATCACAAAAACTATGTTTCAATTGCTTCAAAGGCGAACACTCCTCAAAAGACTGTCCATCAAGTTCATGCAAAAGGTGCAATAAAAAACACAATACATTATTACACATTGAATCAAAATTTAATCCACAAGTCAAGCAGATCACCAATTCTGGCCCAAACATTGACTTAAAACCAAACACGTCCAACGCCACGGTAACATCTGCAGCAGCAGATAATTCATCCTCAATGAAGGATTATGTGATACTTGCAACCGCAAGAGTAAAAATAACAGCATCTAATGGAAATTCAGCAGAATTCCGAGCAGTTCTTGACTCTGGGTCGCAGGTCAACCTCATTTCCGAGCAAGTGATAAGAAGGCTAGGTGTTTCAACTTCAACAGCATCATTATGTATTGACGGTGTCGGAAACGGGAAGAAGCGAGTCACAAAGAGAATAAACGTGAAGTTACAATCAAGAAACAACACTTTTGAAACCAACTTAGAGGCATTTGTCATCCCAACAATCATCCCCCCTCAACCAAGTCAGCACATTAATATCTCTAAATGGCAGATTCCGAACTTAGAGTTAGCCGACCCACATTTCAATCAGCCAGGAAGGGTAGACATCCTGTTGGGTGCCGAATATTATTTTAACTTCTATAAGATAGGATTTATCAGTCTGAACGACTGATGGAGGTTGTCATGGTGATGTTCCTTGTGTACAGTTCTTTTGCTTCCTCCGTGATGGGCAAGTCATTGGTTAGCATTTCATGCCTGAAATACTCCCGAGCTGTCTCCAGTTCAGCCGTAAAAATGGCTCGATTGCCTGGATTTTGAAGTATCTGCATATTGTCGATGTTCTGGCCTCTGTTGGAGGCCTTAAGATATGCAGCACATCTGATAATTAAACGTGTATTGTAGTTAACCCCTAAACTGCTAAAGTGATTGGAGTTGAAGATTCTACTAAACCTCCATGTCACTTGTGTGGGAACTTTCAACTTCTTACCCATCAAGGTCAATTCAGAACTCTCTCCAACAGTTCCTTTTATCATCTTTGCACATCTTACAATACTATCAAGGACTTTTTTGGTGCATAAGATCTTCATGCACTCACTCAAATTGACGTCCATGGCTAGTGCTGTTTGTTCTAAATGTCTTAAAACTGACATTCCGAACATTCCTACGTGAGTCAGACAGGATCCATAAAATAATCCTTTAACCAATTGAGGAGGAGTTTCTTCTGCTTGTAGGAAAATCATCTTACATAAGATTATTGATAAAATCTCTAGAATCTTTTTGTCAGGAGATCCGAACTGAACATGGAGAGATTTTAAAGCCAGAAAATGAACCGGGGGTAATGTTATTTCCCAGTTGACGGGGGCGTAAATTGCTTTGAAATGTTTATTTAGCCTTGATGACATTGAAGTGTGTGTAGATTCTGCAGTTCTGTTCAATAATTTAAAACAATGTAAAACCATTAAACCCAGGGCGCCGCATGCGTATCTTGATTCATCCTTGAGAGTTTCCTGATCTAAGTTGGAGATTATCATATTAGAGATTTTGGTCCAAAAGTCCTCTATTGCTTTTGATGATAAAGGAGGTTCTTGAGTGGGTTCCACAACTCTATCCTGATCGATTTCTACTCCTTCTGCCAGCCCGGCAGCACCCAATTCAGTGGTAGGACTTGGAGCCATGTAACTGTAGTCTTGAAGATTGGGAGCAATCACATGAGTTTGAGAAGTTTCAGGATTCTGCGATCCCGAAGCTCCGGCGGTTTTTTCGCTCAAGAGTTCTTTAAATAATAATTGCCGGATTTCGGTGGGATCAGGCATGCTTAATATGATAGTTTTCACGTCATCGAAAAATCCTCCATAATAGGATGACGCTCCAGCCAGAAATTTCATTACTTTAAATGCAGAAAACTTTAAAGATACAAAAGATGGAATTTCGTACGGGTTTTTTGGAGCAATTTCGCTGACAAAAAAGGTGTCATTCCAGAAGCTGAGTTCAATTGCATCAGCTCCTATTCTAGGAAGATCTGATAAGAATTTTGACACTTTACTAAGGTCTCCATCGAAAGTTGGATAAATGCTTTTGTATACTCCAGGGGTTGACATTGTGAATAGATGAGAGTGACAATGGGGTTCGTTTTTCGGAGATAGAGTGAGATTATGCTAGGAAAGCAGGGATGATCTACAATCTTGTGGTGACCCCGACGTGATCGTGTAAAAAGGCATGAAAGGCTAAAACTTGTACAATCACAAAAACTATGTTTCAATTGCTTCAAAGGCGAACACTCCTCAAAAGACTGTCCATCAAGTTCATGCAAAAGGTGCAATAAAAAACACAATACATTATTACACATTGAATCAAAATTTAATCCACAAGTCAAGCAGATCACCAATTCTGGCCCAAACATTGACTTAAAACCAAACACGTCCAACGCCACGGTAACATCTGCAGCAGCAGATAATTCATCCTCAATGAAGGATTATGTGATACTTGCAACCGCAAGAGTAAAAATAACAGCATCTAATGGAAATTCAGCAGAATTCCGAGCAGTTCTTGACTCTGGGTCGCAGGTCAACCTCATTTCCGAGCAAGTGATAAGAAGGCTAGGTGTTTCAACTTCAACAGCATCATTATGTATTGACGGTGTCGGAAACGGGAAGAAGCGAGTCACAAAGAGAATAAACGTGAAGTTACAATCAAGAAACAACACTTTTGAAACCAACTTAGAGGCATTTGTCATCCCAACAATCATCCCCCCTCAACCAAGTCAGCACATTAATATCTCTAAATGGCAGATTCCGAACTTAGAGTTAGCCGACCCACATTTCAATCAGCCAGGAAGGGTAGACATCCTGTTGGGTGCCGAATATTATTTTAACTTCTATAAGGTATTGATTTACAGTCTACATACACATAACGTCATTTCTTTTTTCTTACAAAACAGTCTTTCAGTTACAAGTACTAGAAAGACAAATAAAGGAAAATAAAATAGTGTTAATTCTGACGAAACGTTTGAATTAAATCACACTAGAATCCTTAATTGTTCAAGATTCAAGTTAAAGATTTTCACACTTGATGTTTTAAAAAATATTTAATAGGGCGCTTCCTACTGCGCCCAATGAAATACTAGGAAATTAAATTGATTGCTATTTTATTTTAAATAAAGAACTTTATTTTAAATCAAGGATTCAGACCTCAGTTTATTCTTAATTACAAGATTTATTTCACAATCACACAAGATTTATTTCACAACTAATTTAACTTAAATATTCCACAATTAATTCAACTTAAGTCCGTATTAAACCGCCGAGTTCGATGCCGTAGCTAAGACTGTCGATTTGGTCAACTGCCTGTTGCCTGCCAAACCTCTGCCTTCCACCTTAGTCACGTCATGTTCATGTGCAAGTTAATTACATTCGCTTATTAATTGTTAAAAAAAAATACACATTTTTTATTTTTTATTTATCTTTATTACACCTTATTTGAGCTAATAGTTATTCTAAGATGGGGTGCTACAAGGCCGACGGAAATAAAGCCAACTTGGAAAATGTTCAAGTTGGTCTTATTTCCAACTCAAAAGTGAAATAAAGCCTAGTTGGCTTTATTTCCTTGTTAGCGAAATTTGAAAGTTGACTTTATTTCCCTTTTGAGTTGGAAATAAAACCAACTCAAAAAATCCAAATATTTTTATTACCTACAACATTTGGTGTTATTTTAAGAAGTAATTGATTTCGTCACCTATTTTAATTATACAAAATAGCATTTATTCAAACAAACAAAACAATATCAAAATTCAAACATATTATGTTTTTGTTCATAATTCAAACAGTAGTTTTCAAAATTTTAACATCATCAATTTTTTCACATATTTACATCAATTACATACAGTATCGGCCAAAACCTAAACACCTCCTCAGCACATTTTTTTTAAAGGACAATTTTTATAGGAAAACAAAGTTATTAAAATTTTTTTTTAATTTTTTTTATTTATTTATAATTTTATTATTGAAAAACACAAACTTAAGGAATCCAGAATTTAATAAAAAAAAAGTTAAATATCAAAAAATATTTTAAGTCGCAAATATAAGCGGACTAAACTAAAACACCCCCAATTTAAGGTACAAAAAAAACTATTAAAATCAATATTTCGTTGCGAATCCTTTATTTTGGATGACACACGCACATCTTTTAGGCATAGAGGATATTAAATTGTTAATTATATCAGGTGATATTGCTTCCCAGGCTATTTTTGCGGCTTCAAATAAATTTTCTTTGGTTTTGCAATTTTCTCGGTTGATTTTTAAGTTTACGATCTCCCACAAGTTCTCGATTGGGTTAAGATCGGGGGATTGGGCAGGCCAACGGAGAACTTCTATCAAATTGTTCTGGAACCACTCCTTAACCACTTTTGAGGTATGTTTTGGGTCGTTATCTTGCTGGAATGTCCATTTAAGTGGCATTTCTTCTTCAGCATAAGGCAACATTACGTCTTTTAATATGTCACGATACATGAAACGATCCATAATTCCATCAATCTTATGAATTGGCCCAATCCCTTGTCCAGAAAAACAACCCCAGACCATTATGTTGCCGCCTCCATGCTTTACAGTGCCTTTGCAATATTTAGGATTCAACCGTTGTCCATTTGGTCTGCGTACACGCCTTATACCATCTGAATATTTTAAATTAAACTTAGATTCGTCAGAAAACAGCACAGTCCTCCATTTTTGGACACTCCAGTTGAGATGGGCCTTGGCGAATTCAAGTCTGGCTTTTTTATTTTTTGGCGATATGAAAGGCTTTTTTGCTGGTCGTCGACTGAATAATCCGGCCTCTACCGCCCTTCTACGAATCGTTCTTTCGCTAATTTTTAAATGTAAACGGTTTCGTATTTGACTAGAAGATGCTGTAGGATCATTTTGTATTGTCCTTTTAATTAAGGAGTCTTCACGTCGCGAAGTTTCACGTGGTCTTCCTCCAGAATGAGTAGGAGATGTGCGATTAGTCTGCAAAAACTTTTTAATTAGCCTAGAAATAATTGATCTGTTGATCGAATATTTTGCACTCAATTGATGTCTTGATAAGCCGGCTCTCCAATCATCAAGAATTCTAATTTTAAATTCACTTGAGTACTTATTGCGTGCCATTACTCTTATCACAGCGAAAACTTTAAAACAATGACAATTTTCGCATAAATTTTAACAAGTTATTCTTCTTAACACTGCAGCCTAATAGCTGCTGCATTTTTGGAGTGTACCGTTAACTAATACAGTAATATCGCAGTAGCGTAGTAAAATTTCGAAACACAATGTTAGCAGGTGCTTTAGTTTAGTCCGCTTATATTTGCGATTTAAAATATTTTTTGATATTTAACTTTTTTTTTATTAAATACTGGATTCCTTAAGTTTGTGTTTTTCAATAATAAAATTATAAATAAATAAAAAAAATTAAAAAAAATTTGAATAACTCTGTTTTCCTAAAAAAATTGTCCTTTAAAAAAAATGTGCTGAGGGGGTGTTTAGGTTTTGGCCGATACTGTATATATATGTACATAAGTAATATAGTAATTTTTGTTTCTTACAAAATTTCCAAAAATTAGAAATATATAGAAAATGCATTTGTTATTATTGCCCGGCAATAAGGACAGAGTGTCTTAGTTCTTTTCTCTTTTGCATTTTGCAATAATTGTTCGTAACACTGTTGACATACTTTGAAATGTTTGCATGGTTCAAACACAAGATGTCTTTGCCTTACACAGCAAATAATGCAGAGAGTATTAAATTGCTGGTTTTCATTTCCAAAATGATTTTCATCATCATTATCTTCTGATTCACTGTCAGATGTGTGAATCTCATTTATATAATTTACATCAATTAACGTTTTTTTCATTTTTGTAAATTGTGTCAGGATATCTCTTAATGATATTTTATTGTCCTTCAGTAGTTGTAGATGTTTCTTAATTAATTTATCTCTTCTTTCAAAGCAATTGTCCTTTTTCCTATATAAGGATACACATCCTGAAAGTGATTTTGTAAAATCCAATGATTTGTTTTGATCTAAACTGCACAATCCATCTAAAAATTTATAGAAATTGCCTTTTTTTGTAAGCCTTGCGCTCATCCTGCTGTGAAAACTTTCTACTGCATTACTGGTTTTTATTGGTTCTCCATAAACAGACATATTTTCAGCTTTCACCTACAATAATATTAATATTTAATCGAAAATATATTTGGTTAAGAATTCATTTGTTTTTAGATACCTTTTTAATCCACTGCGCTTCAAAATAGTTGATAAAGTGTTTGAAATAATTTTCACCGTTCTTTTGCAAGAATTTATCCTCCATTGATTCATTTTTTATAATTTGGTATGCCTGTGTTAAATCTTTCGGTTTTAATAGTGGTAAATAAAAAAATTTGTTAAAGACGTTTTTGGCATCTTTATTTTTGTTTAGATATTTAATGAAGTTAGATATTTTTGACGCTTTTCTCCTTAAGGCATTAGTAAAATGAAACCAGCAACCGATTAATTTCGCCGTTGGATAGATTGCTTTGAAAGCATTTCGCAAGCCAGTTTCATAATCGCTAATAACCTTCGTTGGTTCCAAGTCTAAAATATTTGATTTGATGTACTGTAATACATGCTTATAGGCTTCCTCCGATTTATTAGACATCAAAATATATAAAAAGGGATAAGCCTGAAATAAACAATTTTTGATTGTATTTATAACAGCAGGTACGTTGAATTATTTTCAATGTTATTACTTACATGTTCTGCGTGAACTATATGTAATGTTAATAGTTGCTTAAAATTCTTAGACACGGGTACAATATTAAAAGTTCCATCAACTATAAAAGTACGAGGTTCTAATATGCTCATTGAACGTATTCCATTAATAATAGTTGGTGATGCAAATAATGTATATGAAAAATTTTGTGATATCACTGTGTCGATATAAAAGGGCTTATCATTTTCTTCGTAACGTGATATACCAAATTGTTGATAAACATTTTCATTTTGAAATATAGTGATGATATCTGCAAAGCTCATTGGACATTTAGGCAGATCTTCTTGTTTTATATTAAATAATTGCCTTCGCATACTCCCATATTCTACATATTGTGCCCCTTCTTTGAACTTCTTGCACTGTTCATCAAAAATATCACGAACGCTTGCTCTTTTTAATGGCGCTTTTTTCACTTCACTTTTTATATTGTTCATTATTTCAAACTTTTTTATAAGTTCAATTTGTGATCCATGATTATGAGTCTGATTTTTGGTAATCTTACGACAATACCTTGTGCTATTAAATTCGACTGCTACTGCAACGTTACAATTCTTCTCGTAACAATAATAATATTTCACATTTTCTTTTTTTTTGTGTGATTTAAACTTAAAAATTTGTTCCTCGTTTTCTATCAATAATAACTGACTGTTTTTTCTAAATCCAGAAATGAGTTTATATTCGAAGATAGTTTCTTCTTTTTCCATTTTTATTCGCACAATAACCAACAAAAAACCAAAAAAATTGATTTATTAAACAACACGTGGATCATGAACGCATTACAACTGATAACAGCACATGGTTGAATTTAATTGACACATCAACATGTGTTACCAAACACAATATTATTTAAACATATGATTGGCAAATATGGTAGTGTTACCTGCATTTGTTATTTCAAATGCAATATATGATAAACAAACATTACCAGCCAACAATTAAAGAATGCAATTTTTGGGTTGTAAAAGGAAAAATTCTTAGTTTTTTATAATTTTAAAAACTATTAATTCTTCCTTTTACAAAATGAATAAAACTCCATGTAAACATTCTGTAAAAGGGGAAATCCTCATAAAAGACTACAAATTTTTCCTAATTAATTAATGCAATTTTTGAGTTGGTCTTATTTCCAACTCAAAAAGGTAATGAAACCAAGTTGGCCTTATTTCCTTTTAGTGGTATTTGAAAGTTGGCTTTGTTTCCCTATCGAGTTAGAAATAAGGGCAACCGATAAAGTTGGTCTTATTTCCAGCTAAAAAGGGAAATAGGGCCAAAGTTGGCTTTATTTCCGTCGGCCTTATAGCACCCCGTCTATTCTAAACTGCCCTAATTCTTATTGTTAACTAAACTTAAATTAGCACTTTTAATTGGCAAGAAGCATAATTTTGTCCGCAGTCGCGTTGCAGTTTTAATAAAAAAAATGCAATCATGTTGTCAAAGTTAAAAACAACGGTTTAATGTTACATAAAAAATTTATTAAAATAATTTTCGTTCACACTGCGTCAGCATAAAATACGTTGCGCGTGTAGCTTAAATCGTGGGAAAGTAAATAAATTTGAAAAATAAAAATTAAGGAATGTGACATCACACCTTAACTCCTCCCCCTGTAAGATCAATCGCCCCGATTGTTAAAATGTGGGTAATTCATTAGCACTACAGAATCTTTTATTAGATTTTTCAAAATTTGATTTTTCAACCGTGGAGGTATTTTGTTCTTTTTCTTTTTCAATTTTTGCTGTAATATTTATGTCAGAATTAGGTTTAGATTTTAGTTTAATAAAAATTAAGCAAATTGCGATAACCAATAAAATAGATAAACTGATATTTGTCGAAAACATTAGGCGTCCCTTAGTTGATATCGAATTTATTTCATCTATATTATTAACTTGAATATTTTTCATCATTTCCAAAGATAGGACTTCTTCAACAATTGATTTATTGGATGATAGCTGTAGTACAGCTGGGAGTGCTTTCAAATGGGAAACTTCTTTTGAAGTGAATGTTCGATTTTCAATTTTAATTGTTTCATTATGGAATTGAATCAAGTATGTTCCTGATAATTGATATATTTTGTTTTCAAATATTTCTAAAAATCCATTAAATTGATTTAAAAGTATTGTTCCTTCATTTATTTCTTGTATTGTAGGAACATGTTCATTGTTTATAAATGTGCAATTATGATTCTTGCTTTTTAATAGTAGCGGTATACAAGTTGTTTCACTTATGTCTATTAACTTTTCATTATTACAAATACATAAATCATTAAATTGATTACACTTATTTTTCATTTCAAAGATTTTATCCTTACATCTAATTAGATTTTCTGAATTGATTTTTATAATTTTTTGATTTTGTTTTACTGGCTTAATTAATATTTTTTCACAATTTATTTTATTAATTGCAGGTAAATTTATTATATAGATTAAAGATGAATAGTCTGTAGCTATTTTAACTGTAGCAAAACCTAAAGCTTCTTCTAAATTATTGTATGGAAATTCTTCAAGATCCAAAAATTGTTTGGCTTCATTGATTTCTTTTTCAGAAAGTATAAATGAATTAATTACTCCTACTTTCGCCCATTGTAATGCGTACTCTATATTAATAACATCTGCTTTAACAATATTTATCCTGTTTCTTATAGAGTCTTCTATAACCCTTTGAGTTTCCTCTAAAGTCTGAATTGTTTTTAGAATATGATTAGTAGTATTCGTCAATAAGTTGATTCTGTCAATAAACTTTTCGTTAATAATTTTCTGTCTTTCATTATTTGTAAGTAATCCGTTTATTTTACTGACTACAATATTATGATCTTCGTGATCGGCTATCCATTTCCAAGCTGTGCCAATAATGTCAATTGAGCGTTTAATTCTTGGTTTCATTCGTTTAATTTGATTTCTAATTTGTTCTATATCATGAAGCAAAAATGGTAGCGATGTACTATTTACTAATACTCTTCTTTGAACTTCATTATTCAAATTATTTATTGTTCGTTCATATTCGTCAAGTTCTAAAATATGAATAAGTTTAAAGTTTCCGTTCTGTAATCTTGCTTGTCCTTGGTGCATTGAAATTAGTTGTGAGTTTGTATAGTCTAGTATCTGGACTTCCGTTTTGTAGGTCTCAAACAATATAAACAAAAATATTAAAAACTTCATTTTCTATAAAGGAAGAGAAAAAATAATTATGTATAAAATGTAAAAAAAAGTCATTTTATGAATTAAGTTCTTATATTATCTTTGTGTATTATTCTATCGCGAAAATTAATTCTAACCTTATTTCCTAAGTCTTCTTTTACCTTTTGTTTTTTGAATCGTGGCAAAAGTTTATTTCTTTGCCCTATAATCTTTTCATATATTACTTCGCCTGGTTGATAAGTTTTTATTTGGCTTAGATTATTTCTTGATATCATATTTTCTTGAGCCTTTTTTAATATATCTACTAAATTGTGTGGAATTTTGTTAAAAAGTATATCTACTGGTTTATTTTGTATAACTGAATGTATTGTATTATTATATTGTTGAGCTGCTCTATAAAAAACCTCAGTGGCATCTATTAGATTAAATTCTTCCTTGATACATCTAGCTATTTCAATTAATGTAGAATGGACTCTTTCGACTTGACCATTCGTTGTGCTATGCCGCGGTGTACAATAATAAACTTCAATTTGCAAACGTTGCATTAATGATTTAAATTGAGCAGTTAAAAAGCCTGGTTCGTTATCGAGTGTAATTTTTTTGGCATTAGGAAAGTTTTGAAGGACATCTAAAACTTTTTCTCCTATGTTTGTTTTATCTTCTATATTTTTTATAACTAGAAATTTAGAATAAGCATCGACACATGTAATAAACTTAAGACCTTCAGCGTAAAAAATATCTATATTAAGGAACTCCCCCTCTTTCTTAGGAATTGGAGCCTCTCCAATTGGAACCTTTTGTGGGTGTCTATTATATTTATTTCTATTGCAAATTGCACAGTGTCTGATGAATTCTTTAAAATGTTTTATCATTTTCGGCCAGTAGTACTGTTTATATATTTGTTTATAATTTTCCTTACAGTTTCTATGAGCTCGTGAATGAGTGTTTTGAATTATATTTTGTTGGTCGTCAACATTTGTGATGTCTAGTGGAAATATTTTAGTATATACAAATTTGTTTGTGAAAATTCCGTTAATAGTTTCCTTAAAATCGTTTAAATCTTCTGCTGTACAATGAATGCAGGTAACTAAATTTGGTTTAATAAATTCTAAGAGAATTGTTTTAAGATTTTCTCTTGTGTCATATTCGATAATATGTCTTGTTCTTCCAAAAGTTATGATCATTTCATGAATTGTAAAATTTGCTTTGCACAAAAGTATTTGTTGCTTGAATTCATTTAATGGTTTTGAGATTTCTGGTATATTGAAATCGTCACTACTTTCTGTAGAATGTTGGGTACTATGAAGAGATTCTTCATCTGAAATATTGTTTAAATATTGACGTGAAAGAGCATCTGCTACTATATTGTGAACACCTGGTTTATAAATAATTTTTGGTGAAAATTCTTCAATAAATGATCGCCATCTTTTGATTTTTGCATTAGGGTTTCGTGTAGAAACTGCGAATGTTAATGGTTGATGATCTGTATGAATTTCAAGATTTGAACTACCATATAAATAATTTCTTAAATTCCTTAACGCCCATACGATAGCGTAAAGTTCTTTTTCATTGGTTGCATAGTTTTTTTCTGTTACACTAAGTGTCTTTGATATAAAAGTTATTGGTTTACCATCCTGACTAAGGACAGCACCTACTGCATCATTGGAGGCATCAGTGGTAAGAATGAATTTTTTATTAAAATTAGGCTGAGTTAGTTCAATCTGTTCGGATAATAATTTTTTTAATCTGTCAAAAGTGATTATACCTTCTTCATCCAATTTAATTTCAATCTTCTTGGACATATACTGTGATACTTTACCATTCTCACCGGCTAAATATTTGGACAATGGTTTTGCTACTTGAGCATAATTTTTTATAAATTTTCGGTAGTATCCTATCATTCCTAGGAAACTCCTCAGTTGTCTTAAGGTTTTAGGCAATGGGTAGTTATTTATTGTTTCTAGTTTGTTTGGGTCAGTTTTTATAACGTTATGGCCTACAACATATCCAAGAAATTCTACTTCTTTAGAGTAAAATTTTGATTTTTCTAATGAAATTTTCATATTTGATTCTTTTAATCTATTAATTACCAATTTTAAGTGTTTACAATGTTCCTCTAGTGTTTTAGAATACACTATTATATCGTCTATATAAACATGACATATTTTTCCAATAAAATCGCGTAAAATGTTATCCATAGCCCGTTGAAAAATACTTGGACTATTTTTGAGACCGAAGGGTAATCTTAAAAATTCGTATTTTCCGTTGTTCACAGAAAATGCAGTTTTCTCAATATCTTCTTCCTTCATAAGGATCTGGTGAAAACCTGATTCCAGATCGATAGTTGAAAAATATTTTGCTGTACCCAGATTGGACAATATAACGTTACAATCTGGTATGGGATATTTATCGCATATTGTGTTTTCATTTAATTTTTTGTAATCAATTACCATACGCAATTTTTGCGTACCATCTTCATTTATTCCTTTTTTCGGAACTACCCATATTGGGGAGTTGTAAGGACTTTTACTTGGGCGAATTATTTCGTCCTGTAATAGTTTCTTTATTTCATTGTTAACAAAGCTATTTGCAGAAAGTGGGTATGGATATTGCTTGCTCCATATTGGCGCTTCAGCAATTGTTCGGATTTCTGCTCTTATGTCCGTTCTAAACGGTAACTTCATATTTATATCTGAATGCAATTTTTCAATATTTCGTATAACATTTTCTCTTAAATCATTCAATGATTTTTCACTTTCATCACTGAATTTTAAAATTTCTTCATTTTTTAATTTATTAAGAGCACTTCCTTTAAAATGCTTATTTCTTGTTTCTATATTTTCACTTGAGTTTTTTGACTCAATGTTTAAAATTTTCTCGCAGTGTTTACCACAAGTTAATACTCCTTTCTCAAAATCTAAAATAATGTTAGCTCTTTTCATAAACTTATAACCTATAAGAAGGTCTGATTCTAAATTCTCAATTTCGTAAAATCTTTCATTAAAACCAAAAATGCTAGCTTCATAAAAATATTTAATGATGGTAAAACCATTAATGGTTCTTACCCTCTTCTTAATAACTAATTCCTGCTATTCGTTAGAACACCAGGGCTGCAGTAGCAACTTGTTGCACCGCTATCAATTAGAATTTTATATTTTCTTCCTGTGGTGGCTGCCTTAATAATGTAGGGCAGTCCATTCCTTGATCTAAAAAAGAATCTTCATTTAGGTTGTTGATTCGTTGAAATTTTTGATGTGGTTGGTGGCTTATTTGGCCACTATTATCTGATTGTCGCTTAAGACCGTGTTGATAGTTGTTGAAGGGTCTTGTATTTTGAAAATTATTAAAAGCTCTGTTTTGTTGAAAATTGTTTTTATAATTTTGTTCCCTTTCCTGCTTAAATTTAAAATTCGAACTTCCCAGTTCCATTGGTTCTGGTTTTGAATTTAATAATCTATTTACATTTTCATTAGGACGATAGTCCCTATTATTTCGGTTAGGAAAACGTAGAACGTTATTTCCTTTATTGATATGGTTATTAATTATTGGTTTATTGAAGTGTAGAGCAAAGTTAGCTCTAACTTTATTCGCCTCTAATTCCTGTGCTTTTGCCAAAGCATCCGGTAGACTGTTGGGAGAAATAGAGAATAATATATCAGCCAAAGGCGCATTTAGGCCTGTCATAAATACTCTAAGAGCATATCGCCTATTCCTATCATTAAGTTCTTTGGCCATGTCAGAGTTTGTTCCGTAAGTCATGATTGTTTTGTTTGTCAGGTCGGTCAGTTTCTTGTTAACTTCATTGTAGTAATTCATAATTGGTTGTGACCCTTGGCGCATCACACTTAGTTCTTGTTCGATGAGATGAAGTGGTCTTTTGTCAGCGTACGCGAAATCAAGACGGCTTATGATTGCGTCGAAATTTAAAACAGTGCCATGATTTGTTAGGGTATCGTTGGCGTCGCTAATAATTTTATTTCTCAAAATGGTCAAAGCCGAAAAATAACGTCTGCTACCTTTCGCATATATTTTCATTGAATTTGTAGCTGCCTCTCGCCAGCTAACGTAAGAGTTTTTGCCATCGAACGTTGGCAAGGACTTGATTACATCTAATGGTTCGTCGCATCGTACTGCCACGTTAATTTTTTCTTCTTCGAATTCGCCTACTGTATCTGAATTTGTCAATTCTCCTAAGCTTTTCGTTAATTCTTCTATTCTAGCTATTAAAGGAGCTGTTTGTGCTTCTACTAGAATTCTAATTTGATCTACAGTAGCCATTTTTTCTTTGAAATCTGTCCCCAAATCCCTAAACGAATTAGATAGGTTATCTACTTCTGAATCCAGATTGAATTCGGCTATTTTAAATTATTTTTCAATAAAATTTATCTACACAAAAATCGCATAAAGCCAAAACTTTTGAATAAATGTTTTCAACAAAAAAAAACATTCACGAAATATTTTTTAAAAACAGTAAATAGCCACAGAAATCATAAATTTATTTTAAATTCTTTTATATTACTATTTTCTTCTTTTTAAATTTAGAAAATTAATTTAACTTTTTATTTTCATATTTCAAAATTTCAACTATAAATTAATTATTTTCTTTTTAAATTTCACTTAATTATTTTCTTTCACAATTTTAAATTGACTTAAAATTACTTACAACTATACGTTGTTGTCTTCCGAAATTTTGTTGAGAATCCTTGTTGTCTTCTATATGATGAATGATGAATTGGATTGTCGAAATTGCTGTTGTCTTCTATATGATGAATGATGAATTGGATTGTCGAAATTGCTGTTGTCTTCTATACGATGAATGATGAATTGGATTGTCGAAATTGCATTCAAAAAATTTTTGAAATGTTCTTCAATATATTTAAAAAATTTTTTAATTTGTCTTTTTTGGAAAATTGGAAAATTGTAAAATTTTTAATTCGGTTTTTGCACAATTTTTTATCAATTTGCACCAATTTTAGCTAATTTGCACAATTTCGAGTTTTAATAATTTGCGCTATTTTTTTTTTAATTTATTTCTTCAGTTTTCGCACAATTTTTAATTAAATTAATTAGTTTGCACAATTTTAATTTATTTTATGAACTTATACTTTTCCTTAAATTGTTTTTTGTTCTATTTTTCTCCTTTTTTTATAAGGATATTTTTTTTAATTTTTTTAAAATTTTTGTTTTTAACGTTTTCTCCTTTTAACAAGGATACTTTTTAAAGTTTTTGTTTTTAATGTTTTCTCCTTTTAACAAGGATACTTTTTTAAAGTTTTTGTTTTATATTTTTTTCTCCTTTTTACAAGGGTACTTATTTTTTATTTGGCTTTGTCCTTAAAAATCTCCTTACTTGTTTTTTTCAGGATTAAGCTTTTTAAGGATCCCGGTTGAGCCCCCAGTTAATTACATTCGCTTATTAATTGTTAAAAAAAAAATACACATTTTTTATTTTTTATTTATCTTTATTACACCTTATTTGAGCTAATAGTTATTCTAAACTGCCCTAATTCTTATTGTTAACTAAACTTAAATTAGCACTTTTAATTGGCAAGAAGCATAATTTTGTCCGCAGTCGCGTTGCAGTTTTAATAAAAAAAATGCAATCATGTTGTCAAAGTTAAAAACAACGGTTTAATGTTACATAAAAAATTTATTAAAATAATTTTCGTTCACACTGCGTCAGCATAAAATACGTTGCGCGTGTAGCTTAAATCGTGGGAAAGTAAATAAATTTGAAAAATAAAAATTAAGGAATGTGACATCACACCTTAACTTGCATACCTGCTGGTCTGGCATAATTGCATTCTTGGTGTGAATTAGCTGACTATGCAAGAATACACCGCCTGGTAACCCGAGCTTTAAATAAGCCGGACGCGCGAGTTAAATGTTTTTTATTAAAACAAATTTATTTTGGTTTTTCCGACGTTCTTAAGAACGTACTTCTTTATTTTAGTTGAATCTTAAGACTACCTTATTAATAAATTATTCAAGCAACGTAAGGATTTTATGCTTACGTTGCTGTTTTTATAAAATAATTTTGCTTATTTATCTATCTGGCAAAGTGTGGGAATGAAAAAAATAAAATGTAACTTTAAACTTGTAGTTTACCCTACACTTTACCAGCAGATACTGTTAGTTGGGGTGATCTGGATGTAACTCGCGTGTGGAAGTTGGCAAACAAAATTAATAGCTGATTAAGCTAAATTAATTTTGTTGGCACTTTTGGCCGTATCGTTAACTCCTCCCTCCTCAAATATCTGCGTCCCGCAGATGACGTGAGCGGCTTGGTAGGTAGAGCTACTTGTGTCTAGGATCTTCACATTTGGTAAGTTCAATCTTCTTCCTACCTTGTACCATAAAATTCCGATACAGCCTCCTAATGCCAATATGATGCTTGTATGCATCCTGAGTGATAAATTCAGTTTTGTTCCCAAGTGTTGGAGTTGATCCACATTCTGTAGACTTATATCGTGGACCTGGTCAATGTCTACCAGCTGTTTCTCGTTAAAGACGCTTGACAGGACTGGAGGCAGTGGCTGCATTTTTGAGATGGACGTGCTTGAAAATGCCTCATTGCCTATGAATATAGTTTCATTAGACAGACGTATCAGATAAGTACCATTTAAGGTTTCAGTATGTTCTCGATTATTCAAGACACCTTCAAAATTCGTTAGGAAGACCATGTCTGCTTTAATCATCTCAATTGTTCGAGTCTTAACCATCTTGTATTTACAACTGGCATTACCTCCTTTGAGTAGTCGGGGAATACAAGTTTCTTTAGAAAGTTGGGACAGGGACGACTTTCGACAAACTGTTAATTCGTTGATGCGAAGGCAAGGACTTCTTACACCAAAGGTCTCATTCTGGCTGATAAGAACTTTGTTAAAAGGTAACTCGAATTGCTTATTGTTTCTAACAGTTGTTCTAACAATAAGTCGGTGATAGAACTCCTTCTTCAATTTTGGTATGGATAGAACATACAGTAAAAGAGAGCCGTTAGTGTAGAGTGACGGGCTTCCATATTCAATGATTCTATAACATTGGCATATGGTAGAGTTTCCACTTCCGTAATGATACTATTTATCTCGGTTTTGTCTAACAGATTCGAGTTTACAACCCCACTCTTAGCGAGTTGACAATCTCTTACAATTTCATTTATTAGATCTTTCAATATAAGAATTTGATTCATGGTATCTTGGCCAATTCTCTAATTTTCTTTACCATTACTTATTTCGTTCATTTTCCCTACGAGCTCATTAGTTTTTTGTACAACTTCGTGTGTTGTGTTCAGAAGCTGGGCGTTAATTTTGTATTGTTCATTGTTGTTACTGATGATATCATCTTGGCTTCTTAAGACGGTATTCCAATCCATAGCATCCGGATTGCTAGCAACCCACTTCCAGGCAGAGCCAATCCAATTAATTGATCTTCGGCCTCTACTCGTTTGATTTCCTAGCTCAAATATTCTGTCCTTTACTTCAATTTCAATTTCCTCCCTACGTGTTTTCCCATAAGGAGGAATTTTTTCTTCCCATACGGACGAATTTTTAAATTGAAATGTTACTTTAAACTTAGATATTCTAGATTAATTTTTCAACTTTTTTTTTTTCTCCAATAGGTTTTTCCATAAGGAGGAATTTTAATTTTTTTTTTTTTTTTATATTACTACCTAAGCTAATTCCCGCGAAGCTCTGCGCTTGTCTGCAGGAAAGATAGGGGCTGATAGACTAGCTCACTACTAGCTAGCCTACCGGGGCACCCAAGGTAAGGCCGCTTGCCTCTTCACTTCTTTCATGAACGGCGCGAGCTTTCCGTTATATTCCTGAATGGAGAGGTGTTCATCGTCCTGTGAGACGGCGACATATTTCTCATAGTCGAACCACCCCTCCTCGTTAGCAAATTGTGCAAGCCAGCCACGTGCCTCTTCCCCGCCGATAGTCCTATCGGCCGAAAAGGGACCTCCTTCAGATGCCAGTGGGTGCACATGTCCCACAGTAACATCAAGACCCCCGTCAACGTACTCAACGGTGTCCTCCACCGCCGGGAGCGAGGCAAGCCCGCAATGGTCCGGGAACTTACACTTTCCCTTTATTCTGACCACCCGCTTGATGGTTCTTCACGCCTTCTTTAGAGGTCCTTGAGGCCGACCTCCCCCCAGACGCGTAAAAGGTAGAGGCATAGGCGGGTCGTCATCCTTCATCACCCTAAAAGATAGGTTGTGTTCGGTCTCCACCTCGGTCATAGGCCGGTCCGAGTACGGTGTCGGGTCCGAAAAATCGGACAGATCAGAGGGTACAGAACCAGGCTCATCCCAAAGATCGTCACTGCCGTCGGAACCCGACACGTCCGAGGACCCACTTTCCTCCCTTGCCCCATTGCCATCCTTATTGGCCAGGGCCCGCTCGCGACGCGCTCTCTGTCTCCTCTGTCGCCGACGCTGCGAGTCTGAGCAGTCCGACGACCCCTAGGCACAGATCTTCTTTCCCCCGGGACATCTCCCCTTCTTCCTACCGTCTCGCAGATCATGCTGTCTGCCCGAACTATTCGCTCGGCGCCACCAACAACACTCCCTGCAACGGGCGCCTTACACACACTACCGGATGCCCGCGTCTCACACGCCACATCTCCGACAGCAGTATGCCGCACCGATTCCTGGCCTAGGTCAGTACACCTGGTATAGTCCGGAACATTGACTACACCTTTCAGAAAGCGGATGCTTCCCGGTACCTGGTGTCCTTGCTTACCCCCTTTGGAGGTGCCATCGGCGAACACTACACCGGTGGTCTCAACCGAAATAGTAGAACTCATTCTTCAATTGGTGCACCCATTCTTCAATATAAACACAATAAAAAATTTTTGAGTAATTTTAAATAAAAAAAGAGAATTATATAAAGTTGATTATATTTTCTTCAATGAAGAGAAATTTAAAAATGTGTACAAATAAATTGTTTGAGTATTTTAAAATAAGATAGAGTAATGTGTAAAATATTTAGAATATGCAGCACATGTAAGTATAGAGATTAACTCAATTTGAAAGTTTGCCATTAATATAAAAAGGCTTAGGGAGTATATTCCACATAATTATGTATAAAAAAATATTGCCTAAGGTATTAAGCCCGAGTATATTAGAATAGACCAGAATAAACCAGTCTTTGAAAATTGTGAATTTTGAATGGAAAGAAACACAATATGGTCTAAAAGTCATTGCCAATTTAGATGGCAATAAATGGTTTTATCTCCCCAATAGAATGATGAAATTTTTAAACAAGGAGGATCCATACTTAACTCAAATGAATGATAAAGATTGGACAATTATTTACAAGGGCGTCAATTACCAAATGGACCTGCACTCCTTTGACAAGTAAAATGCATATGGTTTATATATGAAATTTTTTTTATTTTCATTTAAATTATATATATTTCAGTTCATTTATTCAATGTTTTGTATGATATTCTAGAAAGCATTTTTTTGTGGATTGGAAACATAATTCTACCTCACATTTAATGCAATACACTGTTGTTCTAGCTGTGCAATTGGGCATTTTACAACGAGGTTTGCCTGTTGTTAGGTATTTCGGGAAGTGCCCAACATTATCAAACCGCACGTCACTAATGTTGATGTATCAGTAATTATGGTGTCATTCAAGGATACTGAGATTAGCTCCATTTCCATGTTGCGATAGGCCATCTCAACATCACCAGATAAAGCTCGCGGCATTACTACCCGAACTCGTTTTGGCACATTTTCAGGGGTCTCACATCCTCCAGTGCTTCTTGGACGTCCTTTCCTTATGGATTGTGTGCCAGATTTTACTAAAACTTTGCTGACGTCTACGATAAATTCGTGCAAAGTCAGCATTTTATCTGTACGAGGAGATGAAGAGAATTGGCGTTTATATAAAATCCATGCATTTATCATGGCCATGTCCATCATATGGTATATAAGACGATTTGTCCATTTGCGTGACTTTATTCTTATGCGGCTTCTACCAAAGCACGAATCCATAAGATCAACACCTCCCATGTACTTGTTGTACTCGTGGATTATCGCATGGCACTGAATATTTACGGTACACTTATTTTTTTTGTCAAATCTAAAGAAAATAAAAAAAATTATATTCAGTAAGTATTTGTTGAAAGTATAAAATACCTGGCAATCGTAGGCGCGTCATCAGTTTCGTTTGCATTTGTCGATTTCAATTGCTTGATGCCAAGCAAAGTCGATGCCATATTTACAACTTTGTTGTCCCTCCATGCTATAGTAGTTATATCTATACCATGAATACTGGTCATATATTCTTCGCAGTCTCCTCGATTGGGTAATTTTTCTGGCAATTTGCAGCCAGGAATTCGGTTACGTCGAACTGTTCCAAGCCCATAGATTCCCTGGGTGCGTAAATAAGCCAATAAAGGAATAGTTGTGTAATAGTTATCGAAGAAAATTCTGTAGTTCTTGAAACGCGGAACTTTACAAGCAAGCCGCACCACAACATTTGCTGCTGCTCCCAAGTCTGGTTCATTGTCCAAAACATGGTCTTTATTGCCAGAATAAATTTTAAAATTATAGCAGAATCCCATATCGTCACACATCAAAAATAACTTATTGCCCCACGGGTGAGGCTTGTCTGGCAAGTATTGTTTCAAATAGTGCTTAATTTTTGTCGCACAAATTTGTTCATCCACACACAAACGACTGCTTTTTGGAACAGAGTCAAAGTTTCGATTTAGGGCATCAATAAGCGGACGAATTTTATGTAAACGATCAATGTTTGATGAATCAGTGTTTTGTGGACGCAATCCTCGTCGACGTGAAGGAGCTGGTTCTTGAGCTGACGGACGTGGCATCTTACTGTTGTCATTTAGATGCAAAAACTGGCGTACCTTGTCATATCGATTTCTCGTCATGGTACTTGAAGACGGACATAAAATATGTAATGCCAAAAAAGCGTTTTATTTCGTCTGGCGTTGTATTTAGAGGTTTCGATGAATCCTTTTGAATTGCGTACAAATTGCTTTGGTCTACAATATTAGAAATTATATCGTCATTTACAAAGTAAGAAAAAAATTTGAAAGGTGTATCTAGTGCCATTATTTCTGTTGTCAATTCAGAATCGCTGCCAAACTGAACCCACCTTGCATGATTCTGCATATGGTTTTTCTTCCAGATACATTTTTTAAACTCGGAAGAGTCCTTGTCAATTGTGATATTTTTGTAAAATGTTGCATTTTGATGCCAGCGTGTGCTATCTCCAGTAACAACAATATCTTCATTTTGAACACTCTCATCAGCAGTTGGTTCCACACTCACAACTTGTTCAGCATCTAATTCGTTCACATTTTCGAACACATCATCCTCCAACTGATCAGTGATATTCGCATCATCATTTGTCACTATATTGAAATCGGGATCGTCTAGACTGTCGTCGTCAAAATCTGATATATCGCCAATTTCACTTACTGACCATTCAAAATCATTGACGAATGCTTCAAACTCTTCAGCCGTGGTAAAATCTTTGTATTTACGTGGCATTTTTCTATGAAAAATTAAAAATTTACACTAAAATTAGAAAAAGACGCTAAAGCACTAACGAATTTCACTTCTCTAATGAGTGCCTACTGGTTCTTTGAAGGACCGAAGGACTTTTACACGAAAAACACAAACAAAAAAAATTTATATTGCTAAAAAGATACTTACATGGTTTGAATATAGTGCACAAATAATAAAAATTAATTTTATTTGGTTCTTTTGGAGCAAAAGTTTTGATTTCAATCAATTTGAAAAAGCACGATTTGTTCACTTTGAAGCTTTTGTGTGTTTTTCTGATAAACGTCAAAAATCAGGTGTTCAGCACCGAAAAGCATATGATTTTCTTTTCCGCTAGATGGCATACATTATAAAGAGAATATTTGCTGAATAAACATTGCGCAAAAAATGTAACAGTTTTGAAAAACAAGTCTCTAAAGTTGAGGTTCCTGAAGGGACCACCAGGCTTTTTAGGGTTAAATTATACCTAAACTCTGAAAAAAAATCCTTACAATAAAGATAAATATAATAAAAGAAAAACAAGATTTTTTTTTAATTTTTATTACTTTTATTTAAAATAATTTTACATATAAAAATTTAAAATTTAATTTCCAAAAAATAAGAATCCAATGAAAAAAAATCCTTACAATAAAGATAAATATAATAAAAGAAAAACAAGATTTTTTTTTAATTTTTATTACTTTTATTTAAAATAATTTTACATATAAAAATTTAAAATTTAATTTCCAAAAAATAAGAATCGTCGTCCTCCAAAAATTGTTTTATGAAGTCGGGAATCTCCTCCTTCGCGTTGTCGGGGATCTCTTCCTTCATTTTCATCTCTGCGGGATTTGGTTTTAGAAATTATGCACTCGCATAAAGTGCCTTTTTTTGTTATATTTATTTGCAAACGTTAAATGTTTGCAAAATTCGCAACTGATTTTAACACTTTACACATTATAGGTACATCATAGCGGAAGATTTCCATTGCATGTAGGGTGATTGTACTTATGTTGATGAAGCTCAGTATGGCTATGAGGAGAATCATTCTTCTGGGAAATAGTGGAAATTTCTAATTAAGCTATGTAAATGGTTAGTTTGTTATTTATTCTAGGAAGTTTTACTAGGTTTGATTACTTATTAGTTAATTATTCTTGTTAGTAAATTAGTTGATTATTTTGAATAAAAATTATTATAGTTATAATAAATTTCTACGGGTTAAACATAATCTTAGGAGTAAATTGCGCATAACCAAATTTTATCTTTTGGTTTCTGTGTTTTAATTTCATATACCCTTCCCCCCTTTTTTTTAAATTTTTTTTTGTAATGCTTAGGTTTTAGCATGAAATCTTGTGAAAAGAAGTAGAAGTTTGTTAAGGATTTAACTTTAAATTTTTAAGATGGGTTTTGTGGATCCTTTTACCACTTGCTGTGTGTACTGTGACCCTATTGTCTTTTGTTACAATTTCCCTTCTATACACCGGTTTATTTTTAGCCTTAATATTCTTTATTCTAACAAATATTGTGTCACCTTTCTTAAATTTCTTTGGCGATGACCGTTTCTTATTCATACGTTTATTTCTTTCCCTTACGTTCCTTTTAATAATCTGCCTTAAATCTTTGTTAATCTTAGAACGTGCTTCTAGCAGTTTATCGTAGTCAGACGTTTTTGTTCTGTTAAAAAACACATCAGCCGGTCTTTTTCCAATAATGGAGTGTATGGTATTATTATATCTGTCAACGGCTACGTACATTAGCTCCTGAACACTCAGCTCTGAATTTTCTGCTCTTAGACACCTTTAGATTTCGATAAGAGTTGAATGCAGGCGTTCTACTTGGCCATTTACTTCACTACGCTGTGATGGCGTCAAGTAAATTTTAATCCCTAATCTTTCCAAGAAATCTCTTACCAAGGGGCTGAGGAAACTAGTGTCATTATCAGTTACCTACATTTTTGGTGCTGTAAAGTAATGTAGGATCTTAACAAGTTTTTCCCTAACATTTAAAACAGATCTATCACTGCTATGAAAAAGTTTAGCAAATTTAGAAAATTTGTCCAGTACAGAAATAAATTTCTGGTCTTGTATCTCGATTATGTCCATGTGCAGGATTTCACACGGCATGGTTGGCGTGGGGGTGGCCTGCAGTAAAGGCCTGGGTGGGTTCCTATCATGTAGTAGTAGTAGTAGTAGTATATACACGTAAGGCCATGTGCACCCCGACCCAAAGGATCTTTCGTATAAAGCCCATTACCCTGCCCGGTGGAAGATCATAGATGTCGGTCGGGCCCATTGTATGCCCCCCGAAAAATTTCCGCCTAAAAGTCCCTAAGGCGGGACAGCAGCAGAGCAGATGTTCCGACGTTTCATCATCCAACCCGCAGAATCTGCACATTTTGGTAGGTGAATTACCCAACTTAAACTGGTGGTACCTGAGACCACAGTGCCCCGTGAATAGGCCAACGAGCAGTCGAAGTTCCGCTTTTTCAAGCAGCAGAAACCTTCCTGCCCCGTGCCGGGACAGCGTTACAAATCTTTTGGACTGTCTCAATCCAGAAGTGGACGTCCATGCGTGAAGGAATTCACGCTCGGACCATTTTTGTAGCGTCCCCCTGATGTGACCCACAGGGACGCCGAAGAAAGGCTCAGGACCTATAAATGGACGACGAGCGCCCCTGTTTGCCAAGCAATCAGCCCTTTCATTACCCGCATGGCCCTCATGGCCGGGAACCCAACACAAATTCAATTCATTGTGTTTCCCAAGCTCATTCAGAGACGCAAAACAGTCCAAGACCAGCCTTGACCTTATCTCCAAAGAAGAAAGTGCCCTAAGAGCGGCCTGGCTATCTGACATTATATAAAGTCTCAAGCCCCTTGCCCTCCTCCTTAGACATTCCCTAGCACATTCAATAATGGCGTAGAGTTCCGCCTGAAATATAGACGGCTGTTTGCCCATTGGCAAGCCCCTTTGGAAACCCGGGCCCATGATGCCCGCACCAGTATCACCGTTTACCTGTTTCGAACCATCCGTGAACCAGACCTGGTCCGCGCATGCACTCCACCAGGATTGGTTCGCCCATTGGTCCCTGTCAGGTATAAGGACATTAAAATTCCTATCTAATGCCAAAGTAGGCAGCATATGATCACCCACCATAATGGATGGATCATCCCTAATAATTTCCAGGATCCGCATGTGACCCACCAGGTCCCCTGCTCTATATTCAGCAATGCGCGGCATCCTGCTAGCACCCCTGCAGGCTTCCTCCCTAATAGAAATGTGCAGCGGAGGAATGTGCAGGATAGCCCCCAAAGCCAGAGTGGGGCAGGTCCTCATGGCACCCGTGATCGATATGCAGATCAGGCGGTAGACCTTATCAAGTATCACTCTAGCCTTGACCTGTTCGGTCTTAGTCCACCACACCAGGGCGGCGTAGCACAATATTGGTCTAATAATAACAACAAAAGACCAGTGGATCATCCGGGGTTTCAGCCCCCATGTCTTTCCAAAGAGTCTTTGACAGGCATATATTGCCCTAGACGCTCTTCTAGTGACATGTACCAACTGAGCGTTCCAGTTGAGGGATTTGTCCAGAATGATCCCCAGGTATTTCACCTCATTAGAGAATCCGATAACCGCCCCGTTAAGGGTCGGTTCTTTCAGCCTCAGAATTCTCCGTCTGGTGAATGGTATCAAGGTAGTTTTTGCGGGATTAATGTTAAGTCCCCTCTCCCTGCACCAGCTAAGTGTCAAGTCCAGGGCCCGCTGCATGGCCCCTGAAATCGTCGCATCATCAAAACCGGTCACAGATATAACCAGATCGTCAGCATATCCATAGGTTCGCAAACCTAGGTTATTAAGTTTTTCCAATAGCTCGTCGATAACCAAGGTCCACAATAGAGGCGATAAAACGCCACCCTGTGGGCAGCCTTTGGTTGCTTCAATGGTCATCGACGAACCACCCAGATCCAACTTAATCACCCTAGATGCTAGCATCTCCCTTATCCAATTCCTTATGAGAACTGGAATACCCTTCCTTGTTAGAGCAAAGTCAATTGCATCATAGGAAGTGTTCTCAAAGGCTCCCTGAATGTCGACGAACGCACACAGAGCTATTTGCCTTGCCCCCAGTGCCTTCTCAATCGTACCCACGACGTGATGGATTGCGGTCACCGTAGATCTGCCCGATTGATAGGCAAACTGAAAGCGATGTATCGGGTTATCCGATAGATATTCATCTCTTATAAATCTATCTATTAGTTTTTCCATGGTCTTCAGGAAAAACGAACTGAGGCTTATTGGTCTGTAGGACTTGGGCAGATGTTCGGACTTGCCCCCAACCTTGGGTATAAAGACCACTTTAACCTCTCTCCATGGTTCTGGTACGTGGCACGCCAGTAAACTGGATCTGAAGATCCTAGTCAGTTGGGAATTGATAGCACTCCCCCCCTGCTGAAGGCAGCATGGAAGGATACCATTCGGTCCCGGTGATTTGAATGGACTGAATTTGGATAAAGCCCATGCCACTCGTTTCACATCAAAGATTCTACCCGCCAACCTCATATTCCCTTTGGACGCGGAGGGCGACCATGTGGACACTCTTGGTGACAAGAAGGGTAGAGAATCTGGAAAGTGGGTCGCTAGTAGGAGCTCACAGGTCTCCTTTGGCGACTCAGTAAATGTACCATCTGGCCGCTTAAGTGTGCTAAGACCATTAGTGTGGTCCTGCGAAAGCGCCTTTTGCAGCCTGAGTGATTCAGGAAGACTGTCAATCCTGCCGCAAAATTCACGCCAGGTTGACCTCTTGGACTTCCTGATTTCCCTATTATATCTAGTGAGCGCAGCCCTATATATGCTCCACGCACCAGTTTCCTTAGCTTTGTTGAATAAACGTCTGGCTTCAGCCCTCAGACTCTCCAGATGTTCATTCCACCATGGAACATCCCTTTTAGGCCTGCGGATCCGGAGCCGGCAGCTCCCTTCGAAGGCCTCCCGGATGTTCGTACAAAGTGTATCGGATTCAAAATCAATGTCCACTGGGCTTGTAATCAAATCCCCCGACATGTTCTCAATAAGAGCCAAGTGATGGCGAAAAATGTCCCAGTTCGCGTTTCTAGGGTTGCGATACGTTTGAACAAACGTCGAAGAGCATTCGATGTCGAACAACAGATACTGATGATCCGACAACGTAATGTCACTCGAAACGTGCCAGTTTTTAATGGCATATGAAAGATTGCTACTAGTAAGTGTGAGATCCAAGACCTCCTGTCTAATAACGTTCCTAAAAGTGGGCTCATCGCCCCTATTAGCTACAAATATATTGTTAACACAAATATACTCAAGTAAACACTCACCCCGTTTGTTGATATCGGTGCTACCCCATACAGTGTGGTGGGCGTTTGCATCACAGCCTATAATCCACCCAAGGCCGCGCATTTGGCAATACGATACCAGCTCAGTGACCTCGGGAGTAGGAGCACTATCAGCATCCCCTGGCAAGTAGGCAGAGGCGATAACGACCTCATGTTCGCCCGCAATGGATGGGATCTTCGCCCTGATCGCCACCAGATCCCCGTGCAGAAATTCTGAAATAGGTAAATAGATTAAATCCTTCCTGACTAGGAGAGCCGCTCTCGGCCTCGAAGCTGCAGAGTTATAAATAATCTTACCTTGATCGTTGTGGAGCCCCTGAATAGCCCCAGAGTTAACCCATGGTTCCTGGATGAAGCAGATATCCAGGAGGTTTTTGGTGAACCTACGACATAGCAAATACGACGCTGCCTTGGCGTGGTGTAGGTTCACCTGAAGGCACTTCAGATGCCTGGTACCCTTATTTAGCCTACTGGCGATTGGGTACATTACTTCCTCCTGTTTCTACCCGCCATCTTCCTGCCGCGGTTGGTGCCTAATAATGCCGCTTCCTCAGCGGTTGTACCGTGGCCCTTTCGCGGTCTGCTATACGAGGTCGTAGAAGTGCTCGTGGAGGTTTTTCTCCTGATGGTCGGAGCATGCCCCCTCGAGCCCGATGGGACCTCGCCAGCTCTGTTGTTGTCATTTCCTGACATATGTGCCGGGCGATCCTTACCCGTTGGGCCCGATTTGACCCTTCCAGTATTGGCAGGATTCCCAGCCGAGGCAGAGGTGGACGGTTTGACCGAACTCTCCCCTGAACTGCTAGCTTTAGTCGTGGCGGCCTTTATCCGGCCGGCTTTGTCACCTGGCTCAGTCCTCCTGGGTACGTCGTGCACTGCCCCGTGTTGACGGTTGGTGGGCCTAATGTGGACTGTTCCGTACCCATAGCCAATGTGGTGATTTTTCCGCCTAATTATGGATGCCGAGTTTGGGTCAATTGCAAAGGTTAACTCAACAATGCTACCTTTACTGACCCGATTCAGCACTCTCCATAATTCGACGGAGAGATCGTCATTCTGTCCTTCCACAAGAGACAGAATCCTGCTGGTGGGTGTGTCGGGCTTCTCAGGGAAATATCCAATGAATATTTCAGCCCTTGGTACCTCTTCCTCAGATACGACCTTCAAAACTGCATCCTTCCAGGGTTTTATTAAGGGAACATGTTCCCTTACCCAATCGGCTGACTTTTCTCCCTTGCAGTTGAAAGTGAGCCAACCTGGTTTAAAACTGCAGCCTGCAAACTGTGGTTTTACGCTACCCTTTTTGAGCTCCACAATCTTGTCCAGGACCGCAGTTTGGATAAGCTTCAGCTTATCCTCTGTCCATACACTCGTCGGAAAGTCTGGTGGGATTACTCCCAACCTGATGACATCGACCATTTCACTGTATGTGGGCTGGACATTTTGGTTTCCTGTCCCTGAGGCTTTTGTACTGGCACTATTGGCGGTAGTCGCGCCAGTCGCCATGCTGCCTGTAGCCCGCTTGGGAGGATTTGGTTTGTCCGGCGAGGAACCGTCCGAACGTACCCTCTTCCTGGGAATTTTTAGGTCACACAACTCATTGCGGACTTCCCTCATAGGTTTTTGGCATAGCTCTCGTGCCTTTTCAAGGCTCATACCCTCCTTCAGGTAGAGCTTTAGACGCCTACGTGCAGAACCAGGCAATTTTATCCTACCTTCCGCACCCTGGTTAGTTACGGCTGAGGAGGATTGTTGCGTGTTTGGCACTGATTCCAGGAGCGCATCCTCTTCATCCGTTGGGATAGATATCTCAGTGGCGTTGGGACCAGCATCCCCCTGCACTAGGATATCATCCAAAGATTCGCTCACGGATTTCTCCGCTTCGCGAGCGTTAGGATCCAAAGACCCTAACACAGGTTCATTTGTGTCCATAGGGACACTTACAATATTATTTTTAGTTTCTAAATCATCCATTTGTTGTTTTCTTTAGAATGGGGGTTTTGGTAGTACACCATATGACAGAGCCCCATGCCATAGGTGGGCACAACTTACAACCGAGACATTGCCAGTGTCCGGAGGCCACCGTTAAAAGACACACTCACGCAGTGCCATTCATCCCAGGGACACGGTTCGGATAACATCGGGGATTGCGGGTTTTTATCGAGCGTCCACTCTAGATCCGCCATGTTCAGCTTAAAGCAGAGACACCTCGGGCAGGATGTGATATTTGATCACGCATGGACGATCATTGGAACCTGAAGTTGGCTACCGCAGTCACAAACTGACCAGCTATATTACGCATTCAGATTCCCTACGGTACTCACCGCTTGTCTCCAATACACCGGAATTAGCAGCGGGCTTAGTTATTGGCCCATATTACGGCATGTTTTACATCACATTGACTTAATGATCCATGGAATAAACATTCATCATAAGATGAAGTAAACCGTCCAGATTTATTTGATCCATGTTCTAGGCCAAGCATCAGCGCTCCCGATAACTTCTCATCGAATTCAGGAATTTCAACATTGCTGTAATACAATGTCTCAGTTTCGGTATTGTCGTACTCATCTTGAAACCGAATTAGTTGGCACTGAGATCCTAAACCAGTCGTAACATCGAATTGTAAAATGAAGTCTTTCTTGGACTCCATCGATGCAACTATTTTACTGAAGAGTGTCCATTCAGTTGTATTAGGAAATCGCCAAAAGTGTCTGGATTCTGGTGAAATATGCGCAACTTCAAAATTGCGCTCGGGTTGAGCTGGCTGTGTAGCCGTGGCTGCGATAGCAGGACAGTGACGATGGTCTGTCATCCATGCTACATTGGGTAACTCAGATAACCTCTGTGCAATATTCATAAGCACACCGTCGGTTGGATGGTCCGCGGTACATTCAGTCAACAGTGTCGATATCGACGATGGGAAAAACGAAACTGCACCATTTGCGTTGGCTGGTGCTGTCGTCATTTCACAAGGGATAATAGTCTGCTTATTAGCAGTGATGTTACCTATCATACTTATTGCTATTGCAAATGTCACAACGCTCAACAAATTTTTTTATTAAAGACTGCATACGGGGAAAATAATATTTATCGAGTATTTGCCTTTTATTTTCTCTAGCATTCCTATGCGCTCTACGATGTTCCTTTTCAATAATTTCAAATTGACGATTTTCTAATCTTTTATCAGATACTTCTTTCTGTGCAATTCTAATCCTGTATTTGGAAAAATGTTGTAAGTAGAGGTTATGCAAGAGTGGTAAATATCATTCTGGAATTTTAATACCGTTTATAAGATTTGGGTTAAGAGTTCTCTTTAGGACTTCTGATAGTTTTCCCGCATCCCATTCGGGAAAAGAGACATAATGTCGCAAAAAATTGCGATGGGGTGTTTCGCTAGATTGTAGCTCTGGACCTATTTTATTGAAAATTTGATTTCTAAAAACGTTAATGGGAACCTCCATGTGGGGAATAACGTCTGATGCATCTTGGCTTGCACTGCGGACGGTTGATCCCATTGATGAAGTGTCATCATCCCCAATTTCTGATGCCGTTTTTGTTATTTCGGAATCATTATCGTTTACTTCTGAGGCTGTTCTCGTTATTTGCGAGTCGCCCTCGCTGGCTGTATCGGTGGAAGATTCATTAATGTGGTAAACGTTAGTTTTTAGTCTAGAGAGAGCATCTGCAACGAAGTTCGATCTACCCGGTTTTCAGATTAACTCGTGGTTGTACTCTTCTATGCGTGCCTTCCATCGCTTCAATTTGGCATTGAAGTTCCGGTTACCTAAGGCGTAGGTAAGAGGTTGATGGTCAGTATAGATTTTTATTTTCTTGGCACCGTATAGATAATTTCTTAGATTGTCCAATGCCCACACCATGGCCAACATCTCTTTCTCAATGGTAGCGTACCCTTCTTCTGTCTTGTTTAGAGTGCGTGATATGAACGCGATTGGTTTGTCTTTGCCAATTTCTCTTTGTGACAGAACGGCGCCTATTGCGTAGTTCGAGGCGTCCGTGGTGAGATAAAAGGCTTGTCAAACTCAGGTAACGCAAGGATTTCTGCTGAGGTCAGAAGAGTTTTTAACATTTGGAAAGAGTCTAGAGCCTCTTCATTCAATTCTATCCGTACTTGTCTCGACTGGTAAGCTTTTACTTGGTCCCCCTCGTCAGGTTTGTTAATGGTTTTGCTACCTTTGCGTAATCCCTAATAAAGCGCCTGTAGTATGACGTCATTCCCAAAAATCCCTTAAGCTCCTTAACCCTTTCGGTTAAGTAAAAATCTGTTTACACGCATTGAAAAAGCTAAAAAATTTGTTATGTTTTGCATTATTAGTTTTTCCGTAAGTCCTTCAACTATCCAGGGATATATTGTCCCAATCGGATTTTTCGGACTATTGTCCCAACCGGTTTTTTAATACAAATGGGACAATATGTCCCACTAGTATCGAAACTATGTACAAATCTTATAATAATGTTCTATATTAATAAATGAAAAAAGTTAGAATCGAATATATATTTCATTTTATTTTTATTATATTTAATATAAATTGGACAATTAATACAAAAATTATATAAGAACTAAAACATGTAATTCATTTTATTTTTGATTGTTTTAATAATGTATTGAAAATAAAAATGACTAAAAATATATAAACGTTTAATTATGGTAAGCCGTGAAACAGTCAATACAAAGCGCTACTTGACTTGAGCATATGGTTTTAGTTCTTTTCTCCTTTTTTATAGAACAACATCTTACACAACGTGATCTTTTATCTGATGGAATTGGCATATGATCTCCTATATTAATGAAATTTCGCTTACGTTTTGCTGGACGTCTGTAGGATATCCTTCTCTTAATTTTGCAATGTCTTCTACCAGTTTCTATCATGTCTTCAGCTAGTGGAACCATGAAGCTTATTAATTCGGGTTTTTTATGATTTATATCTTGGTTAACTATTCACGCGTTCACTACAGCCATCATTAATATTTTGAAAAAAACCTTTTTCCACCATTTGGTGGACTTTCGATCCAAATCATATACACTAACTTTTTGGTCCGCAATATCTACTCCACCCATTATAGCTACATATGTTATAATAGCATCAGGGCAATCAACATCAATTTTGTTTCCATCTTTTTGTTTGCGTGTAGTCTTGCTTGTGGTTGGCATATGACAATTGGACAGCAGTATTACTTCTTTTGAGTCTATCCACCGACAAGCAGTTGTTCCGAGACAATTTGCCATGAGTTCACTCTCATTTCTTTTTAAATTTTCAGTGCACTTGGGAATGTTTTTTCGAGTTTTTATAATAGTTCCAACTGCTGGAAAGTCAATGAAATTTATTAGACGGGAGCTGGTAAAAAATTTATCGAAACTTATCATAACTTCTTTGTTGCGTATAGTGTTGCAAAGTTTTTCCACAACTTTTTCTCCTAATGTAGATTCAGATACCACAGCACTTTCCTCCTTTCCGCTATAGATATTAAGATCATATACAAACCCTGTATTAGAGTCACATCTTAACCAAAGTTTAATACCTCGCTTTATTGCTTTTAATGGTTGATATTGCTTTAATGATGATCTTCCCTTAAATTTTGCCATTGATCATCAATAGCTTAAAATGTAGATTCTGTCCTGGCACTGGAAAAAGTTTTCTTTACGCAAGATACTAGATAAAGTATACTTTTGAACATCCACTAGGCTTTTTTGGATCGTTGAAATACATTTTAGACATTATAAGCTGGAATCGATCTCTTGAGATTGCATTTTTAATGGCGGAGTCTTTTATTTGTGCAATCAGCAATAAATATTTGTAAGGATTTTGGGAAAAATTTTTTAAAAATCTCTAACTCTTTTGAAGAAGGTTCACATCAGCCAAAATAATAGGAGCTTTTTCTTCTGGAATCTGCATTCTGGGTCGAAAATTAGAGTCAGGTCGTGGCCAAAGGTATGGATTTATAATATTTTCATGACGATTTATTTCATCCCTTGGTTCGTCCTCTTCCTCATTAGATCCTGATGAATCGTTTTCCGATTCGGAATCGCTAGACTCGCTATAGTCGGAAATCACGGTTTCTAAAAGCTCTTGAAGATCTTTACTTAGTTGCGACATATTTTACTGAAAATAATACGAATGGGACACATAAGCCCAATGAAAAGTCCGAATGGGACAATATATCCCAAATCAACAAAAATGAAAAGTAAAAACTGTACTTACCAAGTAAAAAAAGGTTTTTTCAAACGTTGCAAATTTTTGCAACCAAAACCACAAAATTTTACTCCAATATTGTTTTAATTGTCTCTTTTATTATCACAAATCCCTTTCAGACCCACCAAGCACAATTGTGTGTGTCGGAGTTAATCCGTTTTTATTAAAAACAGACAAGTATACAATTTTTTCGTTATATAAGAAATAATGATACTTAATTAAAAAAATTTATTTCCTAACAAAATTTTCATGTTTTTCAATCTGTTTGATGATGCATTCACCAATATAGAAAATATTAAATCCGGCGTTGACATCTCGATTCCAACAAGAACTACAGTTTGGGCAATACTGGTACCTGTGTGGGGATTGAGATGTTATATTTTCGCTGAAGCAATTGGCACAAAGTTTTGTAGTACGAAATTCGTTTACTAGCAGAATATCGGCTCTACTTTTCATCAGTGCTGCAATCAGTTTTCTGTTCGGAGTTCGAATGTAGCCTCTCATCAGCGAGTTTGCAGCGATTTCAACTGAGCCTATACAAATTAACGTTTTTTCCCTTATATCGGGAACTAGGTTTGCAGCCACTGTGTTGACAGTTTTTTCTACATTAATGCATTTTTTTAACTTTAATTTCTTCACTTTTTGTTGCGAGTACAGTCTCTGCTTTTGTTCGAAAATTGTAAGCTGATATCTAGTGTATTCTTCAACGTTCTCTGCATATGGCGAAAGTTGTGAATCTTCTGTGAAATTTAAAGTGTTTTTTTTTAATTTGCAGTTACGGGAGTGGAAACCGGACATGTGGTGGTATGTTGTACTTTTTAATTTTATTGGCTTGCTATTTCTTACACTGTCGTATATCAGTCGCAGCCCCGGATCTAAACCTAGTTTATTATCATAGGTTGTACTTCTGATTTTTAACAGATTCCCGCTACAGTCAGCTTCATTTCGCTGCACTTTCTTCTTCTTTTTCGGTGTACTTTCAACTCGCTTAGGTTTTTTCATCGAGAATGATACAGCCACGCCATCCGTTTGTAATAATGCACAGAAAAACTCCACAAGCAATACATTTGAATCGCGTTTTTTGGCTGCACCCTTCCTTTATTTTTATTACTTACAGCGCAAACAGGTAAATGTTTATTATTAGTTTTTCGAACTTCCTTCGGTGGAAGAGGCACAGCTTTCGATTTTGTTGCCGGTGGTTCTACTTCATCTTCAGAGGGTTCTTCTATTTCAGTGTCTTTATTTGCATCCGCGATGAGGCAATCAGCAACATATAACTTGAATTCTAACAAATCCATTATATTTTTACGATTTTCACGTTAGCGTATTTATCTTTTTTGTACATCACCCAAGAGTTGCATAGGGCAAGATCTATTAAGTGCCAGAATACTTTAGAAGGCCACTTTTTGGTTCTAATAGCGATGCGGTAATGCGAAATGTGTCTGTCTGCTAAGTCTACACCTCCCATACATTTGTTATATCGTGAGATGGCATTTGGGCAATCAATATTTATGTAACTTTTGATCCTCTTTTCCCATCGGCGAACAGTTTGAATTGGACGCGCTCCAACTGATGTCGTAGCCATTACGACAGATCGGCTATCCATCCATTTAATGACAGAAATTTTCTCATCTTCTCTCACAAACTGTTCGAAAGTTCCTCTGCCCTTTCTAAGCATGGCCTTGTCTGCGGAAAGCTTTGCAACTAGGTCCTTCGGCATTCTATTTAATTGAATTGTTCCTGTACCAAATATGCCTTTTTCCAAAAGATGTTGTAGCAAGTTAATAGAAGTAAAATATCGATCAATGAAAATTTCGCTACCCTTGCTCAAGTCGGTTGCAAGTTTATCAACACCAGAGCCTCCAATTCCCAATTGTTTATTTATTTTTCCATCAGGCCATGTTTTGGCGCCTTGGTATATAAAAAAATCCAATACTAATCCATCAGGAGACGCAAGAACAAAATTTTTCAATCCAACTGGATTAGGCTTTCCTTTAACATATTGCTTGAGGCTGGTTGTTCCCGAAAAAGGTATCATTTGCTCGTCTATGCTGCATTTTTTGGGCTTTGGAATTAACTTACATCTGTTTAGAACAACGTCAATAATAGGTTGAACTTTCCAAAGCTTGTTTTCTTTCTCTTTTTCAGTAACTGCCATATTATCAACGAAATGTATATTATTTCGTAATTTGAATAACCGATCTCTCGGAATTTGTGTTATCGCCGGAACTCTTATTTGTGGTCGATAATACATTCTTATTTGAGGTAGTTTCATACAACCCGCAATGATGTGTGCACCAACAAGTCTTTTGTGTTCGCTCAATGTTGAGTTCAAGGATATACCTTTTTGAAGAGCATACCTGTTACTCTGCTCTGAGACCAAAGCCCAAACCTTATCGTCAAAGTATTCAGAGTGAATGGTGACCACAATTGTCTATTATCTACTTCCCAAGTTGGCTCTTCAGAAAGTTGAGCAGGAATACCTTCAGGTTTACACAACCACTTCAAAGGTCTGGTGTTATTTAGTGGGAGTAACGCAGGCGATTCGGATTCTTCAGATTGTATAAGTTCATCTTCCGATTCCTCACTATCGCTTTCTGCCTCTGCATCGTTACCTTCATCTGACAATTCATCAATATCACTTCCCAAAAGCAATTCCAACATCTGTTCTTCTGTGATTTTCCGAGGCATTTTTCTTTAAATAAATTCCTGGTGTGCAGCGGGCTTGACAACGGACAAAAAAGCTATAATAACACTATTAAATCAAATTTATGAATCATATTTGATCATTACCTTATATTTTACAAAGTTTTCAATGATATTAAATATCAACCGATACTTTTTACTACTTGAAATAACTATAGCACAAATTAAAAATCAACCAATTTACAAAACCAGTTTTTCAACTCAGCTGATCAACAAGAGTATGATATTTTTGATAGTATTCCCAAATTAAAAATATTGTGGTATTTTTTTCATATAAAAGAGTTGTCAAGCTAGCTATACAAAAGGTCATACAATGAAAATTTATTTTTTAAACACATATGCTAAATTTTTGAAAAATGTCCAGCGGGCTGCACGTGAGTACTGAGGATTAACGCAATTTCACTGGTTAAATAGATTCTTTAATTCGAGTCAAGTCGCACCACCGTGGCAGATTAAAAATACAGAACTCGAAAGCGTTGAGTTTGAAAATATATTCTTACTTTTAAATTTTCTGTCACCATATGTAATTTTCTTATTTAGTTTTGGATAAATAGATTCTTTAATTCGAGTCAAGTCGTATCACCATGACAGATTAAATTAACAAAACTCGAAAGCAATGAGTTTGACAATATATTCTTACTTTTAAATTTTCTGTCACCATATGGAATTTTCTTATTTAGTTTTAGTTAAATAGATTCTTTAATTCGAGTCAAGTCGTATCACCATGACAGATTAAATTAACAAAACTCGAAAGCAATGAGTTTGACAATATATTCTTACTTTTAAATTTTCTGTCACCATATGGAATTTTCTTATTTAGTTTTAGTTAAATAGATTCTTTAATTCGAGTCAAGTCGCATCACCGTGACAGATTAAAAATACAGAACTCGAAAGCGATGAGTTTGAGAATATATTCTTTCTTTTAAATTTTCTGTCACCATATGGAATTTTCTTATTTAGTTTTAGTTAAATAGATTCTTTAATTCGAGTCAAGTCGTATCACCATGACAGATTAAATAACCAAAACTCGAAAGCAATGAGTTTGACAATATATTCTTACTTTTAAATTTTCTGTCACCATATGTAATTTTCTTATTTAGTTTTAGTTAAATAGATTCTTTGATTCGAGTCAAGTCGCATCACCGTGACAGATTAAAAATACAGAACTCGAAAGCGATGAGTTTGAGAATATATTCTTTCTTTTAAATTTTCTGTCACCATATGTAATTTTCTTATTTAGTTTTAGTTAAATAGATTCTTTGATTCGAGTCAAGTCGCATCACCGTGACAGATTAAAAATACAGAACTCGAAAGCGATTAGTTTGACAATATATTCTTACTTTTAAATTTTCTGTCACCATATGGAATTTTCTTATTTAGTTTTAGTTAAATAGATTCTTTAATTCGAGTCAAGTCGCATCACCGTGACAGATTAAAAATACAGAACTCGAAAGCGATGAGTTTGAGAATATATTCTTTCTTTTAAATTTTCTGTCACCATATGGAATTTTCTTATTTAGTTTTAGTTAAATAGATTCTTTAATTCGAGTCAAGTCGTATCACCATGACAGATTAAATAACCAAAACTCGAAAGCAATGAGTTTGACAATATATTCTTACTTTTAAATTTTCTGTCACCATATGTAATTTTCTTATTTAGTTTTAGTTAAATAGATTCTTTGATTCGAGTCAAGTCGCATCACCGTGACAGATTAAAAATACAGAACTCGAAAGCGATGAGTTTGAGAATATATTCTTTCTTTTAAATTTTCTGTCACCATATGTAATTTTCTTATTTAGTTTTAGTTAAATAGATTCTTTGATTCGAGTCAAGTCGCATCACCGTGACAGATTAAAAATACAGAACTCGAAAGCGATGAGTTTGACAATATATTCTTACTTTTAAATTTTCTGTCACCATATGGAATTTTCTTATTTAGTTTTAGTTAAATAGATTCTTTAATTCGAGTCAAGTCGTATCACCATGACAGATTAAATTAACAAAACTCGAAAGAAATGAGTTTGACAATATATTCTTACTTTTAAATTTTCTGTCACCATATGTAATTTTCTTATTTAGTTTTAGTTAAATAGATTCTTTAATTCGAGTCAAGTCTTATCACCGTGACAGATTAAAAATACAGAACTCGAAAGCGATGAGTTTGAGAATATATTCTTTCTTTTAAATTTTCTGTCACCATATGTAATTTTCTTATTTAGTTTTAGTTAAATAGATTCTTTGATTCGAGTCAAGTCGCATCACCGTGACAGATTAAAAATACAGAACTCGAAAGCGATGAGTTTGACAATATATTCTTACTTTTAAATTTTCTGTCACCATATGGAATTTTCTTATTTAGTTTTAGTTAAATAGATTCTTTAATTCGAGTCAAGTCGTATCACCATGACAGATTAAATAACCAAAACTCGAAAGCAATGAGTTTGACAATATATTCTTACTTTTAAATTTTCTGTCACCATATGTAATTTTCTTATTTAGTTTTAGTTAAATAGATTCTTTGATTCGAGTCAAGTCGCATCACCGTGACAGATTAAAAATACAGAACTCGAAAGCGATGAGTTTGAGAATATATTCTTTCTTTTAAATTTTCTGTCACCATATGGAATTTTCTTATTTAGTTTTAGTTAAATAGATTCTTTAATTCGAGTCAAGTCGTATCACCATGACAGATTAAATTAACAAAACTCGAAAGAAATGAGTTTGACAATATATTCTTACTTTTAAATTTTCTGTCACCATATGGAATTTTCTTATTTAGTTTTAGTTAAATAGATTCTTTAATTCGAGTCAAGTCGCATCACCGTGACAGATTAAAAATACAGAACTCGAAAGCGATGAGTTTGAGAATATATTCTTTCTTTTAAATTTTCTGTCACCATATGGAATTTTCTTATTTAGTTTTAGTTAAATAGATTCTTTAATTCGAGTCAAGTCGTATCACCATGACAGATTAAATTAACAAAACTCGAAAGCAATGAGTTTGACAATATATTCTTACTTTTAAATTTTCTGTCACCATATGGAATTTTCTTATTTAGTTTTAGTTAAATAGATTCTTTAATTCGAGTCAAGTCGCATCACCGTGACAGATTAAAAATACAGAACTCGAAAGCGATGAGTTTGAGAATATATTCTTTCTTTTAAATTTTCTGTCACCATATGGAATTTTCTTATTTAGTTTTAGTTAAATAGATTCTTTAATTCGAGTCAAATCGCATCACCGTGACAGATTAAAAATACAGAACTCGAAAGCGATGAGTTTGAGAATATATTCTTTCTTTTAAATTTTCTGTCACCATATGGAATTTTCTTATTTAGTTTTAGTTAAATAGATTCTTTAATTCGAGTCAAGTCGCATCACCGTGACAGATTAAAAATACAGAACTCGAAAGCGATGAGTTTGAGAATATATTCTTTCTTTTAAATTTTCTGTCACCATATGGAATTTTCTTATTTAGTTTTAGTTAAATAGATTCTTTAATTCGAGTCAAGTCGCATCACCGTGACAGATTAAAAATACAGAACTCGAAAGCGATGAGTTTGAGAATATATTCTTTCTTTTAAATTTTTTGTCACCATATGGAATTTTCTTATTTAGTTTTAGTTAAATAGATTCTTTAATTCGAGTCAAGTCGTATCACCATGACAGATTAAATTAACAAAACTCGAAAGAAATGAGTTTGACAATATATTCTTACTTTTAAATTTTCTGTCACCATATGGAATTTTCTTATTTAGTTTTAGTTAAATAGATTCTTTAATTCGAGTCAAGTCGCATCACCGTGACAGATTAAAAATACAGAACTCGAAAGCGATGAGTTTGAGAATATATTCTTTCTTTTAAATTTTCTGTCACCATATGGAATTTTCTTATTTAGTTTTAGTTAAATAGATTCTTTAATTCGAGTCAAGTCGCATCACCGTGACAGATTAAAAATACAGAACTCGAAAGCGATGAGTTTGAGAATATATTCTTTCTTTTAAATTTTCTGTCACCATATGGAATTTTCTTATTTAGTTTTAGTTAAATAGATTCTTTAATTCGAGTCAAGTCGTATCACCATGACAGATTAAATTAACAAAACTCGAAAGAAATGAGTTTGACAATATATTCTTACTTTTAAATTTTCTGTCACCATATGGAATTTTCTTATTTAGTTTTAGTTAAATAGATTCTTTAATTCGAGTCAAGTCGCATCACCGTGACAGATTAAAAATACAGAACTCGAAAGCGATGAGTTTGAGAATATATTCTTTCTTTTAAATTTTCTGTCACCATATGGAATTTTCTTATTTAGTTTTAGTTAAATAGATTCTTTAATTCGAGTCAAGTCGTATCACCATGACAGATTAAATTAACAAAACTCGAAAGCAATGAGTTTGACAATATATTCTTACTTTTAAATTTTCTGTCACCATATGGAATTTTCTTATTTAGTTTTAGTTAAATAGATTCTTTAATTCGAGTCAAGTCGCATCACCGTGACAGATTAAAAATACAGAACTCGAAAGCGATGAGTTTGAGAATATATTCTTTCTTTTAAATTTTCTGTCACCATATGGAATTTTCTTATTTAGTTTTAGTTAAATAGATTCTTTAATTCGAGTCAAGTCGCATCACCGTGACAGATTAAAAATACAGAACTCGAAAGCGATGAGTTTGAGAATATATTCTTTCTTTTAAATTTTCTGTCACCATATGGAATTTTCTTATTTAGTTTTAGTTAAATAGATTCTTTAATTCGAGTCAAGTCGTATCACCATGACAGATTAAATTAACAAAAATCGAAAGAAATGAGTTTGACAATATATTCTTACTTTTAAATTTTCTGTCACCATATGGAATTTTCTTATTTAGTTTTAGTTAAATAGATTCTTTAATTCGAGTCAAGTCGCATCACCGTGACAGATTAAAAATACAGAACTCGAAAGCGATGAGTTTGAGAATATATTCTTTCTTTTAAATTTTCTGTCACCATATGGAATTTTCTTATTTAGTTTTAGTTAAATAGATTCTTTAATTCGAGTCAAGTCGTATCACCATGACAGATTAAATTAACAAAACTCGAAAGCAATGAGTTTGACAATATATTCTTACTTTTAAATTTTCTGTCACCATATGGAATTTTCTTATTTAGTTTTAGTTAAATAGATTCTTTAATTCGAGTCAAGTCGCATCACCGTGACAGATTAAAAATACAGAACTCGAAAGCGATGAGTTTGAGAATATATTCTTTCTTTTAAATTTTCTGTCACCATATGGAATTTTCTTATTTAGTTTTAGTTAAATAGATTCTTTAATTCGAGTCAAATCGCATCACCGTGACAGATTAAAAATACAGAACTCGAAAGCGATGAGTTTGAGAATATATTCTTTCTTTTAAATTTTCTGTCACCATATGGAATTTTCTTATTTAGTTTTAGTTAAATAGATTCTTTAATTCGAGTCAAGTCGCATCACCGTGACAGATTAAAAATACAGAACTCGAAAGCGATGAGTTTGAGAATATATTCTTTCTTCTAAATTTTCTGTCACCATATGGAATTTTCTTATTTAGTTTTAGTTAAATAGATTCTTTAATTCGAGTCAAGTCGTATCACCATGACAGATTAAATTAACAAAACTCGAAAGCAATGAGTTTGACAATATATTCTTACTTTTAAATTTTCTGTCACCATATGGAATTTTCTTATTTAGTTTTAGTTAAATAGATTCTTTAATTCGAGTCAAGTCGCATCACCGTGACAGATTAAAAATACAGAACTCGAAAGCGATGAGCTTGAGAATATATTCTTTCTTTTAAATTTTCTGTCACCATATGGAATTTTCTTATTTAGTTTTAGTTAAATAGATTCTTTAATTCGAGTCAAGTCGTATCACCATGACAGATTAAATTAACAAAACTCGAAAGCAATGAGTTTGACAATATATTCTTACTTTTAAATTTTCTGTCACCATATGGAATTTTCTTATTTAGTTTTAGTTAAATAGATTCTTTAATTCGAGTCAAGTCGCATCACCGTGACAGATTAAAAATACAGAACTCGAAAGCGATGAGTTTGAGAATATATTCTTTCTTTTAAATTTTCTGTCACCATATGGAATTTTCTTATTTAGTTTTAGTTAAATAGATTCTTTAATTCGAGTCAAGTCGCATCACCGTGACAGATTAAAAATACAGAACTCGAAAGCGATGAGTTTGAGAATATATTCTTTCTTTTAAATTTTCTGTCACCATATGGAATTTTCTTATTTAGTTTTAGTTAAATAGATTCTTTAATTCGAGTCAAGTCGTATCACCATGACAGATTAAATTAACAAAACTCGAAAGCAACGAGTTTGACAATATATTCTTACTTTTAAATTTTCTGTCACCATATGGAATTTTCTTATTTAGTTTTAGTTAAATAGATTCTTTAATTCTAGTCAAGTCGCATCACCGTGACTGATTAAAAATACAGAACTCGAAAGCGATGAGTTTGAGAATATATTCTTTCTTTTAAATTTTCTGTCACCATATGGAATTTTCTTATTTAGTTTTAGTTAAATAGATTCTTTAATTCGAGTCAAGTCGTATCACCATGACAGATTAAATTAACAAAACTCGAAAGCAATGAGTTTGACAATATATTCTTACTTTTAAATTTTCTGTCACCATATGGAATTTTCTTATTTAGTTTTAGTTAAATAGATTCTTTAATTCGAGTCAAGTCGCATCACCGTGACAGATTAAAAATACAGAACTCGAAAGCGATGAGTTTGAGAATATATTCTTTCTTTTAAATTTTCTGTCACCATATGGAATTTTCTTATTTAGTTTTAGTTAAATAGATTCTTTAATTCGAGTCAAGTCGTATCACCATGACAGATTAAATTAACAAAACTCGAAAGCAATGAGTTTGACAATATATTCTTACTTTTAAATTTTCCGTCACCATATGGAATTTTCTTATTTAGTTTTAGTTAAATAGATTCTTTAATTCGAGTCAAGTCGCATCACCGTGACAGATTAAAAATACAGAACTCGAAAGCGATGAGTTTGAGAATATATTCTTTCTTTTAAATTTTCTGTCACCATATGGAATTTTCTTATTTAGTTTTAGTTAAATAGATTCTTTAATTCGAGTCAAGTCGTATCACCATGACAGATTAAATAACCAAAACTCGAAAGCAATGAGTTTGACAATATATTCTTACTTTTAAATTTTCTGTCACCATATGTAATTTTCTTATTTAGTTTTAGTTAAATAGATTCTTTAATTCGAGTCAAGTCTTATCACCGTGGCAGATACAAAATACAGAACTCGAAAGCGATGAGTTTGAGAATATATTCTTACTTTTAAATTTTCTATCATATGTAATTTTCTTATTTAGTTTTGGTTAAGAAGATTCTTTAATTTAAGTCAAGTCGTATCACCATGACAGATTAAATTAACAAAACTCGAAAGCAATGAGTTTGACAATATATTCTTACTTTTAAATTTTCTGTCACCATATGTAATTTTCTTATTTAGTTTTAGTTAAATAGATTCTTTAATTCGAGTCAAGTCGTATCACCATGACAGATTAAAAATACAGAACTCGAAAGCGATGAGTTTGACAATATAATCTTACTTTTAAATTTTCTGTCACCATATGTAATTTTCTTATTTAGTTTGGGTTAAGTAGATTCTTTAATTCGAGTCAAGTCGTATCACCATGACAGATTAGTCTGTTACCTGCCCGCTCTGCTCAAAAGGTGGTTCAACATAAATTAAACGTTCTGTAGAGTCTGTTTCATCTTCACATTTTAAAATAGCTAATATTTCAAGCTAAAAAAAGTCAACAAATAATCACACTCAGAAGTTTGTAATGCATAACGGCCACGTATAAAAATGAAAATAATAATTTTTGTAAACAAAAATGTTTGCTTCAATGTAGAAATAGAAATATTTTATAAAAGCAAAGCATTATTTTGTTATTTATTATTTATCGTTGAATTCAGCAAAATGATAAAATCAATCTTACCTTTTCTTCAAAATGCTGCAACTGCGGTCAGATATTTTAAACAATGATCAAAAACAAATGTTAAATTGGTTTAATTCTTTAAAAGCAATGTTGTCAAATTTCAACTTACTCCAAACTTTCTGCTACCATCAAATTCGCAAGAAAAATTTTATGTTTTTTATGGAAAATACGCAATTTACTGCCGTCCGATTAATCGGACGTTATGCTGCAATGGGTTAATGCTCTTTGCTATCTGCTGTATATTCAAGGAGTTCCCTTTTATCTTTTCTGCCATTTCCTGAGCGTGATCGTCGTCCATTAGGCCAAATAGTGAATTATGAATTTTCCCAATAAATGACAACAAAGAACGTTTTTTCCGGTTAACCGCTGACTGCATTATTAACTCATGCCTGTTTATTATCTTCGAATATAAGATATTAAGGTTTTGCCCAGCTGATGACGAAAACATTTCCTTTTTTTCCTCTAAGTTTTGTAAGCGATTTCATAGCTTCATCAAGCGCATTCTTTGCACTGCAGTATTCCGAAACGTTTATGTGAACTACCAGGTTCCAAGCACTTGTAGATAATCCGACTGTTGCTACCTTTTCAAAAAATATCCCTGGGTTATGGTTAAAGTAAGAAATGTTAAATTGGAACCTGACCGGACTTATTATAGTTAATAACGATAATAGCGTAACAAACATGTTTTTATTTTTAAATTTATTTTACAGTTTTTTCCAGACTTAGTTATGCTTTTATTTATACGATCATTACTATTATTTAAATATGAATTGTCCATATTTTGTTGATCTGTTGTTACTTTTAACATCTGTAACATCTAAACTTTCATCATCCGTGGGAAAAGGACAAACATTGTGAATCGATCTTTTCGTCTCCCCATTGCTTGTTCTTACGTCTACCATTCTACATAAACCGTCTGAACCCAAAACGGTTGGGATGACCCTCCCCCGCCTCCAGCATAATGGAGGAGTATTATCTTCTTTAAGAAGAACTAAGGTGCCAGTTTTAATGTTTTCATATGGTTTTTTCCATTTAAACCTTTTTTGTAACTCAGACAAATACCCATTAACTGATGTAATTGTCGGGGTTGCAACCTTAAACATCTATAATATTTGTTGAATATTTCTTAACTAATTGGCGTCCTCTAAGTGGCCAAAATTGCTGTCGGGTTATGGATAGTAAACCTTGGGGTTCTATATGTAAATGTTGTTTATGTAAATGTTCTATTAATAAGTCAACAATTTAATTTTTAAATGGAAGAAGAATAGGGTGCTTTGCATCATATGGCAAATTGCTATTCTCTAATCTACCACAAACTCTAATGATACTTTCTGTATCCATAAATGGTGATAGTGTAGTCAGATTGGAACCTTTAGGTAACTGTTTTCCCAACTTTAAGTATTTTATTTCTTCTGAAAAGCTGGTTTCTTGGATCTGTTTCATTATTGTATTTAAAGCCAACTTTTTGAAGTAGATAAATGAATTTAAATCTCTTTTTCTAGTCAAATGAATGAATTTGTAAACATAGGCAACAATATTCTGAAAAGTGTCAAACCTATTTCTATGATAAACTGTTTCAAAAATTGGCTCACTGTTAGTAATTATCAGAACTCTTGCAGTGTTTTTTACTTCTGGTATTTCACAATTTTCAACAATCGTAGAAATATGTTCTTTCCTATTCAGTAAAAATATAGGACCTTCAAACCAAAATTTGTTATCTATCATTTTCTTTGCCAACAATCCTCTAGATATAAGATCGGATGGTTTCTGCAAGTTTATAATTTTCTCTAACTATCCCAATTTCAACTTCCTTGCATTTGAATTTGTTTATTTTAGACTCCAAGTTGTCCAAAACATATTGAAATTGTCGGATTAACCCGACGTTTTTTACTTTATGCATAATTTGATTTTGGGAATATGCTAATTTGGCACTTTCCACACTTGATTCAGACTTTCCTGGTTCTGGAGGACAAGGAGCGGAAGGAGAGAGTTGGTTTAGCCTGTCTTCTTGTGCTATTTTTACTTTAATTTGTTGATACAAACTGTCAAACTGTTTCGCAGTTTGGCGTACTTTGTCAACAAAATCACTTTTAAAGTAAAGATTTTTCTCCAAAGTTGCGGAGGGAGGTCGCAAGTTTTTATCGTTCTTTTCAAACTCTAACATAAAAACTTTGAACGATTCCCTTAACCCTTGAACCTTTTAAACTAGCTCTAGTCTACCTACATCGCACTGAGCTATTGAGCTCAGAGAATTATATCCCGAAACGATTTTGTTTCCCAAGACTTCTTGTTCTTTAATAATTTGAGTTGCCTCCATTTTTTCCGACTCTTTTCTTTTCACAACAATTTAAAAAAAAATTGCCCGAAATAAAAAATATAATTTGAAAAAAACAATTGCCAAAAGCCAAATAAAACCAAGATATATTTTAAGTCCGTCACCGGGTGTTATTACGTTTGATACCACAAGTCGTGGATCTCTCAAAAACCGAGATCCTTTTGGTGGCTTGGAGTTTCAACCAAAATCAAAACGTAAGCCACAGCCATCAGCCAAGAAAACTAGATCACAAGCGCTGACATCGTTGTATTCGTTGGTACATTCCCTCAACATCCATTCCATCATGTATAGTCGCTATGTATCATGATATTTGTCGGATGATAGGTAACCGTAACCAAACAACCCACCGATTTGAAGTGTGTTCTGATCAATTTTGCGATTACACCATATTTCCCTTCGCATGGTTTGCTGATCATCGCGGCTGCCAACAAGTTATGCAACTGTTCCTTCACCTTTTGCAAAAACTACATTTTGTAGTAGGCCACTGGCCTTTCTTCCACACTTGGATATAAAATTTTCATACCATTGACACAAGGTACGAAAATCACCAACGGAATCAATCCGTTCCCAAGTAATATTACCGTGACCATTGGTCACGAGAGCAAAAGGATCACCAGTAAATATACCATCAGTGATATAATTTGCGACAACACCGTCGTCTACCGTAGCGATCGCCACCTCTCGAACACCTTCCAGACTGTTGCGGGTCATTGACGTCATGTATCTTCCGTGAGCAAGGTTAGGCGAAGGCCTTGGCAGCCAGTCCTTTTCTCTTTTTACATTTTCTGTAAATTAAATTTGCATTAAATAAATATTAATAATAATAATAATAACAAATAAAACCAATTTTTTTTTTTAAACCTTACCGCAATTTTAATTATTTATGGATGGTCCTTAAATAGTATTGTTTTTACAATTTAAAATCTTGATTTAAGTATATTTTACTTTTCACTTCTTTTTATATTTTTTTTATATATGTTCTTTTCACAGGGGTCACCAAAATGTAAAAGGTAGACCTAGGTTTAAATAAAAATATGTACTCGACTCTTTGGGTTTCTAAGCTGAACTGATTTATTAAAATTGTTTTCTTACAAACTAACAATTATTTTCTTATCTTCTTACTCCCTTATATACTATTAACTTATAGATTTATTTACACAATTGGACACACCACATGTGTGGAGAAATTTGTAATTCTATTTCCTTTTTTTAATCCCTGCTTACATGAAATGGAAAACCCACATCTGGTAATATGGTACTTGTGTTGTACCTACGTCAGTTGATAAGCAATTTGGGTTTGTCCATTTCAAGATAAACACAAGACATGAGTATGTAGGTATATTCGTACTTAAGACGGAAATTTCTAGTAAATTCAAGTACCATGTTCAAAAAAAAAGTACAGTTTATAAAACTGAACACATACAAAGCCTGTTATTTTTATATTATTACTAACCACTGGCATCTCAATAGTAATCAATAAAAAGATTATTATTATTCAATTTCCATATGAGTGTCAATTCTATCTCTAAAGTGACCCCAAGCTCTAGTATTTACTCTATCTTCCATAATATTTCTTTTATCATCCGTATGATTAAGTACTACTTTATGCAACTTTTGTGTATACAATTGATGAACTTTAGTTCTAAATACAACCATTTCATCAGATACTATTTTCTGTTCAAATAAACACTCCTTATAATCATTTAATGTTAGTTTTTTAATTACACATTTTTGACGCCTTTAGACTTTTTAATGCCCTCTGAATTAATAGTTGACAAGGAATACATTTTTTATCGTAAACCTACAAATTCAATCATTATTTCCCCCTTATTTTCGTCTTTCATCATTCCCAATACTTTTTTGTTTAGGTGTGGTAAATTGAAAAGATTGTCATTGGGATATTCGGACGTATCGAAATTTAAACTGACATCGCTACGAATGTCATCATAAAAATCATTTGTTATAATTGAATAAATAAATGAATCAGTATCCACATAATTTAAGGACAAATTTTCTCAAAATTTTGGAATCATATATCTGTAATGGACGTCATACATCTTCCATTTGGATAACTCTAATACCGAAAATCCAATATATATGGGTTTGTTGTAGTATGGCTCCATTTTCTTCAGTTCGACTGCATACAAATCATCACTAAACTTTGTCAAACTTAGAAAATTTGGCTTAGAGATTATTGATCGTAAACCTAAATGGTTTTTATTACTATTTTCCCACCCTGTAGCAATACGTATATCTTTTCTTTTATCAACACTTTCCATCGTTTTTCCTTCTTTTGAACTTTCAAAAAAGTTTTTTTTTATTTTTATTGATTTTTAACTTTATAAAAAATTTTGTTTTTTATTTAAAACGTTATTTTTTTTTCTTAATGCTGAAAAATATATCGTCATTCTGAGGAATGATGCGGTATACTGACTAATGATAAAAATAATCTTTTCTTAATTAAATTGGAAATCCGCTAAATGTTCAAATGTAAATAAACCTAGTTTTCAGAAGTATACTCCACTAAGCTTTTTAAGAAGGGCAAGAAAACAAACTGCAATTAATGTTTTGTTTTATAAACAAATTATACATTCTAACATGCTCAATCATGTTTATGCTTCTTAAATATAACAAAAAGATTTATTCATCAGATTAATGTAAATAAACAAACATGCAGACACATCGTCAGCATTTTATTACAAAATACAAATTCTTTTTAAATCTTCTTAGGTGACGTAATATTATGAAATGCCAGCATAAACGGGTATAAAATATTTCTTAACACAAAGAAGAAAACAAAACTTAAATTTAAAGAGGTTCACAGAATGTAAGCACCCTACTGGCATGCTCCCAACTTTATATGGAAAAGTTGAATTGGAATCCTCATATTGTGTTTAGATGGCATCACAAGATCCTTAATGTGAATTAAGGATTTGTTGTAGCTCAGAGTGTTAAATTTGGTTACTAAGTTTTTCGAGGGTTCCTTTTTTCACAACCGATCACGTTAGTTTCTTTTTTTCAACTGAGATTTATTTAATAATTACTTAAAAGTATTTGGAAAAAAACAAGAAAAAATTCACATCTATAAACTTAAATCTAGTTCTCTAATGAAGCGATCTCCTTCTTCATCCAAATAAAACCCGTCATTTGCCTTTAAAATTATTCTATCACCCTCTTCGTCTTCCAAAAAATACTCAATTTCCCACAAAAAATCGAAGTAAGCCACTTGGTTGTTGGGGATCTCTTCCATAGAATTTTCATCGACAAATTCAATTTCATACTCGCTCGAATTCATTGTTCAAATCTTCAATGTTCAAATGTAAATAAACCTAGTTTTCAGAAGTATACTCCACTAAGCTTTTTAAGAAGGGCAAGAAAACAAACTGCAATTAATGTTTTGTTTTATAAACAAATTATACATTCTAACATGCTCAATCATGTTTATGCTTCTTAAATATAACAAAAAGATTTATTCATCAGATTAATGTAAATAAACAAACATGCAGACACATCGTCAGCATTTTATTACAAAATACAAATTCTTTTTAAATCTTCTTAGGTGACGTAATATTATGAAATGCCAGCATAAACGGCTATAAAATATTTCTTAATACAAAGAAGAAAACAAAACTTAAATTTAAAGAGGTTCACAGAATGTGAGCGCCCCTACTGGCATGCTCCCAACCTTATATGGAAAAGTTGAATTGGAATCCTCATATTGTGTTTAGATGGCATCACAAGATCCTTAATGTGAATTAAGGATTTGTTGTAGCTCAGAGTGTTAAATTTGGTTACTAAGTTTTTCAAGGGTTCCATTTTTCACAACCGATCACGCTAGTTTCTATTTTTCAACTGAGATTTATTTAATAATTACTTAAAGTATTTGAATAAAAAGAAGAAAAAATTCACATCTATAAACTTAAAACTAGTTCTCTAATGAAACGATCTCCTTCTTAATCCAAATAAAACCCGTCATTTGCCTTTAAAATGATTCTATCACCCTCTTCGTCTTCCAAAAAATACTCAATTTCCCACAAAAAATCGAAGTAAGCCATTTGGTTGTTGGGGATCTCTTCCATAGAATTTTCATCGACAAATTCAATTTCATACTCACTCGAATTCATTGTTCAAATCTTCAATGTTCAAATGTAAATAAACCTAGTTTTCAGAAGTATACTCCACTAAGCTTTTTAAGAAGGGCAAGAAAACAAACTGCAATTAATGTTTTGTTTTATAAACAAATTATACATTCTAACATGCTCAATCATGTTTATGCTTCTTAAATATAACAAAAAGATTTCTTCATCAGATTAATGTAAATAAACAAACATGCAGACACATCGTCAGCATTTTATTACAAAATAAAAATTCTTTTTAAATCTTCTTAGGTGACGTAATATTATGAAATGCCAGCATAAACGGCTATAAAATATTTCTTAATACAAAGAAGAAAACAAAACTTAAATTTAAAGAGGTTCACAGAATGTGAGCGCCCCTACTGGCATGCTCCCAACCTTATATGGAAAAGTTGAATTGGAATCCTCATATTGTGTTTAGATGGCATCACAAGATCCTTAATGTGAATTAAGGATTTGTTGTAGCTCAGAGTGTTAAATTTGGTTACTAAGTTTTTCAAGGGTTCCATTTTTCACAACCGATCACGTTAGTTTCTATTTTTCAACTGAGATTTATTTAATAATTACTTAAAGTATTTGAATAAAAAGAAGAAAAAATTCACATCTATAAACTTAAAACTAGTTCTCTAATGAAACGATCTCCTTCTTAATCCAAATAAAACCCGTCATTTGCCTTTAAAATGATTCTATCACCCTCTTCGTCTTCCAAAAAATACTCAATTTCCCACAAAAAATCGAAGTAAGCCATTTGGTTGTTGGGGATCTCTTCCATAGAATTTTCATCGACAAATTCAATTTCATACTCGCTCGAATTCATTGTTCAAATCTTCAATGTTCAAATGTAAATAAACCTAGTTTTCAGAAGTATACTCCACTAAGCCTTTTAATAAGGGCAATAAAACAAACTGCAATTAATGTTTTGTTTTATAAACAAATTATACATTCTAACATGCTCAATCATGTTTATGCTTCTTAAATGTAACAAAAAGATTTCTTCATCAGATTAATGTAAATAAACAAACATGCAGACACATCGTCAGCATTTTATTACAAAATAAAAATTCTTTTTAAATCTTCTTAGGTGACGTTATATTATGAAAGAAAACAAACTGCAAATAAGAATAACATAATACCAGCATAAACGGGAATAAAATATTTCTTAATACAAAGAAGAAAACAAAACTTAAATTTAAAGAGGTTCACAGAATGTGAGCGCCCCTACTGGCATGCTCCCAACCTTATATGGAAAAGTTGAATTGGAATCCTCATATTGTGTTTAGATGGCATCACAAGATCCTTAATGTGAATTAAGGATTTGTTGTAGCTCAGAGTGTTAAATTTGGTTACTAAGTTTTTCAAGGGTTCCATTTTTCACAACCGATCACGTTAGTTTCTATTTTTCAACTGAGATTTATTTAATAATTACTTAAAGTATTTAAATAAAAAGAAGAAAAAATTCACATCTATAAACTTAAATCTAGTTCTCTAATGAAGCGATCTCCTTCTTCATCCAAATAAAACCCGTCATTTGCCTTTAAAATGATTCTATCACCCTCTTCGTCTTCCAAAAAATACTCAATTTCCCACAAAAAATCGAAGTAAGCCATTTGGTTGTTGGGGAGTCATCGGCGGACCGATAAGACTGCAGTACGGATTGTGGATTATCTCGCACGCCAATGAGATGAGATTGATTAATTGAGTAGCTCCGAAGATACCTACCAAGGTTGTATAGGTCAGGGTATCGTATTTAGTAGCCAAGTCGCACAAGGCTGTTAAGCCACTCACATGTGGCGCCCGAGCCTGTTCAAGAACCCGAGTTATACTCTCCAACCCAGCGCTTTGAGCCACCCAATTATTAATAGCGATACAGTTAACCTTTTTGGACACAGAGGTATTAAATCTATGGAGAGACGTTTGTAGTTCTCCAAGGCTGACCTGGGAGGGGCATCAAGATTCGCGAGTGCTGGAACCTCGGCTCTGAGGTTCTCCCATCGTGTGGCAATCCATTGGTCCGTAAAGCTTGATTTTGATATGGTAGACGTCATAGAAAATACAGCCGATATAAATATGCGATCAGCATCAGCTGAATTAGTTCCGAGGATATTGAAGAAAGCTACCACTTGCCTATCTGTCAACTCGGCTCAGATTCGAGCGATTTCCGCTTCTGGCTTTGGTGTTAAGAGTGCTCTTTGAAGGTCGACGGACGGCACAGTCTGACTAATATTGTCATCACCGGGATGACAGTTTCTAGCGATTGAGTCTTTGACTTCAGTGGTGAATCCTTCACTGATCACTCCCGGGAACAGGTGACTCAGGTTGGCATGACGGGCGAAACTTCCCGGATCCTGGAGAGTCTGGACCCATATCCTCAAGGCAGAGCGAGCGAAACTAGTTGTTGGAGATCTAGTTTTTACTTTCTGAATTAATTTCTGCCTGGCCGCCATAATCTCTTGTTCGGAGAGAGCATAGTCAGAGGGAATCATCCACATTGCTGTGATGGCTCCGTGTATGAGTGCTATTTGTTAATCTTCCTCCAGAATTCGATACTCTGGAGTGTGTTGGAATATATAATCGGCCATGATCACTAAACCGCGGCTGGATATAAACCCGTAAAGAGGGTCACCCTCAACCGCACAGTAGGCGATCAGGAATTCCGAAGCTAAATCAGTGAATGAACTTGTTGGATTTTCTATCATAAACGCTCCTAATGGAGATTGGCTATAAGAAACGGCGAGTTTAGCGCGGTTTCTACGGCTCTCCATGAGAGCAGTTAGTCCGACCATTTGGTTGTTTGCCATAATTTACTGTTAGTTTATCTGTAATAGAGCTTGAATAACTAGAAATCGATAAAAATAACGATTGTTCAGAATCGAATATAATGTAAGATATAAAAGACGATTTAATCTATATAATAATTTTAAAATACTTTTTTGTGGGAACTCTGGAATGGTCTTTGTACTTTTGTACCTCTGTTGTAATAATTTTTTTAATGCATTGAAATTTTCTGGCTTTGCATAACAACCTATTGCAGTTCTTACCCCTGAAGTCAGCTTTGCATGGTATACGTATTGTAAGAAATCCTGTTTTGCTGTTTCAGCTAGAGTTTTCTCAATGAGTTCTGCTGTTATTAAGAAACTTTCCAGTTCTTCAAAGTTTCCAGCAAAAAGTGGGAGTGCTTTAGACACTGTTTCTAAACTAAATGCTGCCATTGTATTTCCTTCTTTTACAGTTTACTTTTACCTAAATATTCTTCTATAAGCTTGTAAAGATTACAAAATTCTAATTTTATTGCGAATTTTCCTGAGTCTTCTCCCCTTAACTCAATTAGTTGAAATTCGTTTCTTAAATTTTCTATGTATTTTAACTTATTCAATACCGTTGATTCGGTATAGCTTCTCCCTGGACTATTTTTCAAGTTCTTCCAGACTTCCCTTAATTCATTTAGTTTTTCTTCCATATACTTTCTATGTTTTGGTTTTATTATAATTTATACATTAGTAGTAATAATTTGATTCTTTTTTGTAAATACACCGCATTTTCCCTCACATACTAGATTAATTGCTCATTTTCATTGTTATCCTTATCTGAACCCTCAAGCTTCCCTACTTCATAGCCTGCGAAAATCAGAGGTCCTTAAAACGTTTTTCCACCAAGTCATTTTTTTTTTTTGGAAAAGGGCAATGTTGTTAAAAAATTTTTGCTATAATCTTGAAATTTTTACAATTCTTAAGATCTGTTGTCCTTTTGATCAATGAACTGAATAGTTTTTTTTCAGATACCTTATTTAATTTTGAATGTATATTATTCTATGCACTTTTTTCAAAAGAAGTCCATTGTTAATACATTTGTTGTAAATTTTTCCAGTATATACAATTGTATTTTACCAAATCACATTGAATTGTGTTTCATTGTCGAATCGTTGTTTTTTCTTGTTAGAAGTCGAATCGTTGTTTTTTTCTTGTTAGAAGTCGAATCGTTGTTTTTCTTTTGCTTTTTTGTTTGAATCGTTTGTAAAAACGGTAACACTAGACGTGAACATAAACATAACATGAACATAACATAAATATATTTGACATAACTTTAATTTGTAACACAAAGAGTCAGGATATTCAAGACCAACTTCTAAAAAATAACCATATTCGGAGTTATCTGATATATTTTGTACTCTTAAATTTTCAATATCTTTAGTGTTCATCCAATCAAATTTCCCAAATTGCCCACCCATATAAATTGTTAGCATATAAATACATCAAATACTCTGCTGCTTTTTTCTCATCAAATTTTTCCATATATTAGAACTTTAATTTAGTATAGCAATCCCTCTCTTCTCAAAATTGCCCTTGCTGCAGCGTTTCTACGAGCTAAAAAATTCATAAAGATTTTTGCGAGAAATATGAAAGCAAGAGCCAAGGTCAGATCAGAGAATTCTATTTTTTCTACACTGTAAAATTGGTCTTTAACTAAAGAAGGTAAAAAATGATATAAAAATCCAGTTTGTAAAGCATTGGTGTATGCTGTATAAATTCTGGATGTTAACGAAAATAAAACTATCAATAATACGGTCCACTTCATACATGGTTCCAAAGATTTAAATCTAGTAAATAAGGGATTAAACTAAAAAGGTCTAATTCTCCAAATATAAAATATAAGATATAAATGATCAATAATATAATTATACGTAAAATATGCATGACTATTCCTAAGGGTTTTTTAATATATAAAATTTATAGAAAAGCAAGAAATTTGAAGGGAAAGAAAAATTTATTGAGGATTTTGGAGAGGTGGTTGTTGAGGATTGATAGCATAACCTTGGGGTGGCAAGTATCCTCCTGGAGGATTCCAAGGCAAATATCCCATCACAGGTGCGGGACCAGCATCCATTCCCAATATAGCTCTTAGTGCTTTGGGTGTAATCCACTTGTTCAAATCTATCCTTAACCTTCCTGCTATAACTCTTTCCTCTGCATAAAACGCGTTCAATTAAAATGAGCAGCTCCTCGAAAATTACCAGTGAGATGACAGTGGTCTCTAACTTTATCATTATAAAGAAGTTTTTTGCAAATGTGGCAATTTGTTGATTTATTAAAAACATCAATATTATTTCATTTCTATTTGCTCCACTTTTGACAGATACTGATGGTAAATATCTGCTGCATCTTTGACAATTTTGTCAACAAAGAATTTTCCCCAAAATAGTATGTATCAAATTTAATATCCTTAAAACTACATTTAATATAGTAACTAAAAGCACATGGAATGTGCTTTTAAATATTGGTTGTGTTATTACTCACACTATCATTTAATTTTTCCAAAATGCTGACTTTGAGCATAGATAACGAACGGAATATCCACTTGCTTCTGATGGTTTACAAAAGATATGTATGCATCTTAGGGATTAGGCATCTTTGATATCTTCTTTCCACACACATTTTTATGGTTTTTGGAAATTGTCTCATCATGTATATAGACACGCATTACAAACATAAATTTTGATCGGATTAGTCCTAAAAAAAAATTAAGATTTTTTTTCACTATCAGTAAATAGCTCTAACGTTACATCCGTTGTCTTAAGCATTGCATACCAAGAGAGACCAGGTGCAGTGTAGTACTGACAAGGGTGTAAATACTTACATATTTTTTTAAAGTTTTCAAAAATGTTAAGTTAAGAAAAGAACATCCGATGCTTTTTGAGCATGTTCGTAATCGACTACACTGCATTCCTCATTACATAAAATATTGAAAAAATTATCTCTACTTGGAAGCTGATTTTTATTAAACCTTTCCATTGAATCCATGTAGGAGTATGGGAATACACCCTTCCTCTTGATTCGATTAAATTGATTATCATTAGAAAATCGCTCTCGAACTGTTCGAAAATCATTAATGTCAAGATTTTTAGTTAAGGAATCTAAACTAGAAGACAAATCTTATTGAATCTAAAAACCTAATTTCAAATCACCGATTTTTATCTATTTTAATATAAACAGATAGTGACATATAACGCTCTTTTTTCTAAGTAATAACTTTTATTGTCGCATTTTTTATTGTTGACAGCTCTTTAAAGAAAAGATGCATGTCATAAGCAGAAAGATTATGGAAGATCACTGGTATAAAATTGGCATTTTTGTATTTTAAATTAAAATGAGCAGCTCCTCGAAAATTACCAGCGAGATGACAGTGGTCTCTAACTTTATCATTATAAAGAAGTTTTTTGCAAATGTGGCAATTTGTTGATTTATTAAAAACATCAATATTATTTCATTTCTATTTGCTCCACTTTTGACAGATACTGATGGTAAATATCTGCTGCATCTTTGACAATTTTGTCAACAAAGAATTTTCCCCAAAATAGTATGAATCAAATTTAATATCCTTAAAACTACATTTAATATAGTAACTAAAAGCACATGGAATGTGCTTTTGAATATTGGTTGTGTTATTACTCACACTATCATTTAATTTTTCCAAAATGCTGACTTTGAGCATAGATAACGAACGGAATATCCACTTGCTTCTGATGGTTTACAAACGATATGTATGCATCTTAGGGATTAGGCATCTTTGATATCTTCTTTACACACACATTTTTATGGTTTTTGGAAATTGTCTCATCATGTATATAGACACGCATTACAAACATAAATTTTGATCGGATTAGTCCTAAAAAAAAAATTAAGATTTTTTTTCACTATCAGTAAATAGCTCTAACGTTACATCCGTTGTCTTAAGCATTGCATACCAAGAGAGACCAGGTGCAGTGTAGTACTGACAAGGGTGTAAATACTTACATATTTTTTTAAAGTTTTCAAAAATGTTAAGTTAAGAAAAGAACATCCGATGCTTTTTGAGCATGTTCGTAATCGACTACACTGCATTCCTCATTACATAAAATATTGAAAAAATTATCTCTACTTGGAAGCTGATTTTTATTAAACCTTTCCATTGAATCCATGTAGGAGTGTGGGAATACACCCTTCCTCTTGATTCGATTAAATTGATTATCATTAGAAAATCGCTCTCGAACTGTTCGAAAATCATTAATGTCAAGATTTTTAGTTAAGGAATCTAAACTAGAAGACAAATCTTATTGAATCTAAAAACCTAATTTCAAATCCCCGATTTTTATCTATTTTAATATAAACAGAGTGACATATAACGCTCTTTTTTCTAAGTAATAACTTTTATTGTCGCATTTTTTATTGTTGACAGCTCTTTAAAGAAAAGATGCATGTCATAAGCAGAAAGATTATGGAAGATCACTGGTATAAAATTGGCATTTTTGTATTTTAAATTAAAATGAGCAGCTCCTCGAAAATTACCAGCGAGATGACAGTGGTCTCTAACTTTATCATTATAAAGAAGTTTTTTGCAAATGTGGCAATTTGTTGATTTATTAAAAACATCAATATTATTTCATTTCTATTTGCTCCACTTTTGACAGATACTGATGGTAAATATCTGCTGCATCTTTGACAATTTTGTCAACAAAGAATTTTCCCCAAAATAGTATGAATCAAATTTAATATCCTTAAAACTACATTTAATATAGTAACTAAAAGCACATGGAATGTGCTTTTGAATATTGGTTGTGTTATTACTCACACTATCATTTAATTTTTCCAAAATGCTGACTTTGAGCATAGATAACGAACGGAATATCCACTTGCTTCTGATGGTTTACAAACGATATGTATGCATCTTAGGGATTAGGCATCTTTGATATCTTCTTTACACACACATTTTTATGGTTTTTGGAAATTGTCTCATCATGTATATAGACACGCATTACAAACATAAATTTTGATCGGATTAGTCCTAAAAAAAAAATTAAGATTTTTTTTCACTATCAGTAAATAGCTCTAACGTTACATCCGTTGTCTTAAGCATTGCATACCAAGAGAGACCAGGTGCAGTGTAGTACTGACAAGGGTGTAAATACTTACATATTTTTTTAAAGTTTTCAAAAATGTTAAGTTAAGAAAAGAACATCCGATGCTTTTTGAGCATGTTCGTAATCGACTACACTGCATTCCTCATTACATAAAATATTGAAAAAATTATCTCTACTTGGAAGCTGATTTTTATTAAACCTTTCCATTGAATCCATGTAGGAGTATGGGAATACACCCTTCCTCTTGATTCGATTAAATTGATTATCATTAGAAAATCGCTCTCGAACTGTTCGAAAATCATTAATGTCAAGATTTTTAGTTAAGGAATCTAAACTAGAAGACAAATCTTATTGAATCTAAAAACCTAATTTCAAATCCCCGATTTTTATCTATTTTAATATAAACAGATAGTGACATATAACGCTCTTTTTTCTAAGTAATAACTTTTATTGTCGCATTTTTTATTGTTGACAGCTCTTTAAAGAAAAGATGCATGTCATAAGCAGAAAGATTATGGAAGATCACTGGTATAAAATTGGCATTTTAAATTAAAATGAGCAGCTCCTCGAAAATTACCAGCGAGATGACAGTGGTCTCTAACTTTATCATTATAAAGAAGTTTTTTGCAAATGTGGCAATTTGTTGATTTATTAAAAACATCAATATTATTTCATTTCTATTTGCTCCACTTTTGACAGATACTGATGGTAAATATCTGCTGCATCTTTGACAATTTTGTCAACAAAGAATTTTCCCCAAAATAGTATGAATCAAATTTAATATCCTTAAAACTACATTTAATATAGTAACTAAAAGCACATGGAATGTGCTTTTGAATATTGGTTGTGTTATTACTCACACTATCATTTAATTTTTCCAAAATGCTGACTTTGAGCATAGATAACGAACGGAATATCCACTTGCTTCTGATGGTTTACAAACGATATGTATGCATCTTAGGGATTAGGCATCTTTGATATCTTCTTTCCACACACATTTTTATGGTTTTTGGAAATTGTCTCATCATGTATATAGACACGCATTACAAACATAAATTTTGATCGGATTAGTCCTAAAAAAAAAATTAAGATTTTTTTTCACTATCAGTAAATAGCTCTAACGTTACATCCGTTGTCTTAAGCATTGCATACCAAGAGAGACCAGGTGCAGTGTAGTACTGACAAGGGTGTAAATACTTACATATTTTTTTAAAGTTTTCAAAAATGTTAAGTTAAGAAAAGAACATCCGATGCTTTTTGAGCATGTTCGTAATCGACTACACTGCATTCCTCATTACATAAAATATTGAAAAAATTATCTCTACTTGGAAGCTGATTTTTTAAACCTTTCCATTGAATCCATGTAGGAGTATGGGAATACACCCTTCCTCTTGATTCGATTAAATTGATTATCATTAGAAAATCGCTCTCGAACTGTTCGAAAATCATTAATGTCAAGATTTTTAGTTAAGGAATCTAAACTAGAAGACAAATCTTATTGAATCTAAAAACCTAATTTCAAATCCCCGATTTTTATCTATTTTAATATAAACAGATAGTGACATATAACGCTCTTTTTTCTAAGTAATAACTTTTATTGTCGCATTTTTTATTGTTGACAGCTCTTTAAAGAAAAGATGCATGTCATAAGCAGAAAGATTATGGAAGATCACTGGTATAAAATTGGCATTTTTGTATTTTAAATTAAAATGAGCAGCTCCTCGAAAATTACCAGCGAGATGACAGTGGTCTCTAACTTTATCATTATAAAGAAGTTTTTTGCAAATGTGGCAATTTGTTGATTTATTAAAAACATCAATATTATTTCATTTCTATTTGCTCCACTTTTGACAGATACTGATGGTAAATATCTGCTGCATCTTTGACAATTTTGTCAACAAAGAATTTTCCCCAAAATAGTATGAATCAAATTTAATATCCTTAAAACTACATTTAATATAGTAACTAAAAGCACATGGAATGTGCTTTTGAATATTGGTTGTGTTATTACTCACACTATCATTTAATTTTTCCAAAATGCTGACTTTGAGCATAGATAACGAACGGAATATCCACTTGCTTCTGATGGTTTACAAACGATATGTATGCATCTTAGGGATTAGGCATCTTTGATATCTTCTTTCCACACACATTTTTATGGTTTTTGGAAATTGTCTCATCATGTATATAGACACGCATTACAAACATAAATTTTGATCGGATTAGTCCTAAAAAAAAAATTAAGATTTTTTTTTCACTATCAGTAAATAGCTCTAACGTTACATCCGTTGTCTTAAGCATTGCATACCAAGAGAGACCAGGTGCAGTGTAGTACTGACAAGGGTGTAAATACTTACATATTTTTTTAAAGTTTTCAAAAATGTTAAGTTAAGAAAAGAACATCCGATGCTTTTTGAGCATGTTCGTAATCGACTACACTGCATTCCTCATTACATAAAATATTGAAAAAATTATCTCTACTTGGAAGCTGATTTTTATTAAACCTTTCCATTGAATCCATGTAGGAGTATGGGAATACACCCTTCCTCTTGATTCGATTAAATTGATTATCATTAGAAAATCGCTCTCGAACTGTTCGAAAATCATTAATGTCAAGATTTTTAGTTAAGGAATCTAAACTAGAAGACAAATCTTATTGAATCTAAAAACCTAATTTCAAATCCCCGATTTTTATCTATTTTAATATAAATAGATAATGACATATAACGCTCTTTTTTCTAAGTAATAACTTTTATTGTCGCATTTTTTATTGTTGACAGCTCTTTAAAGAAAAGATGCATGTCATAAGCAGAAAGATTATGGAAGATCACTGGTATAAAATTGGGATTTTTGTATTTTAAATTAAAATGAGCAGCTCCTCGAAAATTACCAGTGAGATGACAGTGGTCTCTAACTTTATCATTATAAAGAAGTTTTTTGCAAATGTGGCAATTTGTTGATTTATTAAAAACATCAATATTATTTCATTTCTATTTGCTCCACTTTTGACAGATACTGATGGTAAATATCTGCTGCATCTTTGACAATTTTGTCAACAAAGAATTTTCCCCAAAATAGTATGTATCAAATTTAATATCCTTAAAACTACATTTAATATAGTAACTAAAAGCACATGGAATGTGCTTTTGAATATTGGTTGTGTTATTACTCACACTATCATTTAATTTTTCTAAAATGCTGACTTTGAGCATAGATAACGAACGGAATATCCACTTGCTTCTGATGGTTTACAAAAGATATGTATGCATCTTAGGGATTAGGCATCTTTGATATCTTCTTTCCACACACATTTTTATGGTTTTTGGAAATTGTCTCATTAGTCCTAAAAAAAATTAAAATTTTTTTAATTAGATTTAAAAATTAATAACTACATACATATATTTATAAATGTAAAGTAAAACTTACTTGGAAATATCATTGACGAGAACATAGTGAAACCTTTCTCCGGAATCTCCATGAAAAACGCCAGTATCACAAGGGGGGCAGGTATAGAACACAGGTTGGGAACCACTGTTTTATTTTGTTGCCTCTGTTCTTCTAATACCAGTGTAGCATTTGCCAAAATATTTATACATTTCACATATATTTTTCTTAAATGTAGACATTTTTATTTTAAAAAGCGTACTACAGAGCAACAAAATACGGGACTTGTTTTAAGAGCAAAAAATAAATAAAAATTCCCAGCAATAATTAAGTGAAAAAAAATTTCCGCACTGGCAACACTTTTCCTTTTATCTATAAAATAAAACAAATTCGGGCAAATATTTTGTGCGACTTTTCTTTTTATTTATAAATTAGAGTCAAATATTTATTGGGCTACAAAACCAAGAATTCGACGAGTAACGGGTAAAACCGGCAAATGGGTCTTAAAATTCTGAGGCTTAAAATTGGCGCGACGTAACCTCACTTTTCACGATACACAATATGGCTCGACACAATATAATGTATGCACTTAAAAATTCCACAGTACGTACCTTTTTATCCACTTCACCGGAAAAGGACCAAAATGTTTGGGTGCAAATGGGGGTTACCTGGTTCTGGATAAATGCACTGGGTAGACTGTGGCACAATCGTGAGTTGTGCGGGGATCTCAAGCAACAAGTTGTTGCGGCAGATCGTGTCTTGTTTGCACAAACATACACGTCGGTGATAAACAAAACCCAGCCCTTATTTTTCGTGGCTCAATGGCCCTTTTACCTTGTGGATCTTTTTATTTTAAATTAAAAATCACTCACTTTATTTATTTTCTCTTTTTTTACACGTTTTTCTTTCCCTTTCCCTTTTAATATTAGTTGAGTTTATTTAATTTTAATAACATTTAATTTTTAAAAATTTTTATGAGTAAAAAAGCAAATTCATGGTTAAGATAACGTTAACAGCCAGCTGGGCTACATACAACATGGGGTGTTGTCAGATGCCACCACCACATGTAGTCCGGTTGCAAACGATTAAACTATTGGGAAACATGAACGCCCGGTTTTCACCAGCAACCAAAAAAATATGTTTACACCAGCTAGACGCCAACAGCAGTAAATTGATATGTATTTCTTTTTCTTCAATCGTTATATAATATGGTCCGACGATTGACTCACTGTTATATCCAAATACATTTACACTTATGTCGTTTTGTTTTTCAAACTTTTTTATTGACTTCAAAGGCATAGGAACTCCAATCCCTTAAAATTAAGTTCACATTCGCCCAGAGCAATTTTATTACTATAGATGTTAATGCTATATGAATTGGAGTTGTTTCTTTATTTATTGCTTAAGTCGTTACGGAGTGCTGCAATTAAACACCATTTAAAGCAAAAACATCTTTATTTTCAACATTTATACATGGGTGTTTCCATAGTAACGGTCGTGACAGGTTTACACGAAATTTCGTAATAAAACTTTAACCTGAAATACAATGTCAAAATGATTTGTTGATTTTAAAAATATAAAATTTCAACCCCTAAAAGCAATAAAAATCATTGCATAGAAACTGCATTTTAAGGTTTTTTTAGATCAATGAAAAGGTAACGGTCGTGACATTACAAATGAGCTGTTTTTGAATGTTCGGTCTTAGCAACTCAGATTGTAAAATTTTCCAAGGAATGCGTTAAATAAAAATTCTTATTAAATTCTTTGCAGTGTTTTGTGTAAGAAAACTCTATTTTTGTGTGAAAATGATGTAGCCAAATAAAAAAAAATAACTTTGAAAAGGTAACGGTTGTGACAAAAAAAAGTAACGGTCGTGACAGCATAAAAAATAAAACGGATTTGTTTTTGTAGTCGTATATTTAACAGTATCAAAATGATTACATGGAAGTTTATGGTTATCTTAGAGAAGGCAGCAATGTTTTAAAGCTCGATTTCGTTTTTATTCATTTTCAGTTGAAGAATATACATCATTATACTCCAGACGTTTAAGGCTGCTCATTTTTAGCGCCGAAACTCCAGTTATTCCACAAAGCAAACAGTTAAAGCCAGCATTTTGAAAAAAGTGCATCTTCTGAATGTTTTTGATTGCTTTAAGATGTTCCCATCTTTTTTTTAAACAGCCTGTATTTTGCTTTATTTGGTTCTTATCGCAATACAAAACAGTCACTCCATCGAACTTTTTATTTTGAACAAAAAAATTGAAAGCTTCTGCTGGAGTATTAATTTTAGCTTGGCGAGACATGATTGCTGTCCATAAAGACCTTTTGATAGTGGCTCCAATTCCATCCACAGCGCCTTTGCCATGTCCAGATGCAAAAAACGACCATTTCATATTTACACCGAAGTCTTCCTTTGCAAAACATAAGTTAAATAGATTGAACCTATTTTTGAATTGAGCAGCACATCCATCCGAAAACACGTGTGCAGTATTAATTTCAGTTTTCGTTTTGAGGTGTTCAACAATCATTTTCAAAAAGTATCACACACTTTCTTTATTGTGCGTCAAGTCATCACTTATGATTGCATAAGAATATGATTTCAGGGCCAATTCAGTTTTCACCCAAGCACAGGCTGTAAACACAGTTGCTTGAGCTTGGTTCCAGTGTGCGCTTTGCACTTCGTCCTGCGAAATCAACGTGAAATTTTCAGCGAAATCTATCTGAACGACCGCTTCATTTGATTCAATCCGCTCCTTAGCCTCGCGAAATTGATCGCTCTGTGTTCGGTGCACATAAAAATGTTGCTTAAATCTTTGGAGTTTGCTTTCGAATGTTTGAAGTAAAACTTGAAAAGTGCCTTCCTCCTCGCTTATTTGAGTATGATGTTCATTTTTGGTCCATTGTTTCCAATGCACAGTTGCATCTGAACTATAATTCAATGGCAATATATCAAAAATTGTGTCGCAGTTCTTGCAACTGCTAGTCATGCAAGCCTCATTTGTTGTGTCACAGCAAAGTTCATTCATCAAATCCTTAGCAGATTTAGGCACTGTAGAGACCACTTCAGAAACTGATTGAAGCAAAAATTCAAAGTTGGCGTGGTAAATACAGACGCACATGTTTGATGGAGTTTGTGAATTGAGGCGTACATGTTTTGGCCGACTTGCGTAAAACAAAGACTTCCCAATTTTTATTTGTGCATTTTCTTCCTTAAAAAGCTGATAACATTCTCCAACCGTCATCACCATATACTTCAATTGCATTTGTACTCCGTTTATTAGTTTTGTGTCCTTTCGTCCTGGTGTTTGGTAGCTTACATCGTCCCTCAAAAAGAAGTTTTTGACTTTTTCTAACTCGGCATCAGATAGGCGATTAATTTTTCCGCTACGTCGCTTGGTGAAAATCAAATCTATTTCAGGACCAACTAGCTCAGAAGCAAGTCTCTTCACAACTGCAATTTTCTTCGAGGGGCTGCTCGGTAGTTTGACCTTAACTTTTGTTACTGCCTTTTTAAGTGAACGATCGGACTTAAAGCTTCCTATATTTGATGATGAGGCTGCAGCTTCAACAACTTTCTCCTTCCCTATGTTCTTTTTTTCACGACACTTCCTTTGACGTTCGCGATCAGTATTCCGATTGTGAGCAAGCATTTCTTCACTCAATGACTCTTTTGCAGCCAGCCGCCGTTTTTTATTTCTTTCTCTTTCTTTTTTCATATGAGCTTTGTATTTTACTGGATCTTCCTTCAATCTCTTCCGATATCTTTGCATCTTGCTTTGGGAGTCCATGGTTTGTTAAGCTATAGTTAGTAAGAAAAAGTTGAACACCATTTTCAATAAGGTAACGGTCGTGACATTCTCAATAAATTAAAAAAACATTGAAATGACTTCCGAGCGCTTATTTTGCTACATGAAACTCTTTAACTTACTTACCTTGTCACCCTTAGCAACTGTGTTTTTTTATAGCTTTAACAGTTTTCACAAAATTTAAACTTTTTTTATTTGCGTGGTCACGGTCGTAACACAAATTAGTGATTTTGAAAAATTTCTCAAAATTATAATTTGAAAGCTACACGTGCAAATTTTCTGCTGAACGTAGACAAAAGTAACAACTGTCAGCTGGTAATTGTTTTGATTGCTAACTACCGTTATAAAAGTGTTGTCAAGTGATTTAAAAAAAGACTCAGTATAAAGGGGGAAAAAGTGTATGATGCACCAAGTTAAAGTAGATTTTTTTACAAAAAAAAAAAAAAAAATAATCATACACCCCAGGATGTAATGGATACGTATATTTTCTATAACAAAAGAGCTAAAATGGGTCAAAGTTGATAATTTTATTTTTTGCTTGCAAGGGGTCAACTTTCGTGGAATCACCCACATGCACCTTTAATATTGCTAATGCTCTTGGGCAATGGCATGAATTGTTAACCTCTTATTATGCTTGCCTTATTTACATTTACTTCTAGATGATTTATTTTAATGGGTGTCCATCCACTGTCCCTTTTCTGAAATTCAGCCATTTTAGTGACTATTTCATCCGGATGTTTATCATATGACTCAGTGATGTCCTCAGCGAACGTTATTAGCATCATTTTTGAAATATGCGCAATTGTTGCTAATTTTGTTTCGTCATTCACCACTTTCATGTACTCACATAACAACTCCATGTTAAATTTAAATGTAGTGTGTTTTCTTAGCATTTCTAAAGAACTCCTCCGGAAATAGAATTTCATCCTTTTCATTCACCAATCTATAGGTTTCAATTCTTCCTTAAAAATTTCTACTTCTTACAGTTAATGTTTCATTAATATTAACTGTTTGGCAATTTTTTATATGGCGATTTGTTCTCATATGCGCATTAAATGTTGTTGTCGGTAATAATTCATTGCATTCATTACAATGTCTAAAATTAGCACTTTGAAGAGGAGGTTATTGGATGGTAACGTTGTGAGTTTCTTTATGTTCAACAAGTTTTCCTGAACTCATGAAAAGTTTCTTGCATGTGGACAGTGTGTACCTTAAGCATTTTTTTTTTAATTACATTTTGCATATCGGACATACTTCATAGTGATTAGCATCAAAATTAAGTGAATTATTTTTATGCAATTCCATATCGTGGGTACTCTGACGTAACCTCGTATCTCAAAAAACACTACTTTACAAGAGATACGAAAAACATTTTATTAGAAAATCTAAAAAAGGCTTTTGAATATTTGTTGTTAATTTGAAAGTTGTATCAACTTCTTATAGATATACACAATGTTAATTATCCTTAAGAAATTATTTTAAGTTTAATTTTTTGATTTAATTTTGAGATACGAGTTTACGATCCGCTAAGTTTGCCATGAAATGTCAGTTACGAGGTTTTAAATGTATAAATAAATGCAGTATTTTATTAAAAGTGCTCAGAATAAATGTTTTCTAAGATTAAATTTTAATAACTTAAAACGTGGTATTTTTTTTAAACTAATTTTTTATTCATATTTAACATACATATAATATATAATGAATTTTTTTTTAAAATACTTTTAAACATAAATAGTTATATAAGGCCGTGATTATTTATTAGTATGAAGTAAATTGGCATAAAAAGAATGATAATCCTTATGGATTAATGATTTCAACGATTGAAGATCTTTGAATTTTTGAGCTGTAAAAGGTATAACTTCTTGGTACAAAGGATTTGCCTGAACTTCATTGTACTTCTTAGTCAATCGTTAAGGTAGATCCTTCCACTTATCACTAAATGATAATTTATGCATAATACTATCTTTACTGTATATCAAGCCACGTAACTGTAAAACAGTCGGCGATCCAGACTTGTTACCTGGTCTAATAGATTTACAAGTTTTCAATTCTGAATAATTACAAAAAAAAACGTATGCTAAACATACTTCACTTTATAAGGATTTTTTAATGTTGCTTGTTGAATTATCTCCACAAAATTAGCGGGCACATGCAATTCACGATTTTTTTACGTTTTTCGATTGATGAATGTACGGAGCCACACTCCATTTGCGTGTGTCCTTTGACTAGATACTGTTGATATACATTATAAAGGATTTATAAGTATAGTGTAAGTAAAAATGTAAAGTGTGTTTTTGCTAAGTTGTTTATGATGCTTTGCTTAGCCACAGCACGTTTTACTTCTTCTGAGCACTGTTTAAGGTGCCCGGCTAGAAGGTGAGAACAAGTTTGATTTCCAAAAGTATTCTGAATTTTTATTTAAAAATCTTTTTTATTTATACTATTTACAATTCTTAATTCTACGTTCTATTCTACTCTTTCTAAGCTATGATGAGAATTATTGAGTTAAAACATTCCATTTTGATTGGTCTGTCTTTTAACCCAATTTCTACTCAATCTTTTACTCTAAATTCCTATTTCATTATTCATTAAATCTTTTTTTACTGGACTTATTACTCTTTGAACTATTTCAAGTGCATTGCCTTACTTTTCATTTACACATTGTGTTTTGAAACATTACCTCTCATAATATTTCGGATGCCATGTGTTTAGTAAATTCGCTTGCATTGACGAATTCCTTGAGTGCAATGCCTTTAGCTTGTATTCAAACATTGTCATTTGGGTGGTCTCACTAAAAGTGAGTTTACAACAGGGGTTTCCATTTCTTTGCACAATTGTGCAAACCACTACAAACACATATTTTTATGCTCTTCAATTCAGTCGTCGGTGTGACTTCGACAAGTGTACATGTTTAGCGGATGCTATATTATTTTGTTTCAGCTTACACTCAAAAATATTGTGCGGTCAAAAATGCTTTTGGTAACATCCAATGCCTTGCGTGCAATATTTAGAATCTAAATTTTAAGACTTAAATGCAGAGTAATATAACATTTCTATTAAATTTTAACATAATTTAAATTGTTGAAAATATTTAACAGCAAAGCTAACGTAAATTTTATTAAGTAACTTTTTTTAACAATAACATTTACTGCAACGTTTAAGCTAACGATATGTGTTTTGTTTGTGGAAAAAATTCTTTGATACCTGTAAAACGGTCCCTTTTGCTTTCTTTAAAAAGACGTACCTAAATGCAGAAATTATTAAGAAGAAAAAATAGCCAAAAGAATTTGTTGGTATTTTGCTTGTAAAAATATTTTGGTTTCTGTACCAATCGCGTCGGTGGGTTTTTTCTTTCTTTGAAAACACTTTTCTTAAGTAAGTAGAAATATTTAAAAAGAAGTAAAAAAAGTCTTGTTTTGCTACAATTTATGTGTAAATAACCTGTACACATAAAAGCAAATGTGACAGTAGGTAAAATGTTTGGGCAAGAAGATGTGTTTTATTGATGTATTAATGAAACTTTATTGTTTCGCACTATTTTTATTGCTTACTTTTTTATGCTACAATTATTTGACCGAGCCCAAAGAGTTAAGGCTCAGTAAGTCTTTACTTTCTGTTCTGTTACGAACCAGCTGATTTGTTTTTGTTATTAAAAAACCTGTGAAATTGATTAGTTGTTCTGTTAAGTTGCGGTTCAGTTTGATAAAATCAAAAACTTGGAAAGTAATTGTAAGTGACCGCAAAATAAATAATAAAAAATACATTAATTAAATTTTATTTCTTCAAATTTATGTGCATAAAAGTTATTGAAATAAAACAATGGATGGTGCAAAACTAATAAATTTGTCATAAATGGCTAATAAGTTGCTACAGAAAAAGTAACTTTTACAATTTAGAAACAGAACGGCACGGAACAGAACAGAAACAGAAAGTAAAGACTAATTCTGCCTTTAACCTTACTAATTTATGGTAACTATTTAACGTAACTTTGACCTGTTATAATGACTTTATACATTTTTGCAGGCAAACTCATGTGTGCATTTGGTATTTTCTAAAAAGTTATGATATAACATTAGCTAGAATAAAAATGTATGCACAGATGTTTGAAGTAAGAGCAACCCAACACCGTGAATACCATTTCTATATTACTTACCACTATGAATACCCTAACTGTTTACTAAAATAACTTTTTCACGTTATAATTCTCATATTGAATTGAAAAAATGGTTATTAGAAGAGGAAATTAATGAACCAAAATCAGTTCCCAAGCTGAAAATAGAGATTTCAAGTTTAGTAATATTGGAAATTGTTAAGAAAGGAAGACCATTGTGGGATGGTGTTTTTATCAAACAATTGCTGAAGAAAATTTGGGAAAGGCTTAATTATAATACTAAATTTATAGAGTCTCTTCCCCTGTCCAGTCAAACGGTAGGCCGTCGTACTGTTCAATTAGGAACTTGTGTAGAATTAGGGAAAAAGTAGTAAATTGCTTTTTTTCAATTTGTTTAGACGGAAGCAATGACATAAATGATCTGTGTGAACTTGTAATTTGTATTCGATGCGTAGACAGCGAATACACCATTTTTTAGTCAATGTTTACTTTAGAATCATTTTATGGAAATGTAACTGGCACGTTGTTGTACGATGTTGTCAGAGAAAAGCTTCTTTCCATTGTAAACATAAACAAATTTGCTGGAGTCTGCACAGATGGAGCCAATGTAATGTTGGGCAAATATAATGGACTTATAGGCCAGTTAAAAAAACACGAATTTGCAGTTCATAATTTTCACTGCATAATTCATCAGACCGCTCTTGCATCGAAATTCATAAATGATATCCCAGCTATGAAGACAGCAGAGGATATAATAAATAAAATTCGAGGCGGACATCAAGCGCTTACCCACCGAAAATGTGTAACCTTTTTAAAAAACAAAAATGCTGTGAATTGTGACCTGAAAATGTTTACAGAAGTTCGGTGGCTAAGTCGCGGTGATTGCCTGAATAGACTTTATGATTTAAGAGAAGAAGTTCTTGAGTTTCTAGAAACTGAGAAAATATAAAAAGTTTTAGTCCAGTGTTTAAAAGACAATAATTTTATTTTAGACTTAGCTTTTTTGGCAGATACGACAAGTATGTTAAATGAACTTGATTTGGAATTGCAAGGAAAGGAACGCAATATATGCGACTTGTCAAAAATCATTCACAATTTTAAAACAAAACTTTTCTAATTTGTTCCCAAATTAAAAGTGGTGATTTTTCCAATTTTCCAAAAGCTTCACTCGTTTACAGAAATCTCGAAATCGACAAAAGATATGAATATGCCGAAATATTTGAAACACTTTTCAATAATTTTCAAGACAGGCTTCAAGATTTTGTAATTTTACAACCGCTATTAGATCTTTTCGAAAACCCTTTTCGTGGCGATGTAAGCACACGCAGAGAAAAAATATGGTTGGGCATGGTTAGGGAAACAACACTATGTTTAATATAACAATATATTGTTGTCGTACACAAATAATTGTTACTTTTCTTTAATATCAACAATATTATAGTTACTGTAAACATATCAACGTTTATCGCAATTATAAATTTGAGTATTGTTGAACGAAATATAATTATTTTTCTAACAACTAAATTATGATAACTTTCAAAACATATTATATTACTCACAACCATATTATGATATTTAATAGCCATAACATGATAACTTTCTATACATTTATCATATTATGTTAAAGATGCAATCAAACCATTTTTACTCTAATAATATTATGTTAGCGCCATTTGTAAAATAATTTTGTATCAGTTGTGTCGTTAATTTTATATGTGAGCGGTTAAACAATTTAAAGATAAATTCCCATAAAAAAAATAAGCTTAAAGAATTTAAAAAAATTAAAATATTAGCGGAGTTCATTCAGTTTAGTGATTTAATAGTGCAAATGGAAATTATCGTAGTTTTATTGTAAAATCCAACAACAAAACACATAGAGATTTCGTTATATTTTATAAAAGTGTTTTGATATTTCTGTTGTTTTCTTGGGCAACTGCGTATGTCTTAAAACAAAATTTTCAGGAGAGCCGAAAAACCATTCTAGATTAAACTATGGGATAGGTATTGTGCACCACGTTAAAAAATCGGAATTAATACATATTTTTTCAAAAGTTTTTAGAAACATGTAAAGAGCAATTAAAATTAGGCAATATGGCATCAACATCTCAAAATCGGAAAAAAATAAGAAAAAATGGACAAACGCGGTTGCCCATGAAAAACACAGATTTTGGATTTTCTCTTTTGCAAGCCTTTTATTGAATTCCGCTATTTGATTTACATGAAGAAAAATTGTAAAAAGCCACAAAATAAAAATCGATGCAAGAAAATTTTAATTTATTTTATATTTTTATGACAGTTATGAAAGGTGCTGCATCATAATATGATTGCTTCTTTATTTATTATGATTAACATGATAATAATATGATTACTTCTTAGCTTATTATGATTAAATGACAATTTAATTACTTCTTGACTTAGTATGATTAACAGAATAATAATATGATTAAGGGGAAAATATTATGATGTAATATTACGAGTATATTTAGTCATAATAGGTTTCAATAATAACCATAATATGGTGACTACAATCATTAATCTTATCATAATATGTTGCTCTTAGAATATGTTTACCACAACCATGTTTTTTCTCTGCGTGCAACTACGAATTTGATATTCAATCAGAACTAATCATACTACGAAGCGAAGTAAATGCCCCAGACGAAAATAATATTGAAGAGTTCTGGAAAGATTTAGATGGCGAGTTCTATCCTGAACTAAAAAAAATTCATTGAGGTGCCTCTCTTTATTCGGCACTACTTACCTATGCGAAAAAATTTTTTCGGATTTAAATTTTATTTGTTCCAAGCAACGTAATAAATTAAGTTCATCCCATTTGAAAAGCATTCTACTATTACGAAACTGCCATAAAAGCATAAATTTAGAAGATTTTATATTATAACTTGTATAACACAAGGGAAAAAATTAATTTTTTTGTGTTGCTAGAAAATTTGTAGCAGTTCTTTACCAATTCAATGTTGCTGATTTTAAAACTGCACTTTTTTTCTATCAGCTGTGATTTGCGTGCAATAGTTATTTTTTATGAATTTTTAAAACATAAAAATCTTTAATTTTTTACAATTGTTTGATAAGATATTTGAAACTGATTTAGAGTCAAAAAGCTTCCGAATAAAAAAAAGTGTAGTTTTAAAATCAGCAACATTGAATTGGTAAAGAATTGCTACAAATTTTTTATCAACACAAAAAATTTTTAAGTTTGTACCTTTGTGTTATACTTATAAAATATATTACTAACATTTTATTTCGGCTGTAAATAAATGCATTTTCTCAATTTGCTTACTCTCTGGTACTCACTAATACACAAGCAAAAAAATTTTGGAAATCCCTGGTTTACAATAATTTTCATAAAGAACTTTGCTGTTGTGTTTGTTGTGTTACAATAAACACGCTAAATATTATTTTTAGGTAATTGTGATTATTATTTTTAGGTAAGTGTGATGTGGTTTGACAAACACACTACAATACCTATAAGACAGATAATTATTATAAAATAAGCGGCTGGGAACTCAACTTTGAGTAATTAGTGGCCTAATTTTGTAAAGCCGATCGGTACCCTGGGCTTGCGTGTTGTCATTCAGATGGAAATTATTTAGAATTTTTTCAAATCGATTCAGCCTCATGCTGTTCGCTAGCAATCTTGGCGTATCAGATTTCTCCGACCAATACAAACGTTTGTTGGGGTATTTTGCGTACCCCGACATCAAAATACCGCCAATAAAAACTCTCGCCTCGTCCATACTCATTCTCAGGTCAACATTTTTCTGAAGAGCATATAAATTTGTCTGCTCAACACAAAAATTTATAATGCCTTCAGAAAAAAATTGCTCAAAGAAATCAGTAGGCGAATTGGAAGCTTGAGCTTCGGCACTCGGCGTTATTGTTTCGCATTCCGTTTGAATGTCGTACACCGGATCTACTTTTCGCCAACGCAAGGCATTTCCCGCACGCACACTCGAACTGATGGGTTTTCTGTATTTAGCCAGTGGCTCATCGTCACTGTCACTCCAGTCATCGATTTCGTCTTGGATCTCGCCTTCCGCAGTCAATAATTTCGGGACGAGATGATCCCAAGTTCGCCTCGTGTTCGTCATCACTACCGTCCGAATCCTGGTCGGTCTCATTTTCCTCCAATGGTGGGATTGCAAAAATGTCAAGTTCTTGCAACTGACCATCAAAAGCTTCGATCTCTTCCAGTATTTCAGCTACTGTTAGTCTGTAATAAAATATTATTGTTGTAATAAAATATTATTGTTGTAATAAAATATTATTGTTGTAATAAAATATTATTGTTAACTGTCCTGGCTGCATAGCGTTGGATAAATAACGGTATTATTCACAAATTACAATATTTTTATTACTCACAACAACTTAAATTTGTTTATTACAATAAATTTAAGATAATTGCATTTAAAATTGTTAAATAATTTCACCTGTATTTATTTGTTATTCACATTTACTTACCTCCCACGTGTTCTGATATTTTTTTTTTAAGTTGTTGTTCCATATTTCGCAAAAAAAATCACACAATTTAAAGTTTACTGCTCTGCAATCAATCACAAACTGGTTTGGTGTAATGTCAACAACTATACCATCAACTTACATGGAATCTGTATTGCAAAATGGGAGAGTAAGAGAGCAAAAGCTGACCGTCCCTTTAAATGGACCTTATGCACTAATGGGCTAAAAGAGTTTTGTAAAAAAAAAGAATAAGATTACTAGCTTTTTACGAAAAATAAAATGTAGAAGAGATTAATTATTAATATAGGCAATCAAAAAGGAATTCTATAAGGGTTTGATGTGCCTATATTAATAGAAAACAATTTTGGTATTAATCTTGCGACTATAGTAATATTTGAAAATGTGCTAATAATAACTTGGCAGAATCAGTACTATAGGAGGGTTCGCCAAGATTAATGTTAAGTAGATATAAGGCTAAATTCCCGAATTCGTTTATAGCAGACGGAACCGGATTAATAAAATTGAATTATAGTTGACTATTAAAAGTGAAACTAAAAAGTGTTTTACTAAATTTAAATAACCTAACAAATTTATTATATATTTATTATTAACCAAGAGCTCATGAATTGAATCATTTATCGAGCATTTGAGTTTCATTCAGAGATAAGAGTTAAGATTGATTAAAAAATAGATTTATTCGTTTTCCAATGGCAAAATTGGTGAAAGTTGTACAAAATTTGAAGATTCATAGATTTATTCGTTTCCCAATGGCAAAATTGGTCAATGTTGGACAAAATCTGAAGATTCATAGATTTATTCGTTTCCCAATGGCAAAATTGGTGAAAGTTGGACAATATCTGAAGATTCATAGATTTATTCGTTTCCCAATGGCAAAATTGGTCAATGTTGGACAAAATCTGAAGATTCATAGATTTATTCGTTTCCCAATGGCAAAATTGGTCAATGTTGGACAAAATCTGAAGATTCCGATATTTTATAATATGTTGGTCAGTTTTTATTGATCCTAGAACAGAACAGTAAATTAAGAATACGTTTTACTATTTCTAACGAATTAATAAAATATTATATTCGTTAAAGGATGTTCGTAAACTTACGAAACTGACGAGGTTTCCGTATAATTAAGATTAAGTTTAGGTAATTTACCCAAGATAGGTTGTGTTTTTATTAATTTTATTAATAAAATATTACATATATTATGTAGTGAAAATATATGTATTAAATAAATACCATTAATACATATGTATAAAAAAAGTAGAGTTTCAACCTAATAGAGTTTAGAATTAAAATTCTAACCTAGGGTTTATACTTTTAATTCAATAAGTATAATTATTATTTTATTTTTTAGAAAGGAGTTTTAGTTGTGTAAATTAAATAAAACAAATTGTTTACAAATTTTTAGATTACTTAAAAACTTAAAACTTATTTTCTACCAAAGCTGTATTTTTATCATTTGCCCGTTTACAATTTGCCAGCTATGCAAAATAATGTTTGCGCGTGCAGCGCGAACATGACACTTTTGTTTTTAGCTAAAAGTGCAAATGTTGTCGTTTGAAGAAACTGGGGGAACGATTTTAAAATAAAAATTTAATGCAAAGTAATGAAAAATTTATTTATTAAAGATTGTGCAAAGTAATGAAAAAGTTTTTATGTATATTAAAGATTAAGTGGTACTTAGGAAGTATTGGGGAAATAGTAAGGGTGTTTACTCCTCCCTCTGAAATTCCATTCGTCCCCGATTGGCTCAAAAATATGGAATGTCGTTTAGACTTAAGTGCTTCGAAGCAATTTTAATCGGTGTCGTGAAGGATTCATCGTTTTTTATAATAATTTCTTTTGCCTTAGGTTTCCTAAACTTACAAATTAGGACCAAGATTATGAAGAAGGCTAATAACCTGAAATGTGTAACCATACTGGATTTGACTAACAAATTCAGAGAACTCATTTTTTTATGTTTTTAATATTAAACTCCTTCATAAGTTCTAACGAAAGTACCTCTTCGTTCTTAGAATGAGAGTTTGCATGTTTAAGGTTTTGTGTTTCTATAGCTATGAAAGTTAAGTTATTTATTCTTAACGTATCGTTTATAATTTTAATTATATAATTTCCATTTAGTTTTTTGGTATTATTTTGTATTAGGACATTTCCGTTAAAATCATTTAATAAGATTAATCCGTTCACTTATTTCGTCTATTTTGTTTACATGTTCTGTGTTTGTTACGGTGCAATCATATGGTTTATTTTCTATTAAATTTTTAATACAATCGTCTTTTTCCAAATCAACAATTTCATTTTGTGTACAAAATTTAATTTCGTTTTTTTGTTTACAATCTGTTTTAATACCATAGTATTTCTTATTACATTTTAATCGTTTTTCAAGCATTATTTTTAAGATTGAATTATTATTACTTAAGAGTTTCATTAAAATAGAGTTACATTTTCCTGTTTCAGTTTTTGGTATTTTTATAATATAAAATAATACATTTTCTTTGAAGGCTATTTGGCTATCGCCAAATTTAATGACTCTTCTAACGAATGAAACGGTATACATATTAATTATCTCCTACAAAAATATTATTAATCTTGTGAGCCTCTTGATTTGAAATGATGAATGTGTTAATAATGTTAGCTTTTGTGAGGTGAATTGCTTTATCAATGTTTTCTATTTCTTCTTTCATCAAATCGATTTTAAATTTGTATTGTAGTATTAGTGCGGTTAGATATTCATTACTATTTTTTAATGATTTTATAATAGTATTGCTTATCTGGGTTTGGTTGTTAATTCATTCGAAAATGTTTTTGTTTATTACTAATTGTTGATTATTATTATCTACTATTTCTTTAAATTTATTATTTATGGCCTCAAGATCATCATGAGCAGGGTTTCCAGCTACGATCGTTTATTTCGATTTTTAGGAAGTATGTTGTTAATGGTTATGTTTGCATTGCGGATTTCTTCTGCTACAAATGGATAAAGGGGATGAGATGAAGGTATGTTTTTGATGAAGTAATGCTTTAGGTCCTCTGTGATATCCAGGTACTCTGTTAGATTTATCACATGAATGATCCTGTATGTTCCGGTCTGAATTTTCCCGGGGCCATCTTCAATGGTAGCGATTTCTGATCGGGAATAGTCAAGTATTTTGACTGAACCGTAGCAGAGAAGAAATTTCAGGGAAAGAATGGATATTATAAAGATCATCTTTCTTCCGGTGGTTTTCTCGTTCCCCTGATGAGTCACTTGTTTCTTTCTCGGTTGTTTACTTCCTTCACAATTCTATAGATTTAATCTTTGGCTTAGGTTTTATTGGTGTAGGTTTTTAAAAAAAAAAAAGGCACATTTTTTTGTAGAAAAGAAAACACCATTAGTCTACTGTACCGTATTACCGGTCTTTTCAAGCTGCGACTTTACGTTCACTCCCTTTTGTCCTTGTGGACTACTAAGGCGCTTGAGAAGGCTTGCGTTTGTTTTTTTGCTAATTTTAAGTTTTACTTTTTCACTTATAAAGCCCTGCTTAGTAGGCTCTGCTCCCGTTTGCTTGTGCTACTAGGGCACCGATTCCTAAGACTTATGTTCAAAAGATTTTTTATATTTTAAGGACACTTTGTATTTCAGGGTCCCTGCTCGGGCGCCAATTAAATAAAACAAATTGTTAGTTTTATTTTTGTCATTTATTGAGTCTTTATTTACAGCACTATGTGCTTCTGCTTATATTTTTAGACTACTTAAAAACTAAAAACTTTTTTTCTACCAAAGCTGTATTTTTACCATTTGCCCGTTTACAATTTGCCGGCTATGCAAAATAATGTTTGCGCGTGCAGCGCATTGTCGTTTGCAGAAACTGTGGGAACGATTTTAATAGTAATGAAGTAATGAAAAAGTTTATTTATTAAAGATTAAGAGGTACTAAGTAAGTATTGGGGAAATAGTAAGGGTGTTAACTTGTATACGTACAACATAATAAAGGATTTGTTTATATTACTTATAAACGAATTTACTTTATTAATACCATAAGTAGGCATTCCTCAAGATACTTTGCATTACGCTATTGTTTATTAAAACATTTTTAAAGGGATATTTAAAAAGAAATGTTTAAGCTAAGTTTTTTGGAACTGTTACGTCCGTTAGTAGCTTGACCGTTTACATTTACAAATGCAAGTTAGCAATAAGTTTTACTTAAATTAAGTTTGCACGGCCAGCGACTTGTTAGTATGTCACTTATTCGTCCTATTTTAATTTACTTGAATTATAAGAAATTTTAATTCACTTTAGAATATTTTAAATATATATTATTTTTTGTTGTTGTAATAAATATAAAAATATATTCCAAAAAGTGCATATCTTCATGTCTTCAACTTGCAGTATGTAAAAAGGAGGGGCTTAATTATATGCATGCTCCTTACTCATTATTGCAATACAAAACAGTTGACCCAACTATTAGTCAACCGCTTTGTTTGATTTGAAATTCATTACGTTAGCAAAAAAATGCATGGCAATGACTTCAAATCAAACTTCGATTATTGTGGGATCACTTACACAAGAATGCACGCATGAGTGGTCATTATTAGAGGTTTTGGTGTGCCAATTCTTGTGTACACTACATTACATTGAACACAATTCACCCGTTTGCGATATATCTTGATTGTTTTAATTTTATGAAAATAATCTTCTAAATTATTTATATAAAACACACACGAATTTAACATTTTGTAAATTTTATTTGTCAAAATACGAGTTTGTTATTGATTTACAAAATATTGAATATAATCTGGCAATCTCAAATCTAAACCTTAAGACAAAAGTTAAAGGTAGAACGTTCCTCTCTTTAGCTTATCCTTCATTTTTACTTCATCGTAGCTGGGAGATATTTTCGATTTTGTCTGACTGTTCCGCAAGCGTATATTTTCTTTTTTTTTAAGTTTCAGGAGCAAGTTGTAGGACGTAAATATGTCGAAATATAGTTTGTGGTTTTTGTCAACAAATTCAGCGGTCAAATCCAAAACAACCCTTTCACCAAGACTTTTTTAAACTTAGTTTCCTTTTTTTCCATGTGTATATTTCAAACCGATGAACGAAACTATTGTCACACATCATCCAAGTTTTAAAACCTCTTGATTGGTTTCTTTGGCATGTATTGAATTAGTGTTGATCTACCTAAATCAATATTACCAATATATATTTATTATTTATACATAGTATATAAGTTAAATAAAAATACGTTTTATTTAGTTCGAGTACTTGACTACGACTAAAGTTGTAATCAAGCAATATTTTATTTATAAAAATATTTTTTTAAATAAATTATGTTAAATCAGCATTAATATAAAAACAATTTTTAGATTAATTAAATTTACTTAACTGCAGACATGTCGTCAGCGTTTACAGAAATAATTCTCAATAATTTTAGCAGTTGGGAAACTTATTATAGTTGGGTCACATAACAATGGGAAAGGAAGTCGAACAAACTGTAAAAAGAACCAATGCAATTGGCGCGTGTCGGTAAAAGTGCAACATCGGCAAAGCGTGTAAAAATAATTACTATTAGTGGTGTTCACCACCAGACGGATTAAGAATAGGGGTGTTCAAATGAAAAATGTTTTGAGAGTTAACTTATATTTATAATTACCTCTGGTTTTCATCACTGATTCATCTACTGCTAGATTCTCGCCTGCATTATAAATAATTTTGAATCTATCTTGCAACATTTCTAGGAATGGTTGAACCTTGTACAGCTTATTGAACGTTGGTGACCCCTTTTTTTGGCAGAATAGTCGTTCAAATGAATATTACCTAAAAGCCAATCAAACCTTTTTATAGTCATTAGATTACATATGTAACTGTCATTTAGCTGTGGACGCAATGACCAGTAATCTCGATAGCTGCCCTGGTGTTTTAATCCCATTAAAAAGTGTATTCCAATTAAAACACGAATTTCTGATGCGTTTGTGGGTTTATAGATCTGTACGGATTGTTGCGCATACAAGTTTGTTTGGAACACTATGTGATCAATTATTTAAGGTGTTAAAATTACGTTGAAAATTTAATAACTGTCATGAGATGGCATGTTCTCGATTTCAGAAGTAGACCCTTGCCTGTAAATGGCTCTGCTAGATCCATAGAAAACCTCTAACCCCATTCGGGTGGTACAAAAACTTCAATGGCATCACCACTGTTAATGCATGCATTTGCGTTTGTATTAGTGTTTAGATCTGTAGAGATAAGACCATTAAACGAATACACTTTTAATATTTAATGTAAATGAAATAATTGAGCTCGAGGTCTGTTGTTTTAAATAATTTCGATATTTCGAAATTCATCGAATTTCATCCTCAGGGACACTCTATAGTTTAACAAAAAACATAAACAACAATAAAAACATTTATAAATAAGTACATCGATCAAAGAATAAAACAAAAAATTTTCGAAAAAAACCTTACTGTAAAAATTACACAAACAAATAAACTTTAAGCTATAATTGTTTTAACATCGCCGTATGGTATTGCACTGATCTACTTAAATGTAATTATTGCATCCTTTTCGTTACTAAATGTCTATAGCTGCTGGCTGCGCTGCACTCAATGTCTGATTTATAGTTCATAAGTAAAGTTGTTGGTGTATTTACTATATTTAGCATCTCTAAAATGCAACGACGTTTGTTGTTATTTTCCGTATCCAATATACGAACATTGTCGAAGTCAGGAGAGTGTTTATAACTAACGCAGTGGCTCATCAATGCAGTTTTCTGTGTTTCATGATTAAATCGTAACCTTTGGTCTGACTTGTGGGTCGTTAGTCCTGCTTTTAGCTTATTTTTCGTGGTACCTACATATATAAACTTTTTTACAAATTTCAGTATCGTTGCCAGTACAGGGGAAGCCGTGGGTTTTTGGTACCAATCAATTTTTAATGCGTTATTTTCTCTTATTGCTATTGTATCTAAATAAATTTAAAATTGAACTCTTTTTGGGCTGTAAACTTAATATTACGGTGAAAGCTATTTAATTTTGTCAATATTTCCTCTATTGCATCTTCCCGAATTATACAGAAAATATCATCCACGTATTTCGTCAAAATTTTTGGTTTTCGTGCCAAGTTTTCTAAGGAAGTATCCAACAATTTGTCCATTACTATATCCGCAACAATTGGGGATGCCGTTGATCCCATAGGTAGGCCTTTCTTCTGCAGGTAAATCTTATCGTCGTTTTTGAAATATCTATTTTCCTTTATGCAAAATTTTAAAATTCGTAAAAATTAGTTTTTGGACATCTCCCTAAATTCTGAAATCTCAGTTTATCTTTCCTCTATTAATGTTTAAGCTAAATCCACTGGAATGCTGGGAAATAGCGATACCACATCGAATGAAACAAGAGCTAATCAAGAGCTACTGGCCTCATTGCTCTGATGGTGGCACCCATAGGTTCGCGTAAACCAGATAAAAATGAGTTCTAACAGATTTCTGAGAAAAGGTCTCGTTTTGCTCTAATTATACTTTGTTCCGATTCATGGATTGACAAGTTATTTGATAAGGCCGGTTGTATTTTCATCACTTCACTATAACAATTTTCAACCGGTTTGCTGTATTGTTACAAAGAGTGTAGATCTCTAATATGAGAAAATTCGGTCCGCTTGATTGAGTAATGGGATATTAAGTTCGCTTGGATCTCGTCCCAGTAAAGAGACGTCCCATACATATTCAGAACCTCCATGGCCGGACCATGTATTTTAGTTTTTATAGCCCTCAAAAGAATTTGTCCTTGTGGAGTATTATCCGCTCCGCTAATGTCAAGAAGTGTCTCTTCCACATTACTTATGAATTCGTGAAGAAGTCTTGGATTACCATCAAACTTAGGTGAATCTTTGATTGCGTCCGGAATTCTGAGCGAATTAAAAATGTCGGTGGTATTCACTGTTGGTTCTGTCATTGCTATACTTTGAACAACGCTTTTAAAGGTCAATATAAAACCTAAATATCCTCTGGTATAGTAGAGGCGTCTTGATTAACATATTTTCGTTCATTAAATATTGCCACTTGTATTAAACTCACTATTAAATTAGTTTTTTATTCACAAAACTATTTTCACGAAACTCAACTTTACCACTCCCCTCTTTAATAGGATCTTACCTAATTCACTTGCTTCCAATTCACATATATATTCTCTTATTTAAAAAAAAATTTTTAAATATTTAAATACTTTTATTCTTTATTGTGCAATTTTTATTCGTTGCTAAAAATTTTGCGATTTGAAATATTTAATTTACAAGGTTCTTATTAATTCTCTTTTTAAACAAAAATTTTCCCGTTTTAATTTTCTTCTTTTGTTTAAAAAAAACTCCACTTTCAATATTATTTATAACTATATATATTTGTATAACTTTATTGCATAACCATGCTTACAGAGCTGCTATGAGTAGTAATATTGTAGTCATCTCTTGGGTTCTTTAGCCACTGGTCTAAGGATTAATACCCACTCGGTGACTATTGCAATCCACTTTTAATGTCCGACTTCGCTATCCTAGTTAATGTTAATTCGATTCCTGCTTGTCCACTCGATATTCCCTCGTATTTTCAAGCAACGGATATAATGGCAAGGATATAATAACATACATGTAAGCTCATGATTTCCGTTAAATGTTCGAACAGTGTTGTTAATCGTTCGCTTAAACATACGGTGTAGCTCACCAGCTCTTGGGAAACATGCCTTGTAAAACTTATGGCTGAGTTGTAGCATTTCGACAGTAACGTGCGCATCAAATACTGAATGGTCGACTTCAGTTGTGTATTTAAATCTTCCGGCACACTTGGTAAAGTTTCTGGCGATCTGATCATAGTTGCCTTTGCCGAATCTATGATGATATTTGCCTTGTTTTGTAACCACTGTTTCAAGGCGCTTGATAAATCTGCCATAATCGATGTTAAATGTGACATGACGCGCTTGGATAAGTCTAGGTGGTTTATATTTGTTGGTTCCAACCTTTTCAACTTTTGTAAATGCTGTGATATGGTGTCTAATGCGGGAATCTCCACTATCCATTGCCGTTGCATAATCTTGATAATATTTGCGCTTCCCCGTGTCAACAATGGTGTCACAGTATTCTGTTCTTGAGTAGGGAATAGGCTGGACCACGAATTTCCGCAAATATTTGTATAAGCCTTGGATAGCAGTGGGGTCATATTCGGTAAGGATTTGGGCGCTGTGTCGGTTGGAATAGGCAGCAAGAGTTGTTGTGGCGCCTGGTGGGTAATAGAAGAAGTCGTTAGGTGAGAGCAAAGACGGTAAATACCGTAAGCCGCTCCTAGGCCTAACGACACCCATCCGATAGTTTTCAGGAATGCTGGGGGCGTGTTGTGTGATGTACTCGGAGCTCTCAATGATGGCGCGGTTAAAAAACCCGGTGTTCTCTCATATGATAGTTCCTTTGAACCCCATAGCCACCACCAAGGCCGATACTTCACTACAGCATCCATTAAACGGTTATGGGCCAATGCACACTGTGCATCTTCATAAGTATCAATTACGTAAAATTTCGTAATCTGTGCCACAACCGTCTTCATGAATGCTTGATCCTCCAACATTTCCGCTATTTGTAAGTCAGTTAAATTTTTTTCCGCTCCAAGCATGTGCATTTGAGCCGCAATATATGGCATAAGGTTACGGTCTAGTTTTTTATATGCACACTTGGCCGCGAGTAGCCTGGCAAATTGTGTCTTGAGTTCTGTTAGCTGTTGGTTTTCTTTTTCTGCTAACAGCTCTTGCCGGCGTTTTTGTAATTCCAAGCGCTTTACGTCTCTTGTTAAATTGCGCAATTCATCATCGTCACCGTTGTTGGAACGTGCCTCCTCAAACACGTCAACATCGTTGTCGAGATCTTCTCCTGCTTGCGGGGGAGGTTCCCTAACTGGTATTGGTTGATTTGCATTTGGAGCATTATTGGGTTGCTCAGCCCGCTGGTTATTCGCTTGTTGTTCGTTTTGGTCCATGATTAAGGTCAGGTCCTAGCTTTGGTCTAACTTTAATAATTTAATACTTGCATTTGTTTTTGTTCCGGTAACGCGGGAAGCGTGGCCGTTCTGAGTGGTTAGTTCAACGTGGCTCAGCACGCGGCAGATGTTTTGCCCCATCCGTGTCACAGCCGAGTGACGGTGGCTTCCAGTAACTGTTTTAATTATTAATCTCTTTTATTTTAATAGTACAGTTATCAAACTTAATAATACTATATCCTTTAACAAAATATGGCTGATAACTACAATTGTGATATATTTTGGTAAATTCAATAAACTTTGTTATAACAAGGCCCGTCTTAATTTCTTTAATTATTGGTTCTTTATTTATTCTAAGTTTACACTCATTATTCTGCTTGAAAGAATCTCTTACACAATTGTTATCATGGATCAAAAGGTTTTTCTTTACCATTAATTTTTCTCTGTTTTTGTATACCATATTACCCTGCACCAAAACTTCTTCTATTGACAAGTCTAATTCCTCATAGCGATCATTTGGAAACGGTATAATGAGGGCCTTAAAGTATGTTTCTGTAAATTTCGGAATTTGGAGTACGAAAACTAATTTATTTTCAAAAAACATTATGCTTGTTTTAAGGTAAGGTAAAGTTTCCACTGTTATTTTGTATCTAATCTTTTCTTCTTCAGTCAGTATGTCATGTGGTAATATGTTCTGTTTGCTCATCATAACAACGTCTGATATTTTTTCTATCTGTTTGTTCAGAATATTAAGATCGGCATATGTTTGCAAAACAAACCTAAACTTTTCCACAACATTCAAGGCTTTATTTGTTCTAGCTGTAATATTTGACAAAAACTCATTCAATTTATTTTGCTGCTTGTTAACACTTGCTACCACAGTATCAAGATTCTTAATTAGTTTGTTATTGATTTGTACTTGCTTGTTCATTTGGTCCGTTATCTGTTTCGCGTTGTCGTCTAATGTTGTCAGATAATTATAAATTTCCTTTGCGTCATCATCGTCCATTGTTCCCCATAACATTTTTAAAAACGATCCGCCAATGTTAATCAGTCCTCTTTTTGTTCTGTTGTTTCTAAAGGAGTGTGGAATTAGTGTTGATAGAGCTGTTCTTGCCAGTTTAATTTCTCGTTGAATCAAGTCTATATCGTGTTCGTCAATAAGGTTGAGTTTTACCAAATTTTCCTCTATCTTTTCGAAAACCTCCAAATCCACAATATGCAACACATTAAAGTATTTGTCTACCACTGCTTCGGGTTCCATTTTATAAATCACAAATCCATTATCTGGGTTGATCTGATAAGTTTCAATTTTGTTTGCCTTTGATCTTGCCACCAGTATCAGTATGATAATAGTGAAGAAGTCCATTCTGCAAAAAACATTAAAACTGTTGTTTGAACTTGCGTTTCATTTGAGTTTTGTAGTATTTCTTATTTCTCTTATTACTAGTGTCTATTACATAATTACCATCTTTCTTGAACTGTAAGAGTCTTCTATACTTAGGACTATTTTTCTGTATGTTTCTGTTCCGTACAATTGTATCGGTCAAGTCAAAATTTTTGTTTCGATTTTCGTTTAATCTATTAATTTTAAAAGTTTTTTCTCTCCTAAATTTCTCTGCAAGCTCTTGGATCTTTTCCTTGTCGAAATTTTTCTCAATGAAATCAATGGGTCGTAGTTTAGTCGTTGAATGGATACTGTTGTTGTAAATTGTAATTATCCTATGTATTTTGTCTTCAGTATCTTCATCTGTGACCGTTGTATCAGCTGTAATAATTCGAATGTGTTCATTTAGTGTGCCATGTAGACGTTCGACGTCTGCGTTACCCGTCTTGTGGTGAGCGGTCGTTACATGAGTTTCAATACTATTTTCGGTTAAAAACAATTTTACAGATTCGTGAAGCATGCACCTATCATTGTCATAGACAAGTTTTCTCATTTTCCCTAAAAATCTTATTCTCTCTTTGAGTGCAGTTAGTATAGAAAGCCACGTTCTATCGGTTAGTTTATGTACTGTTGCGTATTTTGAAAATTTATCTATAGTTGTTAAAAACATTACGTTTCGAAATGGGAACCAAATATCCATGTGGACAATGTCGTTAAAACAGCCTGGTGATTCAGTCACCTGAAATGGAACTTTTGCAGGTCTTCTATCGAATTTAGCTAATTGGCAAACTTCGCAATTATTTATAAATCTCGTTATTAAGTTCACCAATCCAGGGAAGTAATATTTAAATTTCAGTTCTCCAAATACTTCATTAATGCCACGATGATTGTTCCTCAAGTGTTCGTCCTTTATTATCTTTAAGGCTTCGTCTCTATCTGTAATTTCAATTAATTTTTTCGTGGATCTTAGCACTCTTAAATTTCTGTTACTGGAAAAAAATTGTACATAAACATCCTGAAGTTGTACAAAAAGTCGATCGTCTTCGCAAAAAATACACATGACGCCTTTATCCTTCAGTACTTTCCTCAGTATCGTTAATATGTCACTATTATCAGCGAGTGTAATAAAATTTTTTACTTTTCTATTCTTAATTTGCATAACGAATTTTTCTGTATATCCCTTTTGGAAATATAGTTGGTTTTTGTAAACAATAATCGGTTTTTCCGTAATATAAATATGGCAAGAGTTGTCCTCTTCACCGCTATGTATGGTCGCACAATTTGAACTTGTGTCGTTTTGGTTTTCTTCCTCTGAAACCAATTCACCATTATTTATTTCTAAATTTGGTAATCTTGACAAACCATCCGCCACATTTGTTTTTCCCTTAACATGCACGATGTCATAATCAAATTCATTTAATTTAATTTTCCATCGTTGTAGCTTAAGATTTGGCTCTTTCAATGAATCCAGCCAAACTAAAGGTTTATGATCCGTTTTAATAGTGAATTTTCTACCCCATAAATACTGTCTAAAGTACTTAGTTGCTGCTACTATAGCGAGTAGTTCTTTTTCTATTGTAGAATACCTACGTTCGTGTTCATTCAATGTTCTACTATAGTATGAAACAACTTTTTCGGCTTGCATTAAAACAGCGCCAATTGCAAAATTTGATGCATCTGTGACAAGGGTGAATCTCTTTGAATAGTCAGGATAGATGAGAATTGGGTCATTCATCAGGAGCTGTTTGAGTTTCTTAAATGCATTAATGTAATCTTTGTCAGAGGTATTTACTTTTACACCTTTCTTCAAATACTTCGTCATATGATAGGCTACTTTCGAGTAGTCCCTAATGAATTTCCGGTAATAACCAGTAATTCCCAAAAACGATTTAATTTCCTTTTCTGTTTTTGGTAGCTCTATTCTTTGGATTGCCTCTACTTTCTGAGGGTTTGGTTTAATACCCTTATCAGTAACCAAATGTCCCAAAAATTCAGTTTGTCTTTGTAAAAATGAACATTTGTCGAGTTGTATCTTGAGATTAACTTCACTTAAGCGTTGAAGAATCAGCCTTAGCGAATTCAAGTGTTCTTCAATTGATGTCGAAAATACCAAAACGTCATCAAGATAAACGACGCAAATTTTATTTATGTAATCAGCAAGGACGTTGTTCATCATTCTCTGAAAGGTAGCGGGAGAGTTTTTTAACCCAAAGGGCATCCTCAAGAATTCATAATGCCCTGTCGAAGTAGAGAATGCTGTCTTAGGTATATCCAGAGGATCCACTTCTATCTGATGAAAACCCTTGGCCAGATCAATCGTGGTGAAGTAATTACATCGTCCTAATTTGTCGAACATGTCCTCCATGTTTGGCATGGGGAATTTATGGTCGATAGTTAAAGCGTTGAGCTTCCTATAGTCAACGACTATACGCCACTTAGGAACGTTTGAGTTGTCTTTCTTTTTGGGTACTACCCATATAGGTGCATTATACGGGCTTCGAGAAGGTCTTATAATACCTTGCTTCAACATTTCTGCTATTTGTCTGTCAACTTCTTCCCTATGTACTTGGGGGTATCTGTATAGTTTGGTATAAATTGGAATGTCGTTCGTAGTTTTGATTTTGTGTTTAATTTCATTGGTGAAGGTCAAATCGTCATTTTCTTTATAAAATGTATTCGTGTATTTAAAGAGTAAACCTCTCAAGCTTTTCACTTCCCTTTCGTTAAGGTGATCTACATTTATGTATTGCATCAAATCTTTTGACTGTATAGTGTTATGAAAAATATTTGCTTCTTCACTTGTCAAAATACTTGATTCATTAACAGAACGACAGTAATATTCTTCCTCCTCTTTGTTAAAGAATAATTTAATTATGCTATTTTCTGTCGAAATTACTCGGTCTTTGTAGGAAATATTGGCGTCAAGGCTCACTAAAATGTTATTACCTATGAGCCCATCAAATCTATCAGCGAAATTGTATTCTAAAAAGTCTACGTAAAAGTTTTCGAGTCCAAACTCTTTGAAAAGTGGTATTGTACATTTTTTCCTAATTATAATGTCATTTTTACATGCTTTAAGTGTTATATTTATGGGCGATTTCCATTTTTCATTACATACTCCAGGATTAATAATGCTAAATTCCGCCCCAGTGTCTATTATAAATCTAAGTTTCCTAATCGGGTTATCGATAACTATATAGTGCATGTATCTGGAAGGCCCCTTGTCCGAAAATTTTGAAAATTATTCGAAATGTCCATTGGTTCCACTGCTTGATATGGTTCGTTTCGAACATATTGTGGTATGTTTAACCTTCGTGATTGTCCGGAAAAATTTTCTCTACGTGATGGCGAAGATCCTTGCCCTGCATTATTTCTATAATTATTTCTTAGATTCTGATTACTTGGCTGAAAACTATCCGTTTGCCGAAAGTTTCCACTTCGTTGTGGATAACGAAAATTTCTTACTCCTGAATCATTTCTTCTATAGCCATCAGTATTATTGCTTTGAAATTGTTTCTTTTTATGTCGATTTGCGCTATTGAATGAGAGTCCGGAAAAATTTAAATAACCATTTTCTTCTATTATTGTATAAGCTTCTGCCATGGTAGTTGGATTTCTACTAATGATTATTCCTTTTACCGGTTCAGGTAAGTTTCGTTTGAATGTCTCTAAAACCAGATTTTTATTTCTTGTAGCTTGAAGTGACGTTAAGCTGTCATCCAGCAAGTAGGAATTGTTAAGTCTAACTAGAAGCTCATTTAATTTACAATAAAATTTGTTTATTCCATCTGTGCATCGACACAGAGTTATTTCGTCTAAAATTCTCTCTTTCGGAGTATGATCACCATGTTCCCTAATTAGCACTGCTCGTAACTCCATCCAGGTTTGGACTTGCCCATTCCTGGATAGAGAGTCTCTAGCCCTACCTACTAATCGGTCTTCTATGTAACCCAATAAAATTCTTTTCAGTTCTACTGTCAGGGGTTCCATAATGGAGGTTAATGATTCTATTCGCTTAATGAAGTTTGGTAGGTCTGACGTATTTCCATTAAATTGTTGTATCGAACAAATACACTTCCTAGCTAACTCAAATTGATCCATTTTTTTTTTTTTTTTTATTTTATTATTATTGTTACTCTTTTATTTATTATTATTCTTTTTTTTTTATAATTTTAAACTATTTCTTTTGATAATTAGCTTAAATACTACCTTAAAAAAAAAAAATATTACTTTACTTGTTAAAAATAATTCTGCTTCTTCTCTTGGTTGGCTTAAACTCTTTGCTTAAACTTCTGAATTTTGGAAAATGATTAACGTTGATGCTTCCTTCCTTCTTTTGGTTTAGATAATGATTTGGGAAAATGTCTCTTAGTTAGGATTTCTATGTTGTAGATCTTTTTCTTTCTTGTTAACTTATTTTTATTATTTTAGGTAAAAGACGTTTTCTTTCGCTTTGGCTTTAGTTTTTCAGTTTTCTTTATTTTGCGTACGAATTGTTTCAAGTACGAATATATTGCATATTGGCATTTGTTTTAAAATTAATTCAAAATTGTTTTTAATTTATTTATTTTTTTGTTAGATTTTATTAGTTTAGTTACTTTGTTTAGTTTGTTAATTTATTTTATGTTTTTATACTGCATTTAATTTTTATTTTATTATTATTTTTTTTTTTTTTTTAATGCTTCTTTTAACACTCTTATATTAAGTTTTCATTTGTTTTTTTTTTCTTACACTTAGTTACTTATAAATACTGCAGCTTAGACTTATAACTTTTTATTTTATTTCACTGATAGTATTTCCTTTTCTAACCGATCATTTCGTTTATTTCGTTTACCGACTGCGCCATTAATAATTAAAACAGTTTCATCTGTTTCTGTTGAGTCTTTATTTAAAACTATTTTCTTAAAAATAACTTAATACAACTTAAACTTAAAACTAACAATAGGAATTGTTGGCGAGAAAGAACAAATGTGCACAATAAGCACATTTACTTGCTGTCGCTTCATACTGAAACAGTAGAAGTTTTTTTATTAAAATTATTATTCAAGAAATGAGCTGACGTTTGCGTCTGCTAATTTGTGGAAACGGAAATCATGAGCTTACATGTATGTGATTATATATTTATTTTAGTGGGAATTTACTTGTCCAACCCTTTATCGATGTGCTCTCGATACTTGTTTATTCCTTCGATATTCCATCGAATGTTTAAACTTTGACTTTACCGACTGCGCCAGTTAAGGTTTAGGTCGAGTTGAAGGGAAAAATAGAATTGATTTTCAAATTTTTTCCACCTTAAATAATAAAATATCTTAAGAGCAGCTTATTTGGATTCTGTGAGTATAAGAATTACCAAATAGCTAAAGTACTAAAATGAGTTTAATTTGGTTTCTCAGAATTTATATAGAGCATTAGGTCATAAAAGCAATCAGTGCATTGTTTTTTACAGCACATAGAATATGACTTTTGGGACACTTCTGCATAATAAACTCGATTTCGCATAAAAAAAAAATGGTCATAGAACTTTTTTGCAGGATGGCAACTTTTAAATGCGTTTTTTTTTGATACTAGAATAGCTAGAGCTTAACAAACGAAAATCTGTTATCACTACCAAAAATGGAATTTTTTTCATATTTTTATATGGCAACCTTTAAATGCGTTTTTTTCGATAACTAGAAGAGCTGAGTTTAAAAAACGAAAATCTGTTAGCATTACCAAAAATCAATGCCGGAAAGGTTTCCCCCATCTGAGAAGCGCACAAATAGGAAGAAGAGGCAGATGCCATATACGTATATCATTGGGTTTTTTCACCACTTTGTGAGCCTACGTCGGAGGCCAGTTGAGGAACCGACTATGGTCAGGGGCGACACTGACCAAGCCGCCACGTTGGCTGCGGAAAGAGGGTGGACAAAACTCTGTATCAGAGCTGGAGTCGTGTCCCGAGCAGATGGGTTCGTTGATGGAATAACTACTTCTGCCATGGTGTTGGAATCTCTTTAACATTCGTGGGTGCGTAATTAATATTATTTATTTGGGTTTTGGGATAAAAATATCCTATCGCTCTGTATTCTGTATCTTAATTGCGCTTGGGAAACTAACGGGTTTCTTCCGGGATATCGTGCCTACTACGTTTATCCTATCATCATGTTTTATATGGCAACTTTTAAATGCGTTTTTTCGATAACTAGAAGAGCTAGAGCTTATAAAACGAAAATCTGTTATCACTACCAAAAATGGATTTTTTCATGTTTTTATATGGCAACCTTTAAATGCGTTTTTTTCGATAACTAGAAGAGCTAAAGCTTAAAAAACGAAAATCTGTTATCAACGGTGTCCTCGCGATGAGTTTCAGCGAGGACATCTTTCTTTACTTCTGGGTGAAGCAGAGTGTGATGAAGGGCGTTGCAGGGCTGACCGTTGACCATAAGAGCACATCTGTTGGCCGAGGTACACTTGCGTCTGAAATGGTCATAGGCGAGGCAATTTAGACAAAACCCTTTTCCCGTGCTGTTTTCCAGCGGAGATCAACAATGACCCCTTGAATGGAGAATCTATTGGATGAATCTGAAAGGCGTAATGATGGTAGCGACGATGAAGGTGAGAAGAATAGTGCTTTGAGAGGCCAACAATATAAAAAGAAGAGACCGCTTAAATGTTTTCACTGCCACAAATTGGGTCATGTGAAAAAAGATTGTTTTAAATTGAAGAGGAAGTAGTAAAGACTTATTTATTAATGACTTGAGAGGCATCAGACTGGTGGAAGTGTGATTTGGTTTACTCTGAAGCCGGTCCCTATGTACCGCAAAGTTCTAAGGCATAAACCTAGTTAATCTGTTTTGTTTAAAGCCTGTTCAATAGTGACAAACAGGTAAAGAGGAGTCTTAGAAAGGATGAGATACTCAGAAGGATGGAGCAGGAGGAGGAAACCTGTTGCCACCTTGGACTTATGGTGAGGCCAACTTTTGAAAAGGATCTATTTGAAAACTTCCATGATGCTAAGCCCAGCAAATAATTCAGAAAACTTTTTTATGTAAGCCTCTGCAGTATCTGATGACAAGCTTGTCAATTTCATCAGATTTGTCCTAGTTTTATCATTGTATCTGGCAAGTGAATAAGCTGCTTTAGCAAATGTTATACAATGCCTTATGGTCTCATCGTCACTGGGCGCTGCAGCATTAGCCTTCCTCAAGACCTTGGTCTCACTGAACATATAAGCCAACGCACCAGCAGCCATGCCTTTGGTGATGGTTGTTTGGGTCCTAGGTAGCACAGAAAATACATAACTGCCCTTCAATGTGTATGGGAAATCTTTAAAGCCCAAGACCTCCATGTAGGTGGTTGACACGGGTCGATCAAGGACCTTTCTAGAGAGGGCAACATAGCACATCTCTGGGTGAGCGGAGGCCACTCTAGACAAAGTGATGGTTTTCTCCTGACCCATTATGGCTATGGATGTTGCTCAGTTAAGAACCAAACAGCATAGTTCGATAACATCAGATTGCCGTTTTTTTAGGTGTTGGTTCTAGGGTAGCCATAACAGCTCTAATGGCATCCGCATTTAAGCCTTGGTAAGCATACGCAGAAGCGATTTTAGAAATCACCACTGCCAAGCCTTCGTTATCTGAATTCAAGAAGGCTTCTTCAAATTTATCATACTCTGCCCTAGCCTCAGGAGTCACGGCATCTTCCCCAGCTTGGAGTAGCCTGTCAAAAGAGTCTTTATTAGTTTTCTAAGTTTCTAGTTTTGTTGAGGAATTTGGTGTTTGCCGGGAGAGCAAACATAGTTTTTCCACTGGGCGTAAAATTAAACCCTTTTTAGTGACTACTTCAGCAACACTTACTTTGCTGTAGCGCTTTTAGTCTTTCCCAACGTTTTAGAAACGGCACGTCTTCGAGTGGAGGTTCAGCATGTGCTTCAATTGGAGCTTCTGTACGTAAATGTCCTTGGTTCAGTGGCAGAACCTCACCCGGGTTTTTGGTTAGAGGCAATAGAGGTCGAGAATATAAAATGGCTTCGATACGAACTAGAACCGTACTGAATTCATTCACAAATTTTTTTTCATGAAACTCAATTTTACCACTCCCCTCTTTAAAAGGATCTTAACTAATTCACTTGCTTCCAATTCACATATATATTCTCTTATTTAAAAAAAAAAAATTTAAATATTTAAATACTTTTATTCTTTATTGTGCAATTTTTATTCGTTGCTAAAAATTTTGCGATTTAATATACTATTTAATTTACAAGGTTCTTAATAATTCTCTTTTTAAAAAAAATTTTTTCTTTCCTTATTTTCTTCTTTTTTTTTAAAAAAACCTCCACTTTCAATATTGTTTATAACTATATATTTGTATAACTTAATTGCATAACCATACTTACAGAGCTGCTATGAGTAGTAATATTGTAGTCATCTCTTGGATTCCTAACCCATTGGCTAAGGATTAATATCCACTCGGTAACTTTTGCATTCCACTCTTAATGTCCGACTTCGAAAAAAAAATATATCGAGTTTGACTTGTTTGTTTACAATGCAATACAACGTAAATATGTGAAGACGCATTTAAGATAAATTTGCTTTAATTCTTTGAATGTAAAAATAACTTATTTTTTCTTATTATTTTTTTATTATGAAATAAAAACTTATTTGACAAACCATTTCCATGGCTGTATCAAAACATAATTACTGTAATTTTTAGGTCAATTATTTATCAAATGGGCAGCCAAAATATAATTAACAAAAAATTTTAAATAATAAAAATAAAACAATGAGTTTCATTAATGAAAATTATGAAATAAAATAAATTAACGACCAGTAACAATAAATAAAATTAAAAACATTATTTAAATATTTACTTTATGCAAAACTCACTCGTATTAAAAAAAAACTTGCCATTTAATTTGTAAAAAATACTCTAAAAAAATTAAAATAATCAAAAATTTTCCAACTAAATAAATAATTGTTAAAATTCCCATATTGCTTTTTTAATTCTTTATTTATGTAAATTTTGTATTAAAATAAGTTTATAAAATTTTTAATAAATAATATTTTAGGTATAACAGATAATATGTAATTTTTAAATACAAAACATTGAAAATGTAATAAAAAAAAAAATAATATTAAAACTTTTATGAATTGTAAGTATGTATTATTAAAAAATTTTGTTAAAGAAATCTAAAGAAAATTAAAAATTTTAGTATTAAAATATTTATTGGAAATTAAAAAGTTTAAAATGAAATAATTAATAAAAACGTTAACAGTCTGTTTTTAAATTGTAAAACTGGCACTAAATATACATATAAAAAAGTTAGTTAAACGATTTAAATTTTAAAATTTTGAGAAAATAAAAGTTGTCCTTCATGGTTGACATGGCCGAGTCTACACAAAGAATAAATTTGTTTTGAGTTTTTTAATTTTTTTTACTGGAACATTGGTACAGATAAAAAAAAATTAATTGCTAATAAATTAGTGAAAGTTTAAACGCTGGCTTAGTTGAAATAAACTTAAATGTTTATGTAGTTTAAGCTCAACAGCTGAAAATCAGTAATAATATTATGGAAATACTCCGATAAATGTTGTCGAATTCATATGGTCGGCCTGTATTGGTAGTTAAGACGCCCAATTTTATGCGTTTAGAGATGGTTTATATATTTCCTGATTTACAGTTTTAAACACAATTAAAACAAACAAAAAAAAATTAACTTTCACTGATTAATTAGCACTTAAAAAAACTAAGGCTCTAATTGTATAAAACGCAACGCAACATCAATAATTTAATTGAAAGCAAAAAAAAAATCAAAAATTACTTATAATTTTATTGTTTCTTTCTGCAGAAATTCATATTGAATTTTTAAATTTCAAACTTTATATTTTGTGGCTTTGAAAATAATTAAAATATTTTTGACTTTGTTTTTGCTTTTGCTTTCAATGAAATTTTAATTCTAAAAACAATTAGCTGGATGGGTGCTTAAATCTGTTAAGTATATTCTGGTATTTAAATTAACTATTTATGTATATGAAAATAATTTCGGTTTAAACATTTTTATAGCGTTCAACTTTAAGTTTGACTAATTTTTTTCTAATGATTCCATTAAACGGTTGGTTTTATCAATTTATAATGCATATATAATTTCTTTCCTATTTATTTTATTTAATAATAAAAAAAAAAATGAAAAAAACCCTAAACCTCTGGTTCATTAAATATTTTTATTCATACATATTAACTAAATATATTTATAGAAAATAATTAAAAACTGCCTACAAATATATAATAACAACTCTTAAAAATATAAAACTATTTTAATATGTTAATTATTTATTATTTTTACCCCTCCTTACTACAAAACTTTAATAAGTAGTTCAATCAATTAAAATAGCAAGAAAATTTAAAACTAAAGTTGCATTATTATTTAATTAATATAATAAATTATTCCATATAATATTAAGTGTTAAACATGTTTAAATAAAATCATTAACAATTTAAAAATATTGCATTTAATAATTTTTAACCTTCTTATTCTAGACTCTATAATTAATCTTTAAACTAAATTAAAATGTTCAACGAAAACTTGGCAATTAGAAATAAACAACAACAAAAAATCGAAGAATCGAAGAAGAATTACTAAACCAAAAATGATAAACAATCCTATTTAGCTCTAGACATTTCTATATTATAATCGTCTTTAAAGAAAAAATAAAAAAAAAAACTAAAAATAACTGTTAGTAGTGTTTTTTAAAAAAATGCTAAAACTTTAAAATAATAAATTGTTTTAAACAAAATCGTCTTGTTTCTTCTTTAAAAAAGGTCATAAAACCAACATGTTTGTAAACAAACACATGTTCAAGGCTAATTGACTAAATGGTAAGGTCAACTCTACAACAACACTGCTTCTGTGGTCGGGTTGTCAAAAATATTGTGAGTAAAAAAAATAGGTTCGTTTACATAAAAAACTACCCTACAAGAAATGAATGAGCGAGTAGTCACATTTTTTATTTTGGTGTTAAGAAAATGAAAAATGTGACAAATCGCTCTTCATTTCTTGTAGGGTAGTTTGTATACAAACTTTGACAAGTCGACCAACGAAAAAAAAACACCATATCGACCCCTTTGCGTGAAATTATCGTATGTTACAAAAACCAAATTTTACAGGACAGCCATTTTTCTACTTTTCTCTGCGTTCGCTTGCATATCAAAATGAAAATATACATTAAATTTTTGGAGCAACGAAGTGGAATTCGCCTACAATATTTTGTCAGGTGACGTCTCTTTGAATGTAGAACAAGATTGCATCAAAAACTCAATTTCAAAAAAATTGGCATATACGATAATTTCGCGCAAAGGGGTCGATATGTTGACTTGACCGCACCAAGGCGAATTCAAACAGGTAAACTCATCTCGTCAGCCGTTCATCAGCTGTTTCCATGGCGAATTAAAAAAAATTGAGACACGTCAAAATATAATTTTGTTTTGAGAAGAAGTTGATTGAAAAGTGCAAAAAATATTATTTTTATAATAAAAAAATTTCAAAACTACGAATGATTGAAGTCAATTTAATAATTTCTTTTATAAAAAAGTGATACTTTTAATTTGCAATAAAAAAAATGTTGACAGCTATCAATTGTATTGCAAAAACAAAATACATTAGGCTTTTTGTAGTTGTAGAGTTGCACTTACCTTTTAAAATTCGCCTTCGACCGCACCTTCTAGTCAATTCGCCTTGCACATGTTACGAACGAATTCTTAAAATAAGACAACTAAAGCGTACAACCATGTTTAAGCATCAAGACGAATTTATAAAAGATAGTCTTAGTCCCAATTCACATTATACGATTTTTGTCGTTGCGATTATTGTCGTTTCCTCTTTGACGTCGGTTTGATGTTTACATTGTACGATTTTTGTCGTTACGACTTTTTCTGTGCAACCGAACTTCAATACATTTTTCGCCAAATGAGAGAACGAATGAGCGAACAAAACGAATCGAAGAGTACACTACCATTTTGACACATGGTTAGTTATCGGCTGTTGCTTACCGCGTTGCCAGAAGATTTGGAAGGAAAATCTTAATTTCGCGAAAAAAAAATCTTATTTTTAAGAGAAAAATCTTAAACAAGGGCAAAAAAGTAAAAATGTTTAGTTTTTCAAAACAACACACTTCTTATTATGGAAACTATTTAAATCGAAATACATAATTGCGGTATTTATACAAAATTCGATTGTAGGTTTAAATTGTGTTTAAGCTATATTTTTTCATAAAATTCTTTCTAAAATAAATTTTTAATCCATTTAATTTTTAATAAATAAGAAATTAAAAAAGTCAATCTAAATAAAGAAGTTTCATTCAATGTAATTAAACTCTAAAATTAGAGATATGTACATACATACATAAATTTTGAGCAAGACAATTTTAGTTTGCGTGCTCAAACTTCATATGAAATTTTAAGGGTTCTTAATTTAATATTATATTTGTTGACACCGTTCTTATATGGAATGCATTTCGAGGAAATTGCATTTAAAAAGAGCTCATCGAAAAAATATGGATTTTCTTAAATATATTCCTTATTGAATTGTTATTCAAATAATGTTGGTACACCTTTTAAAAAGATATTCTTAAGCACTTATGTTTGTTTACTTTGTTTAAAAATTATCATAAACATGGAATGTGGAATTTTTAAACTAAAAGCTTCTTTTGGTACTAAATACCTGAACTTTTTTGTTCTTTAATTTATGAAACTTTATAAAAATGCGTTTTTTCTTTTCACAAATAATTTTTTTCATCAGTATTCCCAAAATGAACAACTGCTAATTTAATTAAGATGCTTATTTAATATTTTTTATGCCCAGAAATAATGATGTATTTTTGTGTATGCCAGACAATGGGTTCAAAAGTGTGCAAAACCAATAGTTAGACAACAAATATGATACAAAAACTCATTGTTTTAAAAATATTCTGTTTAAAAAACGGTAAAAAATTATGTATCTTGTACAAACTTAAAGGTAATAATCTTTATTTCTAAAAATTAAAAAATCTTAATTTGAGAAAAAAAATCTTAAAATCTTTTTTTGGTCAAAAAATCTTTAAAAATAAGATAAAATCTTAATTCTGGCAACGCTGGTTGCTTACGTAGCAAGCTGAGGTAACCTGGTGTGAATTCGCCTTGATTGTTGTAGTCTGTGAGAAAGAATTTCTTTTTCACTTAAGGGGATAATAAACTACACAAAATGCTTGGCAAACACACACCTTGTTTCCATTTGGCGTTTGCCAATTAACAGCACAAATATTCTCCGTACAAACCATGGTGAACCGGTTTTAACCCTGCACATGCAACACCAATTAATGCACATTTTCAAAAAACATATGTACTTATAAAAAACAAATGTAAACGCCGTCTAATAGGATGAGAACTAGAACCCCGTTTTTACACGCAAACTTTATTTCGAAATAGTATTTTCGATTTGCACTTCTTTCTGTACAAAGATTATTTTGAGTAGAACTTTGTGAAAACATCACAGTCTGTACTCACCTAAACTGAAGGCTTTGCAATGTTAACTTTTCATGTGCAAAAGAGGTCCTATTTTGTCATTTTCAAGGTGATATGAAACCAAATAAAGCTTTAGAAAAAGTCAGAAATTGTTAACTTAATATAAAACATTATTTATGTTATTTAAAGCATCTGAAAATACTGCATGTTTGTTTTATGACTCATTAAATTGTAATTTTTTTTTGAATAGTTATTATTTTTTAATAACGATAAAACATGCGTTAAATATACTCATAATGTACAAACATTACATTAATATAAAAATATTTAAATTAAAAAAAAAGTTAATTGATAAATTTAAAACAATTCAAACTGTATTACATAAACCATGCGTATCAATATTTAAAATAAACATACAATACATAAAAAAATATAAAAAATACTGAAAAGAAAGACATGTTTAAATAAAAAATATATAAAAAATAAATTGTCAAATTTTGTTTTTTTTTAGAGATGAACCAAAATAAAACAAATACGTAAGTATGATACTAGGATTGCCAGAAACCAAATTTAAATAACTAGACAAGATAAGGTTATGTTAAGAAGGATACCTCCACTCGGAGACCAATGAGGTCCTTGTAGTAATTGTGACAAGAAAAGAAGTTCACCTGGATTTTGAAAAAATAACTAGACGACTTAAAAATACACTTACAGGCAATTCACATGGAGGCTTTTACGACGGCGCTTTGTCGATGTCTCTTTTAGTTTGATGGCAAGCGGTGTAGAGAAGATAGAGGGGTAAACAAAACGACTCGTTTTGTGTTTTTCATGTCTTTTTTATATTTCTCTTTTAACTTTTTCTTTTTACGCTTTATTCTTTTTCTTATTATGTAAACATAGGGAAAAAAGTAATTGGCAGAATATGCTTCCAGTTCATTGGGAAATTGTCTTTCTTCGTTTATTTAAATTTGTTTTGATTGTCCTAAAATAAAGGAAAAATATAATTTGTTTATAATTTCGGATACCAGAGGTGATTTAAATCAATGCAAAAAAAAATTATATTTTCCAGTTAATTGATGCTGCCGGTTAGTCGAATGACGGATAATCAAGGCCATACAGTAAATAAAAAAAGACATGCAACCAAAAATCATCGTATGAACGCAAAGAGATTTTGGAAGTTGCTTTAAAAGAGAATCAAGATAAAACGACGTCGTAAAATCCCTCATGTGAATTGAGTGTTACACGATAGCTCAAAAAAGTAAAATATTATTTAATTTTTTTTTACAAGTAATGATTAAAATGCAGTCTAATGTCATATTATGTATCGTCACCTCATATCCAAAAGGCCATAAATAACAACCAAAAAAAAAAATTAAAATCGAATTTTCAATTGGTTGAGATGATTTTTGGTTAATTACATCATGATCAATCAAAAATTGCGGCCTTTTAGTTTTACATACGATACATATAATAAGTTAAGTTAACTATTAGTTTTTCCAGACATGTAGGAATGGTTTTCGCAAATCCCGAGATTCGGGATTAAAAAATCAAATCCCGGAATATCTCGGGATTCGGGGTTTTTGAAAAATTAACGATAAATGCTAAATAAATGATATTTATTAAAAAAACCTTTAAAAAGGTTTAAAAACAAAAACTCTAAATTTCTTAATTAATGATTAATTTAAATAAAAAATATGATAAATAAAAACAACGTACGATTTTGAACAATGTTGTAATTGATTCAATTAAAACATCATTACCATAAAATCTATATTTTATTCAATTTCATCAATTAATTCAAATTAAATTAAAAAAAAACGAATAAGAACAATTGTAATTTTTAGTTGATTTGTTAATTTTAATTTTGGTATTTTTAGTTAGGCTTGAGTTCATCAAATTTAATTTTCATTAAATTATTTTTACTGAAGGAAGGAATTTTACAACTTGGAATTTTATTAAAATTATTAATAATTTTCGTTTTTTCAAAGTTGTAAAAATAATTTAATGAAAATTAAATTGGATGAACTCAAGCCTAACTAAAAAAAAAATATAAAAATTAAAATTAACAGTTTAACTAAAAATCACAATTTTATATACATAAGTATATTTAATTAAATATATTAAATTCATGAACGCAAATACGTGAAAAGGGAAAAAATTACTCGCGCTTATTAAAAAATTCAGAAACTTTTTTGAGATACCGTATATCAATTAAAAAAACTGTTAACATTTTCCATAGAGTTGTCAGTTGCAATTTTATTAAAATTGTGATTTAAATTAATTTAATTAACTGCCTGTTCAACGATTTCGATTTTTCGCATAGAAAACTACATTTAAAACAAAAACCAATTTTCGAATATTGTTTTTGTTTTACATATAATTTTCTAAGATTAGGGGCCTCGGTGTCATTTTTGCAAAAAAGTGATTATTTTCTCAGGCTCATATCTTGCAAACCGCTCGAAATTTTGATTTACACTTTGAGACAAAGTTGTATCTCAATGTTGAAGTAAAAAAAACCAATGAAATTAAAAAATTTTCGGGAAATTTGTCACTATTGCTGCTACCTAAACGGTGTTAGGAATAATTCTTAGGAAGTTCATATGTTCTAGAAAGTTGTTAATTTTAAGTATATTTTTCTAGTTGATTGTTTCCTTAAATTTTGAACGGTTTGCTACTTATGGACCAAAAAAGGTGGAAAAAGGTATACAAAAATCGAATTTTTTAAAGTTTTTTGCGATTTTGATCCGAAAGATGAATTTTTTTTTTTAGATTTTATATGTTTTGTTCTTTATGGCAAGAGCTACAACTTTGTCTCAATGTGTAAATCAAAATTCCGAACAGTTTGCAAGATATGAGCCTGAGAAAATGATCACTTTTTTGCAAATATGACACCGACGCCCTTAATCTTTAAGGGCCCATAAAAAAAAGTGCATGACTCTGGGCAAAACTGGGAGACACGGGTCTTTTTTTATTTTGGTCCTTTATGGTTATTTATTGTCCGTATATGGTTTTTTTCGTGTTGCACTGTGTAATTAACAAAAATAATGAGCAAGTGGATAAATAAAAACTATTTTTAACACTCCTTTATTTTCGAATTCCTTTATAAGGTTGGTTAAATTTTAAGGGTAATATATTGTCATTTCGTTTTATTATGATAATATTGGTATGGTTCAATTATGTAAGTATGTATGGAACAAAATATCGGCCAAATGGCCGCCGCACCTTGGCAGCACACCTACATCCGATGGTTCAAATTTTCGATGACGCTAAAGCATAATTGAGGTTCTATACCGTTAATGTGCCGAATTATCTCATCCTTTAGCTCTTGAATTGTTGCTTGCTTATTAAAGTACATCGTTTCTTTCAAATAACCCCAAAGAAAGAAGTCCAACGATGTCAAATCACATGATCTTGGCGGCCAATTGACATAATAAATAAATAATGATAGCGAACACAATTCACAGTAACTGCCATTTTGGAAAAAATACGCCCCAGCCCGATGATGTCCATAAACACCAGCCCATAAACCGCACCAAACAGTCACTCTTTGTGGGTGCATTGGTTTTTCGACAATCACTCTTGGATTAGCATTCGCCCAAATGCGGAAATTCTGTTTATTGACGAATCCACTGCGGTGAAAATGTGCCTCATCACTGAAGATAGTTTTCTTCGAAAATTTATCATCCACTGTTGCCATTTCTTGCCTCCATTCTGACCATTGACGACGTTTGGAATGGTCAAGAGGCTTTAGTTCTTGAGTCAATTGCACCTTTTAAGCGTGTAAATGCAAATCCATCAACGACGAGCCAAACTATCGCGAACAGCAGCAATATTTTCTGCAGTACGAGCATGCACTGGTGTTTTCACATCTCCTACAGACCCGATTTTTTCGAATACACTCACATTTCGACGTTTAAATTGACCGAAAAAATTACGATATGAATTTTGATTCGAACGCCCATTTTCATAAAAAGCCTGAATAACTACGCATTGCTCGGTTTTGTATCGTTTTGTCGTTCAAAAGAACTTTGAAATTATTATAAGAGTCCATTAGCACCCTGCAAATAATGCGACTAGCCCATACACGCATGTAAAATGTAGCCCGTAAGGGACTAGTCCAAAGGTAACCCCAATGTATGGAAAAACATGCTATGTTTAACATTACGATATCCTAAGGCAGGACCATATAACCCAGCTTTGCATTAAAAAGGAGTAGTCTTAAAACTACTCCATGGTATACTCCAGAGGATTAGCTTTGAAATCGTTTAAAAACGAAAACATGTCGTTGAAAAACGAAGACATGTCGTTTCACTACAAACTCTTTTTAACAATGACATGGTTCATGCTTGCATTACATTGGACCAGTCCAGGGAGTAGTCTATTGGATCGAAATGTAGCAAGTAGTCCAATATTATTTGCAGGTGCCCGTGTAATAAAAAACTTCAAGTTCTCTTTTTTAGGTGGATATTGTTAATGAGCAAATATAATGATGTTATTTTAATAACTTAATATATTAAGCTGAATTATTTTTAAAAATTAAATATTTAGTCCCGGAAATCTAAGGAAGTAAATTACAATATTCTTTACTTTACATGAAAAAAAAGATTGCAAAACATGTTTAAATGCAGGATTTAAAAAACTGTACAACTTTTCGCTTCTTGAGTTGATATGACAGCGACTGTTCACATTTAATTAATTACAACAACAGTTTTAGTCTGGCCAATGACAATTGAAGAAGTGGAAGAAATGGCATTTTTTCTACTTTTACTGCAGTTTTTAAACGCTGTTTAAATGTTAATAAAATATTGATTCTAGAAACGAAAAAAGACAATCGTAGTTAATTTAATGTCATACAGGCCTGTTCTAAAAATCACTTTAATTCAAATCACACGTGTCTTTTAAAACCACACGTCTGATTTTTTGGTGCTCCGTTTTTGTGTAGTTTTTATTTGCTGAAAGTAAACAGAGAAACACAAAACCGGTGTGATGTTCAGAACCACCAAATTGCACGTGTGATTTTAAGAACATGCCCCATATTACAGTTTAATGTTTCAATTAAGACTACAATATAAAAAAAATTTCATAAATTGTTACAAAAAATTCTAAAATAATTGTAAAATATAGAATGTTGTGTTTCTTGTGGCAATAAGCTTCTATCCCAAAACTATTGTAGCTTCTTGGCCATCTACTATAATTTTCTGACCATTAAATAAACAAAATTCACGCTTGACATAAGCAAACAATAAATCAGTAACTAGAAATATCTAAAAAAAATTTAAAGTTGTTAAAACGAGTGCACAATAAAACTTTTAAGAGCAAAAATACCTGTCCAGTTGAAAATGCCAAGGTGGCACCAAAATAGAAATTTGCATTAGCTGAGCCGGAATAAATCCATAAATGCCACAAGGCTGGCAGTATACATAAAGAAACCAAGAAGAAGCAAAAGACAATAAAATTGTGGGCCATAACTGCAAAAAGTATAAAAAATTAACATAAAGTTTTAAAGATTTTTTGAGAAAATAAGAAACACTTACATTTCCAAGATCGTTTCCATAGGGGTAATAAAGCCAAGTAAAATGCTACATCACCTATACAGGGATATGCCCTAAAAATTGACATTAAACCTATTAAAATTGTAGCCAACAATATGGGTTCTTTGCGTAACTTCAGTGACAAAGGCACTAAATACAAAACTGTAGCATTCATTTGAAATGTTACCAGGAACATGGTGCGAAAATGATCAAACATTTCGGTGAAGAAATACCAAAATAAGCCAATATTGGGCTGCAAATCACGATAAAAGAAACTGAAAATAATAATAGTTGTTTATAAAACTGTAAGATAATTCAAATAAGACTACATACATGAAACCTAAAGTGCCATCAATAAAATTCCAATTACCAGTTTCCATGATTTTGTAGTTCAAAAGAAACAAAGCTATTGTTAACAAAACAAATAGGGCTACAGTATGAAAAATCCTTTTAACATATTTCACCTGGTTGAATATTAATACTACTGGAGCTAGTAAAATCACCGGATACAAATTGCGCTGAAACTCAATGGCAACACAAATAAAAAATAATAAAACCCGAAAATCTACTAAGCCGTATAGAGCCAAAGACAAAAATAAATTACTGAATACTGTAGACGTTAATCCAGCACAATTGAAAATGGCCATTGGATTGAACAAATAAGCCATCAGCACCAGAAAGGGTATATTACTTTCATCACTACGCTGATATTGCAATTCCTTGGTATCTTTGGCATACAACTTTAGTTCACGTGTTTGTTGTTGCAGTTTTTTACGCACAAAGACTTTGCTAGTTTTATATAAAATCCAGGCTGTGCTTATATCGACCACCACATACAATAATGGCAATAGGCCCTGTAAAAGTTCCGATGCGTAGAGCAGAAACCATAACATAAGAGGAATTTCATGAACCATATCGCCATCGTAAGGATTTGTTCCCTGCTTAAGTAAATAAATGCCTTCTTGTACTAAAAAATTAAAGAAAAACAAAACTTATTAAAAAATTTTTTTGCAATATGTATTAGTAGTCTCTTACCTCTTTTAAAGGAATTTAAGGGTGTTGCAATTTCTATACGATTTGCTAATATATTGCCCCAATTACTATTAGCCAAATAGAAGCGTATGGCTCCGCCTAATACTAACCATTTTATTGGATTTTTATCCATTTGGTTCATTGATTTTGATAATTTTTTTGAAAAATTTCTATGAAATCATTTATGTATTGAGGAACCCGGGTAGAGATAAACAATGCAAAAAAACTATCTGTCATTTAATATTTTTACAACAGCTGTTAAGTTATCGATAACAGTAAAGTTAAAGGCTGACTCATGTAAAATTTATTTTATAGTCAGTGGACTTTAACCCATTAGATGTCAAACAAAAACTGGCCATAATTTTTTAAGTTCACCTTTATTGATTGATTAAAGCTTCGTAAAGACGATGGTCAGATCTTACAATATTCGTAAGCAGCGTTGCTTAAATTGCATTTAAATTGGCAAAAATTTCTTACAGCTGTGTAAACATTGAAAGCTCATTTCTATTTGCAGAAGTGCAAAATTAATGCATCTGACAATTGCACCATTGTTAGAAAAATATTGCTGTTGGCAACGCCTGCTTACAAGATTGTCAGATCTGACTGCCCGTTTACAACTGACATGACTTGCTGTTAAGCGGCCCATACACTTGCAATATTATTGTATATGATATTCGCCATATTATTTCCATTTTGTCCTATATTATGCAATAATTCGTACAAATATTTCATTTATTCAATAAAAAGGTGAACATAACCTATAGGAATAACATAAACAGCATTGTACAATGTTGCCAACACATTTCACATTAATTTCGTTGTGCAATAAAAATCAAAAGTCTTTTGAATGTTGCCAATATATTGTGTCACCTTCGAATATCACCTACACATTGGCGATATAATTGTACAATACGTAAAATTGAACAATTTTATTGCAAGTGTATGAGCCGCTTTATAACTTGAAGTTATAAAAGCGTTGTTAAAACATTTGCATTAACAACAGTGTTATAACATGAGAAAACTTCTAATATGATGAGTCTATACTTAACACTAACATCATATTTGTGTTAAAGTTAAGCATTTTATGTCAGTTGTAGACTGCATGTGACCATCGTCTGTACAAAGCTTAACATAAGTTTAGAAAAAAATATAAAATGGAAAAAATTAAAAAAAAAATTGTTTAACTGAGTTTTTGGGGTGTACTCAACTCATATGTATGCAAATTTTCAGAACCAATGCAAAATGTTTTAAGGCACTTTTTATACTGCCAACGAGCTCTTATATGGTAAAAATGCACCGCAGATGGTTTTATAGTTTTGTAGGCTAGTGTCAAGCCACAGCTTGCGATTAATCTGCAAACATTGACCCAGACGTTTCTCTAAACTTCTGAGATCAACTTAAAGATCTAGTAAAAAGTAGTTAAAAACACTATAATTTCGTGTAGTACAATTCAACTACTCCAACAAATTTTTAACAACTCGTCAACCAAATGTACCAGAAGATTCCACATGCGATTTTCCCTAGTACAAATCTAACTGGCAGCAATAGCCGTAACCCAGTTTTTGAAGCCGAATCAAACTGGCTTTCCTCGAATGACTTGCTTATCGGGATGGTAACCAAAATGTTTTATGATGACTCGTCTTAAGGAATATTTTGTTCACCATCCGGTTAAGCATTTCATTCGAAGAAAGCCAGATCGATTCTGATACGATTTTAATTATAATAATTTAAAATTACCAATAAAAAAGTCAATATTGTTTTCAATATTGTTAAAATAGTGCTTATACCCAGGAAAAACTTTTTGAATTTTGGTAATAGGTGGTAGTTATTTTATATGTTTCCTGGTAAGTAGCTGTCATTACAATTGTCATTATTCTGAAAACTTCAATAAGTACTTATTAGTAATGACCCCAGCAACTACTTATTACTTCTATTATTTTCACTACTGAATATTTGCTTACTAATAATCAGCTCAATAACTACTTATAAGTTGTGTTGTCTTCAGTACTGAATATCTACTTACTGGTAACTAGTTCAATAACTACTTATTAGGTCTCTTAACTAGTGAATTTTTGGCTTTTAGTAAGTATATTGTAAGTACTTACAATTCAACTTACTCGTAGTTAAATAATAACTAGATACTTTTCGGCTTCTAGTAAGTGTGTTGTAAGTACTGAATTCTGTGGACACCTCGAACAAAAATAAGTAGTTATTCAGCCGAAAAATAAGTAGTGTTTATTTTCTCCAACATTACTTGCTAACTTACCAGGTAAGTAAAGTTTTTGCTGGGTACCTGCACACTGATTTTGTTACACAAATCCAACTTATACTTTTGTTCCAAAAAATAAAAAAAAAGACACAAATTATTTTTTAGCTGCTGTCGGTTTTATTGTTGTTAACATAAATAACGGTACAACGATTAAAAATTATTTGTATTCGCTTGGAAACTTGCAAAATGCCAGCTGTACGCATTTGAGTACAGTGACTTCTAATAGGTTAAACTGAATTTGGAAATATGCCTTATTAAGTTTTGTATGTGAACACTGATCTTCAATTTAAAAATAATAACCGCCTTGTTTCCCTGAACACTTTACTAAACTTAGAAAATATTTCCATTCAAAATTTCCAAATTTCAGATATGCTTTGTCTAATTACCAGCGTTGTCAACTCGGTGCGTATCGCACCATTTTGTGTGCGAAAAATTCCCCTGTTGGTGCGTGCTGCGCTTTTTTAAAATTTTTGTTAGCACCAAAAGAAAAAAATCGTTGTTTTATCGTTTCACTACAATTTAATTCAACAGTGCAAAATTTTTACAAACAATTTTACAAACCAAAGTTAAAATCTTAGGATGAAGTTTCCTGTTGCCTAATTCCGGCAGTCGTAATCGAGTACTTTCTCGATTCGAAAGCAATTTTATTTCAGTCGATACTGAACGAATCGAAATTATTTTTTCAGTATTGTGAAACTCAAATTAATGCTATACAACACCGAAAAAATTATTCCGATTTGTTCAGTATTGACTGAAATAATTAGATATTAAATTGCTTTCCAATCGAGAAAGTACTCGATCATGACTGCCAGGATCAGGCCCCTAATATCCTACCAAATAATTGGAAATTTAGCACATGTAAACTAAACCTTTTTAATGAAAATGGCAGTGCAAAAAACAGAACTGGCAACAATGAAATAAGGTCATTTGTTTTTATTTTTGTTTTATCTTCTTACTTTCCCCATACAACTACAATTAGAGTTGACAAAAAAGCAACCAATTGTAGTCGAGATTGAAAGAAAAGATAAACTCACTGTTTGTTGTTGGCTTTGATATTGCTACGGGTAGGACTTTTAAGTGTTTATAATTCCTATTCGCTTAACAGTTTTATTTGAATAATATCATAAGCTAAATCTGAAATCTTTGGCTTTCCCATTCATATACAGCCTAATTATGAATAAAAATTTCCTGGGACTGTTCTCCCTTCTCCCACTTTTTCTATGTAATTTCAATTGTAAAAATGGGAAACGGGAAAAAAACTCGGGGAATTTTTATTTATAATTGGGCTAATAATTTATAACTCGTAATAACGTGTCAAAAAGTTCGTATTGCATTTTACTTCGAAGTCGAGTTTATGTGGAGTTCATTTCAACCCAGGCATCCGAATTTTGAATTACCAGCATTTAAAGAACAGAAGAACATGTGTTTCATTAACATAATCAGGGAAACCAGAAATATGCTCTAAAAAACGCGTCTTATGCGTATTAATAATGCAGTGAAAACTTGCAAATATGCCCTGAAAACTGTAATAAATATGCCCCAAAAAATTCAAAAATTGCTAATTTGAAAACAAAATATTTAACAATTTAATAAATGTTCGATATTATACAAAGAATCCTAAAATTATGATCGGTAAAGCGCAAATGTATTTACAGACGAATTTTTGGAAGTTTTACCTTATTTGGAAACGATAGCCAGTCATCGGTTCACAAAAACAAAGGTTTGTTAAGATGTTAAAATTCCTATTAGAGTTATTTGTGCCAATTATTATGTAGGAAAAACATGTAATTGCATATTAATGATTTCCCTGGTGATAATAAATTGCCACATTTTAAAATGGAAATATGTTCGTAAACTTTAAATATGTTGTTCCTCTTTTAAGGAATTTTATTTATTTATTTTTTCAAGAGCATCTTTAAAAATATGAAAAACAATTTTCTCGAAACTTTTCAATATCTTCATCAGCCGTTTCAACGTTACATTATTCCCTGCTAGCATTTGGAAGATTGTTTTTTAAAAAATCTGAGTATGAGTCTTTTTCGAGTACTTTTGGTGATCAAAAACTGATAAGACAGCTACACGCTTAAAAATAGACTCGAAAATTACCCACGCTTATGATTCTAAATTGTTTGATTTAAAATGCAATAACAAATCGTATTGAAACCGCAAATGGATCATCTTGGCGCTTAAAATGTGAGCAGAATAGAAGTTAAAAAAGACTGATAAATGACTAGAAAATTATTCGAAAATAATCATAAATACCATTAGAAAAGAGTCTAAAGTGACTCTAAACTAATAAAAAAAACGAATCATAAATGACTCATCAAGAAGAGTCGCGGGTAGGGTACCATTTTCTCCCGACAAAAGTATCATTTATGATCAGAAAATGCTAGCTGGGTTTAGTTCTATATACTAACAATACATATGAATGGCTCAAATTTCATACATAAAAATGCTTAAAAAAATAGTATTTTTACGTTTTGAATTTAACAAATTTAAAAACAAATGCATGGCTTAGCAAAATCACAACCTATTTTAAATCGCAAAAAATCGCAATGTCGCCAAATCACAAATTCGGTCGCCAAACAAATTTCAAGATCGTCACGTTTAGCTAAAAATCGCCGCATTTTACAGCCCTGGCTATAGTGTGAGAAGCACTGTTGTAAATGACAACATGTGTTGTGCTGTCAAACTTTGTTTTTGTTTACGAATTGTTAAAACAGTTCACGTGTGTTTTGGTTTATTTAGCTTTTGTTAATAGGGTAAATTGTAATTTTATTGAAATTATTAAGTGAACAATAAGAAAAACAATAACAAAATGCCAGCCGTAAAAGCAGAACCAGAAAAAGAGGAATTAGTGCAAATAAATAAAAATCTCTTAAAATTAACAGCCGAACCGGACAAGTTTCTAATGTAAGTTTTATCAAGTGTCTTACTCTAGGCAGGCACATGTGCTGCAACGATAACGGAAATTTAAATCAATTTGCTTAATATTTTAGTGCCCAACCGGAAAAATGTAATGATATCGAAGAAATGTTACGAGAGATGTACAGCGTTACAATAGAAAGTGATCATGATAATGTTGGTAAACCAGAAATTTTAAACGAACTAGTTGTTGAGGATATGGATGCAGAACAAATATGGCAACAATTGGAATTGCGTAATAATTTAGTCTTAAATAGCTTAATAACCAAAACGGCTAAATTATTAGCTTTAAGAGACACAAAATTGGAGGTTCATTTAAAAGAAGATGAAGATGAGGGTGAGGAAATGCAATTAGATGAGGATCGAGAGGATAACGACGAAGATCACGAATTACAGGATTTAGAGGAGGAGGAAGATGTAAACGATGAGGAAGACGATGATGAAGAGGAGGACGAGAAATTATATCAGGAAATGATAGAACGTAAAAAGAAACCAAAACGTAAATCCATAGTTGATGACAAATTTTTCAAGTTGGAAGAAATGGAAGCTTTCTTAGAAGCTGAAGAAGCCAAAGAAGAAAGAAAGCAAAATGGAAAATTAGACGAAGATGGTGTTAATTATTTTGCCGAAGATTTAGGAGATGATACCGAAGATGAAGATTCAAATCCTGCTTATAAAGACTTCTTTGATTTAGAAGAAGATTTACAAGAGGAAGTCACCAAAAAAAGCAAAGATAAAAATAAGAATAAACAGAAAGATAATATTGCAAACAATGACTATGAAGAAGAAGATGAAGTAGAAGATAACGAAGATGAACAAATAGATGAAGAACATGAAGATGAAGATATGGAAAACAACCAAAATAATATGGAAAAAAACGTAGGAGAAAATGGAGAAAAGACACCTTTAGATTCGGAGGATGATTCCGATGATAGTCAAACAGAAGAAGACGACAAACCCAAATCATCTTTTGAATTAAGACAATCTCGTTTGGAGCAACGTATACGTGATTATGAATCTGAGGTATTAGGTGAAAAGCCTTGGCAACTTAAGGGTGAAATACAAGCCACATCTCGTCCACAAAATTCTTTACTTGAAGAAGTTTTAGAATTCGATTCAACTGTGCGTCCAGCTCCCATAATTACAGAACAAACTACCAGATGCTTGGAAGATATCATTAAACAACGTATAAAAGATCAAGCCTGGGATGATGTGGTGCGTACCGTAAAACCAGTAAATACTCCTCAGGATTATCGCAAAAAATTAATTTTGGATCAAGAAAAATCCAAAGAATCTTTGGCACACATTTATGAAAAAGAATACCAACAAGAAATGGAGAAGCGTAATCCCAATCGCGATCCCAATGAACCCGAGGAACCTAAAGAACATCAGGAAATACGTAAATTAATGCGTGATTTATTCGTTAAACTTGATGCTTTATCTAACTTTCACTTCACACCTAAGCCAGTTGCCCCAGAACCTAAAATTATTACAAATACTCCTGCCGTGGCAATGGAAGAAGTTGCTCCTCTGTCGGTAAGTGATGCTAAATTATTAGCGCCAGAAGAAGTATTTCGTGGTCCCAAATATGAATTGGTTGGCAAATCAGAACGCACCAAGACCGACAAGAATCGTGCTTTACGCAAAAAGAAATCGAAACAAAGAGCCATACACCATGCATTGGAGGCTAAGGATTTAGAACGCCAAAAGAAGGGCATAGCACTGACGAAGAAGGAAGAAAATGGCAAGCTAATGAAGAAATTGACAAAACAACGAAATGTGGAAAAGGTAGGAAATAGTTTACATATCGCACTGGTTCCTCTTAAGGGGGTTAACTCAAAATTTATACATTTTCGGTAGAGACAAAAAACGGGTTTCTTTTTATATGTACTCTTATACTACAAATGGGGATACAATTCTATTTTTAACAAAATATTAGAGAAATTGATTTAATAATTAGAATTGTGGTTATTTTGTTGAACTATTTATGGTTTTTAATCCAAATTTTTAATATTTTAATCAGGCTTAAGTTCATCAAATTTAATTTTCATTAAATTATTTTTATGAAGGAATGAATTTTACAACATGAAAATTAATTAAAATTGTTATTGATAATCATTCATTCTTGACTGACCTGAGATTCGAACCCAAAAATTTCGAGTTGACTCTCTTTGGAAGAACCAGTGCGATATGTTTTTGAATTTTTATTTTAAGTTTTGAATGGGTCTTTTATTTAGAGCCAAAAATATTTACGCTGGGTCTCCACGTTGCATTTTTTTGTCAAGCACAAGCAAAAACGTCGGCAGAACAACGGCGCAATAATTGCTGATTATATTGCTGGAGAACACGTGAAATTGGTTTGCTATAAACAAACGTACAGAGTTGTCCGATAAGTATCAGATAAATGACAACTGATTTTACAGCAGATTGCTAAGCAATAACTGCTCAAGCAATCAGAAAAGCAATCATTGCGCAATAGATTGCCACTCATGGCAATATGCGGTCCACACGCCGCAAATTTAATGGAGCAATCAAATTTTACGTTTGCCGCAATTAATATTGCTACGTGGAGATCCGGGGTTATAAATATAAATAAACGGAGCAAAATATTTTGTAAAAAGTACCAAAATTAGTTAAATTTTTAAATTCTTAACGCTCGAATTTCGAAAAAGTATCTAATTTATATTTGTATTTTTTAGATAAGTTTCGAATGTAAGATAATTTTAATTTCTCTGTAAATTGGCTTTAAAACTAGATGGGGTGACAAAAAATTTCCAAAATACAGGTTTCTCCCGTTTACTCCTCAAAACTTTCAAAAAAGTACCAGACACCAGTGCTCTTATTTTTTAATATTTGTTGTGTATCTTTTAGTTAAGGGGATATGAGGTTGGTGAATTTACACGTTTCTTATCTTCTTTTATCCTCTAAACATTCGAATTTCTAAAAATCTTAGTGCATCAATTTGGCGAAAGACCAACCTCCTGTCCAAATTTTAATTTGTTAGCTTCATGCGTTAAGGCTGTGCGCAAGGCGAATTGACTTTCAGGTGGCGTTGAAAACACAGCTGTGCCCCTTTTTTTTTTCTTAATTAGGGAGATGAATGTCAAAAGTTACTTGTGTTTTTGACGTATCGGCCAACGAAAGCAACAAAAAAATACATTGTTGTGTTTTTGGTGTTGTTACTTGTTGTAGTATCGACTCCACCGTTTACATAAATTCGCCTTGGCTGTGCGATAATAAATCAGTAAGTCAGTAACGTTACAATTTTATACATATACATACATATGTATATAGATATGTTGTCCTGGTCCACTTGTCGCAAAATTTAAGCAAGATTTGTCTGTTGATACATAGGAATTTGTACAATCAAATTTGAAAATATTGAAATCGAGAATGGTGTTCTGATATGCTTATTGGTATTAACACAATTGGGACGAAGGAGTAACTTCGTAGAACACGACGAACTTGCACACAAGAATTCGTTGCGTAAATTCGTCGAATAAGACAGAATCATGGCTTATCATAAGCAGGCAAGGAAGTTCATGTACTTAAAATCGCAAAATATGCAAAAATAAAAAAATCTTTTCACTTAAACTTTATGTGCTCGGAAAAGTTAAATAAAAAAAATTTACGCAACAACAGAGTTCGAAATTTCAAGTAGCTTCCAAAAATCAATTCGAAGAAGATTTGGCCACTAACACTTTAAAAATATAATTTACAGCACCCCCAGACGCTACTTTTCAAAATGACTATCTCCTGTCCGGTAGTCTACAAATGTAGACACGATATGAAATGTTTTGAAAATTCACATCACTCTTTTACTCAACTCGAATTTTTTTGAATTGCGCATGTCGAACATGTTATTTAATATTTTTCAGGGGTGTGCTGGAAGTCGAAAACGTAAAACGCAAGAATTTGGAAGTTGTTTTTAATACACTTTGAATCTAATATTTGTTATAAAATTCTGTTTACTAGAGAAATATTTGTAGAATATTTGCCATAGAATTCTTTTATTAAAGAAATCTTATTAAAAAACGAATTTTAAAATACCTGCCTTTTTACGTTTACGATTTCCAGCACACATTTTTTTACGTTTTGCTTTCTTGAGCACCTTTGTGTATGCATTCAAGCACGTGCTTGTATATTTTACTAAAATATATTTTATAAATATGCATTGTATACACAAGAGGATTAGTTTTAACTTCGTTTAAAAACGAAAGCATGTCGTTTAAAAACGAAGACATGTCGTCTCACTACAAACAATTTTTAACAATGACATGGTCCACGCTTGCATTACATCGGACCAGTCCATGGAGTAGTCCATTTAATCAAAATGGATCAGGTGGTCCAATAATATTTGCAGGGACTACCCTAGGACATCGTAATGTTAAATAGACCATGTTTTTTCCATACGTTTGGGTTAATTTTGGACTAGTCCTAGTCCCTTGTGGGCTACATTTTACACGCGTGTTTGGACTAGTCCTATTATTTGCTGGGGTTTTCCATACAAATATGTACCAATTTTCAACAAATGTAGACTTCCGACCGCCAACATAAGTTTACAATCCCGTGCACATTGATTGTATTTAAACATAATATGTAATTCTTTGGCGTTGCGTGGCGATTTACATAATTAGGCCCTAAGTTTTTTTAAGTTATCAAACGTAAAACTCATTCTATTTAAACAATTTTAAACATTGAAAATATCCGTTCGACATAAACAAAATTGTAGAATATAAAAACTTAAATTAAAAATGGAACAAATTTTTTTAGATCCAGTATTCTTTTTTAAAACTGCATTAAGTGTGGTTTTTATATTTTGGCCGATTTTTCCATATACATACTTCTCTTAATTAAATGAAGTTGTTTTTGGTTTGAACCGCTGCAGTTAGGTTTTTAATATAAGTATTTAACCTTTTTTAGCAAACTCGGTTCCAAATAAAAGGAAAGGCTCTGTAGAATTTGAAAAAAAATATTTACTTCAGTTCCCCTGGACAAAAATATAAAAAATAAACTTTTAAAAATATATCCTTAAAATCGTGCATTAAAAATGTTTTAAAATTTAAATGTTGTGATTTTATTTCTCTAAGGAGTAATTGCTATAAAATTAATTTCTAAGAAAAAATTTCATTCATTAGATATTCGCATACATTTAAGCTAATTTGAGTGCGAATGCAAATAGCAAAAATAAGCGAATAGTTCGGAAATGCGAACCCGAATATTCGTCGCACCCTAATATATACGTACATACATGGTTTTGGCACTTGTTTAAGATTGCCAGGCTGTTTGGACTCATAGTAAAGGATTTCTTTTAAAAAATACTTCATTTGTACTTAAATGGTATTCTATATCAAAATTTTAATTTTTAAATAAAAATATTACGAATATTTACGTATTTTAACACAAAACATATATCTATTGAAAAATATAATATTTTGAAAATTCCTTACATTTGCCTTAAAATAAAAAAACTGTCCTTTTGTTCCTGCTCTTGAAATTTTCGGAAAAAGATCCCTACAAAAAGGGATAGTTTCTCACTTTTGGCATCGCTGAAAGGCCGATTAACTTTAGGTGGGTAATAAAGTAACGACAACAAACATGCAATTGCATGAAGTCCCTAGCACTGTTCACAAGGTACATACATTTGTATGTATGTATATGCGAGAATGATATAAACAAGATTGCGCATGTTTACAAAATTCAACTGTTTATTATTACGTCACATCAGCATATTATACACATGTTTGTTTGCTTGTGTTTCTATACCTTAGCTGTACTTATACGCTGATGTGACGTAGATGCGCAGAATTATTTCATTTTTTAAAGCTGAATGCGTTATCATGGCTTCTTTGCATTCGAGAGAGTTGTTCGGACTAGTGTTCGAAAATAAATAGAGCATTATATAGCGTTCGGCTCACACACCCAGGAACGATATCTATTTTTTAGTGTTTATGTAGACGAATACAACCCTTAATACCATTCTGATCTTCGCTAAAAAACAGAACAATTGTAGTGATGCTGTAGACAAACATTATATTTGAATGTTTGCTGTGTTTTTTTACATTGATAAAGAAATGAACAAACAAAATTTATCATTAATACGATTTCCGTATGACGTGCTAAATTCCCAATTTTTCATATTTGATAAATACACTAAAATTTATTGTTGAGGGAAAGCTGGCTTCTATGCGTATTTCACTGGTTGCTTAGGTAGGATCATCAGGAAACCTTTTCCAAAGATTTTAGAAATGCTTAAAGTACATATTATACAAATAAAACCCTAAAGCGAATAAGAATTTTAAACACTCAAAGTCCTACTTGTAACAATATAAAAGCTTAATCAAAACACCAACAATAAACAGTGAGTTTATCTTTTCTTATATTCCCATGCAATTGGTTGGGTTCTTTCCGACTCGAATTGTAGTTGTTCCTCCTTTTAAGTTTTGACTATTACCTAACTAAAGCTTGAAGGCTGAAAACTAATCTTTGCAATATTTGTTAGTTTTTTAATAGAAATTAAAAAAAAAAATTTTTAAAAAAACCAATTTTTTCAGATAACCGCCAGCAACGACCAAGGAGCTTTAAAATCATCCAAGGCTTTCTTCTCCAAACTTCAGGATCAAACAACGAACACTGTGAAACCAACAAAAAAGAAACAAGATACAAATTCATTATCAGCGAAAAAGTTAAAATTGTAGAATGTAATACTAAGTATTTTTTTATTTTAAATAAACGAATGTAATGTAAATAAAAAGATGTCCTTATTTACGTACTTTTACATACATATGTATTTACTTTAAAAATAAAAACAACAAAAATAAAACACCATCGTTAAACATAAGAAATTTATCCCTAGACAACAAATTCGCATAAATGATTAAGGACATTATAATTATTACGTGCCTGTTGATATGTGAGTGAGAATGTATTTATGTATGTGTGTGTCTTTTTCCATGTCCTGTATAAATGAATGAAGATGGTAATTATACAAAAAATTTCATTCATTTATGCGATAAAAGAATGGTTATAGTTATATAACTACAACCGTATTCATAATAAAAATTTGGCATGAAGTTAGCAAAAAGTTTATTTATACTACACTTACCAAACGTTTGTCAACTTGTGAAAAACAGCTGTTTAATGTTAAACAATTTGGTTGGTTTTATTAAAATTACTGTTTTATTATCAAAAAGTAATTTAAATTTTCGGGAATACAAAATTTAAATTTCAAAAGATTTTGTTATTCGTGCTAAATTCCCAGTTTTTATTATTATTACTGTTTTATTTTATTTTTTTAACTTTTTTTTATTTTATTGTAATTTTAAAAACTTTTTAAAATTATAATATGTGGAGGAAAAAAAAATTACAAAATATTACAAAACCAACGATGATTAATGCAAGCGTGTTGCATTTTTGAGTAATATAATGTGGCATCATTAAAATTCAGAGTTGATTTCTTAAAAGTTAGCAGATTGACAAAAGTTTATTATGAATAAACTCTGTGCTAACAAACAGCTAGGCTTAGTCGGCATTCTAATAAGCAGGTCGTTGTACGTAGTGTACAAACTGTGGCTAACTTTTTGTTATGAATACGGCTGCTAATGTTCAGCCGCGCACTGACGTCAAATCTTAATACTTGTACTACAAATAGTTTTTCTTTTTTACTACAGGGATTTTGTTTATATTTTTATGAAAATAGTAAATGAATATTTTTTTCTATTTTTTTAGTACAACATTTCCAAGAGTTAATTTTTCTTTACAAAAACTAACTAAGAGGTAAGTTTTCTATAGAAAAACTTTTAGACGATAAGTTTTCCATTTAAAAATACTTTAACGAAAAGTTTCGGCGTTGTGCTGCCACATGTTTATTTCACCATGGACACTACTATTTTACAATTATTTATTTGACAGGAGCCCACATTCATTCTAAATCTTCACAATAGTAGCGTTTAAAAAGTCACTTCCACTTTCGATCGGAATTGATTTCTGTGACAGGGCTGTATAAAATGACTACTGGCATCATGGGGCTACTCTTTATTGCGATGTGAACGAAAATGGTAGCAATTCTTGTGATTGGAAATCTCTATTTTCGTAAATTTTTTATTTTTTCTTTTCCCAAATTAACACTTTATTTTTTTTAGAATTTTTTGATATAAATTTTTTTCAATATTTTAACATTTCATTACAATTAATCTGTGGCCTCTTTAATTTTTATTGATACTACCTTTTGCCCCCGATATATAGATTATTCTTCTGTTGAACGGTTTTTGCAAATGGATTTTAAATTTAATACTAACTCATCTACTTTGTGATTTAGAGCTTGAGCGGTTGCTACAAACATTCGAACAGTGTCACGGTCACTAACCTTTACATTTGTTCAGAATTGCAACAAGGTTTTCCGTTATACAATTTATTTTGCCGTGTTATTTTATATATGTAGTTAAACTTAGTCCTGATTCATCGTCCGACTTGTTTTTTCTTTAATTGGTAAAGGCCTTTACACACTATCCCACAAAGTCTTACGTATTTTTCAAAAATGCTTCCCTGATCTAATTATTCTTTGAACATTTTAAAAAAACAATAACAACTTATCATGACAGGGTTGCATTTTCGTAAATTACTAAAGACTTTGTGGCATAGTGTAAAACGGCTTTAAGAAACAACATGTCTTCCTCTGTTTTCATTTTTCTAAATCATTTGCGTGAGAAAAATCTAACAAATCATCTTGTTTGTGTGTAAACTACTTTTCGAATTTTTCTTGCATATCTTTGCTTGTAAACTATTATCTGCAGCCGAATTCCGTAATTCGCTAAAGCTAAATCTCTATCGCTAAAAATCTATAAAGTTGATTTAGCAATTTTTGGCTACGAATGCAATTCTGTAACGTGCATTTTTAAATTTGGCACTGCCATAAACATTTTATTCGCCCTAATTTAATCGCCTAATGTAATCGCAAAATTTTTTAAATTTTGTATCCGCATTTTAGCGATCGAGATTAAGCTTTAGCTAAGCGAATTACAGAATACGGCTGCTGGATATGGGCATTTCTCTAATGTCGAATGCGACATTCGTACGCCTTAAAAGTGAAAAAAAAACATATAGCAAAACATTAATTTTATTTTGACATAAGGCAAAACTTATAGCTCTTGATTAGCTCTATAATTTGTGCTAAAAGTTGGTTTTGAGCAATTGTTCGTTTTCAAGAAAATTAAAAAAAACCAAGGCATATGCATGCGACAAAAACAGAAGTCGCTTTTACGGCAAACAGTTCAAACACTGATTTCAGCGAAACCTGATGAAATATTTTAATGCGACTAATTTTAAAATGTTATGCATTAATAATGCTTTTTATTTGATATAAAAATATTGTGTAGCTTATTTTTAATTCAATTTTAATCACTGTCGCACGCTACATGTTGCATGCGACATTTTGTTCCATCATACTTTTATGTTTACGTTTTTACTTTTTATGTATAAGACATCCGTAAGATGATTCTACTTTATTTTAAATACATTTAATATATATTTATTTTACGAACAAAAATTATAAGCTTAAAAAAAATATCTTCAATAAAGAAAAATACATATATAGAATAAAAACTAACTTAACTGAAAATAGTATTGCTAGTCTCAAATAAAGATTTTTTTAATAGAATAAGCTGTCCTTGCTGCTTGTAGTTATTGGCCATCGCAAATAAAGATATTTTAGAAAATTTTTTTTTTTGGATTTTATGCATTTTACACAAACGATGTCGAACGCTACAAATTTAAAATAAGTACCAAGAGAAAAGCACTGATTATTTTCCAGCACAATTTTTGTTATTAAATTTGCAACAATAATATCTGTTTGTTACTAATATTTGATGCGCATTGTACAAATACCCTCGACGCACTGATAACAAATGTTCTTTTTCAATGTCGCACGCTACATCGAAATATAGGGTAAAGCAAAGAAAATAATTGCCGTAACTGGCTATCGCATCGTTCCGTTTGCATTTTTCTTATATTATTTGAATATAAACCGAGATTTAAAAAGCAATTGTCAATGCAATAATGTTTCCCATTAGGATCATTTAGCAAAACAAAACGGGCAATAGAAATGTTCAAAACAGAACTTTTGCACTTTTTCGACTTTGCATTTGAATATTTCAAAGTGTGTTATGATTTAATGTAAAATTTGTTTACATTATTAAAAGTTGATAGATTCCCTATAAAAATATGTTAAAACAACATACTTTTACAGACTTTGAATTTTTTGGCTGTGGTTGACATTTCTGGAGAAATGCCCATATGTAAATAATTTTGTTGATACCGCAATTAGGAATGGGCAAAAAATATCGATATACATAGGTATTAAAATATCGTGTTTAAAATAAATATACACATGTATCAATATATCGATATTGAAATACGACTATCGAATTCGATATTTTTAAAAGTCAGTCTTTACTAAAAACTCAAAATTTTTGCCGCTTTCCAAACAATATGTTTTTTTAAGAAGTGGCATTATTGCATGCATCAATTGTTTTTTTTATTGCGATGCGAAAGCTAAATGCCAACTTCGTACTCTCTATCACTTTCGCAAAATTTTCTGAAAATGAAGCTGAATAGTGGCAATAAAAATTAAAGATGGCGCCGATTTACAATAATGAAATGCCAAAGTGTGTAAAAATATTTAAAATTGGAAAATTTAAATAAAATAAAGTGATGATTTACGAAAAGCAAAAAAAATTAAAAGATGCGAAAGACATATGCGCAAACGTATTAAAGAGTACTAATCGCTAGATTTGCTACAATTTTCTATCGCATCGCAATAGAGAGTAGACCCCCAAATGTCTATATCTGATGATTACTGGTTTTTACTACACCAATCAAAAACATATTTAGTTAAAGTTGGTACTTTTGGGGTGCAATTCAAATTTTTAGGTAAGTTGGTACTTATTATTTACTTGCATTTAAATTTTTCGTATATTTTTTTTTTTTTTTGATTTTATATGGATTTTGTCGTATTCTTCCCATTTGCTTTTATTATAATTAAGTTTTTTGTTTTGATTAAATTTTTTGATTTTATAAATTTTTTGAAATAAAATGAAACAATATAAAGTAACAATGTAATTACATATAATATCGAGATGTAACCAACAATATTAAAGATTTTAGTTTTTTAGATAATTTTTGATCATTTGCATCAACTCAAAAAATCTCATATCTCTGGGAAGTACCGTTAAGAAATAAGAGCAAATGCAATTTCAAACAAAACCCTAGACTTCAAGCAAAAATATTTAAAAAAAAAACCTTCTCCTGTAAAATTTTATTTTTGTTGGTCATAAATATGTATGTACAAATGTATATTAAATTTTTTTAATTTGATAATAGTTTCAGTAAAATACGTTCGATACATCAATGTAGCGATATATTCGAAATAATAAATATCGATACTCTTAAAAAATATTGATTCGATATATATCGCTATATTTTTTCAATTTGCCCATCCCTAACCGCAATATTAAAAATTTAATTTTCATATTTGACCATAGTATCTATTAATTGGCGCTTTATTACAGTAATGTATACAAAATAGAAGAATAGCAGGTGGTATCGATAGCTTAGCTTTGCTTCTTATAACTGCTAACTAGTGTCACTTATGTCAACGTTTGAATATGTTTACATAGGGACTGAAATGTCAAATGTGTTTAAAGTGTTGTAAAAGCAATACCATCTGTATAAATACGCCTTAATGTAGAAACTCATTGATTACTACACCTCAAACTTTGTGTTAGCCATTTATAAAATTTAAAATAAAAGCTTGAAAACTTTGGTGCGAAAAGTATCAGGAAGGAAATAAAACAAAAAAACTCTCTCCTGTAAAATTTGATTTTTGGTGCTTACGTTATTTTCGCGGTAAGGGCTCGATATGAATCTTCTACTCAATTACGTAATTTTGTTCTGGCGGGTCCATGATTGCCCATGGGCACACTGGGTTCACACAATGAAAATGTTCTTTTAGAAAGTCTGAGTTTACGGCTGAGAGGGGAAGAGAAAATGCTACTATTCTCCCCTATCAGATTTATATACTGTGGTTTAGGGTATCATTAGACCGAGCTTGACTGACTATACTTCTTAACTTGCTTTTTATATACTCCATTGTGGCTCTTCGTTCTCTATAACAACACTGGGTTTTTTAAAATAAAACTTCTTAAAAAAGAAATTCACAAAAATTTCTCGGAAACAGTGTTTTTTCAAATTCTTAAACTCATGTGGTAAAATAAAAAAAATAGACACCCTACACAGTCACGTGCCAATAACAATTACCTTCATGAAAGTTGTAAACACTCGTTTTGCATGTGTGTTATGATGTGTAGGTATTCCATTTTTATTATCCTTTCTTTAGAAGCGTGTAGCTCTCATCATAACCATTTCTTGTTGTACATTCATTAAAATAAAAACTGGCAACCAACTGTGAAGTTTGCAAGACGAATTTAAAATTTTCTGCAGCTTTAAGAGAAAATATGGTTTTAGCTTATTTCAAAACTTTAAGATATGTAAACTGTGATAATTATTAAAGAAAAAAAACTACTTAGAGGCGCGTGTAACAGATTTACAAATAAACAGTTATTTTTTTTAAGAATTTTATAATTTCAGCTTCAATTCTTTTGAATTTTTTTTTAAATACTTTTTTTCATAAAACTGCAATAATTTTATTACAATTCATTAACTTTTTTATTATTTGTCTCAATATTGCATTAACAACTGTGTCCAGTTTTTAATCGTAATCGTTTGAGCATTCAAAAAATTAAATAGCAATAAATAGATTCCAATTGAATAGTTAACACTTCTGCCACATTTGACACTTGTTGCCGCCGTCATAAGGGATACAAATCCTTTTATGTTTTTGTTTGTGGTTGAGAGAGCTTTTATTTGCATTTCTACACGTCAATTGATTTGCATTTTTCTAACGATTTATTTTATATAACTATTTGAACGTAATTAAGTCTGGGTTCACACTATGAAAATTTTCTTTCAGAAAGTCTGAGTTAATTGATGAGAAGGGAGAGAATAAAAGCATGTTCTCTTTGCCTCTCACCAATAAACTCAGACTTTCTGAAAGAAAACTTTCATCAGTGAACCACGACTTAATTTGAATCAAAGAAACAAGATTGCGCACTCAGCCGTACAGAAAAAATTTCTACTGCGCATCTACGTCATCATAGACTAAATATGAGTGTTTGTTGTAAAAAATGTAAGACATACACAATCTTGTATCTTTGATTCATGTACTGTAATGTTAATTAAGTTTTTTTGAGAGTCGCAACTAGGGATGGGCAAGTTGAAAAAATATATCGATATATATCGAATCGATATATCTTTAGAGTACCGATATTTATTATTTCAAAAATATCGATATATCGATATATCGAACGTATTTTGCTGAAACTATTACCAAATTAAAAAATTCAGTATACCTTTGTACCAACATATGTATGTATGAACAAATTAATTATGTATATGTAATTACATTGTTACTTTTTATTGTTTCATTTTATTTAAAAAAAAATTAATAAAAACAAAAAAATTTAATTAAAACAAAAAATGCAATTATAACAAAAACAAAAGGGAAAAATATAAATAAACCATATGAAATAAAAAAAAAAATAAATTACGAAAAATTTCAATGGAAGTAAATAAGTCATGGTAGTACATACCAACTTTCCTTAAAATTTGAATTGCACCCGAAAAGAACCAACTGGTTTTAGTCAAGCCAGTAATCATCAGATATGGACATCAGGAGCACTCTCTGTTTTATGTGCTCTCCAGTCAATCTGCTTTTTGTATCCGGCACTGCTTCTAATAAATGCCAATCATTTTAGATCTTCATATTAGTTTAAAAAAACATATGATGCATGCAATGATTCCAATTCTTAAAAAACATATTGCTTGAAAAACTTTTGAAAAATGTTGAGTTCTTAATGAAGACTGACTTTAAAAAATATCGAATTCGATAGTCGTATTTCAATATCGATACAACGATATATCGGTATTTAAAATATCGGCGATATATATCGATTATATTTTTTTTAAATATCGATATTTTGATATATCGATATTTTTTGCCCATTCCTAGTAGCAACAAAACTCACCAGATTTCTATCTCACATAGTCATAGTCAACTAGCTTTTATATTCATTGGGTACTACTGCCTATGCTATTATTTTCATTTCATCAGTGTGAACTTTTGTACACGGAATTTTAACCTTGACAACGTCTTTTAATTTTTCTTTTAAACATTCTTTCACTTCTGCACACACAAAGTTTACTTTGGCAACTTTTGTGTTCTTTTGTTGTTGTTCGACAATACATACATGGGTGCCTCGGTAGGCTAGCTGGTAGTGAGCTTGTATATTAGCGCCGGGGTTGCCGGTTCGATTACGGCCTGAAACTCTGGTTTCTTTCCTGCAGACAAGCGTAGATCTTCGCGGAAGTAGCTTAGGGAGAATAAAAAAAAATGAAACTTTTTATTTAGGATGATTTCAAAAATGTCTGTACTCACCCCCATTCTTTTTTCCCTTATCTCCTATAAAATAATGACTTTGCAAGGTAAACTTTGTGTGTGCAAAAGGGGTCTTAGAGCATTTTAGCATCGAAATATATCGAATTTTGTCAAAGCGCGATTAACAGGTTAACTTTTAATCGCAATTGCGATGAAATGCAAACCCTAATTCAATCTTACAACAGAAACAAATTATTATTAAATTTTATTTCTCAGCAAAATCTTTGGAAAATATGTGAAGTGAAAATAAGAATTTTTTTGAAAAAATCTTAGAAAATAAATAGCTAAATTGAAATATGTAGATACATGCATATGTACAAACATTTGTACTTCATTCATTGGTCAACTAAATATAGACGAAACTCCAAATATATGTACATATGTACATATGTAGTACTCGTATAAAAGCATTTAGTCGAAAAGTGTTTTTCTATGTATTCCCCAGCGATGTGGAGATGAAGCTGATGAAGTTGCTCTACTACAAAGTTAAATTGTTTGAAAAACGTTGTCAGTAATTAGAGGATGATGTTAAAAACTGGTAACGTCTGTTATTTGACAGACATTGAACTAATTTTCATATTTTCTTTAACTTCAAACACCTAAAAAAGATATACATAAGCGACTCCATCTCATGTTTGTTCGTTTATGTTTGGACGTTTTGTACATTTTGTTTGGGGGGGGGGGGGGGGGGGGAGAATATACATATTCATTAATTTTTGTTGGTGGCAGATGAACAATTTGAAATTGAAATGAAAGTTTATTTTTCAGATACATACAATCAACATCATCGACATCATAGCAAAAATTGTAATTTGTTTTAAAATCATCACCATCGTTCTCATCTTTATCCAATGGCCTCGTCCAACGTTCACTCAATTCTTAGGAAATGCAAACTTCAATTAAAGTAATGTTTATATACTCTTTAGATTTTATTAGGTTTACTAACTACCAGTGACACGCTTTTGCTAGAACGTGTATATAATTCTTATGTACTTGCCCCAAATTGTTGCCTGTGCTGCAAAGCTAGTATGTGAATGTGTTAAAAATTTAAAATTTCCTCAATTGAATCTTTTTTGTTACGTTTTGCTGGCATACTTTGTTCAAAAAAATTTGGCTTCTTTTTAAATTCCACAAATTAATTTGCCCTCAAACGAAGTTGACCAGTTGGCATACTACAAATAATTTCTTTGTAATCTTAGTCTCGGTTCACACTATGCAATAGTATGGGGTACATACTTTCATTAACTTGAATATTCTCTAATTTTTTCAAATTCGGAAATATCAACCTGAAGCTAGCTGTGATAAATGATGATTTACTAATGGCTAATTTCATCAATTCTATTTAAATATCAATTTATATTTAAACAGTGTTCGATAGATTAGTGGAAAACACAAACGCTAATAGCATTTGTGTAGAAAATCATTAAAAAAATAACGTTTCACTGTTTTTCATCTTTCGAACACAAACAAATACTGTTCTTATCCAACTCAACAAGAGATTAGAACATTGAATACCGTTCGGTTTTTTTCAAAAACCACAAACTTCATTATTTTCGGTTCAGCTCATTAATGTTCGTTCCTTTTGGCTGGTAAAAAAAACCAAAAATTTTTTACAAAAACAAAATACACATACGAAAAAAAACAAAAAGCCACCAAAATAATTTTACACAAACGAAACATATACACACACAAGCTGTTCCTCTTGCGGTTTTTTGTTTGTTTATTTCTTTATCAATGTAAAAAATGTTTGTCTACAGTATCACTACAATTGTTCTGTTTTTAACGAAGAACAGAACACTATATAATGTTCGCTCGTCTACACAATCACTAAAAAAAAAATGTTGTTCTTCGGTGTGTGAACCGAACGCTAAATAATGTTCTGTTTATTTTCGAACACTATATTAAAAAATATAAATTCTTCATATAATTGAAATTTTTTTGACATGAAAAACAAATTTTAAACATAATTTGACATTTAAATAAAATTGGCGGAATAGGCCATAATGTGATGATTCGAAGACTTTTGTTTTGCCGCCTTTAAATTTTTTCTATATTGAAGGCCAAGGCAGTGTGCCTTTGGCTTTAAGATATACCTGTTTAGTAAGAGTTTACACTCTAGACTTAGGGCAGAATTTCTTCCAATAAGCCAATTTAATTGAACTTGTGTTTGCCTAATGGTCGAAATTAGACCATAAATTTTTATGTATATACATATAAAGAAAACATAGTTCATCTAAGTTTATATGAATTTAAATGTTTCGAGCATTTAATTTTTTTGTCTTAGCCGATCGATTTGGCGAGGACCAACCTCTGGTTCACATGTTATCTTTCACGTAAATTTAATTTTGTAAGATCAATATAAGAAATATTAAAAAAAAACCCGAAACACAAAAAAGTATCAAGAAGTCTCCTATAGATGCTAATCCACTCAGGACATGGCATTTTTAACTTTATGTTTCTATGTCTAGTATTACCGAAAATTAATCAAAGTACCAAATGTAAAACGAAAAAGTCCCAAACAGCTCTCCCTTACATATCTCAATTCAATCAGGACCGTGCATGCATAATTTTATCTTAATTAGTCGAATATTAAAAAAATAACGTTTCTGAGTGTGTGAGCCGAACGCTAAATAACGTTCTGTTTATTTTCGAACACTGATTTCAAGTCATGTGAAACTTTATTTGACCTAAATTAAATAAATAAAACATGACGCGTTCAGTTTTTGGACATATGATTTGGATGATTTTCAGCAGGGGATTATATTTTGGACCAATACAATTTTTAGTGGTAAACATAATAATGTCATTATTAAACATAACATGTTCGGAGACAACCATAGTGTACTTGTGGATTATAGATGGGGACAAATTTAACAATAAAAGTTTTACGTTTAAAATAGTTGTGTTAAAGGTGATCATATCGAAAAATAAATAAATTCATGGATTTAATCTTTAATGTTCTGCCAATTATACGAATAATCTTTTTATTCACTTCACTACAAGTATAATCTTAATAAAATGTGGGGGATAAATAAAATGAATTACAAGCATGTTTATGTTTTTTTTAATGTTTAAACCATTTTTCTCTTAAATATTCTAAGCGAAAATTTTACCCAAATGTCGTACAAACAAGTGCGGGTACATAGTGGATTAAGATGCATTTGAAACAATGTCTGAAACCTACAGTTTTATGTGCATTAAATACATATTATACATTTAATAAATTTTATGGTATGTAAATTAATATGTATGTACTTACATACTTATGTATGTTAAATATGTGTAATTTAATGCCAACATGAAACAAGCTGCTGTTCCAACAGAAAGCCTTAAGTATTTTTTTTTAACAACTTTGTTGTTATGAAAATATTTTTTTATTTAACATCATACGCAGGCAACCATATTATGGTTGTGACTTCTTGATGAAGGACTTATTTAACTATTGCTATGTTCATACGCCGATATAAACCACTTATTTCGCTCTTATTTGAAACATGCTGTTCATAAGATTCATTCCTGTTTAATTTTGATATTTTTTTGGTGTGTTGCGAGTGTGATTTTATTGAAAATAGATAATAGATAAGAGATAGGTAAAACTATATTATTTAGCACTTTTATTATTACTAGTGTTCGCCTTATGGTCAAATTCGACCATGCATATTTTTATTCACTCAGGACCATGCATGTTTAATTTTATCTTTATAAGTTGAATATTAACGAAAATTCATAAAGTACCAGATGAAAAGCAAAAAGTACCAACATTTTTCATCCTATAGGTTCTCATTCACTCAGAACCCTGCACCTATAATATTATGTTTCTAAGTTCAATATTATAGAAAATATTAAAATTATAACATGCAGTACGGCAAAATATAAAAGCTTTTGAGGATTGTAATTTGACTTAAAATACACATTCGAATAATATGAAAATTTATGTAAAAGAAAAAAATTAAATTTCCCGTATTTCCCTTTTTTGATATTTTTTTCTTCCCATTGTGGTTCGGTTGACAAGCAAAAGAAGAAAGTGTTCTTAACTGTTTCGCCTGTGCCGTTTTATACATACAATTTATATGGTCGAAATATTCGAAAACCGGTTTCTGGAAAATGTCGAATAATCGACCACCCTATATTTTTTATTATTTGCCAATTGGAAAAAAATAATTTTTTTGAATGCGTGTTAGTAGCAAATTTGAACGCTTGTAACTCTAAAAATATAGAACAGATTTTAATAGTGCACTTCTGTAAGAAAATGCCTTTCAAATGGTCTATATTTTGTTTAAATCAGTTGACATACAAAGAAGGAAAGTGTTCTTTAAAACAGTGGAAACAGAAGTGGGAAAGCGAAACACGAATATTGCTGTCCGTTTGAATAAAAAATTGTTGTCTGTGAAAAAGTATGGTTACCATAATGTTTTAAAAAATTTTTTTCGTTAAGAATAGTTTTGTTTTGAGGTGGCCATATGGAGAAATATATTATCTTTGCGTGTACCCCCTTGTTTTAGTTTTTTATTTGGCGCAGTAGATTCATTATTTCAACTCGCATCCATCCAAAATAGCGATAAAGAAATGTCCTAAAGTATTAACAAATTTGAGCAAAAATCTAAAAAATTATTATAAAAAGTCGTAATTTTAAGTCTAAAATTTGGATTACAAAGCATTTTTGCTTATAATTTTCCGAAACGATTTTAGAAGAAATATTTGGAAAAATTTTAATTTTAATTTAAAGCCCAAAAATATGTTCCCGTAGTACCAGAATAAATTCTGTTCAGCCGCTATCTGGATATCTGCCAATAAGGAGCTCGAGCAAGCTTAAGTTTGGCTGCAACATACATATTGGCACTATGCGCCCACGATTTGGCGTAAAAGCAACAAATAATAATATATATGTATATTTACTTATACCACCGAGACTAAAAATCTGAGGGACCGATTATAGTATTCTCAATTTTGAAGCCTAGCGATATTTTCTTTTTTTTTTTATCATTTATAAAAACATTCACATTGTAGCTTAATAATATATATTAAAAAATGGCACATAAGTCTTTTAAAAGGCATATCGCTTGTGTATTTATGTTATATATGAATATGTCTTGCCTGTTAAGAATTAAAAGAACATTTTTTTTTCATTGGAAAAATGAAGAAAAACACTTAAAAAAAAATATGTAATGTGATGTCAAAATATTTGTGTATAATTTCTGTTAAAGTAGTTGATAAAAGAAAATTATTTAAAAACAATAATAGCAGCCAGAAGTACATAAGAACGACAAAATAAAAACTAACAATGTCGGCAGTTCTAATTTGAATACAAAATTATTAATTATTTAGTAAGATGGCTATTTACTGCAAAAAAGAACTGCCCCTATTTACAATTTTTTTATCTTTTTAATATCGTTTTAGTTATAAAAAAAAAATTTTTATTTATTCTATCAGGAGTTAATATCGGTTATGCGTAAACCAAACTACAGGTCACGTAGGTAATATGCGTTTGTGTGGAATTTTGTGACGCCTAACAATATTGGCCCTAGACCTACATTTAAGTTACCTATGAATTAGATGAATATTTGATTTATTATCGTTGGTTCATACTTTAATATATGAAGCTTCAATAAATAATTCATATATAAGAAAAAACATTAGGCAATAATTTTTAACCCCACTGTTTGACCTTTTATTTAGGGAAATCCCAACAAAACACGGACACACTCGGTGGAGTACCAATTATAACTCAGAAACATTTTTTTAAAAATCCAAACAAATAACAAAAAAAAAAAAAATCACCAGTATAAATATCGTCCTGAAAAAGAACCTGAGTGACAAAATCTTTTAAATTAAGAACAAAAATATGTTATTATAACCTAAAAAAAATATAATAAACTAGAAACGTAAGGGCAACCTGTCCGTGAAAACCTGGGTTCGATTCCAAGCTCAGTCAAGAATGAAAAATTATCAAAAAATTTTAATTTATTTCATGTTGTAAAATTGCTTTCTTTATAAAAATAATTTAATGAAAATTAAATTCAATGAACTGTAGAATGAGTAAAATATCAAAATTTTGATTAAAAACCATAAACAGTTCAATAAATTAATCACAATACTTATTATTTTGTTCAAAAATTTCATCAGAGCCTACATACAAGCCCCAATCCCGATATATACAAAAAACTACCAAAAAATCTTTTGTAATATGACCAATTTCTGGGGGGGGGGGGTTGTTCCATATTTGACTATAGCCGATATGGAGAGCTATTAAATTTAATTTGAAAGGATAAAATCCCCCTATATTATTGATGTTATTTATTTTGGCGTGGCCACATGATTCTCCATACGCCTCTTTTAGGGTTAATGCCGTAATATACTTTTTCTCTTGTCTAAATGTTTTTTATTTATAATTAATCCCTATAGATCCGAAATAAGGGTTTCTATTGAAAATTATTCTGTAATTTTCAAGTTAGTAGTGATACCCCATATGCCGGGCTGGCCTAACTCTACTTAATTTTGGTTATAATTTAATTAAATTTGTTTCTCTAGCTAATAAATTAATACACTCACAATATTCTGTACGTAAAATTAACCGAAATTGTAATATTAAATAAATGAATATTCAGCTTAAAACCGGTCTGGTTGGTTAACGTGGTAGCACGCACAGATCTAGGCGTGCTGCAAGTAGAGTCGACAGTGACTCCGTTTTGGCAAGTTTAAGTAAGTTGTGAAAACGAGCCTAAAGAATTATAAAAATAGAATATGGGAATTTTTTACACAAAACAAGCAAATCACTTTTTAGAGATATTAAAAAATTTATTTTTTTGATAGTTAAATTATATAAAATAACTGAACATTTATTTGTTCTTCATTTAATTTTACATACAGAAGACTTTCGCTTAATCAACGGACAATATTAACTGCAACTGAAAATCCGTATTAATGTGCACTGAGTTTTTTGAATAAATGTTAGAATAAGTTAATTATAAATTTGCTTGGAATTTTAAATGTTTTTTTATTTAAAAACTAATGAACGGAATACTTCTTAAGCAAACTACGGTCCGTTACTGTAATAATATTGTGAGTGTAATAATAGTTTTTTTTTTTTTTACTAAGTTTTTATAGATACAAAAACAGTCATGTATTATCACGGTGGCTAAAAACCTTCGAAATATTGTGGGTTTGTTACGTTAATCTTCATGTAAGTATTTTTGGCTTTTTGAAGGCTCTGAAATTTGGTTTATTAAATTCTCATTAATTGTTTGTCAGCGCAAAAAAAAAAGAAAAGGGTTTTAGTGATAAGATTAGTCATAGTTAATTAAATAATATTTTAATTTCAATAATTTTATTTTGGCTATCTTATAAAAAAAATAAATGTGAAAACATTTAGCGAAATCACAAAGTGACCTAAACTCCTAAGTCAAAATTAAATGAAAAATAAATACACTGCTGGTCATCATGTTAGCGCCTCCTCTATGTGTTTATTATGTTTGCTCTTGTTGTTGGGAATATACTAATCAGTGATGCCATTACGATACGAAAGATAAATTATTCGTGTCTTTTGATGACTACAGGTACCAGTATAATCCTGCAATTTTTCGTATCTTTTGAAGCTGTATGCAAAATGTACAGACATAAAATATTAAACTTTCCGTCTCTGACAAAGTTTTTTAGAGTTATCATTTCGTTAAAAATACTTAAAAAAAACCAGTGACAACCAAATACAAAAATAACATGTATTTTGTTGTAAGATTTCTAAAAGTGCTTTTACACGATCTGTATTTAGCAGTGTACTTGTCAAACTTCTGTAAATGTCAGATGGAATTAGCAGTGTAAAATTTTTATATGATTTATTGTGTATGTGTTAATTTTTACAAAAATGATTTTGTTTTGATAACACTACGTGACAATTTTTTGACCAAATGAATTTGACACCTAATCTTTATGTAAGATTTTCCGCTGAATCCGAATATGAAGTCAGAATTGTCAAAAGTAGAACAGTTTTTGAGATATTCCAAAATAACCGTTATTTGTTTTTTCTAAAAAAGATGCTGTGACTGAAATGCAAATATCCAAAAAATTAAATTAAATTATCCTATTTCAATACGAACATTTTGTGCCCTATAGGATCCAGATCGGTGCAAAATTGACAAGGTTACAGAAGATTAATGGAATTAACCCACAACAAATAAATATACAAAGCTAAATTTTTAGTAACAATAAATATTTAAAATTGCTTAAACTATTGAATTTCTATGTGGGTTAATTTACTTAATCTTCTGCAGCTTTGTCATTTTTGTACCAATCTATGTCTTGTTGGGCGCAAAATGTTCATATTATAATAATCTAATGTCGCATGCAATAAATCATTAGGATTTTTAAATCATTGGCTTAAACAAAATAACTTGAAAAGAGCAAAATTGAGCAAAATCATAAAATTTTCAATGAAGCTTGAACTTTTGTCCCCTGCAACTCTGTCATTTCTTGACCAATCTTCACAAGCAATCCATGGTTATTTAAGAAATTTTATAACCTTTCACTAGAAAGAAAGAATTTCCTAATCCGTTTAAAATTTTTGAAGATATTTGCATTTCAGTCACATCATCTTTTTTAAAAACACAAATAACGGTTATTTTGGAATATCTCAAAAACTGTTCTACTTTTGACAATTCTGACTTGATATTCGGATTCAGCGGATATTCATTTGGTCACGACTTTGTTGAAATCTTCAAAAATTTTAAATAATGATGATTATTGCAGTTAGGTGACTTTAGCGAATTAGAAAAAATATAGTGGTTATTCAGGGAATTTTGCTTGTTGCTCAGTGAAATTGAACAAAATGCAAAATATATTTCTAAATTCATGGTGTTACACATGTCGTATGATAAATTTACGTACACATGTACAATAATCATACGCCATCATAAACAACAGAACAAACTGCGCAAATTCTAAAAATTATGAACGCATTAGGCATTCGTTTAAAATTGTTCCCCACAATATTTTCCTTCGTTTTCTGCTTTACAATCGGTTGTTGGTCAACAAAAAACTAGTAGCAGCAGCACGATTAACATGTCCACACTTCCGTTTTACGAAGTGTTGGAAATTTGAATTTCTAACGGTTATTTTTCGTTCCATAGGCGAGTGTTTATATGAGTGTGTGTGCGAGATGACGTAGCTTAGGAAATTCACCACAATTTTTGTTAAATGAATGTATGACTGTGTGCGTTTGTTTGTGTTCGTGAGTTTACCAAACAACATGTGGTTGGTTAAAAAAAAACCAAAAACAAAATCTCATCATTCCTTAAGTGTGGCATATAAATCCGTCTTCTTGTGGCTGTATGGTTTCACTGTTGCTTCAAATTTAAAGCACTCCAGTTCAACTAGTCCGACTAGTTCTGATCTAATAAAAAAAAAAACGTGGAACATTGTGCAGTAAGATTTTGTACATTAAATAACATTTTTTTTTTAATTTATTAAAAAAAACCAATTAAGTTTTCTTGGTGTTGAATACAAATTTAGTTTTTTTTAAAATCTAAAATTCAAAATATCTATTTTAAAGTTCTTCTTGTTTAGTGTTTAAAGTGAAAATACAAATAAAAATTTTAATATTACAAAATTAAATTTAATGCTTTTTTCTCCCTAACGTTTTAAAATAGATTGTAATAAAAGTAAAGACCATTTAATAAAAACGGTGAGTAAACAATTTGAAATATTTGAATAATAAAATTTTTTAAGCTAATTGTTTAGAGCAAAAAATAAATTCTAATTCAGAATATAAAATATTTAACAATTTTAAAAGTAAAAAGAAAATTGGTTAAAATGTTAATTTTTCTAGTGATTAAATTTCTAAAAACTATTTAACTTGAAAAATAATTGAATCCTACTAATATTATTAATGTGAGAGTTTGTATGTTTGTTAGTTTGTGGCTTATTCACGCGAAATAAGCTTAATGGATTTGGATGAAATTTGGTATACGGATAACATATAGCCCAGATTCAAATATATAGTACTTCTTAAGAGGTTAAAATGGGTTTCCCGTTTTTTGGTACTTTTCTCTTTTTGATAAATTTGGTACACAGATTGCATATGGTCCAGATGAAAATATAGGATACTTTAAAGGGAATAAAATTGTTACATTTTAAGGGGTAAAACGGATAAATTGGTACTTTTAAGTCTACATTAACATACAGTGTACTTTCTGGGGTCCTAAAACGAGGAAAAACTGGTACTCTTTTACCTTTTCGAATAATCTGATAAGAGGTGTCATGTGGCCTAAATTAATTTAAAGAGTACTTTTATGATCTAAACACGAAAAGAATTGGTACTTTTTTAATTCTTCTTTGAATTTTTTCTATTGTATACCGATTGAATATAGTCCAGTGGCTGCAATATACATACAGTAGAATCGCGAAAAAGTTAACTTTCGGAAAAGTTAATCTTGCGGATAAGTTAACCGAATCTTAGCGTGCCTACGCCGCTCTAAAAAGTTAACTTTTAGTTAACTTTTCTGAACGTTTTGATAAAAAACATCGTAAATCAGCAGAAAGTAAAGAATTTGAACAAGTAAAGAATTTGAACAAAAAATAAAGATATTCAAGGGAAACTAATAGCGTTGGATTATGGATATCAAAAATTAGAAAAAAATGTTTGAAATTCCCGAGGCAATGGTGAATAAATATGAAAAATCTGAGTTTATTTTTGTTATTATGAAAACTAAGCCATTTAATTTTAAATTTAAAATAGTTAGATATGCTCTAATTTTCCCGTGAACGAAGTTACGGCTAAAAGCGTATCAAGAATAAAAACTGGGAATTAAGCACGACAAACAAAATCTTGTAAATTAAAAATTTTGCATTCTCAAAAAATTACTTTGATAATGAACTGGCAAGTGCACGGCTAAAAAAACTAAACTGGCAACATGCTTTATTTTTTGCGATAACAATAAAGCAAGTTGTTTTTGTTTTCATTTTGTTGTTTCTTTACCTTCTTACAACTACAATTAATGTTGGAAATATTCCAATCAATTGTAGTGGGGAATGTAAGAAAACTCACTGCTTATTGTTGTTGTTTTTGTTTAAGCTTTGATATTGTTACAAGTAAACCCAACCACAATGTGCTAAAGTTGGTTTAAGCAAATGTGCGAATACATGTGAATTATATGAGGCAAACCATATTGAACTTGAGGAAACTTTCTGCCTAGTTTACTGAAACTGTCATTTGCTTAAGCAAGGTGCGAATCTAATCGCACATTCCGTACGGAATCAAATGTTGTTTTATTTTGTTTTTTTTTTTTAAATACATTTGAGAGAGTTTTTTTTAATTGTTGACAGTAGGTTAAGCAAGGCTTTGCATATTATGGTTAGGCCTAAAAGCTGTTGCTTATAATTCCTATACGCTTAACAGTTTTATTTTGCTTTTTATCTTTAGTTTTTCTAATATCTATTTGGAAGAAGTTTCCTGACGATCTGGCCTAAGCAACTATTATAATGCGCATAGGAATAGTTTATCCCTTCAACAATAAATTTCAGTGTTTTTATCAAAAATATAAAATGGGAATTAAGCACGACAAACAAAATCTTGTAAATTAAAAATTAAACTCCCAAAAAATTACTTTGATACTAAAAGCTGGCCTTAAAAACATATTTTCTTTAAAATATTCTAAAAGAATTTGAAATTAAAGTTTGCATTACGGACTTCAATAAACAATAGCAGAAAGAGTAAAACATTTCGTCAAATATTTAAAATGATATTGTTAAGTTTCGAACTGATCTTAAAGCAGGTGTTGAGTTTGCTGCATTTTCTTGATTAAGGTTTTAATTATTTTAATTAAAATTTACAAATTTAGTTTATTTTCGCGAATTTAGACAATGTTAATAAAATGTATTTATGTTTATGAATTAAAATTTTCTATGTTAATAATTTTAAAAGCGTAATTTTTTTTATCTTTTGTTTAAAATTAAAAATTTTTTTGAAAAGTTTTAACGCGTTTTGTTGGTTTCTGGTATTTCATGTTTTTTTTTGCAAAGATGTTAGCAAAAAACGTGACTGTTACTTTGTTTTTATTATTTTGTTTTATGTACATCTAGATAACGGAAAGGGCCAAAGTTTCTAAATTAGGTACAAACATGTCAATACACAACATCCGCCGAAATGTAGGCAGGATTGGAAAGGTGGGCATGGCACTAAAAAGATTTATTTATATCTGAGGTAAAGTTTATATAAGTATCGGCATAGCCGAATGAAGCACTGCTTGTTGTTTTATTTTTATTTTTTTCTAGATTTGGGGCCTTATTTTAGTGCCTTTTGACATACTGCACGCCGAACAATCAACTTTATCATTGCAAACATTTTGCGAACGCAAATTTTCTCGAAATATTTCGGTCTGCTGTGGAGCGCCCAAGACCGCAGCCAAATTTATATATGTATCTTTATTTCTATATTCCCAAAGTGCTTAAAAGGGCTTCCTACCGAAAAACTCTCAATTTCAAATTAATTTGACTTTCATAACTTAATGTGAACGTTAATTTATTTCAATAATACACTTTTTCCATTTTCTAATTTTAGCCTTAATATTCTTATGGCCTCCGGTGTCGCATAAGAAAAACATTTTTGTTAAACTGAAATATAATGGTAGGGGATTTTAACCAATTAAATGTTTCCTTTACAAAACTTTTAAATACATATTCGCATAAAAATGCCATGCTCAGCTAAAAAAATAATTTTTCTTTACTCTGAATACAATCAAAATATTACGAACAAAGCAAATAAATAACGTCCTTGTATACTATCATACCCTTCACCATAGGTAATCCTATAGTAGGGGCGTTTGTTAACTTTTCCAGTAAAAAAATTTTACTCTCAAACTGGCTCATTCACAAAAAAGTAAACGAACGGAAAATTGCAAAAATTTGGAGGTTAATTCAAACATATGACCGCTTAAAAGCTTAGTGTTGTAAGATATGTGTTATAAAGACTACCCAGTATATATTGTTTTTGGTACTTGATGCATTGCATTTATATAATTATAAATTCGTAGCAAATGTATTTATTAAATGGACTTGACTGTGGAAGCTTTTAGACTTGTTTAGTTTGTACATGACTTTTAATTTTGTTTCTAGTTAAATAACATACGCAAATATACGAATACTCGATTTTGATAATCGGTACCCTGAATAATTTGCAGTTAGAAGTTACTTAAATTTAATTTAATTTACTTTTCAATAATACCTATTGAAAAACTAGTTTTAAGTTTCTGCTGCATTTTTAATTCAGTTTTTTAAATGTTTTTTTTTTACAAATTAAGGACTTTTTGTTTGCAGATTGTATGTTTTTGGCTTGCTTATTATATTGAATCATATGTTTTTGTTTTCTACTGGATTTAACAGGCAAACATTTGCTCAGTTAAAATTTGAATGCTCTATGCTGACAACTGTAACTTAACTCTCTCAAATTTATGTGTAAGCGAACACATTTCAGTAAAATCCAGTACAAATTCGTGAATTATTTTGCAAATTTTGGGGTAAACGAACGCAGCTATTGTATATATCGAGCTCTGACCGCGAAAATAACGTAAGCGCCTAAAATCAAATTTTACAGGAGAGAGTTTTTTTTATATTTTATTTCATATACAATTTGTATGAAACTTGTCGCTTACGATAAAATGGTTTTTGCTATAAATTCGTAATAGTACCTTATGTGACCATGACATTTTAGGAGATGATGCAGGTGTTGCCAATGAAGTCATTTATTAAAAAAACGAAAATTGAAAATGATGTTGCTTAAGTTATTTTCGCGGATCCTTATGAGTAGCGAAGTTGATTTTACGCTGTCCGTCTGTACGTTGAAATGGGGTTTCCGAAGACCCCAGAAACGATGGGGACTGGGTTGTTATATATTTATATTACATATATCACGTTTAAGTGACTAAGATATTAGCAAAAAGCTACTACTGCTTCTTATTTTACACATAAATCCCCTGTTGTTGTAACATCCCACAAAATGGGGGCGGGATTAGAGAAGTTGGCGTGGCACTTCCCATACAAAGACGTTGTAGATTTATGTATATTTGAACCCGACAAGAGCCATCGTTTACAAATTAGGTACAAGCATATTGGTTATCAATACACAACATCCGACGAAATGTAGGCGTGATTGCAGAAGTGGGCGTGATACAATATACGGTATTTATATAACTTTCTGTTCTTATCGCACCACAGTGATGGGCATATTAGATTCGGCATAACCGAATATAGCACTCTTACTTGTTTTTACTTATTTTCATTAATTTAATTTAATAAGTTTTCATACTGAGCGAGATAAAAATTAAACAAAATCTTAATTCAAACGACTTTTTAGAAGATAAACAAGATATATTGAGCTTCTAAGGCCCGTATTCACAACTCAGTTGCGCTATCAACTGAAAGCACAACTGGGGCGAAATTCTTAAATAAAATGCACGTAATCATGGAGTCGGCTTAAATTCGTCAATCTATTGCAATAGATTTATTACGCCGCACCGTGTGTCATATTTAAAAATAGCGGTCAAAAGTATATAAAAAAGGTGCATATTGAATCACCCTGAATTTTTGGTTTCTGAGGTTCCCAGTACCCATGTTCTGTAACTGTGAAACAAAATATTCCATCGTTTCTCGAAAAGTGAGAAAAAAGTGTGTCTGTAACTCATGTCGAAAACTATCAAAAGAGATTACACACAGTTGGATTTTTCCTATCAGATCAATTTTATAATATCGAGAATATCTTTTATTTTAAAAAAACTTTATTGCGTGGGCCTATACCTCCCAATACAGATAAGGAAAAGGGTTGCATTGTCGTTGTGCCTTCCTTTGTTTCTTTACGGGCTGGAGGTTTTTTCGGGAATTTCCCAACATAATTTTACGAAACTTAAACTTTGTTTTAATCGTGTAGTTAGATACATTTGTCGTCTAGGGTATAGAGAACACATATCTGGTCATGTGGTTTCAATATTAGGTTCTGATTTCCAGAGTTTTATTAATTTACGGTTAATGATTCAATTTTATAAGATAGTAAAGTATGGCAAACCTTTGTATCTTTTTGAAAAGTTGAGTTTTGGTAGATCTTCAAGAACCAATAGTCTTATTTGTCCAAATCATTCCACATTGTATATGACAAGGTCCTTCCTAGTTAGAGTTGCAAGGATATGGAACAACTGCATTCCAAATAATGAGAGGAAATTTACTAAATCTATTAAGGAATTTAAGAAGACCGTTAAGCAATATTTGTAATTTTTGTATTAGCTGTTACTAATTCAGCAAAGAACTGCAAATTGTACACCTCCATTTATAACATGTAATTTAGCTTAGCTTCAATATTTGTGCAAAAAGGGGGGAAATATATAAACACTGGAAGTTGTGTTTTAAGAATTTAATTTAGTACATAAAATTTCAAATGTATAGTCATAGTGTATTTCTAGATTTATTAGGCCTTATAGGCTTGTAATCAATTTGAATTTCTTTAAATAAATAAATAAATAAATAAATAAATGTCATAACATTGCACTCGAAGCCGATGTGACATTGCAGACGGTGAGAACGCCAGTAACACATATCGTTAACGCCGACTAAAATATACTAAAGTTAAAAGTTTTTCAACGACGGCGGTGAAAATACAACCGTCGGCTATACATACCAAGTAATGTAAAGTGCGACTTAAATGTTTGTTGTTGGCAAAAGAGCTTTGAAAATATTCGTATATTTTTTATAAAAATGTTAAAAGTAAAAGAATTAAACAATAAAAAATGTGCCAAGAACAAAATATTATTATTATTCTTTGTGTTTTGCATTTTTAATTGTTTTTTAGTGTTAAATTTTTTTCTCGCCCCATTTTTATTCGTGAGTTTGTTTGACAGTTCAAAGCGGGAACTTTTCTCACAAAAATGTTACAGACACACTTTTTCTGTAAATTGGCGAGTAATTTCCTTACGTGACAAATAGAACTCGCCAATAAAATTACAGACACAGTTTAGTGAGAAAAACAGCTGTTTGTTTCAACATATGGCATTTTTGTTTCATTTCACACATTTCAATCGAAAAGTTTCTCGACGCGAGAGTTACAGAACACGGGCACAGGTTTTTACTTTGATATAAGTATTTAAAATAGCAACACTGTGCGCCGTCGAACGAAGAACAAATCAGTACCAGGTGACCATGATTTCTTTTAGTTTTCATGTATTTTAGATGTTAAAGTTACTTATTTGTTTTTATTAATGTTTTTTTTTTAATTTAATAGTATTTAAAATGACAATACAAAGTTAGTAAGCTAAAAAAATAGTTTTTAGTTTTGCTTCTGCTAATGCTTTATTTTTTTTAGTTAAATTTTTGTAATATGATCACAATCACGGTTGATAAAGTTGGTACAATTGTACTTTATTTCGGCACAATTCAAAGCTAAAAAAGTACGCTGGTACCCCGTGACTCATTTGGTACTATTTAAAATTGTTCAAACCTATTGATATAAAATGGCAACTCGTATTTACTGTCCAATGAATTTAAACAGAGTTCAGTGCTTGGTGAAAATGGTCTTAAGAAATAGAAAATGCGAAATTTTGTAGCTTTTTTTTATGAAATTTAACGAAAACCCTCTGTATTTTGTTGTTGGATTTTACAAAACATTAATATTTTGCATTTGCTCTTTTGCAAGACCATTTGCACCAAACATTAAACTCCGCTATTGTGAATGTATTTTTTGCACTTGTTCGTTGGATTTGCATATGCCACATTCTAAATTAGGTATCAGTGGCAGCATATAAGTTTGCAATTTCTGATGATATTGACAACTTCTTCAAGAGTTCTAGCAGAAGAGACGACTTGCTCTCCTTTCAAATTATTTTTGAACGGAGCTCTCTTTTCAATATTATTTTGTAACGCAAACTCATAATATTTTGAAATATTCGTCAACCAGATCCACCTTATAAAATGTCGTTTATATTTCTGCAGTACATATTAAAAATTGTTAACACAATAAAAAAAATGATTTAGTGCTATTGGGGTCGAAAAAGTACGATTTTAAAAGTTCCTTTAAAACCACCTTTAAAACGATACCAAAAAAACTAAATTATCTTGCAGAGCTAGTTCAAAAGTTCTGTCCTTTTTTGTGAGGAGACTTTTGTGATTTTTTTAACATTTTTCACATCTTTAGTGACGTCATATATCTGAAGCCGAAAGAATCTGGGGTCTGAAAATTTATGTTTTGCTAAAGTCCAATAACATACAATATTTGTGTTGAATTTCATTGAAATCGGAGGTGATGATGCCGAAAATGCCATTTTTTCGTGATGGTTTTTTCGTGTTCGTTACTAGTACGTTATTGGTTTTCTCATTTATCATCCCTGGTCACAACATTTCTCTCTCTCTCTCTCTCTCTCTTTACACAAACATCAAACCACTTCCTCAATTATAAAACCGGTTAGTTTTTCGTCGTTTTGTGCTGTATACAACGATCTTACTCAGCGAATTTTTGCTGAAAAATTAATCGTATTAACCCTACAAGAAATGAATGAGAGAGTAGTCACATTTTTCATTTTGGTGTTAAGAAAATGATAGAAAGAAATGACCGACATCAAGTGTTCGGTCACATTCGGTCATTTCTTTCTATCATTTTCTTAACGCCAAAATAAAAAATGTGACCACTCGCTCATTCATTTCTTGTAGGGAATCTAACCACTCTGGCTAGAATCTTCAAAACCAACGTGAAATCTGTAGTGCTCTATTGTAGCAAATCTTTAGATGCTGGATCAAGAGACATCATCCGCATTAAACAGTTGCCTTTGGAAAATTCTACATGTGCTTTGGCCCGAAAGAATAAGAAATTTTCATTCCTGGCAAACCATCCCGATTGGAAAAATTTTGTTGCAATCCTATATTCCTTGTAGGTATAATAGGACCAATATACTCCAGCTAGACTCAGCCTTAACTAGTACGGTAATTCTCAATTTTGTAGCTTGTTTCACAAATAATCTCGTTCAATACCAAGTCTCGATCTAATTGCACAGACGAATAATGCCTTTTTGTATATCCTTAAAAAATTACTTTTGATAATTTTATTTTTCTTGTTTTTTTTTCAATGATTCTATTCTTTTTGGCCAGAACTTCTACACTGGTCTCATAATTTATCATCAATCCATGATGTTGTTTGTAGTTTGTTGTTGTTGTCAACTAATATGTTTAAGTTTTTGTTGTTGGCGTTTTTTATTGCCGTTCATAGTTTATAATTGTTGACATAAATAAAAAAAAATTTAATTAACTCTTAATTTGTAATACGTAGTAAGTTAATTGATTAAAATATAATTAACACCAATGCAAAACAGTATCGTAAGGGAAATGAGACATTGAATGTTAAAGATAGACAGACTGTAAATTTAAAATTATGAATAAAAAATCTCATGATGAAGATAAAATGTTGAGGATAATGCAAAATGGACGGAGAAGTAAAGAAAAGAGATGATAAAATAAAAAATGATAATGTCAACTGAATAAAAAATGTTAAGTAAATCCAAATAGATGTTTAGGTAATTTAAGTTTTTAAAACATGAGGCCCATGACGGTCCGAAAAATTTAATCCCTGCTTGTAATGGACTATCCATTTAGGCTGGTTTTTGAGATCTCAGTTAAACTAGGTTAAGTTAAACTGAAAACAAATTTCTGCCGCCATAACCAAGTTTGTATACAACATTTTGAAGGAACAGCTTAGTTTTACTTAACATGTTGGTCTTTAATGAAATAATAAAACATTTCACCGGAAAATTCCGAGTTTCAGACTACGTTAAACTAAGTTTAAACTTAATCCACATCTCAAAAACCCGGCGTTAGTGTTTTTAAAACTGCCGTTTAACAACCGAGGAACACCTTAAAATAGTTAAAATTTTCTACAACCAGCGTTGCCACAACCATAACAAATTTTTAACCAAAATGTAAAAATAAACCAAAAGCAAAAAAAAAAAAATATCCAAAAGTATTTTAGATCAGCTTAAAAATATGTCTATAGAAGATATTGTTGTGCTTGTATCTTGTAGGCTCATTAATTGTTTTGTCAGATGGTCTGGAAAGAACAATAGACTATACAATTTTTCGAAATTTTTAGTGGAACTTCCACCCCCTATACAAAGTTAACACTTATTTTAGTCTATTTAAAAAAGTTTTTGGGTTAGAGCTTTCAACTTTTTTCTTATATTTAAGTAAAACTTTTAAAGTCTTGCTGTGTATTATGGTATCAAAGTGCAAAATTAAGCTGAACTATGCGGTAGATCTTTTATATATGGTAAAGTTGATAGTCTGTTACATTTTAAAGCCTGTATTTATAAAAATATTTCCATGAACATTTTTCTTAATAAACGTTTGTTAAATTTAACAATCGTTTATGAATAAGGGGGTAAGTTTCGAAAAAAATAATTTTTAAGTAGATGCAAAAAGTATTGGTTTTAGATGCACAAGTACCACACATAATTTTAAGGGTCAAAAAAGCAGAGCGGGTAGTTCTTGTTCTAAAACAAAAAATTGGTTATTTTTGTGTTGTAAAAAAGTAACCAAAATGAAAAAAATATGCAAGTACACATTGCAAAAAAAGGAACCAATTTTGGCTGAAAGTAACCAAAACGGCAACGCTGGCAACAACTAAACCGACAACACCCCTGCAAATAATAGGACTAGTCCAAACACGCGTGTAAAGTGTAGCCCACAAGGGACTAGGACTAGTTCAAAAGTAACCCAAACGTATGGAAAAAACATGGTCCTTTTATCATTACGATGTCCTAGGGCATGACCATATAACCCAGCTTTGGACTACAAAGGAGAAGTTTTAAAACTACTCCACTGTATACACAAGAGGATTATTTTTAACTTCGTTTAAAACGAAAACATGTCGTTAAAAAACGAAGACATGTCGTCTCACTACAAACACTTTTTAACAATGACATGGTCCATGTTTGCATTACATCGGACCAGTCCATGGAGTAGTCCATTTAATGAAATTGGATCAGGTGGTACAATAATATTTGCAGGGACTAAACTAAGCTAAGCCGACGCAATTAAAACGAAAATCGCTTAATTGAGCAAGATGTGCATAAAGCGAAACACCCATATGTGTAGATAAAAAATAAAAATCATTTCTTTATTTATTAAAAAGCCCTTTTACATGATGAACAGAAACATTAAACATGAGTTTATTGCCCCGCAAAATAATTTTTTTACGATTGTGGAGCAAAAACAAAATCTAAAGTAATTTTGGAAAATGCTTCCCTGATCTAATTATTTTTTGAAAATTTTCAAAAAACAATAACAACTTATGATGGCAGTCTTGCATTTTTTTTCAAAATACGTAAGACTTGTGTGATAGTGTAAAACAGCTATTAACATCATGTTTATTTTTAGTAAACACTTACAGACCAATCTAAAACCCCGCGTTTTCGAGCGCCTGGCTAAACTGCAGAGAACTTTGCAGTCAAACTTGGTAAAACAAAAATAAAAAAACATATGATTCAAGACGTAAAAAAGCAAAATTAAGCAAACAAAAAGTATAAAAGTTGTGAAAAAAACTATTTAAACAACGAAAAATTTAAATAAAACTGAAACAAAAATTAAATAAATTTTAATTAATTAAACTTGTGTGAGGCACTTATATGGCACCATACTAACATTTAAACACTTTTTTTGTTATTTTAATTTTTGTTGATGTTAAAATATAAACTTTTTTGGTACTGCACTTGTTTTTTAAGCAATCAATAGCAAAAAATTTATTCATGTCCTTTTGGAAAAAATTGTCCAGTTACACCGAAGACCGGACAAAAAAAAAAAAAAGCAAATTATAATAAATTTGCACAATTTGTTAACATTAAGGGCTATCAAATTATTGGAAGTTAAGCTATTTTTTTGGTTTCAAATATGTGTATGCCAGCAAATCTATAAATTAGTTAACATAAAGAACATCTATAAAAGCATAAAATTAGGTGTTAAAACTACCAATACAGACTAAATAAATTTGAAAACGTTTATTGTAGTGCTGCCACATAATTATTTTTTAAGCTACATATTGTATATTGACACTGATTTACAGCTGTTTAGTTTAAACTACACATCAATTTAAGTTTAGTTCAACTAAGCCTGCGTTTAAAAATTCACTTATTTACTAGCCATAAGGAAAAAAATAAACTGCAAAGGAAAATGGATTGTCAAACAGGCATTTCCGTTTTAACTACACAAACATTGTTATTAATATTTCAATAAATTCTAACAAAAAACTTTTTTGCTGGTCAATATTTTCATTCTTTTTCTTCACCTTCTTCAGTCGGCATAATGCTAAGTAAAATGATTAAATATAGCACTAAGCAGCGCAAACCGTTTGTGGAATCCAACATTTTTGATTTATCTACAAACACACCTTAAACATTTGTCAAACATTCAAACACCCTTTGGTCAAACTTTCTTTGAACCTGATACAGAATTAGTTTTAATATACAAACATTTTTTAACTAAAAAAAGCAAGAAAGTAAAGTCGGTCAAGCCCGACCGTAAGATACCCTACACAACAGTATGTAAAAACAATTTTTGCTAGTGTACCCTTTTTGGGACCCATGGGCAATCATGGACACTCTTCAACAAAATTATGTTTTGAGGTTAAGATTCATGTAAAAGTTCTGTGCCAAATATTATTTAGATATCTTTATCTATATGAGATTTTAGGAGGGGGTTTATATGGGACGTAGGTTCAATTTTGAAACTTCTACGACAACATTTTGTCATGACATACATAGTAGCTATCGTAAAAGTTATTATCGGCAATTTTTAGGTTAATACTAACATTTATATGGAATTTGAAATTATGGACCGATTCAATAAATAGGCTTGGTTCTTGTGTCAATTAGAACCTATGTTTCAAATTCAAAATTGCTACCTGGGGCCAAATTACCGTTGATCGAAATTACAATACAATATAAATGGGAATTTCGATCGATATCGAATGCCGTAATTTGGCCAGCCGGACGGACATCGTTAATTCGACTCAGAAAGTGATGCTGATCCGATGGCTATACTTAACGGTTATTCTACGACCAATATTTTAAGGTGTTACAAACATCAAAAAAATGCATAAATACCCTCTCCACTATTGTGGTGTGTTTATCTAAAAGAATGTAATTATTATGTCAAACTAAATATGTATATCGCCTCAATTTTCGTAAAGTACTTACAAGGGGTTAAAGTGTTGTATACTTTGGTTAAACTAAAGTAAAATTAAAGAATGTATTTATTGTATTGTATGTGTTGTATTTTCTAGGGGGAAACACTTAAATTGTTTTTATTAATTCAAATAAAGAGGACAAACTAAATTAAGAACTTTGGCAAAAAGTTACTCATAAATTCTAATATGTTGACAAGTTATTAGGCAATTGAGAGAGTTTTATTCAAAATATTATGTAAAAAAAAGTGCGGAACTTTAATAAGAAGCTGTATTGATACTTAAGAAATAATGAAAAGCTGATAATAATTCAAAAGTTTGGCTGATAATTTTCTTGAAACTCAAAAGTCCTTCATTGGTTTTTCAAAATTTGAAGGCATTAGTGTCAATTAAACAGAAGTCGGGAGACCACGAACGCCTTTATTGCTTGACTCTTTTACTACCATGAGGATCATGCATCCAAGCCGAAATATAAAAAACCGTCAAAAATACAATTTACGCTGTATTTAAATAAAATGATGTCCCATCGGTAGTTTTAAGTGTTTTCTGCACATAATTAGCTGTTTTGTGTATGTTTATTGAGTACATAAGTATATTGTTTTTTATTGCAATTATTTGGTGGCAAGGCAATATCTATTAGATGAGCATACGGTTCCAATTTTTCAGCGTGAAAAAGTGTTTTTCATTTTTATGTAATTTTGTACGAAAAATAAAAGTGTTTTATGTTATAATTAAAAGAGAAAGCAACAATATGCTCTAAATACATTATTTTATGAGGTTTTTTACATATGGGATAATATACCCCATTGGTTTTGTTTGACCCACATAAATGTGATATATTATCCAATTGGTATACAAATGTAAGCCGATTTTTAAGTTTACAGAAAGCAGACTTCAATTTTATTTATATCATCCACCACAATTAGTTGTGAAGGGGGTATACAAAGTTTGTCATTTCGTGTGAAACTTTTTTATTATTCATCTCAGACCCCATAAAGTGCTTATATTCTGGCTCCTTGAGTAATTCTTAGTCGATTTAGCTATGCCCGTAAGTCTGTCCTTCTGTTGAAAACACGCTCACTTTCGAAAAGCTCAAACTTGGGGTTAAATTGCTTCTAGTTACCCTAAGCAGTTTGAGGTTAAAATCCAGCAAAATCGGTTCAGTAGGATCAGAGCTATGAATCAAAATGTGGAGCCACAAAAATAAAAAAATTAATAATTTTGTTACAAAAACTAGCATAAATGGTGGAACAATTCACGGAATGATATACGATTTTGAAAAATTTAGTTTTATTCCACTGGAAATCAAACTGTAAATTTTCGTGAAGATCGGTCCATAATTTACCGTAGACCCCATATGAAAGCTACTCCCGGAAACAGTTTAGTACGACTTAAACTGTGATTAACAATGCCATCAGAATAAGATTAAATACTTTACAGTTTTATAGATCGGTACATTATTTACTATATGCCCCATATAAAGACCACTCTGGTAAATTAAAACACGCCTAAAACCGTAGCAACCAACTAAGCTTCATATGACCAGAAAAAATGTCATGCAATTTTGCGATATACGGTCCATAATTTACCTAGAGATGATTGGTCTATAATTTAGAATGAATCCATTATAAATTCCCCTTTTGAAAATCATTTTAACTTGGCTAAAACTGTTACGAATTATGAAAAGCATAAAACTTTATAATTGTCGATCAATAATTTAATATACATAAGTCTAAACTGCAACCAATTTTAACGCTGACGGCAGTTTTATAAAGATTAATTAATAATAAATAGATATTATAAAGATATCACTCCTGAAATTTTCGAACTGTCGGTGGAGGGTGTCAAAGATTCGGCACAGCCGAATACAGCACTCTAAATTGTTTGCTTTATTTTTGTTTTTATGGTTAAGTGTTGAATTGAGTTTTTTTTTAAGTTTGAATAAATTAATTTGACATCAGATTGTCATTGAAATACCCATACCTTCAGCAGAACGATTTTATATATCACTTACTTGAGAAATTAAGCTGTCATAAGTGACAATTTACAATGATATTTGTATATGTTTATTCTTAACGGGCACTACTTTATAAGGGGCGTTTTAGGTGGGCGTTTTAAAAACGCCAATACAAAGGTTTTGCAGCTACTTTAACCGCGTACAATGTAAAGGGGTTTTGGCCGAAATCTCCCACTGTGCATTCTCGGAATCTTAATAAAAAAAATTTTAACTAAGCACTTTTATTTAAAAGAATTCGAATTTAGAATTTCATTTTGCAAAGACTTGGCTTTAAGACCTTAAATGCAAAATCATAATTTCAAAATCTTCCTCCCTCCCACACAAATTAAAATGGCCAGTTCTGCTTATGTCATTTGTTAATTTAAGTGCCATCTGTTTTAACTCCGCAAAAATTTGAAACAAGGGAACACAAATTTAAATAAATATTCTTCCTGTAAAACTTCTTGTTAAGTATAATGGTCGCAATATTAAAGATAAAAGCATTATATTTCTTAATACATATGTATGTATAAATAAAATTTAATTTATTTTAAAAAGACCAGAGTATCTTCCTGTTACATTGTTAATTGAAATATTTGTTTCCAAAAAAAAAAAAAAAAAAAAAGAACAGAAGAAAAAAAAAAACAATTAATAAATGGCTCTAAAAAACACTGCTTAAGGCTGATGGCGATGTTAAACTTTCAGAACAGTTTTCAAGGTATTTTATTAATAGTAATTGCTGCATTACAGTCAGTATAAAAAGGACACGCTTAGTAGAAAACAAGTTAGAGTGCTGCATTTATTCGGATGTGCCGAAGTTTCAGAAGTGGTCTTATATGTGATCCATTATATACATTATCAACCAATCTTTATAAAAACTGACCTCACAGTACTATTATTTGCGGCGCTTTTAGACCAATTGTAGATCCTTGTCTGATGATCTTTTATATTATTGCTAGTCATATAAAATCTTAAATGAATATATGCTGTTTCAAACGGAATGACAAACTTATAAATATTCTCATTCACCATTCGAGGTAGAGGGAGAAACGTTTTTTTTTTTTCAAAACAATGTTAAATATTTTTCTGGAGAGAGTTAAATATTAGATTTCAATCACATGGCCTCATTCCTTCGCAATTTAAGTTTCGCTTGTTAAATGAAATGAAATTAATTCATTTGAGTTTTTCATCTTCTGTCATGTGGAAGTGTTTGTTGCTGTTGTTTTTGGTCTAAAAACTACTTGTTACGTCAATTGAGACATTTTTTTTTAAATTTTTGTTAGAAAACCCCAGCTAATATAAGTTGTATTAATTTTAGTTAAACACACCTTTTTTGCCACTTACATTTATTTTTGCTTTATGAAGGAAGATTTTCAAGATTTAATTTAAAATATTTATATATAAAAATTAACTAGCGAGCAAAACTGATAACTTTAAGTAGCTCGATAAAAAATATTCTTTAAGGTTTATTTAAAGCTTTAAGGCTTAAGTTATAAAAAAAAAATAAAACAGTTTTATAAGAGGGTTATGAAACGGATTTTCTATGAAAATTTGTGTAAAAATAAAATCGGGTTTAATTTAAAATGTATTCAAGTAAAAGTAAACGTTTACTTATGTCAACAACATTACAGCAGAAAATGTTGTTAATACCAAAAAATATTCAGTTGAAATATTAATTAATAACAAGCAATTAATAGCACAAACTTTTTAATTGAAATTAATTTTTATTTTTTTTCTGCGTGGAAATAAATGTGATTATGACCAGGGAAACCATAAATATGCGATTGCATGTTTTTTCCTTGTGCGACCAATGATGGCAGACACAATATATTTATCCGTTTTAGAGCTTTTTAGGAATTTTGGCATCGATTTGTAAGTGCATATTTTACAATTTGCAGCATTTATTTTTGCATAATTTAGTTAAAGAGCCTTTTTGCTTAAAGCGCATAAATCGCCTTTTTGAGGGATATTTTGATACGTGTTCAGTTTTTTTTAGAATACCTACAAGAGCTATCGCAGCAAACTGAAAACGAAAATTTTTTTGCGAAATATCTACCTAACGTGTTGCCTCAATTTTCCCATCCACATTAAATTTTTAGACAATTTAAAGAAAAATTCCCATAAAAAAATATTTTTAAAGAAATTAAAAAAAGGATATTAGCGGAGATTAGTGTTAGCAAATGCAAAATATCAATGCTCTTTTGCAAAATCCAACAACAAAACACACAGAGATTTCATAAAATTGTTACGTACGACATTTTTCATTTGCTCTTTTGCAAGCCTAATATGAAACTCCGCTATTGTATTAACATTAAGAAAAAATTTAGTGTGCCACAAAATAAAAAATCGATGAAAAAAAATTTCAATTTATTTTTTATTGTTATGAAAGGTTTTGTATCATAACATGATTACATCTTAATTTATTATGATTAACATTAAAAACTTAAAATTTTTAATTAGGCTTAAGTTCATTAAATTTAATTTTCATTAAATTATTTTTATGAAGAAAGGAATTTTACAACATGAAAATTAATTAAAATTTTTTTTTTATTGATAATTTTTCATTCTTGACTCAATCTGGGCTCGAACCCAGGTGTTTACGGACAGGTTACCCTGACATGTTTCGATTGCAACCACTCAATCTCTTCAGAGGGCTTGCCGTTTAACACTCGCAGCCATCGACGACTGCTGACGTCATTAGTCAAACATCAATCCTTAAACCAAATTGTATTCAACCCTTTTTGGTAGATCGAAATTTGCTTTTGAATGATTATCTATTTTAATTTATTTTAACATGTTATTCCTTTACTTCTCTTTTTTCGTACTTTTGTCAAGAATTCTTCTTGAAGTTCAAAGTACATATATTTTTTGTTTTTTCATTTTTTTGTCTTTCTTTTTCTTGTTGACCTTTTCAGCACAACTTGAAGGACAAATGCAAACATAGAGCTCGTGCCATAGCTTTAACAATTATTAGTATTGTGGTTATTTTATTGAACTATTTATGGTTTTTAATCCAAATTTTAAAATTTTTAATTAGGCTTAAGTTCATTAAATTTAATTTTCATTAAATTATTTTTATGAAGAAAGGAATTTTACAACATGAAAATTAATTAAAATTTTTTTTATTGATAATTTTTCATTCTTGACTCAATCTGGGCTCGAACCCAGGTGTTTACGGACAGGTTACCCTGACATGTTTCGATTGCAACCACTCAATCTCTTCAGAGGGCTTGCCGTTTAACACTCGCAGCCATCGACGACTGCTGACGTAATTAGTCAAACATCAATCCTTAAACCAAATTGTATTCAACCCTTTTTGGTAGATCGAAATTTGCTTTTGAATGATTATCTATTTTAATTTATTTTAACATGTTATTCCTTTACTTCTCTTTTTTCGTACTTTTGTCAAGAATTCTTCTTGAAGTTCAAAGTACATATATTTTTTGTTTTTTCATTTTTTTGTCTTTCTTTTTCTTGTTGACCTTTTCAGCACAACTTGAAGGACAAATGCAAACATAGAGCTCGTGCCATAGCTTTAACAATTATTAGTATTGTGGTTATTTTATTGAACTATTTATGGTTTTTAATCCAAATTTTAAAATTTTTAATTAGGCTTAAGTTCATTAAATTTAATTTTCATTAAATTATTTTTATGAAGAAGGGTAACCTGTCCGTAAACACCTGGGTTCGAGCCCAGATTGAGTCAAGAATGAAAAATTATCAATAAAAAAAATTTTAATTAATTTTCATGTTGTAAAATTCCTTTCTTCATAAAAATAATTTAATGAAAATTAAATTTAATGAACTTAAGCCTAATTAAAAATTTTAAAATTTGGATTAAAAACCATAAATAGTTCAATAAAATAACCACAATACTAATAATTGTTAAAGCTATGGCACGAGCTCTATGTTTGCATTTGTCCTTCAAGTTGTGCTGAAAAGGTCAACAAGAAAAAGAAAGACAAAAAAATGAAAAAACAAAAAATATATGTACTTTGAACTTCAAGAAGAATTCTTGACAAAAGTACGAAAAAAGAGAAGTAAAGGAATAACATGTTAAAATAAATTAAAATAGATAATCATTCAAAAGCAAATTTCGATCTACCAAAAAGGGTTGAATACAATTTGGTTTAAGGATTGATGTTTGACTAATGACGTCAGCAGTCGTCGATGGCTGCGAGTGTTAAACGGCAAGCCCTCTGAAGAGATTGAGTGGTTGCAATCGAAACATGTCAGGGTAACCTGTCCGTAAACACCTGGGTTCGAGCCCAGATTGAGTCAAGAATGAAAAATTATCAATAAAAAAAATTTTAATTAATTTTCATGTTGTAAAATTCCTTTCTTCATAAAAATAATTTAATGAAAATTAAATTTAATGAACTTAAGCCTAATTAAAAATTTTAAAATTTGGATTAAAAACCATAAATAGTTCAATAAAATAACCACAATACTAATAATTAAAAACTTATTATGATTATCATGACAATAATATGATTACTTATTAACTTTTTATGATAAACAGGATATTAATATGATTAAGGGAAAAATATAATGATGTGATATTACGAATGTATTTGGTCATAATATGATTCAATAATAATCGTAATATTGTGACTACAATCTTATCATAATACGTTGCTCTTAGAATATGTTTGCCACAACCATGTTTTTTCTTTGCGTGTAGATTCATGCTCTTTGTGCCGAATTTAATCAAGATATCTACATCTTTGAGATTTTTCAGTCTTAACGTGATAAAATCTGGACGACCCGTGCAAAATTCACGTAGAAGCTGTTATAAAAGTTATCGTTGCCAAATTCTATATATAAATAGCTCTAAGGAAGTATTGGCATTACAAGCTTTTTTCGGTAGCTGTATTTGGGTGGGAGCTATTGTCAAATATGGATCGATACCAATTGGATTTGTTAAGATGATTAAGGTTGCAAAAAAATATTTTTTGGTCAATTTAACCAATTTGAAAAAATGGCACAAAATTGTATTCCGGAAAGATTTCTGTACGAGAGTTTTGTGATATTATAAACCGATTCCTACAATTTATAAAAACCACCACGCATAATATCGTCTCTACATTTGTTGCTGTGAATAGAAAAACAAATCTTCCAAAAAGAAATTTTAAAATTTAAAATTAGTATTAAAATCTTTCTGTTGTGATACCCAGACTACCATAGGCTTAGAGCATATTATGCGATTGTACTGATGTATTAAACATATAAAAAGATTGGTTCCGGACCCCACTTTTAGTTTACCAATCGACTGAGTCCGTTCGGCAGGCTGGCATACACTTAACAAAGTCTTTATTTCTTCATTTTAGTCGATTGTGTCGACTGCCGGCCCATGCTAGTAAATAATAAGGGTAATCGCGATGGTCATTGTGCAAATTTGCAATTTATAAATTTGAAGTGCATATTATGATTGATCGTGAGCATACCACTTTTATATTTTGTGGAAATATGCTATTTTTCTAAAAATTTATTCTGGCAGCGCTGTAAAAAATCTGCATTTGTTTACGATTATACACAAGTAGAGTTTTTTTTTCCCGGAGTTTTTCGATTCCCGGGAAAACGGGAAAAATTTTTAAATTTCCCGGGTTCCCGGGATCCCGCTCCATATAAATAATACAAAGTAAATTTATTTTAAATTAATGAAAAAACTTTTTTAAAAAAGCGTAAGGGAACTTGTTTACAAAGAAAGTAAAATAAATGCCTAAATACTCCCTTAAATTAATTAAAGGTTGAAAGGGGAACTTGAATTATTATTACCTTACGCTTTTATATGTAAGTATGTACATTTTTCGTATCATTGTGCTCTAGATACAAGATAAAAAGATAACATAAACATAACAATTTAATTCATAAAACAATAATAAAAACAAACAAAAATTATGGTACTCAAGTTATAAGATCAAAAACTAAATTCATAAAATAGATAAAATATTTTAAATAACTATATTAACATTTTTTAACAGCTTAGGAAATAACCTAAAGACACACTCAATGCGTTTAGAATGTCGGCAACGAGTATTTTTCTTATTTTATTTACTTATTACTAGGGACAGGATTTTCATGCAGTTAAAATCGAGTTTTATGCGCATAAAACATGCACTTAAAATAGAAAAATATGCGCTATAAATTTAAAAAATATGCACTTTAAATATTTCTTAACACATTTTTTAATCATAAAAAACATTAAAATAACATAAAACCCCTAAAAATTCAGTCTCGTTAACGAAAATAAGGTACACCAAAAAAGCAGAAGTAAAATATAGTTAAACACAAAATATAAAATAAAACAATAATGTAAATTAAGTCACTTGTTAGATAGATATTTGAACCTTCATATAAAATTAATTAAGAACAATACTCATTTCAACAACATTAATTTTCCACTACGCTGTTTTACTGCATACATTATATTTATGATATTATCAATGAATTTAATTTGCATTCTCAATGGACTTGATTTCTCTAATTTTATAATAGTCTCAGAGATAAATCCGTAAATTGAAGACTTAAAAATTTTATGTTTGGTAAATTAGTTTTTTTTTGTACTGCATTACCATCGTTCCATCACATCCTTGAATTGTTCAAATTTTCAGCATAATACACAACTGATTTCAACCATTTTCCCCTCATTGTTGATACTTCTCCTAATATGCGACAAAACGCGATGTGCTCTGCAAAATATTTTCTCCCCATTTTTTCCCAAAAATGCACCAAAAATATGCAATGTCAGCAATATATGCAAAAATATGCATTTAAAGCAAAATATGCAAAAATATGCACTAACAAATCGATGTCATTTTATTTAAAATTTCTTGATTCGAAAAGATATTTAGTTTATGTTGATCTCAGACTGACGACAACAAATATGCATTTGCATAAAAATCCGGGTCTTGCTTATTACCATGTTTCCGAAACATTTCGTTCACTTTTTTACCGAGATTGGACAAATAGTTTAAAGTGCAAGAGTTAAAAGTTGTTGCATATTTCTAATTCACAATCCGAAGTAATTTTTCTTTTTTATAAACAACGTCTACGTCTATATCAGTCAAATGTATGTCAAGGTTGATGCAAAAAATAGCATCAAACGGACTTCTTCTTACAAGATCCACCTGTAATATTTAGGACAATGTGGTTTTAAAATTGTATGTTGGAGTATCTTACACGAGTTTCCATAGTTTTTTTTTATTTCTGTTTCCCAGCACTTCCCAGTTATATAACCCGTCACAAAATGAAACAAATTGATGTTTATCACCTCATAAGCATATCGTCATATCTCAAAATTAATTTTAAGTTAATTAAGCAGTGTTCTTTCTACTTTCTCGTAACAAAACATCGGTTTTTATCTCAAACTGAACCGAAGTTATAGCAAATTATATTTTTAAATCGGTACATTTTGAAAACTTTAATCGCATTTTGCCATTTTGTAGATATGACTTTGCTGCAATAAAGCAGCGATATTTTTGGATATCTCCTATTTGTAAGACTTGTCCAATGACAATTAAAATGTACTGCCTGCATCTTATTTTGAATTTATGTTCTTTATAAACTCTTCACTTCACTAAATTTATTAATTATCAACTGTTGCACGGCACATTCTGCTTTTGGTAGATTTATTACGTCAGAAGACATTGATTTACGAACGTACTCACTTCTTGTTATTGATCTAATCGACAACCCATCAACAGATGCTAATTTTTAGACAATATAAAACTAAATTTCAAAGTATAATTAGCTTTTTGCTGAAATTATGAGGAACTTTTATTTCCCGGGATCCCGCAACAAAAATCCCGGGAAAACGGGAAAGAAAATAATTGAAATTACCGGGAATTCCCGGGACGGGAAATCTCGGGAAAAAACCCTATACACAAGCAAATTAAAACAAATTTTTTTCTTTTTAATTAATTTAAATTTAATTCTCTATTTTATATTAAAACACACGAAAATGTTTAATATGGCGGCTAATATGTCAAATGTTATTGCTTACATTTGTTTGCAACTGAGCAAATATGCACCAATAATTTTGCTCATGGTTTTCTTAGTGCAAACGAAGTATAATAGAGCAAATTTCAAATACGTACATTTTGTTGTTGTATTGTGCAAATGAGTGTATTTTTGCACGCATTTGCATCGTTTGCACACTTTGCACTACCCATCGTGATTTTCCTTAATGTAAAACAAAAAAAATAAAATTCGGTTGTGTATGGTTTCAAATTTTCGGGTTGTATCGACTATACTTTCTTACTTATTTTACATAAAATTATCAAAAATGCAACAGTTTTATTAATCGATTTTAAAATAATTGTCTTTTTAATTCCAAAATTTCTTTTGTAAAAAATATAATTCTTTAAATCTCTTTTTTTAATCAGCCTTAAGCAATTTCTTTTGTTTCATGTTCATAACAAAGCACAACTTTAAATGATTTTTAAATGTCTACACAAAAATTCAGTGTCTTGAATACAATGTCTCTGCCAGTATTTTATGTATGTATGTACAGTGCACTCTGGAAAACGTCAACTAATTAAAACCGCGGGTGTTGACGTTTAACAAATTGTTGACGTTTACGAATGTAAAATTTTTATATAAAAAACATATCGATAATGTGCTTTTAAACGTTTTTATTAATTATAAACTAAATCCAAACATAAACAAATTCAAAAAGGAAATAAAAAAGGCATTCAACCTGACTAAAACCATAGAAGACAACTGGAACTAAAAGAATACATTTTAAATTAGATCATATTTTTAATTTTACATGCACACATATGCATTTAAAAAAAATCTGTTATTTTTTTCTGCTGTTTTTTTCTATCCAACACTTGGAAGAGAGCCTTCTCTCTTAAACGTCTTAATACATTTAAGTCATTTTGCTCAACATTCTCGCATTGAGCCCAATCCAAAGCCCTGTTAAATATTTCGATGGCTTCGCTTGGTTTTATTGTCTGCACAAAAAAGCAACTGAACATAAATAAAAAGACAATACAGACATACAGTTGTAATTTTTTTTTATTCTACTTACAAGGTGGATCCCCAATTTCTGAATCGATTTCATAAAATAAATGTGTGTGTGTACAAATGTGTGTATTTTAACTTCTGCTAAATTCGAAATTTTATTTTATTCAGAGTTGACGTTTTAGAGCTTTATGGTTGAGTTGACGTTTTAGAGTAGGGAATGTAAAAAAAAAAGGGTTGACGTTTTGGGATGTTGACGTAAACGAGTGTTGACGTTTTCCCGAGTGCACTGTATATTGTTTTGCTTCGAAAATCCTATTTAATATTGTTGAATTAAAATTTTTATTAAAATGAGTATTCTTTATTTAACAAAAACACACCCGATTACAAGTGCATGTTTTAAGTGTGGCCTTAAGAAATGTTTCTCAAAATATTTTGTGTCATTGATATTCGACAACAATGTGAAAACAATAATAAATTTAAATCCTTAAGGATTTGTTTCTTTTTTCCAGTTAATCTGGGAATATTTTTAATCATAATGGAATTTAAAAGTTTGCAACAAGAGTTTTAATTTTCTATTGCTAATTTTGAGTTTAATTAAACGCTTAAGTGAAAAGAAAAGTTTATTGTTATTTTATTAAAAAAAGGAATATTAGAAAATGAGTTTTAATTTTATTTTTTTGTAGAGAATGTAAGTTTACACTCAAAAGAAAAATCAAACTATCCGTACTCAAATCAATCCGAAGCGGTATTAATAGTACGGTGAGTACGGATTTTCTTGAATCAAATACAGAAAGATTGATTCACGTACGGATTTTCGATCGCAAAATACTTAAATTATCCATATTCAATCCCGATATCGTACTTGAAATAATCCGAAAATGAGATTGATTTAAGTTAAACTTAGATTGAATTAATCTCAAAATTCGCTTGATTCAAGTATTATAAAGTTGATTTTATCCCGAATTAGAAAGAAAAAATTATTATGAATGATTTACTTACCCGTATAACACCTTACAGAATGATAAAACACCAACAGCATGCCCGATATGGTTTTTACTTTAGAAATCTTATGTACATATTTAACCACAAATGTAAAATAAATGAGAAGCAAGAGTTCAAATTTACTTTTTAGCCCTTCGTGGTACACATGAGTCTGGCTAGACCTTTTTTCAATGTGTATACAAAATCAAAACATGCGTCAGCCGAAGGGTTTAATCTTTTTTTACTTGATTTAAGAAATAAAGAGATTGATTTTCGAAAGTAATCCCATTTAGAATTGTTTTTAGTACGTTTTAGTGTTTTTCGACTCGTACTTAAATTAATAATAAAAAACGTGATTATTATAATCATCGTCCCAACTAAAGCAACTCGATATTGACAGGTTGTGTCGTCTGTCAAATGTTTTGTTTATTATTCCTAATCGACCGTGTCAAATATCTTGGTCTACTCGACCAATATAGATATTGATTAGTTGTCGTTGCCAAAAGATCTTTAAACAAGAATATAGACTGACTCTAAGGATCATCCTGAAAAAAACTACTGCAATAGTTTGTCTGATGCTTTTACACGATAGCCTACGTATTTAACAAAAATGGTTCCCTCTGGAAATTTTGTAGAATGTACCGATTTATTCTCATAATATCTAAGTACGCCTTTCGTATCTGGACGAAAATGCATCTCTGCACACACGTTCTGTAACTATAGTAAGAACTTCTCGCATCGAAAAGATGTGAAACAAAATATTCAATCGTTTCTCGAAAAGTGAGAAAAAAGTGTGTCTGTAACTCATGTCGGAAACTATCATAAGGAATTACGTCGTTACGTTAAAAATGTCATAACATTTCACTCGAAGCCGATGTGACATTGCAGACGTTGAGAACGCCAGTAATACATATCGTTGATGGCGACCAAAATTTACTAAAATTGAACATTTTTCCACGACGGCGGCGAATATACTACTGTCGGCTATAACAAATAATGTAAAGTGCGGCTTTAATGTTTGTTGTTTGCAAAAGAGCTTTGAAAACATTCGTTGATTTTAAAATTTTTTAAAATGTTAAAAGCAAAAGAATTAAACAATAAAAAAATGTGTCAAGAACAAAATATTATTATTTTTTTTTGTATTTTGCATTTTTAATTATTTTTTAGTGTTAACATTTTTTCTCGCCCTATTTTTATTCGTGAGATTATTTGAAAGTTCAAAGCGGTAACTTTTCTCTAAAAATTTTACAGACACACTTTTTCTGTAAATTAGCGAGTAATTTCCTTACGTGACAGCTAGTACTCGCCAAAAAAAAGCTTCAGGCATGGTGAAATAAACAGGTGGCAGCACTACGCCAGATGACGATTTTTTGCTCCTGCATTGTTTGTCTAGGTTTATGTCAAAGTTCTATTTATGTTTACAAAAAGTCCATGTTTTGTGCTGAGATTATTGTATTTTAATAAAGTTTTTGATAATTTTAAATAAATAAGATATTGACTATAATAATATAAAAATTGGCTAAAAATTTATTTATTTCATCACGTTCAGCTGCACGCTTTGATTTTTGTTAAAAGTATTTTTTGACGTAAACAGTGATGTAATATCCAATTTTGTTGTAATGTTGTATTTGTTGCCGTAACGATGCCACCTGCTTATTCCACCATGGCTACAGGCACAGTTTAGTGAGAAAAACAGAGGTTTGTTTTGATATATGGCATTATTGTTTCATTTCACACATATCACTCGAAAAGTTTCTCGGTGAAAACATTCAAAAAATAATAACAACTTATCAAGACAGGGTTGTATTTTTTTAGAAAGACTTGTGTGATAGTGTAAAGCAGCTAAAGGTTTACATTTCCATTCTTGACTAAACTTGCTAATGCAATACGAAAATTAAATAAAAAGGAAGTACAATTCAAAATTAATACAGCTAACGGAAAAGCACATTTAAAAACAAAAAATAATTGTTACACAAATTAAAACATGACACACATTTCAAATCGACGCTGACAAAAAAAAACCTAGGAAATCTTTAACATCTTGAGTGAAATGAATGAACTGTAAAATCTTAGTCAAGTACTTATTAAAATGTATGAATGTTTGAACTGTGAAACATCCTTGTGATGCTTGTCTTTCCTAAACATCCAACGTTCACATGTTCATGTTCATCTTTTACACACAGAAGTCTTTATGGTTTTCAAACAAACTCAATTTGTATTGACAAGATAAGCCGTATACTTAAGCGTTTCATGCAAAACCAAAAAGCAAATCAACTGAAAAGATGTGAATAGAAGAAAATATTAGTATGGAATATTTACTTCAATATTTGAACAAACATTTTCATTACAAGAAGATATTAAACGCATATCGCCACCTGAAATGCAAAAGGGCCTTCTAATGGTTAACTGCATTAAAGCACAGGTTTTAACAAGTTGTTAGTCTTCTTTTTTGAAAAATTCATATTATGATCTTATAAAAAAGTATTTTCTGATTTTATAGAACTATTTAAAATTGAAATATTAAAAGAAATAGTAATAGGACATGTTTCACTTTAAGATCGTAAATTGCCGCCGAGAGGATTGCAATGGTCGTTGTCTAAAGTTTAGTTTGAATACACTTCCAGAAGTTCAATTTTATATCAATCGTTTAAACTTTTTAGAAGCTGATATTTAATAACATTTATTTTGAATATTCGGGAGTAACAGAAAACTGTGATCAAAATAAGAAATAGAAATTAACCTATTGCAGAGTTCGTTACGCACGACGAATTTCGGTCCACGCAATGATTGTGTGTATTTTCATATATGGAGCCCTAACCGCGAATATAACGTAAGTGTCATCATTTTCAATTTTCGTTTTTTTTTAATAAACGACTTTATTGGCAACATTTGCATCATCTCCTAAAATGTGATGGTCACATAAGGTACCAGTACGATTTTATAGCAAAACAATATTATCGTAAGCGACAAATTTCATACAAACTTTATATGATATACAATTCATAAATACCCTCTCCTGTAAAATTTGATTTTTGGCGCTTACGTTATTTTCGCGGTTAGGGCTTGATATACCAATGCGTTTTAATTCTGACGACGTCATTCGTCCCAGTTGTGTGTTCTAGCATAAACCTGAATATAGTGGCTGCATTTTGTAGACCACATTTTAAAGGCCCTACGGAGCAACGTGGTATGCACTGAATCTTTAGTAAGAAAGTAAAAAGTTGTATTTTTTTAATGTCAAAAGTATTTCAAATGTATTTAAAACTTTATAATACTTCTTGATTCATTTCTTTACTGGGTTATTTATTAAAAAACAATAAACTTTTTTATAAAGAAATGTCTAAAATTAATTTAACACAACCCTCATTTTATTTTCATCAATATTTTTATACCTTTGAATCCAAGGAATTAAGTTACCAAAATTTTGTTTTTAAAATACTTTTTTAAAAGCTCTCTAAAGGGAAAACATGCATTAAAAAGGCCTTAAAAAGGCCTTACCGAAAAAAAAAGAAATTATTAAGAATATGAGATTAATGTAGCGGAACTCTAAGTAAACAGGAAATTAGGAGGAAGAGAAGCAACATTTAAAAAGCCTTCCGAAAATAAAAGCACTTAAAACGAAAACCAAGGGGAATTCAACTACAGATGGTGTTGGAACGCTATCGGAATTTGACCAATTTGTTAAATAGAAATGGTTTACATTTCAAAACGTAAACACTAACAATGCAATGCAAAAAATCTCATGTTGTTTTTGGATTGTTGTAGTATCGACAGCATCTGTAGTTAGTGTTATTCGCCTTGAAACAACTAAAAACTAAACCCTGTATTAATTATAAGTAAATGTTACAGTAGACTTAAATGATTGGTAGTTACTAAAAATACGTTAACGTGTTGAAATGTGTTAAAAAGAAAGCAGCAAATGTCAGAATTTTAATATGAATGAAATTTACAAACAAACTTCTACGAAAACACGCATATGAACGCATATTGTTTTCGAAAGTTATCCCATTTTGGATTGTTTTAAGTTTAAGTGCTATTCGCACTTAAATTTTTAAGTACGACATGAACTAAAAGTATGTAGAAAAAACTTTAATTTTAATTTATTGCTAACCAAATTTCCCGACCGCAAACATCAGCTGTTGAGTGGCTAGCCAGATCGTGTGATTTAACACCACTGGATTATTTTTTGTGTTAATGACAGAGTCTATATGGTGCCAATCGAATCGATTGCAGCCTTAAAACTCAAAATCCGTGATCTGATTAACGAATAAGACCCGCCATTTTGCTAAAAAGTGATTAAATACTTTTATGAAAGAATTGACATCTGTCAGTGTGCTCGTGGTGTATATTTACCAGATATAATTTTCCATTGTAGTGCAATAAAAATTTTATTCATCTTCATCTAAGTTTTTTGTTTTAGAAAACAATATTAACACACTAAAATAAACAAATTCATCATAGTCTTTAAAAAATCTTAAACAAATCTGCGCCTTACTAATTTTGTTATTTGTACTTTTTGTATATAAATAAAAAAAAAACGTCAGGATGATTATCAATTAATAAAATAAAATGGCCGCTCAATAAATGAACATGCACAAACAAAAAACTCTTTAAAGGCCCGTTATTGGTTGCCCTGTAATTTTCAATGTGTTTAAAGAAAAGTGAAGGAAGGTGTGTTAATTTAAGATTAAATGAAATTTATTTGATATGTAGCTAGAAGTGTGCATAAAATAAAAATGCATTACATTTAAAAATAATTTTTTAGGAATTTTTTTATGATTCTTTAGGGAATTAGATGAAGCTGTGTGTTGGCGGCTTATATTGACAGTTTAATGGAATCAAACCGCAAATGAAAAATATTAAAATGTGTAGAGATTTTCTATGCGATTAAATTTTATTACAAAGAGGCTTGCTATTTAAATTAAGTTAAGTGTATACATAAAAAGAATTGAAAGCTAATTTTTGCAGGTGAAGCTGAAATACGTTTTACTTCAGCCAAAGGTTTTTTTAAATAAGGTTAAGCAAAACAAGTAACGAACCAAAAATATGGACCAAAACTTAAAATAGTTTTGCCGAATCGCAGCTATTGGCTGCACCTTTTTACTCAGGAAGTTGTAATTTCAGAAGGAAAACAAATAAGAAATTATAGTCGGTCAAGCCCGACCATATGATACCCTACACCACATTATTTAAAAACCCATCATGCTTATGTATCCATATTAATATGGATTTATCTATGTTTATAAACTTCATTAAAATCGGTTCGAAAGAAAGAGGCGGAAGTTGCCCTATACCTCCCCTTGTAGTCCTATTTATGAAAAACTGCATAGCTTATGTGTTCATTTAAATATGTTTCTATCTATGATTTAAAGTTCATCAAAATCGGTTTGTTAGTTTCTGAGATGCAGAAATTGTCCCTATCTTCCCTCATTGTCCTACGATTCGACCCATTTTCAATAGGCTTGGTCCTTGTGTCAATAAGAACCTATGTCCAAAATTATCTCCAAAATTGCGACCTGTACTTTGCGCACAAGGTTGCATGGACAGCCAGCTAGCCGAACGGACATCGTTAGTTCGACTCAGAATATGATTCTGAATTGATCGGTATACTTTGAGGTGCGTCTAGGACCAACAAATGCATAATAATACCCTCTCCACTATTGTGGTGTGGGTATAAAAATCCTCAAGATTATCCCTACAAATCTCTAGGGAGTCTGACTTGGTGCAAAGAAAGAGGCATTTTGAGAAGCCAAAGCGCCTTAGTACTTCAAAGATTGTGGTTTTAATTTGACGAAAAATAACATAATTTGGATATTAAAATGCATGTTAAAAATGATGAGTTAACCATAAAATATGCAAAAATATCTTAAAGCACATCGATGCTTTTTTGTGAATCTGGCTCGCATTTGCATATAATTCTAACTCCTAGTCATAATAAACAATATCCATTACGTAAGTATTTTTATTAAAAGCAGGAGCCTACGTAAATTCTTTTTAAATTTTTTCTTTCTGCTTTAGTTTTTCAAATGCAATCCGGTTTCCTCGCCGAGCTGAAAAACAATATTAAATGTAAGAAAGGTAATTTCAGCAATTTTTTGCTTATATCCTGACATATTAAAAGTCTAAACTTATGAAATATATATTAAGATCAGTTCTTAAAACTTTTACTAATGCCATTATTTGGTGAAAGATCTTTAAAAAAGGTTTTTTTGATTTTATTTGTTTTTCTTTTCATCGTCATTTTCATCTTCTTATTGGGTTTCCCCACAAAACATTGTTAATCATATTGCGATAACAAGCGCACTTAAATCCATTTAAATTGAAAACCTTTTTATTTATTAGAAAAAATCGTTATAAATTTACACAGATTAATACACAAATACATATGCAAGAATGTTTGTACGTGTGAATACAAGTTACATAATCGTTGAAGCACAAAATGCAGCCAAAGATTAAATACTTCAAACCTCTTAAATTTAACCAGCCAATATAATTGTAAATATCCCTGTTCTTGTTTTGAACATACCCTGCAAATATTATTGGACCACCTGATCCATTTTAATTAAATGAACTACTCCATGGACTGGTCCGATGTAATACAAGCATGGACCATTGTTAAAAAGTGTTTGTAGTGAGACGACATGTCTTCGTTTTTAACGACATGTTTTCGTTTTTAAACGAAGTTAAAACTTATCCTCTTGTGTATACAATGGAGTAGTTTTAAAACTTCTCCTTCGTAGTCCAAAGCTGGGTTACATGGTCCTGCCCTAGGACATCGTAATGTTAAAAATACCATGTTTTTTCCATACATTTGGGTTACTTTTGGACTAGTCCTAGTCCCCTGTGGGCTACATTTTACACGCGTGTTTGGACTAGTCCTTTTATTTGCAGGGTACATATGAACAACACACACACGCACACACACACACACACTTATTTACCCACCCAACAAATGAAATAACTTTATCATTTGACATCAAACACAATTCTCAAACGCTTTTTAATTGTTAGATTTTAACGTTTAATTTCAAATTGATAATGATTTGAAAAAAAACATTTGTCCTTAAATGTTTTATCAATTTGATGTCAAATTGATATCAAATGTTGAATTCAAATCAAAACTAAACTTGGCAATAATAAAGCGAAAAATAAATGTAAACATTAAAAATGGCGATTAAAGTTAAATTTTTACTTCGTGGTTAAATGTGTTTTACAAGTGAACGATTTATTTGTTGTGAAAAATAAAAAATATTTGTGGGCAATTACAATGATTAAGAATACGAATTAAAAAAAAGGGAAAGTGAAGAAATTATAAATAAAATAAAAGAAAGCCAAAAATTTCGTATGTGAAAGAATTATAGGACGGAGAGAAAATTATTTCATCTTTTAGCTATGGGGCCGAATGTTTATTTATCTTACAGTTTATTTAAATAAATAATGAATTTAAATTAAAATATTTTTATTTATGTTCCACACAGTATTATAATCCACATTTAAAAAACATTTTAGAATTACGTTGGAAAGCATGTTGAAAATTAAAGCATTTTTCAATATGAAAATAATTTCCCTTTTTTGTTGAGAACGCTATGATTTTCAAATCATTATCAAACATTTGAAGTATAAGAAAACGTTTGATTTCAAGTCATTTTCAATTTAAAAATAAACCTCCGTGTTTGTTGGGTTATAGTTAAATGTAAAGTGTACAAAGTGAAAGAATGTGAATAAAATTAAAATGGGAAAGTGAAGAAAATATAAGTTTGTTGTACGATCGTGGTGATACGTCACAACAATCCTCAAAACAAAATAGAGCCAAGTATTTTGTCGTCCCAAGAATTAAAGGACCGAAAGAAAACTATTCAATCTTTTAGCTATGATGCCGAATGTTTATCTCACAGCTTATTAAAAAAAAAATGCATTTAATTTAAAAAAATAATTTTTAATAATGTTTCACATTGTATTTAAATCCACATTTGAGAATAACGTTTGAAAGAAAGTTCAAAATAAATGCATTTCTCGATTTGAAAATAATTTTCCTTTTTTGTTGAAAATGCGTTTGTCGTTTGAGAAAAGGTTTGATTTCAAATCACTTTCAATTTGACATCAAACCTCCGTGTTTGTTGGGTTTCTGCATTCAAACCACTTTATGCACTTATACTCAATCTCCTAGTCAATATTTTACTATGCATTTACAACCTCCAACACCCGTTCGTACGTGCACATGTACGTATGATTATTTTGATTGTTGCGTCGTTTTTTTTTAACAAGGTTGTGTAAATGTTTTATACAAGAATGCATGGGTTGGTGTATGCAAGCAGTGTGGTCAGATAAATTGATTTATCCGCAAAAATGGAATTAAGAAATGGGAATACAAAATGTTAATTGAGATTGGAAAATATGTTGGCGAAACTTTTGGGATTTTTTCTGCGTTTATTTTTTAGACCTATTTCAATTTGTATTTTAACATGAAGTGCTCTTAATATTTCATTGCACTAAAATAGAGAAAAATGAAAACTTTTAAGTAGATAGTCGATTTTTTTCAGCGATTTTGTTGTTTATGCAATTGTTTTTGCGCCATTTATTTTATGTCGTGTTTCTATTTTATCGCATAACGTGACAATGAAATTAGTTGACATCGTTATGGTTGTTATTTTGTGTAGGTATGAATTAAATTTGGATAATTTAATGTTTATAATTTGCATAATATATATGACGTGTTTTCAATGAAAATTTTTAAATTAAATTAAGACTTTTACTATGAGTTCAAAACAAACCAATACCAGACTTTTGCTATCTATCTATCGCACTTGAAGTTACTATGGGCCATGCTTTGACAATCACACGATTCAAAATCGCAAAACGCCAGATTTTTTAATGGTGTTCCGAAACTTGGGCGTTATGCTTGCGATCTGTTTCTTAAAAATATTTTAGTTCCCTTAAGCATACTGCCATTTGAAGTCTATATACATAAACTTCTTGCGATTTACAGAACAGAATCAAGTTTATCACTGTGTAAATCAAGTTGTTTCTTTCTGTGGCATTTTGGCACATGCTTTTTTGGCATTTTAGCACTTTATAAAGTCCACTTTTCGGCAACACTGGATTAACATTAAACTACAGTTGAACTTCTCCATAGTGAACTTCTTTACAATAAAGCTCTCCCTATTATGAATTGATTACAAAAAAAAAGAGTTATTTCCTTTCAATCTTCGTGTATTTTGATCTCCTTATAATGAACTACCATACAGTAAATTTATCTTTTCAGTGAACAAATTTTGCACATAAAAATTTGATTCACACGCATTTTTGTCTAAATACAATGAGAGACAAAATTTCTCTTACGCATACTAACAACACTTTGTACAGAGGAAAATATCTAATATATATTAAAAGGATCACCATAACATCCTTACCTAAACAAAAGCGGCACGCGTTTGCTAGTTTTTAAAAATTGTCATGCCCATACAATTTGTAAGAAGCATCACTAAATACCGTCAACGCTTTGCAAATTGAAATATTCGATTTGGACAGCGCGTTTAATAGTAAAGTTTGCCGCTATTGTTAATAAATAATTACATTTTAGCATTTGTTGGCATTTTATCTCGATTTTTAATTTCCCTTATGTGGGTTTTATAAAAAAAAGTTAACACTACTGTTCGTGACACAGCGTTGACGCTCTCGTTAAGGCATGGCTTATAACTAAACGGCCTTCTGCTCTTGCTTAGGTAATGCAGTAAGAAGTAAATAGAAAATAGGGAGAGTGCAATCGCAATTAAAATATGGACGTAATTTTCGTAAACAAAAGTGGAACAAATATATAATTTCTGATCAATTAAGTTTTTTAGCTCCATGCAAATTCATTATAGGGAAGTTCGACTGTACTTTTTTACCCACATACAAGTTTCTTTCATGTGTGTTGTTATTGTTTATTTATTTAAAGTTAAATCCAGTCAAGTGGTCTTAAAACTTTTTGAAAAGTGTTGGAAAGTGTTCGAGAGTGAAAAAAGTATGTGTATGTGGTGTATCGAATGGCAGGCAAAAGAATCAAATGTACACACATACTTCTACACACTATTAAACTAAAAAAACAAATATGTCGTAGCTCATTTTCGTAGGTTGGAATAAAAATACCTTTAAAGCATTTATTTGATCTTTTTGAAATTTAAAAAGAAGTCACAAAAAGATTTTTTTAATTGATTAGCCACCTAAGCAGAGTAACCATTAAACTTCCCTGAAAAAAATAGTGTATTTTGTAGGAGCTTAAAGTTAAAAGAGTTTATACCCCTTAACCAACACAGTAAGCCCAGCAAAAGAGAATGTGTTTTTATGTGTTGGTTAACTAATGTGAACATTAACTCTTTTTGCATTAGGGGGTAAAAATTTTAATTTTTAATTTATATGTACTAAAAAAAGAATAAAAAAAATAAAAATGGCCCTTATTGTTTAACGGTGCTCAGAGTCAAAATAAAGTTGTCCTTAAAAACCCTGCTAATAACATGTAATCCACTGTAGTTCGCGATCTTAAGAGAACAAGGTTCTATCTTACATGAAGTTTAGGTGCAAATAGAACATTGTTGTCCTAATTCGGTCGCTTAAAGTTCCGAACAACAAAATTATGGTTTCACGCACCGTATGGGATGTTGCGCCATCTTGATAGAACCTCCTTGGCTTGGTTCTCTTCCAAATGATTTGCAATGAGATTAAAATTAAAACAATAACGAATCATTTGCCTGTAGCGTTCGCCATTCACGCTAAAGTTGGCACCGGTTTTGCATTTTAGTTCAAATGGGCTGAAGACGCCTTCGGCATGTAAATCGCACCAAACAGTGCTCTCTCTAAAAATGAAAATTGTCCTTGTTTACAAACCCGTTGAGCCAAATAGCTGAAGATGATTTGACGATAAAAATATTGTACGACACACGCGACGCATTTGATGGTCCAGTGGTTTGAGCTAATATAAATGAAGGACAAGCTCTTTCCTCAAAATTTAGTTACTAGAGTAGGGGCAGAGACTGAGTTGTATATTTCCTTGATTTGTGAATGTGGCCCTGTTTAAAGTTTTTGCTTCAGTATATTTAAACACAAATCAAACACGCTTCATAGCATGACAGCTAGTTTTACAGTCATCCCTATCGGCAGTTCTATTCGTCCAAAAAAAAAATCCCTTACCACCCGCTGACTTTGAATATTTGAAAAAAAAAATAACAAAGCAAGATAAATATAAAATTTATAACAACTTTACTTCTTTACATTAAGGGCCAAATAACCTACATTTGCTAGCATTTTTTGAAATTTTTAACCATATTCGAGTCTTTTTTGACTCTTCAGCGCGATTAAGATACCAGATTATGCGCTCATTTTCTGACCATAAATGTCGGGAGCAAATGGTACCCTGCGGCAATTTTTCTTGAAGAGTCATGTATGATTCGTTTTCTTTTATTCGCTTAGAACCAATTTTGACCCTTTTTTTTATTAGTTTAAGGTTAATGAATTTTAAATCAAACACTTTTATGTCATAAGCGCGAGTAATTTTTGTATCGATTTTAAAGCGTGCAAGTGATTTATCGCCAAGAGTACTCAAAAAAGATTCTTACCGATGATTTTTTAAAAAACAATCTTCCAAATGCTAGCAGGGCACAAACATATGAAAAACGTATATTCACATCCACATTTTGTTGTTGTCAAACTGCTTGTGTAGTTTATTTGGCTCGTAAATTAGTTAAAAACAGCATCAGCTGGTTTAAAAATGTAAATCGCTTTAGACATATGAAGTATGCTCTTGCTTGTAAAGTATATGTTTAAAAAAAGTTTACTATCGACCTATTAAAGTATACTTTCGTAATAAGCCAATGTGTGTATATAAATATAAGTAAATATATTCCAAAACACCCAGATGAAGTGTCTGTACAAATAAACATTTTAAAAATTTTGTTTAAAGAATCCTTTTACATTCCAACACGCGCTATCTCTAGAGTATTTTATTTATTTACATAGTTGTTGTAAAACAGTGGTAATGATTTTTTATGACTTAAAGGATTCAATGGGATTCAAGTTTAAATGTTTGTTTGTTTGTTTTGTGTATTCAAAACCAAACAAAAGAAACGAAAATTGGATAACTTTTGAAAATGATTATTAAGTGTTGAAGAACTTGTTTTGAATAAGTAATAGATTTATTTTGTAATTGCCTAAAGAAAATATAAACATTAATAAAATAAAAACCATAATTTTATTAAAAAAGAATTTTAACTCAATTATGTATGTATGTATGTACATAAAAACAATCATAAGTTTTCTTCTTTTTATTTGGTTTTTTTGGTAAAAATAAATGAGTTTTGTAGAGGTGAAATGTTTTAATAACACTGTGCATGAAATTGACACTTTTTTTCGTGACAAGCCGGGCACATGGCGTTTTAACATAATTCGGGGACGCTGAATCCAGTGGTGGCCGCGGTTTTTTCAGATTGGCTCTGGTTTTCAAGATATACCGTTATTTCGAAAATGGAGGAGGTTGCACAACATATATTCGCGTAACTCAAAAACGGTTTAGTTCATTAAATTTTTTTGTATGACTGGCCTCCATTAGTTTTTTGTTGTTAACATTTTCTCAAATTATACTTTCCCTTTATCACCATCCCTTAGGGGGCTCCCATACAAATATTGCGTTTTATGAAATTCTTAAATTAATTAAAATTTGTCGACTTTTGTGAATAAAATCAAAAGTTGCAAACAGATTTAGTCTGCAAAAAATTAGAAGCCTAGCTGCATTTTTTAATTTTGTATGAATTTTTAAAAAACAAAAATTTCGAAATTTTGATAAAAAAATTAATTTTTTTTTTCAAAAAAAAAATTATGTTTCAATAACGACTACTCATATTAGAAAAAGAGTTTTACTTTTCTGAAATTAAATTTTATTGCGGAATTTTTTTTAGTAATTTCAATAAACTAAACCGTTTTTGAGTTACGCGAATATATGTTGTGCAACCTCCTCTATTTTCGAAATTTGAAAAAACCGCGGCCACCACTGGATTCAGCGTCCCCGAATTATGTTAAAACGCTATGTGCCCCGCTAGTCTGTTTTTTCAACTAGCATAGTGTAATAGATTATTATATACACGGTAGAGCATAAGTAACGTTGTAAATTTCGTTAAAAGAAAAAGTTGTTTATTTAAATTTGAACTGAAGGGTGGTTAAATTTTAAGGGCCGATGTTGAATCTGTGCCACACCTAAACGTCAAGTTTTCCTGCATTTCATTTGACATTTCTCAATTTCAATTGCAAAGATACACAATCGAGCAACGCGTTAAAGTAATTAAGGCTTATTATGAAAATGGGCGTTCAAATTAAAATGCATATCGTGCACGTCGTGATTTTTTCGGTGAATTTAATCGTCCAAATGTGCGTACAATTGGAAAAATCGTGCAAAAATTTGAGCAAACCGGGTCTAAAGGAGATGTACTGCAGAAAATATTGCTGCTGTTTGCGAAAGTGTGGCTGAAGAGCCGTCCTCCTTAACTCGTCGTCGTGCCCAACAATTGCGTTGTTGAACATTATGCATAAATACTTGCATTTACACGCTTTCAAGGTGCAATTGACTCAAGAACTAAAGCCTCTCGACCATTACAAACGTCGTCAATGGTCGGAATGGTGACAAGAAATGGCAACAGTGGATGATAAATTTTCGAAGAAAATTATCTTCAGTGATGAGGTAAATTTTCACCTCTGTGGATTCGTCAATAAGCAGAACTGCCGCATTTGGGCGAATGATAATCCAAGAGTGATTGTCGAAAAACCAATGTACCCACAAAGAGTGACAGTTTGGTGCGGTTTATGGGCTGGTGGCATCATCGGGACGTACTTTTCCAAAATGAGGCCGGTCAGGCAGTTACTGTGAATTGGTTCGCTATCGTGAGATGATAACGAACTTTTTATGGCCCGAATTGGAAGATATGGATGTGAACGATATGTGGTTTCAACAGCTTAGGAAACATTGAACATTGGCTCTTTTGCGCGTCAAATTCAATGGCCGCGTTATATCACGAGCTGGCGATGTTAATTGGCCGCCAAGATCATGTGATTTAACACCGTTGGACTTCTTTCTTTAGGGTTACTTGAAAGAGCAACAATTCAAGAGCTAAAGGATGAGATAATTCGTCTCATTAACGGCATAGAAATATGTATGTTCACATTGTGTTCTGAAGGTAATCACCGTATTTTATATAACCATAAGACGTTGTCGATTTCGATGTCAGTTTAAAGATGTTTTCACACCAAGTCTACGGCTTCAAAACTTCGATGGAAATGTGGTATTTTCTAAGAATGTTTTGACGATGTCTAAATTATTTGTGTACCCATACCACAATAGTGGAGAGGACATTATGCATTTGTGCTGATATTTTAATACCTTAAAATATTGGTCCATGACCAACTATACCGATCAATTCAGAATAATTGTCTAAGTAAAAAAAGTAAAAATTTAACGGTATGTTCAGACCTAACAAATATCTGGTGAAAAAATTAAAAAAAAACCGTGACCAATAAATTGATCAAAATTTTAATTTATTTTTAACAATTTCAAATGATTTACATAACTTTGTTTGATAGAAGATATTTGTATAGTGTAATTCAGAAGCTGTTAGTTAAATGATGTTTGATCCAGCCAAATTTTTTACAAAAGCAAAATTTTTTTATTAAAACTAGTGGTTACGTGTTGGACGTCAAATATTTAATAGGTGTGAATAAAGCTTTAGTTTGGTTTATACTGCTAACCAGATATTTAAACTTGTAAAAAAATTTAAATTTTATCCTTTAATTCGACAACCCGTTTACAAATTGTTCCTCTCCCTCTCTCTTCATTGACAAGTTCAATTGAACATTAAAAAGCAGATTTCATAAAAATTCTCACTTTATAAAAAAAAAAAATCGCTTTTATTTCCAAACAATTTCAACTCTTTACACGACGAATGACGAGAATGTTTGTTTGAAATAAGACAAACTTTTTGTTTCGTTTGTAATCAACACTTTAACAATAAAAATCAACGTCATTTATTATATTTATTGTTCGAATGAAATGTATACAAGTCTGTTAAATATAAAATTAAAACTTTGTGGTAGAAAAAAGTGATAATGACGGCAATAAATGTAAAATTCAAATAAACTTTAAAATCTATTTTATGTTTATAAAAAGAAGTCTACACCTTGATGTCACCACTAACTGCGAAAACGGGTAGACCGATTTAAGAGCACTTTGGGGATAGTCTGTAGATGGTTTACGCGAAGTTTGCACGAAATCAGCCCAGTGTTTCCGGAGATATGGCATTTAGATTTTCCTATATATTTTTCCCATACAAATATTAACAAAATACCTTTCACTATCCATATTATGATTTTTTATTGTCGCTTGAAAAGATAACAAATCATGCATCGTAATGTGTTATGTGCGCAATGATATTGGGAATAGATCTAAATACAGTGTTACATCTGGAAGGAACTATAGCTTATTATTATTTAGGGCGTGAAATAGGGCAAGAGGGGTAAACGTTCTTCTCAATTAATCAACCGGTTTTCTAAAAACTTGGCATGCAGACACTGTAATATCTAAAGGAACTTTAAGAAATAACATTTTTGAAAATTCCAACAATTAGGGAGTAATATAGGGCAAAAGGGGTTAAACCTTCCTCTACCCATTGCTTCTTTGTTAATTATCCGATGATAGTTTCAAGGCTTGAAGGAAAAAAGTTTAAACATTTAGCACCCCCTTCTATTCCTTCCTCATTAATTTACCGATTCTTTTGAAAAGTTTTGTGTATTTTTTTGACAAATTTTTTTTTTCGGTTATTCTTCTTTGGCTATGCAATTGCCAGCTTATTTGCAACGTTACTGTTACTCCCGGCTAACTGATCCTTTATTGATCGGCTTGCTACTTTAAAGGAGAGAGAGGGGAAAAGGAACGAGTACTCAGCTTGCTGTACTCGTCATATACGTTTGTTTTCTCATTCGTAATGTAAAAAACGCACACAAAGTACACAAACTTTATACAAAAAAAGTAATATTTCTGCAAAAGACAAGCATTTTGTGAACAAAGAAGCTGATTGAAAAAATAAAATTGGATAAGTTTATCAATAAGACATGCAACGTATGAATTGGGACTAAAAAGATATTTGTGTGAATATCAAAAATGCTTGGTTTTCGCACAAACATGCTTTTTTTGAAAAACATGTTTGGCTTAATTATCTCCTTCTTAATGCCAAAAATTACTTATTCTAAATACATATATGCGTGGCTTGGTTTAAGCAAAATGTTTCTTTATTTAAGAAAATTTTACTAAATACGAACAAAAAAAGTTTTAATTTTAGATTTTGGATTTTCTTGTTTTAAAAAACGAAATTGATTACATACTTTAGAAAATAATCTTCTATCCGTGTTAGTATTAATTAAAAAATATTTTTGATATTTATGAATCGATTTGTATAATATTGGAGCAAATATCGGCAAAATTTATTTTGTCATATCTATACGAATACTACAAATATATTTACCTAAATAAAATTTAATTTTGTTTTTAAATAATCATTGAATTATGTCATAAATCATATTTACATTTATACACAATCACTCATATACATACAATTGTAAATATTGAAGAAATCTACTTATAACATATTCCCATAAATCCCTCATTTATAAAACAATTTATCAAAAATTAAATCTTAGAAGGGACCAATTGCAACAAATAAACAAAACATCTTAAAAAAGCCAACAAAATTCATGCGTTTTATTGATGCTTTGAAACACGAGTAAAAACACGCAGCAGGATGGTTATTTAAACCTCAAATTATCTCCCAGTACACTCAAAGAAAAAAATGGGCAAAAGATAGACAACAATTGTTGGGAACAAAGTAGATATGTCAATTCCGATTCCGAAAAATCCTGGGATTCAGCGAATCCCGATTTTTGGGGTTTAGTCAAACCCAAAACTGTAAACTATACACCCTTAAGAGGATAAGGAACACGAATCCCGGGATTTGCGAATAGCAGTCCCGATTGGCATCCCTATAACGAAGTATGTGTGGTTACAAAAAAATTATTAACAATGTCTATAATGTACCGTGTTCAGATAGACCTTTTTTATTAAAGCAATATTCGGTTTATTGACATAATTATCTTTCTGTTAACATATACAACATTTAGCTAACTCAATTTATGTTACTACTACATACAACATTCGACCAGGGCTGTGGAGTCGTCCGAAAAAAGTACTAACTCCGACTCCGACTCCAAACGCTAAAATTTTTTAAGTGCGACTCCGACTCCGACTCACGACTCAGACTCCTACTATAATCTTGATGCTAAATGTATATGAGACTCAAGGTACGTTCAGACTAATGAAATATTTGACAAAAATATTTGTTCTGATATTTGCTTCAAACTGTGTGAAACAAAAAAATATTTTGTTTGATGTTCAGACTAAGCTCAAATATTTGACAATTTTTGTTTGTTGAAACAGTTGGCAAATAGTGTCAAATAAAATAAATTAATTCATGTTTGCCATGCGTTCAGACTAAAACAAATATTTGCAGTGTGGCCATATCCAAAAATATTTTACAGCTAAATCAGCTTAAAAATAATGCTAAAAAATGCTAACAAAAATCCTAAACTGCCAAAAAATAATGCTAAAGTTTAAATTGTTTTATTTTTTTGTTATTTTAGTTAAAATACCTATAATATAATCTTACATCGTATCAATAAATCAAACTGATTAAAGAATAACAATTTAATATTTATGAAGCATAAAAAGTCTTAAAACTATAAAAGAAATATATTTCAGTCTTTGTACGTATATATACGTACAAAAAAAGTTTTTAAACAAAAGGTACCATAACATAACAAAAAATCAAAGGAACTTGACCCATAAATGGGAATTATTTAGTATATTAATAAAATTTATATAACATGTTTATTAAAATATTTCATTTTATAAATTAAATACGTCATCAAATGAATATTCTTCTTCAGCTTCTGAAGAATCGATCAATATATCATTATAATATATTAACGTCATTCTGTTTCGAATTTTCGTTTTTTAGATATTTATACCACTAAAACCCAATTTTAACTTCCGCGTTGCTAACTGGCAAAACCAAGAACTGCATAGCAAAAGAAGCTAATTCACTGAATGGATTTTCATGTTATGAATTTGTATATCCATATACATTTATCCAGAAATCAACTGTCATATGAATTTGGTTTCAGCCACTGATGTTCCAAAGTTGTAATTTCTTCTACAGTGAAATCAATAATTTCTTCTTTCGTTCGCTAATTTGCATTTATTAGTTTTTAAACGGTTTTCTAAGATGACATATAAATTGATCTATAAAATCTCGGCATGTAATTCATATTTGTTTTTTTCTATTTCAAAAGTTATGCTATCTCCAAGTCGAATTTATTATGGGTGGTCTTAAAAGCCCTGATGTCAAAATTTTTTTTTTATTATCTTTGTTTCTGTGAAATAAAACAATTTCTGTCATAAGCATTGTACAATGATTTTACTAAAACAAATTGCTTGTGGTTTTTGTACGAGTTGTACTTGTTGTAGTACCGAGATTACCTGGAATGAATTCGCCTTGGGTATCTCTTTTCGATTCCAAAAAATTCAAAATCGTAATTGAGGGAAAAAATCGTCTTTACATGAATTTAATGGATCAAACTGATCAAATTTTAAAACCATTTGATATAAAAGGTCCTTTAAAAGATTGTACATTTTCTATAGCAAAAAGTAGGGGTTTGTATTTGCATTCAACAAAAGTGTGTGGTAGTTTTTCAAAAAAAGATTACTTTAATATTCTTAAATTAAATAATGCTTAAAAATGCTAAATATGTAGTTGAAAAATGCTAAACAAAATGCTAACTGCTAAATGAAAAATTTGCAGCTAAATCAGACAAAAAAATGCTAAATCTAGCTGCAAAAATGCCAAAATGGCCACGCTGAATATTTGCATCAAATAATTATTTAATGAAAGTGTTCAAAAATAAAAATATATTTCACAATAGTAAAAATTCGTGCAGAAGCCTAATTATTTGTTTTATTCTGTGGAGCAGCATCTATTATTTTGTTAGAACAGGAGTATGTAAAAGAAAAACAAAACTGGAAGACAAATGGTTAACGGAAACATGGCCAAAATTTGCGAAAAATTGGTAACAACCCCTAAAATATATGGTTCGGTTAAAAACAAAATGTCGGGAAAATAACAACAAAAAAATGTTGCAAAAACAGCAATAAAATTGACTAAAAGTCCCCAAAAGTATAAGGAATGGCAAAAATTTGGTGAAAATGGCTAACTTAGCAAAAATTCGCAAAAATTGGCTAATAGCAAACCCTAAAATTTATTTGAAATCGCTAAATCGGTTAAAAAATCCAAATGTCGGGGAAAAACCAAATAAAAAAATGTTGCAAAAATAGCGAAAATTCGCGAAAAATTCTGATATTTCAAACAAGCCATAAAATTGATTAAAAGTCCCCAAAAGTATAAGGAATGGCAAAAATTCGGTGAAAATTGCTAAATTAGCAAAAATTCGCAAAAATTGGCTAATAGCGGCATGATAGCAAAGTCTAATAATTATTAAAAATCTTTAAAACTGTAAAAAATCCGAAAACTTACAGGAAAAATTGCTTCTATCGGGTACATGGCTAAAATTATTTGTCGTTGTTTGTTCTTACAATTTTTTTGTAATATCAAATAAATGTTTGCTCAAAAATTACTAAAATATTTGATTTTTTGTGTTCACACTATGTTCACATTGGACAAATATGTGTTTGCCGGCAAATACTTTTATTTGCTCAAAATCAGCTGTTATTTTATTTGACACTCAAAAATATTTTGTGTTCAGACTACGTTAATGAAATATTTGATGTTTGCTATCAAATATTTCATCAGTCTGAACGTACCTTCAGTGATGTTAACTTTTATTTTTTCATTACCGTACGTAAAATTAGAGTTTTTGAGAAGAAATTACCGTACGCAAACATTAATGTGCTGTTTCCAAATGACAGGCGATTGATTATGTAGTTAAATTTATATGAAAAGCACTCACTCCATCGCCTGTCATTTGGAGACAACACATAAGAGCAGTATTCATAAACCATTTATTTAAATTTCAAATGTGTAGATAGATATAGATAATTTTTATTTTGGAAATTTTTTTTAAAATTTTTTATACCGAAAAACTTTGGAGTCGGAGTCGCGAGTTTTTGTGTGTACTACGACTCCGACTCCGGCACAAAAACCTGAACTCCGACTCCACAGCCCTGCATTCAACGTAAACAAATATGTACATGTATGTATAAGCAAAATGAAAACAACTTTTGACATCTTTAAGGAATTAACATCTGGCTTTTGCGCAGACCTAATGGATGGGCGTTTGTTTTGTTGTAATTTCAGTTGCCATATGTCAAAATACCTTGTTTAGTAAGTTGTGTTTCGCTCACTAAAGACACTTGTGACAGGGTCACATTTTAATTTTACTCAATATTTATAACAATTTGTTATTAATTGAGCAATAACTAAATGGCAATATTATATGGATAATTGAGCTAAATAATTTCATTTATTGCGTAAAACTCAATTGAGGTGCATATCTGAGCACGGTATTAGGCATTTTGATCGTGTATAAATGAGTAAAATATATTAGATAGCATGTGATACACCGACTATAGTTACGTAAGAAATGTCAGACAGTTTCCTTTATTATAATTTTCCGTTCTCTTTATTTTAAGTGTACTTAACAATATTTCCTAAGTTCAACATAACAAATTATCTTGTGAGGCAGAAAATTTGTTGATTCCTTTATTTGTGCAAGATGTTTGTATTCCTTTGTAGGTGGCATGAGTTATTTGGGGCTTCATATATTGCTTAATTTCTTTGTCTATTGTTGGAAATAACTTTTTTTTTATTAACTTTTTTTCGTCCTCACAACATATCTTATGTACTCATTTTGTATTATAAGAGGTGTACTCGTGAGTGGTTTTTAACTCATAAAAACGAACGCTCATAATGAACGGAAATTCAATCACGCAAGATGAATTTTGTAATTCTCCCGATCACGAACGCATACTAACAAAATTTTTGTTATCAGGCATAGTTACTTACGTTATTCATTTCACGCTTACGAAATTTTCTATAAAAAAAGTTCTCATTTTCAACGAATCATGAAGCTTATGCATATTCAATTAAATTTTAATAAATATTTTTATTCTTATATATGTATATAAAATTGTAACGTTACTGACTGATTCATCATCGCACAGCCTAAAAGCCTGAAGCTAAAAACTTGAAATTTGGACTAGAGATTGGTCACTCCCCAAATCGATCCACTAAGACGGGGATTTTGGCAATTCGAATGTTTAGGAGGTAAAAAAGAGTAAAAACGGGAAAATTCGGTAACCTTATATCTCCAAAACTAATGTAAAACTGGTACTTTTTTGAAATTCGGCCCTATTAGGGTGTAAACGGGTAAAACTTGAATTTTGATACTTTTTTGACACCCCATCCATCTTCTGAACCAATTAGCATAGAAACAAAGTTAATACCACATTCGAAACTTATAAAAAAAAAATACGAATACGAATTCGGTACTTTTTTGAAATTCGAACATTTAAAAAATGAAAATCGTAGCTATTTTTGGTACTTTTTTTTACAAAACAGTTTTCTTCATTCATTGACGTATTCGTACAAAATTATGGGCTGCCATTACAATACTGCAATTTTTGATAATTTGGGGGGGAAAAAACAGTACCCAATAATAGAAATACGGGAAATTTTATATTTTTCTTTAGCTTTTTGGTTCTACAACTGGAAGTTTTTTAATAAACTTTGGCATAAAAATATATCCACGAAGAAAAAGGAGACGCTAACGAAGTAGCAGACTAAATACTCAAATTACAATCCTCAACAGCTTGTGTACTTTAATATTATTAATCCTTCAATATTTTCCAGGAATATTTTCTATTTTCATTTGTATATTTCTGTTCCGAGGCTTACTTTAGCTATCCTTTGGCTAGCAATGAAGTAAATTGTACAGAACATTTATACAACCAGCAGAATGTAATGCATTTTCTGCTGTCACTGTTACTCCCGGCTAACTGAGCCTTAAGACTCGTTACAGAAATATACAAATGAAAGTTATGATAGAGCATAGAAAATATTCCTGGAAAATATTGAAGGAATAAACAAATTTGCTTCATTATAGGGGTGACTGGCACGACTTTTTTTCGTCCCACCTTAATAAATATATAACTCTCGCTGATGCGGTCACCTGTATGAATTCGCCTTAGTATGTTTATATGTATAATGCCCGTAATTTCTACTAAAATAAATCTGGCTGTGCATAGAAATCTATTGTGTAAAAGCTGCCATATTTTAAAGGAAAACTAAAGGTAAAAACACGTAGGCAAAATAAACGTTGAAATAGATAAATATAACTGTTAGGTACGAACACGACCTGCTTTCTCTTTGTAGAAATTACGGGCATTAGTATATAAAAATATTCTTTAAATTTTTATCTATTCAAAGTTTCTAAGAAATGCTTCGTGAGTACTTAGGAAATCCTGCGTGATTAAAAAATTTTAATCATGCACAATTTATCAAATATTTAAAGTAATAACTATCACGCGTGACAAAAAAAAGTACATCACGTATACATCTTTCGTATACTCGACTGTAAATATACCACACTTTTTTTGTATTTTAGTGGCCATTATTGTACTTTATTACGTTCATTTGATAAACATCACAAGTAGCCTTTCTTTTCATCCGTTCCTATTTATTTTTTATATGACCTCCCAATAAAAACAGGGTAGCGAAATGAAAAAGCTCATACGCCTGTGGTCAACAGTTGAAGACATATTACGTATTTAGCTACATGAGTTAATTTCCCACTTCTTGCATGATTCAGTTGATTCCTTTGAATTGTGAATGAGAGTCAGTGAATGGATGAAAATTGGATTAAATAAAGGTTATTAAAACCTGTGGATTTATAGATTTCAATTTTGTTTGAATTGTATTAAAATTGATGATGATTATCTTCATTTCATACTTTTTGAAAAAAAAAGATTTTATAAAGCCTTTATTGTTTAAAATTTTTTAGGTGAATTTATATGTCACAAAGTCAGAGGGGAACTTTATGTAGTCTATCGTTTTTATGAGAAATTTGTAGAAGATTTTATTTATTAAATTTCTTAAATGCTACAAAAAAATTGAAAATTATTTTCTACAAATCACTTTCTGAAAAGGTGCATGTATAAAATGTCTGGCAAACCCAGTAATAATGACAAGAACCAAACAAAAGTTATAAAAAAGTGGAATGCCCTGTTATCACCTGGCAAAAAATTTTTTCTTCATCATTTAAGCAAATTTTTTAGCGCTTTTTTAATATTAATAATAAAGGGTGGCTTGTTTTATTCTAAAAAAACTCATGCTTTTCGGGAGCAAAATTTTTAAGAAACAGACACCAAATTGCATTTTTTTTAAAAAAAGGCACATTTTTTTGTAGAAAAGAAAACACCATTAGTTTAAATAACTAATTTTAATTTTTGTTCGCATAAACAAATAAATACTTTTTTATATTATCAAAAGTATGCATTCGGTCTGTTGTACATGGAAAATGATCTCCCAACGTCAACCGAAGTTTTAGGAGCATCCTTGAAGGATGCCAATTCATCTGGAGGATATTAATTTTTTTAATTAAAATCCCACATTTGATTCCAGATCAAAACTAGTTGAAATTTGTTTCATTTTTTGAAATTCTTAATTTTTTTTTTGCATAACATTTGGATTTTTTTTTAATTGGTCGGGCTATTCTTCCTTCCACATTGTTAATTTTACTTTCTGCATATCAGTTAATTTGACTTGAGTTGTTGTTACACTAATACTTCCGTAGTTGAAAAATAAAAATTCTAATTGACTTTTACTGTTATTTAAATTTAATATTGATTTTATTTTTTTAATTGCATAAGATCCAACAGTAACAAGTTCTTCAATAACATTTTTAAATTTCTCAAAATTTTTTGAATAGTATTCTACTAATTTAATACTGACTGCGGTGGTAAGGGTACCCAGGGATACATTTCATTAAAAATTGCAACTCGTAAATGACCCTTTAAACATATATATTTTTTTCGCATGAAACCAATAAATCAAAACTTTCGAATTGGCTTCTACTTCCCTCTACACCTCAGTACCGACCATATGCAAAGCAAGTAACATGTCAACGGTTTTGGGTAACCTATTTTAATCTCATTGGCAGCCTTAAACATGTAAGGTGCTGCATGGGCTTAAAATAGAACGATCTTCTGTCTAAATTTTGAAAATCTTTTTCCAAAAAAAATTTATTTATTGATGATATAAATTTTCATATTATTCGAATGTGTATTCTAAGCCAAATTTCAATTTTAAAATCTTCTATACTTTAACAGTCATATCCTTCAATATTTTCCAGTAATATTTTCTATGCACTATCAGAATTTTCGTTTGTATATTTCTGTTACGAGGCTTACTTTAGCTACCCTTTGGCTAGCAATGAAGTAAATTGTACAGAAAACTTATACAACTCTTAGATACCGGTAGAATGTAATGAATTTTATGTATTTAACATAATTATTTTAACAAATAGAATCTAAAAAATATACAAACGAAAATTCTGAAAGTACACAGAAAATATTCCTGCACTCACAATATTATTACAGTAACGGACTGTAGTTTATTAAAGAAATATTCCGTTCAGTAATTTTTGAATAAATAAACATTTAAAATTCCAAGCAAATTTATTTTTTACTGATTCTAACAGTTATTCAAAAAACTAAGTGCATATTAATACGGATTTTCAGTTGCAGTTAATATTGTCCGTTGATTGAGTTAAATTCTTCTTTATGTTAAAGTAAATAAAAATGTAATTTAAAGCAACGAAAAGTTCATTTAATTTTTACTGTCGAAAATTCAACACCATACTCCGTAAAATCAAATAAATATTCAGTTATTTTGTAAAATTTTACTGTCAAAAATTCAACACCATATTCAGTAAAAACGATTAAATATTCAGTTATTTATTAAAATTTTACTGTCAATTTTTTACTGTCAAATTGACCCCATTTTCAGTAAAAACAATTAAATATTCAGTTATTTTATATAATTTTACTACCAAAAATTAATTTTTACTTATCTATAAAAAATGAATTGCTTGTTTTGTGTTAGCAATACCCATTTTCTATTTGTTAAAATAATTTAGTTAAATACATCAAATTTTAAAAGTAAAATAATTGCGAAGCCATATCGGTCATGCTGCTGGTGTCTTATAATTGAGAGTTCTTCTGTAAACAACGTGGTCAGTACAACAAAATTAAAACAAGCGTGTGTAACTGGGTAAGTAAATAAAAATATTCTCCCTCTCACGCTTATAAGAAAAACAAGCGGATAGGTGTCTGTCTGGTATTTTTTAGAAATTCGGCTCTTTTGTGGAGTAATCGAAAATTCAAATTGACAGTAAAAAATTGACAGTAAAATTTTAATAAATAACTGAATATTTAATCGTTTTTGCTGAATATAGTGTTGAATTTTTGACAGTAAAATTTTACAAAATAACTGAATATTTATTTGATTTTACGGAATATGGTGTTGAGTTTTTGACAGTAAAAATTAAATGAACTTTTTGTTAAAAATAAATGAAAAATAGGTAGACCGGTTTTTAATTGAACTTTCATTTATTTTATATTACAATTTCAGTTAATTTTACGTACAGAATATTGTGAGTGTGGAAATAATCAGTATTGTGGAAAATATAGAAGGAATAAGACTATTAAAGTGTAACAACTTTCAAAATTGTTATTTGACTTAGAATAAACATTCGAATACATAATATGAAAATTTATATAATAAATGTTATTCACCATGAGAAATAAATTCCTAGATTCTATTTATTTATTGATCTTGAAATTTTTTTGGAATACTTTTTTGTGTATTTGGAAATTTTTTGTAGAAATTTATTTTATAATATGGATTTATAATTAGACTATCGACAAAAAAACATGCATTTGCATGGAAATCGCATCCCTTGTTATAACTTATAAGTTACGAATTTTTTCAGCTTATTCGGACTAGTGGTTCTCGAGTTATGACAAACAAAAGAGCCTAAAACTTCAAATTAATTTTCACATTATTTATTGAGGTACCATGACCAAACTAATGATGCAGAAGTTCTTCTTTTTGGGTCTACTTTCATAAACAATTATCAGAATTGAGTCCCGAATCAATCAACTGAAAAAGTTGTAGTGTGTAATTATATCACATAGAATTGTCGTCTGGCATTGGCAGAACGCAAACTTAAGAATTAAATTAAGAATGAATTAGTATTGTTAGTTCATATAATTAATGAAAATTCAATAATAAATAAATAAATAAGAAAAAAAAATAGTTTTAAAATTCTCCGAAGCACCAGATGTCATCAAGTCGTCTAAGCGACCTCCGAAATAAATTAAAGAGCAAAACTTAAATGAGTTAATTACGAGTTTGATCTCTGTTATAGGTGAAAATTGCTGTTATGTAGCTGCAATCAAGCGTATCAAGAGTATGATTTTCGTCAAGCAATTTCTAAATTTGAAGCACTTGAAAAAAGTAAAATAAGAACCGAAGAACAGTAAAAGTTTTTAGGTAGTGATTAAGGCCGTTGACTCATGCGTGGACCCAGATGAAGTAAATATCATGTCATTATGGTTATATATACTAAGAGCCCCTCCCAATAGACCCTCGAGATAGAGATTGTAGAGGTTCAGCCAACATTGTCCACATATGAAGCCGTCTTAGGGAAAATGCTTGTCCTGGCAGGACATAAAAAAGGTTTGAAGTAAGATTTGATTAATTATTGTTAGTTCATATTAAATATACCAATATTCTATTAATAAATAATGAGAAGAAAAAAAAATTACAGCATGAATCGTATTTTGTTTTTGTACAAGTAAGCAGACCTGATAGATGGGCCTTGGAATAGGATTATTACAAAAAAGCTTTATAAAATACATAACTGAAGTTTAGCTCATAGAATAAATTCGAAAAATAAAAAATTTTGAATATAATATAAAGTAACCTTCGGAAGGAAATAATTCCCAGTTTCTATTTGGTATGAATTTTTGTAAAATGTAATTTGGCTTAGAATACATATTCGAATAATATGAAAATTTATATATTTTTTAACTTTTGATATTTTAATTAGGCTAAAGTTAATTAAATTTAATTTTCATTAAATTATTTTTATGAAGAAAGGAATTTTACAACATGAAACTAATTAAAATTTATGGATAATTGTTCATTCTTGACTGACCCGGAGCTCGAACCCAGGCGTTTTTACGCACAGGTTACCCTTAAATGTTTCAATCGCAACCACTCGATCTCTTCAGAGGGGTTTGCCGTTTAACACTCGCAGCCATCGACGACTGCTGGCAGTCAATAGTCAAACATCAATCTTTAAATCAAATTGTATTTAACACTTGGTATATCGAAATTTGTAAGAAACATGTAAGGGTAACCTGTCCGTAAAAACGCCTGGGTTCGAGCGTCGGGTCAGTCAAGAATGAAAAATGATCAATAGATTTTAATTAATTTAATGTTGTAAAATTCCTTTCTTCATAAAAATAATTTAATGAAAATTAAATTTTATGAACTTTAGCCTAATTTAAATATCAAAATTTGGATTAACAACCATAAAACAGTTCAACAAAAATAACCACAATACCGATTTTTTTTTCACCTTTTTCCTTTAAATCCTTCCGCACATATCCCTTTGTGTATATATATATCATATTTTTCCCCGCAATAATTTTCATTTTAAATTTTTAATAATTTCTTGTCATAAAAATCTTAAGACGTGAATAAAAAGGTTCATTAACTATTTTTGTAATAAACTTTTATCCATAAATTCAACTTCAATTTAAATAAAATGTTTTCAAAATATTCATTCTTTTCTTTCTGTTTTTATTCTTTTAGAAAGAAAAGTAACAATATTTCGTAAGAAAATCCAAATCCTTGGGCACAATAGATATTGAGGTTTTTAGTCGAAGTACATAAATATTGCATATTTAAGTGAATACTGCACTCGAGGGGATTATCTTGAGCAGGTGTTAACCTGTTTACTTACATGAATCTAATATTTTCGTAAATTTATTCACTAAATTTAATAATAGCAAAAAAATGTGAAGAAGGATGGATTTAAGTATAAAAAAATTTTAAAATTTTTTTAGATTTATGTCAAAAACATTTGGTTTGGAACTTTTTTTATTTATTGTGTGAAATTTTATGTGTTTAAGGTTTACAGGATTATGTTAAGCAATGTATTATTGAAAATATTTTTAATATATGATTATTAACAATATTTATGATTTTTTTTATAATATTTGCTACAGTGTGGTATTGAATATTTAAATTATGATTGTTAAAAATGAAAGGGGGAGAGATTGAGGCATAATATTTTTATTCATCTTTGAGAGAAATGTAAAATTACTTGTTTATCAGCCAGCGTTTGCAAACTTTTTTTTTCAGTACTATTTTTTCGAATAGCACCGCGGTGGCATATGTCTACCTTACCCTTATATCTCAGTGCATACCAATTAAAGAATATGGGTTAAATATCAGTTCCCTTTGAAACCCAATTCCATTCAGATTGGCAGCGCACATACAAACATATTAAATATTTGAGATAATTACAATAAAAAACAGAAAATATAATCGGTCAAACCCAATTATTTGATATCACCACAGTATTTGACGACAAATTTTGCATGATTGTAACCAGAGTACGAAAACAAACAAGACGAAAAGTTTGCTTTCGTTTTGTTTTGTTCTTTGCAGTGAGTAAAACAAAAACAAAACCAAAACAATGAGATATGATTGTGCCATTTTGTTTTGTATTGTTTTTGCTCGATATCTATTTTCTTATTCTCGGGCTGTCATTCTCTTTTTCATCTACCTTTTCCTTTTCACCTTATCTATCCTAATTAAGGCGTCGCAATGGACCATATTGGTCTCTGGGTGAAGGTGTGGAGGAAACTTCACACCAGCCTTTCTACCTACCTACCTGCTCGAGAGCGCAAATTGTACATTAATAAAAACGTACACAGCTGGAGAAGAAAAGAGTAAGAACAATATTGAAACATTCAGAGAAGAAACGTTTGACAAACGTTTGGTAATTGATTTATTCATTATAAAATTTACTCATTTACACTATTGTTTCTAAGTGAAATAAATAGAGAGGTTTTTAGGTTTTTTCGTTTTTATTAATGCTTATTTTGACTATTATAGTCAAACAACTACAAAACCACTACAAAAACCAAACAAGAACTAAATCAATTACTGCAAACAAAACGTTTCTCTATTTGTTTTGTACTCAGATGTACGATTGTAACAGTAAATTAAAAAATGCACATGAGTGGAAAGCCAATTGTTTCGTTTTCTCTCTTTGACACTTGAAAAGTTTTTGTTTTGGTTTTGCACATGTAAAATACAATTAAAAAATTTTGAATAGTTTTGTGCATTTTGCAAACGTTTGCGAAATGTTTTGTTTGTTTTCATACTCTGATTGTAACATGTCTGGGACTTATTGGCAATCATGGACACGGCAAAACAATATTATGTTATTAGAAATCTGTGCCTAATATTATCTAGATATTATCATCTAAATGACAATTTTTCGCCTTAAAGGGGATTTATACGAAACATATGCATTAAAATTCTACCACTATCGGAAAATTTTGAAGCCTTCAAAATTTATATTTTATAATTCTGTATTTTATAAATTATTCTGCATCTCGGTTCAAAAATATTATTACCTTTGAAATACCACACATTTAATCTTTTGGCTCATAATTTCAACGACGAGGTGTAAATTCTTAAATTTCACCCTCTTTAATTCATTACGAACTTAATTTTCCGCAATGAATTTCTCTCATACTTTAATTTGCTTTTCAATTGAATTAATACCTACAACAGTAGCAGCTTTTGCAACATAAATGAAATGTCAAACAGCTGACTCCCTCCCTCCTTCAACATAAGAAATCTACTTTGTGTTATTAAAATTGTTTTGCAAACATTTCTTGTTGGCATCTAAATAAAATCACACAGATTTATGAAATCAATATTATCATGATGACGATGATGATGCTGATTTAAATGCGACAGTTAAATGAGTAAGTGTAAGTTTGTGTGTAAATGCAGTTGAGGGGGTCACCAAAGCAACCCCTCAAATGTGTGTCGAACAACGGAAAAAATGGAACATTGAAACGGGATTTTGCTCAACAACACACAACAGGTGGTCAAAACTTTTTTTAAGAGTGCCGCAAATAAATAAATAATTGTGTTAATAAAATTTTGGAGGAATGGGTGATGTAATGTTTATTTAAAGCGAGAGAGCTGTAAAGCAAAGTTTCTATTTTATGTAATTAACGAAATAAAAGAGATTATAGGAATATTCTACTACAAACTTTTATATACACATGCGTATGCACGCATATTGTACGTACCAACGTTTTTCCTAAAAGTTTAACGATGCATAGTTCGCTTATTTGTACCTTTCGATTATTTTTTTTTGGTATAGGACAAACGTTGCATTGTAGAATGCATTTAAAAAAGGCGAGTTGTTTTTAATCAAAATCCTTAGGCGAACCTTACTGGATTCTCAGTAATAGCGGTTCAAAAGTTTAACCAAATTTTTATAAACTACAAAAATTACTAACAAAAATGTTTTTATTGATGTTTTTGGGAAATAAATTCATATGTATTTATGCATATTTTAGGCATATTTCTTTGTTTTTTTTTTAATTTTTTGGCATAAACTTAATTATGTTTTTCCATTTCGAAGTGCATTGATGCTGTGAAATCACTTTAAGGTTTAAAGTGTGAGTGTTAATCCATCTGAAAAGATTGTGTATGACAATCGAAACATGACAGGGCAATCTGTCCGTAAAAACCTGGGTTCGATTCCCAGTTCAGTCAAGAATAAAAATTTATCAAGAAACTTTATTTCAATTCATTTTGTAAAATTCCTTTCTTCATAAAAACAATTTAATGAAAATTAAATAAAATAAACTTAAGCCTGATTGAAATATCATAATTTGGATATTTCATTTAAATCCTTACGGAACATAAAAAAATCTAAGATGTGTTGCATTAAATATTAATGATTAATGAATTTGTTAAATTTAAGCAAAAAAGCATTAGAAACAAATCTAAGATTACAAGGAAAACGTTTAAATATTCTATTAAGTCCTGCGGAAGCTGAGAAGTTTTCCTTAATAAGTTCATGGCATACTGAAATGAAATTTGTATTATGACTTTAATAATGAAACCTGAATACCTGAATAAAATGTAAGACTCTTTTAATAAATGCTTGGTTCTAAGTAATTTGGTAATTTCAATCAGATGTCACAAATATAATTATTATGGTAATTTGGATACTTTTAATTTTCCTCCACTCCTGTTGAACTTTTGTGGAAAATTTCAAAGTAGAGTGAAAACTTTGTTCTTTTTTTTTTTTTTTTGAGGGAATGTCTGTTATACTTTAAAATCAAATCTAAATAAATTTATTTAGTTTCTTATTTATGTTTAGATTATATTTTAGCAAAATAATAGGAAAGAACATAATTAGAAATTTATTCTCTATTAAAACAGCTTAAGTACTTGTACTTAATGAACATAGTCACACATCATAAAAACTTTTTATCACCGAATGATAATGTAAACTGTGCAGAGGTTCCCAAAGATGTTTTTTGTTCAGAAAGAGGAGATTTTCTTAGAAGTACTAGTTGCTACCATACGTTTAGGCAAAGCAGTTGGGCTAAAGCCCAAAAACTACGAACCACTTAAACATGGACTATTTAGTCTGAATATACACATTTCATATTTTAATGCTCAACTTCTTTTTGGTTTCCTTTTGAAGCTGCCAATATGATCACACGCAGCAAACGGTTTCAACTTTTTTCGGTTCAAAACAACAACAATTTCATTCACAGCAACTCAAAGAGAAAAAATATTATGCAGCATTGTTCATACACCTACGAATAAAAACGCAAAGTGTAATGACCGAGTTCCAATCCCATTTCATTTTTCTTCTCTATCCTTTAAACCCAAGGAATGGGCATCAAAAGATGAAACGTGTGAGGTGAAACTTAAGGCGCAGGTAGCCGGAAGTAACAGTAACTTAACCTTACCGTAAAAAAGTAAGACCAAACTATTTCTTACAGATTGAGACGTATCATCTTACTACTAACTATAATCGTTCCAATCGTTTTACATACAACAAAATAAAGCGGCTGATTTGCAGCGTTATTGTTACTCCCGGCTAACTGAGCCTTTAATGTGCGTACATGCTTTGTGCTTCTTCTATCGATGACTAAAAGGGACGCACAACTTTTTGTATCTACTGTAACGGGACACGGTCATATAGGTTGTCATGCACTGCGCCTGTTTGCCGGGCACAACGATTATTGCCGCAGCTGCGATAACAAAATAAAGGAGGAGGACGTTGCACACCATCTATGATCCTGCACTGGCGAGAAGGCGACTGGCCGAAATGGGATCCGCCACCTTTGGCAGATTCTATGATATCAATGGCGTTTAAGTGTGGCTTATTTTAAACTTTGTTAGAAGTTCGGGTTGGTTCTACGGTGGGAGTTCTGTTTAGTGGAACTCCATGATATCACAGTTGATTATTGGGTCTAACTGTGCCACTTGATTACTTCCATCTCCACCTATCTTTTCATCGAGCCTCTGGTCAGAACATATCTGGTACAAAGGAAGTTTGAACTGATGGAAGATTATCCGCAGGTGTGTAGCAACAACAGATGATGCTAGTATTTTCCGAAAGCCACAAAGATTAGTGGCTCCAGCTTCTAGGCAAGGGGTGGGTGTATAAACTTGCCGGATAAGGCCCTCAAATTGCTTCCTGCAGAAGTTGCTGAGCTCACACTCAGGATCGGTAAGTAAGCGCATTGCTTGTCAACCAGCGTTGAAAATCCATTATTGCGTAGGAGAGGTATTCATGTTAATATTTTCCAAAGCCACTGCTACAGGTTTTTACCTAAAGAAATCGTTTTTTAATAAAGCTTAAGTCCACTCCTTTTATCACATTTTAAGAACCACTGAATCGTAAACGAGAACACATAGAATAAATACCAGTAAAAATTAGCTACACACTAAAATACAACTGATTTTTTTTAATTCCCTGCTTAGGCCATCCACTCGAAATATTTCTCATCCACTTTTGCTATACTTATTCACGCAGTGGTCTAGAGTCTAGAAATGCAAAGCAAAATACTATAATGCTAATTGTAAATACAATAAATATTTTCATTTATGAATAAACTTTCATTACCCTGATAAGATAATAAACACATAATAAATACCAATTTTTATTAACTGAAAATTTATTGTTTTTGGTTGCATTAACTGATAAATTCTCATGAAGGTTTTACTAAACATGACTAGATCAAAATTATATTAATATTTAACAGGGTTTATGCCCAAAGATAATCGTATTGAATAGAGGAAGTTTTATCTGGAAGCATGAGTGGAAATGTTGAATGGTTGTAAAATTAATTTGTTATTTGGGATGGGTGGAACATTATAAATTAATGATCCAAATGATAAGGATCTGATAAGGATTGGAAATTAAGCTGGTTATAAGAATACTGAAACCAACCTTGACAGTAACGGCGCCAGAAGGTAATAGCTACGTGTAAGATAAATTATAATTTTTACAATACTGTGAAAACACTTTAATGTTTTAAAACATAAGTCAAAATTAGAATTTACCCAATTAAAGCATTAATCAAAGATAAAATCAGTTTTAATTAAAAATTTAATCAAGTGAATTTAACGTTTAATTGAAGGAATAAGACTATTAATGTATAAAAGCTTTTGAGGATTGTAATTTGACGTAGAATACACATTCGAATAATATGAAAATGTATATTTATTGTCTCCCAAATCCTTTTATTTTAAATAGAACTTAAAAGGGAATTTATACTTAATATTTCCCAGTCCAACGAGGATCTATTTACGTTGAAGTCTTGATTTATATTTGAGTAATTTTTTTAAAGTTTTTTTTATAACACAGTATTTAACGATTAAAAGCGATTCAAAATATGCATGGTGCTTTTTAATGCATTTTAAAAAACTAAAAGAAAATTCGATTTTTTTAATCAGCATCATGAAAAAAGCTATTCTACTTGCATCGAAAGTGTAATAAATTAAAAGTTTTATCCAAATTTAGTTTTGATGACAAAATTATTTTCCGCTTTTGGTTGTATTTGACTTAAGTTTGAAGCGCTGTTTACATAATAGTTTTTTTTAAGCAATGTTTTTAAATTGTATTATCTTATGATGTCAAAATGCGTGGTACTCATATAAGCAAATGCTTATACGCGATATAATCAAACTTTAATTGCACAGGTTTGGATGTATAATAGCTTATAATTCTTATAACCGTTGTGCAAACAAGCGATAAATACTCTAATAAAATTGTTTAGTCATGTTCTGGAAATCGAACTCGAGTGGAATTTAGATCGAACAAACTTTGAAAACGATCCAGTGCTTAAAGTTTTATATCCCGCATACTATGAGTACAGCTTAACTTTATAAGAACTTCTCTTAAAAACAGGCAAAATATACGGTCATTTTCATAAAAATTTAACTTGGAATCTAAATCAATTAAAATTTCACTCGATTTCGAATTCCAGAACATGGCTGTATAAGTTTTTTACTAAAAAATTTGTTTGAGTGATTCAGTACCATTTCAAAATCTCAATTTAAAACGTTGTAAAATAATTCCTATTCAGTTATCTATTTCATTTAAATTTAAATTAACATCCTTTCATATATTTAAAAATATATTTTTTGTAAAGATTTCCTTTTTATAAAACAATATTTATTTACACCTGCTTTTAGGTATCACTTTCTTCTTTTTCTACATCTGTTGACTTGTTGGCAAGTAATTGAGATTCCATGTTGTACTTGTTACCGTTATTACTTCATGTAAAATATATACAGACACACACACACAGCCTCATAAACACTCGACGCTTTCGCAGATGTCATGTTTATTTATCATAAAAACATAAGCTGTTGATATTTTTTTATCACTACATTTTGATGTTTTCCAAAGAGATGATGGTGAAGACGTTGAGAGTTCTAATGATGCGACTCGGTGATGATTTCTTTTCCTTGTCTTGTAATATTTTACAAATGAATGAATTTGTTTGAAGTGTATGTTTTTCTGTATATTTACGTAACGTTGTAGTAGTTTTGGTTGCTTAATGCATTAAGTACACGATTGAATTGGAATTGTAATATTTTGACTTTTGGAAAGTATAGAGGTGAATTGCACTTTTTGGAGTTTCTAGACACAACAAGCAAATCGTGTTTAAGCTACTTGGGTAGTATTGTTGTAGAGTCTGCAACAAGCTTTAATATTAAAACGCTCACTTTGTTATTGTACTCTCAGAGAGAATCTTGTACTTATTTTAAGAAATTCCGGGATTGAATTTCGAAAGTAATCCCATTTAGGATTGTTCTAAGTAAGTTTTAGTGTTATTCGTACTTAAATTTTTGAGTACAACTCGTACTTAAAGTAAAAATAAAAAACTTTCAGCCGTATTCATAAAAATTTATTAATGGTTAATTAACCAAATATAAGGCAAAATTGCTAAAGTTGTATTCATAAACGAATAATAGTCTATTAAACCTTTAATAAACCATTCATAAAGTAAGAAAATTTATTGTTCGATTTACCCTTCTTTAAACCAAAAATAAAATGACATTTTGATAAGTCTCTGCATTTTATGATAATATTTTTGTGAAATATGTTCAAAAATAATGAAAAAAGTGTTTTATTTATTAATATGGACATGTTAAATACATTTAACAAATTTTTTTTATTTTAGACAACCAATTTAAAGTTATATGGTTAATTATTTAAACATTTTTATATGATTTAAAAGAATATGTTTAGGGGAAAATGCAGATATCATTAATAACTTATAAAATTACTGAAACTAGTTGTTGTTTTGTTTAAACTAGCGAATTATAGAATAAACAAATCATAATAATAGTGATGTTAATAAAAAGTAAACAAACTTTTTATTCGAATACTTATCGTATATTTAAAACAGGTTCAAACAAAAGTGTTTATGATGTTTTTAGGCAAGAGTTCAGAAACTAAAATAAAATGTAGTTTTATTTGATAAGAATAATTTTTAAGTTCTACAATTAAAAAAAAACTATAAAAAACAATTTAATATAGAATATCATGTGAACCGAATAGAAGTTTCATGCATCACTAGCAATAAAATGGCAGCAAAATATAAAGAAAGTTGCCGTACTTAAGCACAAAATCGCCACAAACTATTAATAGTAATAAAACTGTTAATGTACGTTTATGAATACAAATTTTTATAGGAGGTTTATTAGACAAAAAGCGTTTGATAGTTATTACATGCTATAAGCTTAAAATAAGAACTTTTATGAATATGGCTGTTTATTTATACCGAGTGTTTTTCTTTCTGTGTACAATTTCCATCTGTGTTAAAAAAAAATAAAAAATAGAGTCGCCATTTTTGGTTGTATGGGTCCAAAAATTTTCGTAAACAAGTTATTTAATAATACGAACCTTAACCGTCCAAAAACTTGATTTGGAATTATTGTGTAGCTACGTCCGTTTGCATTAAAAGTGACAATATATGGAGGGCTAAGAGCTAAAGCGAACCAAGTCATGAAATTAAATATATGTATATATTAGTGTATGCATATGTATGTATCGTTTTTTGCTTTGCTTGGTTAATACTTAAAAAAATAATACTTTACTTAACAATGATAATCCTTTTTACAAATGTTCTCGATCTACTTACAGTTTTCATCTCTCCACCAACTCTGAACCTTTTTACTTCAGAGAACTTAAGCCTTTGAAAGAAGTTTTAACCCAAGGACAAGCAGCAAAGATGATGACACAAAGAAAAGTCGTTGGTTGTATTTTGGCATCAGCGTTGCTGTGTTTGTGGCTGGTCTCATACGCTGAGTGCGCTCCAATGCCAAGGTAGTGGTATTTTTTATAAGAAATTTAATTAAAACAATCATTATGAACATTATAATTTCATACAAAACATTCATTTGTAACTTGGTTATCAAAAATAATTTATGACTCCATGTGCACTAGTGTTGTCATCTTTTTATTTAGGAAATTATAATTGAATGAGTAAGATTTTTTCATGTGTTATTTTCAAATTAAAAATAATAATTAAAACAAAAAATGAAAAATTATAATTCAAGTGTCAAAGTGTGCCTTAAATTGTTGCAGAAAGAAAAAGTTATTAAGTGATACTGATGAAGTTTAAAAAAGAGGATGATAATTATAGAGATTTCTTTTTACAATAAAGTATGGGTTGGGTTTGGTTCTATTGGCAGCCGCAATTAAGCACATCAAACGTGTTCATGTTCCAAAGTCTCCCAGGGGTCCTATAATACCTGGTTGCCGGCATTTTGATTCAATAAGGGAGTGTATCTTTTTCAAATTAAAGTCAGAGAGACAGGTTTTGTCCCTAGGAGTTCTTCGACCAAACAGCTTAAGTCTTAGGTCTTCCTCGTCATCCAAACTTCTATAAAAGTCATTGTATGGGAGCCCCAGCGTCTGTGCGTGTCTCCTATAGGCAAGTAGCCAGTTTTCATAGCAAATAGCTTTAAGACCCGATGAGTCCCTTTTCCATGCATCAAACTTTTTAAAACCGTATAAGAGATACTCTACTCCACCTGATCTCCTTAAGGTTTATACTACCTACATCCAACCGAGAATGGAATACAACTTAAATGTCTTTAATTGGTGACAGCACGGTATCCAGTTCTATTGACTTCCTTGAGCACGATCGCAATGTGGGTTATATTTCCCTATTTTATCGTTACTAAAATGAGGTGTGCTCTAATGAAATTAATGATCTGATTCCCGAATGTATGTTTGTTCATAATATGAGTTTTTCAACCAAAGGCTATCCTCCTTCCCATAATCTATTTTCCTAGTTCCAACACAATGCAATTTAAAAGTAGGAGTAATCCCCTAAGTATTGGTCCTGACAAAAAATAAGATGCAGCTTGTGTGCGATTAGTTGCTTCCTCTTCGAGAACGAAACAGCTTTGTCGCATTTTAAACCGTTCCGATTCAAGGTGGTGCCTGCATTCGCCAATGAGTCAATAATGTAGTTTCCCTGTGCCCAGGGACCCATTTAAACGTAACCATCGGATGTACCACTATCTTCTCCAATAATGTGTTTAAACAACAAAGAATTCTATTTTGTTTCTGCGCTGAACGCAAAATATCCACAACAGCGAATTACTATATCTTTTTCGATTAAGAAAATAAAAGTTAAGGAATGGAACGGGTTCGTCGGAATTGGTCTTAAGGTGGATTCGTCCATGCGTTCCACAGAATAATTTTTTTTACTGAGAGTGTTCTGCAGAACGATACACCCATTTCGGAAAATTAAACCCATACAACGTCAAACAACAGAAAATAAGGAAAAAATTAAATCAAGCATCAAAAACCAAATAATTTATTTGACATTACATGGGTAAATAATGACAACTCTTACTAATGAGCATACCTGTAGTGCGATTCACTATGCTTTTTAAACCACAATTGTTTCGTTTAATGATAAACAATCTGGGTTTCGGAAAAACCACAGTTGCATAACTGCACTTGTAGATGTTGCGGAAGATATAAGAAATAGTATAGATGAACGAAAAACAAATATCTTAGTACTTTTGGATCATTCAAAAGCCTTCGATACAGTCGATCATAACGTCCTATGTTACAAACTAAAACACATGTTTATGTTTTCTACAGCTGCTACACGTCTGATATCAACATATCTTACCAACAGGTATCAGTATGTTCAAAGTGGTAATAATAAATCAAAATTTCTACCTGTGACGAGGGGTGTACCGCAGAGGTCAATTATTGGGCCCCTTCTATTTTCGCTTTATGCTGATGACTTTCCGAGTCAACTTACACACTGCAAAGTCAGAATGTATGCTGACGATGTTCAGATTTACATCAGCTGTGATACATCTGAAATTGAACAATGTGTCTTAACTCTGAATACTGAGTTAAAACATATATATGAATGGGCTACTGCTAATGGTCTTAGTATCAACCCAAAAAAATCTAAGTATCTTGTTATCCAAAAACGATCTACTATAACCGATCATATACCTGATATTTTTCTTGGTGATGAACGTATTGAAAGGGTAAATACAGCAAAAAATTTGGGTATTATTTTTAATAAGAACCTGACATGGGGCAACCATATTAATTATGCATGTGGCCGTACATATTCCATGCTTAGAACTCTCTGGCAAACGCAGTATTGTACACCTGTCAAAATAAGAATACTTCTTGCCAAAACCTATTTATTGCCAATTCTGATGTATGGATGCGAATTATTTGCCAAATGTGATGCGGCAAGTACAAGAAAATTAAACTCAGTCTTTAAAAGCATTGTACGATACGTATATGGCGTGAAAAGGTTTAATTCTGTTTCTCCTTTTACGGTAAAGTTATATGGTGTTCAGTTTGATGACCTTCTCAAAACAAGAGTACTGATATTTATGCACAAAATCGTGTTTACTCAACAACCACAACATCTGTATAACCGCTTAACCATATCTAGGTCTAATAGAGGTAAAAGAATTTTATTGTTTAGACACCAAAGTTTAACTTCCGATTGGCAATTTTTCCTTAATGCAATCCGTCTTTGGAATCTACTCCCGCATAATATACAAATAACTAGTAACGCACTGAGCTTTAAAAAAAGCATTTTAAATTTTTTTGCACGTTAATTTTTTTCATTTTTTTATGAATTTTAAATATTATTATTTTGTTAATTTTCAATTTAATTTATTAATTTAATAATTTTTTTTTCTCTCTTAAAGTTTTTCTTTTGTTTTAAATTTTATCAGTTACAAATTATAATTATAAATGTTTCTGCTAAAACAATGTTCTATACTGCAATAAGAGGCTTTAAGTCTTGTGTATAGAATTGGAAATAAATAAATAAATAAAAAATAAAATAAAAAATAAAAATGTTAACCACAAAATTAACCATTTTGCTATTCACTAACACTTTTAACGACATCTGCTTGTTATAAGTCAGCTGTTTCAGTCAGCGGTTATTTTAAACAAAACCAATTGTGGTTTATTAACACCAACATTTTTGGTGTGGTTAAATCCGCTTAGAAGAGTGTTTATTTTTCTTTGTACCTGTATAGTCGATAGATGATATGGCTTAAGGTATTTAGCCTACAATTTATCAACTTCTTATCACACACCAATTTTCCGTAGAGCTTCTTATTTATTTGTCATATGCTTATCAAATAAAATTTAAAAATTAAATTAATAAAATAATAAAATAATTAATATAATAATAAAAATGGGTAATCATGTAAGCACTTTGCACAATATCATTTAAAATCTCTAAATCGAAAGGTTTTTGTTTCATCATTTTTATTTGCTGTTTGTACAGCACAGACTCTACAATTTAACAGGTCAAAGTCCGCACACAGAAAAAATGCTCGCCAATAATTTTTAATTAAACTTTTAATCAACAATAAAATCAGATTTAATTAAAAATTTAAACAAGTGAATAAAAGGCTTTCTTATATCAAAAACATTATTGCAGAAAATGTTGTTAAAGGTGGTACAAGGTGGTCTTATTTTGAAAACTTTGACAACACTGTAAAGTTTTTTTAACGTTGTGTCAAAAATAATACAACACTGTAGTAAACAATTTAAACAAATATTTAATTTTCTTTTTAATTTTAAATTGTTTGTTTGGAAATGTAATAATTCAAAAAAATTTTAAATTTCATAATTTTAAGCGAAAATTATAAAATTTAGTAAATATTCCCCAGAACCACATGGACGGTATATCATTTTGACACAAGGTTAGTAATCAGCTGTTGCTTACGTAGCAAGATAAGGTCACCTGATGTTAATTCGCCTTGAATCAGGCTAAAGTTTTAATTTTCATTAAATTATTTTTACGGAGAAAGAATTTTACAACATGAAATAAATTAAAACTTATTGATAATTTTTCATTCTTTACTAACCCCCCGTTTCCACATGCAAGTACAAGTTCGAAAAACTCAAGACACTCACACTTTTTCACTAAGTCTGGGATCACACTATGAAAGGTTTCTTTCAGAAAGTCTGAGTTTATTGGTGAGAGGGCAAGAGAACATGCTTTTCTTTTCTCCTCTCTCACCCATAAACTCAGGCTTTCTGAAAGAAAACTTTCATAGTGTGAACCCAGACTAACATTCACACAATTTTTGTAATTTCAGCCAATCGGCTGTTTCCTCGATTTTTCATTGATAATACATATACACTGCTTGCAAGTAATTTCTTGCATGTGGAAACGTAGGGTTAGCTGGGAATCGAATTATCAAAAAAAAATTTTAATTCATTTCATGTTGTAAAATTCCTTTCTTCATAAAAATAATTTAATGAAAATTACATTGAATTTAGCCTGATTAAAATATCAAAATTTCTATTACAAACCATAAACAGTTCAATAAATTAGCAACAATACTTAAATATTTAATTGAATCTCTTAATATGTTAATTAATTTTTAAACTAATATCACAACTTTTTTTAATTGAAATCAATTTAAGATCAATGCGTTTTGGTTAATATTGAAAGGACTGCAAGTGGCTGGCCTTTTTGAAGGTCCCTACACTCCTTTCTAAAAGATTCACTTCGTATGATATCCTGCCTTCAAAAGTTCTTGTTCTAGAAGGCATACATTTTTTTTTAAAATACCTTCCAAAATATTCAGTACACATTCGCTACTCCTTTCCTTAAGAAGAGAAAAAGGAAATTGTTTATTGATTTGTTTAGAAATTTCTTAATCGGTCTTATTAAGGTCATGTTTTCTATGCAAATAAAAGATTATTTCATAATTTATTTTTCCGACGTTTCGTTGGAGATTCCCAACATCATCAGGGATATTTTATTAGATCTGGCAATTGTTTAGTTTTCTTTTTTTCTGTGGCCTTCCGTACTCCCTTCTTTGGGAAGGGAACTTAGTAGTTGTTAAAGGGCTTGCTCCCAACGATAACCTTTGTAAAAAAGAAATAAGTATGGAATGCGGCGGGGAGGGCTTGTGTCTGCTAAAGAAGGCCTTTGACTCATTCTAGCTACCGCTGGGTAGCAATGCACACATTTAAAATGATTTAGGGTATACTAATTAAAAACTTGGCTCTAAGAAATTCTCCTTCGGATATACATACTTACATACATACATACATTCGCCTACTTATTACCCTCTGTTATAAGTACATACATTTACCCTAGACAAATAAATTTAAACATGAACTTGAAATACTATTTTAAATTGCTTAAAATGTTCATTACCATGAAAAGGAATTTTTTGAAATTTAAAAGATGTTTTAAACAAGATGGTATTTCCTTACCAATAACCTGGCTAATTAAACAGTCTAATTATAAATGTAAAATATCCCTGGTATCTTTAACTTCTGTTTAAAACGTAGAATAATTCCTTAAACATAATTAAGATAAGAGTTAACTGTAACTGCAAATACATTAATATAATTATTTATGAATTACTTTCTTATTTTCCACAACAATTCACTCGGTTTTTCATTTCTTTTTTTTCTCTCTCGTTCTTATTCACGAAATATCTAAACTTTGTTTGTTACAATGAACAACGACTACATAAAACCGAACAACAACAATAACAAAAAACTGTAGCCAAAGTAATGGATACTATAATAATGAATTGGAAGAAGTACCGGATGACATTCTAATGGAATTAATGGCACGTTTTGGACAAACTATAATGAGAGCTCGCAATGATTTGGAAAAGTAAGTTGAACATTTTAGTTTAAGTTTTTGCGATTGTTTGAAATTCAATTTCTTTGTTGGCGCGTGCTACTGGGAAATGTGAATATAATTTATTAAATAATTGGCATTGTGTTCAAAAGTTAACAGATTAAATACAGAAAATAATTTAAATTTACTAAATTTAAATAAAACGCAGGAATAAATATTGCATTACTTAGAAATAAGTAGGGCTGAAGAGTCGGCAAAAAATAGTTCTAAGTCCGACTCCGACACCATCCGCTGAAATTGTTTAAGTACGACTCCTACTCCTACTCTTACCTTGATGCTTAATATATCTGGGGCCAAATTACTGCATGCGATATCGATCGAAATTCCCGTTTAAATTGTATTGTAATTGCTATCGATATCGAATGCCGTAATTTAGCCGCTGGCATCTTGTCCTTATTTGACTTTAAACTCTTTTTTTAAGCAGTACCTTTTAAATGGGTAAATATAGCAAGAAAATGATTCTGTAAAAATTTCAAATCGATATTTTAATTCCAACACGTACTGCATTGAGCTTTAGTATAAGTAGTTATTTTCATATGTGACAGCGCATAGGGAAAGGAACCAGTAAGGAAAAGGGAACAGTAAAAACCAACTACACCAAACAAGAGGTAGGGACGACCTACGCGTGATTTCAAGGTGCACCAACACATTCCTGACGTCATCAGATGTGTCGATTTCTAATGAGACCAATACCAACACGCTCAGTGACGGTACACCAAAGATACACGTATTTAAATCTCTAAAATGGCCTTAGGTCCCTTTCTATTTTGCGCGTCACATACTTATGTAAAAGTAGACTGGCCCTTATTCTCTGACTTTAAAAAATTTAAAAGCAGACACTCTTGAAATTTTTTTATTTTGAAAATTATAAGAACATTTTTTATGCCGAAAAATTTTTGAGTCGATGATACGAGCTTTTTTGAGTATTTCGACAAGTCCACAGGACTTAAACTCTGTGACTGCCCGACGCTGGCATGCCAGAAGGAGACTCTAAGGGCACGAAGCGATAAGCGCGGACCGAGTCGGTGCAACACCGGCAAAATATCTACTTAGGTTCCTTTGGATAGCAGAGGGTCTTTCAGCCAGCTAAAGGGGAGTGGGTACAATAGACTTGACTTGGTCACGGTACCATCTCTGTTTTTTTTTTTTTTTTTTTTTTAGCGATAAACCAACACTCAGGGGATGCCCCCTATATATGCAGTGCATTGTGTTGATCAGGAAAATAAGGTTTGGGAAGGAGGAAAGAGGGAATAGTGTTTGTCGACATTTGACTTGAATCTTAATAAATTATAAGTACCGGGGAAGACCTCTGCGGGAAGTTTATTCCACATACGGATAGTTCGACTGAAAAACGAATTTTCTCTATAATGCGTTGTGCGAAACACAGGACAATCGACTACAAACGGATATGATCCACTGGATGAGCGAGTATTACGAAGAAATACTCGGGCGGGTGGAATAAGTTCACTTATCTCAGTGGAACACCTCCCATGGTAATATCGATAGAAAAGTGTCACACAACCCACATTCCGACGATGCTCCAATGAGTCAATAGAGTTGGATACCCTACTGTCATTGATGAGCTTCACCGCCCTCCTTTGTACACGGTCCAGAAGGTTCAAAATAGACTTTGAAGCCCCTGCCCATATATGGGAGTTGTATTCCATCTTCGGTCGGATATAGGTGGTATAGATAGTAAGGAGATCGGATGAAGTGAAGTAAGTCTTGCACCGTTATAAAAAAAACCTAAACACTTGAATGCTTCTTTCGACACTTTAAAAACGTGTTTATTCCAGCGGGCATCGCACTGTATTCTCATGCCCAGAACATCAAGAGTATCCGATTCTTCAATATCAATGCCACCCATTACTACAGATGACATAGTTGGTCCCACAGCCCGTCTGTGGGTCAACATACAACATTGGGTCTTGCGTGCATTAAATTCGACCCTATTCGCTTGACCCCACTCAGAGATTTCCCAACGGCAAGTTGTGAAAATGGGCCTAAGTGTTTAAATTAGAATGGTCCATACTCATAGTCAAAATAAAGTACACTTTAAACTAAAACCTGCTTTAAATGCATGTGGACACCATTGTTTTAAAGTATACTTTAAAAACAATCGACTTAATTTTTTACTATGATTATGGGCCATTATCTTTAACTTTTATTAACATCTAATTCCTTTCACAGAGAAAGTAGTTACAAAATATTTACTACTGAACTGAACGACACGGAAGAGCAACCGAAAGTAAAAACTAATGAGACCTTAAGAGTAGTTTTTTAAGGATTTTAAAAATGTTAAAACGCAATTAAGAAATATTTTGAATACAAATTTATTTTAATTTATTTTTTAGCTCTAAACGTACCGTTGACTTTGGCCTAGCACGCGGCTATTCCGGTACCCAAGAAGCGAAACATCGCATGGGTCTGGCTGCTGCTAACTTCCCCGGTGGCCCAGGCCGAAGGAGACGTTCAGAAACCGAAGTCTAAATTGATAACCAGATGTTGTCTATCACACATACAACTCCTCAACCCAGCAAACGAATGATCCCTCACTGAACAATAAAACCAAATTAAAACAAGCACGAAAACGTCCCAGCGCATAGAGAAAATTTAACAAAAAAAAAAAAAAAAACGTGTATCAAATAAAAATGTAGAAATTAAATCGATTACAATTGGAATGATGTCTAGATTTTAAATATGTACTATTTTTATTTATATTATTATTCAACAAAAAACGTGTATATAAATTAAAAAAGGCACAGATTAAAAAAATTGCACAGAAATCAAATGTTAAACAGTTGCTCCAAAGATCATTACAAATATATAAAATTCTATATAGTATCTTTATGTATTTAGCAAAAATATATATAAATCAAATATATATAAAACGGAAACGATATAAACTCCTAAGAATATGCTTTGTTCCTTAACTTTATAATAAGTTTTATAAAAAAAAAATATTGTAATATAAAAGAAAAACGACATTCATTAATGTTCACAAAATCTTTTAAGTAGAAATTGTACTATTTTTTAGTATTTAAGTCAAATTTATTGTATGTTTAAATAAATAAAACAAAACATGAATAAATGATAAAAAAAATCTAAAGAAATAAAAAGGTCCCCTCGAAAGAAGTTTTGTTTTTAATTTTGTTTTAAAAAATGCTTTTCTCTAGATAAATTTATTTAAAATTAAAAGTTTAAGTTTTACACACATTTAAATGTTACAAAAAAAACAAAAGTTATAAATAAAAAACCTATTTAAAAAATAAATGAGAAAAATAAATAACACTTTAAATAATTATTGAAAAAATGCCAGCACAAATTTGTATTTTCATTTCAAATTTTAAGAAAAACAAGTAAGTGATACATTCGGTTATGCCGAATCTTTTATGCCCTTTACCAAAAAAGTTTAACTCGTTATGTCAAGCTTAGTATACCCTTGTTCACATTCACTATTTTGGGAGGGTATTGAAACAAGCTTAATCCCTTGTCCACTTACAAAATAATTATAATAAAAAAGGAAAAATATTAAAAAGGTTAAAAAATTAAATAAATTTTCATATTATTTGAATATGTATTCTACTACTTTAATAGTCTTATTCCTTCAATTTTTTCCAGGAATATTTTTTATGCACTATCAGAATTTTCGTTTGTATATTTCTTTCAAATTCGAATTATATAAAAATTTATATAAAAAATGTTACTCACCATGAGAAATAAATTCCCAGATTCTATTTGTGAAAAAATCATGTAAAAATATTTTCAAACGTTCTCAAAACGAGATCATTGGGTTGTGAAAACGAAAACATTTCGTTGTCCAAACGTGAAAAATTTAGTATTATTATTATTATTATAACAATGGTGTGTTGTTTTAAATGCAAACAGTATACTTAATTTAGAAACTTCAGCTATTGCCGTTTTCCAGGCACAACACAGAAAAAATTATTAGAAACTACTCTTAATTAAAAAAATTATTTAAAAAGTATATAAATTTAATTAATGTGATAATTGAATCAATTATTTTTTTTGTTGAACGAAAATTAAATATATAATTTTGAATAAATTAACATTTATATTGCTTTGAAATAAATTTTGAATTAAAAAAATAATTAAGGCCCCTATTACGGTTCACAACTCAACTCAGTTGAGTTGTAATAAAGCCAACTGGTTGTGATCAGTTGGAATTTTTGTTATGTTTTTGTTCACCGCAATATTTAAACTTGTGAAATTGTTGTTGGAAATTTTCAAAATCAATCAACAACACATTGTTTGAAACGGTAAAGTTTTTTGATCATTTTTTTAATTTAAATAAAAAATATCATTTATTGAAAAAAAAAAATATTCAAAATATAAAATTTTGACAATTTTTAGTTTATTTAGGTTGATTCTATGAATTTGGTATAAATTTGGTGATAAGAGACAATTTTTAAAATATTTTGTGAAGGGATTAATATACATAAAGAAAAACACACGAGATAAATAAAGTTTTTTATATTTACTTTAAGTACGAGTCGTACTCAAAAATTCAAGTACGAATAACACTAAAACGTACTTAAACCAATCCCAAATCGGACTACTATCGAAAATCAATCCCAGAATTTCTTAAATTAAGTACAAACTGGGAATTATTTCCTTTCTTTCGAAGGTAACTTTATATTATATTCAACATTTTTTATTTTTCGAATTTATTCTATGGGTGTGTGTGAAACGGTAGCAAAGTTCTATGGTGAATTAAAATTGTCAAAAATTTTTACGCTAATGCCAAAATTTATACTAGCCCCTAGGGCTAGTGAAATTTTATTCACCTCAACAGTGTCAAAAATTTACTCCCATGAGTACTTTGCTACCGTTTCACACACACCCACTCACTTTTCGAAATCCGATATCATGGCGCCAACCGTTACTAGCTTTAAAATCGTTGTGTCCCAGACGTGCTGCAAACTGTTCAGCTTTGGTTTTTACCATCGGTCCTCCTTAAGGAATGTTTTGATTTCGACATTGTGTAAACCATTTAGATAAACATTGCTCAACGTCTTCATATTCTGTAAGGCGCAATCTTTTGCACTTTAAAGCTTAAGTATTGCGAATAATCTCCCGATTTTTTTAAATTGTAGAAAGAGTACTCGGCGGTATATTAAATTGTTCCGCAATTTCTTGCGTATAGAAATTGATTTACGCTTTAATACACTCATTTTGGCAAAGAACCAAAACAGATTGGACTACATTTGTGGCGCTTTACATATGCAAAGACATTTACGTACCTTTCGTTGTTTTTTAAAGGGACTTCCCCGTTTTGCTTAAAATTTAATTTTGCTTTATTCTAACTTCGTTGACTTAGACTTAAAATTTTATACATATGTATGTATTGTTATATGTTATAGCTAAAGAGCATTTTTGTATGAAAAACTTTGCAATAAAATTTTTTTTTCAAGGGACTCAGCTAAAAATTCGTTATATTGAGTTTTTCGTTATAACGAAGTTCGTAATATCGAAGTTTCACTGTATAAACATATATTAATTTTATATTCTTTGTTATTTTCCAAGTTAACTAGAGTTCATATCCTCCAGGTAAAATAAAAGTTTCTTATAAATTTGTATCTTAATTGCATTTGAATTGTGTGTGTAAATTCGTTTTTGGATTTTATATATTTATTACTCAGGGTCATTATTTATCTATTTGCACTCTAAGGATTAATTTTAATGAAAAGTGTTTATTGTTTCACATTTTAGTTAGAATAATGTTATTGGAGTATTTAGATATTGGAGTTGGAATAAATTGTGTTTAAAGTTCTTTAAATCATCGAAATAAAATAAAATGAGTAAGAAAAGTTAAAGTGCTGCGTTTGGTTGTGTAGAATTTGTTATTGTTTTCAACTGCAACTGAAAATGATTTATTTAGAATATCGTTGCGGGTTCGATTATATTCTGCAGGTGTTTTGTATTGCGCCTCTGACATTTTCATAGCATTTTAATACAAGACCACCCAAACTCTGCGATTCCATAAGACTCGCGCTAAATGAGTGACTTATAATGAGCCAGTGGATGATAAATGGTAATTTTCTCAATTTACCGACAAAATATCTGCTACTTAATGTCAATATAAATTAAATAGACCGATAAACTGTCTGTTAACAATTTTGGGTTTCTCAATATACCGACAAAAAAGTTGGCAGTCAGCTGATTGAATTTATCTGTAGTTCAGATTCTGTACGGCAAATAAAAGGAAAATAAATAATTGGCAGATGAGTGCTGGTTAGCTTTGCGACAGAATAGAAGCAAATGAGACATTGAGAAAACCAAATTTCATACTGAAGAATGAGGGTATCAACATAACATTCAGTGTGGAAAGCTGTTCGTTACATTCGCTGAATTGCATTGCTTCAAAGTGGCAACGCGCCATATAAAATTAATGTCTTCTTAAAAAACTTACCGAATTTTTAAAAAAAAAATATCACGAAAATTGCTTCAAATGCTACAACTTTTTTATTAAAGTTAGTATTGATATAAAATTTGGCGACGATAACTTTTTTATATCTATTATGTCATGGCATAGTAGGGGTTGGCCCAGAATCGATCAAAGGTCTCATATAAATTCTCTCACTTAATTTGGTTTAAAACTAAAAAAACCATATGGCTTTATTACCACCATCCAAGTGCAATAACACCATAATTTCTTAGTAACCAAAGGGGAAATAACGCCATAACAGAATAATTAACAATAAAAATTGTTTTGTTGTTTTTTCTCTGGGTGTACATATTAAAAATATAACGAAAACACTTTTGGGTGCAAAGATTTTCTCCTCTATGGTATAACAAAGACCGGCTTCGCTAACTAAAGCTTTTCTGCATAGCCGGCCTTCGTTCGTTTACGTTTTCCAAATTGCAATAAAGAAACTCTTTTTCAACTATACAAATTAAAACAAAAACCAAAGCCATAATAAAGAAAAATATACTTGCCACAAATAAAATTAAAATATCAACGTATACATTTTTTTCTCATTTAACGCCATATAAACATATCGAGCCATAACTGTAAAAAAAGCTTAAGCGACAAAAGCAACATTTTACAGAAGGGTTTTTAATTTTATTTCGTAAAAATTTTGTATGAAGGTTGTCGCTTGAGATAAAATTATTTTTGCTATAAAATCGTAACGGTACCTTATGTGGCCATGATATTTTAGGAGATGCTGCAAGTGTTGCAAGTAAAGTCATTTAAAAAAAAAACGAAACTTGAAAATGATGTCGCTTAAGTTTTTTGCGGTAAGGGCTCGATTTGAATAAATCCATGGGTTTTCGTTGTGAGCATAAGTTGTTCCTCAGAGTTTGAGGTAAAAAGTAAAAATCTGGTAGCTTGCAAATTTCGGGTTGGGGCTCAACATTTCAAGGGATTTCAGGCTTGGCGTGAAACAGATTTCTTCAAAAAAAATGTCCCACATAGTTAATTGGCACCCTAATGTACATTGATGTATATCTCTAGATAATCACCAACTCCCAATGAATATTTATTCACGATAGGGGTGAATATTCGGCACAATTTTAATCTTTATAATATAATTTTGTTTCGTCGGCTTCATGATAACCCACGCGTTTTAATATATCGCACTCGTTCAACAATACTGTATTAACTCAAAATTTTTATTTTTTCACTTTTTGGAAAAAATGGATACGTAATATTCATATCTACCCACTGTAAAAATATTGTGCAATTTTGTCCACTTTTTTGTAATGAAACGGTTGCTTTAAAAATTCTTTTTCATATGCCTGTAATGTTAAATTGAAAATTGTTTTGCTTCTACTGAAAATTTTTAAATTTTGAGTTAATACAGTATTGTTGAACGGGTGCGATATGTACTGTGTTTTAAGGTATCAAATGGTCGGACTTGACAGACTATACATTCTTACTTACTGTTATTGTATTTTTATTTTTCATAAATACAATTTGTTTAATTAGTAAAAAAATAGTCCTTCCAGTATACAAATAATGGTTGTCCTTAAATAGCTGACCACCACTATATTCGGGGGCCTTTAAATTTCAACATACAGTCGGCCAGGTAGAGATAAAAAAACACGGCTTTATTAAAATGTCTACAAATAGAAATTAAATCAATTAATATTTTTTAAGTTAAATTTTATTGAATGAATATTTTAGCAATAATACAAATATTGGTTTGCACATGATATTTTTACAAAAACTAAATATGATTTCAAACAAAAAACTCTAATTGGCCATTTACACTACAACGAAATCTAGTTGATTTTATTTAAAATCTTTTCTAAAATCTAGAGCGTTTTTGACATTAGCGAGATTTTATGTTTATAACAAAACTTTCCTGAAGGAAACCTAGGTTCAAGTGTCTCCAAGTCACCAGATTTGTAGACTATTTGGGTGACATTGTCAACGAAAAGTCTACACTACATTTGCCACTTTATTTGGCTTTAATACGAACATTTTTTTATCAAAAACAACTTAGACGTACAATTTCTATAAAAGTTAAAGAAATAATAAAAAAAGATTCGTAACAAAAATGTAGACTACACTTAATAAAATGTTTTAGTGATTCTCTGGTTCCAATGTCTACATAGTATGTTCCCAAACGTCAGTAGTAGATTTCCAATAATACGCACATGCTAAATGTCTATAGTAAATAACATTGTCTGGGGTATAAAAAGTCACGAGTACTGGTGACTGCATCAAAAGTGAATCAGTACAGATTCACTAGTGACATTTCCTGCAGGGTACTTACTAAAAGTTTTTTTCGTTACACATACAAACACAAAAAGTAATATACCCAACAGACCAAAACAGAGAAAAATGTAAATGAGTTGTAGAACAAGCTTATCATAAGAGATTTTCTACAACATGACAACAAATATGATTGCAAATGACTTATTCTCGCTATAGTTTTGTAAGTGTTTTTGAAAGTGCTGTCCCGTTATCTGGCGCGTGCCTTAATTTTGTATAATAAGTTTAAGTTTTCAGTCTTTTTGTTTGGTTCGAAGAGTGAAGTGTTTTAAATTGTTTTAAACAGTGCACAATTTTAAAAAAGCAATTAAATATTATATAAGTAAAAAACTTTTTGTAAATATACGATATAAATTTAAACAGAATGCTCGTTAAAAATGTAATCAATCTTATTAAAGTTTAGAAAAGATTTTTGTGTAAGCTTGTTCTAATATTAGACTTCTTAGCTTACATTATATTATATACAAGGAAAATTATCGCAAGGGATCAGTTTTCATTATTAAATAATTGTTTATAAGCCTTTTATAATAGTAATCACAACTCTTTTCTAAGCTTAAGGCTTTTGCTAGTAAGATATTTCTAAATGCTTTTGGTTTGTTGGGTAAAATAAAACATTTGCATTACCTTTTATTTATAATTAACTTCATTTCTTTTACCAGTATTATTTGTCTTTCTTTATTTTTTTCCAATTTCCTCAATTTTTTTTTATATTTTTTAACAGTTTTTGTTTTGTGTTTTTATTAATATGTAATTTTTTTCATGGTCGTCGAAATCTAGTCACGAAGTAGATTTTGTTTTGTATGGGAAATCTAGTCAAAATCAACTAGATTTTACTCGAAATCTCGTAAGTGCATACTAGATTTCATTGTAGTGTAAATATGCTCTAAACAAATTCAGAATTTTCCATGAGTTTGTTTAATTTATATGAATGAAAGAGTCTTTTGAAATAAACTAAATAAAATAAAGCGGCAGAAGTGTTTTTTCAAACAACTGCTTTAGGCAGTTTCACACCATAATACAGTTTCTTAAATAATTTGGCTTGTTTTTTTTTTTTTTGTAAATTTTCAAGCAATCATTAGAACAGGAAAATATTTTCGTCCAACTACTTAAGACTTGTATTATAGTGTAAAACGGCCGTTTGTAATATTGGAAGAACTTGGTTGGGTTGCTTAAAGTTAATACAAATTTTAAAGAATAAAATCTAAAATTAATTGGCACTTAATGGAATATAAAGTCTTAAAAGATATAAAATTGGCCATTTAAAATTAAAGTAATAATACTTATTGAAATATTTTATATTCGTAATATTTATACAAAATTTAATATTAAACTTAATAATAATCCTTTTTAATCATTAAATGATACTTTTGTGTGGTTAGTTTCTACTTTAATTCATATTTGTTGCACTTAAGAATTAATTACAAAATAATTGTTGTTTTTTTTTTAATAAAATGAAGCAAAAATGTAAAACAATGAATAAATTTATTATTAAAAAAAGTTTTTTTTTAAATTATAATTAGAAGTACGATTATGTCTATAAATTATTTACAGTCTTAATACTTTATGTATGTATGTATATTCATAAACCCAACAAACACGAAGTCTTACCTTTGATATGAAATGATTTTAAGCATTTGACATCAAACACAATTCTCAAAACTTTTCAGTTGCTTGGTTTTAGAATTTGAATTCAAATTGATATTGATTTGTATATAAACATTTGACATACAATTTTTTATCATTTTGATATCAAATGTTATTTTTAATATACTTGGCAGCACTAAAGCGAAAAATTACATATTACGTGAAGTGAATTCGCCTTTGGAAAACCTTAATTTCTTGTTAAAAAAAAAAATAAAAATTATTTGTGAGTAAAAAAATTTAGTGCAAAGAGTAAAGGCCCAACTAAAATATGCTTAAGTTGGCTTAAGCAATTGTGCGAATACATGTGATTCATATGTGCCAAACCATATTGAACTTAAGAAAACTTTTTGGTTAATTTTATGATTCTGGCATTTGCTTAAGCAAAGCGCACATTCCGTACGGAATAAAATATTTTTAGAATTTATTTTTGATTGTTTAATGCTTTTTAGAGGCTTTTTGTTAATTTTTAACAGTAGCTTAAGCCAGCTTATGCATTTTATAAATGGACCTTAAGAGTGCAAATAAAAATAAAACGGAAAGAACCATATTAAAATAAATAATGTATTTTAAATCAGTGTTCGAAAATAACCAGTACATTATTTAGCGTTCGGCTAACACACCCAAGAAAGATATATTTTTTTAGTGATTGTGTAGACGAATACAACCGTTAATACCGTCCGTAACTATTTTCCAGAAAGATCCGAACATTATATAGTGTTCTGTTCTTTGTTAAAAAACAGAACAATTGTAGTGATACTGTAGACAAACGTTATATTTTAATGTTCTATAATCTTTCTTTTGTACATTGATAAAGAAATGAACAAACAAAAAATTTAAGCAACGACCGCAGCACGACCAGCTTGTGTGTATTGTGTATATGTTTTGTTTTTGTAAAATTATTTTGCTGGCTTTTTGTCTTGTTTTTCATTTTGTAAAAAATTTTGGTTTTTTTACCAGCCAAACGCGACGAACATTAATGAGCCGAACCGAACACAATTAAGTTTGTGGTTTAAAAAAAATCCGAACGGAATTAAGGCGGCATGAAATAACCCCGCCAAAAAAAAAATGAAATTACCCCCCAAAAGTTTGTACAGAGCACAACAACAGCGATTTTTGGGGGGTTATTTCTTTTTGTTTGGGGTGGTATTTCATTTTCTTAATTGGGGGATTATTTCATATGAAATAAAGCCCCAATATATTTTTTTAAGGTTTTTTCATTTTTAAATTTATTACGTAAACGTTTTTTTGGCGTAAGGACTTTCTCTTCTATTGTATAACAAACACCGTCTTCGTTAGCAACCCTTCTCCATATAGCAGGCCTTCGGCCGGGCGCTAGAATTTTCTCCTCTTGTTGTACCAAACACCGTCTTCGCTAAGAAAAGCTCCTTAATTTGGGCTTGCGATAGGCCTAAGACCGCCTATGCAGAAAAGCTTTAATTAGCGATGCCGGTATTTGTTATACCATAGAGGAGGAAATTCTTGCGGCCGGCCTAAGTCTCAACCATGCTATCTATCATCGCATGATTCCTTAAACCAAAACTGTACAATTAATTGTATTATATACATTGGGCTCTCATCTTTTGTTGAGTTCGATAAAAACAGTATTATTTTTGTGTTCGATAGATGACAAACAGGGAAACGTTATTTTTTTAATGATTTTCTACACAAACACTATTAGCGTTTGTGTTTTTCACAAATCTACCGAACCGAACACTAAGGAGCGTTATTTAGTGTTTACTTTCGAACACTGATTTAAATTAAAAAAAAAAAATGTTCATTTATGTTCCACATTATATTAAGATCCACATTTGAAAAGCATTTAAAAATAACGTTTGAAAGCAAGTGCAAAAAAAATTAATTTTTCAATTTGAAAATAATTTCCCCCTTTTTGTTACGAATGCAATGATTTCCAAATCATTATTAAACGTTTACCGTTTGAGAAAAGGTTTTATTTGAAATCATTTCCAAGTTGAAATAAAAGCTGCGTGTTTATTGGGTATAAGTGGGTTTGTGTAGGTGTAAAAATGCCAAGCGAGAAAATAGAAGTAGTTAAGTACCCTTCTGAAAGGCTTTTTTTAGACATAAGACCTCCAAGCCGCATTTCAACTTTATTTCTAATAAGTTTATATTCAAGAGTGAGTTTAATATGGGTGCCAGGTAAAATTATGGACCGAGTTATCTTGTATATGTATTTGCATGAGAGTTAATCATATTTTAAACACTGTTAGTTTAGGAGATTTACATTTCTATTCTTACTGCCTGCTTGTAGAACACGAGCGCACGACAAGCTCGTTTAACTTACATTTTGAAATTTTGTTTTTGTTTTAAATGTTAGTTGAACGAACAGGTCTTTCGCTCGTGTTCTACAAACAGTCAGTTAGAGGACTTAAGTGGAAGATAGTGTGGTTACTGTCGAAATATGTCAAATCAACCTGTACGGGGACCTGGGTTTAATTCCCGCAGCAGTCAAGAATGGCAAATTATCAAAAATTTTTATTCATTTCATGTTGTAATATTCCTGTCTTCATAAAAATAATTTAATGAAAATTAAATTCAATGAACTTTAGCCTGATTTAAATATTAAAATTTGGATTAAAAACTATTAACAGTTCAACAAAATAACCACAATACTTATTGCACTGGTCTACAAATTCGGAAAAAAATTGAGTGCAGAAACGAAGCATGTTTTTTAGCTAATCTGGGTTCGATCTGAATTCGAATCTGGCATCAAAATTGGTCTATCACGTCTTGTTAATGTTTTATCGCATGCTGGCAATACTGTTAAAGGATGTGCAATATCAGAATCATTAAAATTTGGATATTTACATTATTTTTGTTTTGCAGTCAGGAAATTGGAAAACCGTGGACACCGACAATGTTTTGCATATTCTTCATTCGCATTTAAATTTTTTTCCACAAAAAAACTTGGTGCAGTGAGCTCCTAATTGTGCTCACCAAGATTTAAAGAAAATTTAAAGAATTTACCAAGGATTTTGAAACAAAAGCATGCTGGGAGACTATTGCTGGGCTCTAATAACTACGTGAAACCGAACCAACACAATACAAACGATGTTCAAAAAACGCCATTCACTTCTGAAAATTCATTTATTTTCAAATAAACTAGTGATTTTTCATTTAAAAAACTATTTTTGGTATCTCGGAAACCTGACGTGATCGAAAAAACCAATTACAGATTCGAATTCAGCCCACCAAAATACCCTAGGAAAGATATTTTGTTGATTCAGTCCAAAACCTTGTTGGCTAGTTATTATCGTAATAAGATTTAAAACGGTTTGAAAGCATTTGTAAAAAAGTCCTTTTTAAAAATATTGCTTGATTTCGGTTAAAACCCGATGTATGCGATACTTTAAATTTACTTTCTATATTATCACTTGGACACTCTGTACCCACAACACAAACTGCTATTTAAAACACAAAATTCCTGTCTTGGAACTACAAAGCGCTTTCCACTTCACTTTTTACATTCATTCCTCTCCAACATTCTTTTATTTCAGCAAACCTTTAGACGTGAATTCCTCTTGTCATAATGTTGCTGTTACAATCCTTGTCCATTGTCCTTTATATTTTGACAGCTGCACTTGTTGCAATATTATTACCATTGTTACCAACATTATTGTTAATGCTGTTGTTGTTGTTGTTGACACTGTTGTTATTAGCCAAATTGTTGCTGGTATTATTCGCATTTACTTGTGTATTTGCATTCGTATTAGTGGAATTAGGCGATGGATGATGGTGATGATGTTGTTGTTGTTGTTGCTGTTGCTGTTGCTGTTGCTGCTGCTGTTGCTTATGTAGCCCTCTTACCAATTCCATGTACTGAAAGGGTACATGGAAATTTTGTCCTTTGTGTTCGACTATCAAATGACCACGACATGTTGAGGCACCAACAACCGTTACACTTTCACCTTTTTTCAATTGCTCGGTGGGCGGATTTGTAATCGTGTCCTCAGGGAAATTCATTTTCATAATACGATTTTGTGGAAAACACAGTTTTGTATTGCCAGTAACGGTATAGTTACGAGATGGCGGCACTGGGGGTGGACGTTCCTGAATGTATAACAAACAAAAAACATTTTCTATAAAAAGGAAAATTTACATAACAAAGTAGTTGGCATTTAAATAATGAGAATATGAATTTGTTAATGTGAAGAACTATGAGAAAAAAACTAGAAAGAATTTTAAGTTAATCCCAAAATTTAATTATTGAAATTACATTAAAATTTCAACCTACTAATATGATAGATGTGAAGGTTTGCATAATTGTATGAAAAGAGCTTAATGAATTTGAATGAAATTTTGTAAACGAATTGAATATGGTCCAGATTGAAATATGTACCAATAAACTAAAGCCATGGTCACACTTAAGAAATATTTTACATCGCTAAGCATTTAACCACTACGTGACTTTTTAAAAATTTTTTTAATTTTATGTAAAGTTTGCTTTATCAAACATCAATTAAACTACATTTTTCTACTAAGACTTTTTCTAGAAGTTAAGTTTGGTAAATGCAAATTTTATGGCCACGAGTTGTTTTCGTCAAAAAGCTGTTATGCGTTAGCAAATATTAATTAAAATAATTATCTAAAAATTTTACTAAATTAGAATTCTTATGCCAATTTCACCAATTCTATTTAAATAATAAAAATTCATATTTTAATATAGTTTTTCATATAATTTAATTTTTATTTGACATTAAAAACGAAATTTAAACATAAATTTATATTTAAATAAATTGGTGAAACCGGCCATTAGATATTGAGTTTTCAATATTTCTAATTTTTGCTAGAAAATTTACCAAAAACTTGGTTTAATAGCGTATGTTTTAATAAATATTTATAAGCTCTTAAAATCCGTTGACATATTAACGAATCTTTTATGGTCTTCAGTGGTATTAAATGTCAATTTCCTAACATTATTGATTAAAAGCGGAATGCAGCAGCTTTTCTTTTGTTGTTGGACCAAGGAATTCCAATAGAAGATAATATTTTTGTAAATAAAGTCATGAACAATAAGACTAAATATTAACTTCATACAGTCAATAGAAATGCAGGATAGTGGGGAATAAAAGTATGAATACACTAAATTAAAAATATTTAAGAAGAAATTCCAGTAGAACATTTTTATGTGAGGATATTAATTTCTTGCTTAGTTATGGAAAAATATGTTATCGTGTTAGGCATATTTCATAACTTAATATGTTATGTATCTTTCCAGGAATATAAGTTTTAAAAATTATAACATTTGTTAAGACTTGGGATTCCTGTTCGGTTTTAACCGAAATCGAAACCGCGGTTTTAAATGCCTAAAAGCCGAAACCGAAAACCGCAAAAAAACCCCCGGTTTTAGCTTTTACTTTACTTTTATTCTTAAAGAAATTGCATATTTTTGCTGTATATCTGGGGAACGGCAAGAGCCAAAGTTTCCAAATTAGGTACATACATTAAGGTTGTCAATACACACCATCCTACAAATGGTGGGCGGGATTGGTGGTACCTCCCGTATAAAAAAAAATTAAAAATTGTATAAAAACCTACATTTTAGGGCTGCCATATGTCCTATGGATATGACTTATTTACCAAAATATCGGAAATTTATAGAACATATTTTATAAAAAACTCGGAAAAATCGGTTCAGATACGAACAAGTTATGGCCAAAATAAAAATTTTTTTTTTAAATACCCATTTTCGGGAACCAAAGATCTTTCCGAGTCCAAGTTTTATAACCCAAGTAAATGGTAAATTTCTTCTTAAACACATCGGTATATAAATCTTTTAAATCGGTTAAAAAATGGCTGAGTTATAACCAAAATACTGAAATCCCAAAATTACTCTTTTTATACCCTTCACCAAAGGTAAAAGGGTATATATAAGTTTGTCATTCCGTTTGTAATTTCTACAATATTGATCCTACACCCTATACAGTATATATATTCTGGGTCCTTATGAAAAGCGAAGTTCAAATCCGGTTGTCTCTTATTCCCCTTGAACTTGAACTTCATATACAAAAACTTTAGACATAACAGCCTGTAACAGTGGCAAGGGGCACAAACTACCACCTGGGCCTGGCTGGGACCACTAGTATTTTGTATGGAGTTTTTGTGGCTTTAGTAAAAACTCATACTAACGAACCCATGGGCAAGGCTGGGACTACTTATATACATATGTTTGGAATTTATGGCTATAGCAGGAACATTTTGTCGGGAAATAGAATAAAGGCTCAGTTAGGCGAACATTGCTGTACCGTATCTGTACTGTATCAATCACCTGTTCGTTTTTTGATATATGAAAAGCAATACAAAAGCTTACCGAAATGTAATGTACCGTAGTTGCAACGTACCATTCTGTATAAAAAAGAATTTCATACCGATGTTACGTGAGATTTTTAAAACAATGATGGGCGGTTTGTATGTTTCGTGGAATGCGGGTATTTTTGCTCTTTTTTCTTGGTACTTTTTTCAGTAAAGCTATGGAATTGGGACAAAACAACTTACAGTACAACATTTTTTCATATACATATACAAATATACATACATATGTTAAGATGTCCAAAATAAACAAATGCATATACACACACAAAGGAAATGTGAAACATATAAACGGCTTTAAATGGTATCAAAACCTTGTTTGGTGTATGCACATTTACAATAAATGTATGGTAAAAATAGATATGCTAAAATACAAATTTGTTAATGGTAAGTCCATACTATTAATATTATTAAAAATATAAAAATACTGTTTTAATACCATTTAAATCACTTGGTACTTTTTTTGCACAGCGGTCACCATTTAAACATTTTTGATTCCCATCACTGTGTGTATTGTTTTATGATTACTATTGCGTTTTGTTTATGTATGGGAACAACATAAGACACGTTTTTAAATGTTCTATAATTGCACCAACGTGCTTACAGTACGGTGCGGTACATTACGGGCACAGCAACGTTCGCCCCTGCAAATAATATTGGACCACCTGATCCAATTTGATTAAATGGACTTCTCCATGGACTGGTCCGATGTTATGCAAGCATGAACCATTTCATTGTTAAAAAGTGTTTGTAGTAAGACGACATGTCTTCGTTTTTTAACGACATGTTTTCATTATTAAAACTAATCCCCTTGTGCATACAATGGAGTAGTTTTAAGACTACTCCTTTGTAACTCAAAGCTGGGTTATATGGACCTGCCCTAGGGCATTGTAATGTTAAATAGACCATGTTTTTTCCATACGTGTGGGTTACTTTTGGAGTAGTCCTAGTCCCTTGTGGGCTACATTTTACACGCGTGTTAGGACTAGTCCTATTATTTGAAGGGGCCTTACTGGGCCTTGATACGTTTCATTTAGTTTCATTGATTTTTTTTACTGCAGTACATTGATAAGGCAGGGCCTAGCTAGGACCAGGTGGACACAATATGCACAATATTTTCATTTTGTAATTGCGACGCCCACGGTGTTTACACTTTTTTCTCATTTTCTTGTAAAAAACCACTTTGATTGAGAAATACATACAGTTTCGTTTTGATATACTTAATAATTATATTAAAAAAAACTGGAAAAAAGTCCAAAAATGCCTGGCCAGATCCAGGTGAACAGTTAAGGGTTAATACAAGTACCTGTATTGAAACAAATAAGAAAATTGTATGACATACAAAAAAAAATATGTTTGTTTATGTATGAAGTTTAACTTTAATATTTTCAAAACCGAAAACCGAACCGAAACCGATCGGTTTTAATCATTTTAAAACCGAAACCGCGGTTGCACATTTTTCGGTTTTTAGCAAGCTCTAGTTAAGACGGAGCTTTACTACCCTATTCACTCATGCGGTTTGTCAAAAATATCATGTGTGCTCATAAAGTATGACAATGTGACTTACAAATAAAATTGAGAGAAGGATGTTCTTGACAAGTCTGTCCGGCTTGCAATTTTTTTTTATAAAACTATTGATTCTATGCGACCAGAGTTATCGTGTATTGACAACAGATTTCGCAGACATTTCTTTTATGTCGGATAGAATTATGTACAATTTTCGTGTGAATGAATTGTACAATTGTGCGGGATAGTGAATACTGGCCTTTAAAAGCATTTACCAATAAAATAGTAAACAATTATTAAAACTCTTTATAAATATTTTTAAACAAAATTTTCTTGGAAAACAGTATGCATTTTTTTCATGATAAGCAAATTAGGAAAAGAATTCAATACTTCTAAATGGAAACTCAGAAAATCCTAAGCAGAAGGCTACAAAAGTTTTAAAATTTTACCTTTTTAATTTAAAAGATTTTATTTGTCGTGCTTAACTCCCAATTTTTATTCTTGAAATTTATTGTTGAAGGGATAAGCCAGATTGTCAGGAAACTTCATCCAAAGATCTTAGAAAAACTAAAGATATTAAGCAAATAAAACTGTTAAGCGAATAAGAATTACAAGCAACAGCTTTACTTTTAACAATATCAAAGCTTAAATAAAAACAAAAACAATAAACATCGAGTTAATCTTTTCTTACAGTCGCACCTACAATTTATTGGAATTCTTCCAACATTAATTGTAGTTGTAAGAAGTTTAAGAAAAAACAAAATGAAAACAAAAACAGCTTGCTTTATTGTTTTCGCAAGGAATAAAGCATGTTGCCAGTTTAGTTTTTTTTAGCCATACACTTGCAAGTTTTTTATCAAAGTAATTTTTTGGGAATACAACATTTTTAATTAAGAAGATTTTGTTTGTCGTGTTTAATTCCCTGTTTTTATTCTTGATAACCTTTTAGACGTAACTTCGTTCACGGGAAAATTAGAGCATATCAAACTTACAGCGTAGAATCGGTTACTTTTAATTTCATGTTAAATAAGAATTCTGTACGAAAAATTTTACAATTGACTCTTTTAAGATTATTCTTTAAACATTTGCCGTACATAGTTGACAAAATATGTAGTTCGTTCATCTTTGTTAGTTTATATTTGTAAAGTTATAAAGGATATAACAATATGGCAAATATTCCCGCGCATACAGACAAGTGTTGTAAGGATAACCCCTAAATATAAAATTAGAAAAACAAAACACAACTGTGAACTAGAAACTTAGAGATTTAAAAAAACAGTTAAAGTTTGAATTGGAGTTGTAAGTAATAAAAATAACTGTATTCATCGGGATTTTATAAGGAATTTTTCAGTCTTTAGGGAACACCCTAACTAGCCACTGCCAGTAGATTTATTAGCATGCCACTACAATGGAATCTCTTATGACCCGATACCAAAAGGATCATTTAAATGTGTCTGTTTAACGCCTTTCTTTAGAGCGCTGCCGGGTTAAGAGAACAGTGTCAATCGAAAGACTGTGCCCGCTTGAGAATAGTTCTGTTAAGGGAGATTGCACTGTACTTTTGTTTGTTGATACATAAAATCCAGTAAAATTTACTCACTTAATTCCGCCACAAACTAAACTGTTTTACTTACCAAATCTAATCCAAACAGGCTGCAAGTTTGCTGTATTATCTTTGTGTCACATTTTTCATTTGGATCCGGTGGTGGGGTACCAGCAATCGGCTGTGGTCTCGGCCTCGTAACTGTGCCCAAATTTGTGGTTTTCGCCGACAGACGTGGCAGGGAAGTTGGTAAAGTAGCCGCTGCTGCTGCAACAACTGCATTAGAAGCTAAAATCATACGTGCAACAAAAAAAAAAAAAAAAAAACGGAAGCAAAGACATCATTAAAAAATAAACGTTAAAAATAATGAAAATTGAAGTTTTATTTCTACTCTTCTTTGGCAGAACATATTTGTTAAGGTTTATGGCAAATGGAAAAAAATAACAAGAGAATAAATGAGTGAATAAATGACAAATAAAAATGAACACGACTGGGGAGTCATAATAAAGAGTCCTTATAGATTCTGTGTTTGTGTGTCTTCATTAAGTGACAATATGTGAGTAAATTTTCTATTATTATGAGTTTGACTATGCAAAATATTTCCAAGAGTTTATGGCAAAGTTGCTGTTTTCTATTGAAATATTGGATGAAAATGTTAGAAAATTAAGAAATAAGCTTAAAGATTAACGGGGTTATAGAACAAATTAAACATTAAAAAAAATACTTGCTATTTTAAATAATGGCGTTTTATTTTCTACAAAAAATGTCAAATTTTATTTAAAAAAATGCAATTTGGTGTTCGTTTCTTAAAAACGCTTTTCTCTCTAAAAGGGCAGCGTGTTTTATTCTAAAAAAATCACCCTTAAATGTCATAAGGCATTGCACTTTACGCCCTGTATAAAAAGAGAGTGTTGATAATGCCCTGAAAAGAGATGGCTTCTGTTTATATATGGGGTTACCAGACGAAGTTAGGAAAAAATCGCCTCTTATCAGGACAGTAAACATTTTAAGTTTTAATAGTTATTTTTTCTATTATTTTATAGTTAAAACAAAAATGGTCCTGGTCCACTTACATCTGGCAAGCGCCGTGGAGCCGGGCTAACCCAGGAAATTACCACCATCGCTAAGTTCACCCAAGATCCTCGCGTGACCTTCCGTGAAATTTCCTTCCACTCCTAACTCCCTCAGTCTAAGAATGCAATTAGACGTGACATAACCATAATGCCACAGCCGTAACGATGACCGTAGAAACTTAAATTTAATTGGTTTGTATGGTATGTTTATGTCGTTTTCGTAATACAGTGGTTATTGTAATACAGTTTTGGTATAGTTATGTCACGTCTAATTGGACCATTAGACTGAAAACCGTAAAACATTAAAAACATGCTAAGTCGACTTAAGCTTTCGATAAAGGCAAGCATGTAAAAGCTACTCTTACTCACTATTCTAAACGCACCACTCATAACAGTGATAAAACTTCATTTTTATAAAATATAATTTGGACTTGTACAACAACTCTTTTTGGCTTATAACTAGGGCTTCGAATTACATGCAAATGCATTCCTCGAACTTTAGTAATTTTATTCTAGTTTCTTTGACCTGTTTTTTTTTAATTATATATTTCTTTTTTAATAATTTCGAGCTTTTAAAGCCACTTCGGTTTTTTCATAAATAAAATATTAGTTTATTTACGAAATTTCGATTTCGACTCTTCTTCAGAATTTTTTTTCTTGTCTCAAAACACAAGTTCAAGGCGAATTCATGTAAACGGTGGTGTCGATACTACAACAAGTAACAACACCAAAAACACAACAATGTATTTTTTTGTTGCTTTCGTTGGCCGATATGTCAAAAACACAAGCAACTTTTGACATTCCTCTCTCTAATTAAGAAAAAAAAGTAGCACAGCGGTGCTTTCAACGCCACCTGAAAAATGAATTAGCCTTGCACAAGTTGTTAAATTTCAAAATAAAAATTTTTTTTTTGACAATTGATAGAAAAATAAATTTAACATTTCATTCAATAATACTTAACAGCAAATTTAAAATAGGAAACGAACCTTTTTAAATTGTACAATTGTATTGACTTTAATATCCTTTTATACAGAAATTATAGTTATTTAAATATTCTCTGCCTCTTTTTAAGTCTCTAAGCTTATTTTTCATACTTACTACATTCTTCTTAAATTTTAAAATCTTAACTAAAATATTTATTAAGCATAATTCAATAATTACCTGCCACTCCTAAAGTATTATTACTCGTATGTGTTTTCTGCAATTTTGCCGACGGCATCATCAACACTCCATTGCCACTGGGACGTGTTCTCTGCTTAACACCACCCATTTTCTTACGCCACTGCCATCCACGCCAAGTAGCCTGTATCAATGTTGCACTCTTGTTGCGTATTTCAGTGCGTAAATGTTCCAAATGCTGACGTATGCCTTCACTTAAGAACACATGACGTTTGCCTGGAGCCCAAGCCAAAGTAACAGAGCCTTCGACCACAGGTGGATTTTCCATGGCATATTGCAGAATAATATTGCAACATTCTTCCATTTTGTCTTCATTACGTCGTATCAAGTGAAAGGGTGCCAACATGCGGTAACGAGCATTAAATTGTTTAAAACGCATGCGATGAGGAAAACCAGAAGCCATTAAATTAACTGTTTCTAGAACCTGTAAGGAACGTATTTGTTTAACCACGGTCATACGTTCGAAGCAGCCAGCTGCTTCGGATGAATTGCTTCGTATACAGCGCACAAAATGAGGACGAGCATGCACGAGAGTGCGCAATAGATTGTCCAAACGCGTATGGAAGTCTTGGGTTAAAGTTGAAACCGGTTCATCACCGTTTAAAAGATCGGTATGAGAAGTCGGTGCTATACGAAAGCTTAATCCCCTTGGCACACTTTGTAAAGCATATAAAGCTTTTAATTCAGAACCAAATAAATGCGTAGCGAATCCGAAATTGCAGGTATGCTTATAAAATACGGCCACTAAATCATCTGGAACGACATCACGATTGGTGTCCAAAAAATCGGTAGCATCATATTCCACACGACCAGCAAAATGGCGTATCATAAACATGCGGGGATCATGAGGTTCGGTGGTATGTTTTATCTCCAAACGAGGTGAACAGCGATGCTGAACTTTTATTTTGACCACATAACTTTCGGCTGTACCTCGGGCAGCACATTCAGCATCTAACATGCTGAGTAAACCCGTACGCAACGAGGATATTAAGTCTATACAAGGAACATTATCCACATAATCCACTTCGGTATCGCAAACAATGCCCTCATCACGACATGATTCCACAGAGCTTTTAAATATATGAGTATTATAGAAATGTTGCATTGTCTCGGCACACAAGTTAATGCACAAATGTTCCAATTGAGAATGGGGTGAGGGTTCTTCGAAGCCAAACATATCCAAAATGCCTATAAAACCATCGGTAGCATGACGCACGGCATTATTTAAGGCAGCCATGGACTTTGAACCAGAGTTGCCTCCTATGGTAGAGGCATGCTGTGAAGCTACATCTCCTTGATTATGCACCGATTCATTAGAGTCTGAACTTAAAGTACCCAAGGTGGATCCCAAACGTTTCAAACTATTCGCTCTTCTAACAATTGTAGCCACTGTGCGGCAATAGAGTGCTTTCGCTAGACAGTCACGTGTCATATTTGACATATTGGCATCACACACCGATTTTATTAACTGACCACGGGCATTATGGGTACGTGTGGTTAGACCACGAAACAGTGCCGCTGGTGGTACACCAAGCAAACTGGCAACAGCATTTAATTCTGTTTCACCTTTAACATCCACCTCCAGGCTCTGTAAAAAAGTGTCCAGTGTATTTAGTAAAGACAGCAACCAATTGAATAAAGCTTAGTGAAAAAGCTTTCCCCATATAAAAATAACAGGGTGACTCAGATAAAAGATTTGTTAACTTGAAAAACCAAAATTAAAAATACATATTTGTAAATTTAAAAACTGGCAGTTATTTCCTTCCGAAGGTTACTTTTATATTATATTCAACATTTTTTATTTTTCGAATTTATTCTATGAGCTAAATTTCAGTTATGTATTTTATAAAGCTTTTTTTTTTTTTGTAATAGTCCTATTCCTTCAATTTTTCAGAAATTACTTTATACACTACCAGACAATAAATACAATATAATAGTCTGGTAGTGTATAAAGCAAGGACCGGAAAATGTTTTTTTATTTTGTTTCTAAATAAATATTTACTGTGCAAGCTTAAAAAATTCTACACTTTACAAAGAATAAAAATTATTTAAAATAGTAATGACAAAATAGTTGTCGAAAAAAATAAATAAAATAAAGTTCTAAAAATAAAACGTTTTCTAAAAAACTTTGTACAAAAAAAATAAAATTAAAAAAATTAAAAATTTCTTAAAACAAAATAAATATATTTAAACGTTGTCATATAAAATTACATTCTTCAAAACAAATTTAAATAAAATTTGTGAAAAGTTTTCTAAAGGTACGGTCACATATGGCAAACAATTTTCAAATTTTGTTTGCCGGCATTTTCTTAAAATTTGTTAAAATAAATAAAAATTTTATTTGCTGGTCACACTACGCACATTTATTTCCCCATTTTTGTTTGTTCAAACAGATATTAAATACCTTCAAATAAAAAATGGGAAAACATGTTTGCCGAGTGTTCACATATAAAAATATTTGCCTAAAAATAAATATTTGATCAAATTGTCAAAAATAAAAATTAAATAAATAAAATAATTTTTATTAAAACTAAAAATTAACATTTTTATGCAAAATATGGAAACTTTTGTGGTTTTATGGTACAGAAGAGCGAGAACAGCAGTTTTAAAAATAAAAGAGGATTAAGATAACAAATAAAGGGATAAAGGCAATTTGGCAAAGTAATTTCCAGTCTTATAAAACAAAATTAACATATGTACATACATACATACATTATGAAACTAAAGTATTTTTTAATACGGTTTTAGACGCAAGCAATAAAGTGTTTTAGAGAGTGGATCTATTGTAAATTATAGACCGATCTTCACGAAATTCAGTTATATGATTTCTAGGCATATTAATTGAGTTTGTGCAAAATTTAACGATAAAAGGTGCATTCCGCCACCAATTTACGTTAGTTTTTGTAAATAAATATTGATTTTTTCAAGAGGTTGTTTCCCATTTCGCTCCATAACTCTTTTCCTACTAAACCAAAAGTGCTGAATTTCAATCCAAACTGCTTGGACGAACTTGCGGCCAAAATTTTTATTTTTCGTCAGCATCCTTTTCTAAATTGATATAACAATGTCCATCCGTCCGGCTAGCTGTCGATGTTTACCTTATTCGCAAAGTACATGTCGCAATTTTTGAGATAATCGCGTGTGTTCTAGAATCCGAATTCACTCGAAAGTGGATTACTGCAGCATTTTTTGTGTTCCACAATTCACCTCCACATGTTTTTATTCGTTTTCAATTAGAGTGGTAAGGTTAGTGAAAGTAAAACGAATCGACTATAATTCTTATGTATATGTGAGAACATTTTTAGCAAAAAAACATAATATTGGTTTTTAGTTTGAAATGTTTATTACATAATGAAAACAATACGTATTTTCACACAAATATTGCAAATTTTTGCAAATTTCCACTGATTTAGCAATATTTACAGAATTTTTACCACGCCTTTTAGTTTGGGGGACTTTTAATCCTTTTTTTGGGTTGTTTGAAATATTAAAAATTTTCGCGAATTTTCGCTACTTTTGTAAATTTTTTTTTTGTTTTTTCCGACATTTTGTTTTTTAACCGATTTGGCAATTTCAAATAAATTTTGGGGTTTGCAATTTTTCGTGAATGTTCGCGATAGATGCAATTGTTTTCTCTGATTCTTTACAGCTTTAACGATTTTTAATAAATACATATTAAACTTTACTATTAGCAACTTTCCGCTAATTTAGCCACTTTTATCGAATTTTTGCCATTCCTTATAGTTTTATGGACTTTTAGTAAATTTTATGGCTTGTTTGAAATATGAAAAATGATCGCTATTTTTGCAATTTTCGCGTATCTTTTTTGCTCATAAAAACTTATTTCTGGAGAAAACGTTATTGTAATCCATACATATTTAACCATAGCTCTTATACAAATACCCATTCTGTAAATAGCTTTTAATGTCATAATAATCTTATAAATGTTGGTTTTGGCAAAAATTTCTATAATAGCTTGTAAATGTTGTCTTGGTAGGCCGAGAATCGGTTCTAGGTCACTTGCTACAATCACTTCAAGACGAAGAAATCTCATAAAGATGTCGATGTCGGTAAATTATTCGGCACTAATAAGTTTTATATAAATCTTAAATTCATTATTTAATTTTATTTTGGCGGGTCCATGATTGTCCACTGACCCCAAACTATTTATATAGACACGCCATTTTTGCAATGCATAATTCGTAACATTAGCTCATATATTATAAGCATATTAAATAAACTACCCATTTACTTAAGAAAAATGTATTTTGTTACATCTTGAAACCTCTTACCGCGCAACTCTTTGCTAAAAAGAGAACACAGGAAAAATTGTTTTACATACATAAATAAGTTTTTTCGTAATTAAAAAATTATTTAATTCTGTTAATTTTTTCAATTTTATTCAATAATTTTTATTTTAAAGCTTTTTTATTTGCCGCTGTTTGGTCTTACAAAATTTTTGTAAGAACAAATATTTATTTGCCTAAAATCGAGGAAAATATTTGACGTTAAATGGTCACATTAGGAGCATTTTTGTTTGCTAGCAAATAATTTTATTTGCCCAAAATCAGCTGTTTTTCTGTTTGCCCCTCAAAAATATTTTGTGGTCAGATTATGGCAAACAAATATTTGATATTTTTTGACAAATGTTTGCCATATGTGACCGTACCTTAAGAATATGGGTCGTTTTAAGCTCTTTAATACGGAATCATATTTAGTTCTGGATGCCACTGGTTCAAGAAATTGCTTATTGTGTGATAAAAACCCCCCTTTGCTTATTCCTCACAATCACCATACAAAACAAGTTAGAGTGCTATATTCGGCTGTGCTGAATCTTTGATACCCTCCACCGACGGCACAGTGGGCTTTATATGGGGCCTATAGTAAATTATGAACCAAGAATCACGAAATTTGTTAGTGTGAGTAGTGAAGTATTTCATTTTATTTTGATAGCATTATTTAATACGGCTTTAGGCGTACTAAACTGTTTTCCGAGAGTAGGGTTTAGATGGGGCCTAGGGTAAATTATAGACCGATCTTCACGAATGATAGCATTATTAATTACGGTCTTAGGCGTACTGAACTGTTTTTCGTTAGTAGGGTTTTTATTGGGCCTAAGGTAAATTATGGACCGATCTTCACGAAATTTCACAGTTTCACAGCCTTCGCTATTATGAGCAAAGGTATTACTTTAAACAAATTGTTAGTAACATACATTTATATTTGAACCGCCATCATTGTTCTTTGATTAACTAATTTTTTTAATACTTAAATAAAATTTTCTAAAAAAAACATTTTATGAAACATTTCTCAACACAAAAAAAAGTTTTTTATACAGTTTTTTTTTTTTTTTAAAAAAAAGTTTTTGATTTTTTTTGAAACAAAAAGTTTTGTTTTCAAAGAAATTTTTTTTCTTTTTTCGTTTCTATTTAAACACAGAAAAAAATATTCCTTTTTTCACAAACAAAAATGTTTAATTTACAATATAAAATTTAATTTTGTGTTTTTCGTTCGTAATTTCCGGTCCTTGGTATAAAGTCATTTTTGAAAAATTGAAGGAATAAACTATTATAAAATACATAACGAGGGCCTATATTCAAAACCCTCTATCTTTGATTTTCACGAAAATTACTTTTTAATGGCATAATGTTCAGTAAATCAACCCTCATCTATGGTGTGATTTTCATAACAAACATATTTTTTTTTACTGTTTTATTTGCATTTTTGTATTTTCTCTATCATAAACAATTAATTTTTCTGAATGCAAAACCCTCTATATTTTCAAATAATTAATTTTCGAATATTATAATATTTTTTGGAATAACCTGTTCTTGCAATACATGTTTTTTTCTTATTTTTTGCAAGCTGAACATGAATTTGACATTTTTAATGGTTTACCAAAATAGCAAAGCCTATTCTGAACTGAATTACCATGAAAATAGTTTACATGCTTGTTTTTGGAAAATATAATCGTGCACAGTATGAAAAAAGTATTGATAAAATTGCAGATGAGAATGGTGTACGTCACGTTTTTACAATGGACGCTCAAGCAGTAAGACTGTGTCCCAATATTAATGCATCAGCAATTTACTCTAAGCAACGCCTTGAGGTAAACAATTTTGCTTTTTATAATAGAGGTCGGTATTTGTTTCCTATATTATTCATCATATAAAAACGTATTGCTTATCAGATTCATTGTCAATTACAATTTTCTCGCATGGTTGTGTCTACCAAAACCGTAACCATTATTTACATATCTAATGCTCAATCCAATTTGCTGCTAAAAATAATTAAGTTATTGAACAGAAGTTCTTAGAGAAAGGCCAAATGCAAAAAGAGTGCGATAGTGCCCATGCTAAGATAGAGATTAAGTTAAAAAATCAATCTAAACACTTGCCAATCGATTACGTTAGAATTACTAGATTAGCCAGAAAGACTGTTGAAATTAACAATTAGATCGTGATAAAGCTGTTTGATGCAGAATCTTTAAATTATGATTTCTTTAATAATTACAGTGATGACAACCTTTTTCGTTTTTTTTTCAATTAGACCAGGACGAGTATAAAACGATCCTACAGTGTCTAAATCTCCTTTATATCTTCCAGAAGGCAACGTAAAATATAAATTAAATTTTTATACAGATTACATTGATCTACCAGTTCGTTATAAACCTTATACAGAAAAAATTGAACGAAAACCTCTATATTCTGCTCCACTTTCAATTAAACCAAATAAGTAGAAGACTTTTCAAGATTTGAAAAGCGTTATACAACCGGAATACCATTATTTTTACGATCATTTACACCAATCAAACACCAAACAAACTTAAAAAAGCAAAAAACAAAAATAAATTTGTTGCTATAACTTTTTGTTTAATATTGTTAATTGTTATTTTTTTTTTATCTTAGTATTTTTAGCCTTCATCTTAAATAAACCACGTTAAACACTGACATATGGCATAAATAAAATCAAAATAATTAATTTTTATTAAAATGCAAAACCCTCTATCTTTTCATTTTCAAACATACATATTGAATATTTTTGAGAAGCAAAACCCTCTATCTCGCATAAAGTTCCCAATAATGCAAAATTTTATGAACCAATTATTTGTGAGGTTCAATAGTTGATTTAAAAAATAATGTAGAACACCGAATATTTATAACTCAAGTAATACGCGAAAAATACAGTTCTTTGGCTCTCCTGAAAACTTGTGTTTTTTAAGATAGAGGATTTTGAATATAGGCCCTTGATAACTGAAATTTATGTAGCTCATAAAACAAATTCGAAAAATAAAAAATGTTGAATATTTGTAAATTTATTATATTTTATTTTAATAAGAAAATAGAAGTCAAGTTGATTGATTTAATACGCAAAAGCGTTAAGAAAATGTTGTGATAAGAGGTAAGAAAATACACTCACCTGACCATCAATAAATTGTACATTTCCTAACAACAAAACGGCAGCCAAAACACGTACCACATCCAAAAAAGGTATGCCCAAAATACCCAAACATGTTTTCCAAGCTTGAAAACGAGCAGCATCTTCTTGATCATTCTGTGAAATGTCACCGTTTTGCAAATAACGTAAATTCAGCGGCGAATAGCCCTCCAAATTTAATTTGACTCTTTCCTCTCGACTCAAACCGGCCAACATTTGATAGAAAATATGATAGTTTTTCTCCTTTAACAAAGGTCGTATGACTCTGGTCTGATCCAGAAAATAGCAGTGAATTTTTGTGCGATACAAAGCACCATCTGTTACCTGAACTTCAATAAATTGACCAATTCGACTGGACTCAGAATTCGTTGAAGTTTTGGCCGAACCTAAGGAACGTAATACTGTAAAAGCTGCTGCTAAATGTTTAAAAGCATCTGTTTCCGGACCACCACCAGCCACGGCAAAAAGTTGACGCAGTAATAACATGGAACAATGGGTTTTGCCAGCACCCGAAGTGCCAGAGAGTATAATGGCCTGGGGATAACCGGTTTCGGCTTGTTGGCGCACAGCTTCTTGGACTATTTTGCGTAGCTGGGGAGCCAAGGGAAATGAACGGGTGGATGATAATGTTAAAGGATTGCCAACATTTAGATACGGATTGATGGAAAGTAAAATAGGACCAACGTTTGACTGTTAATTAAAAAAAGAAGATTTCAAAGAAGTTAAATTAGTTTCGAATATAAATAATAAAACAAAGTTTTTAAATTAATTTTTAAAGGAATAACAAAAGTGATTTCATTTAAAAAACAAACAAAAAACGTTTTAACTATCTATTTATGTATGCACATTAGCGTTGCCGTTATTCTTTTTTTTAATTTCTTATATTTGAGGGGCGGATGCCCCTCCCCCCCTTAAAACACAACTTATCGCTATAAAATTTGTTTGTATTTTTTTTAAATAAAACTGAACTGATTTCGGGGGGAAATAAAAAAAATATCCACACAACACAGGGCCACGCTTATATGCATATATAAAAATAGAACGGCCCATGTATGTTATCGCATCACGTGAGAACGGCTGGAGTGATTTTTTATTCGATTCAAAATTTTCAGGAGAAAAAAAAAATTATTTTGAAATTTCTTCTAAAACTTGGAAAATTTAAGATTTTAATAAATTTTTCTTATCATTTTTTCTGTGTATAAACCGATTTAAGAGGAAACGTTAAAAAATTTAATATATTGCCTCTGTTTTACCCCTCACACTTCTGACGCACTGCCTCTTTTTCACTTCTCAGTTTTCTTAGCATAAGAAAATTAAAGGAGAAACACGCACAACTTAATTTTTAACACATTGCCTCCTTTTCACTTTTATTAATAAAAAGCTTCGGAGCGAAGCCGAGGCGAAAGAAAGAGTTCTTTCGCACAACTGCATTTAAAATAAAAACTGATTTTATGATGATGATGCGTTCTTTCGACATCCTGTAATTGGCAGTAACGTTGCACCTTTAATTAACAGTTCCCCTTCGCTGTTAACAATAAATTTAATTCTGGGTTTACACTATGAAAGTTTTTTTCAGAAAGTCTGAGATTATTGGTGAGAGGGGAAGAGAACATGCTGTTTATTATTCGCTACCTTCTCATCATACTAAGACTTTCTAAAAAACACTTTCATGGTGTGAACCCAGACTAACATAAGCATTTAATGTGTAAAATTATACTGCAAACTCCCTTTCCATCATAAACACGGCTGCCAGATTTGACGATTTTTCGTTCCGAAATTACCAAGGTGCCGTATGACAGTTTTTTTTTTCTACATATTAAATATTTCAGTCTTCAAAATAAGAAAATATTACTTTTTTTATTAGTTTGTATATTAAGACTAGTGCTGTGTTCAAATTTGTGAAAAATGTTTAGCAACATTAATTATTTCACACGAAAATTTTGACATGTAACCGTTTGTTATTTATTAACCGATGTTGTTAATTTTCACTACCAGTATTCTACTAAGTTTATTTGATATAAAATAGATATAAGAATTAATAGATTCTAAGAAGACTACAAAAAGTAAAGATTGAAGGTAAACACGATAGGTTAGTGGTAAGAGAGGCAATCGTGGTTGTTTGCTCTTATATCAGCCATTTGTGGACTAGACGCCCTTGGAAACCCAATTTCAACATGCACATGGCAAGAAAACCTAGCTGACAAACAAATAAGCGTATATCGTTTAATTAACTCTTATTCTCATAACGATCCATAATAAAACTACATGCATATATAAAGTCTAAAATAATTATTCTAGAAATTAGAAACGGAATGATAAACTTATATAAAAACGAAATAATAGGGTATACATATATAAGTTTTATTTATATAAGTTGACCGAACTGTGATGAAGGTTAAAAAAATTTCGAAATTTTTAGAAAATTGCTCGTGCAAGGTATCCTAACTTCTAAGGCCTATTTAAAAATCAGAACCTTAAATTGTTATAATATTGTTATAAATTCTGATTTATTTTAAAACATTTTCATTTTGATCTCGATATATGCACAGCACGATTTCCATTAAGTAAGAATTTTTGTAATAAATACCAATGCGTTTTATTTATGTTTTTGTTTAAACGTTTTTTTTTTTAATGAAAATCATATAAAATTTGTTTCAAACTTAAATTTAAGTTGTACGATTTCTTTTGACAATTTTTTTAAACGAAAAAGACGATTTTTTTTTTCTCAGAAAATCTACGATTTTTCCACAAATTTCTCTGGCAGCCCTGACTATACAATACATTTTGTGGTGAATTTTGCTATGGTTTCTGTCTTTGCTAAATTGTATTTTTGGACATTTATTTATTTGTAGGTATTAATAGAAAATGTTTTCAATGTTGGTTGTGGTCGAGTTGGTTAACGTGCAGGTTTACTAAACGGTGGGTAACGAGTTCGATCCGCAGGCAAGGAAAAAGACTGTGTTGAAATTTTCTTTAAAAATTCTTGCGATGATGGTTTACACGGGTAATTTACGCCTGAACTTTTGGATGTTGAAAATTTGCAAGTTGTAGCTGAGCGAGAATTTCGTTTTTTGAACAAAAATGATGTAAATATGAACTTAATTTTAAACGTACCCCCACCCTCCAAGCATTTCATTAAGTGTTTTTTGATTGTCTACGAAATCTGAACTACTTCATCACATTTGGTAGTTAAACAGTAATGGCCTAACCTATGCATAGCCTTGCTTAACCTACTCTCAAAAATTAACAAATCAATTGTATTTAAAAAAACCAAAACAAAATAAAAAAAACATTTGATTCCGTACGGAATGTACGATTTGATTCGCACCTTGCTTAAGCAAATGACAGTTTCATTAAACTTAGCAAAAAGATTCCTTAAGTTCAATAAGGTTTGCCTCATATTATTAAAATTATTCGCACATTTGTTTAAGCCAAATTAAGCACATAGTGGTTGGGCCTTAAATTTTGCGGAATTTTACAACAAAATAAAATAGAATCGAATTATGCGACGCGATTTAAAATTATACTTTGTCGTCAATTAAAAGAGTTGTTCAGATCATTGTAACAGTTATACAATTACATCAATAGAACATTGCCCATATACCATTGGCTTCTTCGCAACGATTAGAAAACAAACTGCGTAAATTCAGGTATGTTCTAGGTTTAGACTCGAATTGAAAACGAAAAATTTTTTGAATCCGCATAAGTCATAAATTGGTGTTCTGAAATCCGCATGTTTTTGTGTATTCGAAGATTTTGTTCGTAAGAACTTTTGTTGAACTAAAGATCGCTAATTTGCTAACCGAAGCATGATAGCAATGTCTAATATTTTCTAAAAATCATGAAAGCTGTAAAGAATCACAAAAAAAATCGCTAACATGGCTAAAAATCTCGAAAAATTGCAATCTTTTAAACAAACACTAAAATTTATTTGAAATCTCTAAATGGGTTAAAAAAAAGCAAAAGGTCGGAAAATAACAAAAAAATTGCTAAAATAGCGAAAATTCGCGAAAATTTTTAATATTTCAAACCAGCCACAAAATTGATTTAAAGTCCCTAAAACTATAAGGAATGGCAAAAAATCGGTAAAAATTGCTAAATTCAAGGAAATTCGCAAAAATTTGCTAACAGCGGCATGATAGCAAAGTCAACTATTTATTATAAATCGTTAAAGCTGTAAAGAATCAGAAAACTTACACGACCAAATCGCTTATATCGCGAACATGGCTAAAATTCGCGAAAAATTGCAAAATTTTAAACAAACCCAAAAACTAAGAGATCGCTTAATCGATTAAAGAAACAAATTGTCTGAAAATAACATAAAAATCGTTAAAAAAAAATTTGGTATAATTACATCAAAATCAATGAAAAAGTCAACTTTAAATTTAGGGTTAGTAAGGGCCTTTTGCGTTTTAGATAACGATATATTTTTGATTAAATTGGATTAAGAAGATTTTAAGCTAAAAGCAATATTATTTTTTTTGTTAAAAATGTTTTCACATATTACAAAAAAAGTCAATTCGGTTTACTTTCACCAACCCATATCTACTCTAATTGAAAACGAATAAAAACATGTGGATGTGAAATGCAGAACACCAATAATGCTAAAGTAATCCACTTTCGAGTGGATTCGGATTCTAGAACACACCCGATTATGACAGTTTGTATATAAATTGCAATTTTTATAAAATTGTGTAAAATAAATTAAAATAATAAATATTTGAAAAATTAAATAATCAAAAATACGACACTGCTAGATCTAATGTTACCGAAAAGCGTACTCGAAGTCCTCGAAAGTTATAAAAACGAGAGCACAAAGCAGCCCCAACAAATTTTTCTGGTAGATTGAGTACATTTTAAATAAAGAGTTGTTACATTTTACGAAACTATTGTCATTTCTTTTTATTATGATAATATTGGTATGGTTCAATTCCGTATGGAACAAAATAACGGCCAAATGGCCGCCGCCACTTCTGCGGCACACCTCCATGCGATGGTTCAAATTTTCGATGACGCTGAGGCATAATTGAGGTTCTATGCCGCTCATGTGCCAAATTATCTCATCCGTTAGCTCTTGAATTGTTGCTGGCTTATCTACGTACACCTTTTCTTTCAAATAACCCCAAAGAAAGAAGTCCAACTGTGTCAAATCACATAATCTTAGCGACCAATTCACATCGCCACCACGTGAGATAACACGGCCATTGAATTTGTCGGGCAAAAGAGCCATTGTTTCGTAAGCTGTTTGGCAAGTGGCACCTTAGAAATAAGCGGTATAAAAGGCTCCAAATTTTTAACGATAGTTGTACGTTATTCTATTATGCCGAAACTTGTGTTATTTTTTGTAAACGTTAAATATACAACACTTCTTAAAAATCAGGTTAAGATTTAAAAATGTTGCCAGATCCCATGTAACACTTATGGTAGACTTTTATTTGGAAAAGAGCCCGCCATAAGAAGATTCCTAACGTAAATTATTATACCACAGTTGGACACTTCTTCATGATGGATGTAACTACCCTGCAAATAATATTGGACCACCGGATCTATTTTGATTAAATGGACTACTACATGGACTGGTCCGATGTTATGCAAGCATGGACCATGTCTTCGTTTTTTAACGACATGTTATCGTTTTTAAACGAAGTTAAAACTTATCCTCTTGTGTATACAATGGAGTAGTTTTTAGACTACTCCTTTGCAATCCAAAGCTGGTTTATATGGTCCTGCCCTAGGATATCGTTATGTTTAATATACCATGTTTTTTCTATACGTTTGGGTTACTTTGGACTAGTCCTAGTCCCTTGTGGGCTACATTTTACACACGAGTTTGGACTAGTTCTATTATTTGCAGGGTACATTAATAAGAATTGAATAGCAAAAGCGATGTATTTTTTGCTAAATGGGGAAACTATTCAAATTCATTTTTCAATTGAAATTAAGGTATGTATGTATAACCAACTGAAAACAATTATTTTGTCGGTATATTGAGAAATCCAAAATCGTTAACGGACAGTCTTTCAATCTAATAATTTCGAGATTTAGTAAAATGCAATCGAAAAGTACTGTGAAAGGGGCCTGCTTGGCTTATCCAGAAAATAAATCTTATGTTCCTATGCATTTCAAACTTCAGCACAAACCCCTAAAACCCTCTCAACCTTTGGCGATATACAGTATAACAAAAGCTCCGACTGTTATCGAGGTTATGGGGGCTATTCAAAAATTAAAGTTGCAAATCATTGGGGAAAGTTCTAAATTAATTCCTATTTCTCTCATTTCAATAGAATTTAACATAAGTTTTAATATTTTTTCTGCAATTCCTGTTTGCAATCAAAACAAAAACATACATAAAATCTAGTTTGAAATGTCCTCGAAACTAGCCCAAAGATGTATAAAAACAAGGAAATTAAACTGAAGCCATAACAACACAAGTCTACAACTCCATTAAACTTTAACTAAAATTTATGGCTGTGGTTTAACCAGAAACCAATGAAATTTTCAAATTGTAAACGTTTGAAAATTTTAACATTTTGCACAATTGTTGAAATTGAAATAGAAAAAAAGCTGTAGAAAAAAGCAAAAAAAAAAAATTTAACTGGATTCGAATGCTGACTGCCTGGCCTGTGTACAAAGAAAGAGAGTGTGTCTAAATTTGAAGTAGCTTAATTTTTGGCTGGGTTAGTCGGTTGCCTGCTTAGTTGACTAAGTGATTGAAACTCAAGCACTAGCGAGGGTTGGATAGGAGATCTGATAATAATTAAATTTAGCTAAAACAAAACCTTGATTTAAGTTTATTGTAAGTTTTAAAGCTTTTTTTTAGAATCTTGCAAACTTTTACCGAACTTTTCTTACAACCCTCGATATTTTTTTTCTGAAATCTCAAACACTTTTAACAAATAAACCAAAATAAATACAAACACCAGGCAGGCAAAAGGCGCCAAAACCTGTTTCCAAACAAAAATCAACGTTTAAAAACTTTAAAAATAACAAAACAGCTAAACAAACAGACAGACAGACTGACTAACTGCGAGTCTAACAAACTGAAATTGGAAAACAAAAACCAAAACAGCAAATAAATAAAGAAAACTGCCACTGCAACAATAACAACAACAACAACAACTTTAAATTCAACAAATAAAAAAAAATTCAACTCCAACTTTAATGGATTCTGTTTCGGTTTTTTCTTTGAAATTGTGAATAAAAATCGACAGAAAAAAATCCAACAATAATAAACAACAAAATTTTAAGTTGCCTTTCTAGGCCTGGCCTGTCTTGGAATGGCATGGAGTGGCATATCTTGCCCTGGACTGGTCTGAAGGGGCATTGTGTATGTCTGTCTGTATTTCAGTTTCATGGCTTGTGTTTGCCTGCAGTCTCGTAGCAAAATTATTTTCAAAGTCTTTTTTATTATTTTCATACGAACGGAGAGTAGCAAACGAGTGTTGGAGTCCATGTGTGACTCTGAATGCTTCATTGTTTACTGTCCATTGTTGTTGTTTTTGTTAGTATTAAGCCTGCGGGCTGGTACTTTTTTGTTGTCTTTTTTAGAAAGAAAATTCAAATGAAATGTAGAAAAAAAATCAAACAAAATTGAACTGTGCGTGTGGCACATACAAAACACTCTAAAGTGCAACACTGAAGTTAAACAAGTTTGATTAAAGCGTTTTTTTAAAGTTGTTTTGTAGACAAAAAGCTTGAGTTTTTTTGTTTTTTTATTTTTTTGTTTTATAGGAGCCCGAGTTTAAAGTGACGATATGTCGATTGGTTTGTCTGATCTGACATTGTCTACATTTGGTTGGTTTTTATTTGGTTGTTAATGGCAATAACAACAGAAATGGCCAATATTACGCAGAAAAGAAGAAATTAAAACCGATTAAAGTCGTTATCGATTACATTATCTTTCAAATCGGATACAAAGAAGTCAATTGGCTTTATTATAACGGTCATTGTCGTAGTCGAAAACAAGCCGTTTTGAAAAACAAGTAAGAGTGCTATATTCTTCTATGCCTACCCCATGGCGCAATACCAAATTTGACAATTTTTCTCTTACCGTAATTTAAATATAAATAAATGCCACGATGCTTGTACCTAACTTTAACAATTTGGATCTTTCTGTTCTCCAGAAATAGAGAAAAAACAACAACTCGACAACTAGTTTTCGAGTTTGAACAACTTACGTATTACGATTTTCGTACTCGTTTGAAATGATGGCAGAGTTGTATTTCTCAGCAAATAGGAATTTTGATGAACAGTTATGTTTCGTATTATAAAGTTTAGTCTTGAAAGGGATTTTTTTTATTTTTTTAAATACGTCTGACATTCGCACTTTTTTTGAAAAAAGCGGATTTGAACAAAATTGCACAAAGAGATGTTTGACATAAATTATATTTTGCCAAGAATATCTAATAAGAGATATGGCTAAGCTATGCCTGTGGCTGTATTCTGTAATTCGCTAAAGCTAAATCTCTATCGCTAAAACCTCTAAAGTTGATTTAGCGATTTTTCGCTACGAATACAATACTGTTGCATGCATTGCTACATTTGGCAGTCATAAAAATTTAATTCGCCGCAATTTTAGATTTTAGGATTATCGCTAAAATGTTTAAATTTTGTATTCTCTTAGGCGCAGCCTGCAACGAAACTGCAACTTCCAGTTATTTTCGAGTTTCATTTGAGTTTATGCCATAGGCTCCTTTGAGAGACCACACATAACGTGACCATTTTGAGACCAGTTTGAAATGCATTGGAAATCAGTTGCATTGAAACCGGCGTGCAGAAAACTCCTGTTTGCGTTTCATCTGTTTTCAAAGAAAACTGAAATGATTGTGATAATTTCATTACATTCTGGTACAATTTATGTTGGTGCGTGTAAACCGACTGAAACTGGTTTTAAAACAATAATTTCAAAGGCTTTCGCAACTGCAACGCGTTTTGTCGTCTGTTCTGGGCTTTAAGCATTGTTGGCTAAGCGAATTACAGAATATGGCTGCTGATCAAAAAAAATTTCCAATGAGTTAAAAATCTGCTGTAAATTGCTTTCTTATGGCGAGCACAATTATCCAAAAAGGGGAATCCTTAAGCTTACTCTAAACAAAACAATAAAAAGCCATGCCCATTTCTAAAGAGAACCCCAGGTAACTAAGATTCTACTAGGAGATCATACTAGTAAATGTTCTCTAACGGGCCCCAATTTCCTTCCTCTGTTTCGACAATGGCTTCTATTCTCTCAACTCAAGTGTGCACCGCATAAACAAGGCATTAAAAAAAAACGCCAACAAAGAAAAAACTCCCAGTCTTAAGCCACAAAAAACAACCAACTACCAATTACCATTTTGGTTATAAATAATAATCTTATATGGCAGTAAATGAGTTAGAGATACTCAGAGTGTGTGTGTGTATGTGTATGTCCGTCCGTCCAACCGTCACGAAGTAGATTTTAGATTATGATCTGGCAATAATTGTTAGTGATTAGAGCCAAATATAAACATTAAAAGAAACAACTTCAAAAACAAAAACAAAACAAAAATCAAACAAAGTTCTCTAATTGCAATAGTGAATGCTGGTGAACAGAATTAACCAATTTTAGCCAATATTATTGGTAAGTTACTTAAGAAATTACATGTATTTTTTTGTTTGTACTACTTACAAAATAGCAATTCTCATTAAAACGCGCCTGCAAAGTACGCATTACAGCATCTTCTGTAAGTGGTCCCGATAGATGTATTAGATCTTCCAACTCGTAGGGCTGTTTGTGCTGCGAATTTCCATTGGATGTGTTGTTCAATTGATTTGCATACTGATTTGAACGATTGACATTGTGTATGCTGCCAACAATATTGGAATTTGAGAAGCCCATGGGCAGAGTATTGATACCATGACATGGATTCAAGTGTTTTTGTATGGGAATGAAAGGCAATTGGTTGGGTTGATATTGATGTTGCTGGTGCTGGTGTTGATGATGTTGTTGTGGTTGTTGATGATAGGATGGCTGTTGTTGGTGGTGATGATGTTGTTGTTGCTGGTGCTGTTGTTGGTGTTGTAAGTGTGATGTATGAGCCGATGATCGCATAGGTAGAGTATTCGAGGTGTGAGTCATTGATGTCGGAGGTGAAAGAACAGGCATTACAATTGAATCCATAAAATTATGGGCGGACGAAGAAACTGTAAAGGAAATAAAAAGAAAATAATTATTTAACCTAAGAAATCTAAGGTTCCACCAGGGTGTGGCAGTGAATAGTAATAACTTTATTACTTTGCCACACATATACTGTCAAAAATTTCAAAAAAGCCTTAATTTAGGTCTTGTTCGGAAATGTATCACTGCAATGCATCAGCTGCGCATCTGTGATTAGTTTGCGATGCTCATGCGAATCAGCTGACGCTAATGCTTGTTTCCTATGCAGTTTGGTTATATTTTTGGGCCATTTTTGGGTTGCGTGTTTTAGATTTGGTTGTGCATCATCTGCTTTTGCTATCGAACAGCTGACATTCTCCGTGATGCCAGGTTATGCTTTTACAAATGCGCTGTGCATTAGATACAGGCCGAATAGGCCCTTAGATAAATAACTGAACTATTATAAGATTGAGTTAAGTTTCGGGATAAATAAAACAATATTTGACAAGAGTAAATTTGGACGCGTTTGACAAACAATTTAGATATTTTAGGATATTTTTGCTAAGGGCTCCTTAAGATATTTGTCCTATTTAGATTAAAGAAATATTGGCTTTTAAGTCTTCAAAATTTGGAATTTTTTTTTATAATAATTAAAATATAAAATACCGATGTCACAATACCGGCTGGGTATTGCAAACCCTAAAATTCCACAGGCAATGAAAAATATTGTTTTTATTCAAAGACGTTAAACCAAAATGTCTGAATTTTAGTTTACGTTGAAAAAAATTTGAAAACAGAACAGCAATAAAAACTTACAAAATGGTTCCTTCAAAATGGTAGTATGGATTTCAATTATCAATTTAGTTTGTTTAATCAACGTAATTACAAAAAAATTTACCTTTTTCATTGATCTGATGAGGCAAAGGATGTGGTATGGATGTATTTCGTGATGAAACAATACCCGATGCGGATGTTGAATTATGTGGCAAGGTATGACTAAATAAATGATGTAAATTCTACAAAAATAACGAAAAAAAACAACAACAAAACGAAAAAATGAATTAGTAACTACTAAATTAAACTACAATGAATTGATTAAAAGTTTAATTAATATGACAACGCCATTAAGTAATAAGGGTGTTCAATTAAAGGAGTACATCTTTCGAAAACTGTAATATTAATTAGAATAAAGAAATGAAAACAAAATTATAGAAATTCTTTTAAAAAAGTTAACAATTTTTTGAATAATTAACTACTCCTCATAAGTGATCACCCCTACTACATACCACACATGCGTACTTACTTTGTTATTATTACTATTATTGTTTAGAATGGATGTGGCAGTATTGCTATTTATAACAGATGATGAAGTATGATTATTATGAAGTTGCTGTTGTTGTTGATGAAGTGATTGCTGTTGTTGTTGTTGTTGTTGTTGGTGATGATGATGATGATGTTGGGCGGTATTAGTGGTTGTTAAATTAACATTATTACTACAATTATTGTTATTATTGTTATTGGTGGTAGTAGAGCTATTGTTGTTGTTGTTGGTATTACTATTACTTAATGTAGGAAATATTGAACCATGTTGTATTTGATTTTGCTGTTGCTGTTGATGTAATTGCTGCTGTTGTTGTACTAAGTTATTGCCATTTGTGGTAAAATTGTTAAATTGATTATTGCTGTTGGTGTTATGGCTTAAATTATTATTGCTATTGCTATTATTTATATTTAAATTTGGACTTGATGCATTTAGTTCTAGACCCGCTGTTAAAGGGCCCAATTGCTGTTGTTGTTGCTGCTGCTGTGATATATTTGTTGCATTGCCATTTGTTAGTGGTGTTGCAGCTGTACTTTGGCCTTGGCCCACATGCAAACGATTTCGCAATGTGACTAACTCGGTACTGAGACTTTTGAGTCGTTGTTGTAGGTGTACAGCCTCATTGGAAGATGAGGCGTCTGTGAAATATTTTTTTTTTTTTTTGGTTTAAGAACAAAAAGAATTTATTGTTTAAATAATTTAAATAATTCAAAAGAATTTAAGTATTATTAAATAACATTAAAATTAATGAAAATTCGTTCTTTTTTATGGAAAATCAACTCATGGCAATTTTGTAAAGAAATCAGAAAAAAGACTTAAGTCGAATATAAACATAAAAACCAGCATAGAGGTTAATAAATTTAACAGGAGATTTATTAGCTTTAAATATTATAAACAAAAATAAGTCTCAAAAGTAGGACTCTTGGTACTTTTTCTCTTAAAACGTTTTTGTTCCTTTATAAAACTTTAAAAATATTTCCTCTTGAAACTTTTTCTGTAACACGTATTTTTTTAATACCTTTGGGGATAAACTTTAAAGCGATTGAAAGAGAAACCAATTAAAGTATTTTTGGGATAAAAAGTGTACATATTATACAAAAGGTATAAACATTTTTAAAAGAGAAAATAAAGGTCCCAAAGAGCTAAGTTATGAACAAATAATCTTATTTAAATATAAAATATTATTTGACAAAATTAGATTTGAAGATAAAAAACAGAATACAATTTTGTATATTCGGTACTTTTGAAAAGTCGAACATAAGCGGTGCATAACAAAAAGAAAAAAAAAGAAAAAATGCAGACATTAAACGAAAATAATAGCCTTTCAAAATACAATAGAATATCTCATGGTCGAACACCGAAAAGATCATTAAAACGTGTCTATGCATGGGGAATGTTCTTTCAAAAAAAATCAATGCTTTCTTTTAGAACTCTGTCGGGACAAGGAAATAGTGTCCATTGAAAGGTGGTGTCCTCTTAAGAAAAGAGTACGTTAAGGGAGATTACGATGTAATTTCATATAAATTTAGAAAATTTTCTCAACGCATGGTGAAAATAAGTTTAATTTTGGCTATCAAAAACGCAGATATTGCGTCATATTGTTAACTGACAGTTATAGTAACATTTAATTATAGCTGAACTATTAAATACTTATACAACTGCATAAAAAATAAATCGTATCAACTTTTTCATCCCTGTTTCACAGTAGTGTAGGTAAATACATTATTAATTAAAGACTTAAGGTCTCATATACACCCCCCATATACAGATATCTACATAATATTCGGCGGTACACTGATGAATCTTAATTCCATGATTACCCATTGGTCCTAAAAAAGGTACTCCCACCAAAATTTGTCTGTTAATATTTCTAGTTGTTAATATTAAAAATATAAATTAAATTGCAAAAGACTTACAGCCGTATTCATAAAAACTTATTTATGATTAATCAACCAAATTTATGGAAAAATTGCTAAAGTTGTATTCATAAACCAAAGAATAGTCCATTAAACCTTAAATAAACCATTCATAAAGTGAAAAAAATTTATTGTTGGATTTACCCTTCTTTAAACCAAAAATAAAATAACATTTTGATACATTTTTGCATTTTATGATATTATTTTTGTGAAATATGTTAAAAAAAAATGTTTTATTTATTAATATGAACATGTTTAAAAATTTTATTAATTTTTTTTTTTAATTTAAACAACCAAGTTATATTGTTAAATATTTTAAAAATTATTTAGTATTGTGGTTTTTTTGTTTATTGTTGAACTGTTTTTATTAAATTATTTTTATGAAGAAAGAAATTTTACAACAAGAAATTAATTAAAGATAACTTTTCATTATTAACTAAGCTGGGAACCGAACCCATACATTTGATGAACTTTAGCCTAATTAAAATATAAAAATTGTGATTAAACAACATAAACAGTTCAACAAAATAACCACAATACTTATTATTCTTTAAAGCTAAGGCACGAGCTCTATGTTTACATTTATCTTTCAAACTGTGCTGAAAAAGGTCAACAAGAAAAAAGAATGACAAAAAAAATGAAAAACAGAAATATGTACGAAAAAACAGAAGTAAGGAAAGAAATGTAAATCAATTTAAAAGTAGATAAACAATCAAAGCAAATTTCAATCTACCAAAGGTTAAATGCACTTTGGCTTAAAGATTTATGCTTGTCTATTGACTGCCAGCCGTGAGTGCTAAACGGCAAACCCCTCTGAAGAGATTGGGTGCTTGCAATCGAAACATGTAAGGATAACATGTACGCGAAAGCCTGGGTTCGGTTCCCAGCTCAGTCAAGAATAAAAAATTACACAGGTCATCAAATGGAAAGTTTTTTTCCATTTTAATCATATGAATGCGTTCAGAGGCAAATGTAGTTATTCTCCTTAATTACTTTTTTAAATTATTCCAATTAGTTTTTTTATATTTTAAAGAAGGAATTGTTGTTCACAAATATTTAAAAAAAGAGGAAAATAAGCAATAATAATAATAGTGAAGTTGTTCATAAAAAGTAGACAAATTTTTATTCAAATACTTTCTTATCGTATATTTAAAAAATGTTAAAAAAACATTTTTATAATACCTTTCAGCAAAATTCTGTTCAGAAACTAAAATAATATGTATTTAAATATTATAAGAATAATTTTTAAGATCTTAAATTATAAAAAAACTATATTAATTATAGAATATTATGTGAACCGAATAGAAGTTTCATGCATCGCTAGCAATAAAATGGCAACAAAACCTAAAAAAAGTTGCCATACTTAAACATAAAATCGCTACAAACAGTTAATAGATAAAAAGCTGTTAATGTACGCTTAAGCTGGCGGTCCACACTACGCGTTACTCGCTTCTTCGCTGCATACGCAGCTGTCAAAAAAAGTAGAATCTGTGTAGTTATACGTAGCAAGTTACATGCACAAAAGCGTTTATGCCTTCAGGCGAAAAGTAGGGTTACTTTCTACTTTTGCAAGCGGCACAAGCCGCGTTCGAACAAATCAGCTGATTTTGACAAATTAAATTTTATTTTTCCTTGTGCTGCTGCTGCATAAAAAGCATTGCATGTAACTTGAAACGTAGAACGCAAGTAAGATTAGAAAAGCATGCACTGCGTGGAGGCGAAAACGAGTGATATGGACCTCTAGCTTTATAAATACACATTTTTATAAGAGGTTTATAAGACATACAGCGTTTTATAGTTATCACATACTTTAAACTTAAAATAAGAACTTTTTATGAATATGACCGTTAATTTAAAAAGATTTAATTAAAATCTTTCATCAAAGCACTCTTTAAAGATTTTTTAAAAAGAACATACCTTAACTTTTTGTCAAAAATACCTAATTTAATTATAAATGATTTTTTTTACAATAAAAAACTACCATTTAATTTTTTTGTATTTATTTTATTCAAAAGCGGTAAAATACAGTTTTTTTCTTCTTTTTTGGTTCAAAAATTTATTTAAATCTTGCCTTAAGATTGCCTACATATCTTAATTAGCAATAAAATGTAGATTTTATTTATTTAGTTTTTCATTATTGTAATTGCCTTAAGCTTGTGCCGCTTCTTGAGAGCAAAAAGAAAAAATAAACTCAATCTAAAACTTGTATTTTGTAACAGAAACCGGGAATGAAAACGAATAAAAAGAATTTTTAAAAAAACGGAATAAAACATAAAAATAAGAAAAAGAAAAGATCCAAAATGTTAATGACGGGTTTTGGTTTTAAAACGCCAAACTTAAAACATGAATTTGAAATTTAAAAGATATACAAATACTCGTACATGCAAAAGCAGGTGTAAATTCTTTTCAATGTGCTGGAATAAAATTGGAAATAAAAAAAAGAAAACAAAAAGTAATAATAAAAACAAATAAACAAACACTAAACATGTAATTTAAAGTAGTTTGAGGGATGTTTGAAAAGTTTTGGTTTATACAATTTTCTTTTGGAATGTTTTTGTTTTCTCGCCAATCATTTACACGCCGTCCCGGCCTTCCATTTTTCTTTTTGCTCAAGAACAACACGTTGGAAGAATTAAGGGTATGTCAGATAAAACTGCATCGCTTTGCGTAACATTTCTAACTTTGACAGAAATCGTAACGCAACAATAAACACTTTGACAACACACACGAATTGTTTGTTAAAAAAAAATTAAAAAAAATATACAAACAGACTGTCCAAACGCGCAAAAAGATAATAATTGCCTAACTTTTTGCTTCGCTCTGCGTTAAAAGAACTCGTATAAGAATGGATATTTCATCTTGGATGTCAAAGCGAATCTCTAACGCAACGCGAAGCAAAAGTTTTATCTGGCATGGCCTTTAGCGACACACAATTTTTTATGTTCTTCGAGATGGTGAAAACGTATGGCAAGAAATCCCATATAAAAAAACAACAATAACAATTAAGATGGTGTTTTTTTATACGTCAGTCATGTTAGACATCGTTGTGTAAACAATTGTTTTAACAACGCTGGTTCAACAAGGACAAAACATGGACAAATTCTTGTGTTCACAAACAAATTGTTTGTTGTTTAAATATAGCGATGGCAAGTCAAGACGACATGTTATAATCATCCAGTTTAAACATTAAAATAGATTTATGGAAACGTCGGTAAAATTGTAGGAAATATCGATATAATAGTGAAATTTAATTCAAATTTTTTCAGTATAACTAGAAACTACGAGATAATATTTTGCGAAAATCCTCTATAGTTTAAAAAAAAGCTTCTTAAGTGCTTAAAAACAACAAACATACAACTCCTGTCCCGTGATTACCCGAGAGATTTAAGCTACTGAATTCCATTCCGATTTTTCGGGAATTTTTTGGAAAATATGTATTAAATATTTACAAAGTAGGGAAGATATGTATGTATTACTTAATCTCACTTTAATATTCCGATTAAAAATATTAAGTCGAAAATTTATCAAAATTTGCAATTAATTTTATATGTTTTATGTATGTAAATTCCTGTACATTTAAATCTTAACACACATTTCAATCATCGAATATTTTTTCAACTCTATACTGTGGTGTCGCTGTCACAAGCAAATACTAAAGAGAAGTACAGACGATTAATTTATGTACGTGTGTGAACGAGTAGTATAGTGAAAGTGCGGGCATAGGAAATACTTTCAAAAATTAACAAGGGAATGAAAAATACAACCAGCTATAAGAGTGGGAACAACAAATAGACACATTCTTTATTTGTATACCCTTCATCGAATGCAAAAAAGAAAGTTATAAATTTACAATGTGTGTTTAATCGATTGTGCATTGTTTTTCCTTGGAATCTAATTGAAGATTTGGAATACGTTACCTTTTATCCAGTCTTTCCTGACTGAGGCATGCAGTCAACTGAGAAAACTTTCCATTCTAGATAAAATTTTGTTCCTTTCCGAGGCAGATCTAAAAGCCTTTTGTTATTGATTTTATCAATACCAGTGGCTCTCTTGTGGCTTAAATCACATACAGCCTTTTCGATTTCTCTCATATCAAATCTCAGGGGTATAGTTGTACCAGTAACGACAGGTGATAGCACGATAGACATATCGTTTGGAATAAATACATTTTGCAAACGTTAAAAAAGCAGGTTCCGATCTATTTAAACAAATTTATTCGAGTGCCAGCGGTCACTAGAACACAATTTGATTAGGTCTTGTTAAGGTTATGAAAGGGAAGCATCAACGTTTCTATGGGTTAGTTTTTGATCACGCCAAAGTCGGCGACATCTGGAATGTTTTTGCTAATCAGTAGGCCAATAAGTTGGTTGTCCATAACATTGGCGATAACATCATATTCGTAAATGGCAAACCTTCCGCTGAATAAATGACTCTTCAGATGACAGACATTTAACAATTGACAGCCTTGCCAGACCGTCGATTTTGAAACCACTAAATGGATAACATTGTATATATCAGTGATTTTAAATGTATTTATTGAAATCAGATGATTTTCAGAGACTATTATAAAATCAATTTATATTTTAGTAAGAAATTATTCTAGTTTGCTTAATGTTGTTTGATTGTCAAAAAAAAAAATATTTAAAAAAATATTGCCCAAACTGTTTGTTACCAGTTTTTGTTACATTGTTAATAGTTTTTTAAATTGCCATACTAATTCACAAAAAGAAAAAAATTGCCATGTAGTATGGCAATGTCTTAAATATAGTTTAAATTACCTAAAGATGTATCTTAAGATTAACTAATCTAGCAATTAGTTGCTGTTAAAGTTCCAAACATTACTGAATTTTTAACGAAATTTTAGGAAAAGTAATAAATCAATTATACAATTTTAAAAACTTTCTATTAATTAAAAAACAAAATCCATAAACAAACTATTAAAAACAACACATCAAAGAAAACAAATTTATAAGTTAAGAAAAATTCTTTAAAAAAAATCACAACAAAAATTGCACAGAATTTCTTTTTTATAAATTACAGATGGTTGGCTTAAGAAAAAGGCAAAAAAGGCCAACAGAAAAAAGAAATAAAAGATTTTGGTTGTATCTTTAAATTAAGAGAAACAAACCTGTTTCGTATCAGATTTTTGTATTCCAAACAACATTCAGTTCGAAATTGAACTCGTAACTGAGAACAGCATCCAAAACAGAAATTTAACTTTAAACTTGTTGCTGCTGTTTTGTTGTTGTTGCGGTTTTTGTATCCAAAAGATAAACTTTATAGAAACTTAAGCACACAATACATACATACATACAATTTTTGTTCAAATGTTAAAACTAACATTCCCGAAACTATTTACAAAAAAAAGAGTTTTAACTTCAATTTAGTTTTGTTTTTTAGCACAAATACCACACACACACAAACACTCTTTTAAAAAAAACTTTTAAACTTTGCAAATAAATCTTGTTGATTGTTGGAACCCGTACTCTTAAAAACAACAAAAGTTACCCCATCAAAAACAATATTTACTTAGGTAGGACAATTATGATGGTCAAACAAATTCGACCTGCTTAATGCTCTACAGGTTCTAAATATGAATTAATCAGTTGCCAGCGGGTTATAGATGGCTTTCTCGCTATGTTTTTTTAACGTACTCCAGCCAGATGGTTTGTAACCGATCGTTTTTTTGATTGCACTCTTTAAAATGTTATCGGATTTCATGCGATAATAATAAAAATAACCTTTTGATCTTAACCAAACATTTAACCCAATTAGGTATTCTATTAGAGATTTTCACCTTTCCTATTTAACAATCTTGGAACGATGGAACATTTGTTTTGGTAATGTTTGTTGTACCATTTTAATATGCCGGCGTACCCTTTGGATTGTCGTTGAAGATCCATTCACAAATTCTTATTTTTGTAGCAAAATCGACGATCTTTGCTTCTCCTCTCCAGATCAAGTTACAGAATCTCATTGATGTGTAAATTTTTCAGCCCCAGTCATGATCTTATAGGAAGAACTATGTATCTTTGTAGCAGCATTTCCAATATGCAATGTTTTTTGTTTTTGTTATGATTTTGAAAGGGATCTTCGAAAAGAAAATTAAAGTTAAAGATTGTAAAATAACATCCTGGACTTTGGTTTTCTTTCCGAACTTTTGTTTGTCTTTGATAGAAATTTCCTAGTTTGAAAGCAGTCAAAAACTATGATATTGTAACACTCAAAAGAAAAATCAGTCCATCCGTACTCAAATCAATCCGAAGCGTTATTAATAGTACGGTGAATCAAGTAGAGAAAGGTTGATTCAAGTACGGATTTTCAATCGCAAAACACTTAAATTATCCATATTCCATCCTGATTTCGTAATTAAAATAATCCGAAAATGAGATTGACTTAAGTAAAACTAAGATTGAATCAATCTCAAAATGCGCTTAATCAAGTATTATAAAGTTGATTTTATTCCTAATTAGAAAAAAAAAAAATTATTATGATTGATTTACTTACTCCTATTACACCTTACAGAATGATGATGATAAAACACCAACATCATGCCCATTATGGGGTTTTACTTTAGAAATCTTATGTACATATTTAACCAAAATTTTAAACTAAATGAGAAGCAAGAATACAAATTTACTTCTTAGTCTTTCTTGGTACACATGAGTCTGGCCAGACCTTTTTTCAATGTGGAGCCCTATGCTCCTTGTAGGAGTTTAAAGGAACTTATATATGGAAAATCAAAACATGCGTTAGCCAGAGGGTTAAACACAACAAAATCTTTAATCTCGTTTTACTTGATTTAAAAATGTTATACATATTTCAAGAAATTGCGGGATTGATTTTCGAAAGTAATCCAATTTGGGATTGTTTTGAGTACGTTTTAGTGTTATTTGTACTTGAAGTTCTCATTAAAAACAAATTTATCCCGAGTGTATTTCTTTCTGTGTAAAAACAATCCGTTATGGGCTGAACTGAAATCGGATTTATAAACATTGCGTTAAAAAATGATTATCCTAAGAATATAAAATAAAATGGTTGCTCCTGTAATGTAGAGGCCTGGACGATTCCATTTAAACATACAATCACATCATTGTAAAATTTTCAAGCTCTTTACTGTCGCTAACAAATACTGAAGAGAAACAAAAAATAAATGCTAATATCGACGCCAAGTCAGCTGCCTATTCAAATGTAAGCAAATGTATTTAACAGAATGGCCTAATGTAACATTATAAAGTGTAACAGTTGGACAATTTCCTTTCCTGAGTGTAAACGTAAAGTGTTTACTTTTTAACTTGATAACTCGAATTTTTCAATCAAGTTTCCACTTGACTCAGACAGTAATTAAGTTGACGAGAAGCCACTTGCGGGTTTACATGTAAATTTAGAATAGCTGTAGCATCCGCAAATGTGGAATACATATAGGAAAAGGATTAAATCCAACTTAGTAAGCCCTGGCATTTTGTTCAGTGTACTTGAATTACAATAATGTTAGGCACATGTCATTATACATATTGAAGCCCAAATCTCAACAAAAAAAAAACTTGACTAACCTGCTTCTAGAATGTTGTAGGGTATTTAAGTTGATTTTTTTTTAACCTAAACACTAAGCAAGTTTGGCATCCATCCCAGTTTTGCCTGAGCTTAATCAGCCTCAGGGACTTAAAAACACCAACGAAAAAAAACATTTCACCAAAAAATTTACCAGTTAGTTGGGTTTTATAATTCGAAAACAACCTTTTATTTTATGGTATGTCTGTATCTGGTTGGAGTATCTATTAAACCTTGTACCTCAACGTAGTTAACTAACAACTAATCAAACATGAAACAAATGTTGCAGCAAACAAACACTATACCAACAAACTACAACAATAACAAAAAGTATAAAAAAGCAAGCAAAAAGAAAAGAATGTTTTGCCGTCATAATGAATACACAAAAAAAAGCATGTTCGAAAAAAATTTCGAACCAAAATAAAAGAAAGAAATTGAAAATCATGAACATGAAAGAAATATTTTGTATTTTTTATAATTTTTTTTTATAGCCCCAACCCGTTCGCGATTTATTTTAAAAATGACCATTAATTGAAAAGTTTAGATTGGGATAGCACAGCAAAATGTATGAGGGATTTTTAATTAGACAAAATATTTTTTAACGTTTTTAGTATTTTCATACAGTCTTTGACATTGGAATGAATAGCGAAGGTTAAAAAATATAACAAAACGCAATAAGTTTACCTGGGTAAACTTTATACAAATAATGTCTCGAAATAGGCTTGTAAAAATTATAATACTGGTACTTTAGCTTTTTTTCGTCTCCATGATGTTATTTAGCCCTCATACAACGACTTGGAACGATGAACCTTTATGTAAACACCAGCAACGGCTCCCATATTAATATGACAAAGTTTATGTTTCTAGGTTTAAACAAAAGAGTTCCAACGTTTTTCATCTTAAAGCTTCTCACTCACTCAGGACCCTGCATCTATAATTTTATGTTTCTAAGTTCAATATTGTAGAAAATTCAAAAAGTACCACATGTAAAACGGAAAAATAAAAGAAAAAAATGTTTGATACTTTTTTCCCCCCCTTTGAAGTATCAAAAATTTCAATTATGTCGTCGGATTTCATAATTTAATACATAGATGAATAATTGGAGAAAAATAGTTTGTAAAAAAGTACCAAAAATAGGTACGACTTTTACTCCTTAAACGTTCGAATTTCGAAAAACTACCAAAAAAAAATTTTTATTTTTACCCCCTAAATGTTTGATGCTCCAAAAATCCCGTCTTAATGGTAAGATTTGGCGAGAGACCAACCTCCGTTCCAAATTTGAACTACTTAGCCTTAGACGTTTACGCTGTACAATGATGAATCCGTCAGTCGGTAACGTTAGATTTAGATTAACTCCATCAATTTCCTTATACTTTCATCACTAAGTACTGGTGAATGAGGTTATACTTTAATACCGCAAAAAATATATGTATTCAAAGTCGACTTATAATTGTCCGTCTGTCTGTTAAAAACACGCTCACTTACAAAAGGATCAATAGGAAATAACAAACACAATATCCTAAGCAGTTTAGGATAATGTGGTAGTATCTCGTTTAATTAAGCTATCGGTTCATAACGTATGAAGCAGGCTTTATATCAATTTCACTACTGTAATGAAATTTGGTCTAATTTACGTTTTTTGTTTACACTCTACAGAATTTTGTGATGATTGATCCATAATTTAACATATCGTCAGCTCATTATTGGTTTGGCGCATATCACGGTGAAATTATGTACCAAGATATGCGCCAACCCAATAATGAGCTGACGATATGTCTAAGCCGCAAGCAGTTATAACACTGGCGTCAAATATTTAATAGCTTACGGCAAATAAGATTTCTACACTCAGAAAAAATATGGTTTATGTCGACACATAATTTTTTTTTGTTATCTTTTAAAAGTAGTGACTCTGTATAAATACATATTTATATGTTTATTTGCTCTACGTGTAAAACAGTAAGATATTGATTTTACATTGGAGACTCTTTTTGAACAGTGTTCTGTGATAACACTTCACAATTAACTTTTGAAATTGTTCTCATTAAAATTCATTTTAAAATACAAACAATATTTAAGCAAAAGCCTAAAGCCAAAGTTTTATTAATTTTTACATCGTTCCCGGTCTTTGGTAATCATGTCTGTTTCATGTTTCCCTTTCTTAACACAATTTATCATAATGTTTTGCGCAATTTTTGCTGTTTTTACATAATTATTATTAATTAAAAAAATAAATAAAGAAAAAAAGGTTCATAACAACATACGAATGTCATTATTACTTGTTTGCTTTTGCGTATTTTGTTCGATGATAAATGATCACTAAAGTATTGAAATAAATTAGGGTCATTGTGATCTTAAGTTTAATCTCTTGTTGATAATGGAAAGATTTAATGTTGTTTTGTAAGTTTGTGTTCAAAGTCAGGGTTGATTTATTTCTAAAGATTTTTTTTTCAATAATGGCGTAAACAAGGATGTGCCTCATCACCGCTTTTGTTCGCAACGGCTTAAGATGAAATAATGTTAAAACTGTCGAAGCAGATAAGTGGAATGGTCCGGAGTCTACATCGTTACCTAGAAGACCTCTCACAAATTTGATGATATGCAAAATAAAATGAACTAACTGGTCGTACTGGCAAGCACAATGGGCTTGGAGATAAACATGGAAATGATGCAAGCAATGCGCATAAGTAACTCAATAGACAACTATATAATGAACCAAAATCAACGTATACAGTATGTGCTTGCTTTGCTTTCAATCCCAACCTGCTTGGGAGAACTAGAAAAATATTGACAACAAAATTGTGCTGCTGAGTCTTTCAAAATTACAGCAAAATTTCGATTCACCAAGAAAATACCATTGGTTAAAAGATTGATGTTGGTTATTGTCGAAACATGTTAGTTCGACCCGGGTTCAATCCCTCGTTTAGTGAATAAATTGAAATTAATTTATTGTTGTAAAATACCTTTCTTCATTAAAATAATTTCATGGAAATTTTATTTGATGAACTTGGGTCTGATTTTAAAATTAAAAATTTGGTTTAAAAAGCATGAACAGTTCGATAAAAAACCAACAAACTCAACTGAATTTACAAAAACCATTGATTCATTATGGACTAGAATCTTTAACATACCTAAACAGATCTAACAAAGACACATCCCTAAGATAGCCCAAGTCAAGAAAAAGTTACGGACCGAGGTTTCCTCAGAGCAGGCCATAACGATGGCAATGCACATATGCCTCTTCTTTTTCCTGTTTGCCTTAACAACTCCTACAGTAACTGTTACGATGTTAACCCATACTTCCTGAGATACGATAAATTTTACAGTGCCCTGTAAGAATACATACACATAAAAGTCCTGATCGAGTTTCTGTCAAGGGGCAATACAAATCATGACCTTTTCTCTTCCAGAGATAATCAGAACTATCTGGATGTCCTCGCATCGTGTAACTATTTATCAACCTTATTAGATAAGGGGTAAGTGTTGATGAATGTCACCGTTTCGTCTAAGGACGAACCATTTGTACCGCATTCATACGCCATGGCATAATATTACAATTTTCAAAGTTGGTTTTCGTTTCTATGTGCTAAAATCCCAATTCATAATATTCATAAACTGAAATTTATTGTGGATGGGATAAGTTATTCGCATTTCACTGGTTGCTTAGGCCAATGCAAGTGGCAGTGTAATAAAACTGAACTGGCAAAATAAAATGTGCTAAAAATTAAATCAAAAGTTTCTTCAAAAAAACTTTCTGATTTTTTTAATTTACAATCAAATCTGGAACTAAAAAAAGTTCTTTTAAAAATTAGGATAATCTTTTACACAAATAGAATCTGGGAATTAATTTCTCATGATGAGTAACATTTGCCTCAGGGGTGTGCTGGAAATCGAAAACGTAAAACGCAAGAATTTTAAACGTCGTTTTTTAATAAGATTTTTGTAATAAAAGAATTTTATGACTTATATTATATAAATATTCCTCTATTAAACAGAATTGTATAACAAAAATTATACACTTCTAATCTAATTTGTATAATTTTTGTTATACAATTCTGTTTAATAGAGGAATATTTATATAATATAAGTCATAAAATTCTTTTATTACAAAAATCTTATTAAAAAACGACGTTTAAAATTCTTGCGTTTTACGTTTTCGTTTCGAATTTCAGCACATCCCTGTATATTAATTTTTACATCAATTCGAATGTGTATTTTGAGTCAAATAGCAATTTGAAAAGCTTTTATACCTTAATAGTCTCATTTCTTCCTTAATAAATTGTAATTTGACTTAGAATACGCATTCAAATCAATAAGAAAATTTAGAAAATCTTTTAACAAAATTTTTATAGATGTTAAATTGGGACTACATTTTTTTTATTCATTCCTTAATTTTACCAGCAAGAAACAGTTTTCTAGTTTGAACTTCGTTTAGTTAATCTAAGTTTATAAAATAGTTAAGTATGTTTGTTATTAGCGATTAGAACATAATTTGGTTATTAATTTTTATTTTTCTTCTAATACTTACCCTGCAACTTCTTCTCCGTCTCCCAAAATTTTTGTAATTCCGTAAAATATTTATCCAGTATGAAGACTTTTGAAAGGCCTAATGTGGCCATCGTTAATCAACATTTGTATTTTAAAAATCGTATTGATAAATTGTAAAACATTGAAAGCACCTTTTTTAGAACACAATCACTAAAAAATTGGTACACAAAATTCATTAAAACATAATTTTGTTAAGATATTTTTATGTTAAAACAAATTAGCATTTTATTGACAATGGTTTAAACGATGTGTAGTCGTTTAAGTTTTGACTCGACATTTTAATATTTTTTGTATTTAATTTTATTTAATTTCAATTTAAAAATGGTTTTTAGTTTTTGGTTTTTTTTTTTTTGTGTTAGGATTAATACTTAAAACCGATTTTAGGTATTAAAACAAACTAGTTTTGGAAATAAAATCCCTTTTTTTTTAAATTTCAAAACATTTTCCCGTTTTTAAGGCATGCAACATGTTGCACGAATTCATTTAAAGGCTGTTTGGCCAACTTAAAAAAAACAGTACGATATAAAAAAGATTTAAAAAAAGCGTTTTTGAAATTCTGTCGCTCATCTTTTTTTTTGGCCAAGGATTATTGCACCGCCATCACTTTACCACAAACTACACTGAACAAAACCACAACTTTATACTTTTGTCTTTAGTTTTTTATGATTTTTAATTTCAAATTCTTTTGGTTTATTTTGCGATTTTTTTTTCTTTTTTGAATATCGGAAATAAAGTTTGTTTGAGTTGTTGTTGATTTAGAAATTATTTAATTGTTGTTCTTTAATTGCTGTTGTTGTTTATTCGTTCTCTCTAAACCACTTATTTATTGCAAAATTGCTGTTGTTTTCTATATTCCCAGTTACCAGATCACAGAAGTAAAAAATCGTCAAATTTTGGGGCGAAAAAACCACTCAAATAACAATTTTCATAGATTATTTGATAGTTTTACAAATATTTTCCACAAGTTAATATAAAAAATTGGGTCTACTTCGCATGGGGGTTACTCGTTCAAGTTTTACCATTTAAGTTTCAGCACACTCACATAATTATATTTGGTACGAGCTTGCTTCTTAAATTCTATTTATAGCAACTTAACTTTATTTGAGTTCCCAGCTACCGAAAATATATATCAGATGGAAACTGATGTCGATTTCAATTGCCAAAAAATAAGTTTTAAGGCAACCGTAAAGTTTTGTTTGTTGGGTAGATTTTTTATGTAAAAAGTTGACAAAAGGAAAAATAGTACGTTTAGTTTTTTGTAAAATTTTAGAGATTTTATTAAATTCAAATGGCTAACATTATTAAAGGACAACAAATAAAATTGAATTCAAGTATACATATTCAAAACTTTTAACAGCGGTGATATTGCTGTATACGGATGCATTTGTGTTCAGCCTTTATAGTTTATAATTTATCGCAGCATCTTTCAGAAGAAGAAAATATGCCCTAAAGCAAGAAAATTTGTTTAGAAGTGCATACGGTTATTCTAGTGGATTAGAATCGCCTCTGAAGTGTCGCACATCGGATTCCACAATAACTCCTTTCAGCGACACAAAATATGCAGCGTTTGAAATTTAAAAATTCAATATGAATTTCGGTAGAAAGCAACAACAAAATTATGAAATATTTTTGACTTTGTTGTTGCTTTCAATTTACTTTTTGGCGTTGTGTTGCGATTTACACAATTAGGGCCTTAATTTGTTTGCGTTAAATGCTTGCATTTTGTGGTTGTCGATCTGTTAAAATTCCAACTGAATAAAGTTGCCTTCCCTGATATACAACATTTTTTATTATTCGAATTTATTCTATGAGCTAAATTTCAGTTATGTATTTTATAAAGCTTTTTTGTAATAGTCCTTTTACTTCAATTTTTCAGAAACGACTTTATACACTACCAGACTATTATATTGTATTTTCTTGTTACATTTTTCCCAGTTTCTACTTCCCTGATATATAAATTTTTATATCAGTGGTTTTGTCAAATAGTTCGGTTGCCATTCATAACAGCTGATACCATTTCCTATGACCAATTTTTCAAATTTCTTGTTGCAAATATATAAAATTGTTTTCAAGTTGCGTGCAGCCTACGTCAGAGATGTCAATTTGTATGAATTTTGAATTTGCAACTGCAGAGTCTGCAACAATTTGTATGGAATTTTAAGCGACGTGTTTTGAAAATTTTTAAAGAAAATTCTAACAATTAATGTTGAAAATAATAATAAATAAATAAATAAAATTTGGGGGCAAACTTTACACACATTTTTTCTTTTTAAAAATATGCATATTTATGGAAACAATTGTTGCTTACATTTTGAACATACAATGAAAATGTTGCTTTTATTGAGAATCTGGCTTTTAGAAAAAAAAAATCTTAAAAAACCTTCTAATTTTAGAAAAATCATTTTTCAAATCAAATTTTTACAAAACAAAAAACGTCTATATGATGATAAATCTGGCAGCAGTGAATGGTATTTTAGAAAAATGAAAACAAGTTACCAACTCCACTCCATTATCATCACTTACACCACCACTACCTTTATTGCCATTTGGGTAAATTATGTTTTTGTTTGTTTGTGTGGTTCATTATAAATGAACATACACTACACCAACAACGTTTATACCAAAAATACTACCCAGCAAATAAAATTGGACCACCTGACCCATTTTGATAAAATGGACTACTCCATGGACTGGTCCGATGTAATGCAAGCATGGACCATGTCATTGTTAAAAAGTGTTTGTAGTGAGACGACATGTCTTCGTTTTTTAACGACGTGCTTTCGTTTTTAAACGACTTCAAAACTAATCCTCTTGAGTATACCATGGAGTAGTTTTAAAACTACTCCAAAGGTGGGTTATATACCATGGAGTAGTTTTAAAACTACTCCTTAGTGGTCCAAAGGTGGGTTATATGATCCTCTCCTAGGACATCGTAATGTTAAATAGACCAGGTTTTTTCCATACGTTTGGGTTACTTTTGGACTAGTCCTGGTCCTTTGTGGACTACTCTTTACACGCGTGTTTGGACTGGTCCTAATATTTGCAGGGTAACGACAAAACAACAAACACATATTATTATTTTTGTCTTTCATCTTTTGCACTCACACTTCAACACCGAAACAAAAATGATCATTTACATGGAGTTTATCTCACTTACTGCTTAAATAAGTGATACCAGATATTGTGAGTTGTCTCACATTTTGGGGCAACATTTAACAATTATTTGAGCTAGATGTTCGTCGGGAGGGATTTGGTGATACATATTTCAAAAATGTGAGTATGTATATGTATTACATTTTATTATGTCCCTGTCCAAACTATGAAACATTTGCTACAAAAAATTTGAGCTTAAAGTTAAAAGACGAATAGAGTAGTGTTCTTCGTTTCAGGTGCATTAGGTTTATATTGAGGAAAAGGAATAATGAGAAAATACATCCAACATACTTAAATGCAGCAAAGAAAAAGTTTCATTGTATGGATACGCATCAAATCAAATGTTTAATAATATGGAAGAGGGCTTTTTTTATTTTCAAAAGTAAATCTCCTTAATATTTGTTATTCCTGCACTGCCCATCAATTTTAACATTTTGGTTTCATAAGCTTATCGCCTAAGGGAATTCTGTATTAATTTTACAATTATATACGATTTTGAAACATACTTACTGCGGCCATTTTAGGCAAAAAATTGTATTTGAATAATTTTTAAGATGTCAAATAAATAACCTGATAATAAAGTTAATATGAAAAATTAGCTTAAATTTTTTTTTGAAATTCTACCCCAAAAAAGTTAAAATAAAAAAAAACATAAAGAAAGTTATATTTATTAAAAATTTGCGTTGGGTTCATATGCCTTAAACTTAAAATATCGAAATCAAATCCCAATTTCATAATACCAAGTTTAGCAATCCAGAATTTTAATAACCCTAACAAGTGTAAAAATTTCGAATTAATGATTGAATCTTGCCGCTGATGTGCTATTGATAACAAATTTTAATGGGGAGTTCATAGAGAATATTCTTGAGACTAGCCCGAGGTAAGAAGTCTTTCATACCAGAGATTGGAAGGTACGCTAGTCTTTCTATCTTATTTTATATAGTATTGTTATCTCTTTTTTAATCTTATTTTCTATGTTATAATTTGGTTTCTACTGCCTGCCACCAGACTAGTGACCCGTAGGGGAAGGTGGTTAAAACCGATATGTGCGTCCAGTAAGCTATCAGGCCTGTCACAGAAATCAATTTTGATCAAAAGTAGAAGTTATTTCGTATTTTGCTATCCAAAAAACTAAATCATTTTAGCTCGGAATTGATTTCTGTGGCAGGCCTGTATATAACGTTTGAGGCCCCATATGTTCCCAAAGTTTTTCTTACATGTGTAGAACGCACACATAGCTTTCCTCATTCGACTTTCTTCATCTCGTTTTCATGTGTGCTTTAAGTTTAAGACGACGGTAAAATATTTAATGTAAGAATTGAAACGAAATTTTACAGGAATGACCAGATAGGGTTATGCACGTTATATGGGACAAAATTTTAAATCTCTTAAAAGTTTTAAGCAATTTCCATTAGTAGTTATGTATTATGAAATCGTAGGACAGTCCGATAATTGATTAGCTTTAAATCGTGTATATTTCATAAAATATTTTTAGTATTGGGAAACTTTTAAGCAGAGGGCAAATTACGGCATTCAATAGCGATCGAAATTACAATAGAATTTAAATGGAAATTTCGATCGGTATCGAATGCTCCAGGACTTTTTATAAATACTTTTGTTTTAATACAAAGTGTTATATTATGTTTTATTGAAATAATTCTTTAACTGACTATAGGGCTCCTGATTTAAAAAATCGTAAACCACATTTCACATAAAACTTTTTCGAAAATGTATCCTATTCCAATAAATCTCTTAATAATGTACTATGATATCGATTTTAAAATCGGGAAAAACGTTCTCAAGTAATGATGAAGAAATGTATTAGCATAACAGCCTTGTTTTGGGCGAAATATTAGTCAAGACCATAAAAAAATTAGACGTGATAGAAAAAAACCTGAAAACGGATTTGAATTAACCGCTTTAAAATCTTAGTATTCCATGTATTTTTATATAAAACGATTTTAACTGCAGATCACTGTAATTTGGTTACTGGTACATATATGCTGATTTAAAACAGAAGCCTATACTCAACACGAATAATTAAAACTGCCGAATAGCTGACTCAAAACGAAAGCGTACAAATATTGCTGGTGCCAAAAGTGAGTTTTTTGCATTTTACTAGTTTTGACCATTGTGTTATTCCTATTAAAGATTTGTAAATGAAGTTTGTAGAGTTTTAAATTTATCGATTTGAATGTGTATTCAAATGGAATTGTGCGGGCGTCTATAACTTTTAAATAAGATAAAAAAATTGTTTGATTTCTTTTAGTTGTTTTTTAAATATTATAGTTTTGTATGAATAACGTTTTAAAATATGGTGGCATTTGTTTTATTAATTTTTATTTTTTTGAGTTCAAATTTTTTTTTAATAAGAAAATTTTCTATTTTTTTAAGTTGTAATTATCATTGATTTCAAATTATATAAAGTTACATTACACATTTATATTTAACGCAAATGTTGCCCCAAACATAAACCTTTAGATGTGGCAACTTTTAAAAGCACAACTTCAAAACCAACAACAACAAAGACTAGTGCTTTTATGAAGTGTGTTGGTACTTTCAAACAAACCGTCAGATACATACAGATTCAAACATTCAACACCACAAATAACAACAACAACAATAATAATAGCAACAACAAAACAAACAGCAAAATATACCTTTAAGGTATCCACATAAAACAAGATTTGAAGTTTTTTCCTTTTTTTCTATATTTTTTTTCTCATAATATTTTTTGTTTAAATAAACTTAAGTAACCGAATTCTTTTATATACATATTTGTGTTTGTATGTACATATTTTTCACTTCAAAATTAATTTTCTTCAAATTTATGTTTCTTTACAAGTGAATACGACAATTAATGTAATTAAAACTTTTTAATTACATTGTATTAAGCAGATCAGTTTTTCTTTATCTTCAACAATTTATCTTTAGGCAAATCAATCTTTTTTTTAAATTATTTGGATTAATTTCTTTGTTTTTTTTTGTAACCCGTTTACAACGTCTTAACACTTTAAAGGTTCTGCACGAACTGAACGTTGTTTTTGAAAAAGAAGTTTTTGTCCTCAAATTCCAACTAAAAATTCTCATTTCTCTCATTCCATTTCTCTTGTTTATTTTAGCCCGGCTTAAAATCTCTGTTTACTATTTTTGGTTAAAGACAAAAACAAACAGGTGAGTTTTGTATTAGACAGAATGTGATGGTTAACAACTGAGTTGAGTTTTGTTGATCCAGATGTTTTTTGTTTGAATTTTCGTTTTAACCGGTCTTTATTTATGGTGGTAGTGTAACCATTGCAAAACGGTTTGGGAATGGCAAAATTATTTTTTGTTAAGCCCTAATGTATGCTGCAGTTTTGGTCTAGTTTTGTCTGTTAAGGTTTTCTTTTGAATGGTCCAATCATTAGGTCATGCAGAACTACAAAAATGCAACATTAAAAAAAACTCAATTTCTTTGTGTAAGACAAGATAAAGATGTCAAAAACAACAGCATTTGTTTTTGAATAACATGACTAAGATACAAACAATGGCTGCAAAAACAATTGCAAGAAAAAAACACAACTTTGCGAAAAGTCAGCAGGCGTTTTCCAATGATTGCAACATGTTCCTTATGGGGTATTATAGATAACGCACATTGGCATTTGATGTTTACAAAATTATTATACATACATATATATAAAGTGGGTACACCCTTATTAAAAAAAAAATAAAACTGGTTTATAAAGGGCTTATGAATCAAATTTTTATAGAAAATCCGTTTAATAAACCTGATATAAATCTTTGTTATTTTTTTATAAATTGGACCGATAGAAAAGGGTTTGTAAGCAGGGACCGAAAATAACAGGTATATTGGAATTTTGAAGCAAAAAAGTATACCTATAGAACTAATGTCAAAAAACTGATTCAAGTATACAGTTATTTTTTGATTTTAATTTTTTTAACCAAAAATAACAGTTATTTTTTGATTTTTATTTTTTTTAACTAAAATAAAAGTTATTCTCTAAAGAAATGTGTGTGTAATAATAACCCTACGGGAAATTTGTGTCAATTGGTCTAACAGACTGGTCCTGGGAGTTGTGAAAAAGAACAGATACACAAAGAAAGAACTCATGACCAGTGAAAGGAGAACCAATCATGTAACTGGTTTCTGAAGAATAAAAAGTTAGGAAAAGTAATTAATTACAGTACAGTCTTCACCGGTGGTGTGACAGATTTTTTGGGACTTTCTAAAATTTGGTTCTTGAATTTAATTTTAGGACTTGTTTTATTTAAATAATACTACATTTTATTGAAATAATGCTACATTGTAGTTTCTGTCACTGACAACATCCATTGAGAACAGATGTGTGACTGGTCAAATGGTGTCAATAGACCCCCTTCAATGACAACCTCACGTAAAAGGGATGATCTTATTCATAGAAAGTGTTAAAACTAGAACAAAAATTTCTCTTTAATTCGTTACGACATAACAATAAATATAGCTAGCAAAGTTCTATTAATTTAAGACACTTTTTGTTTACAAAGCAACAACAATATTTTTAAACCATTGTTAAATGTTGGAACATTATGACAATATAACATGATAGCACATTCACAAAATATTTTTTTTTTTTAAACAATTGTAAAATATTATATAGGACATTATGACGATAGCACACCTTGTGAATCCCCCAATAGTATTTGTTTTGAACAAAAAAGGAAAGCTAGCATAACTCTATCTCATGATGCGGTCATCCGTATGAATTCGCCTTGCTTTCAACACTAAATAATTTCTAAACGAGAGCGTGTTGTTTGTTTTAATTTTCGAATCAAGATTTCAAAAACACTACAAAAAATTTGTTTGGGGTTATCATTTTAAAATATTTTTCAAAATTTTCGTGGCTGAAATTCCGCCGCTAGTTTTTAATAATACATTGAAACCTCACATTACCGGGCGCTGGCTATCGCGGTGTGTTTGCTTGTTTTTTAACAGTAGAATTTAACTAAGATCGTTTCTTTTTAAGCTGCTGCATTTCGAAACGTTGTTGATGTGATACAATTGGACACAGTCGTCTCAGGCTAAATTCTTCAAATGGGAAACAGATATTTCTACATGAATTTTGCTTTCAGGCTGACTTCACTCCACCACGGCGCTTTAATTAAATGTTGCAATACAGCAATCTTCAGTGCATACGCTTTCATCTACTTTAAACAATTCGTCAAAGCTACTTAATTGACGGAGCAGTTCTTTTAAGTTTTCATACGTTGCAAGTGGGTTACCAACCTCGGCATCAAAATCCAGAAGTCTGTAAAAAGCTGATGAGAATCCAGCTTTCCAAAGGTGATTTCAAGGTTCTAACACCGACAACACGAGCTAAACAAACAACGTCTCCAAATAAACAGCAATTTCTTTGTCATTCTTAACACAAAAGCTGGAAAACTAAAGATATTTACAGCATTCGTTATTGTCGATAGTTGGTTGACTTAGTGTCAGGCTATGGGAGGCTGCACTGTATGTCATAGTAAATGTGTATGGTAACCAACTACCGAACTTCTCCAATTTTCTCCATTTTTATTACGATTTTTATTATAGAAAATATGAGCGACTTTCGTTTAACTTAATGTCTAAACAGCAGCTGTATTCTGTAATTCGCTTAGCTAAAGCTAAATCTCGATCGCTAAAGTGCCTTAGGGAATACAAAATTTAAAAATTTTAGCGACGACATTAAAAGCTCAAATTGCGGCGTATTAAATTTGTATGTCATTGCTAAATTAAGCAATGCACGTTACAGAATTGCAAGCGCAGCCATTCGTAGCCAAAAACTCGCTAAATCAACTTTATAGATTTTTAGCGATAGAGATTTAGCTTTAACGAACTAAAAAATACGGCTGCAGATCCCAAATAATATATAGGGTCAGTTTATTAGAATGCATTTTATTTTACTTGTTAGACCACAATTTATTTCAAATAACGGTATAATTCTTAAGTTCGTCTTCACATGGGAATTTCCGGAATTGAAAGAGAAGATTTAAACGTTTCCGGGAGTGAAAAATTAAGGGAAATTCCAAACTCTAAAATAAACAGCCAGAAAGTATGTTCGGTTGTCTAAAAAGGAAACCTTTAGGCATAATCGTATAACACAAAGTCACCCTTTGGTTACGGTTAAAATTTGGCATGCACATCTTTGAACAATCGCTTGACGCTTCAAATTTAAGTTGAGTTTTATTTAATCAACTTCCGTTTGTAGCGGTAATTGACTGAATTTTTTTTAAGTATCCACAGTTTTTCATGTTTTAAGCAGGGCTGTGGAGTCGGAGTCGGAGTTGAAGAGTCGGAGTTGATGTTTTTGTGCTGGAGTCGGAGTCGGAGTACCCACAAAAACTAGCGACTCCGACTCCAAAGTTTTTCGGCATAAAAAATTTAAAAAAAATTTCCAAAATAAAAATTATCTTCTTAAAACAAATTTAAAATTTAAATAAATGGTTTATGAATACTGCTCTTATGTGCTGTTTCCAAATGACAGGCGATGGACTGAGTGCTTTTCATATACAGGGGTGTGCTGGAAATCGCAAACGTAAAACGCAAGAATTTTAAAAGTCGTTTTTAAATAAGATTTTTGTAATAAAAGAATTTTATGACAAATATTTTCCTATTAAACAGGATTTTAAACCAAAACTTATAAGAATTAGGTTTAAAGTTTATTAAAAACAACTTCCAAATTCTTGCGTTTTGCGTTTGCGATTTCCAGCACACCCCTGATAAATTTTGCTACATAATCAATCGCCTGTCATTTGGAAACAGCACATTAATGTTTGCGTACGTTAATTGCTTCTCAAAAACTCTAATTTTTAGAAGGCCGTACGGTAATGAAAAAATAAAAGTTAACATCACTGAGTCTCATATACATTTAGCATCAAGATTATAGTAGGAGTCGGAGTAGGAGTCGGAGTCGCACCTACAATATTTCAGCATTTGGAGCCGGAGTTAGTATTTTTTCGGACGACTCCACAGCCCTGGTTTAAAGGTGTCAAAAAATTGTTATAGAGATACTCAAGGCGAATTCATATAAATTCGCTTTGAGAGATACTGAACTGAGAAATTTTCATTAATGTGCTGTTTTCACAACACAAGTGACTGAACGAGTAGTAAAATTTATATGAAAAGCACTCAGTTTTTTGAGTGTTTTCCATATAAATTTTACTACACGTTCAGTCACTTGTGTTGTGAAAACAGCACATAACTCTATTTTTGAAATGTTCTAAATTGTATTGGCCTTAAAAGAGTGCTAAATTTTCAGACACTCAGAAAAGAGGTGAGCTAAAATAGTTTTTTTCGAAGCGGTCTCCTTCGTCAGTTTGCAAATATCAATTCACTTACCATTCAGTACAGCTGCTATATGATCCGAGTTCTCGAGTCTTCGTTTGGGTAAAGTATAAATGGCCGAACGTTTGGTAAAACGTTGAACTTCTTCAGAAGACGTGGTATTCGGTGTTGTATCGACTGGAAAAGTTGGTAAACTGTTTGTAGAATTTTGCAATTGCTTTGAAGAAGATTTTGTAGAGGCCTTGTCCGAAGAATCCAAAACACTTTTCTTCTTTGGAATGCTTTTTGTCTGAGAGTGTTGGGCAGATGAGGAAGGTGAGGTAGAATTGCTACTGGAAAAATGTTTTTTAATTTACAAAATATGTAGATATTTATTAAAATTTTAATAATTTTACCTGACAGCTTTGTAATATTGACAAAAGAAATCGGGCCGTATGCGATATTGCTGTATAAGAGCTTCACAAGTACGCAGGAATATAGGATTCGTTGAAAGATCTTCATTTGCAGCATCAAAGCAATGATTTGCTTGTGTAACTTGTGGCTGTTGTAAAATTGATTTTCTGGACGCCTCATTGCTTGTTGCTGGAAGCTTAAGTCCTGGATCTTGTTTGCAAAAAGATAAATTGGGAGCGGCTTTTTGTACTTGATCTTTTGCCTTTGGTATGTTATCGAAAAAATCTCTAGTTTGCTTGAAGTCATTACTACTGTTACCAGTACTGGTTGAACTGCCATTACTCTCCGCTGTCTGTTTCGATAATATCGTCGTCTTGTTCCTCTGTTGACCAGCACAAATACTTTGTTGCAGTGCAGTTGGACGACAAACTTCGTATGACGTTTGAGTTGGATTAGGATTATTTGTACTTGGAGTGGTTGTTATACGTTCTTTGTAATCTTCATATGTTTCATCAGGGAACAACATATCATTTTGATTAATTTTATGACTTTGTCCTATAATAATCTCACTAAGATGTCTTGACTACTGGCATAACGGTGGTCTTAACTGCAAAAAATTTAACAGAAAAAAAAAACAAAAAAAAATTGTAAGAATTATATAGTTACTGTGCTTTATTTTGTGACATTCAAGGTGGTCTATAAATTTCATAAGCATGTCATGCATTTTGTATCAAATAACTTGGTCATGTTTGTGGCATTTGCCAAACTACATTACGACTGGAGTCATGTGTTTGTTTATTCATGTCCATCTCTATTTTCAATGTTTAAAAGTGAGAAGATTGAAATAGTTTTAAGATCTATTTACATACAAAGATTTAATTAGAAGAACAATTTTGTTTTCTATGTTATGTTCTTCTGGTTCTTCGGAATACCAAAGAAGCAGGTGCTTTATTTTAAAAGGCATACTTTGGTTTAAAATAATATATTATTTTGCGCATACTTTATTAATACTTTGGGCAGCTCATAACGAAAGAGTTGTTTGTTTAAGTTTATTATAATCACAAATAATATCCAAACTTTATTTGGTGGAAATTAAACCCTTAACACCTGGCTGAATAACTAATTATGTTATTCTTTTACTAAAGTGTGTGATAAAAATCCATATCCTGAATAAAATTTTATTTTGCCTTTATGCCCGAAATCAGTTTCGAATATTAGTCTGGACTTACACTATGAAAGTTGTCTTGCAGAAAGTCTGAGTTTATTGGTGGGTGGGGAAGAGAACGTGCATTTTTTATTTCTCTTTCATAGTGTGAACCTGGACTTAATGCAATCTTTTAAATACACCTTTTTTTGTGTAATTGGGCTTAAACAATCTTATTTAGCAATAAATATCATGCATTGATTTCAGATGGCATTCTGGAAGTAAATATTCTCCCAACTAAAGCATTTGAAAATGTCAAAGTGAAACAAATTATTGCTTCCTCCAGGTTATTTTAAAGTTGGAACACCTTTTTCCAATAAGATTAGGCTTGTATATCCCAATGAAGCCCATATTTATTGAAATCTAAGCGCCGATTTGGCTTTATTTATTATCAAGGTTTTGAAAATCTATAAAAAACGATGGAAATCTCTTCTTAAAAACAGCGTGAATTTGGAATTTTTGAGATCAGCGAAATTTTTAGTGGCATAACTTTTTTTACTGAAATCAAGTCTTTATATTATTTTTTTTAACGAAAGAAGTTCAAATTACACCTGAAAGAAATTACCCACGACAGTAAACATTATACCAAATTCGAGCTATTGCCCATAAAGTGGCAACACTGTGTAATAGAGAGAGAGAGAGCAACTGTTAAGTAATTCACTTACTCAATAACGGTTTTCTTGATAGATATTGAGATAAAACTACACTATTTTCCTTAGTAATTCAGAAGAAAATAATTAAACATACATACATACAAATTTGCACTTTAATTTAAACATTTTTTTATTTAAAAAAAAAATTGAATTATATTTTTTCTTATCTAAACAAAAGTATGTTCAAACAATGGCGAAACTATTTTGACACTCACATGAAAAACATAAAAAGGAATTAATTAAACTGATTCAGAAGACGGAATAGCCTTTAAAAATTATTCAGGAATAATAAAGAGATTCAAAAATATACATATTTTAAATCTTGACCACACTTCCCACTGCAACTTAATGGTCACATTTGGCAAGCAAAATACGCCCTCAAATTATTTACCGTTTCCTTCTGTATAAATATTTCGTTTTTATCAGAAAAGCAAATACAAAATGATGCTTTTCCATTTAAATTGTAAGAAGAAAAAAACATACTGTCTTACCTAGAAAACGCAACAGTTTCTAATGGAGTACACCATATTGAAATTTTCTAGTTAGAGTCACAGAAGAACATACTAATTAACACTTGCTACTTATTTACATGTTGCATGAAACTATTTTTCAGCAGCTTTTCACTTTAACAAAGGAGCTAAGAATAAAACAAGAAAAAAAGAAAAACTAACGAGAAGAATGCAAAAATCTTTCGATACTTGAAGTTTAATGTTGTCATTATGTATTTTGCTTCAGTTCAAGATTCGCATGTTGATAGTTTGTATCAGTTTTTTCTTTGTTTAGTTTTTTTATTTGCAGCTACTGGCCGCATGCATGTTGAATGTAGAGTCTGGTGCATGTAAGCAGATGACAAAAAACATTTAAAGGGAACGAAATAAACGTGGCATGATTTGTAATGAATTTGTTGGAGGAAGTTTGGCAAGAAAATATACATTAGCATCAAATGCGTATCTGCCAGATCAGCATTAAGAATCAAAGAGTTGGGTAAATTTATGGAAAATTAAAAAAGCAAACAGATTACACTTATTCCTCTCATGAACTTTGATACGCCGTACAACCCTTAATGTTAAAAAAGGTCTTCAAAGTTCATTAAACTGTTCTTTTAGTCTTCATTGGTGGCTTTAAAATTAGGTGTTCTTTGATGTTCTGGACCATTTTGCAGGTTCAAGGCATTTGATAACTACACATGTGAACAGTCTAACTTCTACAAAAGCATCGAGGGCGGGTAAAAAGAATCAGGATAGTTTGGGTGTTGGGACATTTATAAATTGCTGTCCTTTTATATTTATGAGGCTATTTAATTTGGCTTGATAGTCTCTAGACGCTGTGATTCAAATTAAGATAATGACAGAGAAGTGGCTCAGCCTTAATAGTTCCTTCTTATACTGGTTAACGAGGTTCGACGTTGTCCTTTGTGATTTGAGTAACAGGAGAGCGCCCATGCCGGCGCTGAATATTTGTTGATATGCCATCAACAAATATTCCAATATTAAAATTTGTTTTTAAATGTTTTCCTTTTTCCTAAAAAATGTATAGACTGTGGTGTTTGAGGGGTGGGAAGTATTTACGGATGGATCCAACAAGGAAACCGGCACTGGCGCCGGTGTATATATCGCGGACACCGAAGTGAAAAGGTCATTCAGACTTCCTGATGAGTGCAGTGTCTTCCAGGCTGAGATCCTAGTAGGGTGATCGATCGAATAGTATTCGACCGGTTTTAACCGGTTATTTTAGTTTTGCCCAAGTCGAATATTTTAAAATGTCCATTTTTCGAATATCGAATAAACCGGTTATTTTAGTAAAATTACCCGGTTATTTTAGTAATGTGTAATTTATATACTTATTCCTTACTTTTGTTTTAAATGCACCCGTAATTTAAGTATTTTTCTAATTGAATATTTGCAAACTTAAACTTTTTATAAAAAATGTCAAAACAAAATGAAACAAAACTCAAAAAAACATTATGAGCAATGTAAATACAAATCGCTTATATAAGCGTGTGTTCTTGTAACAAGAACCAAAAACAATATAAAGTACTACAAAAAAAGTTCAGCTTAAAAAGTAATAAGCAATTGGACAGTATTATAAATACTATATATAGCTTTACAAAGATGTCATCTCTGGCGATATTTCGAACTGACTTAAAAGAAAATTGTGCTTAATCGACCCTAAAATGATAAGTTGCAAAGGTTCTTTATATCACGACTTATTAATCACTTTTAATTAGTCTACAAGCTAGACAAAAATATACGCCAAGTAAAACTTAACAGGGTCGAGTAGATTTTAAGAGACTGCAAATAATACTTTACTAAAATATGCTGCCAATAATGAATGAAAAACTCTTAACCCTTTCAGACATTTTGTACAATATATTGGACATTTGTTTTTTTCTCTTTGAAGTTATGTAGCTTTGACATACATAAACCGATTTTTAAAGTATTTACCGTTATAAAAAGTGTGTTTGTTAAACTTTAAACGCATGTGTTTAAGAAGTATTATTTTTAATTAATTCTGGTTAAACTAAGTGGTTTTCAAAAGTATATTTGCTATTGTGCGATTTAGTATATTCAGTGTTAGTTTAATGTGATTATAACGTTATTTTACGCTTTGAAAAAAATTTGTAAGTGTTACTTAAATAGTTTTTAAGCTAATAGTATGTTAATTCCATTTAGTTTTATAATAATAAAGTCTTTAGAAGCATTTTAATACACGTCCCTTATATTGGACAAATTTACTTTGTGGTTGCAGTTTTTGGAATTTGCGAGAACATTTGTTTTTTGCCAGTACTAGTGTTTTTTTATGAAATGACTTCAAAACGACTACTAAGTGAAGAAGAGATTTTTAAACTATTGGAAGAATCTTCTGATGTAAGCGATGCAGGAGAAGATGATGAGGTTGACCATCAGTTTCCTCTTAGTAAGTTGCCTGATAAAGTGGTTCCAGTTGAAGACCATGAAACATTGCCGGAAGAAATTGAAGATGACGAAGTTTTAGAAGAAATTGAGGTGCCCACTCTTTCGGAAACTGAATTTTAGGCTCTGGGAATTGAACTGACCCACTTGGTGGATTTAGTACCACAAAACTCTTTCGATAATTCTTAAAGCACCAAAATCCAATTCACTAAAAAAAGAATATTGTATGGAAAAATAGACTCTTGCGAAATCAAGAACTTGTCGCATTTGTTCCGCCAAATGATAACATTATTTTAGAAACTCCATTTAAACATTTCCAAAAATATTTCGATGATGAATTTTTTGAAAACGCCGCATATTAAACAAATTTATATGCCGTACAGCAAGGCAAGTCGTCTTTTAAACAATCCAACGCTGATGAAATGCGTATATTCTTTGGTCTTCATATTATGATGAGTTGTTTAAAGTTTCCTCGAGTGCGTATGTACTTTGATAAGCGTTGGGGAATGCCTATGTTCTATGAAAATATGACGGTTTTTTTTTTATTTCGCAACTATCTTCATGTAACAGATATTTCAGTTCGGCCAAAACAATGTCAGGGTAGAATGTAGAAAATAAGGCCAGTAATTGAACAGGTGCGTCGTCGACTTCACCAATTGCCCTTGGAGGAAAATCTTTGCGTGGACGAGCAAATAATTCCATTCAAAGAAAATTTACTGGTCTGCGGTAAAAGTGGATTGTCCTATGAGTTCATTGTTTACCAAGGTTCTACAACACCACTCAACGAAATATTAGTCAAGACCGTAGGAAGTGGATCAGCAGTCGTATTAGAATTAGCAAAGCGTATTCCAATGCAATCTAAAGGTCATAAATTATACTTTGATAATTATTTCCCTTCTTTTCAATTATTTGAAATTCTGCTGGATAGAGGTATTTATGCAGCAGGAACTGTTCGAAGCAATCGATTTAGCAATCCACCTTTGCCGGATCAAAAAGTATTAAGTAAGCGTGGAAAAGGTTCTGCTTCAGAATGTCGTCCTGAAGTTGTTCGTTTATACAATGAAAATATGGGTGGAGTGGACCTCCTAGATCAAATGCTGCAGTACTATCGAATAAACATTGGATTCTTTGAATTTTCGAGCTGATATAGCAAATGTGTTATTAAAATTGCAGAAAAAAGATAATGACATTGATACACCGCGTAGAGGCCCCGACCATCTCGAACTTCTACATGTCCGGCAGAAACAACACCAAAAAGCTCCATATCAACCATTGATACTGAACCGTTACAAAAACCACTGAAGCGAAAAAGAACAAACCAAAAAATTTCTGCTAAAGAAGTTCAGCACGATGGTCACAACCACTTACCAGAATTTTTGGAAAGTACAAACGCTGGTCGCTGTAAAATGGTCGGTTGTTCAAAAAAATCATTTATTATTTGCAAAAAATGTAATTTTTATTGCTTTTCTAAATATCTTACAAAATACAGTTTTTATTACTTTTGTCTCATTTAATTACATGTATTGTCTGAAAGTTTGCTTAGGAGAAACATATCCACCGAGTAATTTTGTCCAATATATTGGACAACACCTTGCGGCCAGGTGAAACTACTTACATGTAATCTGACTTCAGATTTGGAATCAGCAACCTAAAATTAGCTTATACTGAAAATTTCAGATTTTTATCTCAACTGGTTCTATTTAATGTCTGAAAGGGTTAAGTAGTTCTAGCACATCTTCATGCTTAAAACAAGAACATAACGGCGGAATCAACGTTATGGGAAAATTCATCAGTTTTATTTATTAAAACACCAAGAACTTAAAATAAAATTGAAGGAATCAAAAATGTCCTGGAAGGGTTTAAGTTGTGTGATCGACGAATTGACAGATATTTCATACAAAAAGCATGTTCATATTACTATTGTTTCTAAAATGCTCAAACCAAAAAAAAATTTAAATATATAATCCTGGATAAGAGGGTTTTTGTTTGCCACTTTTCAAAAATATGGCCGAAGTTTACTGCTTCATATAGACATGCTTAACCAGCAACAAATTAAAACTCACATACAATAAATTTGGGAGAATTTCTCAAATAATAAATTTATTAAATTCCTATATTTTTAAAACCAATGTTTTTAAAAAATTCTAAAGCTATGTTCACACCTATTAAATATTTGACTCCTAACGTAAAGAATTGTTTGCTTTTGCAAAACGTTTGGCTAGAGCAAACATTATTTAATGGTTTCGTAACTACATTATACATAAATGCAATTATCATCTTAGACATAAAGTTTAGCAAATAACAAGAAATTATTTAAAATAATGCTTTAGTTTAATCAATTTACTGGTCACGCTTTTGTTTGATTTTATCGTCAAATATTTGTTAGGTCTGAACATACCTTTTGTCATATCTATGTATTTTGTTGGTTCCTTACCTTCGTGAATTGTTTTGTTTTTATTCTAATTAACTTTTTATTACAAAAACTAATTTGATTTTTGTATTTTTATGTATTCAGATAAAAACCGGTTAACCGGTTATTTTAAAAATGCTTAACCGAAAACCGGTTTTTTTAAAATAGCAACTATTCGGAATATTCGAAAACCGGTTATTGAAAAATGTCGAATAATCGATCACCCTAGATCCTAGCGATCTGGAGGGCGACGGAATTGATACTGGATCACATCGTGGGTGGATCTGTGGAGACAATTTACCTCGATAGTCAGGCGTCGCTTATGGCATTAACAAATTATACGGTGCGATCGTGCCTGGTCGCTCGGTGTAGGAATGCTCTTAGGAAACTCATGGAGTCATTCAAGGTAAGGCTCTGTTGGGTACCTGGACACTGCATGGTTAATGGAAATAAGGTGGGGGACGAACCCGCGAGTGGTAAGGGACAGGGGTGTAAAGCCCCCCTATGTTTCTACTATGGGGTGATACGGGAGAAATTTCGTGAGGACGTTAGCCGATACTGGGGGAACAGAACGGATTGCAGGGTGTCTAGGGCACTATGGCCCAGGAGGCAACTAGGGTTTTACTGGGAATGGACAGAGGTCTTCTTAGAACACTTATAGGGTTCTTGATGGGTAATTGTCCTGTTAGGGGTTTTACGGGCAAATGGGACAACACCATACCGGACTTCTGCAGGTTGTGCGATGATTCTGAAGAGCTGGATACGATCGAGCATGTATTGTGCCATTGTCCTAGTATGCAGGGTCTCAGACAGAAGTGGCTAGGAGATAGATTTCTCGACGAACTGGGGTGCATCGCTGGATGTAATCCGGCTGATCTACTGGGGTTTGTCAGGGAAATAGTTCGGTTGTTTCTGTTGAGGGGACTGTAGAGAGGGTATAGTTTTACGTGGTACCTACTAACATTCTAACTTTCAAAATTCTATCCACCTCATACTTCTTTTCTTTATGGCCCGCATTGGTCTCCGAGTGGAAATGCACATAACCCTTCTTAACATAACCTAACCTAAAGCCGACACACCAGTTCATTTTAAGTCCATAAGTATTGGTGTAATATTCACTAGTGTTTTTGGTTTTTCTTTAGTGGGACCCTGGAAAATCAGTTTTTCATTTTTTTTTTTTTAGATTATCTAAAGATAACGTCTGGGCTTTTGCACATTGTTATGATCCCTGCGGGGAATTTGTGTCAATTGTTCTTAAAGCACTTAAGTATACTGTGAAAGTATAATAAACAGGGACGAATTGTGATATGTGAAATCAAGACTTATCACTTAACTGGTGGTCATGTGTTTAAAGAGAAGTAACTTCAAAGGAAAGGTAATTGACACAAAGCTGATTCTAGCTTATTATATTACTTTATATTAAAGAGCTCTATCCTACTAAAATGGTTCACTCGGGACAATATCTGCAACAGGCATTATTTTAACCGAAATTGAATGTGTCAATTTAAACTGACCACACACTAGTGATTTGTGCGTGTGATTTGTTAGCCTTCCACACACGGCGAACAAATCACAATAACCTAAAACGTCAAAAATAAAACATGAATTGTGAATCGGATGATGCTATTGCAATTTTGATCATTTATTTGTGTACATTAACAAGCAACAAGACGTCGACCTCGCACAAGTTTAGTGTTATTTCCTTTTGCCCTAGGGATTGTATAAACATTAAATTAGCAGGTTTTTATCTTAAAATATCTACAGTATAAAGAATATAAAAAACTAGAATGATTATTGCCTTTGTTACAATTTATCAAAGAAAAAATTTACATTTAGCGGTTTTCCTACTTTTGGCAACACTTATTTTGGCACACATCTCATTACAGATATCATATTTCGCATTAACATTAATTTTTTTCAAATCTAACCGCTTTTAATGACATAAATATAGTTTCATACAGACATCATCATCATGTAATCTAATGAGAATTTCTCTAAGGTTTCCAACATACAATTAAGATTTTAATTACAATGTTAAATTACAATTTGGAAGCAAATTGCAAAGAATATTGTTACATTCTATTTTCTCAACATTAAATTTAAAGAAGCTGCTTTGATGGCGCAAAAAGAAATTAAAAAATCTTTTTACTTTTTTTCTTTGCATTTAATCTTTGTTTCATTACTTAATTCAGAGGCTTTTTTTAATGAACTGTTATCAGTCAGACGAGAATAGAGAATAATCCATCTATGTACTATCAAAATGTCCAAACCAATCAGAATGCAACGCTTTTAAAACTGGTTGGTTATCTTTCTAAAATAAGAAAGTTTGTTTAACAAGCGATTTGAAGTTTCTCTCGATAAAATGTTAGATTTTTCAAAACTTCTTCGCTATCAAGGCTCATTCATAATATCTGTCCAGACTATCCATTGTTATGTGTGCTTAACTGCCCGTCTATACCAGAGATAAATATTGCGGCATATATTGCAGTAAATGTCAAAATAATGTTATCTTTAATGTAGACAGAACTTTTTTGTACATACATATTTATTGCCGGCAATTTATGTTGCAATAATTGTTAGTCCATTTTGGTTGACAATTATTGCCAACATAAAACGTCAAATTTGGTTGCCAATTGAAAAAAAGAAGCAAAAGAGAAAAAAATAGAAGCAAATTGTGTGGGAAAGAAACTAAGTTTGTGAAATTGTAGCAAATTATAATTGTAGTAAAAGAATTAAATAAACACTTAAATAAAATTGCAAAAATTGTTTTTATGAATATAATTTTTTTTATTCGATCTTTATTAATTAAATTTATATTAGTTTTTTAAGCTTAAGTTATTTTTTATACAAAAATATAAATTTTATTTTAACAAAAAAAAAATAAAGTTAAAAATAATTTAAACAAATTAATATACTTTTAAAAAATAAAGTAGAATAAGAAAGAATTTATATTAATAAATATAATTTTTGCAAAGTGACGTCATTTTTACACTGCACGTTCTTCCTTGATGTCTTTAAAATTATGAGTTAACATAAATACGTTTTCCCATGCCTTTAACATAAGCTGAGCAATAAGAAATATTGCTCTGTTATTCTGCCGTCGTTATTGCAAACTTGCTGAGTTTTTTATCTTTTGTGTAGGCCTAGGTTAAGAGAAAGATTTGAAAAATTTAACTCTTCTTAGATTTTGTCTAGTGAACAATAAGAGGCGGCTCGTTTTTAATATAAACTCTTAATGTCAAAATAGCATATCAAAAATTGACAGTCAGATGCACCGTCCACAACACACATTACTATGACTTGTACTTTCCATATTTCTACTGTACGGAACACTTTCGAACTCTGGATAAAAATAGTTTGTTTGTGGCCACTGCACGGACCATAAAATGTGGGTTTTAATCAAACCATGTTTTTTCTCTGCATAAATGCGAAATCAAACAAATGTTTATAGGGTTAGGTGTAGGTCGGCTAATATTTGAGAAGTGTGACTATAGCTTAACACTTGTTTTATGCACAACTATGTACATTAAAATATCAGACATTTGCACTTGTGTAAATGATTTTACGTTAAAAACTGACAATAACAATTGTCTAGTAAACTTAAAAAAAGTTCAACACATATTCATTAAGGGCATTCGAAAAGAAAAAGTTAAGAATAATTGAAAGTATGAAATATTGTCAATGCCCTTGGACGGTTTTTAATCCATGATGTCTCTACCATCCGCCGGCGAGTGTGAGCGCAGCCAACGCACTCAGGCAGCAGTTTTAGTGCATAGTCCGGCGAGATTATACTCGGACCTTGTTAAGAGTTTTAGCTATCTAACCCTTGCTGCGTCTTATTTGCTTAAGATGACCCCTACAAATCGCCGGTGGGAATACTTTAGGACTTATTAATTGGTCTAAACACCAATAACAGGATTAAGGGGCTGCTGCTAAGTCCTACAATCGTGAATAGAGTGCGCCCTAATTCTTTTATTATATTTATTTTTGGCCTACCCAAAGATTAAATAAAAAGTAAAAAATACTTTTCATTCGAAAACAATTTTAATTATAACTTCTTTTTTTCAACACTTGTCTTAATTGTCATTCCACTGTTGGCTGCAATTATTTAAAGAGATGGCTGAGAACAGCCGGTACATCTGTATGAAAATATTCATTGTTTGAAAAGCAAAATAAACTTCATACTGATCAGGGGGGTTTGTTTAGGAGATAAAAACCACTTTTGTAGGTGCGAACGAATGAGCGAGCGATTTATTATACAGACACTATTTTTTTTTTTTTGCCAATTTCTTTCAACTTGTATATACCACAGCCAACATAGTGTTTTTTGCAATTTGAAATGTTTTATTTATAAGTGGAAATTAACATTTTTACGTCGGTAAAAAGGTTTTTTTTTTTTTGTAAGGAAGTGTACAAGTTTCTGATCTAATTTATAAATGTTCCAAGATTAAAAACAAAAGAAATTTATTCTGTCTCAGATGTTGTAAGTTGATAAAGTGCTACTGAACTAAATTATACAATAGTACTTTGAAGAGGGTCTGAAGTAGCGTTCCTTACTTACAGGACTTTTTTTCTTTTCATTTATTACCGGAAATTCGCGGTAATGAAGACTTTATCAAAATAATGCTTCGTGTCATACCGTTGCGAGCATGCATGTCATACCGTTGTGACTTAAAACCCACTTACGCTCACAGTAAAAACCAGATGTTGGGAAAACACAAAAAAAAAACATTTTGAAAAAATATCGAAATTTCGCGAAAAAATTAAGATATCTCAAACAAGTACCTAAAACTATAAGAAATGGCAAAAATTCAATAAAAATTGCTAAATAAGTGGAAATTCGCAAAAATTTGCTAATAGCGGTATGAAAGCAAATTCTACTTTTTGTTAAAAATCGTTAAAGATTCATTGCTTCTTCGCGAGCATGGCTAAAATTCGCGAAAAAAATTGCAAACTTGTAAACAAACCCTAAAATTTATTTAAAATCGCTAAATCGGTTAAAACACAGTGTTGGGGAAAAACAAAAAAAAAAAATGTGGCAAAAATAGCGAAAATTCGAGAACAATATAAATATTTCAAACAAGCCAAAAAATTTATTAAAAAATCCTAAAATTATAAGGAATAGCAAAAATTCGATAAAAATTACTAGATTAGCGGAAATACGCAAAAATTTGCTAATAGCGGCATGATAGCAAAGTCTAATAATTATTAAAACTCTTTAAAACTGTTAAGAATGCAAAAACTTACAGAAAAATTGCTTCTATCGGGAACATGACTAAAATTATATCTCGTTGTTTGCTCTTAAAATTTTTTTGTAATATCAAATAAATGTTTGCTCAAAAATTACCAAAATATTTGATTTTTTTGTGTTCACACTATGTTCACATTGGACAAATATTTGTTTGCCGGCAAATACTTTTATTTGCTTAACATCAGCTGTTATTTTATTTGACACTCAAAAATATTTTGTGTTCAGACTACGTTAATGAAATATTTGATGTTTGCTACCAAATATTTATTTCATCAGTCTGAACGTAACTTAAGATCATATTTGTATAATGTAATTTAGAAACTGTTAAATAATGTTTGCTCTAGACAAACGTTTTGCAAAAGCAAACAATTCTTTAAGAAAACTGTTGGTTATGTGTAAGACGTCAAATATTTAATAGGTGTGAACATAGTTTTTTATAAAAAATTATAGGGGCTAAATAATTTTAATATTTGAGATATTCTCAAAAATTCATTTTAACTAAGTTTTAATTTGTTGGTGGCTAATTCTGTCTAATCCTAAGTAGACATCAACGATATTTTTAGTTGCAAACAAAACCTCTTACCCAGGATAATTTATTTCAAATTATTTTGTTTCAGCATTATAGAAACGAATAGTAATACATATTAACATGCTTTTTGTATGAAATATCTGTTACTTCATCGATCACAATTAGAAACCTTCCATGTCATTGTTTGGTTCCTTCAATTTTTTTTTAATTGTTGGTGTTTTTATAAATAACACTGATGAATTTTCCCATATCGTTTATTCCGCCGGTTGGTTGTAGTTTGTAGGCATGAAGATGCTACTAGAACTACTGAATAGACTTTCATTTATTTTAGGCAGCATATTTTAGTTAAGCATTATTTGCAGTATCAAGTTTAACTTGGCGTATATTTATGTCAAGTTTGTGGGCTAATTAAAGGTGATAATTAAGTCGAGCCATTGCAGAACCTTTGCAGCTCATCATTTAAGGGCCTTTTAAATCAGTTCGATATATCACCAGAGATGACATCTTTATAAAAATATTTAGAATACTGTCCAATTGCTAATTACTATTTAAGCTGGACATTTTTTTTTGTAGTATTTTGAATTGTTTTTGGTTTTTGTTACAGGAACACACGCTTATATTAGTTTTTGTGAGAGAGGGGAAGAGTAATGGCATTCTCTTTACCCTTCTCTCCTAAATGCTCAAGACTTGACGAGTCAAACTTGACGTGTGTGAACCAGCACTAAGCGATTTGTATTTACATTGCTCATAATCAAGAGTGTGTTGGAAATTGAAAACGTATATCGCAAGAATTTTGAAATTGTCTTTAATACACTTTTAATTTAATTTTTATAATTTTTTTTTTTATAAAGTTCTTTTTAAAAGAGAAATATTTGTATAATAATTGTCATAAAATTATTTTATTAAAGAAATCTTATAAAAAAAAACGACGTTTAAAATTCTTGCGTTTTGCGTTTTTTATTTCCAGCACATCCCTGAATGTTTTTTTTACTTTTGTTACATTTTGTTTTGACATTCTTCAAAAAAGTTTAAGTTTGCCCAATAATTAATTAGAAAAATACTTAAATTACGGGTACATTTATAATAAAAGTAAGAAAAACTTATATAAATTACACATTACGAAAATAATCGGGTTATTTTACCCAAATAACCGGTTTATTCGATATTCGAAAAATGGAAATTTTAAAATATTCGATTTGGACAAAACTAAAATAACCGGTTAAAATCGCCATAGAATTGCTGGCAAGAAGTTCGCTTATTATATTTTCAAAATAATGTCTTCTTAAACCAGTCTAACTGACACATAAATATATTTAAAAATACTAACATGAATGTTTCCCAGCGTTTCATTAGTGTTAAAAAGAAAAACTGCCAGCACTTATAACTAAAGACATTGACAGTTTAACTCAAACTTGTTTTAGACAAGGCTTCAATGTTTTTTTCTTTCTTAAAAAAAAAACTTTTGCTTTCATTAAAGACATGATAATGTCGAAGTATTTGACTACAAATAATGAAATTCAAACACGCAATCTTGTAAAAAGATTAGAAAAAAGTGAAACATCTTTTTGCGGAATGTATTGTGAAGGCATCTTCAATCTTAATGTTTAGTTGTATGTTGTTTAAAGATAATGATAGTATTTATTTAATAGGAGTTTTGTTTAAATAAAGCTTAAAATACATATTTGCGAATGGCTTTAGCATGTGCTAAAATTTATTTTTATAACTACCACAACAACAACAAAAATGCGAAGTGTATTGATTTTTGTTCTTTCTTTTGTATCACAATAAATGGAAAATAAAGTGTATTTTATAAAGGACTTCATTCAAAAACTATTCACTATCTACACGAAACGAATTGTAAACTACATACGGCTTGAACTTAGAAAATTTTGCATGATTCTCGTCCAAGCCAAAAATTAATTATTATAAAAATATGTATGTATGTATGTGTGGCGTGGCGTGGTTTTTGGATTTTCTTGTTTTAACAAACGAAAATTATTACTGTATAAAAAAAACTTATTTCCGTGTCACCACGTAATCGTCAAACTCACACCCAAAAGGCAAGTAGTCAAAAACAACACACTCCAACCTTTATCAACGTACACCCATCTTCAACCGTGGTCCCTCAACCTCACATCCATTTTCAATTTCAGGTCTTCACTGCTCATTTAACAGTCCGTTAATCTTTTTCTTTACTAACAAGACTACCAAGAACTTAAATCGTGCTTCCCCCAGAACTTATCTCAAGCATAAAGATACCTCTCTAAGAGATTATGCCGCCAGGGCCACAGCCAACGGTTAGTCCTGTGTGTGCTTACCGGGGCCACATACTCTCGTGGTATTATAAGGATCTCTGGTTAGCCTTCGGTCTCAAGATATAAGAAAGACTTTAGGGGGCATATAATTTTTTGCCGGATGTATGGCATGACTTCAACTGATTTACTCCGGAGGATGCAACACCAAATGTAAAATATCATCGAAATTTTTTATACGGTTGAAAAATTATATCGATTTCATAATGTATTAAATATATAACATGTATCGTTCAAATGTCCGCCGCAGGTTTGATGGATGGCGTTCATCCGAAATGTCCAATTTATCTTAATTCTGTCTCATAAATCATGATGAATGAATTTGAATTTATGGGCAAAACTAATTTTAAGCCAAACGACTGGGCCAAATGAAATGATTTTTTTGTTTCAATATTTAGCAGTCTCCCTCTCCCTTTAGGCCCAAAAATGTTTTGTCTCGCACTGTCACTGGGAAAAAGTCGGCCACCCACTTTCACGGAAAATGTTTTTGTTTAACTATACACGCTCGCATATTCTTGCAAATAAAATGTTGGTCACACACGCTTACGTGCGAAAATTTCAAAACACTTCTATGAAAATAATTTTATTGCCACATAAAAGAAACTTTTGTTCTCTCAATTTCTTCATCTTCACTCTCAGAATATTGTTCGTCTTCCTGTTCGCAGTTTTCGACGATGCTTAAACCATCTTTTACTGAGATTTAAACAAAATACTCGCAACTGCTCTTTTAAATGCCGTTAAAAATTTTCAGAATACCTGCCTTCATAAATAGTTGCCGCTTGTCAGCTTCGTTACGTGTTACTCGCGAAAAGTACGCCGCTCAAATTTGGTATTTATGGAAGATATTTTACTGGCCTTGAGAAAAAATCAAGCTTTATTACTATCAATCGCAATCAATTTTTTTAAGGGCCAAGTGAAATTCGAATTCCTTAATCAATTTTTTTAAATTTGGCCAAAAAATGGCAAAAATTTCCTATAGTGCGATGGCATGGGTTAACTTTGCTTTAAGGGCCGCTGTAGTTTGTGGCTGATTCGTAAAGATCTGCTTTCTAAAGCAACCCACTTTCTCGGTGAATAGTATGTATCTGGCCTACGTCGGATGAACATGCTCGTGCTAATGCCCAATGTGGCATTAGCACTTTGGCTGTTGAAGCTGCTTATCTTGAAGATGCATTTCATCCAATTCAGGTTAAAAGAACTTTGCAATCATCGACCTTTAGCGCTGATGGTCTGGCTAACGTTGCGCCGTTCTGAAAGAAACACGAACGCTTTAACATTTTATGTGGAATAGTACCGTTCCAAAATGGACAAGTTTTCAATACAAATTTGGAGCAGTTTCTTACTGATCCAGGACTTAGAACATGTACGTGTTGTTGAACGCTTTATGCTTCCATGATGGGTTGGCAAAACAGGCGGAAAAAATAACAACCGATTCAATAGATATACATATGTAGCTTCAAAAACATGGCCGGTATCAAGTCTCAAGTTTCGGAAGTCCTTATTGGAAGAGCGTTTTCTTTTTGACAAATTTTCATACGTTTACGTATTTTTAAGTAGCTACCAATGATTATTGTCGACCGCAACGTTATCTTGACAACATTTAGGAATAAGTAGAGAGGACTTAAGAGTGTTAAAAACCGGATAGATAATTTTTTACAAAGTAAATGGATATGACTGACTCCTGTTCCATTAATTTCAAATGTTCCTGAATCGTTAAGTAATTAGTTTTTTTTATTACAAGGGAAACGTTATAAGATTTCTTTTCTTTCAAAGCAACCCCTATTAGGACTGAAGTTGCATGTTATATATCCATTTTAGATTTAATCAGGTGAATGTATATTTTAATGTTGTTTCATTTTTAACATTATTTTCAAGTAATTTTGGTTTAGACGCTACAATAATTTTGTTAGTTGTTAGTTGGTATGAATGATAATAACGAAATGAATGATAATAAAAGCAAGAACCTTAAATGTATGAATTTAACTGATGAGAAGAGAGTAGGACTTATTCAAACAGATGTGCACTTAACATTTTTGTGAACGAGAACTGTGACTTAATAGAATTTTCATCTGGCATTGGCATCTTGGCGGGCAATAGGAGCTATCAAAAACCAAATCTCACAACGCTTGTTCTGATATCATGTCTGCAGGCTCCAATCGGAAATCCCTATACCAGACGATGCTTACGGCCCAGTACATCCTAAACTGCAAATGATTAGGGGAAACACACAAAACCTATTGACAACCGAAGCGGTTGATGACGACTATTGGCATGAAAATATGATAAAGGAAAATTTGAGTTTGGAATGCACGGACACTCATTGAACCTTTCCATCTTAATCAACTGTGCAGTGAATTTTTGAAATACAAGTTGCTAACATAATGGCTGACTGCTGAAACCAAAAGCCTTGTATGGACTTACTTTTTTTATTGATTTCCAAACATATGAACCAATATCAATGAAGTCAACTTTCTATTATCAAATGGAGCTACTGATTCACTCATCGACTGAAAACCACACTACTGCTAGATTCCACCACGACGACATCATAATTCCGATGAGAGACTTTGACGATGGGTAGACACGGTGTCGGTTTCATAAACGGGAAATGGTATTCAGAGGTACTCTGTTCCCACACAGAACCGTTCATAAAGCTACGGGGGTGTCCTCTGATCACGTGTGCATCAGTTAAAAGTGGAGGGGATCTGTTTTGGATGTGCAAACCATGCAGACATCAGCAGCGACCATCATCTCCTTGTGGGTACAATGCGTATTAAGCTAACAGCTATCAAATACTCTAGCCATTTCTAGCCAAATTAAAGTTATTTAATGCACCTGATTTTCCCAGACGATGTAACACCAGATGGTTAAATATCCTTAAGATGATCTTCACAAATCTCCCTTATGACCGGAAGAGACGTGCCACTTTTTTATCTGCGATCATGGGATATTGACTCTTAGGTAGGAATGTACAGCGTCTCCAAGTCAGAGACTATGACTACCGTCGCAGGTGGGATGATGAGAATGAGGAAGACAGTGTGGAACACCTTCTCTTTCACTCCCCTGCATTGACGAAAGGACGATAAGGATTCGCCACTTACGATGAATTGTGTTATATCACTGGCATTGATTCGCTGGAGTGCATTTAAAATTTCGTTTAGAGTTCAAGTTGTTTCTACTGTACAAAATTCTGTTTAGAAAAATTCCATTGTGTCACAATAAAACAATCAATCTCAGTGTCTCAGATAAGTACTAACTGACATTTCTATCTGCCAAAGAACGCTTACTGGTCAGCCTAGCAAATACAATTTTGAGAAACAATAAATTCTTTAAACTATCTGGTGGCCTTCGATTACGATGACCAACTTATTTGCACTAGAAATTCCTTTAAGTTGCAGAAAACAGAGTTTGTTCAACAAACATCAATTATAAAACACTTAAAATATTTTTTACAAAGATCTAAGATTATTGAACGTGCGAAAAATAAGCAAATACTAGTATGAACATTAAAAGCAAAAACTATTATTAAGTAAGTAGAACTCACAATTGCTTTCAACAAACATTCGAACTTGTACTTGGTGCAAACGATGGTCTACATCTTGGATATGATCGTTACATTTGGTCCGTTGACCATGAAAAGAAAACACAATAAAAACAAAGATTGAACAAGTTTCTTTTTTGAATTCTAACCTTAAATAAATTTTAACGAATAATATTAAGAAAAAGAATATATTCAGTTAAGGTCGGCTTTTTTATACCCTTCATATCTTTATACATATGTGTATATAGAAACAATAGATGTATTTCGCTGAGTTTGAAAACCAAACAAATTTCCAATGCGAGAATAATTTAGTTCAATTTGATCCAGCTATCTTGTTTTGCTTGGACCAAATCTTACTTAAATCCTTAACACAGTAGGAAACTTATATGGGGTCCAGGTAAAAAAATGGACCAATTTGGCTGATTTAAAAACAAATTTCAGCCAAATTTGGTATTTCTAAGAAACATGGTCAGCGCCCATAATCCCCAGCAACATTGTTAAATAAACTTCGCTGCTCATAAGGACCCAGAATACCAGGGATGATAATTGAGAAAACCAAAATCGTACCAACGAACTTTTAAAATCGTACTTTTTCGGCCCCAATTGTACTAAATCAGCATTTTATAAATTATTTTTTATTATATTTTTAAAAACAAAAATTTAATACAACAAAGAGAAAATTTAATTTAGCGCTTGTAATATCTCCTTCAAAATTATTCGGAGTAAAATAATAGTGGTCTCCCACTGTTCCAAAATTCTGTTGATTACTTCTTGACGTTACAACCATCTTGTTGACAAATACTTGGAAATATTATGAGTTTGTTCCAAAACAATCTTGAATTGAGAGGAATTCGTCTCTTCTACAATGTAGAACTTTTGCAGAAGTGGTTTCCTATATCTTTTAAAAATTTTTCAATACCATCAGAAAATGCACGCTTATATGCTGCCGCTGATACTAAATTTAGAATGTGGCATAAGCAATCGTTCAATGAACAAGTGAAAAAATCTATTTACAATAGCGGAGTTCAGTGTTTCGTGAAAATGGTATTGCAAAAGTACAAATGCAAAATATCATAGCTGTTTTGGTAAATCCAACAACAAAAAGTATTTTCCCTAAGATTTCATAAAAAAACCACGACATTTTGCATTTTCGCAAGATTGTTTGCACCAAACACTAAACTCCGCTTATAGTCATTGGACAGCAGGCGCGGATTCAGGGGGGGGGGGGGAAATAAGGAAATTTCCCCCCCTAAATTATAAAAATATGTTTGGTTTATCTCGATAATACAAGAATTCCCAATAATAATATTTTTTTATATGCACAAAATTTTAGGAAATCCCAGCAAGGTTTTTTTTGTTTTTTTTTTTATTGAATCCAACGAAATTTACAATAAGTATCCAAAACTTAATTCTAATAGTATTCAAATACTTATTATTCTACATTCAATCCCAGCAGGTGGCATCTATTTATATCCAAAGAATTAATTTTGACTTGAAAATGCGGTTGAATTATTAATAAGCCTTTATTATATGAATCAAAATTCTATTCGAGAATTTTTGACGAAAACACAGATTTTTCGAGGAAAACCCAGATTTCCTTATCTTAAAGATATTTCAACATACAAGAAAAAAATATTAAAAAAATTATAAAACAAGTTTTATTAAATATAATAATCCCAAGCGAAACGCAGTTTTAGCAAAGTATTTGGGAGCCAAACTCTCTACATTATGCGAGACAAGATGGTTGGATCGTCACGACTCAATTTTACACTTTGCAACTAGTGTACATCATATAGTAGAAGCTTTGGAAAAAATATCTGAGTAAAAAGGTAGAGATACTTCATCAAAAGCCTTATATTAAGGAACTCGCTTAGTACTTTTGAATTCATTTACGGAATTAACATATTAAATGTGATACTTATTGTATCACAGCCGCTTAGTATCATTTTACACAAGCACGATATAGATCTCCAAAAAGGATCAAGCCTTATCAAAACTACAATCCCTGAAGAGAAAATAAATAAAGCCGAAGAACTATTTAAAGCGATTTTTGAAAAAGTTAAAGTTATCTGCGTTCAAATCAAGGTTCAAATCACATTCAAAATGTTGAAGATTACTACCCAGTTGTAGGTTACATTCCTCTTTTTGCATTTATTTCAGAAAATCTCAAAACACGTTTCCCAATAGATCTCCTAAATCAGATAACGTTGTAGATGCTTTAATAAACTGTGATGAAGATATCTACCGAAATCTAAGAAAAATAATTCAAATTTTCGTTTCAATAATCGTCAGCAGGGCAAGTTTAAAATGGCATGAAAAATGGTTAAAAATGGCTGGCAAAATGGCACAAAAATGGCAAAAATAAACATGTTATTTAAGAAACATTTATTTTATTACAATAGTATGTTTCTTTAAATTGTCAAAAACAAAAATTCTTGTGGCAAGACGCAAGAATTTGGAAGTTGTTTTTAATACACTTTAATCAAATTTTTGTTATAAAATTCTGTTTAATAAAGAAATATTTTTATAATATCAGGGAAATCTGATTAAATAACGACGTTTAAAATTCTTGCGTTTTGAGTCTTTGATTTCTAGAATACCCCTGATTATTTCCTGTTATCACATAAAACAGTTCTATAAATGAAAAACACTCTTTCAACGTCGCGAGATGTAACTGGAGCATATTTGAACACTAAAAGTTCAGATGGAGAAAGGTTGTCAATAAATTCATCCGTCTCACTTTCATTAAATCAAAATTGTGAGAAAATCGATTAAAACACTTTATTTAAAATTGAAATGCCAAGCCATATAGATTTTTCAGGAGTATTGAATAATTTACCGACAACTTTTCAACAAAATCTTTTTTACTGACATCTTGTATTATTTTCCTTAGCACTGCCAATTAAGCCAAAGCTTTCATTCATAGAAATCGCTTTGAAAGTACCTTTTACGTCCGATTTTTGCATTATTCAGCTATCATTTTTAATAGATTCTGCCTCATATTCGCTAAGCTTATTTAAAATTTTTTTTCTAGGTTGCAAAAAACTATTCTTTGGCAAGCTGGACCAAAAATTTCTATTTAAAAATATATGTGAAGAAATGGCAAAAATGGGATATGCAATAAAAAACTTGCCCTACTCTTCAGTAATGCTGCGAGAGAGAGGTCATTTCTTACCCGTCGTCTAATAATAACATGGCTCAGATCAACAATGACAGAAGAAAGACTGTACTATCTAAATTCGCCTCACGAGGAATTCATAAATTGCTTATTTAAAAAAATCAATTTATAATGAACTGATCTTATATTTCATTTAACCATATTGTTGAGTTTTTTTTTAAAACAAATTTTTTACTTTTTTGTATCAAAAAAAAATTTCCCCCCCTAAGGCTCGAGCTGGATCCGCGCCTGTTGGACAGTAAATACGAGTTGCCATTTTATGTCAGTTATAAATATGTAGGTTTGAAAAATTTGGAAATAGTACCAAATCAGTCACGGGGGTACCAGCGTTCTTTTTAGTTTCGAATTGTACCAAAAAAAGTACAAGTGTACCAACTTTATCAACCCTGCAGAATACATATACTTTTCACACTGAAAGAATTTTCTTCACAAACCCAATGGATTTTGACATTAATCTAATGAAAGCTTACATTAAAGTTCAACCTATGTAAGGCCTTATTGGATTAATAAAGAATGTTTTATTAGCCCGCAGTTAATAAAATGTTTCATAAAATCGGTGAAAACTTTTCGTTAACTTAATGCAAGAAATTTTATTAAGACTCTGAATATTTGTCATCACATTAATTAATCATTTCATTAACATAATGATGAAGAGCCAAACATCTAAATAAATTTCAAATACATTTCAGTTATAAGAACTTTATTTGGTTTTCCTTGATTTAATGACACTTTTCATTAAAAATATGAAATAACAAAAGTTTCCGTTTTTTTTTCATCAATTTTAAAATATTTGGATTTTTTAATTAAAAGTTAAATTTTAATAAATCTATTGAAATAATGCATAACAATTTCGTATTGTTAATGAAATTGCTCCATTAAATTTTTAAAATTTCATTTCTGTAAAGAAATTTGTCATGAAGTTAAAGACAAAAATTAAATGAAATTTATTGATTACATTTAAGAAACATAATTCTTTCAGTGTATTTTTTTTATTTAGTAAGATTTACAAATACTATTATAAATTATATTCTGACTTAATTAACCATGCAAAAGGAACATAGAACTTCAGCCCGTTGTAGTGAAACAGACTAGAATTTCTGGCGGGAATCGAACCGGCAACCCTCGCACTGAGAGACTAGCTCACTACCAACTAGCCTTCCGGAGCAGCCTCTTTCAGTGTATTGCGTAACATTAATTCCACCTGTGTGGTTAAGGGTTAAATTATTCAGAGACCTTTGGACTTTTTCACATGTGTGATCGCAAGTACAAAACAATAACAAGATAGAAAGTGGAATTTACTTATGGCGTTTTCTTTTCTGACACAAATTGCAGCCAACTTATTCTATACCACTTAAGCTGCCCATACACTTGCATTTTTATTGTATATTATGCAATAAGTCGCACAATGGTTTCATTCATTCAATAAAAAGGTGAACACAACCTATAGGAATAACATAAACAGCATTGTACAATGTTGCCAACACACATCACTTTATTTTCGTTGTGCAATAAAAATCAAAAGTCTTTTGATTGTTGCCAATATATTGTGCCACCTTCGAATATCACATACACATTGGCGTTATAATTGTAAAATACGTAAAATTGAACAATTTTATTGCAAGCTTTATTAAGGGTTACTCACACCCTTATAATGTGTAACATTATTTCACTTATTTTTTATGCAGGTTTTTAAGCAGGTTAAGGCCTTTTCTAAAGAATCATTGGCATGGAATTTATTTATATTCTGGTATAAATAAATGTGAATTTGAGTCTGCTATTTTTGGGCGTTACAAACACCAGTCAAAACCTGTAATACCCGTATCACCTTTCGTAATGTAGAGTACAAAAAGAGGAGATTGAAGATGGTAAGAAAGAGCAAAATCATCAAAACCAACACAGCTTGACACATGGCTGCAGTTGTATGGCTGCAGCACAAAGAAAAAAATAATTGTTTGTTGTACCATTTAAACATATTTTAATCGAATTATTATTGAATACCTTTTTTTAAATGTCGAATGATTTGTGTTAAATATTGATATTTAATACAGTACGCTCTTATTAAGTGGGTTGTTGGTGCACTTTGCTTTAAAATATTATTAAATTTAAGTAGTTTACAAATAGATTTCCAGCTTTACTAGGGCTTACGTTAGGAATTCATCTTAAATGGTAATAATGATTTACCACGTTAAAAAACGCAGCTTAAATGTCAAAAGTGATTTATATCGTTACATAAAACGCAAATGGCCCTATAAAACATTTTGAAAATTTTACAGTAAAAGCAAAAGAAAATTTCAAATAATTAGTTGCCTTTAAATATTTACTGCCGTATTCATAAAATATTAAAATGAATTTGAAATGTATTTGAAGAAAAATTTGTATGAAAATTTATGTATACGGCAGTTAAAATTTATGTTTCTTCAATATCAGTTGTTTTGACATTTGACAATGTTGCGTATTTCGCAAATTATTTAAACCACTAATTTTGGTCGAAAGAATCAAAAATTTTTTATGGACATTTGTGTTGAAACAATACATCAGAATCAATAAAAAAGTAGATTTTTTGCTGGCTTTTCAGGTAACGATATGTGTTGTTGCTATCTTTAATCAACAATATAGATTGAATTACTTGCTTTGTTAACCTTTTTTTTATTTATAACCACAGCACCATGGTGGAGGGGTTTTGATGCGTTTGTGCCAATGTGTAACACATAAAAATATTGAGATCAAAATTTATTGCTTTCGCTCATTGCTTGTGGCTTCTATCGTGTTAAAAGCTTTTTCTGGAAAGAAGTAATGAACTGATTTAAGCTATTTTGATTAAAAATGCTATTTATGATTTGTATGGATTTGTAGGGAAGGCAATTAAAAAAAACTGTTTAAAAAAAGGAAGTATTCAGAAGAAAGACATACGGGTATCTCTGGATCGCCTTAGTCTTTCACAGGGATCCAGAAAATATAGACTTAAAAGTAGTCGTTTTGAATTCATCTAGTCGAAAACCTCTCGTACCTTTTATTATACATCGGCGTTATATAATGTTAAGCAAAAAAAAACGCAAGCGACATCATTTTCAATTTTCGGTTTTTTTTTATTGGCAACACTTGTGTCATCTCCTAAAAAGTCATAATCACATAAGGTAACGTTTCGATTTTATAGCCAGAACAATTTTTCCAACAAAACTTAAATTTCATACAAAATATTAAATAAAATAAAAAAAACTCTCTTCTGTAAAACTTGACTTTTGGCGCTTTCGTTATTTTCGCGGTTAGGGCGCGATATATAAAAATGTTTTTCTTTCACATCTTCATAACAATTTTGGTCTTAATCAAAATTGTCCAATTTATTAAGATGACGTTGTGCTAAAAATTAATTCAAGTTCTTATCAATGCACCTCTAAAGCAATGACGAATGTGTGTTTTCGTTATTCCTTTGGCAGACGGACTTTTTAAAACTATTATTTGTTACCAAACAATGCCGAAGACGAAATAATAGCTTTAATGTGGCCAACTTAAAAAAAAATTAACTATGTACCTGTTTTTGGAACCCAGGTAGAAAAGTCACTCGTTTAATAAAATTTAATAATAAAAAAAAAATAATTAAAAAATTCTCGCATTCTTAAAACAGGTAGTAAACTTAAAACTATTAAAGGGATATTAAATTGTACAACTTTTCTCAAAGTGCAAAGTTTGAGTTAGAAAACTCACGGAATTAAAAAACTTTTTTGTCGAAATGTTAAAACCACATTTTTCTAAAATTCTGGTTTGGCGTATTCTTTAACGCCAATTTGTTTTACTCATACCACAATAATGGAGAGGCTGTTATGTGTTTGTGCTGATGTTTGTAACACCTTAACACCTTTGATATACCGGTCGACTCAGAATCACTGTCCATAAAAAATATTTAAATCAATTTGGTTCATACACAAAAAAAACTAAAAATTGCCTCTAATCACCAAATTCATTCCAAATTCATAGAATCATGCAAACCATTTGTTGATTTTGCAACTATTGCCAAAATGGTTATATTGATTACTAAAAATTTTAAAAATTTTGTATTTTGAATATTTTTTTTATGCTTCATATCTTTAATTTTAATTAAAAAAAATGATCAAAATACCTTGCCGTTTCAAACAATGTGTTGATTGATTTTGATAATTTCCAACAACAATTTTACAAGCTTGATTTATTTGGATTTTAAATGAAATAAAATCCTACTACAATTCGAGTCGGAAAGAACCCAACCAATTGTAGGGGAATGTAAGAAAAGATAAACTCACTGTTTATTGTTGGTGTTTTGTTTGGCTTTGATATTGTTACAAGTAAGACTTCGAGTGTTTATAATTCTTATTCGCTTTAGGGTTTTATTTGTATAATATTTTTGGCTTTTTTAAAATCTCTGGAAAAGGTTTCCTGATGAGCTGGCCTAAGCAACCAGTGAAATGCGCATAGAAGCCAGCTTTCCCTCAACAATAAATTTAAGTGTATTTATCAAATATTAAAAACTGGGAATTTAGCACGTCATACGGAAATCGTATTAATGAAATAATTTTTTGTTATTAAATTAATATTTTAATTCTTATTTTATTTTAAAACAACTAAAATCACATTAATTAAATTTAAATACTTTTAAAATAGTTTTTTTTAATTCATAAACAACTTATTGAAAATCTGTCTATAATTTCACATAGCCACCATAAAAGCTTTATGAGTCTTTGTGCCTTTAAACCATCCCATTATATTCGTATTTAGATAAAATTTGGTCCAAACTTATTTGATTTAAATCTAAATCATTTCACTAAGTTATAATTATATCGGTTCATATCGTCGCTGAAGAGTGTAAACCTGCTAACTGACGTTCAGAAAATTTTACAGGGCAGACAAAAAACTTCCAATGTTTTCTATTTCTAATTCTAGAAGCAAACCAATATATATTTGGTTTATTTTCTAATATTTTATTGAGTCCTAAATTGAAGTTAACGTTTTTCTTCTTTGAAAAGGCGTCTCTTAATTTTTCAAACTGTCATTCATATTCTGTTAAAAATGGATTTAGCAGCTTTACACTCTAAGCCGACGATATTTGATAATAGCTCCCATACAAATTTTACTCCTAAAACTAGTTTTTAATGCCATAAATTCCTTAGAAATGTTGGTTATTATGAATGCTAATATGTCATGACAAAATGTTGAGCTGCTAGGTTAAAAATTTACCATACGTTCCATATAAACTCCCTTCCAAAAATCGCTTATATAAATGAAGATATCTAAATGCCTTATGACACTACATTTTTAATACATTGTTCAAGTTTTGGTGAACAGTGCAAATATAATGTAATAGAAAAATTTACCAGGTGCAAAGAGTTCAGCTGTATTAACATAAATAGCAAATTGTCAAACACTGTAAAAAAGTTATCGATAAAAAATGAAGTTATATCAAACAAAATTGAAATTGTTTAACTTAAAATTAAAATTTCAAGCTTGAAATATTAAAAGTGTTGCTGAATCAGCGGCTTATAGGCAAATTTACCGATTTACCGCTTTTTGTTCGTTTTATTTTTATGTTTTTTATAAACAAGTTGACAACTTTTAATAAAATATACAAAATCATAGCAAAAGAAAAACTAAAAAAAAAATTTTGCTTACATTTTTACAGTTTGCTCCTTCCAACATTTACTTTTTCTTTCTATTAATTCTATATCAATTAATGAATAAAAAATGTAGTGTCATAAGGGCTTAAATAATATTCAGCACAAAAAACTTTTACATCACATAATTTTGTTCTGGCGGAACAGGCTCCAAAATAGGATACGCTTTTTAAAATATGTTTTAAATACTGTGGTGTAGGAAATCATATGGTCGGGCTTGTACGACTTTATTGTCTTACTTATTTTACATAGGGGTTCACCTGACAATTTTTTGTCATAATAACGTCAAACTTCATATAAAACAAAGGCGCTGTCAAAAATTGTATAGTTTTTTTATATAGACTTTTACGTTTGGTATGACAAAACATTGTCAGATGAAAACCCCATGTTAGATTGTATTAACACCAGGGTTTCCAGAAACTGTTTTTTTTAATTAATCGATTTATCTACATACCACAAAAGTTTTTCTCCACAAAATTCTCGACTCCTACTGCCACTTCAAAATATTGCGATAAGATTTTGGTTGGCATTAAAATAACTTTGATTAAATTTTATCCCACAACAGTTTTTGTAGAGGTTTCTTAAGAACAAATGCTTTTCGGGAATGGAGCTTTTATGGGAGCCACGATCGATGACGGACCTACCATTTTTTTGTTGGTGCAAAATGTTTACTTGATAGGGTAGTGTAAGTAATTTTGAGGTTCTTTAAGAGCTATGGTCCACTATTCACCTTCGACCCTAAAAATATGTGAAGGCATTTTGACAAAATTTTTGAGATTGGGCCTTATATGGGATGGACTACACCTCCCATACGATTTTTTATATTTTTAAGATTTTGTATAATATGAGAAATTTTTGTTGTGAATTCTATTATGATACAAAGATTTTTTATCAAATTTATGAATATAAAACTTCTAGTTTAATAATTGATTTATGACTATAAAGGGGGTGTTTTAAAGTAGGGATTATATGGAAGCCACAGTTGTTTGATCATCTCAATTAATTTTAATGCGAATATCTGCATATTTATTAAATTTGTCAGCAATGGAGTCATATTCTCTGCAAGGTAAATTAATGTATCGATTTCCAGTATTTGAAATGGTCGAAATAATTCCAAGTCAATTAGTATACTATAAGGTACCCGAAAGTCGCCTTAAACGTTATAAATCTCCTAAAATTTGATTATCGGCACAAACTTTCTTAGTTGTTTTATTAGCTATAATACCAAATTTAGCACTCATTGTTGGTCCCATTAAACACCAACAATTTCATGATGTTGGTTAACATTAAGCGGGTGTTTGATCATACATCTAACAGCAGCAACCTCAACCCAATGAAAATGTATGACAGTGTTACAAAATTAAAAAATTTTTAAATTGTACTAAACTTTAAATTAAAAAGTACTTTTCCCACTAAATGGTACTTTTTGTTCAAAAAATATCCACCATTTATGGAAAAAAGGAACAAAAATATTTGATTGAGAAATGTATCGTTTTTTTATTCAAAGTTGAGATACATAGAGAAAACGGGTAGTTGGTAAATAACGATTTACCTGGACGAACACAAAGCAAACAGGGCAATTTTCGTATATGCTTTTGTCAATAAATATATAGATAGATAGATAGAATGACGATCCGTTACCTAGTTTTCGAGATAGTGTATTTGAAAGCAGACCAAATTATCTGAAAATTGTCTGTTTCTTAATACTGAAAATCAGTCCGCTTTGAAGGGCTATATCAATCTATATATTATATATATATTTATTCCCGTCGTTCCAAATTGGAGCATAGGGCCATTACAAATGTATTCAATTGGGATCTGTTACAAGCTATTTGTTTTATTTTGTTCCAGGATTTTCTTGTAGTTGCTACCTCCACGTGTGGGTGGGTCTTCTTCTAGTACCCTGTGGATTGCAATCAATGGCTGCTCGTGTTAGGTCATTTGCTGGTTTAAGTAAGTGTGTGACCCAGCCAATTCCACTTACGTCTTAGAAGTTCGGTGCTCAGAGGAGCTTATTTTGTGACTGTCCCTGGGTCGAGGTTGAATATCACACTTGGCCAAAATATTTTTAATATACTCCTCAGACATTTATTAGTAAAAACTTGAAGTGAAGTTATGTCGCGCGCAACAGCATTCCAAGTTTTACATCCATTAAATAGTTAGGGTTGACTTTACGCTGGAGTTGAATAAGGTGATTTTCGTTCTACTTGATATATGAGAAGCATTCCATACAGGAGGCCAAAGGACCGCCGGGCACAGTTGATGCGGTTTACTTTATCCTCACTAGATCCTCCATTGTTGCTGATAATACTGCCGAGATAGCAGGTGCTGCTTGTTGTCGATGTTCACAAGCATGGATTTAGTCTTGGATATGTTTATTTTCAGTCCTGCTTTCGCTGTCGCCGCTTCTAGCAGCCTTAGCTTTCGAGACATGTCGCTGTACGTGTGTGCCAGGACGTTGATGTCATCGGCGTAATCTAAGTCGCCGAGCCGCTTGTGTAGGCTCCATTGAATAACAGAGGAGTTTTCTGTTTCGGCCTTCACCACCACATCAAGAACAATGTTAAAAAGTAGAGGTGACACAGCGCAACCCTGCCGTACCCCGGTGTTTACATTTATTTTATTGCAAAGGTTGTTTTCATGGAGTACTCTACATGTAGACCCATTGTATAGACTTATAATAAGCGCGGCATTCTAATGCCTTCTATATGGTGTGATGGGCGAGCTTATCAAATTCTTTTTCGAAGTCTATGAAAACTAGATATAAGGGGTATCTCCACTCCACAGACTGTTCAACGATTACTCTTAGGGTATTCACTTGGTCCACACAGAATTTCATGGTCGAAAGCCAGCTTGTTCCGGACGGAGATCTGGTTCTAAGGCACTGAGTCGGCCTGTGATGATATACGCTATCACCTTATTTACCATACTCAGAAGAGTGATTCCTCTCCAGTTGTTGCATTCCGACAAATGTTTCTTTTTTGGTACTTTCACAATGATTTCCTCCTTAAGCTTGAACTTGTTGGACATTTTCCATTCAAATAGGTTTTTTCAATATTTTTGAGGAGCGCCTGAAATTTTTGATCTTTGCAACTGTGCGTCGGCAATTATGTACCGAAAAATTGAGTCGGTAATTATTGGTTAATAACAATGGTACATATTGTACCATTAGTTTTCCCGGAAATAATATTTTTCAAAACAAAATTTTGTTCTGGATGATTCGCAAAATCTCTAATAAAATGACTTTGCAGTTTCTTTCAATTTATAAACAATTTTCATGTTTAATTTGCATGTTTCTATTAATATGTCAAATCGAGTTCCACAAGGTAAATGGTTTTTATTTAAAATTTTAATTTTACACTAACGTTTATTCAAATGCATCCCTTTTTATTAATTTTCTTGCAATTTGTAAGAACAAATAACATATTCTGGATAGCAAAATATAAATCCTGGCTTCCTCACTTTGCATTTCAATATTAACGTCGTTAATTTTTTGTTATACACAACAACATAAATTTTGGAACAAGCACATGATTTCCAAAGCCTGCTGTTAAAAGTTAAAAAGCGCGGTATTTTTAATAAGGAAAAGTACTGAAAAAAGTACTTAAGTACTGAATTTTTTAACACTGATGTATGATGAAACGATTTTGATCACAACTAAAGGAATTTTGAAGTCTACTCTGAAATGAGAAGAAGACCACAAAAAACAAGCAAAATTAAAAAATAAAAAAAAAAAACAAAAATAATGAAGCCACAAACGAAACAAAATAATTTATTGTTCGTGCATTTGGACAAGTTGATTACAACATGGAGAATTGTTGCAAACAACAGAAAAATTGACTGCAACAAATACATTTTGAAACCTTTGCAAATAAAAAAGAAAAAAAATTAAAAGAAAAAACGTAAATTCAAATATAAATAATTTCCATTTAAACTTTAAAACCTACAAAATATTTGTATTTATGTACTTTGTCGCTTTATCGTGGTTGCATGTTGGCCTGAGAAACCTTTTCGATGAACACTCTTCAATCGTAAAACTCTTCAACGACTTCGAGCTGCTGTAGTTGCTTTTCAAAAGGTGTTTTGAACGAAACTATCTTCGTTTCTTTTTTATGCCCGACAGAGAAAAAACACACATCATGATAAAAGCGGGTGTGTAAGCAATCGCACACACAAACACACACACACAAATATTCCTTCCAAGCCCTGTGATCTTGACCTCTGTGTCTTTGCTGAAACACACCCACAATTGGCCATTTAAAGTTTTGGCCAGTCTGTCAGTTGTCTTGTAGTTTCTGGAATATTCATGCACTGTGATTATCTGCTTTGTAACTTAGAAAGATTTGTGACGGGTTCCCTTTAAAGTTCTTGTGAAATTATTTGGCTTTTGGGATCTGTTTAGTGGAGGTGTGTTTTCTTAAGAGTCTGGCTAAAATTACTGACATTTTAAAGATTAGGCCGTAGAAAATTTCTGTTTGTTTGCTGTGATGGTAATTGGTAAGTGTGTTTAATTTTTTTGAGTAACTATTTCTGAGACAATTTAAAGGTTCTACAATGAATGTGGGCAATTAATGGTAAAATATTTTGCTGGAGAAGATTGAGAAAATCCGGATAGTGTTGATTAAAAAATTTATTTCTGTATTTATACAAAAAAAAAAAAAAAAGATATTAGATTTTTTTCCAAAACATTGATAAGCTAGGAACACAATTGAGTCGTACGTCGTATGAACGTAGGACGTAACGCCGTAAATTTTTTGAAAAACGCTTCATTTAGCCACAGTACCGTTGTAAGCGCATTATCTATTCTTTGAAAATATTATTGAAAATTCCAAACTATTCAGGTATGTAATGGAAATAAAAGCGAAACGATTTGAAACCGAACATATCGTTTTTAGTATCTTTTAAAATGGATTTTATATAAGTACATACATATTCCTTTTATTTGTAGTCTTTATTCTTTTAAATTTTATATTAAGGGAAATCACGATGGGTAGTGCAAAGTGTGCAAACGATGCAAATGCGTGGAAAAATACACACATTTGCACAACACAATAACAAAATGTAAGAATTGGCAATTTGCTCTATTTTGCTTCGTTTGCACTTAAAAATCCATGAGCAAAATAAGTAGAGCAAATTTGCTCAGTTGCCAACAAATGTAAACAATAACATTTGACACATAAAGAGCCATATTGTATTACGTATTGAAAACTTATAAATTTAACATTTTCGTGGGTTTTAATATAAAATAGAAAATTAAATTTAAATTAAATAAAAAGAAAACATTTATTTTAATTTGCTTGTGTATAATTGTAAACAAATGCTGATTTTTTACAGTGCTGCCAGAAGTTTTTAGTGTTGCCGGAATAAATGTTTAAAAAAATAGCGCATTTGCACAAAAATAAAAGTGGTATGCTCACGATGATCAATTATAATTTTCACTGCAAATTTACAAATTGCAAATTCGCACAATGACCATCGTGATTACCCTTCTTATATTCGTTAACTTAAGTGTATTCGGAACGAAAAGTCAAGACTATAATTTAGAAATGAATTTTAACATCCCTCGAAATTTATCACACCTTTTAAAAACGTTCGTTTATTTTTCTATCCTTTTATTTTGATATCAAATATTCAATTTTATAACAGAAAAATAATTTCATATTATATTTTGAATTTTTCTTTTTCTATGATAATACGTAACCGGTCGTAACCGGCGTACCATATAGAATTAGATCTATGTCGACATTCGACCTAAATACGCTTTTAAGTTTACGCCAGCTATTGTGTGCCTTTGTATAAAAAATATTTCGTTCTAATATGGCAAAGTATCTAATTCGTACGTTCATACGTTTATATGGTGCAATTGTGTTCCTACGGTTAAGGTAAAGATTCGAACAGAATTTCATCGCCCTACGCTGTAAAGAAATGGCACACAATTTTGGCATTACCCAACACACACGGAGGTTTGATTTCAATTTAATAATAAATTTTGGTGTATTTACCAAGAACGACAAACAAAATCTCATTAATCATTGCATTCTTAACAAGAAGGGGTACTATTTTCAAAATGAGGAATTTATTTATTTTCAACTCGCTTTTAAACGTTATTCTAAAAAAAATTTTTAAATTTTTCATATTTTAATAAGGCTAAACTTCATTAAATTAAATTTTCAAATCAACCTGCCCGTTAAAACTTAAGCGAAAACAACAACAACACTACAAATTGTTGGAATTCCTCCAACATTATTTGTTGTTGTAAGTGGGTTAAGAAAAAACAAAACAAAAACAATACCAGCTACGCTAACTAAAGCTTCTTAATTCGGGATATGATATCGGTATTTAAAATTTAGGATTTCAAAATTCGGGGTTATAAAGTATTGGATTTTGAAGTTCAGAATATCGAAATTCGGGATTTATAAAAATTCGGGAATTTGACATTTTGGGATTTATTTTTAATAAAAAACAAAAAGTTTGTATCTTTCAAGGCGAGCGGCCTTGCTTAATTTCGCTGCAGTTGAGTTGCCATCCGTAATCGACCCATAGGTATTATGCCGTTTGTGAAAAGTAGTTATTTTCTTTCAGCGAAATCGGGTTGCTACAGTTTAATAACTCACGTATATCCTTAAATTTTCAAAAGTGCCGAAAGCAAAAAACTAGAATAAACATTTTATTATGCAAAAATGCTTAAACAAGTGTGCTCTTGGTACTTTATTGTTAGTTTTGGTGTTATTTTATTTATTTATTTATTTATTTTAATTTAATATAATTTAAATTATTAAAAACAACAAAAACGCGAAGTTTTTAAAATGATGATCTCAGTACGATTCCTATTAAAGCAACTTATTACAAAGTATTTTTGGGTTCCAGGGTAGAAGAAGAATCGACAACTACATATGTATCTGCAACATCTCATGTTTGATAGATCAATATAAGCCAAAAGTACCTAATTTAATTTATCCCAAAAGTATTTCAGTCCTCAAAAAAAACTCAGCAACTCTTAGCATTTGTAACCGTATAAAAGAATTCGAACTCTCTGGCGTTCTAATGTTGTGGGTTAAAGGCCCAAGAACAGGTAGAGCACAAAAATTGTAATGTGTCAAATATTTCCACTTAAAATACCCAATATTGTTAATCCCTATTACTTCCTTCTTTTATCTCAGTAGAAAAAGTTATCAAGTTGTTAAATGTCTTAACTTTTTATTCCCTGTCACTTTAAATAAATTGAATGCAAAAGATCTATTTTAAAATTAGTTTATCCAAACAAGTTTCTCTAAACCTACCTTGATGCTTTTACTTTCAACTGCCCTTTTTATCACACATATTTCCATCTCGAAACTTTTTATTCAAATAATAAAATTTCAATGTTAATTTTACATGTTGTAAAATATAAAGTAAACAAATAAATTTGGTTTAGAGAATTTGTTAACAATCTCGAATGTCATTGACTGTTTTCATTGCACTGCAAGTACCAACTTGATTGATGTCTTACAACAGCTGCCGTAAATCTTAAGCAGTTCATTGCCAATGTCTCCTTCGAATTCCACCAAACTCAAGGTTCTCTTAAGTTCTAGCAAAAAGTCAGCAGCCACTATCAACAATCATTTCATTACAATGTGATTGTTGCAAATATTTTTTATGCAAATTCGTGCAGGCACAAGTGTTGTGAATACAATTCTTGTTAGCAGGTTAAATTTATTTCAAGAATTTAAATATTTTTGTAAACTTTGCAAATAATTAAATTATTTTTAGAATAAAAATGGAAGGTAAAAAGCAGGAGATATTGAAAACGTATTGGCATTCACAATATCAGTTATTCCGAATTGACACAAGAGTTTTGAAACTCTAGAGTTTTTTATTTTTGCGGATAAAATATTTTATTTATCAATTTTTTTTTGGCAAAAATACAATAGACTAAATCGATCTACGAGTACATCTAGACCTTTTTAAATGCTCTAACCAGAAAAGATAAGGGTTTTATTATAAAACATAACGAGCGAGTCCTTACCGCAAAAAAGCTTAAGCGACAAAAACATAATTTTTGTTTTTGCTGTAAAATCGGTACCTTATGTGACCATGACATTTTAGAAGATGATAAAGTGTTGCCAATTAATTCATTTATTAATAATAAACGTAAATTGAAAATTATGTCGCTTAAGTTTTTTTTGCGGCAAGGGCTCGAAACGAGAGCTTAAAATTCGGTTAAAGTCCATAAGAACGACTCATGTTTCTATCCCATCGATTTTCTAACCTGTAATCCCAGATTCAATCCTTTGCATAGCAGGCTCACAAATTAACATCGGTGAAATGAAGTCAATGCGCTTAAATTTCCAGATATTGGGGCAACCCATGGAAGACGTGAAAAGCTTTTACTGTCTGGGAAGTATTATGTATATCCAAAAGTGGAGGAAGCAAGCAAGACATACAGAACAGGGGCCTAATTCTGGCAGTCGTGATCGAGTACTTTCTCCATTCGAAAGCCATTTTATTTCAGTCGTTACTTAACGAATCGAAATTTTTTTTCAGTACTGTGAAACTCAAATTAATGATTTATAACACTTGACCGAAATAATTAGATAATAAATTGCTTCCGAATCGAGAATTTACTCGATCACGACTGCCAGAATCAGGCCCCAGGCTTTGCAAGTTAAATTAGGCTTGCGACTCTCTCAATGAATTTTGGAGATCGCAAGATATATGAACGCACACCAAAGTCAGAGTATTTAGCAGCAACATGAAATGCTTTTCTATGCTTGTGAAACGTGGAATATATCGAGTCGCGAATGCAAGCATTTGTTAATTTGTGCATTATGCTGGGTACAAACAGCGCAATCTACATCAATGCAATCTCAAAATATCAAAACGTTTGGATGTTGATGAAATCTAGAATGAATAAAAATGAATTAAATTTGCTAGATTGCGCAAATGCATTGCATAGTGTTTACTCAGCATCAGGCGCATACTTAGAATATTATGACCAAACACGATTTTAAATCAAGATTTATTATTTTATTACTTTATTATTACTTTATTCGTCTTAAAGCGAATTTGCAGAGAGGGTTTATATGGTCGCTACATAAATTAGCCATGACATAAAAGCTACTATAAAACGGATCGTTGCCAAATTTGTATTTAGTATACATATACTAATGTTTGTAAGAACTTTAGGGCAATTAAAGCTATTTTCGGGAGTGGTATTTATATGGCTATTGCTCGCCATGTATAGACCGATATTAAAAAAAAATATGGAAAGACGAGAAAATGTTGTCTAACCACTATGATGAAAAGAAATATTACGGGTACAAAGACTATTCCGGATAGAAGTTTTCATGGGGCAATGTGAAATTGTGAATCGATTCGCACCATTTTCAATAGGTTTCGTCCTTATAAAATTGAAACGTATGTAACAAAAATCGTGAAATTATCTTCAAAATGTCGACCTGTACTTTGCTAGTCGATCGTATGGACGGACGGACGGCCATTGTTAGATCGACTAACAAAGCGATTGCTTCTCGATCGGTATACTTAAAGATGGGTCTAGCACCAATATGCACAAGAACATAGTCACTCCTCTACTACGGTGATGTCGATATAATTTACGTAAATGGCGGTATTTTGATCAGTGACAATAATATAATTTTTACATTTGTGGAAATATCTTTTAATTGTCTTTCATATCAGGGGGTTACTGGCTCGGGTCCTTAACAGGTTTTTTTTTGGGTAATAAAAATTATTTTTAACAACATAAGAAGAACATGCAAACACTTCATCCTTATAATGTGACCTAAGCCATCTACAACTTTTCGCTTTATACCACAAACCCAATTTTTAACTGCCACAAATTTGAAAAAGTTCGATAATTCATATTAATTTCAGCAAACCGTGATACAACTTAAATTTTAATTTAATATGAGTTCACGCATTTCAATTGGCTTAAGCCTTAAGTAGTTTAATTAACAGCACAAAGGAAAATCTTAAATAATGTAGCACCACACACATTTCAATAGATTTAATCCTGTAAAAGCATGAGATGTATGCACATTAATGCATTAAGTAGGAATTCTGCATGAGAATGCATTTTTTTTATATCAACAAATAACTACTTGTAGTTTTAAACATTGATTTGGTAACTAAATGCACGAAGAAAACATTTATTTCTACGTGCAACGAACATTCTCCAACAGCAGCAAAAGAAAAAACGAAAAATACTCATCCTTTAGGATCATGTTGCTGAGGCTCATTGCAACAAAATGTTGAAGACGTCAGTGACGGTCATGATGAGGCTGATGATAATAATAAAAGCGTGAATAACTTGCATACCAAAACAAACCAGAAAATATTGCAAAGCAAGCATTTTATAAACGGTTAAGACGAAATTTGTTATACCCTTCATTTGAAAAATTATAAATCTTAAAGGGCAAGAAAGAAAATTTACATTTCCTAAATCATAAATGAACAAGTAGGAAAGTATAGTCGCTAAAAAAGCTAAGGAAAGAAATTTAATTTCCCATATTTTCCCTTTTTGGTACTTTTTTTATCCCCACTAAAGTATCAAAAATTTCAATTTTGTAGTGGGAGGCCATAATTGAATACGTACATATGAATGAATGGAGAAAAATGTTTTGTAAAAAAAAAGTACCAAAATTAGTTACGATTTTTACCCCTATAACGTTCGAATTTGGAAAAAGTACCAAACTTTATTTTTTAGATAAGTTTCGCATGTGATTCAGCCTTTATTTCTATATTAACTGGTTTAAAAGATAGATAGGTGGACAAAAAAGTGCCAACATACAGGTTTTATCCGTTTACTCCCTTAAAGTGCCGAAGTTTAAAAAAGAACCAGACACTTTTCCGCTTATTTTTTTAAGCAAAATGGATTATTCATTTTTTATTGTATCTCTTTTAGTTTTGGAGATATACGGTAGCCGAAGTGGAATATTATGACATTTATAACGTAACGACGTCATCTCTTGTAATGGTTTTCGATATGAGTTACAGCCATACTTTTTTCTCACTATTCGAGAAACGCTGGAATATTTTGTTTCACATCTTCTCGATGTGAGTAGTTCTCACTAAAGTTACAGAATATGGGTACTGGTGCATAAAATAAAACGCATTGATATATTTTTGTAATTCAATTAAGAAAATCATGCATTTAAGAGTTAAAGCTATTGGAAATTTATTTATTTATTTATTTATTTATTTTTTTATTTTTTTATTTTTATTTAGTATTTACTATTCAAAAACAAGCGTTTTGGGGGTTTTAACTTTTTTAATTGTAAAATTTAGTAAACTTGTCTCAAGCAACAATTTTCCTCTGTAAAGCTTCATGTAGAGTGACTAAAATACAAATTTTTAACCACCAAATCCACAAGATACAATAATAAAAAAAAACTTAAGAAAATAAACACAACCAACATTATTTCCATGCCAAATTCCATACTTGTGTATACGACATGTGTTGAGAATTGTTGCAACAAATGTATGAACGTGTGTTGCACGCTCTTAAGCAACGAATGAATGAATGTTGAATTCAGTGTGTTATGATTAGGGCATGCATTCCCAAATTGGCGACTATGTTTTGAACTTGGGAAACATCTGATATGAGAATTGGAGAAATGGTTGGTGATAGTTAAAATGATTTGAAATTTTAATGAATTTGCAATTAATTTTCAAGAACCACTAAATCGCAATAGCGGGAAAAAACTAAACCTACTCCTTTTTGTATAAAAATTAACGCAATTTTAAACAATTTGTATTTGGCTTGTCTTCCATGTACAATTTTTGCCCAAAGTCAGTTCGCATACGTTTTAATACGAAGTCTATTGAAGGTGGTTACCCTTATACAAGAAAATCTCTGCTATAAGGCGGATGGCGAACTGGCTTAGGTATTTTCGCATATCGATGGATATATGAACATTTACTGATAGCAAGACTGCTACTGTATCAGCAGCGGGAGTCTATACAACATTGAGGTTAACTGCAGAGAGTGTCGGATGTCTTTAAATAAGATTGCGAAGCTTTTAAAAGTTATGCTAATTTGGCCACCAGAGCATGCGAACTGCTGGGACAACTAAATAGCAGATTATCTTGTCAAATGAAGTGGTCGTCTAGAAGACAGATTGGTTGACCAATTTGTTGCCTTTTCAATGGCTCACTTGTATAGCTCCGTATCCAGGGCATTGTGGGCTGGATGTGATGAAAGGAGAACATGCTCTCTTCGTCAATTCAGTAAAGAATCCACCTGCTCCGTTAACAGGACATTGTGGGCTGGCTGTGATCTCAGTGATAACTTTTCACTGGTCTGTATGCGAAAAGAATAGGTCTAGCATTAAAGACTACTGCAGAAGTTGGTCATGAAGAGACCTGTGTCAGTTGTAATTCAGAAATTTAGTGAGAGATATCTGGTAAAACCAGTGTTTGTCTGTTTGGATGATCCAACTTAGATAGAAATAAGATTGCTTCTTCTCTTCATTAGGAAGACGAATTGGTTAAGCAATGTTGAGGCGCCTATTGAGTAGCTGCTTTGTGGGATTGGCATTGGCGCTGGGTATCACAAAGGAACCACTGAGAACCCAAGAGACCCGTCTAATTGATAGCCGCCCAAAGAACTTAGCCTAACATATACAAACTTTTTTCCGAATAAGAGTCTTTGTAACCATAAACCATCTAATTCGTTATATTTTGTAAAAAAAAAATTGAAAAATAGTTTAATTTTTCATGTACCTGCACCAGAATTTCGATTTCAACAACTAGAATAAAAGTTTAAACCCTTAACTTTCAGAATTCAAAATTTAGGAATAATAAATATTTGCTTTTTGGGAATAAACATTTTAAAGTTGGGAATACGACGTGAGAACCCTGTATGAAGTTGTTGTTGGTGGAAATGCGTTCGCTGTTACTTCGTTGTTTGACCATTGAAAATTGCTTGTTTAGTTTGGTTGGTCGTTTAGTTGACTGGTTGTTTTTGTTTTTTTTATTCTTTTGGTAATCTTCGATGTGGTTTTTCTTTCTGGCTATTCCTGTTGATGATACGAATGGTGCTGATGTTTACCATGGCTTATTGTTGTTTTTGCTGTTGCCGTTGCTGTGGGTGTTGTTATTTTGTAACATTAAGAAAATTACATGATTATCCATTGATTTTTAACATCCTTAAGGCTTTTTATACTCGTAAAATCAAAAAACACAACAAACACGATAACAAATACAGCAACAAGAATAACAACAATAAAAATGAATAAAATAACAAGGGAATGAAAACAACGCAAACAATGCGAAATAACAAACTTAATTTTTTTTAAGAAAGAAAGAACATCAGTGACTTTTTCGGCGAGTCGATAGACTATCACCCCTATCGTGAATTAAAATTCCTTGGGAGTTGTTTCCCTTTCCCCATTATTACAATTGAATTAACATAGGAAAAATGGAAAAAGGGAAAAAAACTCCCAAGGAATTTTTATTCACGATAGGGATGTTTATCTCAAACTGAGCCGAACTTACACCAAAAAATATTTTATTAAATCATTCCATAAAGGTACATTTTAAAAGCTTAAATCGCATTTTGCCAAGTTTGATTTTTTCAGTAATTCTATACCACCATTTTCCGAAGAAAAAAATCTAAAACGTATTCATTTATTTATAAAATCGGTCGTTTTGTCAAGCTCGTGGCACCGTCTTGTTAAAATTTCATACAGTCCAGTTCATTATCTTCAATTGCATTCGTCATACGGCCAAAGCACTCTGAATTGACGGTAGCGGTCATTCAAATATTTTGGCAGTGCGCACATCGCGATGATGCACAGGCCTGACCGCATCTGTAATTGAGAACCTTAGAGCAAAATATTGGTATAATGGAGACAAAAGCTTTGATAAACCATACTGTAAAAACCGACTATAATTGCCAAAGATATAACGAAAAATTTTAAAAGGCAGTCCCTACTCGAGGCAAACACATTTTTTTCAAAGCTGCCTATCGAAAATAAATTATACATATTAGAGGGTGGACGAAAATATATTGACAAACGTATATATGTATAAGCTTTTCACCTGTTGTAAATGGTATTAGGACTACACTAGACTAAAATCTATTATAAAGGCCGTACAACTTTTCGCTAGTGTAACAGATTTTTTGAAAGATAATTGTCTGAGAGTTTGTCTACCAAAACGATGGCAAGACATTGAATTGAACAAAAGTTTAAGGTAAAATTTTTGTTCAAAAGAAAAATATACACACACACAAACATCGGAACGACACACAAAACTTTGGGACAACATGCATACACAACTCCTTCTTAATCCTTAAACTTACATCGCATAAATACAGTATTTGTAAAGATGGACAGACACATAAAGAACATGCCAGACAATTTTTAAGAAATATGTGTATTTTCGTGATTTATTTAAATTATAGTTTATATCAATTTATTATTGCTGTGTGTATTATTCGCAACCAAATAGACTCCCTTCATTCGTCTTGAGCCATTTTAGGACAACCAACTCATAAATAGTTGAAGTTTAAGTTCAATACGCGTATTTCTAGTGCCCATTATTAGTAATATTTCATTTTGGAGATCTAATAAATATATTGTTTTACTTTGTATGCGACGTAAATGCCATTGATCCAGTTTAAACTTAAGACTAACGCTAAATTAGGCTTTTAGCTTTAGAGAGGGAATTTGAAATTAAAAAATAAACAAACAAAAAAAAACAAACGCCTACACAGTTAATAGGCAACATTTTTTATTCTTGTGGCAGAACTAAATTATGTCACATTAATCTTTTGCGTTTAAAGGGATCTTGAGTGTTAGTTTATGAAATAAAAAGAAAATTTTATCATCAATGGAAATAAATAATTTAAAACATACGAGGGTTGGCTTATATTTAAATTAAATAATTATTTTACAGAATTTAATGTCAGTGTTACAAGTTTGAACAAAAACTTGATAATAGATTCATTATTTGAAAAATTGTCAGGAATTTCAGGGAGTACAGCGTTTTGTGTTTTTTTTAATTCTCGAAGAGCTTTAACATAAAAAAACATTTTTGGGTGATAAAACAACATACGAAAAAAAAGCCAGCAAAATAATTTTACACAAACAAAACATATACACAACACACACAAGCTGTTCGTGGTGCGATCGTGACATTTCTACCTTTTACAGAAACGCGTAACAATAAACACTTTGACAACACACACGAATTGTTTGTTAAAAAAAATATATAAAAAAAATTATATTAGCAGACTGTCAAAGCGCGCAAAAAGATGAGAGTTGCCTAACTTTTCGCTTCGCTCTGCGTTTAAAGTACTTTATGTGACATGTTTAGTATAAGTATGAATATTTCATCTTGGATGTCAAAGCGAATCTCTAACGCAACACGAAGCAAAAGTTTTATCTGGCATGCTCTTAAGGGTTGCGTTCGTCTACACAAATACTAAAGAAATATATATCGTTCCTGGGTATGTGAGCCGGACGCTAAATAATGTTCGGTTTATTTGCGAACACTGATTGTATTTTCACTTAAAGCTGAAGGTCCACTCCATGCGTTTATGCGTCTGTCCTTTTTATGCATCTGACAAAAAAGTAGAATCAGTGTAATTGTATATGACAAGTTACACAGAAAATCGCATAGAATGCATAGTTGTATCAACGCATGAAAGTAGGTTTACTTTCTACTTTTGTATCCATCGCATGTGTGGTGAAAAAAAGTCAGCTGTTATTGATGGCCATGGATGACAACCCTGCAAGAAACGAATGAGCGAGTAGTCACATTTTTCATTTTGGTGTTAAGAAAATGATTGGATAACTTGATTTCGGTAATTTTTTCCTATCATTTTCTTAACACCAAAATGAAAAATGTGACTACTCGCTCATTCGTTTCTTGTAGGGAAATCATATTTTATTTTCAACGTTATCGATAAATATGTTTGTGTGGTGGATTACTTTTTACTATTTTTTTTGCATTAAAAAAGATTTTGAATAAGAGAAAAAGCTTTCGTAATAAAGATTGTATATACTTTAAATAATAAAATACATTAAAATTAATTTTAAGCACAATTTTACCACGAAAAAAATTTGCCATTCTAGTTATCGATTACTTTTATGCTCTGAGTGTCATCTTTGTTGTGTTTGGTTTTTTTTAACTAATGCCATTAACTGGAAAACGAATATTTTTATAATAAAAGCTTACTCCTCTATGCATTCTTTGAAATAAATTCTATTAAAATATCAATTACACTTTCCATTTTTGGCAAAATTGTTTTTAATTGATAAACATATTAGCACAACAGCTGATAAAAAAAACAAATTTGGCGCATAAAACGCATGACATGTAACTTGAATTTAGAAACGCATAAAATGCACAAAAAGTATCATATGCATCTACGCATGGTGTTGACCTTCAGCTTAACTGTAGAATGCATAACTAAAAAATACCACACAAACGCATAACCAGGGTACCCGTGTACCCCATTGCAATTTTTAATCATTTAAAGTTTTACAAAAAATTATTTTAAATACCGTTTAATAAACATATAAACAAAATAATTTAATAAAAAAAATTATGCCAAAAACTATAAATGACGAACCCTAATTTCCTCTCCGTCGAACAAATAAACGCATATCCAGGGTACCCGTGTCACCCATTATAATTTTTAGTCATTTACAGCCGTATTCATAATGAAAAATTTGGCATGTAACTAACACAAAGTTTATTTATAAAACACTTACCAAACTCTGGCTAAGGATTTGCTAAACTCTTGTTAACGAGCTGCCAACAAACATTTGCCAACTTGTGAAACCAGCTGTTTATTGTTAAACAATTTGGTTGGTTCTATTTAAATTACTGTTTTATTTTATTTTTCTATCTTTTTTTTTATTTTAGTTTAATTTTAAAAATTTTTTAAAATTGTTATATGTTATATAAAAAAAATTACAAAACCAGCGATGATTAATGCAAACGTGTTGTGGCAACGTATGTTGCATCATTAAAATTCAGAGTTGTCATCTTTGGAAGCTAATAGTTATGGAACCGCTGAACCGAATTACACAAATGGCCAATAAAACGACTCAAAAAGACTTGAATTTCCTAGATCCGATATTTCAATACTCTCTTAGTATTGGTTTTTCAGCTAGAAACTTTTAAAGTTGCTAGTGGACACACGGTTATCCGGTTATGCATTCTACGGTTAAACGAAAATCATTTCAATATCTAAAATACAAGTCTTTAAATACGTGGTTCTTAATGAAAAACTCTTTAATTTTACTGCTAACAAATACTTATCTTATGAATGCTGGGTATTGACAGATAATTTGTTACAAGTTTCTTTTAAAATACCAATACCAGTTGTTTTGTTGGTCGGTTCGTAATTGACAATAGGTCCAACATAAATTATTTGTGGTGTTGGTTGTTATGTGAACTGGCCCGTTGCATCTATATTCTAACTTCTTTAACTATAATCTTCGTTAAATTGAAAATTTGGCATTAAGTTTTGCAGAAATTTATATAAACAAGTTAGCAAGTTGCTGCGGATTATTCGAACATGTTGGAGTTGCACTTAAACATTCTGCATTATCTCAGTGTTGTGTTATGAACACAACTTCAGTTATATTGTTAAGATCAAGGTCGTAATTTATAAACATTAAAGCAACACAAATTCTTACTTCTCATTCAACGAGTACGCGAAGTACTCCTCCTGCCAATTAATTTGGATTTGGCTTTATTTCCAGTCTCAATTGCTGATATTAAACAGTTAAAAACAAATTAATGTTTTTTTTTAATATTCAAACAAGTGCTTTTAAAAGCATTTATCTATTTATATTAAAATGTGTTTGCATTACATATTTATTTATTAGCAAAAATCTCTATAAAAAAATTAAGTGCAACAAATTGTTGATGTATCTGTACCGTAAGCAAGCGGCAGCACATGGATATAATTCTCCAATTTTGTGTATCGCTGTAATGATTAGCAGTGGTTTGCATTTAGTTCCATCAGTTAAAAACAAGATTAGTTTGATGTCATTTATTTAGACTAGACAAAATGAATTTGTTTTGTTTGGCTGCGATCAGACAAATCGGCAACACAAACATTGCCTTTTAAAGCATGTTTAAGTAGATGAAAAGATTTAATGTTTTAATTTATTGTACAAAAACATATTTAAAAACAAGAAAGATTGCTTTACTGAATCTTATATGTATACTCTTCATCATTGCAGGTTGTAGAAAAGGCCCACATAAATTATTTGAAAGTTAAACCCACAATAAAAAACAAATGGGTATATAAAATGTTTGTTACTATTCGTCGCACAATTTGAATAGTGTTGTAAGACTACATGAGAGGAAATACACTCCAGACAGTTCTTTTTTCTTTCAAACCCTTTCAATACAGTACCATCTTTTTGCCTATACTCCTAGTATTTAAAAATAACCGACTGGCCGACGACATAAATTTGTGATGTTTACTTGTCTGTCGTATTCCTGCAGATAACCAGTAACGAGTATTTAACTGGAAATCTAATATATATGGCCTCACCAGAAACCATCTCTGACTTACACCCAAATTTAGTTAAAGCCGTATGACACTACATGTTTAATGCATTGCTCAAGTTTTGGTGAACAGTGCAAATATAATGTAACAGAAACATTTACCAGGTGCAAAGAGTTCAGCTGTATTAAGATAATTAGCAAACTGTCAAACATTGTAAAAAGTTGTCAATAAAAAATTAAGTTATGTCAAAAAAATTTAAAATTGTTCAATAAAATTTACATTTCAAGCTCGAAATATTAAAAGTGTTGCTGAATCAGCGGTTTAGGGCCAGATTCAGAGATTTGCCGCTTTTTGTTTGTTTTGTTTTTATGTTTCTAATAAAAAAAAAGTTGACAACATTTAATTAAATAAACCAAATCATAACAAAAGAAAAACTGAAAAAAATTTTTGTTTACATTTTTTATAGTTTGCTCTTTCCAACATTTAGTTTTACTCGTCAAGTCATGAGTTTTTAGGAGAGTGGGAAAAGAATGGCGTTCTCTTTACCCTTCTCTCCTATACGGTCTAGACTTGAGGAGTCTAACTTGACGCTCAAGACTTGAGGAGTCTAACTTGACATGTGTGAACCGGCACTTACTGGTTCTTTCTATCAATTCAATGAATTACTTAAGTAATGGTTTAACCAATAACAAATTATTTCCAACTTTTGGTTAACCATTAGTTAAACTGTAAAATTAAATTGATAAACTACTATGTAGTTAGACAGCAGCTCTTCCGTTAAAAATTATTATTAGCATTTGTTTTTTTTTTTTTTTTTTTTTTAGAAAATTACTACTATAAATTGTATTTGGCAGCGTCAGGCATATTATTTTTCTTTAGCAGTAACACGTTTTGGGTTTTCTATAACATTTAGTTGAAATTTGGTAATTTGATAGAGTTGCCAATATTTTGATTAGATAAAAAAATTTTAATTAACCAATATACTGTAATAATGATATGTTGTTAACCAATAGTTATAATTTTAGTTAACTAGTAATTAACTAATGACTTGAAATTTAGGCCTTAATCGTTTTTTCAATTGAGCCGGCTTTTTAAAAGTCCTTACGAGTTTAATATCCCAAGAGCTGCCATCACTGATTTGACGTTCACAATTTTTCGTCAAGTGCCAGTTTTTGACTGAGTACTTAGTGCTGGTTCACACTTTTCAAGTTTTAGCCGTCAAGTCTTGAGTTTGTTGGGGAGAGAGGAAATAAATAGCATCCTATTTTCCCTTTTATCCTAAAAGCTCAAGACTAGCACTTAGTACCGGTTCACACACGTTAAGTTTGACTCGTCAAGTCTTGAGCTTTTAGGAAAGAAGGAAAGAGAATGCCATTTATTTTCCACTCTCTTCTAAAAGCTCTTGACGGTTAACACTTGAAGAGTGTGAACCAACACTTACACATTTTTACTGCAGAATTTTTTTAGTAAAACAAAAAAAATATGTTTCAAAAGGTAAGCAAACAAAAGTAACGAACAAATTGTAAAAAAGTTGTTTAATAAGAGAAAAGTTGGAATAAAAATGAAACAAAAACAAAAAATTAATATATATTAATTAATTAAACTTGTTTGTAAAGCATTCATATGGCTTAATAATACCAACCAGCGTTTAAAAAACTGCAGTCATATTTGTCATTGGCCAAAAAAAACTGTTAATTTTACTTCTGATTCATTAAATATAAGCAGTTGCTGTCAAACCAAATCAAAAATCGAAAAGTTGTACACCAACGCGTATCTTAATTTTTCTGCACAAAATCATCTACATGAAACAGCCTGAACATCTATATGTAAAACTTAATTTCTCAAATATCGAAAGTAGTACTTAAAATAAACCAAAAGTAAAATTCACAAGTAAGAGTGCTATATTCGGCTGTGCCGAATCTTATATACCCTTCACCATTTTGCGAGCAGAATACATAGCAATTAGACAAAAACTTAATAAAACTGGTAATTTTTTTTTTAAATAAGAGACAACTGGTTTTGAACTTCGCTTTTCATTAGGGCCCAGAATATATATACTTTATAGGGTGTAGGATCAATATTGTAGAAATTACAGTTATACATATATACCATTTTAACCTTCGGTGAAGGGTATAAAAAGAGTAATTTTCGGGAAGTTAGGGGTCTAATCACCCCTGCATACGATAGACACTGGCGTATCGAATGAAAACTCGATAAATGTAATGTCGAGTTACTCGATGTCGAATGGTATTATTTCAAATTCAATACATTTCATTCGATATCGAGTTTCAAGATACCAAAATAAATAATTTCGATGGATTTTGCTCGATATCGTATGCGGTGATTAGACCCCAGTATTTCGGTTATAAATCATACAAATTTCCGACATTTTGGTATATAAGTCATATCCATAGGACGTAAAGCAGCCCTAAAATTTAGGTTTTTATAAAAATGTTGATGTTTTTTAGCCCATTTTTTGAGTATTTTGCTCATAAATTACCCATTATCTAACCGATTTGATAGTTTTATATACCGACGTGTTAAGGAAGAATTTTACCATTTACTTAAGTTATATTCGTATATAAACATTTATATAAACTTGTAAATATATATTTTAACAAATTTAATTATAAAAAAGAGTAATTTTTGGGGATTCAGTATTTCGGTTATAACTCAGCCATTTTTTAACCGATTTGGCAGATTTATATACCGACGTGTTGAAGAAGAAATTTACCATTTACTTTAGTTATAAAGCTTGGACTCGGGGAGATCTATGGTTCCCGAAAGTGGGTATTTTAAAAAAAATTAATTTTGGTCATAACTTTTTTGTATCTGAACCGATTTTCCCGAGTTTTTTATAAAATATGTTCTACTAAAAATTTATTTTGATATATAAGTCATATTCATAGGACATATAGCAGCCCTAAAATTTAGGTTTTTATACAATTTTTAATTTTTTTTGTATGGGAGGTACCACGCCCACTTCTCCAATCCCGCCCACATTTTGTAGGATGGTGTGTATTGGCAACCTAAATGTGTGTACCTAATTTGGAAACTTGGGCTTTTGCCGTTCCCCAGATATACAGCAAAAAGTAATAAAAATACAACAAACACAAGGGATTTTTGGAAAAAATTAGAGGTAGTCGTGGTTTTTTGGTCATATCTCAGCAATTTGTGGACCAATCTGGCTGAATTTCAATAGCAAAATTATAATAAGAATACCTGACATAAAGATACCCCAACCAAGTCCCCATCATATCTGGGGGCTTCGGAAAACCCATTTTAACAGACAGAAGGACAGACGGACAACCGGATTTGAACTTCGCTTTTCATAAGGACCCAGAATATATATACTTTATAGGGTGTAGGATCCATATTGTAGAAATTACAAACGGAATGACAAAGTTATACATATATACCCTTTCTACCTTCGGTGAAGGGTATAAAAAGAGATTTGTATTATGATTGATTAACTTACCCGTTTTACACCTTGAAATGTAAAACACCGGCATCATTTCCGATATGGTGTTTACTTTAAAATCTTACAGCCATATTCATAAAAAGTTCTTATTTTAAGCTTATAGCATGTTATAACTATCACACGCTTTTTGTCTAATAAACCTACTACAAAAATTTGTTTTCATAAACGTACATTAACAGTTTTATTACTATTAACAGTTTGTGGCGATTTTGTGTTTAAATATGGCAACTTTCTTTATATTTTGCTGCCATTTTATTGCTAGTGATGCATGAAACTTCTATTCGGTTCACATGATATTCTATATTAAATTGTTTTTTATAGTTTTTTTTTAATTGTAGAACTTAAAAATTATTCTTATCAAATAAAACTACATTTTATTTTAGTTTCTGAACAAAATCTTGCAGAAAGGTGTCATAAACACTTTTGTTTGAACCTTTTTTAAATATACGATAAGAAAGTATTCGAATAAAAAGTTTGTTTACTTTTTATTAACATCACTATTATTATGATTTATTTATTCTATTTTTTTCAATATTTTTGAACAATAATTCGTTAGTTTAAACAAAAAAAAAGTAGTTTGAGTAATTTAATAAGTTATCAACGATAATATCTGCATTTGCCCCTGAACATATTCTTTTAAATCATATGTATAAAAATGTTTTAAATAATTAACCATATAACTTTAAATTGGTTGTCTAAAATAAAAAAAAATTTAGTTAAATGTATTTAACATGTCCACATTAATAAATAAAACATTTTTTTCATTTTTTTCGAACATATTTCACAAAAATAATATCATAAAATGCAGACAGACACTTATCAAATTTTCATTTTATTTTTGGTTTAAAGAAGGGTAAATCGAACAATAAATTTTCTTACTTTATGAATGGTTTATTAAAGGTTTAATAGACTATTTTTCGTTTATGAATACAACTTTAGCAATTTTGCCTTATATTTGGTTAATTAACCATTAAAAAATTTTTATGAATACGGCTGTTAGTCTCCATATATTATTGAAAATATAAACTGAATGAGAAGCAAGAGTTCTCAATTTTACTTTTTAAAACAGAAAATAATGTGTTTTCGTCTTGTTCTGCCGTTTTTGTTATTTTTTCACACAACAAGCAAATCATTATTTAACTACTTGTGTGGTGTTGTTGTAGTAGTCTACAACAAACTTTGATCAATTAAATGCGATTACAACGCTCACTTTGGAATTTTACTCTCAGAGTGACACTACAAACGAAAAGTTTAATATTTTTTTTTTTGCTTGGTTTAAGAAGTTTGTACATATTTCAAGAAATTCCGGGATTTATTTTCAAAAGTTATCCCATTTAGGATTGTTTCAAGCACTTTTTAGTGTTATACGTATGTACTTGAATTTTTGAGTACGATTCGTACTTAAAGATGGTATAAAAAACTGAATTTCTCACGAGTGTCTTTTTCTTTCTGTGTATTAACTTAAAAAAAATCTAAAATCTTTTCTGTAAGCAAAAAGTATGATTCAATAAGTAATGCAACGTTTAGTTGTTCGCAGGGTTAATCCCCAAACTAAGTATGAGGTTTTTGAGGTGGGATATTCAGATACCGAAATAATGAATAATCTTAAGCATTTAATGTATTTCAATAATTGAATAAAGCCTCGCTAAACTTTCTAAATTTCGCACTGTGAAGCATGTAAAATTTACCACAAACATAAAAAATCGCAAACTTCTTTTTCCAACTAGATCACTAATCAAGTAAAACTTTTGCTTATGTAATAAAATGTATACAAATTTTACTTTGTTTGATTGGAAATGGCAGGCCTAAAATATATTGTTTCACATTTTTTCGTTCCAAAAAAAAATCGTCTGAAAACCACTATTTTGGTTTTTGGAAAGATCCAAATTTATTATGCCAAAGTGTATCCTCGTTATCACTACAAACAAATCACAACATGAGTTACATAAATTATTACGTAATGCCCTATTAAACTAATCACCAATCTCTCCTAATAAAATAATCTCGTAAACTTAAAAAATAAATAAGAACTGACAAATTTTGTTCCACCTTTAATAAGTAAAAAGTATAAAAGACCGTTATTTAATTTCAAGAAGATTATCGAACGTTGATTGGTAATTAAAAAACGATAACGTGCAAAATCGCACCAACATCTTTCAATTCTCTGCATACATACAGAATCACTAGAACTCCTCAATGATCACCTGACACACTAAGAACCCCTATGGACCAGTATCCAAAAACTTGTTTCGTTGCTCCACTAAATCACTGTTAATGATTATTGACGGTTCTTGGTGCGAACTGGTTTAAAAATCATCACAAACATTATCATTATCATCATTAGCAGGCAATTGAAATAATTCCATTAGAAGGAAAAAAAAAGAAACAATACTTTTCCTTTTAATTTACTAAAATTAAATGTGTGATTGCATCTTGGCAAGACTGATTTTGTTGCAATTAAATAATTGTATGTGTGTCATTTTGTCAATAAAATCTATTTTGTACACCCTTTACCAAAACAAGCGGTTAATGGGCAAATGTTGAGTTTTTCGTTCCATGAGTAGCATTTCGATTAAGACCCGATAAAGCTTATATATGTACATACTTATACATATGTATATCTGTGTATATATTTTGGGTCCTTGCGTGAGTGGTTCTTAAAAAACGGACACACCAACTAAGATAGGCGATAACTCCATTAATTTACGCAATACTCTATTAAGAATGATAATGACAATTTTTTTGCTTAAACCAACGACAGGTTAGTCGATAATTTTAAGCTTATAATATTTTATAAAGGCTACTCTGACAGATGTAAGATCCATTTGTAATTGCAAATATCTGTCAAAATTAACAAATACAAAAGGTTTTTAATTTTTGCTTGCACACGTTCTTTTTTGGTTTCATCTGACAAAACCTAAAAACATTCACAATAGAAAATTATAACTGATTTAAATGGCATGCAAAATATCTGATGACAGATGGCTTGTCAGTTTAAAACAGTGATCGAAAATAAACACTAAATATCGCTTCTTAGTGTTCGGTTCAGTAGATTTGTGGATTACACAAACGCTAATAATCATTAGCAGGCAATTGAAATAATTCCATTAGAAGGAAAAGAAAGAAACGATACTTTTCCTTTTAATTTACTAAAATTAAATGTGTGATTGCATCTTGGCAAGACTGATTTTGTTGCAATTAAATAATTGTATGTGTGTCATTTTGTCAATAAAATCTATTTTGTACACCCTTTACCAAAACAAGCGGTTAATGGGCAAATGTTGAGTTTTTCGTTCCATGAGTAGCATTTCGATTAAGACCCGATAAAGCTTATATATGTACATACTTATACATATGTATATCTGTGTATATATTTTGGGTCCTTGCGTGAGTGGTTCTTAAAAAACGGACACACCAACTAAGATAGGCGATAACTCCATTAATTTACGCAATACTCTATTAAGAATGATAAAGACAATTTTTTTGCTTAAACCAACGACAGGTTAGTCGATAATTTTAAGCTTATAATATTTTATAAAGGCTACTCTGACAGATGTAAGATCCATTTGTAATTGCAAATATCTGTCAAAATTAACAAATACAAAAGGTTTTTAATTTTTGCTTGCACACGTTCTTTTTTGGTTTCATCTGACAAAACCTAAAAACATTCACAATAGCAAATTATAACTGATTTAAATGGCATGCAAAATATCTGATGACAGATGGCTTGTCAGTTTAAAACAGTGATCGAAAATAAACACTAAATATCGCTTCTTAGTGTTCGGTTCAGTAGATTTGTGGATTACACAAACGCTAATAGTGTTAATTTGTTAATTTGCTATTTGTAATAAGAATATTTTTAATACCTCAAAAACAACTCTTTTTTTTATTAAAATTATAATTATACCCATGGGCATGGGAATTGGTACCCCCCATAGGATGCCAATATTAAATATCGCATATCTTAAGAGCCGCTGCACGCATTTTGTTGAACTTTTGGTAGTAGGATCTCCTGAGCCCCAAAATTGAAATAAAATAGCAGCAGGGTAAGTGGTACCCCCCCCCCCATAGGATGCCAATGTTTAATATCGCATATCTTAAGAACCGTTATAGTGAGAATGTTCAAACGTTGTAGAAGTCACTCTTATGGTATACTACACTTTTGAAAATAATAATAAAGCGGGTAGGTGCAGTGGTAATACCTCCCATAGGATGCATATATTAAATATCGTTCAACTTAAGAACTATTAAAGGGAGAGTCTTCAAACGTGGTTAAAGCTACTACTATGGTAAACTATAAATTTCAACATAAAAATGGGAGGGGTAGACAGAGGAGGAGCACTTATGTTTTCGATAGGGGCAGGGGAAGTGGAACCCACCATAAGATGCCAATATTAAGTATTGCATATGTTAAGAGCCGCTGTATCCATTTTCTTGAATTTTTTTCAGTAACATCTTCTGAGCCGCAAAATTGAAATAATATAGCAGCAGGGGAAATGGCACCCCATAGGACGCTAATGTTAAATATTGCATATCTTAAGAACTGTTATATTGAGAAAGTTCACACTTGGTAGGAGTCACTCTTATAGTAAACAGCACATTTGAAAACAAAAATTAAGGGGGAAGGCGCAGCTGGAGCAATGCCCCCATATGATGTTTATATTAAGGGTGAGACCTTTTCTAATATCGCGTAACTGAAGAACTATCTTAGCTAGAGTCTTCAAACGTGGTTAAAGCCACTATTATAGTGAACTATAAATTTTTTAAATAATAATCGGTGGGGAAGAGGAAGGAAGAGCAGTACCTCCCATAGAACGAAATTTTTAAATTCCGAATATCTGAATAACTAATCAAAATTAAGGGGTAAGGTGCAGGAGGAGCAATCAATAAAATGTTGTTCCCTATAGACTTCTAAACTACAGAGCCGATTTTCCCAAAATGTTCATCGTAATTTTCTGAAAACCCGGTACTTAACATAGGCAATTAATATTTTATAATTTTTAAGTGGGTGTGGTACCTCTCACACAACGACAATAAAGATTTCTTCATAGTTGGAGTACTGTTACAGTGAAGGTGTTCCAATTTTTTACAAATAGCTTAGATTAAAATACATTACATTAAAATAATCTTCCAAAAGTAGGTTCAATATGAAAAGTAGTCATGGCACCTCCCATACGAATACATAAGATTTCTGTATACATATCAGTAGAACGGGTACTGTAAAAGCATTAAAATTTGGTGCAAGATACTTTGTTATCAATACACGAGATCTCATTTTAAAAAAAATGTACTATTTGTATTTCGATGGGGTAGCAAAGCGCACCGGGTTAAGCTAGTTTAATAGTATATGTATAAACAAATGTACACTAAAACTAGAATAATATTAAATTGTACTTAATACGTCATCAGAGCCAAATTGTTCTATTGAAGATCGAATAGTACCAAAGATAGAACAATAGAATCAATATTGCCAACCCTGGTTCTCATATGAAGTCTTTGGTTGCTTTTTCTTTCAGTTCTTAGTAAAGGGTATCTAAGATTCGACAAAACCAAATATATCATTCTAATTTGTATTAAGAAATTTTTTTATTATTAAGAAGATTAACTGCCTGTTTTTAGAAAACGTAAGCAAGTGAGTGAGTGAGAAATTATATTGAAAACAACAATAAAAAACGAAAATTTGTTTTTGTTTTCAATATAATTTCTCACTCACTCACTTGCTTACGTTTTCTAAAAACAGGCAGTAAATACAACATCTTAACTGTTGAAATTATTAACTGTAAATTTAACGACATAAAAAAACTACAATTTAATCCTTTTTAGAAAAATCAGTTTCAAAAAATCAAATTGTCTTAAGTTGTCCAAACATTCTATTAAGTGTTAATAATTAGACTAAAAGATTGCACATGTGAAGATTTCTACTCAACCGCAACAAAAAAAAAGTTATGGAATTTGTTTGTTTTTTATCAGTTCCTTTCAAGCTATTAAAAATTTAAAAAAAATACGTTATCAAGAATAAAAATTGGGAATTAAGCACGACAAACGAAATCTTGTTAATTAAAAATACGTAATTTTTAGATTCGTTCTCGTAAGTTTTCTAATGTTCAATAAACCGTATGTAGACGGAAGAATTGCATCCACAATGAGACCTGTCAGAAGGTCTTGCTTTCTCTTGATTTACAAAAATTTTCAATACTCGTCAAGAATCAAGAAAAAATATATTTTTTCAAGATTTTTTAAAGGCTAACCAAAAAGCCCGTTATTATTTTTCGTTTGTTTTAGTGTAAGTGTAAAACCCATAACTTAATCGCCGGCAGTAAGTCCCAGTTATCACGATGCAAGTCTAAATTCACAGGCGAGACAGACAAAGGGAAAATAAACTATTCTATGCTCGATGTACTCTTCAAAAACGTTTTATGTATTTCGTACATTAAAAAGTAATATTTTTGCAATAAGACTCGCATTGTGTGAATGCCAATGAAATTTTAAAGAAAAAAATGTGATAAGCTTATCAATAAAACTTGCATCGTGAGAACTGGGTATTGGCAAGTTTTTAATTGTCAACAGTTCTTTTCAAAATCAAGATTTTTTTTAGTTAATGTCAGGAATTTTGCAAATTTAAAACTGGAAATCCTATCCTCAATGCACTGTATCTCTTCGCACACATAGCGAATTCAACTACAGATGGTGTCGAAACTGCAACAAACCCAAAAGACCGGAAACGACATAGGATTGTTTGCATTGCATTGTTATTGCTTACGGCTCGAAATGTCCACCATTCCCTATTTGTTGTCTATACGAGACAATTTTTATCATAATAAACGTTTAACAAAACATTAACAAATCAAAACAAATTGGTTTGAACTGTCAATATCATATGGCGTTTCGACACTAGTTGAATTCGCCTTGGACAGTCCCTTTGAATATTAAATTTCCTATTTTTGCAGAAGTCGATTTTTAGCAAACAAAAAAAAATTAAAACATACATAAAAAATGAAATGAAAATTAATATAAAATGCGCAAATAATAAAGAAAACAACAAATACATATTATTGTTGATCTCTTGGCACTGCCAAAGTTTTATTAAAAAATATCTTCCATTTATTTATTTAGCTGTTCGACAGCAAGATTATTGTTATTTTTATTTTAAAATTTTTTTTCAGAAAAATATTATTTCCATAAAAAAACAAACGAATTAAAACAAATAAGAAAAAATATTGAGAAAGTTTTAAATGCGTAAATAATAAAACATAAAAATAATTAAAAATAATTAAAGCAACAGAAAATTCATCTGTTAACCAGAATTTTAAGCAATTTTTATTTACAAACAGATCAATACCGAAATTAAAAAAAAGCTCTAAAACGGATAATTATACTGTTTCTGTTTCTTTTGTCGAACAAGAAAAATCGTGCAATTGAATATTTACGGTTTCCCTGATCATAAGTTTGTATGTATGAGTACGCACGCTTTTGTTAGTAGGATATGACAGGACATCTCAAAAAGCATTACAGATAAAATTAAAGACTGCAAATTCCATTGTTTTTTTACATTCATTAAAATGTTTAGTTTTTTTAGTGCAAATAGTGAAAATCTTGTGAAAAGTATTTAAAAAACAATATTTTTAACTAAAAAAAAAAGAAAAAACTAAAAAAAGGATAAAAACTACACAAGTTAAATGTACGGGAATCATTCGATTATGAAATTTTATAAGATGCGTGTTCCCTTTGCTTAAGATCAGGGCTGCCAGACTTGGGGATTTATCCCCAAAGTTGGGAATTTCATGCGAGCAAAAAGGGCAAAGAAAGTCATTTTTGGATTGGGAATTTGTTCGGGGATTAAAAAAAATTCAGGGATTTTTTGGGGATTTTATACATTTTATATAAATTTTCCCTTCTTTTATTATTTACGCTTATTTTTCTTTGTTTCGTACATAGAAAATAAAAAAAGTAGCAAAACTTTTACCTAAATGTAAAGGGTCGTTTCCTGAAACGCAAAAGGCCCAAACTAACAAAAATTAAAAATCAACGTTTTCATTGATTCTGATGTAATGCATCAACACAAATGTCAACAAAAAAATTTTGGATTCTTTCGACTAAAATTTGCGATTTTATTATTATCAAAAAACAAAAGGCCATATCTACAAAAGATACTATAGTAAACGCTAAAAGGCCTAACTGACAGTTTGCATAATATGCAGCATGGTAAATTGTCAAAACAACTGGAAAATAAAATAAAATTTAATTATAAACAGTTTAAGGCGATTTATTAATTTATCATTTGGAATAGTTTTTGCTTCTGCTGTGAAATTTTCAAAATGAATGATATGGCTTTTTGCATATTAGGTGACGAAATATAAAAGACTATATAATAAAGTTTGGGAAAAAAAATACTTGGCTATTGGTAAGTATGTACTTAAAACTTCGAAGTATTAAATATATGACGGATATTGTTGATTTTAAGGATGGCTAAAACCGACTGAACAAGCTTCAAATTCTTATAAATTGGCTCATATGGCATATAGTATGTATTGCTCTGTTTAAGTTCATCAAATTTAATTTTCAATAAATTATTTTTATGAAGAAAGGAATTTTACAACATGAAATTAATTAAAATTTATTGATAATTTTTCATTCTTGACTGACCTGAGGCTAGAACACAGGCGTTTTTACGGACAGGTTACCCTTACATGTTTCGATTGCAGTCACTTAATCTCTTTAGAAAAGTTGAAATATTTAATTAAAATATAAAATTTGATGAGAAAAAAAACAAAAGAAAATATTATCTTTTTTAGACTATGATTTTTAGTTTAGGGATTTTTTTTTAATTTTTTGGGGCACGAGCTTTTGGTCTTCGAAGACCCCTATTGAAATTTGATGGAACAAATATTCGTAGAACATTTTAACCCTCTAAAGTGCCGTTTATGTATACTTTTGGGTGAAAGTTGGGGAAAAGAGGTCAAAAATTACCCATTAAAATGGGATTTAGGGTCATTATTACAACTTGCCAATAGTTAAAAGTCGGATTTTGTTGGACCGATAAATAGCTTAGCATTATTACAACTTCCATTTTTTATTGCTGTTATTTTCAATAATAATAATACTCAATAGATGAAAAAATAATAAATGAAGGTTTTATAATGCAAAGCTATTTGTCGGTCCGACAAAATCCGACTTTTAACTATTGGCAAGTTGTAATAATGGATCTTAGAGGGTTAATATATTCTATGAAAAAAAATCGCCATACAATACTTCTATAGTCATCTGAAATAGTTTTTATATCAGAAGAACATTAAGTATATTTTATTCCACAACACCTTTTCAAAAAATTCAAAAACTTGAGGGGCCGAAATTTCGGAAAGCTAACTTTTCAAACCCCTTTCGCAGATTTGCTCACCCAGTAGTCAAGTTTCTTTTCGCATTGCAACTATTGAGGCTGGTTTTTTTGTTGCACAGTGTTATTTGTGTATGAAGTTTTGTTTTCTGAGTGGCAAAACAAACACTTTATTATGTAAATCTAACGAGTGGTTTTTTTTCTCAGATGTTAAATAATTATAGCAACATTTTGCTATAAATACCAAAGCTATTGGAAAAGACTCATAAGTTCAATCAAAAAAATTCATCGAATATCATTTTGGAACTGAGTGCTGAAAAAAATGAACATTTTGACAATTTGTGGGCTTATCTTAATTACGGCTTTGTCCCAAGGTCAAATCGGTGATAGAAATTTTATACAACGATGGGGATGATTCATCATTTGCAGAAAAGAAAATAATCATACAATATGTATTAAATATAGTTTCATACACTTTTGAACCTAATAAAAATATTTTATTAAAACTAAATTTATACCAAGTAGTTTTGTTAAACATCTTAAACATTTTATTAGTCGTAAGATATAATTAATCACCCCTATCGTGGATAAAAATTCCTTGGGAGTTGTTTCCCTTTTTCCATTTTTCCTATGTTAATTCAATTGTATAAATGGGAAAAGAAAAAAAAAACTCCCAAGGAATTTTTATTCACGATAGGGGTGATTAATTTTATATAATTATAATTATTGACTATTTCACCAATTTATTTAAATATCAATTTATATTTAAAATTTGTTTTTCATGTCGAATAAAAATTTATATTTGAATAGAATTGGTGAAAAAAATAAGGAATACTGTTCTCGAATATTTGCAAACGGTTTCTTTATTTAAAATGTGTGTGATCGCGAAAAAATTTTTGCTCTATTATGAACACCAGTAAAATTGTTGCTGCCTATTGTGAACGGAGCTTAGTTTTTATAAAAAGCAAAACGTCCTTTTAATGAAAATTTCATTAGGTTATTGTGCCTATCATAGCTGCATTTTCCAATTTTTTATGAATTTTTAAAAACAAAAAATTCGAAATTTTGAAAAAAATATGTTTTTTAAACGACCGCGCATATTAGAAAAAACCTTTCTTAAAGGAATTTTATTGCAGAATTTCGGTTTTTTTAGTAATTTCAAAAGACAACCATTTTTAAGTTACGCGAATATATGTTGTGCAACCCCCTCCATTTTCGAAAAAACGGTATGTCTCGAAAACAAGAGCTAACCTAATAAAAAGCACCTTTGGATTCAGCATACCCGAATTATGTTCAAGTGCCCAGCTTGTCTAGAAAAATGTGTCAATTTCGAGCACAGTGTTATCAGCCATATTTTTGTACTTTCAACGATTCATAAGTGCGATTTTAAAATTTCCCAATCTGATAAGAGCTTGTGAATAACCTGCATATTTATCTTCCATTGGACTTTAACGTAGCTCAACTTATTTTTCAAAGCATACAAAAGCCCACAAATATTTTTTTTCTTTTAATTGTCATTTGTTGCTTATGGGCTCTTCATTTCGCATTTTAAGCCTGAGCCATTTGTCAGTGTTTATTAATGTAATTGCTACAAAACTTCCACTTTCATTAAATTAACTTTAATCCTCATTGCACAGCAATGCAAAACTTACTCGTACTGGCATCAAGTGTCACACTCTTTTCATGTTCTTATGAGTTGAAGAAAGGAAACCAGTTCATGTGGTCACAAGTCAACACATGCAACTTTTAAAGACGGCATTGGCGATGTACGGAAACTTTGTAAAGAATTTTAGTACTGGTTTGGAGCTGTATTACAATTATTCTTCTGTTCACATCACATCTTGGGCGCATTAACTGTGTAGAACATGTAAATGCCAAACGCTTTAATAACATTTTAGGTCCTCAGCATGGACAGGGCCCTTTAAATAAATATTGATGAGCTTATCCACAAAGTATTTTGTTATACACTGCACCACTAGGCGTGAATGGAGGTATACTTAGTTTGTCATCTCGTGTGAAACCTTTTTTTAATATTCATCTCAGACTCCATAAAGTATAAATAATCTGGGCCCTTAAGTAATTCTAAGTAAAATCACACTCTCTTCCGAACGAAAAGTACAATTTTGCTGTTAATTTATTTTCAGATCCAAACCGAAATTTAGCACAATCTGAAACAACCAACCTTAAAAATAAAAAATATTTCTGTTACTAAAACTGACATAAATTGGTGGCGAATTGTAGCGATTGTTATTAAATTTTTCTGAAACTATTTTTGTATCACAAGAAATCCTACTACTGAATTTATAAAGATGGGTTCAAAATTTACCAAAGGCTTAATATAAAGCCCACTCTCGTGAAACATCTTAGTGTGCCTAAAAACGTAACGAAAGAAATGAAAAATGTACCGTAATAGCCCACTCCCGGAAAACAACTTAAGCACACCTGAAACCATAATAAATAATAAAATTTGGCTTGTCAAAGTTTCATAAGACTGGAAATTACTCTGCCGAATTTCTTTATGATCGGACCATAATTAACCCTAAGCTCCATATAAAGCCCACTATCGGAAAATATCTAATTCCGCCATTGTAGAAAATTCGTTTGTCATACTTTTTTAAGACTCCGAGTTTCTTAAAGAATATTGTGTTGAAATTTGGTCCAATTTAGCAATCACTCTACCAAGTTTTGTGGTGATCGTTGCATAACTTACCATGTTACCCATGGTTTTATATGACTAGAAACTAAATCGCAAAACATCAGCCTTTAATTTACCATAGGTCTTATAAAAGCGTACTTTTGGAATATACTGTGAGGTCAGTTTTTATTAATGTATAAATTCCATTTGAAGCCCAATCCTGAAATATTCTTATTCCAAGTGAAGGGTATGTTAGTCTCGGTACAGCCGAATATGGCAATTTTACTTGGTAATCCAAAACTTTGGTTTCTAGTTGAAAGATTGTGTTCAAGAAATCCAACCATAATGCACGATATTCATTAAATTATAATGAAAATTAAATTTGATGAACTTAAGCCTGATTAAAATATTAAAAAATTTGGATTAAAAACCATAAATAGTTCAACAAAATAACCACAATTCTAATTATTTTTATTTATCATAATTTCCCAATTAAAGTGATTCCAGAAAATTCAACAAATGTTTGTTAAGGCTAGTTTACACGGTGACTATGTAGAATCAAAATATTATGAAATTTTCTCCGTGTATGAAAAAAAACATATAAAAGTCTGTTGTTAGTATTTCCCATGTTTACACGGAAGGTATACATATGTTAAATCAAAGTAAAGGTATGAAACAGCTGAATTAATAACAAAAAAGAAGATGGTTACTGTATTACAATATCAAAAAAAAACAGCTTGAAAAGTTCCTGAGTTGATTTTGGTTGTTTTTGTAATTGTTTAAAAATGTTACCAGCTCCAAAATATACTGTTAAAATACACCTCTGGTGTGATGAAAATACATCTGCATGTATTCTGCCTTTTACATTTCTTTATGTTCTTTTCTGAAAAATGTGTTCTGTTTTTAAAGTGCTACGTGTTCTTTTCTGAAGATGATGAAGATGAAGGGGCATGAGTGTAGTACTAGATTAACGGCTGGCTTTGTTATTATATCAGCAAAAATAAATTATTTTTTTAGTTCGTCTATCGTATTTTTTACTTAGAAATTAGCGGCTCCAAATTTTTAACGATAATTGTATTTACTTTATTGTTTTATGCCGAAACTTGTGTTCTGTTTTAAACGTAAGTGTATTTTACGTTTGTACACTTTTTTTAGAAAAGAAAACGCCATTAAATGGTTTAGAAAATAATTATTTACCGACCGCTTGTCAAATTTTGTATCCGTATTTTCACTTGCTCAATACATTTTTCAATTACATGATACAATTTTTCTCAGTCTACATCATTTTTTAAATGTCGTAATACATTGTATTGCCGTGTTTATTGATTAATTTATTTAAAAATTATTCAAATATTTAAAAATGGTAAATTTTTTTAATAATTATTTAGAAAGTGGCAACGCTCATCACTGTCTAATCTCGCTCTTCTTGTTAAGGGCTCGATACACGATCAAAATGCTTGCTGTCATGTTCGTGTACGTGTGCTTGACGTAATAACTATCAAAATTGGTTTGATTATTCATTCAGCTTCGTCGGAGTGACACATCCTAACAAATTTTTGTATAAGTACACATAAACAAAAACATTCTTCTTAAGCATTTTGATCGTGTATAACATCCTAAATCAATGCTTGACAGTTATTATTTTCCTAAAAGAAAAACGTTTGAAAACCTATACATTGTAAAATCTTATCTAACAACTGTTTCTTTCATTCACTACACTTGTGTATTACAGAAAATAAACGTGCGTAACATCGACAACATATCGATGATTAGAACAAAACAAAAAATTGTTAATATGATGCCAGAAATCCCATAATGACCACATGCTGTAAATGTGGCCAATTTTCTTTTCCACAGGGCTTTAATCCATGATAGCAGCAAGTCAAATGCTTTTTTAAATGATTTTTATTTATAAGATTTATAAATTGCAATTAAATATAATTTTGATGTTAAATATTCAACAAAATGTATTGATTTTTCGTTAGTTTTTTGACAGTGCAAAGTGGGAACTTTCTCACAAAAAAGTAACAGACACAATTTTTCTGTTAATTGGCGAGTAATTTCCTTACGCAACAGCTAGTACTCGCCAAAAAAAAAGTCACAGACACAGTTTAGTGAGAAAAACAGCTGTTTGTTTCAATATATGGTATTTTTGTTTAATTTCACATATTTAAATCGAAAAGTTTCTCGACGCGAAAGTTATAGAACATGGGCACTGGTTTGTCTCTAAGTCATAAGAAATTACACTTTTGTATAAATATTCTGTCGTATCATGATTTTTTTGTTACGGCTTAAATGATTTCCCAGAGTGGGCTTTATATGGGGACCATGCTAAATTGTGGAATATTCTTTGCGAAATTGTGTAGTATGATTTCTAGTTCAATGAAACTATGACACACCAAAGTGTACTGCAGTAATGGTCCAATTCACAAGCTTACGTCGTATTAGTTGTAAAAAAGTGAGTTGACTACATTGAATTGACATTTTCCATTGTTTAAATTTAACAAATACGATTAAGTAACTATACAACAAATTTGTTCGGATATTCCCTTCATTATGGTAAGATAAGAATAAAAAATATATTTATACCGTTATTTAGATATAAATAAATCTATGTTGTGCCACGCCCACTTTTTTTAATCCCGCCCGCACTTTTTCAGATGTTGTCTATTTATAATTAAGATTCTTGTACCCAATTTAAAAACTTTGTCTCTTACCGTTCTCCAGATAAACAGTAATCTTTAATGTATTAATATGTAAATTACAACGCCCACTCCACCAATCCCGCTCACAATTTATTGGACACTATGCCGTGTCAGAACGCCAAAATTAAATGAAAATGTTAAACACAATTAAAGTCTTTGCCAAAAGTACGCATTATATGGGACTTTTGGTAAGTTGTCGCCAAATTATCGCGAAATTTGTCAGTGTTTATCTAGGGACGTAACGATACTCCTTTTTGCCGATACGATACCGATACTCAAAAATGAAAATCGGCGATACCGATACGCATATTGTATTTGAAATCCAGTTCAAATTAACAAACCTCAAAAATACTATAATTTTTTTACTATACAAATTTACAGCGTATGCAATAAATAATGTTCACAATTGATATTGATGATATTTATAAAACAACGAATTAATTGAAATTGATTTTATGTAAAATCAAATTTTATATTTTTTTGTTTTAACAAGTAAGAGTGCTTTTTCGGCTATGCCGTATCTTATATATTCGATTCCATTAATCGATTCATTTTGTGCGATTGACTGTTCGAATAACTTAGAATTGCCTATTTTCGATTAACGAATAATTCGAATAATTTATGTTGATTAATCGAAAATGATTTTATTGAGACAAATGAAAACAACCTTCTCCAGACCTTAACATGACTGTTAAAAGTATTAAAGTTGTTAAAAAACAAAAAAAGGATTCAAGTGGAATAATAAAAGTGTACCATTTTCCAAAAAAAAATTTTTGCCCCCCCCCCCTCTAGATTTCATCCTGGCTAGGCCCATGTATTCGTGTATTGTCTTCGGGAGTATGAATGCCTCAAAGTTTCATACATTTGCATTGAGTAAAAGGTGGTAAAAAAACCATTTTACAACAAAAAAAATTCTGCCCACCTACATTTCATCCTGGCTACGCCCATGCATTCGTGTATTGCCATCGGGAGTATGAATGCCTGCAAAGTTTCATCCATTTGCTATGAGTAAAAGGCGGTTAAGTTAACGATTCAAGATTTGATTTTTTGAAGTGAAGCTAAAGAAAAGCATTTAATTAAAAAAGCATTTAAGAAGTATCGTATAGTATTTGCAGTAAATTTTTGCCGATAGCAATATATCGGCAAACCTGAAGTACTGCTGACATACCGGTATCGTTTACATCCCTAATTTGTATACAAAACAAATTGGTACAAACTGTCAAAACCGCTCTCGTTTCGCTGCCACCTGATATAAATTTGCCCTGATTCGAACTCACTTGTTTTTGTTGGGTCTTTTAATTTTGCGTCACTATGTTTATAATTGAGTTTTCTACTTGTGGCCGCTGCTTATACAAAGGTGCTAAGCAGTGTCAATGCCTCGACACTAAATGGGATAAGAAAAAAACCATCCATAGATTTAAAAACATTTACCGTGCAAAAAATCCACAGTTCGGTTCCTAAAAAAGTGGGTTTATTCGAAATGGTCAGTAAAAGAATGTGAACAACGTGCAAAATTGTTGAGCTTTATTTTTCAAATCAACGATCCATTGTTTTGACTCAGCGTGATTGTGACTCCTGAAGTTACAACATAACACCTGAAATTTTGCGAAAGGTTATGGAAAATGTTTTGGAAAGAGCACGAGTTTGCGAAGCAGAAAATGGCCACCATTGTATTAAAACTGTATTAAAAAAAAAATTATTCTTAAATCTTAAATAAAAAGTTATAACGAATTCAAACCCCTTCGTTAATTTTGGGCCACCCTGTATATTCGTCTGGAATTTATTAGGAATATTTCTGTTTAAGGAATAATTTTTCTGAAATGACTTTACTAAGCAAAAACAAAGTCAGAAATATTTTGTAATTTTATGGTTGCTTTCTACAGAAATTCTTATTGCGTTGTAAAATTTCAAACGCCTCATAGCTTGTGGCGTTGAAAATTTTTAAACGTTACATGAATTTCTCTAGGAAGCAACAACAAAATTACCAAATATGATTCTGACTTTGTTTTTGCTTTTAGGAACCTAATTGTGGCAGTCGTGATTGAGTACTTTCTTGATTCGAAAGAAATTTTATTTTTTAATTCTTTCTTTCAGTCGATACTGAACGAATCATTATTATTTATTTAGTATTGTGAAACTTAAAATTAATGCTTTACAACACCGAAAAAAATATTTAGATTTGTTCAGTATTGACTGAAATAATTAGATAATTAGATCGATAACGACTGCCAGAATCAGGCCCTAGTTTTTTTTCGAGATAATGCAGAAAGAAAAATGGCATGTTCTTTGGAGAAATTAAATATACATCGTGCGATAAAATCCGAAAAGCCAGCTATACTCAAATGGGATTTTGTAATAACTAACGTTTCAAATTTAAAGTCTTTTTAAGTTTTAATGGTGTATTTCTGCGATAACATCATAGTAATAGTTAATTGTTTACATCACATCCAAATTGAATACTTCCAACCCACTGTGCTTCAAATCTCAACAACATTAAACACTTAAATAAACCAACCTCTCATCTCGTTAACACTAATGTTGCATTTAAACTTGACAAAACAGATTGTTAATAACTTTCTGTGGGCTTAAACAAACCGTTTACTACCGTTTTTAAAAATTAATTTTATCATTCACTTCCTCCGACTCTTGGCGTTCCTTTTGACGACGATAAACTGATAGGAATACAAATGGCTTTAATAAATGTTTAAAAAACAACGGCAAACATTGATCGATTCAACATTTATAATTTATTTTTTTTTTATCGTACATCCGAAAAAAGTGGTCCTCGTCGCCTTAAATTTAGCATCCTAATAGCAGCCAGCCAACTAAACCAGCAGTCCCACCGTAATACTTGACATACAGAAGGCGAAAATTGTTGAAATGGACAACAAAGAACAACTTGTTTTTCTTCGACTGCACTTTAAATGAGATCCAAAGAGGAATAAAACAAACTCAAATAAAAATTTATAAGAAAAAAACTGTCGCAAAAACGCTACAATTCTTTTTTGAAACCGGTTAAATACTTGAAAATTTGTCTTCTTCTATTGGAAAAACTTTTGCTTTTTAATTTAATGATACATAAGTATGTACTTCAAAACGGCACTTGAAATTATAGGAAGTAAATTATTTGTACTGATTAATTTTCATGTTGAAGTAAAAAGGTTGAACGGGAAATTTGCAAAACAAAAACTCTTCCTGTTATTCACAACATTAAAGAACTAAGTACTTGCGCTTTTCTTACGTCAAACTGATCTTTACCTAAAAGTAAAAAAAAATTATCCAATTAATAATTAGATATGTACATAATTTTATTGCCATAGTGTTTAAATAGGATTTTGTGCAATTTGTTTACAACCATTCGCAGCAAATTTGGCTGTATTTCGGCAATAATGCGTCGAATATTTTCTTGCACGTGACGTATGTGCAAAGTTAATTAGGTGGGGTAAGGTAAGATCGAAAGGAGGATGAAGCATCAAGGATGCAAACTCATATCAAAGTGATATACACCTAGGCCTCTACTGGGCCTGTTGTGTGCTCCTTAAGAACATGGGTATCAAGGTGGGTAGTAATACCACCACCTTTTGGGGGGAGCATAGCTAATTAGTTTAGATAGCTGTGGAAATGGTTTACATGGTTACCTGTCCTGGGGCCTTCTCCCTAGTGGATCTTAACCACTAGGAGACAAACAACGCTTTTACCAATTTCCTCTAAGGGTTTGGGCGACCAGCACACCCTGGCAGCGATTTAAGTGCATAATCCGGCAAGATTTTGAAGCTGAAGCCACTAACATGTTATGCTTTTCGAAATATAATATTGAGTCATTACCGCAAATAAAGCTTAAGCAACATAATTTTTAAGTTTCGTTTTTTTTAATAAATGACTTTATTGGCAACACTTGCATCATCTCTTTAAATTTCATGGTCACATAAGATACCCGTTACGATTTTATAGCCAAAACAATTTAATCTTAAGCGACAACCGTCAAAATAAAAAAAAACCTTCTCCTGTAAAATTTTGTTTTTGTCGCTCAAGCTTTTTTGCGGTAATGACTCGATTTGTCGATACCAGCACCTAGGGATAGTTCTGCCTTAGGCCAAACACTCCAAAAAATCAACACTTAGTAGGATTTTTAGGTTATCGCTTCCTTCCGCGACTTTGGCTTTAAACCACAATCACCACGTGACACATTCAAACAAGTAAAAGAGTATATTCGAATAATATATAAAACAATTTTGACGAGTCTACCCTATTTGGCGACCATGGGCCAATCATGGACCCGCATAAACAAAGTTATGAGGTTAAGATTCATGTAAAAGTTCTTTGTGCCGAATATTATTTAGATATCTTCATCTATGTTATGAGATTTTAGGATGGGGGTTTATGAGGAACCTATGGCTAATTTTGGACTAACCTGGACAAAATTTTGTCATGAAATAGTAGCTATCGTAAAAGTTATTTCTGCCAATCTGTATTTTAATAACAACATTTAAAGAGAGTTGTGACATTAAACTCTATTTTCGGGAGAAGTATTTGTACGGGAGCTGTGGCAAAATATGGTCGAATTTATATTTAATTTGGTAAGATGATTTTGATGGCAATAAAACAAGTTTGGTTGAAATTTAATCTAAATACCAACATAATAAGTTGGTTTTAACTATTCCGGAAAGTTGCTTGTATGGGGGCTATGTGAAATTATGGACCAATTCTCCCCCTTTTCAATAGAAAATTTTCGTGCCAATTAGAAGCTGTGTACCAAATTTCGTCAAATTATCTACAAAATTGCGACATGTACTTTGCGCACAAGGTTTACATAGACAGCCAGCCAGCCAGACGGACATCGTTAGATTTACTTCGAAAGTGATTCCGAGTCGATCTTTATATTTAAAGGTGTTTCTAGTACCAATATTTAAATAGGTGTTACAAACATCCACTAAAGTAGTGGGGGTATAAAAAGCATCTATCCGTTGCACTGCTATTGTGAAAGCTTGGCAGGTTATCCAGCAAGTTTACATCAAATTATAAAATACAAGTATACGAATGTGAGCTCAAGCGTTTTGCTAGTTTATGGTGCTTTTTAAGGGCATTGCTTAAAATCAATGTCATGTACTTTTGTTTGACGTTAAAATCTAAACTGTTTGATTTTCCATCCAGCATCTTCGCTGTCACACTTACAAGCAAATTTCACAGGTACAAATACAATATTTGATGTGAAATTTTACAGTGAAATTTGGTCTAATGAGCAACCGAAGGAAAAAAATGCTTATCAAAACCAGACGCTGCGGAGTAACAACATTAATCTCAATTTCAAATTTGATTGTATCAAAATTGCTTAAATCAAATAAGTACTTGTTTCTCAAAAGTAAATGAGACTCTCTACATTCTTAGACTTTGCTTTAAATACCTCAGTCGGTCTCACATAAAACACAGTGCATTGAAAGTGTGTAGATATTGTAAAAAATGTGGAGCATAATTAAAACTTGATGTATTTACATGCAACATAAATAAATAAAACTTTTAACAAATAAATCCTTTTAAAATTCCTTTGTCGTTTTGTCATTAAATTAAAAACAGCCGCAATCAAAATCGCTTTTAAAGTTGTCAAAACATTTTAAGAAGTGAGCGGAGTGCAAATGTGGCTACGAATATCATCAACAGGCTTTGCAGGCAGCAACTTTAGATGCGCGCTTATAAACTGTTGTTAATTCTACTAAAATGATGCCATTAAAATTACAACGACAAAAAGATGTCGCATAATTTGCCATCAACATTTCAACTGGTAAATCAACTAGAAAAACATTTTTTTTTAATTGCCCTTTGGAAACAAATTTCATGGTTAATGAGTTTTGTTTTTATTGTCCTTGTATGTTTGTTTAATATTTTTAACTAAGTTTTGAGTTATTACAAATATCTTTTAAGAAAATAAAATAAAAGAAAATTACATGACTTAATTCGATTAAATACCACATATCGCCCTAGTTAATAGTGCCGAGCTGGATGCAAAAATAATCTGATATCATGGCTCTGCACATTGGTACGAATTCCGAAACTTGCGAGTAAAAGTCATAAATGTTAGCGCTTAAAAAAAATAAGTGAACTTCTGGCTAGCCAAGAGCCTGCTCAAAAAGCACTGATAAATTTCTTTATTTTCGGTCTAAGATTTTGTTGTAGCGTGCCAAGAAAAACTGAGTGTATTTGATCAATTTGTATGTTAAGCCAAGCGAGAAATTTTACACTTGTTGAAGTTTCGTCCAAAATTGTGCGTAATTCTGACATATATATACAATCTTTAAGAGTCTGTCAAAAGAAAAGCCAATCATGTGCAATTAAAATGCTATTAAGCAATTTATCAGAGAATAATTTTATGCATAATGAGTATGTTACCAATTCTAACCAATTTCGCTTTTTTTTTTGTTTTAAAATAAAAAATAAGCTACGTTAATATGACGGACTGATTCATCATCGCGCAGCCTAAACAACTGAAGCTAAAAACTTTGGACCAGAGATCGGTCACCTACAAAATCGATCCACTAAGACGGATTTTTTGGAAGTTCGAATGTTTAGGGTAAAAACGGGAAAAATTCGTTAACCTTATATCTCCAAAACAAAAAGAGATACAAAAAAATGTAATACTTATCGTTGTTCTTTAGAAAAATAAACGGACAGGTGTCTGGTACGTTGTTGAAATTCGGCCCTATTAGGGACTTAACGGGTAAAATCTGAGTTTTGGTACTTTTTTTAACACCCCATCTCTCTTTTCAACCAATAAACATAGAAACAAAGTTAATATATACCACATTCGAAACTTATCACAAAAAAATACGAATACGAATTTGGTACCTTTTCGAAATTCGAACATTTAAGGGGTGAAAATCGTAACTATTTTTGGTACTTTTTTACAAAACCTTTTTATCCATTCATTGACATATTCGTACTTAATTATGGGCTGCCACTACAATACTGAATTTTATGATACTTTAATGGGGGAAAAAATAGTACCCAAAAAAGGAAATACGGGAAATTTGATATTTTTTTTAGCTTTTTGGTTCTACAACTGGTATTCTGTTTATAAACTATATTATTTATATTATTCGAATGTTTCTGTTACGAGGTTCACTATAGCTATCCTTTAGCTAGCCTCGTAACAAAAATATGTAAAACAAAAATTCTGATAGTGCATACAAAATATTCCTGAAAAATATTGAAGGAATAAGACTATTAAAGTATAAAAGCTTTTGAGGATTGTAATTTGACTTAGAATACACATTCGAATAATATGAAAATTTGTATAATAAATGTTACTAAACATGATAAATAAATTCCCAGATTCTATTTGTTAAATAAATTTTAAAATAATTTTGCAAAGTCAAAAATCACGTAAACATTACAAGCTACATATTTCGAATTTGTTATTTGAATACGTTCGCAAATTGAGCTAGAATTTTTTCTTTATTTTTTACGAATTTAGTAGCCCAAAACTATATAGAATGACCATCAAAGAATTTTGTCCAGCTCGATTCTGGATTCGTTCCACTGTAGCCTTAGCGATTGCTGTTAAAGGTTGTTAGCCCGTGGTGTTCTTAACAAATTAAAATCGCGCCGTTGTCGCAACAGTCATGAAACCCGCATGACATTTGTGCGTGCCTGCTCACTCGTCTTAAAACGATAGTTTTTCCAGAACATAGCTTTATACGAATGTTGCCGTAGTCGCTTTAATAAAAGCAAGTAAAAGTGCTATATTCGGCTGTGCCGAATCTTCAATACCCTCCACCAAAATGAAGAATATTTCGGAAGTGGGATTTCTATGCAATCTATAACTTAACTTATATATCAATTTTAATAAAAAAAAACAAGGCTCACAGTATTAAAATTGTGTATTTTCCAGTTTAGTAAAACTACGACAGGCCAAGTTTTACTACAAAAGCGTTATTTATAAAGACTTTAGGCGTGCAAAACTGTTTTCCGAGAGTGGGATTTTTAAGGAGCACATGGTAAATTATTTCTCTAGTCTTATTAAACTACGACGAACCAACTTTTTACATAATATCGTTATTTGTTACGGTTTAAAGCGTACACAACGGTTTTCCTAGAGTAGGCTTTATATGGAGCACATTGTAAGTAATGCGCGGATCAAAATTTAATAACAATCGTAGCATTCCGACCCGCCAAATTATGTTAGTGTATTTCTCTTAACACAAATATACATTTTAAGGGTGGTTGTTCCACATTTTGGGTCTATAATCATTTTCTTCTGAACCAATTGTGCCGGATTTCACTCCCAAGCTGGTTAGGAAAACTAGAAGCAATTTGACATTCAAATTTTTTCTTTCTGTTAAGTCTTTTGGAAGTGAACGTGTTTTAAACAGCCGGACATGTTGGAGAATGTTTTTTTCTCCATGCTTCAATCCTATACGGGTTTATAATAAAAATCACATTAATACCTACATAAATCTTATATAGATTTTGATTTTAAGATAAAATTCGGCATAAATTACTCGTATATAAATCTTAATGTCCTGACATAATTTTGTACTAGAAGATCCATAAGAGCAGAGCTAATGGTCCCTCAGGTTGTGTAGGGCATCATAAGGTTGGTCTTGCCTAACTATACTTTTTTACATATTTCAAACTTCCCCTGTTGATTATAAAATATTTTACTGGGTTGAATTATTTTAATTGGATTTTTATTAGAGTTTAATTACCACAGGATAAGCTGAACCGCAGCATGTTACCAAATGTAATTTAGTTGAAAAGTGTTGCTTACAGTGAATTTAATGAATGTAATGTGCTTCTAGAATGACTTCAACTATCCAACAACAATTAATGGCAGTCTTTTACGGCCTAATTTGATTCTTTTTCAAATATTTAATACATTTAATTTTTATTTTACGTATGTGTGTTTGTGTAGTATATTTGTTTGGATGTTTATCGCTTGTTATTAAAAATTTACTTTTATCTTTATAAAAAATAATATTAAAGTTTTGCAATTCAATTTCCGACTTCCTTAAAAAAAAGCATATAAATAACCATGAATAAGTCATCGTCCAGACTTGCAATTTTTGTTGCTGCAGTTTTATTAAATTCTGCTTTAAAACTGATAGTGTCCAGATTATGAGCTTATAGGTTTGTAACTTTTATATTTTTATCTTGTTTTTTTTTCAACTTTAAGTTGAAAAGTTTGATTTTTTTACAAAACAAAACCGAATTGCAGAGTACATGAAACTGAGTACCCCTTCCCAATCTTTCGACCTCTCTTACCACAAACTCAATAATTGCTGCAACAAAAATTGCAAGTCTAATATTAGAGAGACACAAATACTGTCTTCTGGCACAGTGATAGTATTATTAGCCCTACTTGGCAATTTAAATTTCATACGAGAGACTTAAAAGTAATAAAATTTGTTACAAAACTTTTTCCATCAGTCATCTTCTCAAAAAGAATTCGAGTGCATTTTAAATCGAAATCCAACATATTTTAAAAAAAAGTTCATTGAGCACCACCCACTAATCTTAATCATAACTAGGGCTGTGGAGTCTGAGTTGACGAGTCAGAGTTATTCACAATAGTACATTTTAACATAATCGTGAAGGAGTTCGTTGATTCGTCTGATAAAGATGAATGCTTACTGGAACTGCCCAAAATCAACAAAAACTTTAAGGATGTGTTTCATTAGAGGCCTGCACAATTCCATTTGAACACAATTTCAAATCATTTAAAAACTCTTTTCTTAAGTGTCGCTGTCACGACACTTCGTCAATGTGTAGAAGGGAAAAACAAATGCTTCACTATTGTGAAATTGCGGGTATAAAAAAACTCTCAAAAATTAACAAGGAAAGGAAAAATACACGCAGACATGAAAGTGGGATTAAGAAAATACACATTTTAATGGGAGTTTGTGATAATATATAGAAAATATTTTCTATGTTAATTTCATTAATAATATTGCAGTAATAATTCTTTCGAAAACCATTCTATAAACATCAAGAATTCTCGCAGACTGAACGAGGTAATTTTTAAATACTGGAAGTAAAGGCAAACATTTTCTACTTTTTTTTTAAATGTTTTAAAAGAAACAAGTACCTTCTGAAGTGTATTTCTTTGAATTAGTATACCCTCACAGCACTATTTAAATTGTGCGATGAACAGTAACGCATTGCATTTGTCATTGTGGTTGTACACAAACGTTTTGTTCACACATTCGATATGTGATAAACAAGCAAACCATAAATATGCTTTAAAACCCCCGTTTTATTCTCATTAAATAAGCAGTAAAAACTTGAAAATATGCCCTAAAAATCAAAAATTGCTCATTTGAAGACAAAATATTCAACAATTTAATAACAAAATTTAAAAAACAAAACCTTAAAATATTATCGCTGTTAAATGTGAGCATGCATGGGAGCTTTGGACAAATATGAACCGATTTGAAAAGAAATAAATTTGCAATAAAATATTTTTGGTGCGAATTAAATCTAAATACCAACGTAATTAGATGGTTTACGGACACAAAGAGAATAATTTGGAAAGAAGTTTTTATGGGAAATATGTGAAATTATAGACCGATTCCCACCATTTACACAGAATTTGAACTTGTACTTTGCGCACAAGGTTAACATGGGCAGACAACCAGCCAGACGAACGGATGATCACTTTAAAAAGTGGTTTCAAGTCGATCGGTATACGAAAACGTTGCTCTACATTTATATGTCTTACACACATCGCATAACATTTATCCTTAATGACAACCTGCTTTGTCTTACAATTTGAGAGTAAAAATATGTAGATTGCGAAATTTAAGTATTAGAATTTCGAAAAACAATTTATTTTATTTACTGCGAAAGCTCTTGTAGGCACCAAAAAAAAATTAAAAAGTCTCAAAATATGACTTAAAAATGCAAAATATGCGCTATTAACTTAAAAAATGCTGCAAACGATAAAATATGCAAAAATGTACACTAACAAATCGATGCCAAAATTCATAAAAAAATGCTCTAAAACGGATTAATATATTGTTTTTGCCTTCATTGGTCGCACAAGGAAAAACATGGAATTGCATATTTATGGTTTCCCTGGTGATGCATGTTTTATTTTAAATTACATTTATACAGGCCTTTTCCTTTATTCGGAATGTTTGTATATACCATATGTATTTTAGTTATATTGTTAACAGATTATAACCAATTTTCAGGACTCGTTTGTGAATTTGTTATCCACTTTAGATAAGCACAAGGTAAGTTAATCCCAATCACGGACCTGCATACAATAAATAAAAAACTAATGGAAGCTGGCATTTGGTAGACCAAATTAAAAAAAAAGAATTAAATGGTTAAATTTTCATTAAGTACTGAAAATGTATATACAGAGCTGAAAGCAAATTTATACAAAGCGATGAAAACTTTTTGGACAGTGCTTCATAATACAAGTTTAACATTCGATAATCTACTTTCGATAGCCAGCGAATATCGATTGACGAATGCAACTCATAATAGGGATCTCAGTCTTCTGTCTTGTTAAAGTCTGTGCAAAAATAAACTTAGATCAACTTTGAATCCTTAAGTTTTCATTAAAACTGTTTTTATATCACATTCTTTAAAAATTTCAAATAAACATTTTTAAGAGATACTCTTTTAACAAAGTTACTTGAAACAAGTTTAAACCGGACTTAATGAGGTGGTGATCCATCTTAAGATCACTGTAACGTTATGTAAGCAATAGAATTTCATTTCACCTCTTTTTATCATGATAACACAAAAAAAATATATGTATTACTAAAAGCGACTTATTTAGTCTTTCCCAATTAAACTTTATGTTTATTCATCCACCAAAGATTAATAGTCGAAAAAAGTAGTTAATTTTTATTTACTTCCTATATTTGAAAATATAAACTGTAAAATCCTCATCATTAACATGACAATGACGAGCTAAAAATCAATAGATTAAGACCAGACAACTGTATGTTGCAACTTGCAAGCAATATGTAGTAGTTGCCGGCAATTTTAGCTGTGAGAATGATGACGCAGTTGCAGCAAGTGTAGACCATTATGCGAATTTTTCCCGTAAAAAAAGAAGCAATAATTTCTTTTATAAGACTAGAAAAGCTTAGAAAGAGTAGTTTATTTATTATGCAAGACTTTAATATATTAGAATTACATTTTCATTATAAAAATAAAAATTGGGTAGAAAGTAAGAAACGTACTTGGATGTTAAGAGAAAAACAATTAAGTTCTCACATTTAGAGTTTCGTTAACAATGCAAGTGGTCGCAATATAACACTGGAAAAAATATTATGTTTTTCAATTAGTATCTTCATCTCTCTTTAGTTAGTACACCCAACTCCAGCGTTACTCAAATAAGGTTAACGGTAGAATTCCAGAGGGACCGCGAAGAAGAATACAGTTAGTTTAGCAGCGTTTCTAAATGTCTGCATGCAACGTGAAATCAGTACAGTGTAGCCAATTTAGCCATTTCGTGGCTAGATTTAGCCATTTTTCATCTCGTTTAGCCATGAGCAAATAGCATTGTGAAAAAGTAAAGGCCGGCATTTACTATACTACACAATCATACGATTCATTCACGCGAAAATCTGATGGAATTATATCCGACCTAAAAAAATGTCTTCAAAATCTGTTTCCAATACCACATTATCCCACAAAAATTATGCCAACTCAAAGGGCTCAGCTACTTTACAAGAAAATGCAACTCTGATCGCACAGAAACTATCAGTTAATGAAAATGTTCATAAACATTTGCAAGTCGGACAGACTTGTCAAACTAATCTGTCACTTAATTCATTTTTAAGCCACACTATCCTACTTTTTGAGCACACACGATTTTTTTGACAAATCGTACGACTGAATAGGATAGTGAATAGCCGGCTTTTTTTTTTAATTTCCTAAGCTAAGCCCGCAAAGCTCTACGCTTGTCTGCAGGAAAGAAACCAGAGTCTCTGGCGGGAATCGAACCCGCAACCCCGGCGCTGTTAGACTAGGTCTCTACCAGCTAGCCTACCGGGGCACACAATAACACGGAGTTTCTGTTAAATTTAATTAAAGAGCTACCAAGGAGAATTCATGTACCACATTGTGTTTTTATTGGTGTTTTAGTTGGTCGCTACGTCAAAAACATAATCAACTTTTGAGAGCTACGATATTTTCGCACCAAACACAGAACTGAGATTTTGTAATTTTAAACTTTGCAAAAGCATTGTAAGTTTAAATTAAATTTAAGTGCGAATAACACTTAAAAGTACATAAATCAATCCAAAATGGGACAATTTTCGAAAACCAATTCGTGCATACGCGTGTGTTTGTAAAAGTTAGTTGTATATAAACAACAACAACACTACAAAAAGAAAACTTTTGATTTTTTTCGTGTTGATAGAGTTAAATAAGAAGCAATAATTCCCATATTCTTTTTTTTTTTAATTATTAAGCTAATTACATAAAAATTTTTAAAATAGAATGACTACGAATGCCATGTTGGACATGCTGCCTATAATTTAGAATTCTTCTATAAGCAAAGGGCGGAATACAACAAAAGTGAAATAAACATGTGTAACAGGTAAGCAAAATTATAATTTCGCTTTGGTTCTGTGGAATAAGTGTTTAGGTTAGAATCAATTTAATCTCACTTTCGGATTGTTTCAAGTACGAATCGAGATTAAACCATCTTAGAAATTCTTGAATCAAGCACAGTTTAAGATTAATTTTAGCTCACTTTTAATAAATTCATCCTGTTTTCAGATTATTTTAATTACGGGGCACATGAAAAATCCGTACTTGAATCAAACATTCTGTACTTGATTTGAGGAAATCCGTACTTATTGTGAGTAAGTATATATGAATTAACATGTTTAAAGCATTTTTTTCGTCTAAGTCGATCGATTTGGCGAGGGACCAACCTCCGGTGCATATGTTATTTTTCATGTGAGTTAACTTAATTTTGTAAGTTTATTATAAAAAATATAAGAAAATATCAATTTATTTGCATATTTCATTAAATGCAAAAAAAAAAAAACAAAAAAGTATTAAAGAGGGTCCTCTTATAGATTCTCACCCACTCAGGACATTGCATGTTTAATTTGATGTTCCTATGTCGTAATTAACGTAAATTAATCAAAGTACCACATGTAGAACGAAAAAGTACACTCCACGTCTAAAACTGACATGATTTGCTAAAATAACATGAAAAAATGAGAAAAACTCTAACACGATGAGTGTATAATTTACACTAACATCATATTAGTGTTAATGTTAAGCGTGTCAGGGTCATTCATGTTTAATTTAATCTTTAAAGGTTGATTATTTACAAAAATTCAAAAATTGCCAAATGAAAAACAAAAAAGTACCAACATTTTTCATATTATATGTTCTCATTAACTCAGCACTCTGCACCTATAATGTTATATCTCAAAGTTCAATATTATAGAATATTCAAAAAAACGGAAAAGTAAAAGAAAGAAATTGAATTTCCCGTATTTCTCTTATTTTGTACTTTTTTCTCCCCATTGAGGTTGACAAATAAAGGAGGAAAGCGTTCTTAACGACTTTGCCTGAGCCGATTTATATAACTCCGAAAACAGATTATAATAAAATATATATATTGTGCATTTCTGATAGTAAATAGCTTTCAAATTGTGTTTGTTGATTGTTTAAATCGGTTGACATACAGAGGAGGAAAGTGTTCTTAACTGTTTTGCTTTTGCCGATTTATATATAGATTTTCATGAAATTTTGTGCACATAGATCGCTTAAGAATTTTAAATCCCGACAAAACTTCGTTTGAATTTTTCCGAAGTTGATCATATTTCTCAGGTAAATTCATAAATCCTTGAAATATTTTTATCGTTTAAAAACATTTTTGTAGACCAGTTCTTTCTTATTTGTTTTTTTTTTTTTGTATTTTTTTCTCTCAGTGTATTTCAACTTAAATAACAACAGTTATCTTAATTAATTGTGAGGCGTAGTTTACAATAACTTTGTATGTATTTGAAGACAGTTGGGTTATAAATTATGTGAACGAATAAAGGTTAATTATGGACTTTTGCAAATAAATGAAATTTAATCACCACTTTTATGAAAGTCGACGGCACCTAAATAGAAATTGTATTTTCTGAGTCGTTATTGACAATAATCGATTACTATTGACAGTCAATTGATATTTTCTAAGACGCTTTTAAGGCGACGACGAGTAGAATTGTCCCTGTTTTAGTCGACACGAAATTTTGCGACGACTCAAATGAAAGTTAAAATATTTTAAATGAAATGTAAACATATTTATTAAATACGTTTAAAACAAAAAAATGCATATTTAAAAGAAGTTGTGGGCAAAAATTTTATTAGTAAATTTAACTCAAAAATTCATAAAAGTTGGCAAAAATAGCAAAAATTCGCGAAATGAGCTATAATGATGAAGAACAAAAATAATAAAAAAGTTTATGGCCCATAGTCGCTGGAAGGGATATCCTGAAAATTCCACTAAAGGGCCGGTTTTTTTTATTTAGCTAATACACCGTTTTGAGTCTTAATTAAATTATCACAAGGCTGACAGAGTACAATTCTGTTCGGAAACGGAAACATTTTTCGGAATGAAACCATTTTTGTTTTCATGAACGGATTGGGATTTTTCTGTATCTGAAAGGCCAAAAAACTATCATTATACACTTTCTATCAATTAACAAATGTGTTTTCTTCGATTCCGAACGGAATTGTACTCTGTGGCTTTTTATTAGAGTTTATTCTTTTTTTTTATAGAAAACGAAACCGTATCTTATCAGTTTTGTTTGATTAACTCAGCCCATGTAAAACTGGATATAACATTCCGAAAAAAACTCCTATTAGTAATTGTACTCTGCTCATTCTACAGTAAGCCACCTGTAGAATCATATTACAAGACAATTCTAGTACATGTTAAAAAAAAAGATTAATAAATACAATCTATTTTTTACGAGCAGGTAATTAAGGAAAACTTTGAATGTAAAAATATTTTTGTTCACAAATTTATCTCACATATTTAAACTTAAAACTACTACTAGTGGTCGCTGTGTCTGGTTCGCAAAAATAAACCAAAATTAACCAAGAAAGAAAGTGCTGTTGGAAAATCATTTTCGTATGATACCCTACACAACCCGAATTTAATGAGAAATGATGGGAGCTATAAATATGTTTTATGGTTTAGGTTCATATTAAAGTTTTATTTGGGTAAAATACAGTCGCGGACAATCAGCGGTTCCGAGCGGAAGATCTCAATGGGTATCCGAGTGGCACCGGACTCTAACCGTGTTTCCTGAATGCTAACGATACTTGGAATGCCAAGGATAGCGATTGAAACGTTCAAATAATCAATTGCCCCCACCTGCCATGTGACAAGGTTTTTAAGCATGTCTGCCTGGAAACCATGTGAATAAGATTTAAACTCTAGACAGTTTAACATCGATAAATTGACTGAGAACGTAATTAAGAATCTATCGGTAAGCTACAACCCATATTTCTAAGCGTCATAATAGCCTATAGTTGTGTAGGGTACACAAATCTTTAAAAAAAACAAATAAGAAAACAAGTTTGTCGTTTTGTTACATTTATTGTCATTAATGTCAAAGTGACAGCTGTTTTGACAGCATCAAATGAGAGAAATAAACAACATAAACCAGCTTTGTTCCAAATATTTATTTGCAGAATACCACAATATAAAAACAGCTTTATTGAATAACGAAAAACTATGTACAATTAGAGATAATGTTGAAAATAATCTTTGTACTCGCAGCATGAAATGGTCATATTGTTCAAAAGAATTATTCTCTGGAGTTAAACTTATTAAAGCGGTAGGTATAAAAAAGAATTGATCGATGATCAAATGAAAATATTTAATGTTTTTCTTAAAATTAAAACGGACTTGTATATTTATCCCGTATTCATAAACGATTACTAAATTTAACAAACGTTTATTAAGGAAAATTTTCATACAAAATTTGTTTAGTTAACCTTTATTAAATTTAAATTCATGGACGTTAAAGTTTTAAATATAAAACATGACTATCCTGAATTAACTGAATCATGTAAATAACAAACCATATTTTTTTAAATTTAATTGATTTTTTTGGTTGCCATAACATCTGTAACAATTAGCAATTGAAGACGATTTTAGTGTTACTGACTTGTTATAAGTGACATCCTTTTCTTTCTGTAGTTGTATCTGCCTCAAACGTTTTTCTTTTATATGACACCAACACCAAACACTTAAAATAAAATAATCATGGTTTGATTGCTGTTCCATGACCATAATGACAACTTTAACACACATTAACGACACTCAGTTGTCAAATGTCATACAAAATATTCATAAAATTCAGGATTGGAACTGAAGGTGGCCTTTCACAAGACTGGCAAATTGTTGTTTCGTTTTTTGATTGTGTGTTAAACTTTATATACAAATTTTTATTTTATTTATATGAAAGATCTTTGAGAATGTCATAATGGGATTGGGTTGTCTGGATATTAATGTTTAATAATTATTAATTTATTTCGATACAATAATTCTATAAAAAAAAATTGATTTAAATACGAGGTGTAATAAGGAACAACTTCAGAAATTGAAAATTGGTGGGACGTTATCTCCCAGTATTTTTCAAAGTGTTAAAATTTTGCATTATCAGAAAGTAAATTCAAAAAAGAAAAATTTGGTTACCTGTATAATTTAATTTTTGAGGTACTTTTTATCCATATTTTTCGAATATTTTTTGGTAAAGTTGGGAACTTTTCCTTTATATTTATCCATGCATATATTGATTGGTGATTTAATCCACAATTGTATATACATAAGTTAATTTAAATTAAGATTTTACAAATATTTTTTTTTATACATTTCGTTTGTAATTTGCCATGGAGTTTGCAATATTTTAAATTTTGGTATACAATTTTTAAAACGCATTTTAAAAAAATATGTTGAAATAATTCGATCACAAAAACTTCTTTAAACAAATTTGTATTGAAATCACTAAGATGATTTTAATAAATACATCTGTGTTCTTTTAAACAAACTTTTAATGAAAGTCAAAAATTTTTTTTTGGAATTTCATTATCGGGTGGTAATACAAAACTTAAAAATTTCAAATGAAACATTACTAAATACTAAAATTTGCTTAAAAAATCACCGCTATTAGAAAAGTCGACTTAAACGAAACAATAATTGTATTTTTTAAGTCGTTATTGTCAACAATCGACTACTACTGACAGTCTCTTGGAATTTTTAACGGAGCTTTTAAGTCGAGTAGAATTGACTCTGTTTTAGTTGATAGGAAATTAAGCGAAGGCTTGAATAAAATTAAAAAAATTTTAGTCCGAAAGTAAATTTATTTATTAAATGAGTTTGAAATAATAAAAAATCAAATTTAAAAGAACTTTTGGAGGCAATCTTTATTATTAATGGTAAAAATTAATGTTTAATATATGTAGGTTCACCACAAGTTTACCAAAAACTTGTGTTTAAAATATATAAAATAAATTTTAGATTTTGGCCAAATGCCCATTATGAAGTCACACTTGAATAACTAAATCCGTCAGGATGAATACTATACTTTTAGTTTTTTCTTTATTTTTATTAGTTTTGCAAGAACACACTTTTTAAGTAAGTTTATTTTAATATAAATATATTAAAAAAAAAACAAACAATTAGTGATGGGATATTATCAGTCAAATTGTCGATAATAATGCGACATCCGCACAACAATCTTATGCCATGTTCGCACTGTGCTTTGGATTACTTCGCTCTCTGTTTTTATTACTTATTTGAATTACCATGTTCGTTTTGACAGTTCTTCTTATTCTTTCTGTTGCCGCCACTGTATTTATACGAAATAATGCAGCTCTGTCCTGTTATCGATTTTAATTAAATTTTTCTTTTTAATAATTCGTGATTAAAACTTAAGCTTTCTGCCATTTTGTAAATTTTAATGGACTTAATAGTAGTTACTCACATAACGTGTTCACATTTGAATTTACCAAAAATCTGGTGGTTTGCAACTAAAAAGTATGTCTAATATTATAAAACTTATTTTTGAATTTACATTTATTTTATTTTACTAATTTTTAAGGAATTAAAACATAAGGTTGCGTCACAAGTTGACAATAAAGAAATAATTGAATTTCATCAAACCTAACCTGTGTTGTTAATCTTGCCAGGCCATCAGAAGGTACTACTGTTAACAAATTTTTAATTCTTTTTATGGCGAAATTTTACCTCGCCGCAAAATTTATGGAAAAGTGACTTGTGCGTTAGACTAGAGCCATAGTTTGCTGTTTGCCCAAGATAGTTTCAACATAACCTAGGTATCACGTAAGCTGCCTGCCGGATATAGATTCAACCCAGCCTCGGTCACACGTAAGTATTAATATGGACTCTCCCATACAGCACGGTCAACCACATAACACGGGCGTTGCGTCTATAGAAAATCTACAAAGAACATGTCAGCTCTGCCACGAACATATTGCTGGCCCCCCTATAAATTGCAACGCATGTAATAAACCCTACCACGATACTTGCGCTAAGGTATCAGACGTACAAGAGTCATGGTTGTGTCCAACGTGTGACCCTAATTCGCACTACTCACAAGCTTCTTCGATATCATCAAGAAACTCAATAAGTAGAAAAAAATCCCTAGAGCTAGAAAAATTAGAAGAAGAACGTGAACTTTTTCTACGTCGCGATCAAGAATATTTGCGTAAAAAATATCAAATTCTACAACAAATGGATGAAGAAACTATAAATCATCAGGCTGAAAATCAAATAATTGAAACAACAAATAACGCAGGCGTACTACCTAATTTAGCATCACCATATTTAACTACACACGCACCAGCGAAATCACAAAATATTCCAGCAACGTCTACAGCCGCCCATAACCCATATATAAATCACACTTATAATGTAAACAATACTGCAGAACTCCAACACGCAAAATTTATTTACCCGAATTTCTTTTTACACTCTACAAATCATAATAACCACAACCAAACGCAACCCGGCCATATAAACGCATATAACTCACATCCCTCACAATCATTTGTCAATGCCAGACAGACAGAAACTTCTCCACAATTACCACAACAACCAACTACCTCAAGAAGCAGACTTTCAAGCGACCAATTACATGCTCGCCAAACGGTGCCCAAGGATTTACCTAGTTTTTCAGGCAGCCCAGAGGAATGGGCACTATTCAGTTCGACCTACAACTGGTCCACTAGCGTTTGCGGATTAACAGACGCAGAAAATTTAATAAGACTCCAGAGAGCACTTTGTGGCGAAGCGTTAGAAGCGGTTAAAAGAATTCTTGTTCATCCATCATGTGTATCCCATGCAATGTCAACTTTACAATTATTATACGGCCAGCCAGAAAAAATAATTTTTGCACTGAAAAATAAAATAAAAACTTTACCACAAATAAACCCAAATAAAATGGAAACAATTACCAATTTTGCCGTTCAAGTTAAAGGATTACAGTCAACTATTGAAGCCTGTGGCCTTGTGGATGAACTAAATAACTCATCGTTGATCCAGGAGCTTGTTTCCAAACTACCACCGTATTACCAAGTAATTTGGGGTTCAAATAAGTTAGCTCTTCAACAAAATAATAAAAAAGCAAATCTTGTTGAATTTTCCAATTGGATTTTTGACATTGGTTTGTCAGCTAGCACAGTAAACATAGAAAACAATGTTACAACTGAATCTGTTTTTAATCGAAAACAAAAGAATAATTACGTACACGCACACACAGAAGCAACTAAAAATAAATGTTTTGTTTGCAGCGAGAATTGTAACAGTGTTGCAAATTGTAAAACTTTTGTTTCAGCTGACCGTAACATGAAATGGAATATAGTAAAAACACATAACCTTTGCAGACATTGTTTAAGAAAACATAGTGGCGTGTGTTACAACAAAGACAAGATTTGCAAAGTCGAAGGTTGTCAGTTTAAACATCATTATCTCCTTCATAAATATGATGATTGCGAAAATAAAAAATTAGTGTCAGCTGAAGAAAGCAATGAGAAAGAAAAGAACAATAGTAATGTACAAAACCTAAATACACATGACATTACTAAACAAAAAATTCTTTTCAAAGTTATTCCAATAAGAATTTATGGGAAAAACAATAAAGTGGTTTCTACATATGCGTTTTTAGACGACGGTTCGTCAATAAGTTTGATAGAAGAAGAAATTGTAAAGCAATTAGATTTAAAGGGAGAAACTGAACAGCTCTGTCTTAAGTGGACTGGAAACATAGAAAGAATTGAGAGCAATTCACAACATTTGTCAGTGCAGGTGTCTGGTTATAATAACAAACAAGTTGGTATCGATGTTCGCACTGTAAAAGAACTTATGCTGCCTAAACAGACACTTGATTATGAATATCTTTGCGGCAAATTTAAGCACTTAAAAGGTTTGCCAATTGAAAGTTATAATTCAGCCACACCGAAAGTTCTTATAGGCCTTAACAACATAAATATAACCGTTTCAAACAAAATTAAAGAAGGTGGCAGAAATGAACCAATAGGTTTAAAAACGGCTTTAGGTTGGACAGTTTTCGGCCCATGTGGCAATAACAAATCGTCACAATACAGTATGCATATTTGTGAGTGTACTGAAACTGATAATAAAATCCAACAGATGGTAAAACAATTTTTTAATATTGAGAGTTTAGGCATTAATTGTCAAAATTTAAAAATAAATACAGAGGATGAGAGGTCGTTACAACTTTTAAATAAATTCACAAAACAACGTGATGACGGGCATTATGAAACATGTTTGTTATGGCAAAATGATAAAATTATATTACCAAATAATTATCAAATGGCAAAAGGTAGGCTTCTGTGTCTCGAAAAACAATTAATGAAGAATATTGAGCTTTCAACAGTTTATAGTAGAACAATTCAAGATTATATCAGCAAAGGCTATATCAGCAAAATTGATATAAAAACAAAAGCAGAAAGGGTTTGGTACCTTCCGACATTTCCTGTCTACAATAAAAACAAACCAGGTAAACACCGCATCGTATGGGACGCTGCCGCAAAATTTAATGGCATATCTTTAAATTCTGTACTATATAAAGGCCCAGATTTTTTAGCTTCTTTACAAACAATACTGTTTCAGTTTAGAGAAAGGTCAGTAGCGTTATGTGGTGACATTGAACAAATGTTCCACCAAGTTTACATACGCGAAGAAGATCGAAACGTTCAACGTTTTTTGTGGCGAAATTGCGAAGCTCAGAGAGAGCCAGATGTTTATATAATGAACGTAATGATATTTGGTGCTTCGTGCTCGCCGGCTATTTCACAATATGTGAAGAATACAAACGCATCCAAGTATGAAAATCAGTTTCCACAGGCAGCCGCTGCCGTTAAATACAATCATTATGTAGACGATTTTCTCTATTCAACAGATACCAGTGAACATGCAATAAAATTAGCCAAAGAAGTGAAGTATATTCAAAAACAGGGTGGCTTCAACCTCAGGAATTGGGTTTCCAATAAAGTTAATGTTGTTAGCAGTCTAGAAGAAACACATCCGGCAAAAGAAAAGGAACTTAGTATAGGCTCTGATAAGAATGTGGAAAAAGTTTTAGGCATTTTTTGGAATCCAAAAGAGGATACGATTTTATATAAAATTTCACCTTATATATTAAACAATGACATAGTTTGTCATAAAAAACGCCCAACAAAAAGGCAAATTTTGAAAATTTTGATGACTTTATACGACCCGCTCGGATTAATAGGTAACTTCGTTATGTATCTAAAGATTATTCTACAGGAAATTTGGAGAAGTGGTGTAAGCTGGGATGAGCCAATTAAAGATGAACAATTTGCCAAGTGGAATAAATGGTTAAAATATTTACCGGACTTAGAAAAAATAAGTATTCAACGCTGCTATTTAAAATGTATTAGTGAATATACAAATGCGTATACGGAACTGCACACATTCGTAGATGCCAGCGAAAACGGCTATGCGGCCGTAGCTTATATTAGAATAGCTTGTAACAACGATATAGTTTGCTCTCTGGTAGGCTCTAAAACCCGGGTAGCTCCGTTAAGAATAAGCTCAATACCACGTTTAGAGCTTATGGCTGCATTAATTGGCACGCGATACGCAAATAGTATTATAAAAAACCACTCTATTTTAATAAATAAAAAATATTTCTGGTCTGACTCAAAAACGGTGATAAGTTGGTTAACACATAATAATAAAAAGTATCACCAATTTGTTTCCTTGCGTATCAGTGAAATTCTGGAATCAACAGAACTACAGGAGTGGCATTGGATTCCTGGCAAACAGAACGTTGCCGACGAAGCGACTAAGTGGGCAAAGAGACCAGATATCTCGTTTAGTAGTCGATGGTTTAAAGGACCAGACTTTCTTCTTCAGCCCGCAACTCGATGGCCAAACTATGACACCGTGTCGGAGCAGTGCGATGCTGAAATAGTTGATTGTGTTAACGTACATGACACAAACGAAATTCTAGTCGACGCGAATCGTTTCTCAAACTGGAATCGTTTATTAAGAAGTACCGCGTTCATGCTACGTTTTTGTGATATTATCCAGAAAAAAGTTTATTCCACTGGGGAATTCACTGCGTCTGAAATATCGAGATCAGAAATTTTACTATTTCGACTGGCTCAAACAGAGTTCTACTCGGAGGAGATAAAACTTTTGAAAACAAACAAGAAATTGACTAAATCAAGTCCGCTGTATGGTGTTACGCCAAAAATGGACAAAAGTCAAATTCTTCGAGTAGACGGGCGACTAGACAACGCACTTATTTTAGATGATACAAAATTTCCTATTATTTTACCAAGAGACAGCCGTATTACACAGCTTTTAATTACACATTTTCATATAAAATATAAACATCTCAATAACGAGACCGTGGTAAATGAGATAAGACAACGTTTTTACATTCCGCGGTTGCGGGCTGTGCTTAAAATGATTGTAAAACAATGTCAAAACTGTAAGATAACAAAAGCTGTGCCTAGTTATCCGCAAATGGCTAAGCTACCAGAAGCGCGATTAGCGGCGTTTTGTCCACCATTTACATATACAGGGGTAGACTACTTTGGCCCAATAATGGTGACCGTTGGTCGGCGTACAGAAAAGAGATATGGTGCGCTTTTTACCTGCCTTACAGTACGGGCTGTCCATATTGAAATTGTTAACTCACTCAATACTTCTTCGTGTATAATAGCAATCCGAAATTTTACATGTCGCCGGGGAACTTCCAGGGAATTTTTCAGCGACAATGCCACAAATTTTACAAGTGCTGAAAGGGAAATCCGAGAAGCTGTAAATGAGGTTGATAAAAACGAGCTCATTCGTACGTTTACAACTGCGACTACGAAGTGGAACTTTATTCCACCATCGTCACCGCACATGGGCGGGGCATGGGAAAGGTTGGTACGATCGATTAAAAATGTTTTTTATAAGACTTTGCCCATGCGAGTACCAAGTGAAGAGCTACTTCGCGGAATGTTAGCCGAAGTAGAAAATATCGTTAATTCCCGACCGTTGGTATATGTTCCGATTGACCATGAAAATGCCGAGGCTTTAACACCAAACCATCTGCTAGTTTATTCTTCTAACGGCATGAAACCCTTAGCCACATACGATGATAGTAGCATGGCGTTAAAATATAATTGGCTGAGTTCTCAACAGTATGCAGAAAAGTTCTGGCGCAAGTGGGTAAATGAGTATTTGCCATCTTTAACTTTAAGATCAAGGTGGCACGAAAAAATCAAGCCGTTGCAAGTTGGTGATTTAGTTATAGTGGTTGACCCGTCGAGTCCGAGAAACGTATGGCCGAGAGGTAAAATTCTAGAAACAACTATGGCAAAGGATGGTCAAGTACGTAAAGCAAAAATTCTAACTGCCAGTGGAGTAATTGTACGACCTGCTGTAAGATTGGCGAAACTAGAGGTCAGTTCTTGATTAGGAGTATGACGTCGAAAGCTTCTCGTCCTACTGCGGGGGGGTGTTGCCGCCACTGTATTTATACGAAATAATGCAGCTCTGTCCTGTTATCGATTTTAATTAAATTTTTCTTTTTAATAATTCGTGATTAAAACTTAAGCTTTCTGCCATTTTGTAAATTTTAATGGACTTAATAGTAGTTACTCACATAACGTGTTCACATTTGAATTTACCAAAAATCTGGTGGTTTGCAACTAAAAAGTATGTCTAATATTATAAAACTTATTTTTGAATTTACATTTATTTTATTTTACTAATTTTTAAGGAATTAAAACATAAGGTTGCGTCACAAGTTGACAATAAAGAAATAATTGAATTTCATCAAACCTAACCTGTGTTGTTAATCTTGCCAGGCCATCAGAAGGTACTACTGTTAACACTTTCTATTTTAATTATTTTGTTTATTGCTAAATTTATTGTTTGTTTGCGGTTACTTGTATTAAGAATGGAAAGAAAAAGTAAGTAAAAAATATTATTTTAAATATTTATTTTCTTCAACATTTTTTATTATTCGAATTTATTCTATGACCTAAATTTCAGTTATGTATTTTATAAAGCTTTTTTGTAATAGTCCTTTTCCTTCAATTTTTCAGAAACGACTTTTTACACTACCAGACTATTACATTGTATTTTCTTGTTACATTTTACCTTAGGTTTCCTTTGGAAACCAATGAGGTATATTGTATGTACAGAAAAATTTACAATTATTAGACACCAGCAGAATGTAATGCATTTTCTGTATTTTATGTATAAAATACATAACTGAAATTTAGCTCATAGAATAAATTCGAATAATAAAAAATGTTGAATATAATATAAAGTAACCTTCGGAAGGAAATAATTCCCAGTTTCTATTTATTTTCTTTTTTGGATTTCATTAAATTTTATAATATAAATTTACTTCCAATACTTTGGATTACTTTTCTTTGTTTATGTTATATTTTGTTTGTTTTTTTAGAGCTTTGACAGCTGGTGATCGAAAAAAACCGATACAAATTAGAGATCACATTGATTTTAAAGTAATCCTCAGGGTAATAAAAATTGAATTACGTACAAATGAGGAAATCCGCTCTAAAAATTTTTTATGACGAATTATGAAATTTGGAACATAATTAGGCTGTGAATTACGAATGAGAGAGTGAATTACGAAAATAAAGCTGTCGTTCGAACATGGTATTAGAACTACCTAGCTACCGTCGACAACTGCTTATATAATAGGGGTATTTATATTTTCAATTTAACAATATCAAATCACTCCTACAAGTTTGATACATTATGATTTTCCAAGTTTTGTACCGTAAAGTTAAAATCCAAATCAGGACCACAAAATAAAACTTAACAATATTTTTGAATTTTTTTTTAAATAAAAATGTTTATCGCAGAGTATGGATTAAATGCATGCACGTGTTAATATTTTTTTTCAACTTATTTATTTTATTATCAACAATTTAGAATTATTATTTCATATTTCAACCATTGACTTTTTAGAATAAGAAATTCACTTCGCTTTTCAATTTATTTTAATTTTAAAGAATTCTTATTAATTCATAAACTTAAAAACAAACTTTTACATTTGCACCAAAAATTATCACAATTTATCTCCATAAGCCCGATTTAACACAATTTCTTTTTATCTCCTTTAAAAAGCTTTTTTACGTACAATTCAAAACATTTTTATTTTGTTTTTTTGTTGATAATTTTGAATCCGGCTCAGAAGGCACACAACCATTTGCCAGGTAAAACAATCGTCATCTAAACATTTCTTAGGAATCTTCAACTTAATTGATTGCAACAAATGGCAGGCAACACGTATAAGTTGCATTCATACTAGCAGCATTGCAAGTTGCAACAGTTGTTAAGTGTAAACAAATGTCTACAGGATCAAGGTCATGTTTTTGGGGAAAAACAAAAGAATACAAATGTATGTTTTTGTTTACAAAAAAAATATGATGAAAATTTGAAATGTCACCTTAAATTGGTTTAAAATAGGTCAACGATACGATGTTAAATGTTTTTTCCAATGAAAGAAAGCGTTTCATAAAAAATGGATGCTAAGCAGAGTTTACCAGAAATTGTTGTCAAAAATGTCTACGATATCTATAAAAAATTCCCTAATAGCTAAAAGGTATTTTCCCCTACATTTAAATACATATCTTGAAACTATATTTATTAGAACCAGTTTTTAACTTAAAGATTAAACTAGGATTAATAGTTAGATTAAATATTAATAGCCACACGACAATAATGGAGAGGGTCTCAGCGAGAAAAATAAATAGTACGGATGCCTTTTAGAAGGACTCTGTACTCTTTCTTTTGGATGTTCAAGGCCTGCACGCTTCATTCCATACTCATATCTTTTTTTCACAATGTCATTGCGGAGTAGGCCTTCCTCTCTTGCTTCTTTAGCAGGTACATAATAATGGTAACGGGATCAAAAAAAAATATTCTTTTGTTTTTGCTTGTGCAAAAAAAAAACAAAACAAAAAATGTTACTCCTTCTCTTCACGCTTCTCTTAGAAGGGAATGTGGAATGTGTATCTTATCTTTTATGAGGCATTCTTTAGCAGTTAGATAAGGATAGTAATTGAATCAAAAAAATTGTAAGTAGGCCTTTAATAAGGCCTAAAATATTAGGTCTTTTGTGCTGGTGTATGTAACATATAAAAATAATGGTTCTAGATCCACCGCTTAGTATGCCGATTGCCTCAGAATAACTTTCTGGGTCGATCTTACTATGTTCGTCCGTCTGGCTTGCTGTTATCATGTAAACAAAGTACAGAGGTCTAATCACCGCATTCGATACTATCTTATCGAATAGACCATCGAATTTTTTTGCACACGATAGACACTGACGTATCGAATGAAAACTCGATAAATGTAATGTCGAGTTACTCGATATCGAATGCTATTATTTCAAAATCAATAAATTTCATTCGATATCGAGAGTCATGATACCAAAATAAATAATTTCGATCAATTTTGCTCGATATCGTATGCGGTGATTAGACCCCAGGTCACAATTTCGAAGATAACTTAATGAAATTTGGTACAAAAGTCTTAATTATCATAAGGACCAATAAGCCCCCAAGAAAGCTTATTTCCGTAATAGAGTATTTGTGCTCATAAGCCATCTTTTTAGGTTGGTATTTAGTAGGGTATTAAAACGATAAACCGTTGTTCGATTAATCGATTAATTTTGGGCAAATAACTGTTTGAATAATATTAAATTTCTTATTTTCGATTTACGAATAATTCGAGTAATTTGTGTCGATTAATCGAAATTTCGTTATTTCACACAAAAAAATGAAGGCGGTACGTTTCAAATACCCTTTTATTGTTTTTTAATGCATAACATGGTCTATATATTAATCAGTTTCGCTTTTATTTAAAGATATACAGAAAACATTCTCGCCAATTTTTTTTTTCAATTAAACTATTAATTAAAAACAATTGTGATTTAGTTGAACTGTTAATTTTTAATTTCAATATTTTTAGTTAGGCTTAAGTTCATCAAATTTAATTTTCATTAAATTATTTTTACTGAAGGAAGGAATTTTAACAACATGAAATTTTATTAAAATTTTTTTTTCCAAGAAAGTGGACAAAAAACATAAGTATGTAATAAACAAACATATACAGGTTTTCAAGACAATGTCTTGACAGAAAGAATACGAAAAAAAATGAAGAAAATGAGGCAACATGTAAATAAATCGAAAAATGATAATTACAGCAAATTTCGAACCACCAGTACCACTGGTTAAAGATTGATTTTTGACTGTTGGCTGGCAGGCACCGTAGTGGTGCAGAGGTTAGAACGTCAAAGAATTCTGATGAAAGAATGTGGTGATTCTTGGAACATGTAAATTCAACCCGGGTTCGAGCCCCAGCTCAGCCAAGAAAATTAGCAATAAATGTTAATAAAATTTCATATTGTAAAAATTGCTGCTTCCTTCTGTAAAAATAATTTAATTAAACATTTTATCAGTTTTAACTAAAACTTTAATCAAGTGAATTAAACGTTTGCTTAAATCCACAACATAATATTTAATCAATACTATTAATTTTTTTACTGTTGCAAATTTAATTAATTTTTTAATAAATATCACAAATTTTTGAATTGAAATCAATTTTTATTTTTATTCTGTGTATATTGTTTTAATGAACATGAACTGACATGTAAATTCTATACGTCCAACCGTATGGAACATAAGAAAACTGTTTGGTAAGTTTTATGAAACTCGCACATTTCATACAGAATCAGTTGGTTTTTAATTTTGTTTTTTAATGCATTTCGTTAATTTTATGCGGTAGCTTAAGCTAGCTCATGCATATTGTAGTTGGGCCTTAACATTTCCATTAAAAACTTTGTTAAGTTTTTCAATAAATATTTTATTCTTAATATTTTCAACTTTTTCTTTAACGCCTTCTATTACGAATAAGCTTTCATGTAAAGCACACAACACAGAATGAGACAATCAACTCTTAAAGTTCATGGGTTATCTCTCGTCTTGCGACCATTAAAGGCTGGTTGAGTTTCTTTTGGCCAAAAGATGCCAAAATTAATTAATGAACCCGATGTAATTCCTTTAGGGTTTTTGCTAAAAATTTCGATATTAGATAACGCACATTTAAGAAAAGGAAAGATACATTTTTATTTTGTAATTGTAACAGATAAGAAATTCTTTTGTTTAAAATGTCTGCCAACCTGCGTTTTATGTAAAGCATCATAAATTTTTTGGAAAAAAGAGAAAAATATTGCAATTGTATATTTTTCATGAAAAAAGAATTTTAAACTAAAAAAATATCGTTTACGAGATTAACATAAAGTCTTCTCTATGAATTAAATAACGATTAAATTTTATTTTTACATTTAAGTTATTTTCCGCCAAAGATTTCAGTTGCGACCAACTTTCTTCCTTATTATATAGTTCTTTAAGCCATTTTCATTTGATCATACAACTGTTTTAACCTCAATGGATCATTCAATTGATCCATGACGTCACATAAATTTCAATTTTGTCGCTAAATCTACAATTCAAAATCGAAGAGATTGATGTTTTATTGTTAAAGGAATAACTTATAAAAGATAATAGAAATCTTAAAAAGAAAATACAAAATACCACCTGCCTTGTTGATAGGACAAAACAATGAATATTGCAAAGATTTCACTCGACTCTAGTTTGTCTACGTAAATGTAACCCTTTCTTCATTATTTCTGGTGGCAGTTACAAATCATCGTTGTAATAGGCCATCAAGAAGAAGAAACAAAAAACATGATGACAGTATCCAGTATTGGATACGAAGACCACGATGTAAATGTTTTTTTTTTATTATCATTATTTTGGAATGAATGTTGGCAAAAAAATAGTTATGTTGCATGTACGTTTTAAATTTTTTCTTTTTGTTTTTTTTTACAAAAAAAAATCACTTTTCATTTCAATCGTGTTGCATTTCGGTGACATGCAACAGTACGACATTGTATGAACAACATGTATGTATGTATGTTAATGTGTTAATTAAAAATACATTTTATTCATTAAAAATTCAACAGAAATATTCATTAATACTTGTAAAGTATGAAAAAAATACATTAATAAGTATTAATGTAAATATATTTATACCAAACAAACTAAAAAAGTAAAGTCGGTAAAGACCGAACTTAAGATTCCGTACACCTTTTGCAAGTACACAAGTTAGAACTGTTGCCTTAGGTGTATAAAGTTGGCTTAACCACACACTGCTTAAAAACACTGAATGGACACAAAGCATCCACCGCCAGAGACTCTGGTGGTAATTGATGTTCTCTGTAATGCGTGAACCGTTTTCGTTTTCAACCGTCTTCAAATGTGTATTGGGTCATGAGTTATAGCAATGTTTTTTTTCGTGCATGAAAATGTTGCAAATTTAAGTTAATATTTTGAGAAACTGAAATTCAATTCGTGTATTGCTAATAAGGCATTAGCACAATTGGAAATGCCAACACCTAATCGTGCAATGCATGACATTTTTGAGTTAGAACTGCAACGTGTACAACAATACGATCGCAACTAATTAAATGTTACCTATCTCAGAAAATATGACCTTTATAACATTTGTTGGCGTATTGAATCGACAATGCTGAACGGACAATGTAACCCTTTTTGATAATAATCAGGTATTTTATATATCTGTTTTTATATATATTTTTTTCGTAAAGGTTAAGAATAAGAAGCGTGAATCATTTGCAAAATTTAGGAGCCATATTAAGAACTATGGCTTTTGTTCACAGAGGGAGGAAAGGGTTTGTAACCCGGTAAAAGCCAGAAGTGTAACAATAAAAGAGGGGGAAAAGGAAAAGTGCGTTTTGAAGGAATGTTACGCGAACAACAGTCCTGATTTTTTTGCTATTGAAATTCAGCCTGATCAGTCCGAAAATGGCTGAGATATGAGAAAAAGACCTCGAAAGCCTCTAATTTTACTCCAAAATCCCTTGTTGTTGCTATTTATTTTATTTATTTTTAAATATCTATGGAGAACTTGCCAAATTAGATACAAGCATCTTGGTTATAAACATCCGACAAAATGTGGGCGGGATTGGACGAATGGGCGTGACATTTTCCATACAAATACATTATTGATTTTTGTAAATCTGGAGAACAGCACAAGCTTAAGCTTTCAAAGAAGGTACAACAATCTTCGTTATCAATACACAACATCCGAAAAAATGTGGGCGGAATCAGATGAGTGGGCGTGGCATATAAGAAACGGTATTTTTATAACTTTCTGAACTATCGCACCATATGAATGGTGTATAAGATTCGGCATAGCCGAATATAGCCCTTATACTTGTTTAGTTTAAATTAAAAAAATATTCGTTATTTTCCGTCCCTGCTTATTGTTCAAAAATTTTTAACATTTTCAAATAATACCTATGTATAAGACGAAAAAAAGTTTGGCCGAAAACAGTGAACAATACACGCATTCAGTATGTTTCTAGACTTTTGGTAGAATTCGGGCTGTCCCGACATCGCAGAATTCCCCTTCTTCGTATTATTAACATTGTTTTTACGTGTTTCAAAAAAAAAACGAAAAACAAAGAGTTGGCTGATAATTCCGGATAACTGACGTGGGTAAGGAAAAAAGTTGTTATTATTTTCCGGATAATTGGTGTTGCCGGTCAATCAAATAATCGAGGCCCAACTTAAAAAGTTTTAAATACCACGTACAATTTTACAAAAATGATTTTAAATATGAAACCATTGAGCGCCATTAAAATAGAAAAGGTTCACTAAATTAAAAATCTATCAATTCTGCATTTGATTAAATACATTTTAAAAATTTACCAATTTTTCTTAAATATTTTCTGTCACCTTGTAAATAAATAAAAGAAACATTTTCTCAAATAATATTAATGTAAACATAAAACGTTTTTTTTTTAATAAAGTAAACATCCATCCTTTTTTTTAAGGAATTGTTATTCACTCATTACCAAGGTGTATTAACACAAGGTAGTCTCGTTAGCGGACAGACATAAACCCAAATTTCCAAATTCGTGCGGATGAGCCAACATTTATACATGTGTGCGTTAAACTGCTTTTGTTTTATATGAAGACAATTGTGACCAGTCGGGTCAAATGAGTCTACCTTGTGTTAATGTACCTTGCTCATTACTATTACTTATTTTTGTCGATTTTCTTAAACTATTTGTAATTCAGACCACATAAAATTCGGCAACTCTAAATAATAGAAAGTGTGGAATCTATATAAAAAAGTGGGGACGAGGCAAAAATATCAACCCTGTGATTTATTTTTATATAAGGTGATGCCAGAAACTTAAAATAAAACACCATTTGTGGAAACAAGGAATTGCTATGATCTTTATGCTATGTTCATACGACGATATTAACCATGAATCAAAAAAACAAGATTGCGCACTCAGCCGCACAAAAAAAATTATACTGCGCATCTACGTTATCATAGACTAAATATGAGTGGTTGTTGTAAAACTGTAAGCCACACACAAATGCACACACAAAAATAAGGGACCCGTTTCGCTCTCTGAAACTAGTTTGCCAAACATGCTATTCAAACGATTCATTCTTGTTTAATTTCGAAATTTTTTTGTGATGTTTGTGAGATTTTATTAACAATAGATTAAAAAAAAGTAATTAAAAGTTAAAAATATATTATGTAATACTTTTATTAATACATATTATTATTTTATAATTATCACTTTATTTAATTAAACATCAATTTTTATTTTGTTTTTTTCTTTGTTTTGATTTATTTGAGAGCTAGTTCAGACAAACTAACGACAATTGTTATCAAAATTATGGGTGATAGTACATTTTTGCTGTTTCGCAAGATGTTTCAAAATAAAACGACCTGTTTCGCTCTCAAAATTTTGTATGGCAAAACATGTTGTTTTAATCATGTTTGGGGTGTGATACAGGAATCGGAGAGCGAAACACGAATATTGATGTCCGTGTGAATATGGTATTATAGTTAATGTTACATGGAGCACTATAAATATTTTCCAGAATATACACACCGAGATTTGAAAATTATATAAAAACATAAAAAGGATTAATGAAATTAAATAAGTAAAATATTTTTTAATCGAATCCAAGAACGAACATTAACGAACATTTTCCAAGTCAAACCATCAAATTCAATTAATTTGTTTGACTGGCAGGCTGTATGTCTCAGAAAAGTTTGTGCAATTTTTTTATATACCTGCATAATCAAAATATAATTTAGAAAATTTGCCAGCTTTTTAAAATGTATTTAGTATACTGTTTATTTTATAAAAATTTTAATAATATTTACTAAAAACCGAGATTTAATGCAGATTATAGAAGCTCGTAGATTACCGATATTCAATAAACTAAATATAAAAATTACAAAATTTAGATGTGTATAATAAATGTCCGAATTCAATTCATCAAGAATACATTTAAAAAAAATGTTTCGGGGTGTCCAACTCACAAAATTAGATATTAGATTAGATAAATATGAATTGAATATTATTATAATTTTTCAATAGTTGACATTATACAATAAAATTGCATGTGTTTATATAATATTAGTATATGACACACACAATATACAAGTATACAAGTGTTTTATATTATATTGCGCAAATGTGTTGACAAAATTCTACAATACCCACATGTGTGCGTTAGTTTTGTTTAATTGTACATACATGAAAATTTTCGATACATATTTTCAAATACTAATTGAATAGTGTAAAGCAAACCAAAAATAATTATAGCAACAAAGTACATATTTTATAATATTGTGCATTTGATGGGAACCTTATGCGGCCCATACACTTGCAATATTATTGTATATGATATTCACGATATTATTTCCATTTTGTCCTATAATATGCAATAAGTCGCACAATGGTTCCATTCATTCAATAAAAATGTGAACATAACCTATAGGAATAACATAAGCAGCATTTTACAATGTTGCCAACTCATTTCATTTTCTTTTCATTGTGAAATAAAAATCAAAAGTCTTTCGATTGTTGCCAAAATATTGGCGAAAAAATTGAACCATATTTTTGCAAGTGTATGAGCCGCTTTAAGGAATAATTAAAGTGAGAACTTTATTTTTTATTTATTTAAGGATTTTTAACGATCTCTTTTCAAATAATTATCTTTTCCAAAAATAACTTTAACTTGAATAAATGTATAAAAACAGTTCGCACAGAGATGAAAAGAGTAGACATTGTATATATAAATCAGGGCTGTGGAGTCGTCCGAAAAAAGTACTAACTCCGACTCCGGCTCCAAACGCTGACATTTTTTAAGTGCGACTCCGACTCGCGACTCCGACGCCGACTCCTACTATAATCTTGATGCTAAATGTATGAAACCAGCGATGTTAATTTTTATTTTTTCATAACCGTAAGGCCTTCCAAAAATTCAGTTTTTGAGAAGAAATTACCGTACGCAAACATTAATGTGCTGTTTCCAAATGACAGGCGATTAATTATGTAGTAAAATTTATATGAATAGCACTCAGTCCATTGCCTGTCATTTGGAAACAGCATATAAGAGCAGTATTAATAAACCTTTTTATTTAAATTTTAAATGTGTTTTAAGAAGATAATTTTTATTTTGGAAAATTTTTTTAAAATTTGTTATGCCAAAAAACTTTGGAGTCGGAGTCGCGAGTTTTTGTGAGTACTACGACTCCGACTCCAGAACAAAAACCTCAACTTCGACTCCACAACCCTGATATAAATATAAACCTAAAAGTTTTGTGCCTGTAGAACCATAATAAATTATTGATCGATTAAATTTGTTCAAGATATAAAACTTCAAATTCAGTAATTAACAAAAAAAAATATATAATTTTATTGCTTTATTTAAGTAACAGACATCTTTTTTGTACTGTTAAAAATCATTAAATTTAACGGATTTACCTCAGAAAAAAATAATAATTTGTCAAAATTTTAATTTAAAAGACTTTTTGGGTATTTCTTTCCATAAACAAAGGAATCAGTATTAAATTGTCGTGTGGCATCACTTCGATCGTTATGGTTTTTTCCTAACTCATCAATTGGCAACACTGATAAAATTTCTTTTTATTTTACAAACGACAAGTGGACAAAAGCAGCAGCTTAACCATGTCTGGAGAAGAAACGTCAGCTGATCGTAATGTCGAAATCTGGAAAATCAAGAAGCTTATTAAAAGCTTGGAGATCGCACGCGGCAATGGCACAAGCATGATTTCATTAATCATTCCACCCAAGGATCAAATATCTCGTGTGAGTAAAATGTTGGCCGATGAATTTGGCACAGCGTCAAATATCAAGTCGCGTGTCAATCGACTGTCAGTTTTAGGTGCGATTACCTCGGTACAGCAGAGATTAAAATTGTATACCAAAGTACCGCCCAATGGCCTGGTCATCTATTGCGGTACCATTGTCACAGAAGAAGGTAAAGAAAAAAAAGTTAATATCGATTTTGAGCCATTCAAACCGATCAATACGTCTTTGTATTTGTGTGACAATAAGTTCCACACCGAAGCACTTACGGCACTTTTAGCTGATGATAATCGTTTTGGCTTTATTGTAATGGACGGTAATGGTGCCTTGTTTGGTACTCTACAGGGCAATACGCGCGAAGTATTGCACAAATTTACCGTCGATCTGCCAAAAAAGCATGGTCGTGGTGGTCAGTCCGCCTTGCGTTTTGCACGTTTGCGTATGGAAAAACGTCACAATTATGTGCGTAAAGTTGCCGAGGTAGCAACGCAATTGTTCATTAGCAACGACAAACCCAACATTGCTGGTTTGATTTTGGCTGGTAGCGCTGATTTCAAAACAGAACTGAGTCAATCCGATATGTTTGATCCCAGATTGCAATCCAAGATAATAAAACTTATTGATGTATCATATGGCGGTGAAAACGGATTTAACCAGGCCATTGAATTGGCCGCAGAATCTTTGCAAAACGTTAAATTTATTCAGGAGAAGAAATTAATAGGCCGTTATTTCGACGAGATTTCACAGGACACGGGCAAATACTGTTTTGGTGTGGAGGATACATTGCGCGCATTGGAACTGGGTTCGGTGGATATATTGATTTGTTGGGAAAATTTGGATATACAACGCTATGTATTGAAAAATCATGCCAACGCCTCCAATCCTACTACTTTGCATTTAACGCCTGAACAGGAAAAAGACAAATCCCACTTTACAGACAAGGAAACGGGCGTTGAAATGGAATTGATCGAATCCCAGCCTTTGCTGGAATGGTTGGCCAACAACTACAAAATTTTTGGCGCTACTCTGGAAATTATTACAGACAAGTCGCAAGAGGGCAGTCAATATGTGCGTGGTTTTGGTGGTATTGGTGGTATTTTACGTTACAAGGTCGATTTCCAAAGTATGCAGCTCGATGAATTGGATAATGAGGAATTTGATTTAGATGATTATTAGACAATTTTTTTTATTATTTACAATTTTAAAACTACTACAAGACAGACAAGATGGTAAATTTTCGTTATTGCCGGAAAAAAGGGTTTATGTGTAAGTCAAATTTTCAATTGGCTAAGCATATACATATTTCATCATTTCAATTGTTGTTAACTGGGAAAACTAAAGGTAAATAGAGATTTTCCAACGATTTAGTAAACAGAAAGAAAAGTGAATCAATTTTTAAATTATTGGCAATTATATTAGAATATTTAAATTTTTCAAATATTGAAATAAGTTTTTATATCAAAAATTTTTAGAATTATATCGTACCTTGCACCATTTGAAGTTGAAATTGAATAAAAAGTAAGATTATCGAAATTGAACAGATACATAAAATTTAACTGTCTTTTTCCGATGTGCGAAAGAATTCTTTCTTTCGTACAACTACATTTAAAACAAAAACAAAGTTTTTAGAATTTGTTCGAAAGACAGAATTATTTCGCACATCGGAAATATGCTATAAAATTAAATATTTGAAATCAATTTGAGAAAATATAATTTAAGGCTTAAAATTTAAAATTATAAATAAAATTAATAATAATATTATAAATAATAAAATAAGTTTTAACTGCATGTTTTTAGAAAATGATAACGAGTGAGAAATTATATGGAAAACAAAAACAAATTTTCGTTTTTTTTATTGTTGTTTTCAATATAACTCGCTCACTAACTCACTTGTTTTTATTTTCTAAAAACTGGCAATTAATATTTTCATTATATGTTTTTTTTTACATCAATTTTTTAATACGAATTTCTAATTAAGTTTTTTTTTTTTTTTGTCCATTTTTTAATATTAAATTCAATTTTTTCTTAAATTCAACTTTAAAATGGTTCAGTTAAAGTAATAGTTGCAGTAAATAAATATTAAAATCTCATGATAATTGTAATTTAATTTAAAATTACAAATGTTTTAACATTATTAATACAAAACTGGACCTTAATCTTTAAATTAAGTTACAATCGCCTAATTAAAAGAATATATGTATAACATACATATGTATATTTTAAAATAAAATTTCTATAAACCCTTAATATTGTTAAAAAAAAATTTGATAGCAGCGGTATTTATTGTTAACGAAAGAAAACAAACTGTTTCAGAGGGAATAAATTTGATAACCAGACTTGTTTTCTAACCTTTGAAATTTATCATCTTCACAGCGGATTCTTCCTCATTTTTAAAACAAAAAGAAAATTATTTTTTCTGTTAATTATAACACAGCAAAACTTTATAATGATATTGTTAAAATAAAAAAAACTAAGAAATAACATAATTGATCACTATTTAACAGGGATAAACTTTAAATTTAAGTGGCCTTTTATACCCTTAAAACTTATTGATAAAAAGGAATAAAGAGTATCCCAAACTAGTGATTCATCTTAAGAATTGGTTAGCAATTTAAAAAATATATTGGTTTTTATTATGGCCTTTCTATACACAATTTGATCTACAATTAATTAAAAAATGTTAAAATGGTACTAGCGCCAAATAAATTTTTTTTATAAAATTTAAAAACACTTGCTAAAATTTGTATTTCTTCTTTTATATACATACATAGATATATTAATTTAATAAAAAACACAATAACTCAAAAATGCCTTGAACATTTTAAAAATTGTAAAAAATATTTTCTTTTAAATAAAATCAAGAAATTGTCTAGAAAATTGTAAATGAATGTTTCTGCAAAAATTATTCTTAAAACATTTCAAAAACGCAATTGTTAGGTAGTTTTGTTCAAAAGAGTTAAAATGATTCTGATTTAATGCTATACATAATCGGCCGAAAATAACGAAATAGGCAAAGGAGATTAAAGAACACAGGTTGTGTGCTACTTTAATATATTACAAAAAACAGCACAGTCGTATACGACAACGACATCTACAACAAGGATGAATATGTTTGCCTTAAACTCCTTTTGCACTTGCACTGTTTCCTCTAAAGGGGGTTATTTTTTCTCTTTCAGTAGAGGCAAAAAACTGTATTTTTTTCTTTGATTTCATGTTAAAACACCCTAACTCAGATAATTGCAACCAAGGCGAATTGACTAGAAGGTGAGGTCAACTCTAGTCAATTTGCCTTGATTGCAACTTTAAAGGAGAATGTAAAAACATAATAGAAACTGTAGGTACATATCAAAATGTAATATTGTTTTTACAATGGCTTGTATAATCGTTATTTTTTAAAACCAAGGCGAATTGACTAGAAGGTGAGGTCAACTCTACAACAACACTGCTTCTGTGGTCGGGTTGTTAAAAATATTGCTAGTCAATTCGCCGTGATTGCAACTTTACAGGAGAATGTAAAAACATAATAGAAACTGTAGGTACATATCAAAATGTAATATTGTTTTTACAATGGCTTGTAAAATCGTTATTTTTTATACTATTGCATTAAATTTTTGTGTGATGTATTTGTTTTATAATCATTAAAAAAATTAAATTTGGAAAAAAAAATCGAGTTAGAGCCTTTCTGCGGGATGAGACCAACAGTACTTACTCAATGGACCGTACTGGTCTCCTAGTGGAAGTGTGCCCTTGGGCACATAACCCTTCTAAACCCAGCCTAACCTTCTCTTAAACCACAATAAGGATAAACGGTATTCGCGATAGCGAAGAGAAAATGATGTAAGGTTTTACAGTGGGCAGAATTTTTGTAACTTTTGAGATGGCCCCTTATAGAGGAACCGGTGCGATATGTTTGTAAATGCGACAAACTTCCTATATGTTTTGCATTGTCGCAAAATTTAAATATGTATCAAAACAAATTTTCGAACGACTTCCACCACGACAATCACTCCCTAATAAGACTTAATATGCACATATAAGAAGTTGGCTGTTGGTATTACTTATTTATTTTGTTCCTTTTACCGGTACATACTAGTATGATTTGTTTTTGTATTTTACAAATAATTTAATAAATAAACTATGAGTCATTAATTTTAGTGTGTACCACCTTGTTTATTATGTAGAACAAAGTAAGAAATCACGTCTTTAAATAAAATTACTGTAATATATTTTTGGGTTTCCTTTCATTTTTAAAAAAATACATTAAAGGCCAACCCAAACAATATTGGCAAGCGTTTTTTAAATATGAAAATGTTGGCCCCTATGATAAGTTGCATTCGACAGACGATTTTCGTTGGCTTTTGACCATAGAATGTAAATTTTATATTATGAGTTGAAAGTGCTGTCAAACATTTTCTTATGCGTCGAAATTTTTAACGAAAACAATTTTGCTTTCGATGCTGCAAATTAATTTAAATAAAATTTAAATATCTGTAAATTTTTTCGTTTTTGTTTACCAAACACAAATTTTTCTTATAATTATGTTTGTTAATCTTTTGGAAGTCTATAGACGTAAACAGCTATTGGAAAGGCTAATTTTTCTTATGGAACAATTTTTCCAGAAATAAAAATAATTTAAAATTTACATTTTTTTTAACGCTAAGGAAAATATGTTTAACAAATAGAATCTGGGAATTTATTTCTCATGAAAATTCTGATAGTGCATAGAAAATATTTCTGGAAAATATTGAAGGAATAGGACTATTAAAGTATAAAAGCTTTTGAGGTTGAGGATTGTAATTTTACTTAGAATACACATTCGAATAATATGAAAATTTTTAGAAAATATGTTTATTAACTAGCAGCGTAATCGCTTTCTGAGTTATCATCATACACGGCTCAGTGGGGCAGAATGAATAATTTTGGGAAATAAAAAGGGGATGTTTTGAAAATCTGTATTGCTGGATCAATTGCAAATTACTTCGTGCTTTTGTTTTGCCTCTTCTTAATCCTTACAAATTAAAAAAGACGTTATTGTATTTTTTTTCTTAATTATATAAATAAGATCCTGTTAGTTCGAAATATAACATCTCTCAAGCCGCATTGTGGGGCTTAAAAAAAACACCTCGGACAGGAAAATGTTAAAATTCTCGCTTTTTTGTATTATTTTCAAAAATTTTAAATTCATAAAAACCCTCGCTGAGATCGGATATGTCTGTTTTAACTCTAAAAATAATAACTTTTAAAATAAAAACTTTAATTTTTCTTGTTATTTCACCTAACCTAGGCCAAGTCATCAGGAAACATTCTCCCAAAAAATTGTTGAATAGGCAAAGGTAATACCAAGTAAAAGAATCCCAACCAATTGTAGTGGGGAACATAAGAAAAGATAAACTCACTGTTTGGTGTTGGTATTTTGTTTAAGCTTTGATACCTTTGCAAATAAAGGCCCAACCACAATGTGCTTAAGTTGGCTTAAGCAAATGTGCAAATACATGTTAATTATATGAGGCAAACCATATTGAACTGAAGGAAATTTTTTGCTAAGTTTAATGAAACTGTCATTTGCTTAAGCAAGGTGCCAATCTAATCACACATTCCGTACGGAATCAAATGTTTTTTATTATGTTTTTGTTAATTTTTGACATTAGGTTAAGCAAGGCTATGCATATTATGGTTAGGCCTTAAGACTTTTTGAGTGAGTGCAACCAGTGAAATGCGCATAGAAACTAGCTTATCCTTAAACAATAAATTTCACTGTTTTATCAAGAATAAAAATGGGGAATTAAGAACGACAAACAAATTCTTATTTATCATATTGATTAAGCCTAATTTTTTCCAAAATTCTTAAAGCTGGGATTAGAAAAAGACGTGCATAAAGCGTATTAGCATGCTAATTTGCTATAAACATACTGTAAAAGCATTATCTCAGCCCTTCTCCCATTTTTTCTGTGTAAATTGGGAAATTTGTATTCATAATTGGGCTGTAGATGCACATACATACATATTTATGTATATAAAAAAGCAAAAAAAGAAATGTTTGTTTTATTTTTTGTAATTGTGGAATTTTTATTTTGTAATAAACTTATTATACAGTCAAATCCCGATTATTCGTACCCCGATAATTCGTAATAAACTGTCGGTCCCTTGAAAAAATCTCGTTAATTCGTAAAATTCCCATACATTTTGGTCCCCTCGCTAATTCGTAATTTTTTTTTTTTCAAATAAAATCTTCTTTGCCTCTTATAAATCGTTATTGTTTGCTAACTACCACTTATAATTCGTAATAAAAACAACAGAAACATGGAAAAAATGATTTTTTGTTTACCGCTATTTTTTTTTTTTGCGTGGGATTTTTCCCTGTGTGTTTCTTTATTTTCTTAAGATCAGTTTGTTACATGAACAATTTTTATATATTTTTCTTTTATGTATTTCATTTTAACCCCGTTAAATCGAAAACCCCTATAATTCGTAAGAAATGGCCGGTCCCTTGCGATTACGAATTATCGGGATTCTACTGTATTATTATATTTTACGAGTCCGGAAAAATAAGATTTAAAATATTACCAGAGAACAATATCGGTATTGGATTTTTATTCAAAAATTAGAATTCAGTCTGGGACATCTAAATTATTTCGAGTCCTTGCTTCTTATATTCTTACTTTATCACATAGTAGTACATCCGCTAAGCGGATTTTTCTAAATTAGCATTAATTAACAAGATAGAGTGATATATTCAGATGTGCCGAATCTTGTATACCCTTCACCATGGTGCGATAAGAAGAGAAAGTTATATGAATACCGTTCTTAAGATATAAACAAAATCTATTTTAGCCACGCCCACTTCACCGATTCCGCCCACAATTTGACGTTTGTGTATTGATTATTAAAATGCTTGTATGTACATAATTTGGAAAGTTTTGCTGGTTCCTCTCTCCAGACATACAGACGGAAATCGTTAAATTAATTGCGCTATGCATGTACATATATATGATTTTGTTATAGGTATGTATAATTATATACATACATACATATGTACTTTATAGGGTCTAAGATCAATATTGTTGAAATTACAAACGAAATGACAAACTTATACATATAGGTATGTATGTACACCCTTTTACCTTCGGTGAATGGTATTCAAATAAATTGACTGACGATCCGGTAAAAATATTTGATACAGTGCTAACAAACTCGAGCTAAGTATGTTCAATGCAGTAATTGATGGGATGTACAGCAAAATTTTATTTTGCGTTGGTAATTAAATATGTGCATACAGTGTTTAAGATTAAACGGGTTAGTGTTAAATTTTCTTATAGTTCTTAAAAATATCGAATTCGATAGTCATAAATACATATCGATGTATGGGCAATTTATATATCGACTATTTTTAAATATCGATATCTATTGTAGTGCTGGGATAATATCCATATTTTCTACTATCGATATTTATCGATGGTTCAGTTTTTACTATCGATACTACGGACTGAATTGTGCTGCTGATAAGACCTTTCTGATGGAACCAAAGTTGCATCGACTATACGATATTTAATTTCAACTTTAGAAATTGATCTTAATTGGTTTTGATTCTCAGTAAAAAAAGCATAGCTAATCAATCCATACCAAGTGTAATTCTTGTTGTTTTTACATATACATTTCTACAGCGCGAATTAATAGCAAGTAAAAATTTGAGCAAAAAAGCTGTGTGTATAGCTTATGTCAAGGTACATTAAGACAAGGTTTACTCATTTGGGAGTGTAGACAATTGGGTTTTAGCTGGGGTAAAAAGCTGACAAACATATGGGCCAACGAGTCTACCTTGTGTAGTTGTACCATGGCTATTGTTACATTTTATCATAGCTGTATTTTAAATATTAATATCGATATTTTAAGACTATCGATAGTTTACCAGCACTAATTTATTGCCCATCCCTATATTTTAAAAACAATCTTTTTATTTTAATTCGGCCCTCGTTAAGTTGGCAACGCGATTGTGTACTAACACATGCATCTCTGCCGAAGTTGTCTACAGGTACTGAACTTTGCAACTGTGTGTATAAACTATGCCAATTGCTTTTCACAGAACTTTGGAGTCTAGCACATTAAAAATTTATATAAAACGACAAAATAAAGTAATAATTAATATTAAAATATGGTGGACTTAGATAATGTTGAATCTACAAAATCGCCTACGTCAGTAACTGCTCCACCGCAACAATTACCTATTAACACTACAAAACCACAAATCTGCCGTCTTTGTTTACAACAGGAAGATAAAGCGGATTTTGAAAAAATTGTGGACATTTATGAAGAGCCAGGTGTTGACGATAAGGGTAATAAAGTCAAGGCGGTTGAAGAGCTGCTCTACGAACTATTTGGCATAAAGGTTAATATTTTAAGTAAAGAGCACGATGTTTATTTAGTAAATAATATGTATCTTTTTAGTACGATAAATCATGTTTAAATCTGCCCCATGTTATCTGTCATCGATGTTGGGACATGGTTCAGGCCTTTAACAGTTTTCGACTTTTAGTTCAACAATGTGAGGAATTATTACAAAAACGTTTAAAGCTTTTGCAAACAAATGCATTTTTATCGGATAATGAGGAAAGAAGGCCTGGCCTAAATGGCAATCCTGGTGTCTTTGTGCCAGATGATGATTGCGAAATTGAAGAAGTCAATCCGGAACAGAATTTTGAAAGTTCTGAGGACGATTTTTCAATGGAATCTGATTCAGAAACTGAAGATGTAATATTACCAGCAAAAGTAAACGAAACTGTTTCATCCACAAATATTAATTTAAAAAATGCAAAGAATTCTACCAAAAAAGGTCCTGACTTGGTTAATGCAAATAGTGGTGATGTTCCAGTTAACCTTGATTTAAATGTACCAAAAGAAATTAAGCCATCCAGTATGCCAGTGGAGCACATGAATTTAGAGTTTACCATTAAAAACACATACTCTTGTCAGTACTGTGATATGTCTTTTACGACACAAAACGATTGCACTGATCATGAATCTCGTCATGACCCAAGTGCGCCATACCTGTGTAATTTCTGTCCAATGCGTTGCACCAGCCGCCAAGCTTTGATTGGTCACATCAAAGATAAGCATGATCCAGAAAGACCCTATGTATGTGCCATATGCAACAAGGGCTTTTGTAGGCGATCTGATCTTAAAAAGCATTCAATTGTACATACAGGAGTAAGACCATTTGCCTGCCCTATTTGTGCGAAAAGTTTTTCACGTAATACAAATCTTACCAAACACATGCGTATACACAGCAGCATTAAGCCTTTTGTTTGTCAACAATGTCCCCGATCATTTACCACAGGCCCTGAACTTATGCGTCATAACAGATCTCATTCTGAAGGTAGAGCTTTTAAGTGTTCTAGATGTCCCGCTGCATTTGCTCGCAAGGATAAGTTACAAATTCATGAACAAGCTCATTATCGTAAAGAAACAGAATTTTTGTTAAATCAAGCAAAACAACCTGGCCAACACAATCTTCCCGTATTACCCCAGCCTATGGAGAGCATGGAAAATATGGTAGTTCCTATTAATCCTTACGCAAATGCAGATATTAATCAGCCGAGGTCAACAGAAGATTTACAGCGTACTTTGTTTTCCGGAAATCAGTATTTGCAAACTAAAACGGCATTTCATCAAAACAAAACAACAAATCCCCCTACAAAATCATCTCATGGTCGTTTACATATCTGTGACATTTGCAACAAATCATTTACCCGAGAACGTGATCTTCATCGCCACCAGGCTTTACATTTAGATACGCTTTTTACTTGCAAACAATGTGGCCTAGGCTTTAGTCGTCGCGAAAAATTGGCTCGTCACGAACAAGAGCAACATGGTCCCCAATACCCTTGCGAAATATGTCGCATAATATTCCATAAACGTGAGGAATTAGATATGCATTTAAAAATGCATGAACTACAACAAAATGCCGCTTTGTCAGCTCATCAAGCCGTGCTAAATGCTACAGGGGTAGTGCACACACCCATGGAATTAACGCAAATCCATCATCATCCGGTATCACAAGCATTGCAGCAACCCCAACCGCCACCATTACCGCCGGTTGCTGCGATGGGTCCACAACGTCCCTCAGCTGCTGATATATCCTTCTACAGTAACATGGTACCAACTATGAATTTAGGATTTTACAGTGAGACACGACCTGAAGATCGTAATGGCATTTAGGTCTTAATTATTTTAGAATTAAAAACTTTTAGGAATTTAAATTATTTTTATGGTAATTGTTTAACTTTGTACTCAGTCTTATAATTTGAAATAAACATCATACATTAATCAGTCTTTTGAATTTAATCATAATAAATAAGGCTTAATTTCATTTTGCTGTTTACTAATCCCAATTAAGCATTTTCAGTAGTCATTAACGAAATCTCACAATCTTATTTTAGTAAAGTAAAAAATAAACAAAAAGAATTTATGAAATATAAATAAATTTCGCATTAAAATGGGGAATTCTTCTATTAAGAAACGTACCTATTACCAGTTTTGTAAGACATTATTTAATTTAAAATATTTTTTTTGAATACAGTAATAAATGTTTGGACACTTATTGTTAGTCCAAAGAAAGGTTTGAAAAAAATTCTGGCCGAGTTCGTTCCAAACAGTTATCTTTACCTATACGGTAAAACTTTTTTGGTAATTTCAACGTTAATTTTGCCTACGTGTTTTTCCAAGGCGACTTCACATCATGTGACCTTAGCTTGCTATGTAAGAAAAGCTGATAACTAACCATGTTTCAAATTATGAATTTCGAATTATGAAATTTAAAACGTTTTTAAATTATGTATTACATTTCAAAAAACAATTAACGGCCAATTTTACTAAGTTCAGTTAAAACTAGCAATTACTTTAACTTCCAGTTAACATTATGAATAAAAATTCCCCGGGAGTTTTCTCCCTTCTCCCAATTTTCCCATGTTAATTCAATTGTAAAAATGGGAGAAGGGAAAAACTCCCGGGGAATTTTAACTCATAATTGGGCTGAATATGCTTCAACAGCTATAACTGATATTTATCTATAACGGTCGTTAAAATTAAAAACAAAATTAAATGTTTGTTTGAATTGTTTACTATAGTGTTGTATTATTTTGACACAACGTTAAAGTATTTTGCAGGGTTGTATCCATTTTCAAAATACGACCACCTTGTATGAATTCGGCAGTACTAGGTAAGACATATATGTTAAAATTATGAAAAATTCGTTACACCTTATGAGTAGCGAAGTTGATTTAACAATGTCCATCCGTCCGTGTGTCCGATGAAACGGGTTTTCCGAAGACCCCAGATATGATGGGGGCTTGGTAGTTACATATACATATATACAGTCCTATCAAGAATAAAAATTCATTTTTAAATTGAAAATGCGAGAAGGGAGAAAACTCCCGAGGAATTTTTATTCATAACTCGACTGATAGTCCGGAATTTCTTGCTATTGAAATTCAGCCTGATCGGTCCCCAAGGGCCGAAATATGAGCAAAAAAACCACGACTGCCTCTAATTTTACCCAAAAAATTTCTTGTTGTGGGTTTTTATTTTATTGTTATGTAGTTATATCTGGAGAACGGCAGGAGCTAAGGTTTCCAAATTAGGTACAAGCAGCTTGGTTTTCTAAACACAACATCCCACAAAATTTGGACGGGATTTGACAAGTGGGTGTGGCACTGCACATACAAAAACTTTATAGATTTCTGTATGTCTGGAGAACGGCAAGACTTTTACTATGAGAAAACCTTAGGCTAATTTCAGTTGAAAAAAAATCAAAAATGTTGGGTCTAAGTTAGAAAAATTTTAATGAGAAGGGCACTTTCGGTTTTGCACGTGACAACCATGGACACAAATTTACGTATGTTTTAAAATAAAGTATGTACATTTATGTACAGTAATATGAGTATAATGCTCTAGGCTAATTTCGGATTTAAAAAAAAAAATGAAAAAAAAATTGAGGATGTTAAATGTTAATGTTAAAAAATATAATTTTTGGTCTTTTAATTTTTAAACTAAAAATTATTCGATTAACCGATTTTTACCTCGAACAATTATTCACGCGATTAATCGATTGATACAAAACATCGATTAATTGAATACCCTACCACATACATACATATGTACGTACGTTCAGAAATCTGGCGGAAAATCGCAAATTTCTTTTGAAATCTTCAGATCTCCATAACTCGGAAACTATGTATGTGTTTCCGAGAAACTGTCATTTAAGTTTTTCTTCTTATTTTTCAATTTGCTATTACCCTATGTACTTTATTTTATTTACTTGGAGCTGCATTGGCAAACTAGACTTATTCCCAAAACAGCACGATATTTTTACAGCGGTTTGATATGAATATTACGTGTCAATTTTTTTTTTTTTTTTGCAAAAAGTGGAAAAATAAAAATTTTGAAATAATACACTTTTGTTGAACAAGTGCGTTATGTTGTTGTGATAATAATTGAGAGTGACATTAATTCGACTTGACCAAAACTATCACACACTCTGCCACTCTATCTCTTTCATTCCTTATTCTTGCGTGTCGTTTCTTTTTATTTGTTTATAAATTTTGCATACAAAATATTAAAACTGAAATTATAACTCTTCGAAAATATTACACACGACATGTAAAACTCAATATACAGTTATACAAGTTACAAAAGCGTGTATGTGACAGAGCTGTAAATGAATCATTATTTTTTTAATTAATTCGTGAATCATTCATGCAGTGAATTAGCAATTTTTAATTAATTATTTTCACACAAAAAATGAATTGAATGAAATTCGAATCAATTCAAACGAATTAGGCAGAAATGAATTTCAATTCGTTTCCAATTCAAATGAATCTGAAAAATGAATTGCAATTCATTTTGACAAATTGAAATGAATCTGTAAAATGAATTGCAATTCGTTTCCAATTCAAATGAATTTGTTAAAGTGAATTGAAATTCATATTACAGATTTATTTGAATTTAATTGATTTTGAATTCATTTAAATGAATTGGAAAAAATAATTAGCAATTCATTTCCAACTCTTTTAAATTAAATTGATTGAAATTTGAATTGACTTTGTAAGTAAATCTACAGTAAGCATCACTGTCGTTTTTTTATTAAGCTAATTATTTTTATGTAAAAGACAGCAAGCAAGCTCGTTTTGAATATCACCTAGTAAAGTCCAAAGACAAAAAATTCTTAGATTTGAAATTCCTATGATAACTGGAATTTCCAGTAGCGGCAGAATAGGAATTGAGTTATTAGCAGTGTTACCACCAGCAAATTTCAAAATTACACCTGAGATGAAGCAAAATTACCAGATTTAAATGATATTACACCTGATATAAAATTGAACGTTTATTTAATAAAAATACATTTACAAAGAAGCAAAAAAAAAAACAAAAAACTCATTGAAATAAAATCAATATTAGTCAAACTGTTAAGATTCTTATAGTAATTTTGAATAAATGAACAAAAATAACATTAAAGTCTTAAAAACTTATGAAAAATAATAAGTTTAACTTTCATATTTGGTTGCAAAAATATTCATTGCCATTCCTTTATAATGGGTGTTTTTTTTATAGCACCATAGGGCTTACGAAAGGTTAGCTGTCAACCGAACTGTCATACTGCTTTTACTTTTCGCTCAGCCATCGATTTTCGCAATTTATAGGCGATGTGTTAATTTAAGCTGTGTTCACATTATGTGTATTTGTCATGTGGATTGTCACTTTTTCACATGTTAAATATGTACATATCGTCTGAACCCCTTCAAACACTATCATGTGTTATTTCTCTGTGTACAGTACACATGACAATTTTGATTTAGAACGTGTTCTATTTTCAAGTGACAAAGCATCTGACATCAGCTGTTTTTTATTAACAAAATTGTTTGTGGCGGCAAAAATTAATTGAAATTGTAATACATAAATATTAAAATAGTAAATAAATAATAAAACAGATAAAAAATGCACAAATTAATTATTAAAAATGTTTTTATTATTTTTGATAGGTTATGTCAAATGTACGTTACATACCATTATGTGAACATGTAAATTAAAAACCTTATGTAAAACTCAAATTTTGGCATACACATGAAAACACATGTGGGTAGAAAAGTGACATTCCATATGACAAATACACATAATGTGAACATAGCTTTAGAGAAAATAAACTGTCAATTAGACTTCAAGGCCGTGCGGTGTGACACCTCATGTTTATTTTTCGTTGGGGTGTGAAGTCACCGGTTAATGCTGATAAGCCAGCAACAATTGGCGTATTGGAGGTCAACGTTGTTCATTTTATTCGTGACATGCAGCCAGCAATGCTCGAAAAAAGAAACAAAATTGGACGTCTGCAATCCTTTTGGTCAAGGACAGGCGCGGTGACTATTTGTTTTAAATTAGTTTCAAATGGTAAAGCCGTATTTCAATCTGTGATTAAAATAAATTTTTTTTTTGTGTAGTATACTATTTCAAGTTTCATGGTCTTAGAAAATACCCTTTATAACTTATTTAGTAAACAAAATGACTGCAGAGTTTTCTACAACTGAACCTTTCGTAATTCAGTTTTACAACTGAAAAGGGCGTTAAATATTCTTCAAAATAAACATTAAAAAGTTGCAAGATACAAATAAAATGAATTGTATGTTGCAATATTGGAAACATCTTCCCCCAGGCTAGTTTTTAGTTTGCATAACTTTTTTCAATAAACTTCGGGTTTGTAATCACTATGATAGTCATCTTTATCCTAATATAAGGGTCCACCTTGCGACATTCACTACCAAACTTTATAAAATATATATTTAGTGATTGAAGTCTTTTCTTAAAAAATACCGAGACTTTGATTCAGATGACTGTGCATTTTTAAGCACCAGTATTTAAAAAGAAATAAATGTAATCTCTGAAATCAAATCATGATTTTATTTGGAATTCTTATGTAAGAATTTCAAATTACACCTGAATTACACCTAAGAGAAATTACCCACGCTCTACCCACGACAGTAAAAATTATACCAAATTCGGGTAACTACCCACAAAGTGGCAACACTGGTTATTAGGTGTCGGCGAAAATCCTGTTAAAGTGGGAAAATTTTGTTTATTTGCTAAAAGAAACTTGAATTTTTTTTGTTATCAAATAATGTGAAAATATTATTAAAGTTGTATTTAACAATCATGTTTTGTTTAAATAATCTCTTTTTGTATATTGTGGAAAATTACTTTTTTTAAAAATTTTCAATCGAATTTTAAAGATGTTAGCAACTTTGAATCTCTACATAACATTTTATGCTGTCAGAGCCGTGTTCGTTTACTCAAAATTCTTGCTACTTTTACTACAATTTGAAAATTTGTTTACTTTTTGAATTGAAAACTTCTAGCTGCAACAAAAATAGTAAATTTTAGTAATTTCCCCTAGATCTGCTCTTGAATTTGATTGATTGCAACTCATTGTAGATTTCATTCATTTGAATGAATTCAAAATCAATTCAATTCAAATGAATCTGTAAAATGAATTGCAATTTACTTTAACAAATTCATTTGGTTTGGAAACGAATTGCAATTCATTTTATAGATTCATTTGAATTTGTCAAAATTAATTGCAATTCATTTTTCAGATTCATTTGAATTGGAAACGAATTGAAATTCATTTCTGCCTAATTCGTTTGAATTGATTCATATTAATTCCAATCCTTTATTGCTGTGAAATGAATTAATTCAAACTTTAGCTTATTCGTAAGGAATTAAAATCCAAAATGAATGATTCATTTACAGCTCTGGTATGTGAGTGCAATATTGGTACTCAATCTGTGATGAAAACAAAAGAACGAAAAGGAAAAAATGAACGTTAATATATAGAATACAGTGTGTAAGTCATAGAAAATGACAAGAGCAAATAGAGAGGGAGAGAGAAAGAAAACTTCCTCAGCTGTCAAAAAACCATAACTCTATGATTGTGTTGGTATGAAGTGTTTTTATTTTGTAATTGAATTTTCACACGGACTAAATATTGAGAGAATTTTGTATCTTTCTCTTTCTATTCTAGTCGTTTTCCACAGGGTTTCAAGTTTTATTTTATGCCCCACATATCCTAAAAAGTAAAAGGAAGAATTTTTATATTTAAATTTAATTAAATCCATTTGTGCAATATTATTAACACTAATTTTTTGTACTTTGAGTTCTACATACCACAAGAAAAATAATTATGCATCAAGGTTTATCATTTCATAAACTTCAGAATTAAAATCTTCTGAGTCATCGGCCGATGCAATTTTGTGTTACATGTTGTTTGTTTTAAAAAGTGTAAGCATTTGTGAAAATGGAATAAATTTGTCACAGCAAACTGAATAATTTTTAAAGTCTGTATTTATTTTAAGAAGAGCTTCTTATAACTCATACTGTATTCTGTTGCGGTTTTGGTTGCATTCATTATGAAAAAGACTAGTTTAAAATGTGCGTTACTTGTTGGTACAGAAAGCATACATATGTACATGTGTAAAACTATTTCAGCAAGCTTTTAAAAAAGTTTCGAAGCACCAGCTCCTTAGTAGGAAAAAAAACTTTGGACCAAAATAGTCTTACATTTGCACGCACGCAATTATTGCACAAATGGCATTAATAATTATAATATTATCTCCAAAAATCCCCTGGGGATTTTCACGAAGTTTTTATCCCCAATTCCAAACAAAATCCCCTATATGGGGACAAATTGCCAAAACTGAGAATGCTGGTTTTCTATGGTAAAAGTACCAATTGTGGTGGTTTCTGTTGTAGCTACATATTTTTCGTGCTAAGTACCATCAAGAGCCGGACATGCTCCTTGAATTGCGAATTTAATTGAATTTTATTCAGTTTTTTACTGACATTTGGTACAACACCACTCGCTAGTTGGTAGTGGTGTTGTTGTCTGTCTTTATTATCTAAATAACCCAAATTACATCTAAAACTTTAATCAACTGTCTGTCTTCACCGTCAATTGACTTGACTGCGTTTTTTTAAAAGCAAAACTTTTTTATAATAAAGTATATTATTTGTAATTTTTCTATGAAACTGGTCACTGAGTGACCTTTTTTCACCTTACGTCCATAGAAAACAAAAGTCGGTTAAAACCTGCACACATACCTACGCGAGTTAAAGTAAATAAATAGAAATATACATATGTACTTCATACCTAATTAAAGTACGAATTAATGAAAACAGATGGAATAAAAAATATATCACAAAGAAGTGCTTTAAAGCTATGATTTACATAAATAATTTCCAATTTTTCTTTAATGTAAAATTTTTATCAAACGGTTTTTTAAATTCTTGCAACGAATGAAAAAAGTTATTCAATAAATTATAAAAAAATTTATAATAGAAGTTTTAGTGAATTTTTTTTTAGAAAAGTGATACTGTCTACTACCTACTACCTATACAATATTTATAGACATGACATACTTACTACTTGCTACAATAGCAAAAAAAATATGTATTTCCAATAGAATCAAAATAATAATTTTTTGTTTTTTACAAAAAATCGCACAAAACAAATTGTAATTTCTTCTTACAATAAAAAAAATAAACAAATATTTGCCATTAACAGAAAAAAAAGGAAAAAATATGTATGTACATGTAACTTCAGTACAACAACAGCAACAACACCAACAAAAACACAACACAAACCTTACTACAATATGAACAACTAACTTACACTCATTCTTAAAAAAAAATAAATAAAAAAAAAAGTGTTGTTACAATTACACAAATTTACACACTCACACACACACCCATACGTACACTTAGGAAATTACAGGTACATTAAATTTTAATTGAAAACAACAAGCAGCAATAAAATTTCTTTGGTTTTATTCGTTTACCAAAGGATAACTATTAAAATTTTAATTAAAATCCAAAACAGCAGGTGAGTTTAAAAAATTAAAATTTGTATGTAGGCATTTAAATAGCATGTGAATTTTCCTAAGTTTTATGCAGTTACTTAAAAGAATGTTTTGTTAAGCTTTAACAGTTAAGAACGTCATTTTGACGTTACCATATACATATGTATGTAACACACTTCGCACCTCCGGTGCAATATCGATGACTGTTCAAGAAGGTTGATACTCAATTGTTACGGATACCCACGCCAAACTCTAGAATTCGTGAAGGGTATATGCGAAGAAGTAATTAAAATGAAATCAGCTCCTACCTTTCTTTCAGGTTTGGTGGTTAGTTATCTAACCACCTTTTCAAGAGCTTAAAATTGTAATTTTTTAAGGTCGTCGATGATAAATTTATGCGAAATTTAGGGCCAAAAATTTTAAAATGTAACATTTACATACATATATATTTTTTAAATGTGTAAGCTTTTCTTCAAACCTGGATTTCCCCAAGTTAAAAAAACAGAGACAGGTTGTTTGCTTTGTTAAAAAAAATCATGTCCAGTGCGTACTGTATAGTAATGCAGCACCTGTGGAGTTTCTCTACGCATCCGAACAAATAAAACATGTTTTTTTTAGATTTTAATCAAAAATAAATTATTAGGCCAACCGTCATGGTGCCCACAATCATGAAGAGGGTAGTATGCGTTTTTGCTGACTTCTCTGACACTAAAAAATATTGGCCATACCCCCACTCCAATCACCGATTGACTCAGAAATAGAGCCGATCTAACAATATTCGTCCTTCCGACTGGATGGTTGTCTGTCTATGTAACCTTGTGCGCAAAGTACAGGTCGCAATTTTGAAGTTAATTTGGTATATACATACAGACGTTTCAATTGCCATTATTTACTTAATCGGCTATTACAGAACATTTGTTCCTGCAGCCGAACGTTGAATATATTTCCAATCTTCTGCGCTTCTGCCAAGTTTCTAAATGTCTTCCTCAACCTGGCTCCAAATTAAGACATTCGATATCGATCAAAATTCCCATTTAAATTGTATTGTAATTTCGATCGATATCGAATAATTTTCCCCCTAATCTTTCCACCGGAGTTTTGGTCCTTCCCTTCTGCTCGTATTCAAATGACCTCTTAGCTGGAGCGTCTTCGTTCACTCTCACAATCGCTGCAAATGAATAAACTTAACTACGTTGATGACGGCATATGTAGCTCGTACAGCCCTTGGTTCGTACGACCCCGATATTCTCCGTCAACGCAGATTGGTCCATAGATTTTACGAAGAAATTTTCTCTCAAATACTCCAAGTACTGGTTCGTCTGCTTTCGTATCAGTGTCTTGTAGAGGGTGATTTTTGTCTGTCTAGAGGTGGCTTTGTTCTTAAATTGTGGCTTAGTCCGAAGTAGCATCTATTAGCAAGGATTGTTCTTCGTTTTATTTCAAAACTGATTGCCAAAGTAGACATAATCATTGACTATCTCAAAGTTGTAGTTTTCAACTTCCACTTTCCATCCGAGTCTGCTGGAAGTCTTGGTGGTAGATACCATTAACTTGGCTTTATCTCCGTTTACTGCCAGACCCACTTTGGTAGATTCCTTTTCGACTTTCTCAAAGGCTGCAATTCGATGTTCGATATCGTCGGCATAAGTAGTGTATAGTGTGCCAGTCCTTATTGAAAATGGCCAAATTTGGTTCATATTTATTCTATTAATGTATTTATTTAATTAAATAATTTGATTTTATTACTTACGGACATTTACATATTTATTAACACGTATGCACGACAAATATAACTTCTAATTTATTATTCCTGTTTTTCAGAAAAGCTACCTAAATTATGGTACTTTTTCAAGTATACTTTAAATTAAAAATGCATACTATGTTTTACGTTTTTATGTATATTGATTTGTCTACAATTAATTGTGTCCTTATTTTAAAAAGTTAAATAAAGAATAATTAATTTAAAACATAATAAATTTCAATAAATTAGCAGGGTATTTGGGTGATAATTTTTTTGATCAGTTGAGCGTTTGATAAAGGATTCATATTTTCAGCCAAAGATTTCTAAGTGTTTGAATTCAAAACTGATTTATCACTAGAGCGATTGAAAAAAATGGATTCACATATGATTCATTCATATGCTCAAAAAGCAATCAGAAAATTATATCAAACATGTATCTTTGAGGTGATTTATCGGTAGGGTACCATTTTCTCACAACGAGCGTATCTTTAATGATTGAAAATAAGCTCATATGCGGTTATCTCGCTCTTGAAGCGGTTTTCTAAAAGATTCGATAATGAAAATCCAAAAATGCTAGCTAGGTGCGTACACATAAAATATAATTACATATCGTCACCTAAAATGCAAAATAACGTATCATCAAAAAATCCAAAATTGACTTTTTTATTGATTACTATTCGCTGTATAACACTACATATGTTTGCAAAATTATAAACTTCTGCCTTAAAAAATAACCAAGTTATTAACAAAATTCAAAATGACGTAGGTTTCTAGAGACGCAGATCCGCTTGTTTACAGGCGCAATAACATGCTATACCCAAACTTAAAGAAACTGTCGCATGAATTCTTAAGTTTTCAAATGAATAGTGTCGCATCTCAGAGACTATTTTCTACTGTAGGTCTGGTTCAAACTAACTTGCCAAATCGTAATGTTACAATAACCCAATCTGATTTTTTTGGATAGACGGCTGATTTGGAGTCAGCATATGGAATGTAAGAGAGTTTACTCAATAGCCTTTCGGCTTCACTGGTTATATAAGGTTAGTTTACACTATTATACTTTGTATTAATACATGCCAAAACCTCAAGTAATATGTAATAGTCTGATAGTGTGAATGCATGTGTGATGAAAATGACAAGTATGTATTATGAAAAAAAGTTTGACATCCCATATGACTTCTTCGTTTTCTGAAAAATTTCTAAACAATAATACTTTTCATTGGATCCGGGTTGCATTTTATTTCATGTGTAAGTGTTTATACTTTGTGTGATGGTGTGAAGACAAACTGTTATGTTAAATTAGATTTTTTAACTGTCGCAACAAAACTTATTAGATTTCTATCTCACAAAGTATTATGGAATACGTTAGACTTGTGCAATAGTGTAAACTAGCCTTTAGTGACAAATCTAACCGATTTAGACATATGCCATCCAATTATGGCAAACGGCTAGCAATATCAGTATCGTGCCTATACGAAAGTTCATAGCCGTGGTATTAAGAAAATGAGAACATTTATAGTGATTTAAAGAGTCCGCTGGTTAAAAAAAGAATTTCGCTAAATCCAATAAAGTAAATAGGTATAGTACCTAAATGAGCAAAATAATTGCAAGAACTTATAGTTTCTGCACACAAAAATTAAGCTTGGACATTTTTTTTTTTAAATTATTTCCTTAAAAGTGGAGAAAATCGCGGTTTTTGACAAAATTATGAAAAAATGATCAAAAAAAAAAAGACCGCCAAACCCGATTTTTGGCAAAAACTCGACCTCCACCAAACCTCTTTCGAAAAATTTGAAAAAATCTCAAAAATACTTTACCCTATAAACACATTTATGTACATTGGTATTTATTTACACATGCATATCCCATATGTATTTTATATTTACCAAAATGCAATACACAGTTTGAATTACAAACTTCCTATAGGGTTCGAAATACATACCAATATACCTATTGTATGCACATAATAATGACAGTATAACAAAAAAAGTAGTAATACATAATATATTTTTTTTTTCAAGATAAATCAAAGACATCCCAACATTTTTTTCACACAAGTGTTTCACTTTGATTTACAAATTGTTGTTGTTGATTAAAAAGTATTTTTTATTTTAACCCCATCTCCTGTCTTAATTCACTTTCTCATTTTGTTGTTTTGCTTTCTCTTTGTCGGGCATATCCTTATTATTGTTTGTTTATTATTTAAAATTTTATCACTGCAAGTGGAGAAGAGCATAAAGAAAATTTTAAAAATATAAGAGAACCTTGTAATTCTTTCAATGTTTTGGTTTGCTTGAATCTGCGCAATATTAGAAAATATGTTTATTTATTGTGTAATTTATTATTTATAAACTACTGTTTATAAATTGTTGTCATGTTAACCGGCATGTAAACATGTTAACCTAAACATGCACCTACGAAGGTATGAGCAAAAATACTTTAAATAAATAATTATGAATGTGTTGTTGGGCAAGCCCAACTAGTAGCTATTTACCGCTACAAATATTTTAATGTGATTTAGGTTTAGATAAGATTGGTTTTTAATACATATTATCTACCAATGTATGTACATAAACATATGTTCATATACATATATGTATGTAAAAATTATTATATTCAAGTAAAGGTGATCTATAAAGAAGCTGTGACAAATTATGGTTCAATCTACAGTAATTTAAAAAGTGAGGCATAAACTCACTGTTTAATTTTATTTGATTCCTTTTGCAGTTAAAATACAGTATAACCCGGTTATTGCAGCTAAAATACATAACACGGGCTAAAACATTTTTAATCCATAGACCAGAGCAGAGAACTGCAAAAATCACTAATTTGCTTGATTTATTCATACGACCTAATTTACATCATTTCTAAGCCTGCAAAACAAAGTTCAACGTAAACATTTCATTTGTGCATGTGTGAGTTGGATGAAGCTGTGACAGACCAGAGTATGTTTTTTCATGGTTCGACTTGCGCTAAATCCGAATCTGTACTCAGAATTTCTTCGTCGCGTTAGGTTTTCTCAGCTTATAGATAAAAACCCCTGTTTTCGCCACACTCGGGATGTTATAACTGCACGAGTTGATCATAATTTATAAGACCTGATTTGTCATCTAATTTCTTTTAAAATGAATGATCCTGTGTAATATCTTATGCCTTCTCAAAGATATATCAACCTGAAGACACGCTTTCACATTTTCAAAGGTGCCTTATCAATAACTCTTTTAGGATGTAATTTAACCCCTGGAAACTACTGATTCCCTTGAAAGCTGACAGGGGTTAATTGATTGGTACTTTTAACCTTAATTTTCTAAATACTCTTCATTAAGAGGTAAGTGTTCCTCAAGAAGCAGATGCGGTTGACCTTTGACACTAAGTTCAGGACAATGGTGTGTATTGATAGTTTACACGCCCAATTGTATGCGTATAAAGATGGTTTATATGTTTAGTGATTTATAGATTTGTTGGTTAAACACATTTTAAACCAAAAAGAGAGTTTAAATTGTTCTGATTTTTTAGCACTTAATGGTATATTTACTGCGGTTTTTTTAGTTTATTCAATAAACAAAACAAGAAAAACTCGAAAACAAGAGCTAGCCTAAAAACGGTTAGCACCATTGGTTTCAGCGTACCCGATTTAGGTTAACCCGCAATGTTTCCAGCTTGACAGAAAAAATTGTTAATTTCTTGCACAGTGTTATTATTTAAGTCCGTTTTACACTATCACACAAGTCTTAAGTATTTTGACGAAAATACTTCAGTGATCTAATTATTGTTTGAAAATTTTCAAAATAATAACGCACAACGATTATTAAAATAGTTTTCGTTGGCTCAATGATTTATTTGTTAATATAATGAAAAATAAAATTATCATTGTGTCAATGAACAGTACATTTATTAAATATTTCATATAAAATTTACGTTAAAGTAAACAAAATACTCTTTGAGGTAACGAAACATTTATTAATTCTTGTTAGCACAAATGCCCATTAATTTTATAACCTCGAACCTTAACATTAATGAAGTATTCGTTGGACTGTTATACCAAACTCGTACGTTAAAATTAATATAGTGTTCGTTCAGTTTACGAAACCTTAATAAAATGTTATACCCACGCATAAAATTAACATTTGATTTTTCGGCTCAACGTATTAAATTTAAAAATATTGTCGTGTCTGTAGAAAACACTCAGGGGTGTCATCTTTCAAATTAAATAAAAGTAAAAAAGGACATTTGTGAGCTAAATTCAGACTCAGAAAAATGATTTTCTGTCTGTGTAAAATAAAATTAAGTGCGGTGGATTTGCTGATAGTTAATTTGGATCAGCTTCAAGTGGTTCATTGACGTCCAAATTAGTAAAGGAAAGATCAAGTTCCATTGAAAACCAAACGAGTTTTAATTTTCAATTAAATAAATTTTCATAAAACTGTTAAAATTATAAATAAACTATTGGGGTATTCACAAGGTGTGCTATCAAGTCATATCGTCATAATGTCCTAAATAATATTTAACAATTGTTTAAAAAAATATTGTTGTGTTTCAAACAAAATAAATATTTTAATGCTGCCCACAGCAGTCATATATATTTCTTGTAATTATTTTAAGACATATGACTTTACAACATTATGACAGCCCCATATATGTATGTTAATATCATTATATATTATATACAGGGTGGCGCAGAATAAGCTATTTGGTTTGAATTCTTTATAATTTTTTTAATTAGTATTCTTTTTTTTTTTTTTTTTTTTTTTTTTTTAGCGATAAACCAACACTCAGGGGATGCCCCCTATATATGCAGTGCATTGTGTTGATCAGCATTTTCTGAAGGAGACTTGGGGAATAAATTATGAATCATTACACGATCGAACAACGTACAAAAATACAGGTGCCTCAATGGCTTTGTTAAGGGACATATTCGGCGAACGCATTATTTTGCGCACAAGCGATTTTAACTGGCTTTCACGTTCACCAGATTTAACAGCCCATGACAGTTTTCTTTGGGGATATTTAAAAGCAAGAATGTACGTTAACAAACCAAGAACAATACTCCAACCAAAGAGACAAAAATTAACGCAAAATCTTCCGTCTCGTGACATATCTGTTTAGTAATCTGTGACTCCAACTAAAACCGAAATTTTGCGAAAAGTTATGGAAAATATGCTAAAAAGTGCACATATGTGCGAAGCAGAAAATGGAAACCACTTACATGATATTTTTATTTTTTTTTTAAATTCCCTCAGCTTATTTTGCGAAGCTCTACGCTTGTCTGCAGGAAAGAAACAAGAGTCTCTGGCGGGAATCGAACCAGCAAGCACGGCGCTGATAGTCTAGCTCACTACAGTATTTATCGGATATAAGAAACTTAAAAAATCCAGGAAAAGAGTTTCTTATAAGCGTTTCTTTCTTATATACAACTATTTTATATAAGAAACTTATTTCTTATATAAGTAGCTATGGCCATAAGACTTTCATATTTTGGTTTTTTGTCTCTTTTTTTGTTACAAAGGCTCATCACCTGACAATTTTTTGTTATAATAAACGTCAAACTTCATATAAAAAAAAACGCTGACAAAAATTTTAAAGTTATTTTTATATGGACTTTGACGTTTGGTTGACAAAAAATTGTCAGGTGAAGACCCCATGTTAACGTTTCTAACTTTTAAATAATTATTGTCTATGGCTTTTGAGTTTTTCACTATTTTAGATAACGTTGAAAGTCCAATATTATATTTTTTTGCGATTTCGCTTCTTTTGATACCGTTTTGTATTTCTTTTAAAATTTCAACTTTTGTTTTTATTGACAAAAAACACAAAGCTTCTCATTAGTACCAGGTCGCTCATCTATAACTTTTTCGCCTTCACGCTGCGCATGCTTTTATAACCTTGCTTGCGCTCTACGTTTCCATTTTCATGTAACGCTTTTTATACAGCAGCAGCACACGTAAAAATAAAATTTAATTTGTCAAAATCAGCTGATTTGTTCGAACGCTGCTTGTGACGCTTACAAAAGTAGAAAGTAAACCTACTTTTCGCCTCAAGGCATCTACGCTTTTGTGCATGTAACTTACTACGTATAACTACACAGATTCTACTTTTTGACAGCTGCGTATGCTGCGAAAAAGCGAGTAACGCGTGGTGTGGACCTCCAGCTAAAAAAAAGTAAAAAAAAATTTTGTTCTTGTTGTAAAACTGTCAGAAAACAGAGTTGTCCATGAAAACTACATAAATTCAGTGTTGCCGTTGGAAGTTTCTTATATAAATTCTTTTTCTATACATTTTGTGATTTTGGTGTTTAAGAAAAATTTTCTTTTATCAGTTTTTTTCTTATAAGCGTTTTTCTTATATGAAACCTTTTTTGTTAGAAAAATCGCAAAAAAGACATGGTGTTTTTAAAAATGTTTCTTATAAGCGTTTTGTTCTTATATGAGATGTTCTTATATCCGAATAATACTGTACCAGCTAGCCTACCGGGGCACACATTTTTCAAAGCTTATTGCAAAAAATTATATTTAAAAAAAATATATAATAATCGCATAAATAAAAAAGTTATAAGCCATTTAAACCATATAGCCCATTCTGCGCCACCCTGTACAAGGTCTCCAAAAATCAAACTTGGCAAAATGCGATTAAAGTTTTCAAAATGAACCTTTTTATACAGATTTAATGAAATATATTTTGCTATAACCTCAGTTCAGTTTGAGATATAATACTGATTTTTTTTATAAATTGACTTTTATTCGACCTTTACAAAACATTAATATAATAATAACTGATTTTTTTGCTTAAGTAACTTGAAATTTTTGATTTTTTTAGATATGACTATGTTGCAATAAAGGAGCGATATGTACTACAATATATTTCAAACATTTTTGCAAAATGGGAAAAAATATAACATAAAATATTAATAAACTCATTTTAATTATGAGTCTTTTTAATTGTAAAGGAGGTTACAGAAGTAAATTTTGAGGTGTCGGGCAGGCGGTATAATTTTGCGAGGAGTTCATTGAATTTGTAAAACAAAATTGTTCGATGAATTAACATAAAGGTTCAGTAAGTGAACGAAATAGATTATTGAATTAAAAAATTCTTTCATTAAATTATAATTATAAATTTATTATCATTTTTCGTTATACATAAATTCATTAAATTATTCAAATAAAATCTTTTAAAAAATTTGGACGAAAATTAATACATTTTTTGTTTGCTAAGCGAACATTTTCGTTGTCTCCACGTACCTTTTTGGTTCAGTGATTTTGACAGTTCGAGCTTATTTGTTTTGATTTGTTAGTGTTTTGCTAAGAATGGTTGACATTTCAAACTATAAGCACTATCAATGCAATGCAAAAAACCCTATGTTGTTTCCGTTGTTTTTCGACTGTTGTAGTTCCGACACCACCTGTAGTTCAATTCGCATTGTTTCAGTGTAACAACTCATCATGGCAGGGTTGTTTTTCCACAAAAATACGTTAGACTTGTGTGATAGTGTAAAGTACCCTTAGGAGCCCTTTTGCACATGCAAAGTTAACTTTGACAAATTTTGTTTGTCATATTAAACATGCAATCAAATTAGAGATTGCGTTTACGCTAAATATTTATGAAGTGGAAAAAAAATCCTATCCTCCAAAATTTGTGGATAAGTCAAATAAATTAACTAAACATTTGGCAGATTTACTGTAATCTATACCTAAAAAATTTTGACACCTTAATGATTTAATGATATCCAGTACCAAAATGTTACCTTAAAGTGCCTGCGACAGTGGTCGTTATAAAATAGAACATTTAATGATTTTTGGTTCTGTTAAAACCGTTAAGATCCCAAATGATGCCCGGCTCTTAATTTTATTAATATAACTAATAATTCCAATTAAAAAAACAACACTTTTCATAAGTCAATCGTATGAATTTGCAATTTATCCTTTGAAAAATTAAATCCATATATTAGATTTTATTCGTCAAAGGTACTGCATTTTTTGTTCTTTAAATACCAAGGACTTTATTTAAAAGAGAATACATATGTATGTACACAAATACACACATAAATATATTTAACTAAATACTGAAGAATTATAATTTTTTACATACATAAATATTTATTGCTTTCACTGCAACACAAACGATTTTGTGGCCGTCTAGTATGAAATGCATGTAAAAAATCCACGTGTTTATATTTTAAAAGTATTTTGCATGATTATTTATTTATGTAAATGTATGTATTTGCCCGCAAAGTCCATGAAATTTTTGTAAAAAAAAAACAAACGTCTGATTATATTTTTTTAGAATTTTGCGCGATTATTTATTTATGTAAATGTAATATGCCCGCAATGTGTTGTTTTAAAATTTATTACAATATAATACGTAGACCGTAGAAGTTCAAAAAAAAATACTGGCTTTAACGAAAAACTAATTTATTAAACGATTCTAAAAAATTTTAAAAATTACAATGTAGAATAAAATTAGCTGAACCTAGTATATTTTTGTCCGCCGATTGCGAATGTAACATTAGGTTTTTCTACCACCTCTCGGTTAAGAGGTATTGTCCATAAATTTAAAACAAGTTATAGTGCTGTGCCGAATCTTTGATACCATCCACCGACAGTTAGAATAGTTCAGGAGTGGTTTTTATATGGGATTTATGGTAAATTATGGAGCGATCTTTTCGAAATTCGACAGTGTAATATATAAATGGGTCAGACCAAAATGTATTATGTAACATATGTATAAATGGGTCAGACCAAAATGTCTTACAATAGCATTATACGCGTACCAAAGTTTTTCCGAAAGTTATCTTTAGATGGGTCCTATAGCTAATTAAGGACCGATCTTCACTAAAGTTGATAGTGTCATTTTTAGTCATATAAAACTGTGACGGTTTCAGAAATACTAGGATTGACAATTGTATTAAAATTTTCTTCTGGACCGATGATTTTAAAAGATGATTTGCTTCTTCTTCTTTTATAATAATTGAGTTTGAAAACACTTTCATATATCATTGATGAAATCGAAGTAGGTAGCTTTTCCTTAGAATGAAATGGTATGAGAGATCGAATATTGTTATAAAAACCTATAGGTGAAATGGAAGATTCTCTATTGGTTACAGGAGGTGTTAAATTTAACGAAAGATGTGATGGCGCGATCGAGTGTATAGGAATGAGAACTAGAGTGATAGATTGTGTAGCCAAAGGCGTTGCAGGAGAATTGTCATCAGTTGAGTTAAGAGAAGCAGCAACCTTATCCCCACATTATTAGCCCAATTATGAATAAAAATTTCCCGGGAGTTTTCCCCCTTCTCCCATTTTTCCTATGTAAATTCAATTGTAAAAATGGGAAAAGGGTTACACTGCCGGGGACTTTTTATTCATAATTGGACTGAATGTTTTTTATTCCTCCGTAGTTGCGATTCCGATCTAATTTGTTTTAGATTTTTTAAATTTTCGTTTTTTTGGAGAAGCAAAATATGGTATTACTTTTACTTTCGACCGGAATTAATTTCTATGACAGGCATTTAAGTCCGGAAACGTTTGTTTTTGAAATGAAACCATTGCTAAGATTTAAGTTAAAAACCACGACTGCCTTTAGATTGATAAAATTGTGCTTTAAAATTCACTATACATAAATTTAAAGGATTTATTTGATATTAAAAATCAGCGAAATATACCTATTTTTGCACATAGCATTCATACAAATGTGCTCCTCAAAAATAATAGTGTTGGCACGATAACGACCACAGGAACAGAATTAGGTAAAATAAATATAATTTGAATATTTTTCAAATACATACAAAATTATTTAGTATTAATAATGGGTTTATTAAAAATATTTGTGCCAAATTGTATCTCTCGGCTCCTATGGCGCTATTTTGTGCCAAAATCCTAATTCCAGGATAACATGTATGAAGATAAGTTGAAATAATGGAATTATTGATCCCATTCTTAATAAAAAGTTAACATCATATGCCAAAATGTATCCCCAAGTTCCTTTAGCTAGGTAATATCGCTAGGGAATGCCTATAACTGGATCCCCATAGATCTTCATAGTTATCTAGAATATTATTATTAAAGTGCCTTTGTAGAATAGTAAAATATGATAACGAAATCACAAAGGTTATATCCCCCATCGATTACTTGACTACAAAATCGATTACTATTTTTAGATACTGATTAAATTTAGTTTGTAATACAGGATGGTGCAGAATGAGCTATTTGGCTTAAATGGTTTAAAACTTTTTTATTTATGCAATTATAATTACTTTTTTTATATACAGTATACAATTTTTTTATACAATTAGTTCGATTGAATAGTTATTCATAATTAATTCCCCCAATCTTTTTTATAAAATGCTGATAAAAAAAACAAAGAAAAAATTATAAATAATTCAAACCACATAGCTTATTCTGCGCCACCCTGTATTATTTATACCGAAATTTTCTATTAATCTGACACGCCTTTTATAAAATCAGCTTGAATCTTCATAAATTGGAATAAAATGTTTATACATATGAACACTTGTTACAGTAAATAAAATATATGTATGTATTTTATGATTCTTTATTGGTAAATTAGCACCCATTAGCAGAGTAAAATATTGCTAATCATTAAAAATTTTCTGAATGATAAAATAAATTTGAACAGATAAGTCTAATCGTTTTTCGCAATAAGAGCTTGAAAATATTTATCAGTTTGTTTATCAAAGCTTCGTTCACAATGGCAGCAACTTTTTCGTAGGACTAACATTGGTGTAAATTTCATCCAAGTCTGAAGACATAGATTTCAAAATTGGGTCACTTGACATTAAATCCCCCTTTTTTATATATAAAACGTATATACACGTAGAGAAAAAACATGGTTGAAGAATGGTTAAAAATACATATTATGGTCGCTGCAATAGCAACAAACAAACTTTTGTTGATTTTAAAAAAATTTTTCCACGATTGATATTTTGTTTATGTTTAGCAATAAAGTGTTTACCTCCCTTGAAACTTCAAATATGGTTGATTTTAACAATATAATGTTTAAATAAAATAAAACTACAACCATACAATTGAACATATTATGGTTACCTTAACCATATTATTATCACGGTAACCATATTATGGTTTAATTCATCCATCAAAAAGCTATAACCATATTATGGTTGCCTCCAAACATGTTATGGTTAATATTTAATAACAATAATATCTTCGAAATTGTATGATTAATTTTAAATTTAAAATAATATGTTTAAAAAGCAACAACATTCTGTTCGTTTGCATTTTTCTTGGTTTGCAAAAAATTCTCATTCATTTTATTTTAATTATTGATTAAAACACATAAATTTAAGTAGAAAAAACTAATAGAACAGAAAAAATGGTAATATGAAGGTCGTAACAGGCTGGAATATGAACCAAAGGGGATTTTATATAAAAGTGGAACGTAACACCTATCAAGAATATAAAATTAAATTAAATTATATTTTGACACTTAACAAACAAATTGAAATAATGGATTAACCATAATATGATTAACATTCACCATATTATTGTTAATCCTGACCATAATATGGTTACTTTTCTCAAAAATCCTCATGAATCATACATGAGATTTAACAACTGCGTCACTTTGGCAACCTCAAAAATATCATCGAAAAACGAACCAGTAAAAGAGAGCTTTTAGGAGAGAGGGAAAAAGAATGCCATTTCTTTTCCCCTCTCTCCTAAAAATGCAAGACTTGACGAGTCAGTCAACTTGACGTGTGTGAACCGGCACTAAATGGCAAACATTGGCAAATTAAGCAAAAATTTTTTTTCGAAACCAATGGTGTCCTTAGTTATATGTTAATATTTATGTTTTTGTGTGCATGAAACATAATTTTATTACAAAAACAACTAAAATACATATTCATATATGTATACAAAAATGAAACGGTCCATGTTGTAAAAGCATCAGGTGAGAATGGTTAGAGCGATTTTGATGGCTTTTTTTTATTTGTAAAGAAATAAAAGTTTAAATTTCTGGTAAAACTCGGGAAATTTAACTATATCATGTATTCCCTACTATGCACGTCTCATTTTTTCTAAATATAAGCCAATTTAGGGGAAACATTACAATTTTAATATTTTTTTTTTAGAATTAAATTTCACTGTCTCCTTTTACTTTTCATTTTTTTTTAATAAGTGAACATTTTAGGAGAAACGCGAGAACTAAGCACACAGCCTTCTTTTTACTCCTTATTTTTCTAAGTATGAAAAAAATTTAAGGAGAAACTATCATTACTAAATTTTTAACACACTGTCTCCTTTTCACTTCTCATTCAGCTAGTTAAATATCAAATGGCATTTTTATTACATTCTTTATAAAAAACGCTAGTCATTTAGCTGAGTGGCTTATACTTAATTTCAGTAATTTTACTGCGCAGAACAACTTTTGCGTAGTTAAAAATCACTTTGACAAAAAGTGATTTGCAGAACACTCCTGAAAAAAGCATTATCCACTTCTATTTTAAACAAATTCCACTATCTGGCAGCCTATACGCATACTTCTTCAGTCAATACCGATTTATTTGTTCTCACAATTTTAAAATTTGTAATCGTATGATTCAATTTGCCATCGTCTGATGTTTATTTCATTTTTCTTATTCAAATAGAGACGAAGTTCAAGTTCAATATACTAATTGGATGTGGCTTAAAAATATTCGCGCAGACAAGTTGACAATAATAATATTCATGTTTTTTTTTTGTTTATGTGTGTGACAGACATCGCATCGCTGTTTGAAAATTCATTCAAGAATTCAATTACTTTTAAGTTGTACGTACATGATTATTTAGATTTTGTTTTTTAGTAAGCACTAATAGATTTTTAGAAGAGATAATAAAGACGCTAGGCTTCTTTTTTTTATTTTTTTGATGTAACGTCTATATAGTAAATATTAAAAATACCCCACCTGTTAAATCAATTAATTAAAAGGAATCTTGTCAAATGTTTGATTTATTAATTATAATCTGACCCCGACAAACGTTGTTCTAAAGAAATTTCAATTAATTTTTTTCTGATAATCTATGTATACATGTATGTATGTATAAAATGTGAATAATGTAAATGAATTGAATTTTATGATTCAAAGTGAAATTGCAGGCGAATTGATGATGTTCAAGTCGGTGGACTTTATAACACTATGCGACAGTCAAAATCGGGAAGGGTTCAAACTACCGGGGAAAGTTATATCGGTAAAAAGAAGTTATACGTGTCCCGGCGTTTCGCTGGGTCACGTCTAGTAATCGAGATATATCGATTTGAAAAATGGGCTGAAAAACATCAAAATATTTATAAAAACCTAAATTTTAGGGCTGCCATACGTCCTATGGATATGACTTATATACCAAAATATCGGAAATTTAAAACACTCGGAAAAATCGGTTCAGATACAAAAAAGTTATGACCAAAATTAATTTTTTTTTATTTTAAATACCCACTTTCGGGAACCATATTTCTCCCCGAGTCCAAGCTCTCACTGAACCCTACCATTTGTCGCACAGTGTAATTAACTATTATCTTTGGGAGCACCTTTTGGATGAATTGGTTCCTTGATTCGGTGAACTGGCGAAAATTCACAAGAAAATGTATGCTTAGTCTGGGTTCACACTATGAAAGTTTTCTTTCAGAAAGTCTGAGTTAACTGGTGAGAGGGGAAGAGAGTTTACTGGTGAGAGGGGAAAAAGTGCTGTTCCTTTTTCCCCTCTCACCCATAAACTCAGACTTTCAGAAATAGTGTGATCCCGGACTTACATCGTGCGGTGTAGTGCTTCCAATGATTTTTTATGCGCGATCGTACATTCGCCCTAAATGCAGAGTTTTTTAAAAATATAGCATGTTGGAGTTTCATATATTTACATATTCAATAATAATTTAAACACAATGAAAATAAAAAGAAGTTTTTCGCTTGAACGAGAATGGTGCAAAGATAGCTAATAAATACAAAATAACAAATAAATGCAACTAATTCTTAACTAAATTTACTTTTGTAACAATATTTTGAGGAATTGTGGTGTGTAATGAAAGTGAAGTCTCATTTTCAACATGTCGTCAAAGGTCACACTTCTAACATAAATGTATCTTCTTCTTCTTTTATTATTTTGCTTATTTAAAGTTTCAGAGCTGCCAAGACAATTACTCACGCCGAACATACGGCATTCGTTTAAATTAATACAGTCGGGCCTCGATTATCTGTGATGGTCGGGACCAGAAGCATTACGGATAATCGATTTTAACGGTTAATCGAATAACAATTTGGATCATACAGTTTTTTTAATATTTTTATTATTTAACAAGTGAACATTGGTGTACATACAAGTAAGAAAGTATTGTCGGTCAAGCTCGACTATATGATACCCAACACCGCAGTATTTAAAAACAAATTATCGAGAGTGTATGGCTATATGAATAGGGATCTATCAATGTTTTAAATTTCATTTAAATCGGTTAGATAGTTTCTGAGAGAGTCGTTTCTGAAACAATTACATCATCTTCATCAGTGTCTTTCAATTCATTGTCTCGCTCAGGTTCATCTGACCTTCTGTTTGCCATGCTTATAATTTCATCATCTGACAATGCAGAAAATTGGGAGGCATTTTCTTCACATTTCAGCCATGTCTCTATATCATCTGTGGTAAAGTCATCCGTATTTTTGATTATTTGAGCCACATTCTCGAGCGTATTCGATATTTCCATACCTATAACCAAAATCAATGAATTTTTTGCATGAAAATATTTTATAAAATTTTAAAAATATTCCAAGCGTTTTTCAAAACTTCAGAAGTAACAGCGTCCCAAGCATTATCAATAGACCACAGGGCTTTCTTTATATTAAATTCGTTCTTAAAGTCTTCTCTTTTATTTGACGAGACTAGTTTTTGTACTATAGTTTTACGATTATGGCAGTTTAAACACAATATTACAACCTGATCCATCGGTTGGATCAAGAACGTACAATTCGGTGGAAGATATTTCACAATAATGTTTTAAACCTTAAAATCGGGAACGTCTAGATGAACCGGGCAGTTGTTCAATAACAGAAGGATTTTGCTATCATCCGTAAAAATGCTCTCTAACCTCTGGCACAAAGTTTTTGTTAAACCATACTAAAAATATTTGCTTTTGAATTGGCCTTGTAAATTACGGTAAGCTTGTATACATGTTTTAGAGCTCTTGGACGAGCACTTTTACCAATTACTAAAGCTTTGGACTTGTGCGTACCTGCAGCATTAGGGCAAACTAAAGTGGTTAGTCTTTCTTTTGACACCTAAATTTGCTCACTGGTAAGATTTAATTGTTCTACAAACAATGTTGCACTTACATAGTCTGCTGAAGATTTTTCTCCTTCAGCATTAAGTATTTTTATTCCATGTCTATTCTTAAAATTTTGCAACCACCCGTTGGAGTATTCACACTCAGAATGAATGTTTAGTTTTGTGTGGTATATTTTAGCCTCTTCTCGTATTATCAACCCTGTAATTGGAATGCCTTTAAAACGCTCTTGTCTTAACCATTCGTAAAGTGCCAAATCTACTTTTGGCTCTTCAGCTGTTAAAGTTTTTCGGTTACGAAATCCAACCACCGCATCACTCTCCGCACAAAACTTTAAAAACTTGTGTTTGTTTTTTTATAATGTCATAAATGGTCTGTATCCCAACTTCGTAATGCTCGTTACTTATTTTAACTTTATCTTCAATATTTAAAACTAAATATATTTAGATCCAACCACCCGCACTTCTCAGTTTTCAAAATTAAACTAATCACTTGTAAATGCTTCTGACTCACCGTATGTAAACAAGAGGATTCCCCGTTTTCATGTTAATTATATTGTATGTATTGCAAACAAAAAACAATAGACTGATCTTTTAGGTTACCGGATAACCGGATCACGGATAATCGAGGCCCGACTGTAACACTATGCTCGAAATGGACACTTTTTTTAGACAAGCTGGGCACTTGGCGTTTTAACCTAATTCGGGTACGCTGAATCCAGTGGTGCTAGTTGTTTTCTTATATTAGTTTTGGTTTTCGAGATATACCGTTATTTCCAAAATGGAGGAGGTTGCACAACATAGTATGTGCACTAGGGTTATAACCAAAATAAGAACCTATCATTACGGTATGTTATATGTTATACTGATATTAAAAATCGATATCGGCACCGAATGCAATTTCTAAAACACCAAAAATTTTTTTTTTTTTTAATTTTTATTACAAAGTAAATATTTGTGGAAACATCTAAGAAGTTAATATTAATAAAAATATATGTATTTTTACGTTATATTTTTGTCGCATAAATTGTAATATAAATTTTTATGGTGGGTATCCTTCCCTTGTACCGTTTTTTGGTTTCTTTTTTTGGAATGCATGGAATCGCCATTTCATAAAAAAAAAACACGAAATGCAAAGACCAGCTTTCGGCGTTAGAATTATGGATTTCCTGTAAAACTGAAAAAAATTATAAGCTAAAACTTCATCGCGATCGGTGCCGAACCTTTTTGAACGCTCGCGAAAAAAGGAAGGCACATTTCTTCATATTTTTTATGCAATATCTCACTATGATAGGTCCTTTTTGATATTTGCAAAAAAATGCAAATGGTTATATCCCTAATGTGCACGTAATCTTATTGAAAAAATAAAAACCCGAAATTCCGCAATAAAATTTCCTTTAAGAAAATCATTTGCAATTTGAAATCAAACCCGCGTGTTTATTGGGGAAAGTAAAAATATGTAAATGTGTTAGTGAAAAAGTGTGAGTGTATTGCGACTTCCAAGAAATTACTTTCATGTGTAAATGCTATCTAAAGTAAAGATGATTTTGTCTTGTAAATTAATAGTAGGTCATTTTATGTTGTATTTAGGTGAACAATAATAGCCTACAATTTCAGGAAGATCAAAAATGTTTGTTATTAATTTTTTTTTAATTAAAAAAATAATACACAAAAATTTTAGGGTTCAAGCAAGGCAAATTCATTACAGGTAGTCTTAAAAGCCTTGCTGATGACTTTGTTTTAAGCTTCAGCATTGTTGGATGTCAACATTTTGTTTTTAATCGTTATTTCTGATTTGTTCTGTTTTTGACATTTGTATAATGATTTTACAAAAACAAATTGCTTGTGGTTTTTGTACGAGTTAAACTTGTTGTAGTACCGAGATTACCTGTAATGAATTCGCCTTGGGTTCAAAAATTATCCAAAGATTTTAAAAACATTGTACTTTATTTGAATAATTAATTAGAAAGTGGCAACGCTGTTCCTTTATGAATCGTATGATCATTTGTTACGCGTTATTTACTTTTAAAATTTAATTAAATAACCGCACAAAACTAGGGGAATGATGTGTGACCTGATTGCTTATCGAAATACAAATGCTGTTCTCGGCCCGTGTTGTAATGATGTTGGTGATGGCGTTAATTGCAAAGATGATAATGATGACAATGAAAATGACGCTGTAGCTGCTTTAGCTGATAATGGTGATGGCAATGTTCAAGTAACTGACGACACACTGGACACTTTTATTATAAATCAGTTTGTGGTATTGAAATGATGTGCAATTTGTTTTTATAGGGAAGAAACCGACCGTTTGTCAAATTTTGTATTTGTATTTTCTCTTGTTCAATACATTTTGCTTTTACATGATAAGATTTTTTCATTCTACATCATCTTTGGGCATGTCGTATTACCGTGTAAAATAGCCTTTAAGGCAAAGTTTAACGTATTCCATAATACTTTGTGAGATAGAAATCTATTGAGTTTTGGTGCGATTGTCAAAAAATCGAATGAAACATTACAGTTTGTAGTCATACTATCAACCGATGAAGTCGTATGGGATGTCAAATTGTTTTTCTTAATACTTGTCATTTTCATGACACATTGCATTCACATTATCACACTTTTACATAATATGTATTTGAGTTTTTGACATGTATTAATACAACGTATAATAGTGTAAACTAGCCTTAGGCACATACATACATAATTTTTTGATTAATTATATTTACATAAATATGTATGTATGTATATTGTATTTTTTGTTAAAGATTTTATACAAGTGTATGTATGTATATAAATAAATATTAGATATTGATAATTAAATTTCTTTTATTTGTTTTACTAATTTGTCGCTTAAATCCACATGCAATTACAATTGTTTGTCACAATGTTCAAAGATTTTAATCCATTGAAATACACGAAGAAAAATTTGTTGGGTTTTTATACCCACACCACAATAGTGGAGAGGGCATTATGCATTTGTGCTGATGTGCGTAACACCTTAAAATATCGGTCCTAGGCCCACCTTAAAGGTCGGAATTTTGGAAATAAATTGATAAAACTTGGCAAATAGGTTGTAATTGGCTGAATCGAGGGGAGATAGGGGGAATATTCCGCCCCTCCGGAACAATCAAACTGATTTTAGTGAAGTTAAAACATAGATATAAACATACTAATATAGAAACCTAATGTATGTATTTTTTAAAAAATAGGACGAACAGGGGATAGGGGGCAATTTATACCTCTCAGAAACTATCAAACTAATTTTAATGAAATTTAAAACATAGATACATATATCCATAGTCATATAGACGCATAAGCTGTGCAGTTTTTCAAAAAGAGAACAACGAGGGGAGGTAGGGGAGGTAGGGGAGGTAGGGGGCAATTTATACCTCTCTGAAACAATCTAATTAATTTTAATGAAATTTAAAACATAAATAGAATCCTTATTCATTAGGGTGGGGCGATTTGAACATCTTAATGGGCGCTTCGCGTTTCTGATTCTTGGGATTGTACTGAGCAAAAAAGTCCACTAGACCATACATATACGGTGAAAATCGAGCTTCCCGATTTTGACTTGTAGTTTTTTTCCACATTTTTGTCACTTTTTTTTTGATATTTTGGCCAATAACAGCCAAACCATTGAGATTTTCTAATACATCACAAAAGCATTGGAACGCTCCTTCAGGGAGTTTTGGCCTAGTGAAAGTGCAAATTTTTTGTGAAAATATTGATAGTTAAATTTGCGCTATGAACAACTGAATATTTTTATTTAAATACATGTAGGGTTTGTTTACATGCACAAAACACTGTCGCATACTTTGAATAAAAACGTCAAATTGTACAAACTCGCATGATAGGTAACATTGATATATGGCAAAATTTTCGTGTGAAATAATTAATGTTGCTCAACATTTTTTTTTCAAATTTGAACATAGTACTAGGCTTTATATTATAATGTTTACTTTTATCGACCGCATTATCTGTATTAAGTTTTCTAGCACAAAGTTAATTTTCTATCCCCAAGTAATCTAAAGTGTAGTAACATAGTTTTATATATTTCATTTAAGGCTGGTTATTTTTTCACAGCCACTTAAAGTTTTACCTATAAAAATTTTAAATGTGCGAAAAAAATTTACTTTTTCAAATTAATTCTTTAAATTTTGAAACCGCCGTTTCAAGATTTTTTTCGGTGTACTAATGTATTAATCGTTTATGAAAGTAATAGTTGATAAGAACATTTATACATATATTTTGGTTTCGGTTTTGGTTCCGACACTTTATTTTCAGGCAAATTGAAAATAATCTACAACAGGTGGATTTTAGTATTGTTTAAACAGCCGATACATCATTAACTACAACAACTCTATCTAGTAAGTTGAGACTTTAAGTCCCTTGAGAACATTTGAAAACGAAATAATAAACAACGAAAAAAGTGAAATTGATATAAACAAAAACCTAAAAAATTACAATACAAATGAAATTTTTAAAACAAATTAGTAATCAAATTAGTAAAATTATAAAATTTGAATATCAAGTAAATGACTAGTCAGTCAAGATTTAAAATGCAAAACAATTTAGTTATTTAAATGCATTTCTATAAAAGTGTGTACGAATAAATTAATGTTGGCTAACTACGAGTATTTAAAGCTATAACGCCGGGGTATTACACAAGAAAGGAGTTTCTTCCAAAGTCATCGGTCGGCCTAAAACTTCGCCTAGACAGCACCCGCTCCTAAGTGTTGTGTTCTCCACCAGTAACCAACTTCGATTTTGAGTACTACTCCACCAGTTATTCATCTAAGTTATATTTATATGGTACAACACCAAATCTGAATTTTAACTTTTACAGCGAAGTTATTATTGAAACGTAAATAAATTCACCAAATTTCTTTAAAATAGGTGAATGTAAGAAGAGATAAACTCACTGTTTATTGTTGTTGTTTTTGTTCAAGCCTTGATATTGTTACAAGTAAAGCTGTTGCTTATAATTCTTATTCGCTTAACAGTTTTGTTTGTTTAATATCTTTAGTTTTTCTAACATCTTTGGATGAAGTCTCCTGACGATCTGGCCTAAGCAACCAGTGAAATGCGCATAGAAATTGCTTATCCCTTCAACAATAATTTCAGTGTTTTTATCAAGAATAAAAATTGGGAACTAAGCACGACTAATAAAATCTTTTAAATTAAAAATTTTTTATTTCCAAAAAAACCACATAAATGTGTTAATATGTAAAATGAGTTATTAAAGGATAAATACAGCCCCCGAAATCTTTTATCAAAAGAGGCCCTAAATACGTATATATAATTATTTAGTAGTTATAAAAGTACATACTTTATAACTAAGGTACTTTTTGATCTTAAATTTTATTAAATAAACGAATTGTTTTCGATATAAATTGAAATCTTTAAAGTGTACGAAAGAAAAGTTGCCTAAGTACAACGGTACCAACAAAGCTTCAAATGTATCGAAAAAGTACAAATGTACCTATCTAGATTTCCATCCCAGCTCTAGAATTAAATTTGATATCCTTAAAATGTTTGGGTATTTGTACCTAACTAACAGAAAGCATTTCAGAAATACTAATTTTACACTAACAAAAGCCTCCAGTTGAAATTTTAAAGCATGGATTTATTAAAAAAAACACTCTCATAATTGAGAGCGGCTGTGCCAAATCTTTGAAACCCTTCACTACCAATCAGCAACCTCTCGACACGTAATTTAGTAGCCTTTCAAACAAGATACATTTACCGAATTTATGATAATATTTAAAATTTTTCCAAATAAAAATTTTAGGTCCGTGTTATTTTTTTAAAGAAAAAAAATTAACAATAGTTTGTTAGTTTGTCACCTATATTTTGTTTAGAAGTTTTATTTAAATATTATACAGAAACCTAATCTGGTCATGAATTTAGGACATAGTCAAAATTAAAGTTACTTCACTAAAGTCAAGATTAGCTTCATAAAAAAATCTTAGTATTTGGTGGGAAATTCTTTATTTTGGACCACAGCAGCGCATCTCCTGGGTTAATTTTCAACTAACGCCATACAACGTTCCTTTGGAATGGCATACCAAGCTTTTTAGATTTCTTCCCATAATTCGCTAAAATTTGTTGGCTTTACTGCACAAGTTCTCAATTGGATTGAGGTCCGGAAATTTAAATGGCCCCTTCACAACAATGGCTTTCCTCTAAGCTACTTTTCACTGGGCGTGAAGTGTGCTTAGGGTCATTATTATGCAAAAATCTTCATATTAGAGGCATGTTGTCTTCAGCGAATGGTATCATTATGCTTGTTAGGATGTTTTTGTAAATGTGCTGGTCCATTTTAGAGATAATTTTGTATATGGCACCTACACCATGCCAGGAAAATGCTGCCCACACCATGACATTGCCAGCACCATGTTTGACCGTTTTAAGGGTGTACTTGGGGTGATGCTCCAGGCTTAGAGGGCGCCATACGTACTTTTTTAACATCAGAACCGAAGCGACCAAACTTCGACTAGTCGCTCTGAAGCACATTTTTTTCAAAATGTCATCGGTTGTCTTGAAAACGCTAGCCGGGACTTAATATTTGTTTTTGGACACACGTGATTTACGTTGTCATTCAGACGTCTTATTGTCCTGCGATCAGATGAAATTTTACTTTTTATTTTTTAGTTGAGCTCTTGAAAGGATCTTTAACAGCTGCTTTAAAAATTAAGCTATCCTCTCTAAGGTGCTGTTTGACATTTTTGATAGTACCATGCTGCTGGATGTGTTCCAGGGCATTGTAAATCTTAGATCTGGGGCATTTAAGCAGCCTGGAAATATCCATTACTGTGCTGCCATCAGTATTAATTTGTTGGATCAGTTTTCGCTCGGCATCCGAACTCCATGTACCTCTGGCCATTTCTGATTGAATATTTTAATGTATCCCAACGTAAAATTCATTGCTTTCCCTTTAGCTTCAAAAAACACCAAAGACTCACTTTAAAAACAAATATTTCTTATATGTTTTAAATTCGTGACCAGCTTCAAATGTACGTTTTTTTCAATACACAGAAAAAATGTTGCACCAGTAAAAGCATTAATCCAAAATAAAATCAATTTTAATTAAACGTTTGATATTATTAATGTGTTTACTAGTGTAAGTACATGCGTTGGAAAGGTCTACTTTCACCAATGAATTAGAAAATTTGGCGCTGTTGTCGTGATATTTAAATTTTTTTTTATTGATGGCAGATAGCGCTGGGGTCAAGTTACAAGCAAAATTCTCCAGTATTTCATTTTTATTTAGAAAATCCCGAGCAGCGCCGGGACCAAACAGCTAGTTACTACACATATATTTATTTCGGTAGTACGACTACAATAAACTTTTATCTGATTACCACCTGTACTTATAAGATTAATTTCTTTTTTATAAGTTTTTTTTTGTACAAAGTGTGATTAAAGAAATAACAAATTTATATGTACTATATACTGCTTGTTTTTAGATAACGAGCAAAAATTTCGTTTTTGTACACGTCCCGTACTATCCTTTGGCTTAAGTATAATTTTGTCTAGAACCACTGCAAAAGTTAATGGCAAGAGGGGATATCCTTGTTTCCCTCCAGCGTTGGTATAAAACTGATCGCTTGTAATTCCACTGTGACTTACGTCAAGAGCGGTGCTGGAACACATTGCCTGGATAACGGGAATTATTTTTACCGGTACGCCTTTGGTTTTGAAAGCTTCTCGAATGGATCTCTGTTTAATGGAGTCAACAGATTTCTTTAAATCAATAAATATAAGCTTATGTTCGCCATTTAATGGTCTGCTCAATTATAATGCGGAGAGTAATTGTTTTTGTGCGGCCTATAACCAGTTTGTTCGTCTTTGAAAAATTGCTGTATACCCTGCAGTCTGTTATTGTTGTAGCTCGCCAATTATTGTAGCCTGTCAAGACATATTTCTTCGGAAGTTTAATTATAGCATTTTTTAACCATGCCTCTGATAGGCATTGCAATAGCCAGGCCTTTTAAATGTTCGTTGAGTATTTCAACTGATGCTGGGGGTTTGCCAGGGGCTTTGTTTGTCTTTAATTTTTGTTTCTTCCATATCTGGTATTTCTACGGTGATTGTTGCGTTCGATGTTTTACTTTCAAATGCGGTTCGATATTCATCCTGGATTTCGGTCTCGTTGCTTATTGAATCGAAATGCTGTCTCCAACGCCAGTTTCGTTCTTCAGTGGCAGGAGATGTCGATAATTTCTTATCATTGATTAATTTATTGGCGTACTTATTTTGATTTGTATATTCATAGTAATCTTTTAAATATTACGTCTCCAACAATTTCAAAGAATTTTTATTTTGGAAAATATTGCAAAATTCATTGAATTTTTTATGCACGTGTAGTTCCGAAAATGTTTGGAGTCGATGTCGCGAGTTATTGTGGGTTATACTACATAAACTCGTACACCCGTAAAATCACGGCGACTCTTCACATCGCTGATAAAAATCAACATGCATACATAAATAAGAAGGCAAAAATTAACAATTAAAACATAAAAAGAAACTGAATACATACATACATATCGAGCCATAACCGCAAAAAAAGTTTAAGCGACAAAAACAAAATTTTATAGAAGATGGTATTTTTTTTATTTTATTTCATAAAAATTTTGTATGAAGGTTGTCGCTTGAGATAAAACTGTTTTTGCTATAAAATCGTAACGGTACTTTATGTGACCATAATAATTTAGGAGATGATGCAAGTGTTGCCAGTAAAGTCATTTATTAAAAAACGAAAATTGAAAATAATGTCGCTCAAGTTTTTTTGCGGTAAAGACTCGATATTATATTCGTACACAAAAAAAAAATCCTTCCATATTTGAATACGAAAATTGCATGTTTAATTAAAAAAATTTTTGAATTTTCTGCGATGACGAGTTTGTATAGTTATTGAATTTTTAGTCAACAAACAAGTTTATTGAGTCAGTAAAAAAGTTATTGCCCAAAATGTTTGAATTAATGGACAAAAATATTTAAAAACGGACAAAAGTAGAATAAATTCTGACTTTACTTTGATTCAAATACATATTGAATATGTAGAAATATTTCATTATTTTAATATGTTTTATTGAGTGTAATTTTGATAAATATTTTCATTGAATCAAATAAAAAGTTCGCTGAATTAAAATTTGATTTTATTTTTCGATGTATTAACATGTTTAATTTAGAATTGTCGATATGCCCAGAAAGATTTTGTCATGTACTTTGTCGATTACAAGAAAGCTTTAAACATGGTTAAACATGACAAACTAATGGAAACTCTAGCTTCTACTAGACTAGAAAATTTGAGAAAGAACTTCATTGCATTCTTCATACGATAACTTTGAATTAATTTGCTATCATTAATGTTTATTCATTTGTGAAACTATACACGCATAATTTAATTATAGCAATTACGTATAAATAATATTTGAATAACTCAAATTGCATTTTTTTTAAAGCAAATGCATTATACAGCGAATTAAACTGTGCCGAATCTTTGATACCCTCCACATACGCTTTTTCATTTATATAATATTTATTGCTCCCCCTGCAGCTAACCCTTGAATTTTTCTTTTGAAAGGTGCAGTTTATCTTGAGAGTGTGTTCTAGAAAGCTTAAAGACTTTTGTCTTCAGATATTCGGTATTTTATATTTTCGTTTTATGGGGGAACTGCTACGCCTCCCACCCCCCCTCCTCCTACTCAACCCATTTTTAATTTAAAATTTATATTTTGCCATAATAATGGCTTAAATCACGTTTGAAGACTCTCGCTATAATAGTTATTCAGTTACGCGGTATTAAATATATGCATCCCATGAGGGGTATAACTGCCCTTGAGCCTACCATCTTTATTTTTATTTTGAAAGGTGTAGTTTAGCATAAGAGTGGCTCCTACAAAGTTTAAACATTCTCACAATCAACCGTTCTTAAGAATAGCACCCCTACCATCGGCAAAAAAATTTATTTTTGAAACTCGGCGGCATTTTTTTTTTTTTTGCTTGTAAGAATCTATGGTATACATTCGGTTAATTGGTAACAGGTTAACCGATTAATTACTACCCGATTAACTGATCGGTTAATTTAAAATTGGCTTTTTATCGATTAACGATTAAACCGTTAAATTTCAGTTCGAAATCGATGAACAGGCTGTTAATTTAGAAAAAAAAACTTATTAACCGGTTAACCGATTAAACAAAACCGCGATTAATTAATCGAGCGATTAATTGATTAAAGCAAAAGCCCGATTAAATTAATACCCTTGTAAGAATCAATGAAAAACTCTATTTTTAATTTTTGGTTAGTTAGGGCCTTTTATGTTTTAGGTAACGATATGAACATTATAAATTACATAAACATTTTACCACATTTTTCTTACAGATTCGTCCAACTAAAATGGCCTGTTTTTGTGAAATGATAGGGCTCGCCTGTTTAGTGGCGCTCCTTATGAGTTTTTCCAATAAGGCACCATATCAACTTAAAATGGCTATATTTTTTATTGGTTCCGGAGCCATAGTACTTATTTGTTTACCATTTATGATGTTCAGACCAAGAGATTATAAAAATGCATTGTAAGTCAAATTTGTAATCAAATATTAACTGTATTTTACTAATTTATGAAAATTTTATCCAAAATAGTGGACCCGCCTGGGCTTGCCGACAACTTTGTAAAGGTTTAGGCGTAACAATGGAAGTGCGAGGTCTAGAAAATATAAATAAAAATACTGGTAGCGTAGTTTTAATGAATCACCAAAGTGCTTTAGATCTTTTAGGTAAGAAATTTCTAAAGAATGATTGTAAATAATGTGTAAAAACAACTGGTTTTGAATGGTTTTTTGAAAACTTTAAAATTTTCTTCTGTTTTTAATTTTTCTAAATGGGGGTTTTTCTGTTGTTCTTTTTAATTACGTTCATATATTTGTTTTTCATTATTTTCAGTTTTGGCTTACCTTTGGCCTGTGATTGGTCGAGCTACAGTTGTTTCAAAGAGAGAAGTCTTATATCTACCCTTTTTCGGTTTTGGTTCCTGGCTTTGGGGTACATTATTTATCAACAGATCTCGTAAATCCGATTCTATAAATGCCCTCCAAAAAGAATCGAAGGCCATCAACGAAAGGGGCTGTAAATTGTTACTCTTCCCCGAAGGTACACGTAATTCCAAAGACACCTTATTGCCTTTTAAGAAAGGTTCCTTCCACATTGCCCTCCAGAGTCAATGCCCCATACAACCAGTGGTTATTTCGAAATACTGGTTTTTAAATAGCGAAGAGAAATTCTTCCGACCAGGCCATGCCATTATAAAAATTTTACCCGAAATTCCTACTGCTGGCTGCACAAAAGACGATATGGATGCCATAATCGATAAATCTAGAAATATAATGCAATCAGAATATACAAAACTTAGCCAGGAAGCTAAGGCCATCAATTCTAAAAAACAAAACTAGATTCACCTTTACATGAATAACAACAAAATCAACCAAAAACATCAGCAGCAAAAAAGTAAAAAAAACTAAACAAAAAATTCTAGTTTAATCTCAGGTATTGTAGCATCAATTTCCTAACAAAATGAAAGCGAAAACAAACATGAAAAATATTTTGTATTGATTACAAAAAGCAAACAACCAACCAAACAGACAGATAGTTAAACAAACATCCAGAACATCGAGATTCAATTTGAGGAACTCACAATGATAAAACACGTTTTTCGGCAATAAAGATTTAAGCATTTTTCTTTTGCTTAACGTAACGAAGTAATTAGAACATGCGAGTATTTTGTTTGTTAAGAATTTCTTTATTTTTTATTATTGTTTTAAGTTATTAGATATTGTATTTATTCTATATTTAAAATATATATAGTAAAATTAACTAATTTTAATAAATGCGTTTAAAAAAAACACATAATTTATGAAGCTTAATGTAATTTCATTTATGTATACAAAGCGAGTCCGCCCGTAAATGCCTAACACTAAAGGTGCGGGCTACCTAAAAAAAACGGGTCGTGCTCAGGGGACAAATTAATTGATTCTTGCCCTAATTGAGGCTATTTACTGGGTAATAAATGAGATAGGTATTACTAAAACTGACAATAAATTAAATAAAGAAAAGAAAGGAAATGAAAAAAATAAAAACCAAGAAAATGGAGAGGCCAGGCGAATTAAAAAGAAAGATTCTCTAAAAACTTCAAATCGATATTTTAAATATTGCTTCACAAATTAAGAAGAAGAATTTTTATTTTGAAAAATATTACAAACTTTTTTTTTATATTAAGTATGCCGACTCCGGTACAAAATCCTCAAATCCGTCTCCACAGCCCTGATTTTCATACTATTTATGTATATGTTTTGATGATAAAATGCTTTTAAGATAAAAAAAAAAATTGTCTTAGTGCGCTTCTGTTTCCTAATTTTAAAACTGCAAAGCAGGTGCAAACTGCGAGGCATGTTTGTAAGGGAGAAACATAAACATAATTTCGCTTACCATATAATTTTTTTCAAATGACGATGGTGCATATTGGACGATGCTTAAAAATTTCGTTAGGTCATCTTATCTTGTGGTTTTAACATTTGTAACACATTTTACGCTTGGGAATTTTTTTTTACATTTGAAGGAATTTATGCCAAGAAACATCCCCCAACTAAAATCCAACATTCGAAATAAAATCATGGCCACTACTTCCGAAATTTTGCGAAAAGAGATTGAGGGGTTACAATTAAAACATGTCAGGTTACCCTTACCTGTATTTAAGCCCCGCGGCAGTCAGTAATTAAAAATTATCAATAAATTTTAATTAATTTCATGTTGTAAAATTCTTTTCTTCATAAAAATAATTTAATGCAAAATAAATTTGATGAACATTAAGCCTGATTAAAAATATCGGAATTTGGTTTAAACAAATTAATATAAATTTAAATATTAAATACCTATCAAATAAGAAAAAAATTATATGTATTAACAAAAATAATTTTTGCAATTTTATTTTAGTGTTAATTTTTAATTATTTATTTTTTATTATTTAATTATTTTATTTCAACTATAATTTGCTACCACTTCACAAACTTAATTTCTTCCCCTCACAATTTGCTTCAATTTTTTTGCTTCTTTTTTTCAATTGACAACCAAACTTATGTTTTATTATAGCAATAATTGTCAACGAACATTTATAAATTGCCGGCAAAAAACTAAGTACAAAAAAGTGCTGACTACATTAAAGATAAGGTACCGTTACGGCTTTATACCAAAAACAATTTTAGAAATATAGAAAAACCTTCATCTGTAAAATTGTGCTTTTGTCGCTTAAGCTTTTTTTGCGGTAAGGGCTCGATATGAGAATCAAAAAAGGCCACCGCCAACAGGATATTATTTTTCAAAGCTAATCAAAAAAGATCCAACAACTTTATTGAAAAAAAAAAAGATTAAAAAAAATCGCAAAAATAAAAAAGGTTATCGGCAATTTAAACTATCTATATGTGTAGCTCATTCTGCAGTACCCTGTATATATTCGTAAATTAAAAGCGTTGTTTTTTTATCAAACACAAAATGGGTTTTGTGTAATTTATTGGATAATTTTGATGCTTTGTCTGTGTAAAATTGAATTTGAATTCCGGCAACACAAAATTGTACTACGTATATATGTATGTATATTATTTAGGTATACATACTTCCGGTACGAAGTCATTATCAAACGGAAACATATTGATAATGCCGTTTATATTGTAGATAATGCTGTGCGCTACCTCATGCAGAGACGGGATGTATTAAATTCCTTTATGTGTCACTTCAGTACCTAGTTTATGTACTTCTCGCATCATAAAAGTTTTCGAATAGAATAAGATGTAAATTTGAGCAAAAAATGGGTTTTCACACAAATGTTTTCGTAAACCTATGTTTTTGTAACAGTATTATGAGAAGCGTTTTGCAAGACTGTCAAAAGAATTCACATTTAAAAGTGTCGCAAGAACAACAAAATAAAGAAAAATATAATTTTATATAAAAATAAACAGACCGAAGATGTAAGCAAAATGACTACAGAAGATAAACACTATTATTAATAATTATTTATGTATACTAGTGTTCGCCTTATGGTCAAAATTCGACCATAAGTTTTTATTTACATATGAAGAAAACAATTTTATTATATGTACATATATGAATTTTGAGCATTTTTTTGTTTTTTTTTTTTGGCGAGGGACCAACCTCCGGTTCAGCGCTGTCAGAAGTAAGATTTTACCTTATTTTTTAAGATTTTTTAACCGAAAAAAGATTTTAAGATTTTTTCCCCAAAAACAAGATTTTTTGTTTTGTCTAGACGAACGTTAGGTTCAATTAAAAAAAACCTTCTTTGTTCCCATTTAAAAATTTTTAAACTAAATAATACAATTTAGTATAAGAAATTAAATTTTTTGTAATGTTTTTTTTGTTTATTTTATGTATTAAATAAAATATGAATTGTTTTTATTATTTATAATAAAAAAACTAATTTTTTCCAAAAATAAGATTTTTTCTTCAAAAATAAGAATTTTTTTGGTGAAATTAAGATTGTTTGCTGAAAATTTCTGGCAGCCCTGCTCCGGTTTACATTTCATCTTTCACGTGAGTTAATTTAATTTTGTTAGCTCAATATAAAAATTATCAATTGAAAAACAAAAAATTTAAAAAAATCTTCTTTATAGATTGTCATCCACTCAGATAATTGCATATTTACGAAAATTAATCAAAGTACTAGATGTTGAACAAAAAAGTATCAAAAAGCTCTCCTTACATATTCTTATTCATTCAGGACCATGCGTGTTTAAGTTTATCTTTATAGGCCGAATATTAACAAAAACTTAAAAAGTACCAGATGAAAAACAACAACTAACAACATTTTTAACATTCACTGAGGGCCCTGCACCTTTAATATTATGTTTCTAAGTTCAATACTATAGAAAATTAAACAATTATCACATGCTGCACCGAAAAGTAAAAGAAACAAATTAAATTTCCCGTATTAATATAGTCGAAATACGGTTTCTTAAAATTGTCGAATAATCGACCATCCTATTTTTGTATTTTTTGGTAATTGAAAATAAAATTTTGTATTTATCGGGCATGTTCTTCAAATCGAAATGAAGTGGAATTGAAATCGAACGAGATTTCGATCTCAATTATTTACGAAATGAGCGTAGTTTATCCGGGTTTCAACAGTGGTCCTTGTAAAGATAATTAGTACCCAAATTATTAAGTATATAAAACGGAATATTTTTATGAACCTTCTTTACACGGTCGTTTTCAAAAATTGAACGATTTTAAATTCACTTTATTTCGATTTACAGAACATGCCCGTATGTGTTCTAAATATGTGTTAGTAGCATATTTGAACGCTTAAAATATATGTTGTGCACTTTTGTAAGTAAATACCTTTTAAATGGTATATATTTTGCTTAAATCGGTTGACGTTCAGAGGAGGAAAGTGTTCTTGACTAGTTTGTCTTTGCCAATTTATATATATGTATTGTTTATGAATAAAATAGAAACATAAGTAAACCAGCTACATGATCTTAAATTTAGAGCTTGTGAAGGGCCTATTTTAAGGAAAAGGTTAAAATTCAAATTGAAAAGAGCGGTGGGAATCAGTGTTTTATTGATATCTTAATGTATGGAATATGGAATGTATCCATATTCTCTAACGGATTTAATTTTGTATGGTTTTGATCTTGGATAAATCTTAAAGCAGGCGTTAAAAAGCCATTAACACAAGAAGAACATTTTTGAATAATTCTGCACTTAAATATATAATATTATATGATTAACTAAATATTTTCAATAGAAACATAAGTAAACCAGCTATATGATCTTAAATTTAGAGCTTGTGAAGGGCCTTTTTTAAGGAAAAGGTTAAAATTCAAATTGAAAAGAGTGGTGGGAATCAGTGTTTCATTGATATCTTAATGTATGGAATATGGAATGTATCCATATTCTCTAACGGATTTAATTTTGTATGGTTTTGATCTTGGATAAATCTTAAAGCAGGCGTTAAAAAGCCATTAACACAAGAAGAACATTTTTGAATAATTCTGCACTTAAATATATAATATTATATGATTAACTAAATATTTTCAATCAAATCAAATATTAATTTTATTTTGGAAACTAAAGAAAAAAGGAATTTTAAATTACACCTGTTCTACACCTAAAAGAAAATACTCACGTTCTACCTACGAGAGTTAATATTTCAACCAATTTAAATCCACTCTTTCAAAGCAAAATTTTCTCAAAATTCCATACATGTGAAATGCAACAAACCAAGGCGAATTCAACTACAGATGGTGGCGGGACTACAATAATCCAAAAACAACAGAAACAACATGGGGTTTTTTGCATTGCAGTGTTAGTGCCATTAGCTCTAAATGTCAACCATTATTAGCAAAACACTAACAAATCAAAACAAATTAGCTCAAACAGTCAATTAGCTGCCGTTTCGACACCCCCTGTAGTTAATTCGCATTGGCAAGACCCCTTTCACACTCGGCAAGTTACTTGCGCAAGTCTCTTGCCCAACTCTTGGTTTGTAGATGTCAGCGGTAAGGTCGGGGTAAGGAAAAACAAATTTTGTACAGACTTTGTTGTTGTCGGCAAGTAACTTGCCGAGTGTGAAAGTGGTAAAACAAATCATGCACATTTCTTACTAAAATAATCAAAGAGTTAGGTATTTTTACTCCCTCTTTCGGTTCTAGTTAATATTATATGATTGTAAACGCTTGTTGCGTTTGAAAAACGAACTAAGTGCTGGTTCACACACGTCAAGTTTGACTCGTCAAGTTTTGAGCATTTAGGAGAGAAGGGAAAAGAGAAGGCCATTTCTTTTCCCCTCTTAACTAAAAACTCAAGACTTGACGAGACAAACTTGACGTGTGTGAACCGGAACTTACACACGGTTTAATTGCAAACCGTGTTGGAGACAAAACTTATTAAAACAATTTCAGGTTTTTATACAGAGTTGATATTTACCGTATTTATATATCATTTTTACACTTGCTCAGAACTTTGTTCACCAAGATGTTAGTATATTCTCAAAGGATTTTTAAAAATTGTTATATACTACTTTTTCCCAGAAGTTTTTACTTAACACTCAATTACAAACACCCATCCCTGTCATGTCAAATATTTTTACATGTAACAAGTCCGGCAGCACTAAAGTAACAATAAAATTTGTTTTTTTTTTACTTTTGTAAACATTTGACTATTTCACAATTATTTTCATGTTTCATAAAGAAATATAATAAATTAAACACTAAAATATATAAAACATGGGAGTAACCGGCCTATGGAAGTTAATAGAACCATGTGGTAAACCGGTCCCGGTAGAAACTTTGGAAGGGAAAATTTTAGCTGTCGGTAAGAAATTTTTAACATTTTTTTTAATAACAGAAAGCACATATAGGTAAACATACTTATAAACAAATATTTTTTAGATATATCTATATGGTTACATCAGGTAGTCAAAGGATTTCAAGATAACAAAGGAGCTGCTCTTAATAACGCCCATTTATTGGGTTTATTCCACAGATTATGCAAATTAATGTATTACCGGGTAAAACCCGTTTTTGTATTTGATGGAAGAGTACCGCAATTGAAGAAAGATACAATAGTAAGTTTTAACGATGTTAAAAAAATGTATAGTACACATGATAAACAATTAAGACTTTTTGCTAACAATAATTCTATATACATATGTATGTACTATAGGCGCGCCGCCAGCAACAACGTAGTAAACTTAATAATGAGGCAGATCGCATACAAGCTTTATTGCTACAATCCCTGGCAAAAGAAAAGGTAGTTCAACAAGCCTTAGGCTCTAATGTTGAACTTCTGTTGACCTCGCCCATTAAGAAACTTGGAGCAAATAAGACTAGTCATAAAGATGATTCTGTTGATGATATGTTCAAACTACCCGAACTACCCTCAACTTCAAAAAGTAATCCAAATCATACAGAAGATGAAACTACGGACGAATCTTTTAATGATAGCTCGTTTTGTTCCGATGACTACACCACAGCAACAACCACCGCAGATGATTCTTCCTTTGACGAATCAAATTCCCGCAATACTTATAATTCGAATATTCAAGCTATCGATGTTAAAAGTAAAGAATTTCTACAACTGCCAGCCGATGTGAGACATGAAATATTGGTGGACATAAAAGAAACTCGAAAGCAATCATCTTGGGGTCGTTTACACGAGCTACCCTCAAAACGTGATGATTTTAGTAATTTTCAAATGAAACGTCTGCTTAAAAGGCGTGACGTACAAGTTAGTCTTGAAAAAGCCGAACAGGAAATGGGTGGTCGTTCTTTAACTTATGCCGAACTAACAAATATATTTAGTGAAGAAGGCATTTTAGAGACGGCTATTATAGAAAAGGGTACAAAACAAATTTTATCGGATGAGCATACACGGTTTCTATTAGTTAAGGATTTAAAAAAGAAATTGGTAAGCGTCAAAGAGGAAGAACCAGTAAAAGAGGAAAAGCAAGGAATAAAAGAAGAACAAAATACTTCTTTAAAAACCACAATTAAAGTCCAAGAAAACAATAAAAAGTTGGGTAATGAATATGATGCTGATTTAGAATTAGCAATTGCTTTATCTTTGGAAGATGATGCTAATAGAGTCTACGATGAGAAAGATTACGATAACAATTCGAACGAAAGTCTTAAATTGACCAAAGCACAGCGTCAACAGTTACAAAATGCTGCTAAAGGACCTGCTCGTTCATATATGATTGAATATGCTGGAATGAATAAAGAGGAAGTTAAAGGTATATTGGAAAAAACACAAACGAATGGAGACTTCGATGACACCTTTGATATTGAACGATTAATTGGGGATACTAGTGAGGAACAGGAGAAACAAAAGTTAGTAGAAAAAATAAATTATTAAGTAAAAACTTATAAAGCTTTTAAGTAAAATGCCTAAAATATTTTTAAGAAGATAAATTAAACTGTTTAAAATTTCAAAAGCCTCAAAATCAATCGTTAAACAAAGACATTTTTATTAAACATTTACTAAAATCTTCAAAAAAAAATCTAGAAACAAAAATTAAACAGCTTTGTTTAGAAATGATTCAATTTAAATTGGATGATTTTTGAATAAATTTTATTAAAATTTCAATTTCCTTTTAGAAAACGAAGTGAAGACGTAATTCAAGAAAAACTTACCAAAAATGAAAGTCAAGATATTCGCCTTTGTGTTACAGACGATTCTGATGCAACGGATTCAGAATTAGAAGAAGTTAAATGTAATGAAAAATTAAGTGAAGCGAAAAATTTAATAAAAGCACACGATTTTAAATGCAACAATTCTGATTTAGAGGAAATACAAGATTCAGATTCAACCGATAGTGACTTTGAAGAAGTAGGAGAGTCTGAAACTTTAAAAAAAAATATTACTAATATAAATCTTGAATTAGAAGATGAATGTGTAATTGAAGAGACACCACCCTTTTTGCTAGATGAAGAAGAAAAAACTGCCAAAACATTAAATATTAAAATCGATTTGAGTAAGCCACTACAACCGGAAGATGATCTTTTTGCAGATATATTTCAAAGCAGCAAAACCAAAGTGAAAAATATAGATGAAACTCCAACTTTTATTGAAGAAAAAAAAACAAACAAAAATTTAAATGAGGACCCATCAAAAGTGCAAATGAAAACCCAACCAAAATCTGAAAAAATTCTGTCAATATTAGATGAATTAAAACAACAAGCCGATGAAGTAAAAAATATAAAATTAGAAAATATAAAACTAATTGATTCCGTTATTGAACTCTCAGATGACGAAATAGCATTTAATGTTTCTAACAATAAAAACGAGGTTATAGAACTTTGTGATAGTGATGATAATCAAAAACGTTCTTCAACACCGCCTCCCCAACAAATGCACACTACAAATCAATCTCCCCGAATAATTTCTAAATCTCCTAAATTAAAAACACCCTCAAAAAATCATTCACTTACAGAATTTTTTAATGTTGATTATGTGGTTAAAAGAACACCAGATAAGCAATTGTTGGAAGGAGATGTCGAATCGGTTACAGAAGTAAAGTCACCATTTTTTGTGCGTAAAACCCCAAAATCCGGACAAAAATGCCGCAGTAATTCTTCATCACCTAATAACAAGCCATCAAAAGCAAATAAATCTTTGTTTGATACTTTTTCAAAAGATAGTGCGGATAAATTAGACGACGATTTTATTCCATTAAAAGAAACTAAACCTACAAGTGCGGAAGACGTTATAAACGAAGCGGCTAATATATTAAAATCTCAAAAAACGACCGAAGAACTTAATATCATAGCCTCAGATTTGGCCAAAGCCAGACAGGATTTGGAAAATGAACGAAATCGTCAAGATCGTATGGGCATGTCAATAACACAACGCATGAATTCCGATTGTCAAGATCTTTTAAGGCTTTTTGGTATACCCTTTATTGTGGCTCCCATGGAAGCTGAGGCGCAATGTGCATTTCTCGATATAGTCCAATTAACCAATGGCACGATAACGGATGACAGTGATATTTGGCTATTTGGTGGTCGTACCGTTTATAAGAATTTCTTTGCTCAAAATAAACATGTTTTGGAATTTCGATCGGAGCAAATTGAAAAGGATTTTAATTGTGATCGTAAGAAACTAATACAGCTGGCGTGTTTAGTGGGAAGTGATTATACAACAGGTGGGTTATAGGTAGATTTTTTTCATACATTTTTATTTATTGAATCTTCATATATTAAAATATGAACAAGGGGAAATTTTTTAAAAGCTTGAAGATAAGAAACTAGAGGATGGTGCAAAATATATTAACCTATATTGTTAATAAAGTTTCCATCGCAATTTCATCTCTTTTCCCTAAAAAATGTATAGGGAAAAAACATTTGGCTTTTTATTTACGATAACGTAAAATATTAAATATTTATATTACATCGTCAAATTGGGAGTGTTTTTTTTGCCATATCCGTCCGTTTAAATCACGCTGGCTTTCAAACGACTTAAAAGAGAATAACCGTATTGATGTCAAATACTTTCAAGTTCTCCTGAGCAGTTTGAAAAATACGATTTTGATTTCTAGGTTTAAACAAAATAGAGGAAAATTGCCAACTTTAAAATAAAATCGATGTTTTATTCTAAAAAAACAAATTAAAAAACAAAAAAATTTAATCGTGACTCTGTAATTTGTTTACCATTCCCTAGTATATTTCTTCATTCTAAAGGAGAGTGTTATCATCCCATTTAGAATTCTTATACATGAAAATATTAGCCAATAGACACCATACAATCCCATTATTATTTTTACAGAATATGTACATTCGTAAATACTTTTTATTTATTATTTAAGGAATTCATGGTATTGGAGCTGTAACAGCATTAGAAATTTTAGCATCGTTTACTCCTAGAGAACCTTCGAATAGTCAAGATGATTCTGCCACTGCATCCATACAAAATACCTTAGCCGCTCTACAAAGATTTCGCAGTTGGTGGCAAACATTTAAATCAGCAGCAGCACCACCTGGTACCTCGGCACGTTTAGCATTACAGAAAAAATTAAAGAATATAGAACTACATGAAGGATTTCCCAACACTGCTGTAGTAGAGGCCTATCTCACACCAAAAGTAGATGAAAATAAAGAAAGTTTCACGTGGGGTAATCCAGATGTGGAATCATTAAGAGAATTTACTAAAAAAAAATTTGGTTGGACCACTAGCAAAACCGATGACATACTTATGCCAGTTTTAAAAAAACTTAATGAGAAACGTACCCAACAATCAATACGTAATTATTTTAATGTTAAAAATGCTTTGAGTTTTAGACAAATTCAAGTAAGTAAACGAGTAAAAAAAGCCATTGATAAAATGTCAGGTAATGTAGATTCTGATGATGCAACTGAAAATCCTATAAAAGCTAAACGAGCGAGAAAAAACAGTGCGGCGGTAATCAGAAAAAATAAAGCCGCAACATCTGAAACTTTAAATCCAGTGGAGCAAGAAGCAAATGCGGTTAGTCTTACTCTGGAGCCCAGCTGTAGTAATCAAATTGCCCATGGACCGTTGAAAAGAGCTAGTAAACGAGTTAATATACCTGAAACTAAACAAGTAATACCCCAACGTGAAAAAGATTTAGTTCAAATGGAAGCCAATAAAAAACTTGCAGCAGAGATTTTCAATCAGAATGCCAAAAAAACTAAACGAAAGCGATAGGTGTGATTTAGTGAACAGTGAAACTTTTAAGTTAAAATAATTATTGTGAAAAATGTCTTTAATTTAATGCATGTACTTTTATTAACAATTTATTAAATAAATTCTTATTTCACCTTTCTAATTCAAACGCGTATAAATAGTTATCACGAGAACCCACATAAATATATTTATTCTTTAAGCAACTCGGAGAAGAAAACACTTCAGCTTGTAAGTCGTACGATGCCAAAACAATGGGTTTCTGCAGATCTAATAATACCATCAAACCTTTGGTAGAACAGGCCCATACATAACTATTCGAAATAACAATAGGTGTAGAATAAACAGCCGAATTTAAAGACAATTTCCAGAACAAGCTCAACAGACTACTTTTATACTCAAAATTTAAACAATAAATGTTTTTGTCGTGACAACCAAATATTATTAGAGTATTATGTGTCTCGTTTCTTTGATGTACTGTAAGACCAGAAAATACATTTCCCTCAGCTTGAAAATGTGTTATCTAAAATGTGTTGTGTCAAAAAGTGTTGTAATAATGTAAATAATACAAATATGACTCACCATTATACCACTTTCAGCTTGACAAATAGAAATTCGGCCGTTAACCTCTGCTAAAACTAAAAGAGTTTTATTTGAAGTTTCGATTTTTGTAGGAGTAGAAAATATTGGTGAATCAAACTTTTGCAGCCATATAGTTGAACCGTTGTCGACATCTACTAAAGCATAGCTGCCATCTAAATTGCAGAACAATACAGATTCTTCAGTGATTTGTACAGGAGATGAGAAAATACCTTTAGAGCCAAATTTAAAACTCCATATTGGGATTAATGACTAAAAATACAATAAAAAAGTATTAGATCAAGTATTAATATATCGTCGGCTTAATGTGCAAACCTGCCAACTCCCTTTCAACACATTTTACAGGAGAGACAAAACAACTTTTTATATTTCGTATTTGCACCTTGAGAGAAAAACAAAAAATTCAAATTGAAGAAAACAGGTCGACGATGCGTATCTTTCTCTACCACACGGAAACAAAATCTCAATTTACTTAAAAAGTGGATTTAGCAGGCTTGCATATTAAACCAACGACGATATTAAGTTTTCTTGTCCAAATCTAAAATATTTTTTTCTTCTCTTTTATATAAAGATTATATTTTCATATATAAAATTTATTGAAGACATTATTTAAAAAAAAAAATACTAAACTTCTAATTCTAATTACTTACCTTTAAATCAAACGCAAAAATATTACAATCTGCCGAATATGAAGCTAGAATAATTTTATTCTTTATAACTAACGGTTTGGCTTTAATCATACCATTTGCATTTAGTTTCCACAAAATTGAACCATTGTTAAAATTAAAACCATATAGATAACCATCATAACAGCCCACCAAGGCGAGCTGTGATGTTACAAAAACCACTGGACATTCTATGCGATCGTTCAATTTTAAACGTGATATTTCTTCTCCTGTTGTTGTATTTAAAGTCAGTAGTAAATGAGAATGAGAACCCACCGCCACAAACTTCTCTTCGTATATTGAGGGAGCAGTATCAATGCACTTTTTCAAATCGGAACGCCATAACAATTTAAAACTGTGGCTAGAAGAATTGTGTTCTTCTAAACACTTATAGGGCAATTTCTCAATAGCTGGTTTACTTGAGCAGGATATTAAAAATTGTATAACATTTTCTATAGTTTTATTATCATCAAGAAGCATTTCCAATATTTTTCTACGTTCAATACTTTCTTCCATTAGTTCAGACATTTCAGTGGCCAAGCCTAAAGCTTGAAATGAAGTCCCTCCAGCTTTAGTAAAGCTTATATTTGTAGACAGTTTTAAGCGTTTGCAAGTGGATACAGTTCCTTCTTTGGTTTCAGTATCTTCTATATGAAAACCCATTACATTTTTGAGAAAATCTTCAAATACTTTTATGGGAGTATTATTTTGCGTTAGTTTTATTGAAATCTCTTGCAGAATCTTTTTATAATCGATTTTACCATGACAATTTAAAGGTAGTGTATTACAGTAAATTATTTTATCTGGGTGCTCATGATTTTCTAAATTTTGTTTTAAATTTTTAAGTATGGACTGTTTTTCTGCATCTAAAACTTTCTTATCCTTTACTATGTAAAATATAAGATTTAAGTAGTCTAGGTGCCAAATGGCAACACATTTGAACTGCATTAGGTTGGCGTTTAAAATATTTTCCACTTTTTTATTTAAAGAATCTAAAAGAGAAGTTGTAGTAAATGATAACAAATTAATCAAGTATTTATAAATTTTTGAGCTTGAGGTCTTTTTTTTATAAAAAATTTATAAACATTTGAAATAATAAAGGTCGAAAATAATACATATTAATGGTATTCACATCACAAGTTGCCCCCTTGCGAAAAAGCAAAAGTCCTAAAATATAACAACAACCACACAGACAATTAGTTGTGCGTAAATAATCTTCTTTGTGGTTGTGGTTTTTTTTTTTGCTTTTTTGCAAGGGTGCAACTTGTGACGTGAATACCCTTATTATATACATAAAAAAAATTTTTAATTTTTAGATTTTTACTTTTAAATTAAAAAATGAATTTAATTAAAACAGTAATCAATGTTTGTGAGATACTACATTTTTTTTTTTTAATTAATACATAACAAATTTATTTATGTTGAGATTTTGTTATATAGAGCCTTTGCTGCAATAGAGTCATAACTCAAAAAACCTGATTTTAAGCTAATGTATTTAATTCGTTCATTTCAATTGAAACATGGGGCCGCCTACAAGTTAATAATGTGGAGTTCATCGTCATATCGTTTATGTATATTGTGTAAAAATTTCATTACAGTTACTTATATGTATACTCAACTCTAGAGAGAATAATTAAATTTTAAGGTGCTAGAGAATTCAAATTCGAGTTCTGACTCTATGGGAGTAAAGGCTCGATGTGTAATTCAATGAGTTACTATATTAAATAGCAAACTTGTATTTAAATGTAACACAATTCGACTTACCTAAACACAATCGTTTTCCCAAACGTTTTATAGTATTATTAATACGTCGTATATAAAAAATATTTCCATTTTTATCGCACTCGACTAAATCTCCAGTTTTGCGATAAATAACATCATTTGATTCTAAAATTTTAACTTCGTTGTCATATTGAGGTATAAAACATTTTCGAGTAGAACTTCCAATTTCCAGTTCACCTTTACAATCATTACGAGGCAAAACGTTTCCAGATTTATCAACTAGACGCAATAGAGTAAGGTTATCCAAAAGTTTACCCAAGTGTATTTGAACTTTATCAATATTATCTCTTTGTAAATCAAATTCATGAATAGTAGACCAACATGAGACCTCGGTTATGCCGTATATATTAAAAATTCGTTTGTTTGTAGCAGGTAAATCAAAAGGCAACCAAGTTTTTAGTTCGAAAATGCTAGGAAATTCTTCTCCGCCCAATATTAAGCACCTACAATTTAGAGTTTGTATAAATTCGTTGATCTTATAAACTTTTTTCATATTACTGTGGCAAAAAGGAAAAAAGTGTTTTGAGTTGTAAATAAAACAACTGGTTGTGTTGAGTTGTAATTTGTTGATGTTTTTGTTTGCCGCAATGTAGCAAAGTTGTAAATAATAATACAACAATTAAAAAATTACAACTCATAGTGTATTTTACTTGCCTTAAAGTGGTTTTATTGCTTAATATAACATTTTGTATACTTTGTTTACCAAATAATCTAAACAGTGATGGTGTAGTTTGATATATGGTTACTCCTGGCTTCCATGGGCTTGCCTGCGGGAACATTATTTTTAATAATTCCTGGGACTGTAAACGTATTTCCTTGCTAGTAATTAAAATACTAGCTCCATTTTCTAAAGCCGCAAAAAATTCGACTACAAAAGGATCAAAAGTGAGTGGAGAACCAAGAAAAATCATATCATTTTCTTGAATGTTTAGCAAATTACTAAATTAAAAGAAAAATTTTATAAATTTTGTACTTTTTGTATTGATTACAAGCAATTACCTTAAAGCCTTTATATTAGGTTCTACACATGCATATGGTACATGGACCATTTTTGGTGCACCCGTACTTCCCGAAGTTGCAATAGTAAAACATAATCTCACATTATCGAATGTAAATTCCTGGGATTTTAATATATATAAATAGAAAGTGTTGTCCAAAATTTTAATTTCCTTTTTAGCATCTGTTGCTATATTATTTGATAATACATTTCTGGAGGATATAATATATTTAACTCCACTTAATTTCAAGCTACGATTTACATCTTTCATTTCTTCAAAGTCCAGGCAGTAGAAATAACATTCATTGTTGAGTATGCTTTTAATTATAAAATTATATTAAATAAGAAAAAACAAAAATGTACTTTGGTCTTCAAGAAGAATTCTTGACAAAAATTACGAAAAGACGGAGGTAAGGAAAAAACATGTAAAATCAATTAAAAATGGATAATCATTAAAAAAATCACATTTCGATCTACCAAAGGTTAAAATACAATTTGGTTTAAGGATTGATGTTTGACTATTGACGTCAGCAGTCGTCGATGGCTGCGAGTGTAAGACGGCAAATTCCTCTGAGGAGATCGATTGGTAGCGATTGAAACATGTAAGGGTAACCAGCCGCCTAGGTTTGAATCTCAGGTCAGTCAAGAATGAAGGATTATCAATAACAATTTTAATTAATAAGTAACACACAACCAGTGTTCTTTAATCTCTTCCAAAAAACCACTTGATCGATTACGACAACGACAACTGGAATAAGGCTGAATATTTTAAGACTTTTGTGAATAAAATCAAAAGTTGCTAACAGATTTTTATCATTTATTAGAATAATAGAAAAAAGTTTTACCTTTCATAAAGGAAATTTTATTGCGGAGTTTCGGTTTTTATAACACCCCAGATTGTTAACTGGGAGTTAAAGTTATAGTTAGATTTAACTGACTTTGGTGAAATTGGCCGTTAGTCAAACAAATATTTTCAAAAAATACCAATTTTCTCGGAAACCAACGAATTTTTAATTATTAAAAACAAAAACAGTTATGGCAAATTTCACCTAGTTCAGCTAACCTTTCGTTTCCAAATGCAAGTAGTGTATACGTATTACACTGTGCTCGAATTTACGCTTTTTTAGACAAGTTGGGTACTAGGCGTTTTGACATAATTCGGATACTTTGAATCCAATGGTTCTAACCGTTTTTTTAGGTTAGCTCTTGTTTTCGAGATATAGCGTTATTTCGAAAATGGAGGAGATCGCACAACATATATTCGCGTAACTCAAAAACGGTTTAGTCTAGTCCATTGAAATTACTAAAAAAAAACCGAAATTCCGCAATAAAATTTCCTTCAAGAAAGGAAAAACTTTTTTCTAATATACGCAGTCTTTTTGTTTATACATTTTACCCATCTAGGGACATCCTTGGCACTGCAGTAGCCAAATTCAAGAATTTCAACCAAACACATATGGCGGTTTAATAAAATTCTTAAATTTGGCCCCTGCAGCGCCTAGGATGCCCCTAGATGGGTCCAATGTATGACCAACCCAACATTATTTTTCATCTCAATCATTTATTTCAAACATACCTACCCGCTATCTCCATTCCTTAAGGGGGCTCCCATACAAAATGTTCAATGTAGACTAGAAATATATTGAAGAAAAGTCCCATAAATGCCCAGGTGTCGCCCCTAGTGGGATATAATGTATGGCCGACCTCAATTAATTTTTCTCGGACATACTTGCCCCTTATCACTACTTCTTAGGGGGGCTCCCATACAAATATTAAGTTTTATGAAATTCTTAAATTAATTAATATTTTAAGACTTTTGTGAATAAAATCAAAAGTTGCAAACAGATTTTTACCATTTATTAGAATAATAGAAAAAAGTTTTACCTTTCATAAAGGAAATTTTATTGCGGAGTTTCGGTTTTTTAGAACACCCCAGATTGTTAACTGGGAGTTAAAGTTAAAGTTAGTTTTAACTGATTTTGGTGAAATTGGCCGTTAGTCAAACAAATATTTTTAAAGTTAAAAATTATCAAAATATTTTAGTAAGCAGTCAAATAAAAAGAACCATTCAAGTTTAGAAGTTTAATTTTTCAAAGGCTTACTTCAAAAAATCGATTCCAGTTTCGCCCTTTTCTGTCCATTTTACCCACTTCCAAGAAAATAAATCCACGAAAAAAAGCCTATGGTGAGAATCGTTCCCTAATTTCACATAGTCCACATATAAACTTCTTTTCCGAATATACAGGGGTGTTCTGGAAATCGAAAACTCAAAACTCAACAATTTTAAACGTCGTTTTTAATAAGATTTCTGTAATAATGCCCGTAATTTCTACAAAAAAATCTAGCAGTGTAAAGAAATCTATGGCGTAAAAGCTGTCCTATTTTAAAATAAAACTAAAGGTAAAACACGAAGGCCTAATAAACGTTGAAATGGGTAAAGATAACTGTTAGTTAGGTACGAACACAACCAGCTTTCTTTTTGTAGAAATTACGGTCATAAAAGAATTTTATGACAAATATTATACCTACAAACATTTCTCTACTAAACAGAATTTTATAAAAAAAAAATTAAAAATTACATTAAAAGTGTATTAAAAGTATCTTTTTAATTCTCGCGTTTTGCGTTTTCGAATTCCAGAACACCCCTGATAGTCTTTGTGGCCATAAAACTTATTTCTTATTATGTTGGTATTTAGATCTAATTATTGTTTTCTAAATTATTTTACCACATTTAATTGAAATCAGTCAATACCTATTTGGTCATAGCTTTCATACAAATACATACTACTCCCGAAAATAACTTTGCCATAACTTCTTTAAAAAGGTTTATATGTATAAACATAAAGTTGGATACAATAACTTTTCTTAATCGAAATTAAGGCCATTACAAAACATTACATAAACAAATTTCAAAACGAGACTAAAGAAAATTCATAAAAATGTTCCTTTTTAAGTATATACGCCATACTTTAAGTAGGTATCAATTATATTTACATGAAAAACTGTAGAACATTCCCATATGGTATGATTAAATGTAGTGCTGGAGAGTAGAAAATAAACCATAGGTCCCATAAGACCCCGTACTTAAAAGCACTTAAAGATGAAGATACCTAAATAATTTACATACTTATGGTACAAAGAAATTTAAAATGTCCATGACTGCCCATAAGTCCCAAATAGGCTACACTCTCCAAAACTAGTCTCTAAATACTGAGGGTATCATATGGACGGTTTTGGCCGACTTTACTTTTGGAATTTTCTTTATGTAAGCCAAGATATTTTAATAAATAAATCTTACCCCAACAACAATATGCAATTTGCTGCTGAATGTTCTTTAGAATCAATTGCAATACCATTATAGCTTTTTACATTATAATTTTGTAAACATTCTACGAGTTTAATTGTTTCTTGTAATATTTGTTCATAACTATATATTATTTCATTATTTAAGGATTTTCTTTCATAAATAAAATATTTTTTTTTATATTTTTGTAAATTATTTAAACTGTAGCACTTCTCGTTCATAATTGTTTACAAATAATTTCTGGTAGTTAACAACACTCCTGAAACAGTTGTTGGCATGACACAAATAGTTGGCAATACATTAAGCGATTAATAGAGTTTCCCGAATTTTAACTGCTTTATTGATACATGCACTCAGTGATGGAAAATGTAAAAATTTAGATTGTACTCGCCAACAAGCAGAAGAGTACTTTTTTCAACATTTTGGTACTTTTTTCAAACAAAAAAAAATATTCTAATAATTTTCAAAATAAAAATACATACTTCGAAATTTACGATGCTTAATCTTACTATTACTAAATCCTTTTCTTGCTATATTTAACCATTTAAAAGGTACTGCGTAAAAAAAGAGTTTAAAGTAAAATAAGGACTAGTCTCATATAAATTTATCATTTAGGTTGGATTGGGAGTCGGAGTTGAAATTTTAGCGGTTGGAGTCGGAGTTAGTATTTTTTGTTGACGACTCCACAACTGGTTGTCAATGTTAAAAAAACTTCTCAAAAAAAAGAAGCATACCAAGAAAAGAGTACTAAAACGGACGTAGGGGTCCCGTGGTATTTTTTAAAGGTAAAATTACTGAAAATAGTACCATAGTACTGAATTTTCCAACGCTGCATGCACTGTTATGTGGCCCCAACAATTTGATCAAGTTGCACAACCAATTGTTACGTTGGAGGTGTGGCTGACAAATTGTTGGTCATCGGTTGAATAAAACATGAAAAAATATGCCATCCTGGATCCAAAAAACCCCCTTAAGGCTGTTTTACACTATCACACAAGTCTTACAACTTATCATGATAGGGTTGTATTTACCTCAAAATACGTAAGCGTGTGATTGTAATGTACCCATTAGTAGTATGTGTGGGTACTCAAATTGAAGGTAATTTGCTAACGATTGCAAATACATATGTATTTTGTTTTTGTATTCGTTCATTATTTTCAAAATTCAAAATTTGTTTTTGTTTTAAATGTAAATTTAACGAACGAATTTTGCGCTCGTAATCAAAAAGATGTTTAAAATTTTTTTATTAAGTAGAACAAATTATATCAGCCAAGTGGCCGCCGCCGGAATTGATGACCGCCAGAGCTTCCGGTAATAGATTACGGCATTCATGACGAATATCCTCTTTGAGGATTTTAAGAATCTGAGACTTGTAGATATAGTCTTGTGATTTCAAGAAACCCCACAAAAAGTATATAACTGTTAAATCGAGCGATCTGCCGGTGCCAATCACCAAAACGAGCGCTCGCCGTTTACAGTAGTCGTTTATCCCGCGGTGTGGTGTGCACGCTGAATTTCAAACTTTTAAGCTTTGGTCACAATCAGAGCAACAATTTCGTTTTTTCTTCTATCTTATTTATTCCCAAAGTATTTTAAATATTTTTCTTTCATTTTATAAACATAAATGTGACTAAAGTTTTTTTTTAAAAATTGAGTCAACTAGAACTTTTCATACAAATTGTTTCTGACGTTTAAAATAATTTTATTTAATTTTGAATGAAAATTTTTACATAATGTTGTAAAAAATAATAAATGCATAATTTTGTAATAGGCATACGGTTTCTTAATGCAAAATGTGTGTGGTTGCGAAAAAAATTGTTCCTCTATTATGAACACCAAGTGAAAATGTTTCTGGGATTGTGAACGAAGCTTTATTGGTTTTTTTAGTTTTCCTTTAATTTTTTTTGAACATAAAGAAATTTGCACAGATAAACGAGTTTAATTTTAGCGATAGTAATATATTGTTTAGAAGTAGCGAATATGTTTTTTAATTTATTTAAACTTTATTCAAATAATTAATAATATATTTTTTCTTGAAAGTATGTAGTTGAAATTTTATTCAAACAACACAATATTTTCAACAGTTTCATTCCCGTGCTACGCCTTTTTAAAAGCAGCAGTTTTATGCATACAACAAGACTTGGCAGCTCTGCGTACTCCGTGAAATTGACACATTTCAATTTGTTTTTATTTTCTTAGTACAAGCAAAACTTTTGTAGAAAATAATAAAATATTTACCATTTGTGAGAAAATTATTAAAAAAATTAACTTATATTATTGAAAAATAATTGAAAATATAAACAACTAAGCACTAGCCTATTGAATTAAGAGAGGCTAAGGTGCAGTTTATTAAAAAGCAAAGCGTATAACTATTTTGTGATACAGTCATGTTCAGCAGATATTCACCATTGAAACGTAAACACAATGAATATCATGATCCCGACTATCCTCAGCCAGAGAATCTAATCGAGGAAGATGATAGCAAACCAGGTTGTAGTATACATTTAAAAAAAAAGAGAAGAAAATCTGGAGAAGATCCAGTAGAAAAGCCTAAAAATGAAAATTATCTCAATAAAGTTAGACAGGTCATAGAAAGGGAATTTCAACGGGAATTAGTAATTAAACAACAACAATTAGAAGAAATTGATGAAAGGCTTGATAAGGCAAAACACTTGTTGGATAGGTTGCGTTATGGTATTGTGGCAGCTTATTACAAAAAACAAGAAATACCTTTAACAGCTGCAGATGCTGCCACAGTAAGGGGTCCTAATTCTTTATTTGAAAGAGAAGACAAGGGACCTCAAATGCCATTACACCCTTCAATTAAGAAGCTAATAGGCAAAAGGCCTAAAGATCTGAGTGAAGTTATACGAACCTGTCCCAAACGAATGGCAGCAAAAAATGCTGTACAAACCATTCGCGCTAAATCTCAAGTACAAAAACGCGAAGAAAGAAAACTTAAGCAAATAATACGAGAGCAAGGTATAGTTATAGATCACTCAAAGCAAAATACTACAGAAAACGATGTCAATTCATTGTTAAATGCTGCAGCACAAAATAGTTTAAACAGCCAGCATGATTTATCAGCTCCTATTGTTAAACAGGTGAACAAAATTGAAGCCAGTAAGGTTTCTGGAAAATCTTTAAATGCTGCTCGTCTTAATAACAAGATTAAGCATTTAATAGTTGTGGGTAATACATCAAAATACATAGGCAATGAGGTGGAAAGAGACACAAAAGATCATACGCAAAATATAACTCATAAATGGTTGGTTTATGTACAATCAAAGGAAAATAAACAGCCTATTGAAAGATTTGTTGAAAAAGTACGCTTTCATTTGCATCACTCATATCGACCTAACGACGTAGTTGACATTGAATCACCTCCCTTTCAAGTATCCAGACGGGGATGGGGTGAATTTCCTGTGCGAGTACAGTTATTTTTTCATTCGGAATTTCATCAAAAACCAGTACAACTTGTTCACAATATTATTTTAGATCAAACTTTTTCCGGCATACAGACTTTGGGTGCTGAAACGTTGCTGGAAATTTGGCTTCGAGAAGTAACATCTACGAGTTCAGCAAACAAGGAAATAAAAGTGATAAAAAAGAATGTTGAAGCTATAAAAAAATTAGAAATTCCAACAAAACTTAAGGCAAATTTAATGACACGAACGGAAGAATTAGTAGATGACAATTTATTAGATTTTCTCAATAAAATTGAGGCTTCTCCTTCTTCCATAAGTGCTGATATAGAGAAAATACAACCTACGGTTTTAGTTACAGAGCCACTTGGGGTTAGAACTAAAACTCCTAGTCCAGAAAAGTGTAAAGTTATTCCACCGACACAAAAATCTCCCAATAAAATGACAACTCTTTCAGAAACTCCAAAATGTTCTGAAAAATCTATAACAATGACTCCCACTACTGCAAGCAATACTTCAGTCTCTGTAGCACAGTCACCCACATCAGTGGCTGTAGCGACTCAATTCAAATCACCATTATTTACCAATAGTTTTTTGGCCTCAAAACCTATGACATTTGTAAGATTACCTACCAGTTCCAAACAAATAAAATTTGTCAACAACACTGCTACAGTTACAAGCAATATTACACAAATACCTCCTCTAACACCTATAACACGTACACCAGCTCCTTTAACATCTTCCAACCAGACTTTACCAACAACAACAATACCAAAACCATCTATAATGGTTAATAAAGATGGCAAAATTCTGATGCCTTCTGCATCGGTCGCCTCAGCGGTGCGTAGAACTATTTTACCTATTGTAAATAATACAATAACAAATATGTCTAACCCAACATCACAAACACCACAATTTTCTGCTATGAACAAGTCGCAATTTATTTCTGTGCCATCATTAACGTCACCAGCGCCTGTTTGTGCACCCAAGCAAATGTTGCAGAAGAAATTGGTTCAACTGGTCGATTCAACGGGTAAAGTCAAATATATTCAAATGTTCGTTGCTGCTAGTTCGGCGTTATCTGGCGTTCATAATTCGGTATCACAAAAACTTGCAACAATGGCTCCAAGTGCTTTGAAAAATAATATAGGTAAATATTATTATTAAGTTTTACTGAAATGAATTTAATGTACCAAATCTTTATGTGTTAGAAATAAGGAAATTGTTAATTTAATTCGCTTAGTAAAATTCTTAAATGTTGAAAATTATGCTCTTAATGCAGTCAGTTTTGGCAAACAAATATGTTTGTTTGTTTATGTTGTAAAATGTCAAAACGTGAAAAAGTCCTAGTTAAAACAATTATAAAAAATTATATGCACTTGATAGTATAAGAAAAAGCTGCATTAGTGATGTTTCACTTTTTTTTTTGGAAGAATTTACATTTCAATTTTAGTTAAGTTAAATAACACTGTGTCACAAATTTTCAACAAAGTCGTGACCAAATGAATCTGACGCTTAATCTTCATGTAAAATTGTGCGCTTTTCGAGATATTCAAAAACAACCGTTATTGGCGGTTTTTAAAAAGATGATGTCACTTTAATAAAAGTATCTTCGAAAATATTCAATGGATTTTTAATTCCAAGATAATGAACAACCACAGATCATTTGTAAAAATTGGTCAAGAAATGACTAAGTTACATTGGAACAAAGTTCAAATTTCATGAAATTTTAATGATTTTTTGCTCTTTTCAACTTACTTTTTTAAAACCAAACAATAAAATTTTTTAAGTTTTATTAGTTACGACGTTAGCTTATTTCAGTATGCACATTTTGTGCCCAATAAAATCCAAATCGGTAAAAAATGACAAAGTTACAGAACATTATTTGAAATAAACTACTTTTCGATTTTTTCCAAATCACAAAAACACATCAAGTAAAAAACACATAAGGGTATTCACGTCACAAGTTGCACCCTTACAAAAAAGCAAAAGTGCAAACACATAACAAGAACCACAAAGAAAATTATTTACGCACAACTAATTGTCTGTGTGGTTGTTGTTATATTTTTGCACTTTTGCTTTTTCGCAAGGGTGCAACTTGTGACGTGAATTCCCTTACAGTGAAATGTTTAGTAACAAAAAATATTTAAAAAAGCCTAAGCCTAAACCTGATAAATTACTATGTGGGTTAATTCACTAAATCTTATGCAGCTTTTTGGCTGCAAAATGTTCTTATTGAATTAAAGCAAAATTGCAAAAAATCATAAAATTTTCAATGAAGTTTAACCTTTTGTCCCCTGTAACTCTGTCATTTCTCGACCAATCTTCACTAGCAATCCATTGTTATTTTATTATCTTTCATTAAAAAAAATAAATACATAATCTGTTTAATATTTTTAAAGATATTTGCAATAAAGTGACATCATCTTTTTCAAAAACACAAATAACGGTTATTTTGGAGTACGTAGTGTAACTGACAAAAAAACTGATATAAGCTTTAAGCACGGTATTGAGTAAAGTCTGTCTTAATCAAATAACAAGTTAAGCGTAAATTCAATCCTTGAAATAATAAGAAACATGAGGTAGTTAGGGCCTGTTCTACAAATCGAAATGAAGTGGATTTAAAATCGCAAAAACTTTTGAAAAAGAGCCTGTAAAGAAAGCTTATAAAAATATTCCCTTTAATATACTTCATACTTTAGGTACCAATTATCTATACAAGATCCATTTGTTAAAAACAGGAAATACTAAAGACATTTTGTAAATAATTGAGATCTCGCACGATTTCAATTCCACTCCATTTCGATTTCTAGAACATGCCCGAATGTGAAAAAGAAATATTGTAAATCCGTTGAAAAAATTTTTTTTAATCTCATTTAAATAAAGTACTTTAAATTATCAACAATTTTAAATACCTTTCCTTCCTTCCTCAGTAAAAATAATTTAATGAAAAATTAAATTTGATGAACTCAAGCCTAATTAAAGAATATCAAGAAATTAACAATTGAACTAAAATCAAAATTGTTCTTAATTTTAAATATCTTTTTTACAGACACAAAAACCACGCAAATCACCAATACGATCACAACGCCATTCGTAAAGGCACCAAATGGAGCTCATCTGATGCCAGCCATGACAATGAAACCAAATATATTTAAAATTATACCTGAAAGTATGCAAACAAAACCACAAATTTTAACATTTAGTACGACAACAGTTGTGGCATCGAATACAAACACTCCCACAACTGCAAACACCCAAAAACAACCAATGCAGATTTCCGTTTCAACAACCACGCGAACCACACAATTAGCATCATTATCGCCAATGGAAAATGCAAAGCCTATTAACATAACATTACCAGTAGCAAATAAATTACAAAAATTAAACTCCAACAATACTACGACGACCGCTAAAAACTTGGTATTCCAAAGAGAAGGTAAATTGTATTTAATAGATCCTCAACAAATAAAATACAAGCAGCAACAAAATAAACGGGTATCACTATTAAAACCTCAAATTAGTTTGCTGAAACAACAGCAACTAAAGCATAATGCGCCAACAGCGACAGCTAGCAATATTGCAGCTGATACTATTAAGTCTTCTGTTGCAATTCAGAATAATGCTCCACAGTTACATTTTGGCTTGAAACAGCAGCGCATTAATTCCATCAATGGCTTGCAACTCTTGCAAATGAAACGTGTTCTGTTTGAAAAACAATTCCTGCGTCAAGAATTTACAAATATGCGTAGTGCAGTTGAGTTTTTGTTAAGAAGATTGAAATTAGTTGTTTCCAAAGATTCTTTAGTATTTGCCTTTCCTTTTGTCAGCCACACTCTGCAAGAATTTCAGTCACTCACGGCTTTTAAGCAAAGAGCTTGTGAGTGGTTAAGAGCTAAACAAATTTCTCGTATGTTGCGTAATCACAAGGACTTGCAGCGTCTTAATAGTTCGTCAAAGGAAGCTTTTTGGTCCACGAAAGAAATTGCCACATTTGCCAGACATTTTGCTTATACACCGCCAATAAAATCTCTGCCTCGACCAGGGGAACTGCCACAAACAGAGGAAAGCAATACTAAAGGATTTATGGATCTAGTAAAGAGTGAATTGAAACAAGATCAGAATTTACAATATGATACTCTAACCGGTCAACATAAAGTTCGTAAATGGGTAGATAAAGTATGGAATTCTTTAGAGGACTATAAACATCACGAAGATCAACATCAAATTATAGACATTGATAATATACAAGAGAAAGAGCAAACAAATTATAAGAAAAATAATTTTTCATCGAACACATCTTTCTCCAACATGCACAACTCTTTAGATACTTATTTAGCTCCTCCTCCGCATTTAGAAAATCAATGTGAGTTAGTAACGGATATTTGTAAAGATCTTAATATTAAACTGGCTCATGAGGAACTAGATAAAAATATGTATCATCCTTCAATGCAAACTGTTTTAGCACAATGTCTGCATTTGTTTATTGAAAAACTATTGCGTCAGTCTTTAGCTTTAAAACAAGAAAATTCGACGGCCTGCTCCGCAATGGAATCTATTTGTACTATTTTGCCTCAAGATTTGGCAAAAGTAATGGCCTCCAATAATGAATTTGATTTCCTAACAAATAATAACTTTGGTTCGCCAGCTTTGTTGGAAGGTTTAGAATCCTCCGTTAAACAGGAAAACCCTTGATAGTTTTTAATTTTTTTTTGCTTTTACGGTTTTCTTTATTTTTCATTTTATTGATTTTCAGTTTCCATTAAAAATTTGTGTAGATACATAATTTGTAAAATTATATACTCAGTCTAGTATATATCGCTCATTTACTGCAACGTCGTCATAGCTTAAAAAAATTAAATTTTGGAGTTAGTGAATCAGAACTTTTTGCTATGTTTTTCTTTAGATTGTTAATCAAATTGAATTGAAATGGTTTGATGAGAATGTTTCGATATTTTTTCCAAGTGGTGCAAGCATATAAAAAATTTGAGAACATTTATTTCGAAATGTATTTTTTTGAGTTATGTCGACGTTGCATCAAATGAGCGATATCTGATTTTAAAATAATATTAATGCAATTTTGTATGATACAGTAAACAGTTAAGATAGTAAATAGTTAAATAAATATGTACTTTTTTTATTTTAATTGTAGATATTTAATAATTTTAATCTAATTTAATAAACATATGTAAGTGATAAGAGCATAAATTAATAAAGTTGAAGTTAATTAAATGCTAATATTTGACAATAATTATTTATGTATGTGAAAAACACAGTTGCTTTAATTTAGTCAATATAAAATTTCGTAAATAGTTTTTTTCGAATTACATACATATTTGCAAAAGTTGTATATGCATTACGAAAATAGTTAATTTAGTTTGTGAGATTTTGTCCGAAGGCCCATGAAATGATGGGTATTGGTTATACATTTATGTATGTCCCATATACTCCGTTATAGTTTTATATTCGGCCATATACAATAACGGATTAGATATGAGAAAAAATGTCGATTTTTTGTTGCATTTTTTTACACATAAAGACATTAATGGTTTGCCGCTTAAATAGAGAAATGTGTATTGACCATAAGAAACAAGGTTTGATTATAAATTGAAAATGATTTGAAATCAAACCTTTTCTCAAACGACAAACTGATTTGAAAATAATAACATTCTCAAAAAAAAAAAAATGAACGTGGATTGTACTACAATAAAATATTTTTTTTTTTAATTTTAATTCCACAGGTGGAAAATGGTCTATATGTATAAGTTTGTCATTCCGTTTGTAATTTCTACAATATCGATCTTAGACCCTATAAAGTATACATATACATATGTATATGTATATATGTATGTAAATATACATATATTCTGGGTCTTTATGAGGAAAGAAGTTGATTTAACGATGTCCGTCGGTCCGTCTTACGTTTGAAATGTGTTTTCTGGTTGTTTTACATTTATGTCACATATAGTCTACCATTGCTTGTTATTGAAATTCAGCAAGATCGGTCCACAAATGGCTGAGATATGACCAAAAAAGCACGACTGCCTCTACCTTTTCCGACAAAAAAATACCTAGTGGTTGTTGTTTTTTTTTTGTTGTTGTCTTATTTTAAACAAACATTTATACAAACCCATAAACATTTATGTATGTACATGATATGCCGCTCAAATAAAGAAACAAACTCGTAGACTCAATATATTTTAATTTAACCCTCTATCAGTAAAAGTGTTCGTAGACGAGTTGTGTAACTTCTTGCCTAAGACTCCAGAGATTTCAAGTTCGAGTCCTGGTTGCCCCAGATTTTAAAAAAGCTTTTTTTTATTGTACCATTCACCACAGGTGATTTTTATTTCATTTGTTTATATCTTTTATTCTAATTTCTTCGACCTTTTTTAAAATAATATTATTCCTTATTAATTTTTGAGCTTAAGGTCACTTTTATTTAAAATAGTTTATTTATTTTTATCAATATTTCGATTTAATTTGGAAATCTTCTTCAGGATATATTTATGAAATTTAATAAAAAATAACAAAAATTGACAATAAAAATAAAATAAAATTTAAAAATTTTCAAACAATCAACAATAACATTCATAAAATCAAAATATTAAAAAATTAAAAAGAGGAAACAAAAAACAATTTTAAAATATTTCCCTATTTCGTCAAAAAATTTATTTCTACAAATCTAACTTAAGCCATCTAAACTTTATTTTAGAAAACAACCAAAGATCTTAACCTATTTCCCTTTTCGTCAACCTATTTATTCTTATTCAATAAATATCTTAGCTAAACCTTCAGTATCTTTTTTAAAATTAATCCTTTCTTCAAATCGAACATTATTTATTTGTAACATCTCTAACATATACCTTCTTTTCTTAAAACCTTCCACGTTTAAAACGGATGTGTTCTCAAAATCTGGATAATGATTTAAATCCCTGCAATAAGTCGATAAAGCTGTACCATGTGCTGAATTATAATTTCTATATTTTTGGTCATGTTTATGTCCTGCTATACTAGTTTTCAGTTTCGTCCCAGTTGTGCCTACATATACTTTTGCACATTGTTCATTATTGTTGCCACCACAAGGTATTTTATAAACTAAATTTGACATATCTGGGTCATTCTTAAAAAACATGACCAATTGGTGTCCCCAGACTTTACTATTTTATATTTTGTTTCTCTAAAAAGAAAATAGAAAAATTTCTGCATTTTTATAAATTATTATCGATTCTACGTAACTACATATATTATAAAACAAAAATAATTAGTTATCTGAAAATAACTTAAAAAATATTTTTAATGTCAAATGTTTAGCAAAAACCTGTGTCCCGAGCCAATTTATTAAAATTTAATAGTTATTTTCAGTTAAAATAAAATTGAAAAAAAATAATATTTACAATTTTTGTTATTCAGTTTGTATATATTAATACCATATATAGAAAAGAATGATGAAAAATTATTTTTTTGTATAATTTTTTTGAAGAAAAATCTTGTCCCCAGGTTTTGGTCCCCTCTGTTACGTCCACTCATTTTATTTAAAAATGTTTGTTAAACGTTATAACGCGTATATTTCTCTTATGCTTTTCCATCATAACTTAGCTTAAATCAACAAAATGTGTTTTTAACTGTTCAGTCTTGTTTAGTGCGTGGTTGAGTAAGTAACTTAATTGTAGGCCGGGTGCGTACCCTTATTTAAAGTCTACTCTGTTACTGTTGGAAAACAGTAAGTAAAGTGATTTTTTATTTATTTTATAATTTTTTTATGAATATTTTGTGTACACTAATTAAGTGGACAAATAAATTCTACAACATTCTAATAAAAAGCTAAAATATGGTATTTTTGAGCTAATTTGTCCCCTCTGTTACCGGTCCACTCTGTGACTTATTATATGTAAAAACTCCAAAAATTTAAAAAAATACTGCTGGTTATGGATTCCTATTGTTGATAAGATCCGTAACCACATGAGGCCAATTATAAACATATTTGGCCAACTTAATTTTTTAAAATTAAAAAATTCAGAATGGTCATGTTTTTTAAGAACGACCCATCTAGCTTTTGTAATCTATCTTTCATTCTTGTGAATAAACTACCAACATTATTATTTACCTTGTGTGCCATTCTATATTTCCCTTTGTCATAAATGTTAGAGATTTCTAACCTTTCTGAAAATCCAGGTACATAAGTTAATGATTTATATATTTTAGGTGCTAAGATCTCACTAATATTTCGAGATTTTCTTACATTATATTGTCTTATTAATTTGTGAATTAGTTTGTTAGGAAAACTATTATCTTGTAAAATATTCTCAATAATTCTTTTATTTTTCCTATGAAATCTATTGTCACTTATTGTCAATATTCTATCTATTAAATTATTAGCTGTGTTAATAATAATCCTCTTAGGATGCTTAGAAAAATAATTTAAGATTCTACCTGATGAGGTTGGTTTTTTATACCAATCTATCAATAACCTATTTCCTTTCCTTATTACCAATGTATCCAAATATGGAATCGAATAATTTAATTCCCTTTCAATAGTAAACCTGATATTCTGATCAAAAGAATTAAACGTTGATAATAAAATATCTATCTCATTTTCATTAACTATATGCAAGCAAATGCATAGGTACATACATAAAATAGTTGTAGGTATGTAATTTAATTAAATTCGGTACGTATTGGAAATACATATGCCCAGCGGGAAAAAGAAAGGGTACGGATGCCTTCTAGAAGGCCTCTGTACTCCTTCTTTTGGATATACAAGGCCTGCTCGCTCCATTCCATACTCATATCTTTTTTACACACGTTGTCAGTGTGACCAGATTTTTAAAAAATATAAAGCTAAATCATGCTTAAAATAGAGCTAAAAAGAGCTAAAAAAGAAAATTTAAAGCCAAAAAATAAAGCTAAATTTTTTTTATAGATTAAATAGTGTTTAAGTAAGTATATATGTATAATATCCTTGGCTTTGTTCTTAAAAATATCATTTAGGCCAGTTTTCACAACTTACCGATAGCTAAAGGTAGGAATTTATCAGCCGTATAAAACGTGCTCCATTGGCACAACTTAACTTTAATTTAAGTGAGCGATCAGTTAATGGAAGGTTTATCCTACCTTGTAGGATAAAGTTTTTATAAAATTTTTTTATTATTACATGTATGTAGCTAAGAATAACTCCAAACCTTACTTATCAACTTTGACTTAGACATATAATAAATGTGTTCATTTACTAGCAGTATTTACAAAATGTTCTCCCATTTACTCAAAAAAATAAAAAAGTAAATGAACGCTTTACCACCAAAAACTAGCAAGTTGGTCATATCGACACTATTCAGACGTAATAAAAGAGATTATATCGTAATTAATTTAATTGTTTTAAACTATTTGCCGAAGAATATAATTTTTAAATTTTAGGAAAATAAATATTTTATGTTATTTTAATTTAAAAATTTTGAAAATAATTTTTTTTAAATAAAAATATGAAACAGGTTAAATAATTCTTGCTGGTAAAAATTTAACTATCAGATTTTTTCAATAAATTTTTAAAAAAAATAGTTGACGAGTCAATTTCGTGATCGAAGTCGTAGTCGTTTGAAATTTTCGTAAATTTCAAAATACCGACAACGACAATGTAAAACACTTAAGTATATTTTTACCCTGATAGCTAAACCAAAAATTTATTTTTTTCAAATTGAGCGTTGATCACAAAAATTAAACGATTTAATTTTAGTTCTTTTATATGGTAGAACGTTTTGCTAATGTGACTATAATGAACATAATTCGATTTCCTTTTGCCTTTGCTGGCCGCTTACACCGTCCGACAAAAAAAGAAAAAAATTGTGAGACACGAACCGGATGATAAAATTGTGAAACTATACATTAAATGGAGAAAAACAACGTTTTCAGTTTTTCATTTCGTGATCCTGTGTCCTTTTTAAAGGACTTCAAACTTTCAAAGAAGAACACTTTTCAAAAAATATTTTAAAATACTTCCGCGGATCCAACAATGCCAAATTTGATGTCAAAAGAACAAGAAGAGCTGTAAAATATTTTGTATTATTTTTATTTTATCCTGTCAGGATCAAAAGTTGTCAAAAATGTCCTTTAAAATATTTATCCTTTAATATCCTTTAAGATTGCCAATAAATTCACTATTTGGTCCTTCAACGCACTATTTGTTTTAAAAAAAATTATTGGAAATCTAAAAGGACATTAAAGGATAAAAATTTGAAAGGACATTTTTGACATCTTCTAATCCTAAAAGAATAATAACAAAATAATGCAAAATATTTTACAACTCTTCTTGATCATTTGACACCAAATTTGGCATAGTAGGATGAGCAGAAGTATTTTAAAACATTTTTTTAAAAATGTAGTCCTTTGAAATTTTGAAGACCTTTTAAAAGGAAACAGGATCAGAAAATAAAAAACTGTGAACGCAGTTTTGCTCCATTTAATCTCTAGTTTCAGACTTATGTCATCCGGTTCGTGTCTAATATTGAGTGTCGGACGGTGTTATAGATGGAATATATGGCAAATATGCTTACATCTCTTAATGGACTATTATGTAAATCTTATATTAAATTTACTTACAACGGCAGCAAAACAGATACATTGGAATTGCTAAAGTTGGGACTAGAAACGAAAAGTACTGTATGGTTAAACCTTTTTTTTTATTTTCTCATGCAGTGGGCATATGCTTGAAACTTACTCTTTGCTATGCTTTTGTTCTATTCAAAATTGATAGTCTTGCTATTATCACTGAAATATAGAATAGAAATATGTATTTGGTTTTTACAAATCATATAAACTTACTATTTATTCAAGAAATATTTTGAATTCTAACTTTTGACAAAAATTTTTAACTTTTTTGAAAAATAGCGTATCTTTTTTATTCTTGCCCTAGAGCACAGTTCAAATCTGCAAAAGCGATTACTACTGCACTGTCACACTATTACTCTTTTAACTAAATCACAAATAAGTTTATTTGGATAAACTGTTTTATTTATTTTGAAATATAAATAAACACGTAATTAAAATTAAAAAAGGCTAAAAAAGCTAAATGCATTGTTGAAAAAAGCCAAAAAAAAAGCTTAAAGCTAAATGAAATATCTAAAGCTAAACATGAAAAAATAAAGCTAAATTTAGCTCGAAAAAAGCTAATATGGTCACACTGCACGTTGTCATTGCGGAGAAGGCCATCCGCTCTCGCTTCTTTAGCAGCTACATAAGAATGGCAACGGGATCAAAACAATAATTGTTTTGCTTTTGCTTGTGCAAAAAAAAAAAAAATACAAAAAATGTTACTCCTTCTCTACTCCCTTCTCATAGAAGCGAGTGTGGAAGGTGTATCTTATCTTTTACAACAAAGAGCCGAGGCCTTCTATGAGGCATTCTTTAGCAGTTAGATAAGAATAGGAATTTAATCAAAACAATTTTTAAGCAGGCCTTTTAAATGGCCTGAAGTAAGAAGGTCTTCTGAGTTTTACCGCTGGGTGTATATACATGTGTATTTATGTATGGGCAAAAGTTATTTATGTATGTAGGAACTGCTTTCGTAATTGTTGCGTATTTCTATTTTTATCTCTTATTGCAATGCCCTTAGGCATTGCTTTAGTTACTAACTAACTAAAGTTTAGTAGTTGTTGTTGTTTGTGTTTTTTTAGGAGCTGTTGCTACGTTTTATCTCTTCTTGCATTTTTCTTGGTTGTGGTTTTTTGTTGTTGTTTTTTTATACCATTCACCACAAGTGGTGGATTTTATTTTATTGTGTTTAATTTTAAGCATACACATACACATTGGTGTATTCAATATATTTTAATTTAACGCTTTTTGGGTAAATGTGTTCGTAGGCGAGTTGTCTAAGTGCTTGCTTGTGACTCATGAGGTTGCCGGTTCGAGACTCAAAAGGAAATTTTTTTTATTTTTATTTAATTTTTTTATGTTCTAAAAAACAATTTTAAGATTATAAAATTTTAAAACGAATTTCAAACATCGAATATAGCACTCTTACTTGTTTTTATTATGTTTTGTTGTGTTCTCAAGCTCAACAATGAACCACAATGAAGATATTGACAACCAGGGTTTAAAAAGCTGCAGTCAAAATCAAAAAATTGCTTTTGCTTCCACTTTCTGATTTTTCATTGGACGAAAATAAACCATTGCCTTTACTTCTGATTCATTAAATGAAAACAGTCGCAGTGAATCAGTCTGTCAAACCAAACACTTTCGAACATGTCGACTGCCGATGTTCTTTGTTGTGTACAACTTTTTGTGTTTTGCTGTTGCAAAACAATCTTATGACTTTTACTATCTCAACTGCAGCTTGTTAAACGCTGTTGACAACATTAGCGCTAGTTATAGAACCGCAATTTCTTCAATCTGCATGGTATGTAATGTGGGGGAAGATGAACATTTATTACACTTTTTGGGAACATGCACAGTACTAAGAGAATTTAGGGTTCGTTTTTTTCGGGAAAAATAATTTTGATCAAAAAACGTAATAAGTTAATTGAATGGAACATGTGATGGTTGTTATTGAAAAAACCTAGCAAACTTTATAATAAATGCATTAAGTTACCGAAAATTTTTGCTTGCGGAGTTTGAAGCTTAAAACTTATCTCACACTTAAATATGTATTCTTATAATACATTTGTAATTATGTATATACATAAGCTGACGACATTATGTCAATGCCTCTTATGCTAGGAACACAACTGGGACGAACGACGAATTTCGTCCAGCACGACGAATTATTCGGAAGAAATTCGCTGTATACATTCGGCGTATGAAACACAATAACGACGAATAAACAAAATGGAAATAAAATATGTTGTATAAACAAGAAATAGTGGTACCATATGAACAAAAAATACTTTACACACAAAACATTAAGAAACACTAACTAAAATACTTTTTTATTGTCAATTTTTTTTACAATTTGTATTTCAAACTATATTCAGTTAAAATTTTACAATTTCTAAAGTAAAAAGTAACTTTATTTACTAAAACACTTACCATTTTTAAACAATATGGCTACCCGGTACTGAATTGTACGTCGTACGCCGGCATAAGAATTAGAATTAAATCTATTTAAAGTTTGCAACGTCCGGCGAATTTTCGTCGGCGCCCTGATTGTGTGCATTTTCATATACACAAATATTTTTTATTTTTGTCGACGAATATTCGCGGCCAAAAATTCGTCGTTCGTCCCAGTTGTGTTCCTAGCATTACTGCTTTATTTGTTTTTTATATGCTCAATAAAGTTATTCTATATATCTACATACATGTATACATGTATATTAAAGAATATTAGTGCTAGTAAAATTTTTACTTTCAGAAATTTTCAACAAATTTTTGGTACATAAAATTTTTAATGCTCTTTTTCCACACTCTCGTTGCAAGTTGTTTGAGTACGTGAACACTTACCAGTAACAATCATTGAAAATAAGCAATAAATTTCTGTAAGTGCACACGCCTAGTGTAATGAATATTTAAGTTGTGCTATTTTTTAACTAATAGTTTATAAGTTCGTACATGTTCCACGTGTGAATTTGTGGTGTTCTAAAAGTCATACCGATTTTGTGTTTCTCAGTGTGCTTTTGGCAATTGAAAATCACACCGAAACACACAAGAACGGGATACCATAATACCTATCACATGTGTGATTTTAAAAGGCCCATGCGATTTTAAATCACGTGATTTAAGTTAAAATGATTTTCAGAACAGGCCTGTATAATGGAAAGTTTTATAAGGCCCCTATTGCGGTTGAGTTGTAAGTACAGGGTGTCCACCGGGAGGGTATGTACACTACTTTGTTTGTTTGCGGCGTAAATGGCCTTGTGGAAAAAGCTCTTGTTTCAACTGAATCTTAAATCGAAACAAATGCAAATCCTTTTTTTTTCGAAATCATTCACACGATAAATAGTGCGTTTTGTTGGCACGTTGTTTCTCCCAAAAATTTCACGCAACTTTCTCATCGTCACAGTAATCGATGATTGATTTTGATAAAATGTTTTAACGATTAAAACACGTTGGCTTATCGAATATTTTTCGATAATAAATATTCCACATGTCTACTTTATTATACCCTTTGTACACTAGCATATATTTCTGAGGAACGCATGCAAGATGTTGAAATGTGAAATACGCATTCACACTTGAAACATCTAACATTTACTAACAATAAAAACTGCCACCATTTTTGAAAAAAAAACTTTGTTTTTTTTAAATACATTTTTCAACAAAAGTGCCAAAATTTAAAAGATATTACCAAAATGAATTTAGAATTCATTTTGTTTAACAATATAAACAAAATTAAGCAAAATAAGGCTTTCAAAAAAGGAACAACTTGAGAAATGGTAACGCTGCTTTCAAAGCAAATGCCATTCTGTCAGTGATGCCACAATAACAATATAATTTATTGTCACTTTTCTAGTGATGACATTAAAATCATCGGAAGATGTAGAATGAAATCGGAATATTTTGTTTTCGAAAATTATGTTAGATGTTGACAAGTGTGAAAAGGCTATTACGAGTGCAAAATATGAACTGTCTAGACTAATGTTTACCAAAATGGCGGCGGCAAAACAAAGTAGTATATCTTCCCGGCGGACACCCTGTAAAACAACTGGGCCCAAATCGTCGCACACGTGTTCGAATGAACTTTCGTATCGAATAAAATTTCGTCACGTATCAAAAATGGGATTGCGGCATTCGAATCGAAATTTGTTAAAAAATGTAATAGATTTTATGTTTGTATATAAATCAACAGTGTTAATAGTGACTTCGGCTTATCGGTTTTCGGCGCTTGTCAAAAAGAGCAACGCCAAATTTTAAAAAAATTCGGAAAACTATAGAAATTCGCAAAACAAGCCTTAAATTGATTAAAAGTCCCTAAAAGTACAAGAAATGGCAAAAATTCGATAAAAAATTTTAAATTAGCGGAAATTCGCTAAAATTTGCAAACAGCTGCATGAAAGCAAATTCTAGTATTTATTAAAAATTGTTAAAGCTTTAATGAATCAGATAACTTACAGAAAAAGTCGCTGTTATATTACGAACATGGCTAAAATTCGCGAATAATTGCAAACTTGGAAACAAACCCTAAAATTTATTTGAAATCGCTAAATCGGTTAAAAAAACAAAATTTCAACAATTAACAAAAAAAAAAATTTACAAAAATAGCGAAAATTCGCGAAAATTTTTAATAATTCGAAAAAGCCATAAAATTGATTAAAAGTGCACGGAATGGAAAAAATTCTGAAATAAATATGTGAACACATTTCTTTTTTAAATTTTTTAGTAAAAATACATTTATTTATTTTAATTTTGTTTTTGCTTCTGTTCAGATTAACAAGTTGGTTTCATTTTTTTTTTAATAATAATTTTGTTTCAACTCCTACATTTTCTATTGTTTGCACTAGAACTAAATCTAAATTTTTTGTTTTGTGTTTAGAATATATGTATATACATACAAACATATGTTGCGTTAATTTTATTATTTCTTTATTTCTCTATTACTATTTTAATATATCGGGTCTGTTCTGAAAATCACGTGAAATTTTGAAATCACACGTGTGCTTTTGTGGTGTTTTGAAAGTCATACCGTTGTTGTGTTTCTCGGTGTGCTTTCTGCAATTGAAGATCACAACAAAACACACAAAAACGGGACGCTTAAATATCACACGTGTGCATTTAGTAGGCACATGTAATTTGAAATCACGTGATTTGAGTTAAAGTGATTTTCAGAACAGGCCTGTATGTACAAAATTCACTTTTAGGAAAACTTATATCAATATTGTTTTGTTTTTCTTTAAATTAATTATGTTTCATACTGTTTGTAATGCTTTGTAAAAAAAAATTATTTTTGCAAGTAAAGTTTTAAATAAAATCTAATAAAAATAAAAAAAACTTAACTTAATATATATGTAATTATTTAGACTAAAAACAACTTAAATAGTTTAGTAACGGAAGCAGTTTTAAGAACATTTTTTAACTTTTTACTAAATATGTATGTTAGCGAAATTAATTTTATTGATTAACACATAATTGTTTATATACATATATGTATGTATGTAGTATGATTAAAAAAGAAATAAAGTGCAATATCCCTTAGCAGGCAGCTTCCTTAAGAGGAGTTCACCTTTCGACAGACACTATTGCCTAGTTTCGTCAGCTATCCTTAAAAAAAACATTGAGTTCTTTGAAGAAACATTTCCCATGTACGGACTTAGCTTAATGTCATGAGAGATTCCACTGTACTTTATTTCTAAATTTCATTTAATTAGTGAATTAGAATAGTTAGGTGAAGTTCTTTATTATTAATTAATTTAAAAAACGAGTTAATCATCGGTTTCTTTACCCCAGTTTACGATCCCAATTTGCACGAAAAGTGTTTCCGTACCTTAAATTTATGTAAACGAGAGCAGTTTTGAGAGAGCAAAATTCTTCTGAACGCCTATCCTAAATTAAAAAAAGAACAAATTCGTAAAACTGCCCTGGGTAAGGAAAAAGTTCGTTCATTATTGTTATTAAGATCAATCAGGGGGCAAATTATGGCAGTCGTGATCGAATACTTTATCGATTCGAAAGCAATTTTATTTCTAATTCTTTCTGTCCATACTGAACGGATCGAAATTATTATTTTAACGTAGTAAAGCATTTTTTGAGTTTTCATAACACTGAAAAATATTTACGATTCGTTTAGTATTGAGTGAAATAAAATTGCTATCGAATCGAAAAAGTATTCGATCACGACTGTCATAATTTGCCCCCAGTCCGTCATTATTTTTTGCGTTCAGGCGTTTGACGTTTCCTTCGAATTGTTTAATGGTTTGGGGCCGTAAAACTGTACCACGGTTAAAGTTTTTTTTTAATCGTTTGCTTTTTTTAACTCTCAGATTAGTTCGTCTTTAAACGAAAATTTTTGTATTTTCTAATAGTTTTGAAGATTAGAAAATGATGTTATTTTTATTAAACATTAATTTTATAAATTAAATTTAATTCTTAATTAAAATTTTTCTTCATTATCTTTATTTGTTTTGTGGATTTTTATTTTAATTTATAAATAAAGTGAGTGTACAATCACAGCCGTTTACTAATTTTATTATATAAATAACAGTTAATTTTCTAATGTTATTTAAATTGTTTTAATTAATTATTTAAATTTGCTTAAAATTCTTTATCATATTTACTGATATCCCATTTTCCACGTTTTTCTTTTTGTTTACTTTAAATTTAAACTATTTGCTTAATATTGTTCTAAACTTTAGTTTTATTAGAGAGAAAACTTATACATATAATTGTTTAAACAATTTTATATAAAAAAAATGAAGTTATTGTTTTTAGGAATTTACAATTTTAAATTTTTGATTTTTTTTAATTGTTTTTGTGAATTTTTTTTTCTTCTTTACAAAAATGATTTAAAACAAAATGTATTAACAAAGTGACCTTCTTGAAAATAACTAATTTTTTCAATACTTTTTTTTACAAAAGTGACAACATATAATTTTCAATAATATAAAAAAACAAAATAACATTGCAATAAAAGAGAAAACTTGACAAATGGTAACGCTGCTTCCAAACCCAATTTTTTTTTATCAGTGATAATCAAGGCGAATTCATCCAAGGTAATCGCGGTACTACAACAAGTACAACTCGTACAAAAATCACAAGCAATTTGTTTTTGTAAAATCATTGTACAATGTCAAAAACAGAAACAAAGTGAATAAACAAAATTTTGACATCCAACAGTGATTTTAGCTAATAACAGCAGGGCTTTTGAGACCACCTGTAATAAATTCGCCTTGGTGATAATAATTGAACTTATTGCCACTTTTTTTAGTGATGACACTAAAATAATCGAAGGACGTAGAATGGATAAAATGAGTTAGGAACATCTTTTAAAGATGTTGGTTTTTAGCCCTATGTATTTCTTATGGAAAGATGTTAACATCTTCGCAAATTGTGGAAAATTGATGGTAGATGTTGATCAGTGTAAAAAGGCGAGAAGGGTTGCAAAAAATAAAAAACTTGAGAAATGGTAACGCTGCTTTCAAACCAAATGCCATTTTTTCAGTGATGCCACAACAATAATAGCATTTATTGCCACTTTTCTAGTGATTACACTAAAATAATCGGAAGATGTAGAATGAAATACAATGGGAAAGGAACATTTTGTAAAGATGTTGAAATATTTTTATCCCAATGTATTTCTTATAGCCTATTTACACTTGAGCACATCTTAGAGGAATGCGTGGAAGATGTTGAAATTGAAAAAAATTGTTAACATTTGTAACATCTTTCATCATAAAAATATTTATTTTCACGTGTAAGAGCGAATAAAAACTAAATTAATGATATTACTCTCCTGCTCTTTTGTATTTTTTTCTAATGATGGTAAAAAATTATTTGTTTTTCTAGTGATGACACTAAAATAATCGAAAGATGTTGAATGAAATAACATGAGATAGGAACATCTTTTAAAGATGAAGAAAGATGTTGATTTTTAGCCCTGTATAATTCTTTCATCTTTGCGATAAGATGAAAGATGTGAGCAAGTGTAAAAAGCCTATTATGGGAAAATTTCCACATCTTCGCAAAATAATGTTAGATGTTAAATGTTGACAAGTGTGAAAAGGCTATTACAGGAAAATTTCAACATCTTTGCAAATTAATGTTAAATGTTGAAAAGTGCGAAAAGGCTATAAAACAGCTTTAAGGCTTTTATTTTGAGTTCGAAGCAAAGCAACATAAGATTTTTTCTAGTGTGAGTAACTGAATATAAGTTATTATAAATATTGTGTAGTCTTTGAGTAGGTTTGGTAAAGATAAGTGGTACTCAAAGTATGATGTATATAAAACAAAGTATTTTTATGAACTTTTAGAGTAGGATCGTTTTCAAAATTTGTCCCATTTTAATTTTACTCGAATTCGGTTTCCGGAGCATAGCTGAATATTCGGGAAAACTAACATATTTCTATTTTGCACTTAAAAATTATCTCCTACATTCAGCCCAATTCCCAGTGAATTTCTATCTCACTTTTCTCGAGGAAAAAAATCTTCTAATTACAAAACCATCACCGAAGTTTTTTGGCTTATTGACACTGAATTTGAGTTTTTTTTTTGTGTCTGTGCAACAAGTTAAGGTAAGTTTAACTTAATATCAAAATGGTAAGCATAGCCATGCAAGATCTTGCGGGGAAGTTTTCGGGAATTTAAAATTTCTTGTGATTAATTAATCGGTAATACCAAAGGTATTCACCGACACACACTGGACTGATGATTTCATTCCTGTAAGATTGAAAATTTGTTCTTCTGTTAGTGTCGTTAATGGTTAATTGACGCTATCACACAAGTCTTACGTGTTTTAACGAAAATGCTGCCCTGATTATATAATAAGAAATTTTTTTTTTCTTAAGTTGTATTTTTATTCGACCTTTAAAATTCGATATTAAGTTTAAATGCTTAAGCTCGAGGTCTGTTGTATGTAAGATTTTTCTTTATTTATCGGAATTTTAAAAATTTTCATAAAACAATTACAACTTTTCATGACAGGGTTGTATTATCCTCAAAATACCAACGACTTGTGTGATAGGGTAAGTACCTTTAAGGGCATAATTAACACAAATGGCTTGGCAAAAATGTCAAAATTTTACGTTTGTATAAATATTTTGTGTTGTTAATTGGGGTGTTTGCTGTTTGGACAAATATTTGAAGCCATGTTTGTAGATATATTAAAAATTGTAAGATACATATTCGTCAAACTTTTTGTTGCGTCTAATTGTAAATGTATTTATTTAAGCGAACAATTTGTAGGTTGAAGACGTTGAAAAAGAAGCATTAAAATCATTTTTAATGGTAAATTCAAATTATTTTTAGCACTATTGTTTTCCGCAAAACAACTCTTTGTTAAAATCACATTTAACTATAAATTCTTTGCCTTTATTTTATATTTCATCTCCGTTTTAAGCAAAAAGCGACTAAATTGCCGCAGCACTATCGGCGACTGCATTCACTGGAAATAAAACAATAATGAAAATTAATGTTTGTACAAAGTATAATTGTGTTGCCTATTGGCAAACACAAAACGGAAATAAAGTGTGTGTTTGCCAAGCATTTTGTGTTGTTTATTACGCCCTTTAATCAATAGCTTTTAAGAACATTGGCAACAAACAGTTTTCCACTCAGCAACAAAATTATTTGGGAGACTTGTTATAACACTTTTTTATAAACTCCCTACTGTTGGGCAAGTGATTTTTTTTGGGACAAAGTGAGAAAATTCATGAGGGATTTTTTATTCATAATACGAGAAATGGGAAAAGAGAAAACTATTTATTTATGATTGGGCCCGATTGTATTCGGAATTTGTACTTTTAACTAAATACGACGTATTACATCTTGAATTACATATTAAAAGTCAAACAATATCAAACGGAATTGAAAAATAACTCCTTTAACTTTTGAGAATATAAATTTGGTTACATTATAAAAATATGTAGTTAGGCAATTCACAAGGTGTACTATTGTGTCATATTGGATGTATTTGCTATAATTTTATAGTTCATTTTGTGAGTTGCCTAACTAAATTACTTTCAAAACTTTTCGAATTATAAATTCAAAATTTTTATTTCATTTATCTCAGAATAATGCTGAGTACTTGTTTTGTGTAATTAAATTCAAAGAGATTCAAATAATTTTATTTATAATTTTATTGCAAAAAGAACTTTTTTGTCAGGAGATATTTTAGGAGCTGTCGTATGCAGAAACTTTATCCCTTGCATAAGAGACTATTACTTTTAAGCAAACGGCTTAATACCAGGGGATCTCAATCTTAACTTTTAAGCTCATCACTTAAAATCAGGGGGATATCTCACTCTTTACGTATTAAGGAGATTTCTATATCAGTTTAGACAGAAACAATTTTCATGTTTTAATGAATTTTTAATTTTACAAAAATTTAAATAATTTTTTTTTTTGCGGATTAAAATGAAAAATAACCATTTTGATGCATTGGCTCGGTGATTACATCGACAGCTCAATTCCAAAACATGCTAAGTCGACTAATATTAACAAACATTAAAACTCGTTTCGTGCCTGTTTGGCAACCCTCTTTCTTCTCTAACCCGATCGCCAACAAACAAACAGACGTGTTTGTTAGACATGTCTGCAAAGACATCGTGTAAACTTGTCCTAACTTCATTTTAAAATAATTTAAAAACTGTTTTTATGTTTATTATAAAATTAAAAAACATTTATAATTTATTCATATAGAATACACAACTTTCCGATTAATTCAAAATTGTTTGAATTCAAACTTTTACAATTTTTTTTAATTTTTTGTTCTATTTTTGTTTAGAAGTTACTGCACAATTATTAAGTTATAAAATAACTTTAACTTTTTAACTTTATCATTAAATTTGAAGTTTAAAATAAAAAGCCAAAGACCGAGAATAGCAACATTTTTAAAAATATTCCAATTTTCGAAACTTAATTCTTTACTTTATAAGTCACATATAATACTGTAATATACCGTTATAAAAACTCGACCGAACCGGCAACTTTTATTAGTTATAAATAGATTATAGATTTTAATGCTTGAAGCAAAGTCACCTGCAAAACTATCCGCTCTGGGCATATGAACTGCATGATCTAATAACAGAGAAATTATTAAAAACTTCGAACTGTTTCCTTGACCAATGTTGGGGAAAAAAAATAAATTGCTTACAAGTCGCGTGCAGCCTACGTCACAGCTTTTAATTTATATGAAGTTTGACATGCAGTATGTATATTTGCAAAACTTTAGAGGCAAAATTGAACGTGTAACTGCAGCATAATTGCTATTTGTAACTGTAAACTCCCTCTCTTTATCATGTAAGTACACTTAGAAAATTGTAAAAATAAAAATTTTGTAATAATAACAAACATAATTTATAACATAATATATTTTTTACATCTTAACGATCAATTCTTTTATCCTCTTAAATATTAAGCCTTAATTGGTAGCAATAAAATATAACTAGTATTTATTATATACAAGATTAATTTATAAACAAAAAACCTATTTGCAAAATTATGTATTGTTTTAAATACATTGAAAACATATTATGTACAAGCATATTGTATACTAATATGTAAAAAAAATATAAAATATATCAACTGTATAAGCGTGAGGCAGGATTTTAAATTTACTAATAAAGATATTAATTCTAATTCTTTTTTTATTTTCATTTAACTTCTCTAGATATTTTTTTAAAAAAACTTTAACAAATAATATTAATTATAAAATGATATAAAACAAAAAAGAAAATCGTTGGTATAATTTGTAGAACTTAATTTACATAAAGACATTATTTCATAACATTACAATAAACACATGACATTCAGTTGTTTTTTTTTTTTAATTTAATTACAATTTAAGTTATATGATCTTAAGTAATAATCAGGTAATGGATGTTATAATCTGATTCTTAGACCCATAATCGGCGATTCTGTAAAAAAAAATTAATAAATTCAAATTAATATTTTAATTGTAACTTAAACTTTTAAAACACCACTGAAAATACTGTCCGACATTCTACACAATTTTTAAAGTTCCTAAAAACTCGACAAAAGGCTATACAAAGAACATCAATAGTGTCAAAGGCAGTATGTGCCTGACAGAACATGGTAGAATAAGTACAGGGTATAGTCCAAGGCAAATTAACTACAGGTGGTGTCGAAACGCCTTCTGATTTTGACAGTTCGAGCCTATTTGTTTTGATTTGTTAGTGTGTTGCTAATAATGCTTGACATTTCGTGCCATAAACACTAACAACGCAATGCAAAACCGATATGTTGTTTCTTTTGTTTTTAGATTGCTGTAGTTCCGACACCACCACATTTGTAGTTGAATTCGCTTCGGTATAGTCGTTACAAATTTTGTTCTCAATTTTAAAACCCATATAACGTCAAACAAAAGTAAATAAGGAAACAAATAAAACAAGCCACAAAAATCAAATAAATTAATTTGCCATTACATGGGTAAATTATAACAACTCTCCCAACTGAACCTACTTTGTACTTAGTAGGTCTGTTCCACAAGATCCCGAACTTGCGGTCTAATGGGAGTAAAATGAAAATAACTCTCTTAATTTGCCAAAGTTACCCGAAATTGCTAGAACGCAAAAAACCATTTTTGAACTTCTTGAAATACAGTCATAACATTTTAAAACTAATCATTTTCATTATTTCTAATTTTTTATTATTATTGACAAGAGCTTAAAATTTCCAGAGTCAGGAGTTAAGACATATTCTTTACGGCTTATTTGAAAACAATGGAGGCTGTGTTTCATACACAAAACTCAGGGAGAGATATCTTGAAAGTTTGTCTGTCCTCTAACCAAAACATTAAAGCACATTGCAGTGTTGCGGTTTTGGTACTGTTTTGATACAACGTAACGTGCTATTTTGTTTACTTTATAAATAAAAATGTCAACAAAGCATCAGCAAAACTATTGATGCACAGTTTGTCTAAAGGAGAATTCAACTACAGGCGATGTCGAAACGCCATCCGAGTTCGACAGTTCGTACCTATTGGTTAGTGTTTTGCTAAGAATGGTTGATATTTCGATCCGTCAGCCAAAAAACCCTATGTCGTTTCTGTTGTTTTTAGATTGTTGTAGTTCCGGCAGCGACTGTAGTTAAATGTTATTTTACATTTAGGTACAATCAACATTAGCAAAACCAAAACAAATACTTCTTAAGTGACAAAGAGTGCAAACAAAACAATTCAGTATTCATTCACTAATCAACGTTTTATTATTTACCGTTGCAATCGCACATTTGAGAACAAACCAAGTGCCGAAAGGTATTTTGTAAATGATTCATTTAGTTTTTTTTTCACAATTATTTTCACAACACAAGTGATTGAAAACTGAGTGCTTCTCATATAAATTTTAGTACACGTTCAATCACTTGTGTTGTGAAAACAGCACATTAGTTTTACTCACTGCAAACTACAAAAAATGATTGCAAACTTTTCGTTTTGTAATATTCGGGTATGTTCTAGAATTCAATTATTTACAAAACGACCATAGTTTTTTCTGGTTTTAAGAGTTGTTCTTGTAAATCTAAGTGGTACTCACAAAATGAAATTGATAAAATGGAATTTTTGTATGAACTTTCAGTACAGCTTCGTTTTTAAAATTTGCTTGAGTTCAAATCCACTTCATTTCAATTTCTAGAACATGCCCGATTTTATAATTTTGTTGTTGATTCCTATAGAAATTCATATTGAATTTTTAAATTTCAAACACTTCACATATTGTGGCATTGAAAATTTTTTAAAAAAATATGAATTTCTTAGAAATCAACATCAAAATTATAAAATATTTTTGAATTTGTTTTTGCTTTCAATGAAATTTTTGTGCGTTGCATTTTACAAAATAAGGGCCTAAGTACGAACAATAAGATAAGATAAAAAAAAGTTCCAACTTTTGAGGCTTATAGCTTGGAATCTATTTCTAAATTTCTTTAGCAGTAACATGGAAAGTTATCTGGGAAATGGTTTAATGTTAACTCTGTTTTGACTTAGAAGATGTTTACTAAAGGACCTGCTTAAGTTTGTTATGTTTTTACGTAGGAACGGATTTGAGAGATGTCTAAGGACTTGTTAACAGGGGAATATCTGCTTCCTAATCTTACAAGCGCATTTTGAATGAGATTGACCTTGGTGGTTATTGGCTGGGCACGCCCGGATCCACGGACTAGGTGGGCACTAGGGTATACTTTCGAGAGTGGAATTAACGTTTAGGTGGATCTGGTCAGGTCAGGACAGATAATATGAGGGCACGAGGATGAGTTGCATGGGTGCAGGAGTCTATTATTCCTGACGACTGTAGTGCATTTCAGGCAGAGGTTCTAGGTATTTTGAAGGCCGTGGATCTGGTGAGGTTATATTGCCGAGGGTTCGGAAGTTACTATATACAAATGTGAATAGCCAGGCGGCTCTTAGGGCCTTGATGAGCTATTTTGTAAATTCCAAGCTAATGGATGATTGTAGAAGGGCTCTAAGGAAGATCTTACGAGAGTATTTGGTTAGGCTGTGCTGGGTACTGGGTCACCGTAACATCACCGGTAACAAAGTGGCCGATGAGTTGGCGAGACTGGGCTCGGAAATGGATGATCGTAACTGTCAGATCTCCACTTGGCTCCTATCTTTAGAGGATTGAGAAATGGGCATAATCGGGCCTGGATGAATAGAACGGATTGCGAAGTATCAGGGACGACGATGTCTTTTCAGACAGGTTTGTTGTCTTTATCAGCTTTTCAATATGCTATAAAAAACCGTTTGTATTTTCACGCTGTCTTTCCAAACATGTCTGTTTTCATGTACAATTGACAAAAATACATATGCAAACATGTTCACAAACTTGAAAAATCATTTCGTGTTTGTTTGGCAGCCCCTCTTTCTTCTCTTACCCGATCGCCATCAAACAAAGAAAACGTGTATGTTAAACATGTCTGAAAAGACATCGTGTAATTGCCCCCATAATCACTTACATATGTTCAAGAAATATTTTATATGTAAATAAAAATAAAAAAATCAGTATAAGCGGATTTTCGTTATGACTTGCGAAGGGTGTAAAACGTTTTATCTACTATGCATATCTGCCTACACCTTTCTTTTACAAAAATTCAAAGACGTTTCTGTTTTTCCAAAACTTCTTTCATACTAAAAATTAAGTTTCGTTAATTTTTTGTATGAAAATTTCTTTAAAATTGTAATGTTTATCGTTCTTTCGCCTGAATTCAATACAATAATTAAAAGCGAGTTATGCTTTAGTTTTATAAAAACAGTCGGTAAATTAAAATAATTAATAAGGTAAACATGCTGCTACAACAATTAATAAGAAATAAACAAAATAAAATGCAAAAACACACACAACTAAAATAAAAAAATTTCAAAATTAGGGTTATTTAAAAGGAGCTTTAGAAAATGCAAAATATTTTTAATTTTTTTTTTTTTAGAAATTAACAAAACAAACAAAAGTTAACTAACTTTTTTTTTCAAACAAAAACAATACGTGCATAAATACGAAAAAACATAAAACAAAAATCTAAATCATCTATCCATGTATGAGCTACAGAGTATTAGAAAAAGGAATTGCATTGCATTGATTTAAATTAAAAAAAGAGAGAAAGAGAAGTAAAAAATCCTTTACTTTGAAGTTTAGTTGTTGTGTGTCCTTTACCTATAAATTGATGAAGCAGATGTTGACCTTGACCAAGTAACTAATAAACCCTCACCTCTACTGCGTTCTCGCTTACAATTCAATAGCACTTTTGTGCTGTCATCTGGAAACACGGTTGTTTTTAATACTGTAAATAGCAAACTGCAATGAAAACAATAAAGAATAATAATGAAATTTTGAAATTGTTATAGCAAAGGGAGACAAAAATAAAGTTCATGGAAATTTTTAACTTAAATTGAATCTCTGGTGAATCAAACTTACCGTGGCAAAATGGCTACAACAGCAGATAAAACAATAACCAACCAATGTATTGCGGAAGCAAAACAACGAAATATCACCCAATAACTCGAAGGCAAGCCAAAACAATTGACGCACATGGAATTGTAAACAATTGCAAATAAATAAAATGAACCCAAACTTAAAACCATAGAAAGCACATGTAGTATTGTCTAAAAGAAAAATAAATTTTTTTTTTTTATATTGCATTTCGCTTTTTTGTAGAGTAAATTTACGTACCCAGGAACGTATTTCTATAACACCCTGTAATAAATTCGAAAATAAACAGGAAGCCGTTATTGTGGCACCAAATTCCCACATACCAACATCTGATTCCGCATAGGCACATAAAGATATAAAAAATACTACCAGGCTTTGATACAGGGAATCTAATAATATGACCCAGAAATCATGAGGTTTATAAGCTAAACCCAAACGACCCTGGAATTAAAAGAAAAATAAATAATTTATAAAAATTAAACTAAAAAAAAAAACAAATAATACGATATATTCGGATTTGCCGAATTTTTTATACCCTTCACCATGGTGAGATAAGAATAAAAAGTTATATAAATACCGATCTTTAGATATAAAAAAGACAAAATCAATCGAAAACGCAAAACGCAAGAATTTTCAAAGTCGTTTTTTAATAAGATTTCCGCGATAAAAGAATTTTATGACAAATATTATACAAATATTTCTCTATTAAACAGAATTTTATACCAAAAATTATTAAATTAAATTAGAAGTGAATTCTTTTAAATTCTTGCGTTTTCGATTTCCAGAACACCCCTGTTTATAATTTAATACGGGCATGTTTTACAAATCGAAATGAAGTGAAATTGAAATCGAACGAGATTTTCATTTCAATTATTGACAAAATTACTGTAGTTTGTCCTGTTTTTAAGAGCTGTTCTTATAAATATAATTGGCACTCGAAAGTATGATGTATAAAAAAGGAATATTTTATATAAAGTTTGTTCACTGCTCGTTTTCAAAATTTGTTCCGTTTTAAATCCACTTCATTTCGATTTACAGAACATGTCCGATAATTTTTAAAATTAAAAAAAATATCTTTTTGAGAAACTGAGACATCCAGATTCGAAATGGAAACCTCACGAGTTTTAGGCTGAAACTTAGACATTAAAATAAAACAACAACCACAAGGGAATTTTTTGTAAAATAAAAGGCAGTCGTTGTTTTTTTGGTCATATCTCAGCCATTTGTGGACTGATCTTGCTGAATTTTAAAAGCAAAAAATGGAGGACTATATGTGACATAAATGTAAAACAACCTAGCCGCAATCATCTCTGGAGTCTCCGAAAAACACATATCAAACGTAAGACGGACAGACGGTCAGACTGACGGACATCGTTAAATCAACTTCTCTCCTCATAAGGACCCAGAATATATATACTTTATAAGGCCTAAGATCAATATTGTAGAAATTACAAACGGAAAGACTAACTTTTATATATATAACCTTTTCCACTTGGGGTGAAGAGTATAAAAACAAATCAGATGATATATTCGTCTATGCGGTCTTATAAACCGTACACCAAGGTGCGATAAGACCAGAAAGTTATATAAATACCGTTCTTTAGATGTAAATAAATCTATTTTGTGCCACCCCTACTTCTCTAATCCCGCCCACATCTTGTCGGATATTGTGGAGTCTCCGAAAAACACATATCAAACGTAAGACGGACAGACGGTCAGACTGACGGACATCGTTAAATCAACTTCTCTCCTCATAAGGACCCAGAATATATATACTTTATAAGGCCTAAGATCAATATTGTAGAAATTACAAACGGAAAGACTAACTTTTATATATACATATAACCTTTTCCACTTGGGGTGAAGAGTATAAAAACAAATCAGATGATATATTCGTCTATGCGGTCTTATAAACCGTACACCAAGGTGCGATAAGAACAGAAAGTTATATAAATACCGTTCTTTAGATGTAAATAAATCTATTTTGTGCCACCCCCACTTCTCTAATCCCGCCCACATCTTGTCGGATATTGTGGAGTCTCCGAAAAACACATATCAAACGTAAGACGGACAGACGGTCAGACTGACGGACATCGTTAAATCAACTTCTCTCCTCATAAGGACCCAGAATATATATACTTTATAAGGCCTAAGATCAATATTGTAGAAATTACAAACGGAAAGACTAACTTTTATATATATAACCTTTTCCACTTGGGGTGAAGAGTATAAAAACAAATCAGATGATATATTCGTCTAAGCGGTCTTATAAACCGTACACCAAGGTGCGATAAGAACAGAAAGTTATATAAATACCGTTCTTTAGATGTAAATAAATCTATTTTGTGCCACCCCCACTTCTCTAATCCCGCCCACATCTTGTCGGATATTGTGGTTGCCAATAACGAAGATCTTTGTACCTAATTTGGAAACATTGGCTCCTGCCGTTCTGCAGACATCTATAATGTATTTGTACGGGATGTGCCACGCCCACTTCTCCCACCCGCCCATATTTTTTGGATAGGTTTTGTATTTGTAACCCAGCTATATGTATCAAATTTGGATAATTCTTCTCTTACGGTATAAATCTATTTTGTGCCACGCCCACTTCTTCACTTTTGCCTACATTTTGTTGAATGTTGTCAATTGATAACCAAGATGCTTGTGCCCAATTTGAAAACTTTAGCTCTTGCCGTGCTTCAGAAAAAAACAACAAGAAATTTTTGGGAAAATTAGAGGCAGTCGTTGTTTTTTGCTTTTGTAAACTGATCAGGCTGAATATAATTAGCAAAATTTAACGGAGAATATGTGACATTAATATATACTAACGAAGTCCCCAAAATTTCTGAGGTCTTAGGAAAACCCATTTCAACAGACAAACAGACATCGTTGAATCAACTGGGCGACTCAAAACGACCCAGAATATTGTAGAATTTACGAACGGATTGACAAACATATCGAGCCCTAACCGCAAAAATAGTGTAAGCGACATCAATTTCAGTTTTCGTTTTTTTTAATAAATGACTTTATTGGCAACACTTGCATCATCTCCTAAAATGTCATGGTCACATTAGGTACCGTTACGATTTTATAGCAAGAACAATTTTGTTGTAAGCGACAAATTTCATACAAAATGTATATGAAATAAAATAAAAAAGCTCTCTCCTGTAAAATTTGATTTTTGGCGCTTACACTATTTTCGCGGTTAGGGCTCGATATACTTAAATAGATTTTTACCATCGGTGAAGGGGAAAAAAAGAATTAAACATTTCTGTTTTTTTTATAGACTTCCGGCCGATTTCAATTTAAACTAACTATTACTTAAACTTCCAGTTAACAATATGTTTTTGACAGTTATAACTAAAATAATATAAAAGTTAATTATAACTGAACTTTGTAAAATCGGGCGTTTTTAAAGAAATTTTTTGAGGTTAGATTTTCTAATATTCATTAACATTTATGATGTCCTTTTTACATGTTATTGAAATACAAATTTTACTTACATATTTATAAAGATAGGGATTTTTTAATAGTAAATCCTCTGGCACACGTTTATCGTAAACACCAATTGCTAAAGGAGGAAGCGAGGTAAATATTAAATTATATAACATTAAATACATTTGATCCATCATGACGGAACCCGAAAATCCGCAATACAATTGATACCAAAATATTAAGAAAACAAAGGCCTGAAAATAAACAAAAAAAAAAAAAAATGTTACATAAATTTATAAAATTAATAATAAAATTGTTTTTAAGGGTAGATCTTTGTCATTACTTCTGCACCAGTTACCTGCTAATTCCCTTGATTATTTAAAAGTTTCTTTACAACTTTCTGATATTAAAACCAAAAATATGGTGGTCTATCTCTAATTAAAAACACAATATCACGGAGACAAAATGAAATTTGGATAGAGTAATTTTAACATGACAGTTTTTATTAGGGATAGACAAAATTTATCCACGATCCACTTACGTAATTCGTACTACGAATAAATTTTCACAAATATATTTTCTTTATATCAAGTGTCTATTTACGAATTGTCTTGACAATAAAAGTTTTCGTATGTTAAAATTCACATGATTTATAACTATTTGGGAGAAACTCATAATATTTCATCAAGGGCCCATACAATAAAACTTAAGACAAGTGTATGAAAACAAATTAAACATTTCGGAAACGTTTCGTTTTGTTTATTTTCGTACTCTTCTTAAGATACAGGAACTGGCTGTTTCTCGATTTCGAACAAAAAATTCGTTCGCTTAACTTTAACTTAAAACAAAAACAATATTTTAAAATTTGTTTCCGTAGGAAATGTAAGTTAAGCGAACGAAGTCTTCAGGCCAGGCAGTAAATTAATTTTAAGATTTTATAAAATTGAGAAAAGTGTAAATTAAAAAAAAACCAATCGTCTGGGATTTCAAAAGATCGAAGACCTTTTATAAGTGTAGTTTCCGGCCTTTTTTGGTTTCGGACCTACGTAAAGATATTTTAAGTCTCTCGAGGAAATTTTTGTTTTACTTACAGCATTTTTGTAAAAGAAATATAAAATCATACGGGATAAACGATCATAACACCAATAGCCATGTGTAATTATCAAACGCTCCAAATAGCGAAAACGTGCCACTGTAAAATCGGCTGCCATTACAGCTTGAGTTCCCTCTTGCCCTGAAATGCCAACACCCACATCGGCCATCTTAACAAAGGAAAAAAAAACAAAACTTTAAAATACTTTTCATATTAAAAAAAAAAATAAATTACTTGTATCATTGACACATCATTGGCACCATCTCCAATTGCCAAGGTACACAAGCGCAGTTCCTCTTTCACAATTTTAACTAGATATGCTTTTTGCAACGGAGTAGAACGACAACACAGTACTGAAGCACAGCCTTTGGCCAATTTTAAAAAAGGACGTATCAATTTTGATCTAAACAAAGCAATAAATATTAAATTCTTTTTTTAGGAAATGTTTTAAATGAATTTATACCTTAAATCTAATATAAACGTTAAAGTTTTACCATCCACCACTAAAGCTCTGGGTTTAAGGCGAGGACTACCATCAAACGATGTTAATTTGGCAGCTTCCATTTCGTTTAAATAAAAATTAATGGCAGATTCGGCAGCATCTCTAGAACGGGCAGTTAATCTAAAAGAAATTTGATGGAATTTTTTTTAAATATATTTTACCGTTCAAAAAAAAAATGTTATCGTAGTACCTTATTAACTCCATTTGCTGTGTAAATAGTTTTGCCGAATAGGCTATATTTATGGCGGTTTCTGGTTTATCACCAGTCAGCACCCAAATTGATATGCCAGCAGCCATTAGAGACTGTATAGTTTCGGGAACACCCTCCTGCAAACGATCTTCTATACCAGTAGCTCCCAATAAAGTTAAATTGCTTTCCAGTTTGGCAAAAGAATCTCTCAAACGTCTCTCACGATTTTCCATAGACATTTCAATTTCCTGATGCCTAGCCCACCAGTCAGTATATTCAGTAGCATTTAAATTTCTTTTGGCCATTACTAAAATACGTAAACCCTCTCGGGCATAACGATCTAATTGTTGTTGGGTTTTTTCACGTATTAGACCTTCGGGTGAGTTGGGAGAACAGGGTGCTAATACTGACATTATAGAACTATCGGCACCTTTGGTATATAAAACAATTTCTGGAGTACCCGTTCTCCGCACCACAATAGACATGCATTTGCGGCTGGAGTCAAAGGGTAAGATTTTCAAAACTTCATATTCCACCAAGCCTTTGGTAGGTACACTGACTAAAATATGATTTGGACTGCGATTAATAAGGCAACATTCATAACTATAAGCAGCATTGACTAAAGCTAATTCGTCAGGACTTTCGGCTTCATACAAAGGCCGACCATCAGGTGTTTTATATGTGCAGTTGTTTTTTTGTTGTCTGCAAAGAAAAGAAACAAAAAATATTGAATTTTTGTTATAGAAAGGAATTTTTGGAAAACTTACTGCAATTTATTGGCCAGCCGTTTATTTTGTGTCTTGGCATTTAGAAACGTTGTAATACTATTTATTTTTGAGTTTATAGCCGCCTTAGCACGCCCTGTGGGCGATATAGCATGCGATAAGGATTTCATTTTCATTGGTGGCGATTCGGAGGTGGGTGTCGATTCGGCTGAACTACTTATGGGTGATAATGAGGGTATGTGCGGTTGTGTAGGAATGTTAAATGCTAAATTTGGTGGTGGTGATGGGGTAACAGAGCGTGATTCAGCCAAGCGTATGTAACGATCAGCCGGTATGGCCGAGGCCAATTTATTATTGCTCAGTGAGGAAGCTGGCGAGGAGGATAAATCATTTTGAACAGCTGAAGCTTTAACACCTACAATAAATAATTTAAATAAAAAAAAAACAAAGACATATTTTCACATAAATACCTTTCAAAGTCACTGAAGAATCACCCACTAAAGATGTATTGTTACTCTGGACCTCTATAATGCCACTGGCATTCATTAAATCACGATGTGGCGCAGCACTTACTACTACCGTATTACAAATCGCCAAAACGACTAAAAACTCCTGAATACGCTGGGAATTTTGTGTTAGAAATAGACCCGAAGAACTTAAGTTCGCCATATCGCTAATAAGAGTAGCATTCGCCACCAATGGTGGAGCCGGAGAGCCAGGTTTTGAATATGCCTTTTCCAATTCCGAAGGCGGATGATTGTAGTCGATGCCATTCACAATACAGCGACGAAATAACATTTTATTCTCCGTTAAAGTACCAGTTTTATCCGAGAATATGTGTTGTATTTGACCCAATTCTTCGGTTATATTCATAGCACGACATTCGGTTTTCTTATTGGTATCACGATCGAAGAGATCAACATTATTGTGTATATGGAATACTTGTAATATTTTACACAGCTCGATTGTTACATACAATGAGAGTGGTATCATAACTTGTAAAATAATTATGTAAGTCCAAAATATTAGAAGACCCTCGTAACTTGGATCAACTTCGAAGGGTAAATAAGGTACAGGAAATTGCTCAAAAGAGCTAAGCCACATTTTGCAACCAACAGCACCAACAACACACAAAATTAACAATATAATTACACACCTGGTTGGTAGATTAAAACAAAAGGAGTTAAATTAAAATATTGATTGATAAATAAGGAAGACTTACCATATAACATCAATGTTCATTTGTTGTTCCACCTGGGAACGTTTATAACGTGGTCCACTATTATTTAACATAGCTTTTGTTTCATGTCCGGCATACACTACAATACCCTCAATGAAATCGGTATTCTAGAAAAATGAAATAAATATTTAAGGCTTCTTGAAACTAAATAACAAAATAAGCTCTAAAAGAAAAGGTTTTTTGAAAAATGGATTTTAAAACTTTGCTCTATTGAAATTCAAAGCAGTTTCTTTTACCCAAATACATATGCATGTTGTGTGAGGCAATAAAAATTTCGTTATTATCTTAAAAGTTTGTAATTTCTCCTTTAGTAATAATTTCGGTTTTTAAAAATAATTACATACATATATTTTAATTAATAAAAATAATCAGGGTTTTGTAATATGCATTTATTTTTTAATTATAGAGTTTAGTTTTGTATTCATTGCACGCAAGTTCTAACTGCCGCATTCATAAAAAATTAAAATGAATTTGAATTGAATTGAAAAATGTGTTTGAAAATTTTGCCTTAAAACATATTTGCAACAATTTTACTTACCTTAAGTCTACTTTCTCTTAATAGTAAACATTCTGTTGATATTGGTACTCTTTCCCCAGAGGGATGTATTAAGGCCCCATGAAAGCGATAAAGTTTTGTTGTAGGCGCATCGGCCTCTACTCGACTTACAAATTTACTAGGTGTAAAAATATTTTGTTTATCGGTAAAACCACGCACCACCTATAATGGGAAGTAAAAAAGAAAATGTAATTATTGTAAATGCGTGAGTATCAAACAGTCAATAGCAGCAAAAATTGGCGTTCAAATCAAAATGCATATCGTGCACTTCGTGATAAATTTTCTAAAAAAATCATTTTCAGTGATGAATTCGTCAATAAGCAGAACTGCCGCATTTGGGCGAATGATAATCCTAGGGGCAAAAACAAAAATTGTTAACCGATTTTATATTAAGTTCTGGCTTTGTTTGTTTGGAACCAGAGTTGCCAGAGGCGCATATTTTTTTCTTAGCGCTTTTTTTAAAAGAGCGCTAAATAAGCGCTTTTATTGACAACCAACATTTTTTGTACTTTTAAGACAGAAAATGCTCAAGAAAGCTTGGTTTGATTCAATTAATTTTTATTTATATCGACATGTTAACAAATCAATCAAAAGTTTCTTATTTTTATGTTAATTTTTTTTTTTAAACTAACAAGTGCTACACGTTTTTATGAAAAAAATTCAGTATTTTCTTCTGATTCTGTTTGTAAATTAAAAAGCAACGAAAACTTGATTTAAGTAACCATCGAATTAATATAAATTTTTTTTAGCTTCAGTTAAGTAAATTTTAGTTCGCTTTGAGTCATAACTTTTACAACTTGATTATGTGAATTTTAATTAACTTAAGCGTGCTAAATCCAAATAGTTAATTCAATCACGTCTAGTTAACATTTTGTTTGCTGATCTTCTTGTCTTATTTTATTCATAACTAGCTGACCCGGTCCGCGTTGCTCGCCCTAAGTAAACATTAGCATGTATTTAAGGCAAATTGGAAATAATATTTATTTATTACTTCATCATAAGGCCAGCGGATAGACAATGTTTTTTGTCGGGTGCAAGCCACATACAACTGGACGTGTGAAAAACATGAATTTTCCGAAATTAAGCCAGCAATAGTCAATGATTGGCCTTGTGCTTTTTTGATGGTAATAGCAAAGGCAAGACGCAAAAAAAACAAACATATGAATGTGTTATTGGTGGTGCAATATGAAAATTGGATTTTTCCACGCCCCTCCGCCCGCAGACCGAAAATCAAAAATCGGATTTCACAGTGTCACCCGCCTGAATATTCCCTGAAAATGTCATCAAAATCGGCCCAGCCGTTTTTGGAGTCCATACGTTACATACATACACACATCCTGTTTTATATATATAGATAGAAGATATGCCTGGATTTCTGATAAATGATACAAATGTGTACGCACTAATTTGCATGAAAAAATAGTTGCCACTAATTAAGAAATCATTTTGAAAATAATCATTTGTAAAAGACAAAAATCGTTTTTAAGTTATGATAAAATTTATGTAGCATAAATGCTACATGCCCTTGAAAAAACTAGACATGATAGAAAAAACTGAAAATAGATTTGAATTTAGCGCTATAAAATATTTGTATTTCATATATTTTTATTAAAAACTATTTTTTTCGATGGCCAGTGTAATTAACCCTTTAGCCACTGAAATGGAAATACGCATTATATTCTTACATGCATTTTGGTTCTAGGATATTTTTGGGCTGAAAAACTCGAGTTTGATGTCCATTTGCTAAAGAAAATGCTGGTGGAAAGCACCAGACGCAAAAGGTGAAAGACCCCATGTAGACGGTCTTAGTGGTTCAAGGAAAAAAAATTTATATTTAAATACAAATATAAATTTATTTTATTTGCGATAATTTCTCCATAAATTTAAAACTAAAATTAAGATAATTAATTAAGATAATACAAAATTGCAAGACTAGAATTTCATAATATGGACACTTCTGCAATTTTAAAGCAGAATTTTTGAAAATTGCAGCAACAAAAATTCCATGTCGGGACGATGACTTAGTGATGAAACACGTTGGTTGAGCACATCTGCTCATCTATACATAGACGAGCATTTTTCGAAACAGATTGTAACATATCTAAACATTCCATTATCTTCCGCTTTAAGTTCAACCCTTGGCAGGGTTTTCGATGCTGTTATCATCATAATCAATTGTGTTCATCAAATTAGTGATTTCTTGACCGCTCAGATTTTTTTTCGCTTACCGCTATTTCTAATGTTTGATATCGTTTTTTTATGAAAAAGGCGGGGAGATTTCCCACAATAGCGATGGTACCGCGACCAAGATAGATCTTTTGTACCCACTCGCCTTTAGTTGGCCGTACAGGATTAGCTCTCCGCCATGATTAATACAGCCATTCCATATAGAAGGTTGTAAAACTAAGAAACTTGTTTGGAAAAAATTCAATTTAAAATCGTTATACAATTTTAGACGTTAGTTTTTTTTTAAATATTGTATTAATTTTCTTTATAGCTTTTAAGAAAAAACAAATTACAACAAGTTAACCTTTAATCAAATTCAATTAAACTTTGAATCCCACATTACTTATCAAAATACCGTGCTAATGCCACCACCTTTTAAACGTTTTGAAAATATATTGTAATTTAATTTTATTTAAACGCTTAATTAAATTGGAATGTATGCAGTTATTTAATAGTGGGAATCATTTCTAATAGTAACACATTTTGCATAGAGAAATTTTGTGTGTGTGTATATTTAAAAAAAAATTTTTTCTGCACTCAATAAAATTCATGCTACATTTCACGAAAGAAACTTTCGTTGCTCCTTTTTTTTGTTCTATTTACAAAAGTTTCGTATATAATACGAACAAATTTACTCTAGCATTTCACCCACTGTGTGCGGAAAATTGTTGACTGTTTGCACTAATGTTTTCATAGTTTTTTTCTAGCCTACTTAAATTAGAAACGGAAATTTGAATTATTTTTTGGTGAAGAACCTAATACTGGAATATGACTCGATTTTAAGACGTTAGAGTAGGAGGTTCTGTTGTTACTAGGCTGAGGTACCTCAACGTCACGAGTGTTTTCTTCATTTGTTGCTTGTATTTGAGGGGAATTTAATTTAAAAATTTTCCCAGAAAAATCAAAATTATTTTCTAAGCCTCAATTTCACCAATTTCAGTTAAAATTAACTATCAGTTAAAGCTGTCAAAACATTTTCTTAACTGGAAGTAAAAGTAATAGTTAGTTCTAACTGAACTTCGTAAAATTGGGGGTAAGAATGCTTAATATTTTACTAACGGCCAATTTCACCAAGTTCAGTTAAAACCAACTATTACTTTAACTTCCAGTTAACAATAAGTTTTGACAGCTATAACTGATAGTTAATTTTAACTGAACTGGCCGTTAATTTTTAAAAATTAAAATATAACAAATTTTTATTCGTTAATTATAAAAAGTTATTTTGTATTTTACTAAAGCAATTCGTACTTGCCTACATCGTACGCAAGAATTTCGAGGTGCAAAATTACAAACGATTTCGTAAAATGTACGACAGTTTTCGTAAATATAAGGCATAGATTTTTTTGAGTGTACAGGCATATTTCAAACTTACCTCTCTTCGTTTGAGATTCGTTTCACCATCTAAATCACAAGTGTCAATATAACAGACCCCATGGGAGTCACTGGTACGTAAAAGCAGTATGTCTGCAGGTACTGTTTCATTATTTGATAAATGTACAATGTCACCAACACGTATATCTTGCCATTTTACTCGTTTATAACGTTCGGTTTCACTAAAAATAAAAGAATAAGATGTAAATTTTCTTTAAATAAGTTTAAATTCTAATGATTTTGTTTTATTATATGCAGCGTTCAAAAAACTGCAGTCAAAGTAGAAAAACAGCAATTTCTTCCACTTCTTCATTTGTTATTGGCCAAAAAAAACTGTTGTGTTTAACTTCTGATTCATTAAAAGCGACTGCTTACGCTGTCAAACCAACTCTTAAAGCGAATAGTTGTACACAAATTTTCATTTTTTTTGGACAGTTTTCGGTTTCGACTGCAGCTTTTAAAACCCTAATTAAATGTAATCTTCTATGTATCGTTACCTAAAACGGAAAAGGCCTTAACTAACCCAAAATTAAAAATCGGCTTTTTAATTTGGAATCTTTCGACAAAATAAGCGATTTTATTGTCAAAAACAAACGGTTGTTCTATCTACAAAAGCTTATATGATAAACGCTAAGGACCTGACTAACAGTTTGCATAATACACACCATTGTCAATTGTCAAAACAACTGGTAGGTTTTAAGAGAACAGTCGAAAAAAAAATTAATTATAACCAGTTTAAGGCAACTTATCAATTAATCATTTTAAATATGTAGTTTTTTGCTTCTCCTGTAATATTTTCCAAATGTTTTTTAGGTAACGATATGCGTTTGTTTGTATATTTTTTGGTTTATTTGCTCCCTTTACCGCAAAAAAAGCTTAAGCGACGTAATTTTCCTAATTGTCGGGTTTTTTAAAAAAAATAAAATTATTAGTATTGTGGTTATTTTATTGAACTATTTATGGTTTTTTTTTTTTTTTTTTTGGTTTTTTTTTTTGGTTTTTTAATCCAAATTTTTAATATTTTTAATTAGGCTTAAGTTCATTAAATTTAATTTTCATTAAATTATTTTTATGAAGAAAGGAATTTACAACATGAAAATTAATTAAAATTTTTATTGATAATTTTTCATTCTTGACTCAATCTGGGCTCGAACCCAGGTGTTTACGGACAGGTTACCCTGACATGTTTCGATTGCAACCACTCAATCTCTTCAGAGGGCTTGCCGTTTAACACTCGCAGCCATCGACGACTGCTGACGTCATTAGTCAAACATCAATCCTTAAACCAAATTGTATTCAACCTTTTGGTAGATCGAAATTTGCTTTTGAATGATTATCTATTTTAATTTATTTTAACATGTTTCCTTTACTTCTGTTTTTTCGTACTTTTGTCAAGAATTCTTCTTGAAGTTCAAAGTACATATATTTTTTGTTTTTTCATTTTTTTTTTTTTTTTTTTTTTGTCTTTCTTTTTCTTGTTGACCTTTTCAGCACAACTTGAAGGACAAATGCAAACATAGAGCTCGTGCCTTAGCTTTAACAATTATTAGTATTGTGGTTATTTTATTGAACTATTTATGGTTTTTTAATCCAAATTTTTAATATTTTTAATTAGGCTTAAGTTCATTAAATTTAATTTTCATTAAATTATTTTTATGAAGAAAGGAATTTTACAACATGAAAATTAATTAAAATTTTTATTGATAATTTTTCATTCTTGACTCAATCTGGGCTCGAACCCAGGTGTTTACGGACAGGTTACCCTGACATGTTTCGATTGCAACCACTCAATCTCTTCAGAGGGCTTGCCGTTTAACACTCGCAGCCATCGACGACTGCTGACGTCATTAGTCAAACATCAATCCTTAAACCAAATTGTATTCAACCTTTTGGTAGATCGAAATTTGCTTTTGAATGATTATCTATTTTAATTTATTTTAACATGTTTCCTTTACTTCTGTTTTTTCGTACTTTTGTCAAGAATTCTTAAAAATATTAAAAAATAAAATTAAAAAACCTTCTAGGTAAAATTTTGTTTTTGTCGCTTTAGCTTTTTTTTCTTCTTCTACTTCCGCTGCAAATAATAGGACTAGTCCAAACACGCGTGTAAAATGTAGCCCACAAGCAGGGTTGTTAGACTTTTTTCCTCAAAAATCGTCAAAAGTTTTAACAAAATTCGTCAAAATCGTCACGAAAATTTAACAAAATCGCCAACAAAACGTCAAATATATAAATTTTACAAATTAAAGACAATTTATTGCATGGATTGGTTCGAAAATATAAATTTTTAGCAAGAAATTCTATTTATGAAGAAGAAAGTGATATGGTTAAGTTTTATTCTATTTATTTCAGCAAGTGAGCTGAATATATTTATCATTTAAAAAGAAAACATTAGAAAAAATATATTTGCATAAATGCATAACAAAAATATTTTTTATTTGATTTATACATATTCAGAAAAATATTAAATAATAAATAAAATCTCATTTGCTTTTAACTCGAGCTATTTTTAAATGATTAACTTTAAGCGCTATCTCTATTGCAAATTGTTTTTATTGTTAAAGGTGCTAAAAACCAAGGATTCTGTCTATATCAAGCGACTTGAAACGTTTTATTACGTCCAATATTAGTTCCAAAATAATACATTGTTTTCTCATTGCACTCATTTTTCTACACAACTTCTTATTAAAAAGTAACTTCTTACTTCCTGATATGCAATTTTACTAAGAATAACTTACCCAATAGAATTAAATGGGATTTGCCTTTTTACACACAAATAGAAAAATTCTTCACATGTGATTATGACTTCATCGAAAAATGCATTCGTATGTGGCGACGCAAATCGAAATCATAAAAACGTAAAGCGGATTTAACCAACTTTTTTGAAAGCGGACCAGATAGGACTGACGCAAATCGGGGCTCTAGTATATATTTTTTGCAGTACCGATGGCATTTCTATAATTGTAGAATTTGAATTACTAATGATTCTAATGAAATCCACCTGGTTTGTGATGGGGGAGGAATTTTTTTGTTTAATTTCCAAAAATTTTTGTATATCGAAAAATTTATTTTTAAGTTTTGGACTGTTTTCAATATAATTGTAAATATTTCTTGTGTGTTTTATGATGCCAGAAAATCGTCATAACACTATTTCTTTTAGTCAAAAAATCGTCAATCGTCATATTATTGTATTTTCTCAAAAAAATCGTTAAAATGACGAAAAATCGTCACATCTATCAAACCTGCTTGCCAGATTAAAGTGTTATAAAATTGATGTCAGATTAAAGTTTAACGGAAATTTATTGACGGGATTAAATCTTCAAAACATTAGTGACTCTACATCAAAAATCGTCAATCGTCATTTTGGTAAATTCATCGAAAAAAATCGTCAAAATGACGTAAAATCGTCACATCTAACATCCCTGCCCACAAGAGACTTGGACTAGTCCAAAACGTATGGAAAAAACATGGTATATTTAACATTACGATGTCCTAGGGCAGGACCATGTAACCCAGCTTTGGATTACAAAGGAGTAGTCTTAAAACATGCCACAATAAATTTGACAAATATCCAACATGTCTGCTATTAATTAAAATTTTTTAATATTTCTATAAACAGGCTTCAAGAGTTTGTCCAAACATCAAACACCCCACCCAAAAACACAAAACATTCGGACAAACGTAAAATTGTGTGTGGTTTATTATGCCCTTAACCCTTAGATGTCTTAAATGGTCTGGCTAGACCATATTTGACTTTCATATGCGATATCTTTTTTTTGTAGCGAAAGTTTTAAGAAACAAAGGCTATGAATTCTACAAGTTGTCCTGAATCGAATAAAACAAATTTGGAATAATTTGGAGTACATTTAGGGCACAAAAACCCTCCGACAAGAAAAAGTTAGCTAAGTGCACCTCATGGTCTGGCTGGAGCACACGTAGGTTCCTTTAAAGTACTTACGGGCCAAAATACTAACTCGCAATCCGAGCACGTACAAGCGGTACCGTACCCAACAAGTTCAACTTATTACCGACCGTTGTGCGTTATTTGTAAAACACCAATCAAAGCTCAGAGAAAAACTCGTTTTTGATGCGGTAACTGCAACAAAGCTTTGTGCCTTCAACATGGCAGAGAGACAAAAACGTATGTTTGCAATGATTGCTTAACAGAATAATTTTAATATTTTACAATTATATTAAAAAATACCAATTTTTTTTTAAATTAACACAAAATAAGTACAACATTTTGTTTAGTTTACTTATTTGGCTGACAATGTGGTGCACTTAGTGGTACTAAGATTAAAGAACTTTGAATGGTTAAGTAACTGAACCAATTATCAACATAGACTTTAAATTTTTAAAATTTTTAAGTGGCCGTGGTAAAAGAAATCACACCAACAAGTGGTACAAAAACACCAACTGTACCGCACTGTACGGTCAGTTTATTTACAGAACAGTTCAAGTAAAAGTTTCCAAATTTGGAATAAATAGTTTCATTTCATATACAAACATTTGTCAAAAAGCAAAATAAACTAGAAAAGTTAACGATGGACATCCCAAGGACAACATAAATGTCTAAATATCTGGAGAATTAGATAATTCTGGTACAAATTGCTTCGAGATCACGAGATCTGTTTTAATTAAGTTTTACAAATTGTATTTCAATGGGCGTCGCAAAGCGCTCCGGGCAAGGCTAGCATTAAATAAAACTTTGTATTCTTTAATGTATTCTTAAAACACTTTTTAAAAAATTTTTATACACTTGTTATATTTTTTTTTAAAGAATAGAAAAAAAATCGATTAATTTTTTGCTTAAAATGCAACTCTTAAATAATTCATAAGGTTAAAAACTTTTGCTGTGAACAAAAATTGTTTGCAGGTGTCAAAAAGTAACACGTAATTGTCCTTAAACTGTTTTTTTTGTTCCATTTACTTGAAAACAAATAAAAGTGTCCCTAATTATCTGTAGTCTTGTCTCATGGGAACTTGTGTGAAGGTAAAAGTTTGTTTTCAAGTTGTTGTTTTTCATTTTTTGTTCTCAATCCGTCTAATATGGCATGTCAACTACTAATTGTAGCAATGTGATTTATTACAATTTGGATGTACAGCCAACGACAAAAACCGTCAAGTATTTATCGAATTTTAGGAAAAAATTTACTTAAGGTACTTTTGAAATAAAATTAATGTGAAGTCAAAATCAAAGGACAAATTATGCCCCTATAACGGTTTACAACTCAGCTCAGTTGAGTTGAAAATTAACAACTTTACTTTACAACCAGCGTTACTGCTGAATATTTTCAAAAAGTCCCGAAAAAGGCGAATTAAAAAAAAAAATGTGGCATCCCCTTAAGAAAAAAAGAGTAGCGTTATACGGTTTACACAAGATATGGAGATCTTTCAACTGTAGTGTCATGTCGATTCTAATATACGGTTGCACAAACGTTTATTAATCGATGCCTAGTTGTCATGATGGTAGGTTGTCAGTGATATAAAATTTAAATGGATTCGGTGTAATAAAATTGTTTTTGAAAAAAAAAGTTGAATCAAGAAATCGTTAAAACTTGGTGTTAATAAATCGGCAATCAGGCAAATGTATTTTCTTGTTTACATACATATTTTATGAAATTGGAATTTCGTCATTCAATTTGTTCATTTATTTATTTATTATCAATCTATTAACAAATTTTGGTTTATGTATATTTTTTATATAAATTGAAAAACAAACTTTTTGTCAGCTGTTAAAAACAGGGCGACCCAATTTTGGGTTTTGTTCTCGTCAAATAAAAAATTGCAGTATTCCATGTTCGGCAAGACATTTTATACATGCACCTTTTAAAATGTATTTTTTTTTTCTAGAAGAGAAAACACCAAAAGTGTACATAGAAGAGCACTTTTAATGCACCTGCTCAAGTCTCTTGAAATTACAAACAAAAGGGCTTCCTATAAATGAAAGATTAAGGGTCAGTTAGCCGGTAGTAACAGTAACGTTGCAAATGAGCTGCTTAATTTTGTTGAATGTAAAGCAATCAAAACGATTATAGTAAGCAGTAAGATTTTACGTCTCAATCTGTAAGAAATAGATTGGTCTTACTTTTTTACGGTAGAGTTAACTTACAGTTACTCCCGGCTAACTGAGCCTTTAGACTTCATTTCGTTCGGAAAGTTGTGAAAACAGGCCTTACATTTGTTATAATCTTTATGTGACCTTAAAATTTAAGGCCCTCTTCATGGCCAAAAAATCCAAAAAAAAAAAACAAGTTCCCTTGTAAAAATAGAAAACTTTTTTTGTCACTCACTGTATTTTTTTTGTCTATTAGTTCATAAGAAAAAGCGTTTCATTTTTTAGCATTTGAGTAGTTCGGTAGGCGTTTTAAAGGTGTTTACAAAATCACCAAACAAATTAACATTTTTCGGATTTGATTGTAGCAGCTCCAAGTGGCTGGCTCTAAGTCATGTTGAAGGTGATTTTCAATTTGTTGATTCAACCGCGAACGGTACATGAAAGTATAGAAACGGTAAAATGGGAAAACAACAAATATAAAAGGTATGCAAATAATCATTGTTTTAGTCACGTTTTGATATGTTTATTTATAATCCCCCCCCCCCCCACCATGATTAAGGACTTTTCTTTGTTTGTAAAAGGAAAAACTTAAGCGTAAACCGGAAATTGTTAAGAAAACCCCTGTTAACAGTATAAACAAAAAACTTACTAACCAGCAAAAAGATGGATTAGCGTAGATAAAACCATTAGGAACGACTGTATTAAAATGATATTGTCAGTGGCAGTAGTTTTTAGAATGATTAAATATCTTTTAAAAGGTTATGTGGGAAAAAAGTTATAAAGAAATTTAGAATGTTCATTCGCTCTTTATTGTTAACAAAATTTGTACACAATAAAAATTTTAAATGAATCAACTTTAAATGGAATTGCTATTAAATTTTTTTTTTTTAACTTTCAAAGAACAAAAAAAAACATGGAAGATTGACTAGAACGGAAAGAGGGAGAGAGAAAAAATAAAACTCAACTATTTGTATTTTTGAAAAATGGTTTACTCACAGCCATACCTAAATAAGAGCGGAAAGCGTTTTCTAGCTGTCAAAAGTTCTTATAACCATACAATTTGTTATAAGAACTCTGCCGTTCAGGCGTCCGTAGCAAACGTTCCAAATTAGTTGATTGCGCGACATTGTCAAGAACTGGCCAATACCACTTTATGGCGAGTTTTGCGTAAATATCTTGGTTTACACCCATACAAGATCAAGCTGACTCAAGAATTGAAGCCGATGGAACATTTGACGCAACGTACGTTCTCCGATTGGGCTCTGGAGAAGATGCGCCAAGATGATGAATTTCATCACAAAACCATCCTTTTTGCTCAATGGGTTCGTCAATAAGCAAAATATGCGTTATTGGTTTGGTGAAAATCGACATGTGCTTCAATAATCACCACTTCATCTACAAAAAATAACTTTTTGGTGCGGTTTTATTGCCGGCGGCGTCATTGGCCCTTATTTTTTCGTCGACAATAATGATCGTCACGTTACTGTGAATGGCATTCGTTACCTCGCCATGATTACCGATGATTTTTGACCTGAATTGGAAAACATGGACTTGGACGACATGTGGTTTTAACAGGCCACAAGCCACACAGCACTCGTTTCAATTGATTTATTGAAGAGTAAGTTTGGTGAGCGTGTTATCTGAAGAAACGGATCAGTCAATTTCCCGCCTCGTTCGTGCGTGTGACCGAGTCATCGAAAATTGGGCCCAACGAATCGACCGCTGCCGACGTGCCCGAGGTGACCATATAAACGAAGTCGAGTTCCTTTCATAAATGTTTTGATTGCATTTCAAGTCGATCATAAAGTTTTGGAAATATCTCAAATGGTTTGAGTTTTATTTAAAAAAAGTTGTCAAGTCCTCTTTGGAAAACCCGTTTTAAGTTTGTCTTTCCGTTTGTAATTTTTATAATATTGATCTTAGACTTTATAAAGTACATATATTCTGGGTCCTCATCAGTACCGAAGTTGAGTTAATGATGTCCGTCTGTCCGTACGTGTGTTTGAAAATGGGTTTCTAGTAGGCCCCAGATATGAAGGGGACTAGGTTGTTATATATTTACATCACAGTTGATTTAACCATGTCCGTATGTGCGACTGTCCGTGTGTATGTTGAAATAGATTATCCGAAGACCCCAAAAGTGATAAAGACTTGGTTGTTACATATTTATGCCACATATACTCCGTTAAAGTTTGCTATTGAAATTCAGCCAGATCGGTGCATTAATGACTGAGATATGAGCAAAAAGCCACGATTGCCTCTAACTTTACCCATAAATCCCTTCTTGTTGTTTTTTATTTCTTTTTTTGCTATAAATCAGGAGAACAGCAAGAGCCAAAGTTTCCAAATTAGGTACATCTCAATTATCAATACACAACATCCGACAAAATGTGGGCGGGATTGGAGAAGCAGGCGTGGCACAAAATAGATTTATTAATATCTAAAGAACGGTATTTATATAACTTTCTGTTATTATCGTGCTATGGCGAAGGCTATATACGATTCGGCAAAGGCTAGCACCCAGTCCCCTCCCGCGCAGCCAGGCCGCCCCCATTACGAATCCGATCAGACCCTCGAGTCCACAAAACGAGACATCACCTAATTTGCCCAGGAATCTACTGCCCAGCCACCTCAGCCTGCTGCCCTGTAGCCTGGGACAGTGGCACATCATGTGCTCAACTGTCTCCAACTCCTCCAGATCCTCACACAACCCGAACATATCCTACAAGTCGGATCCCATCCTCACCGCCATCCTGCCTATCATACAGTGGATCGTGATAATTTTTATCATGGTCCTAACGCAGACTTTACTTTTGCTTAGCAGCGACTCCAAATCGGACTTCCACTAAATAATATGCTCCTACCTGACCAGCTCTCTCTAGAAGGCACATTACCACCAACTTTTACTAATATACTCGCATTTTCAACAAATTAAGCACAACATAAGCGTACGAAAAAAAAAGGTTTTTAATTCTGCAAAATTCGCCAATTATATTAATGAATTTTCAGCACATGATGTATAAAGCATTTCGAAAAGTTGTTCAAAATAAATACTTAAAATAATATAATTATTCGAATGTCCCTTGAACAGATTATAAAACTTTGAAACTTCATTCGTTTACATAAAACTTAAATTTTTGTTTTGCAGCATTTTAAGAATTTTTTAATTAAGTGCCAATAATAGTACACAACGTATACGCACAATATAGACATTGTTCTCATTATTCTTTCTGAAAAAAAGTTCCTGGCAGTTCCTTTTATATAAAAAATTAAATGCATCATATAACATTAAAAAACTACACGATTCGTTAAAAATTAGCGTTAAACATTTTTTGTAAGACTTCAAAGGGTACGAGTATCCAAGACTCTAAAAACTACAAAGTCATAAATGAGAATATTTTATATGTCAAAATTTTTTTAACATTATTATTATTCTACTACTGCTTTGGAAATAAGGTCAATGTCATAAACTACCATGTAATTTACTTAATTATGTTTGTACAATTGATATACACTTTCATGTACATACATACATACTTCTTTCGTAACTCTTCACATTTTGTACAATGAACTCATTCATTTATTCCTGCATGCATACAGGGTTTTCTATTTGAGAGCATATCCATTACACTTTCAATAAATAAAAACGACCAAGCGATCTATTAAATAAGATTTTCCAGCCAGGTGGTGTTGAATTCGCGATCTAATGGCGTTTTCTTTTCTAAAAAAAGTGTACCATAAGTGTTACATGGGATCTGGCAACATTTGTAAATGTTAACCTAATGTTTAAGAAGTGTTGTATATTTTAAGTTTACAAAAGAACACAAGTTTCGGCATAAATAATAAATAATTTCTAAGTAAAATAAAAATACGAGAGACGAACTAAAAAAATAATTTATTTTTGTTGATATAATAACAAAACCAGCTGTTAATCTAGTGCTACACTCATGCCCCGTTAATTAAAATGAGTGTTAAACATGTAGCATTTTTTTCTTTTTACGGGAACATCTTCAGAAAAGAACACGTTGCACTTTTAAAACCGAACATATTTTGCAGAAAAGAACATAAAGAAAAGTAAAAGGTAGAATAAATGCAGAATATTACACAGAAAAGAAAACGCCATAAGGGTTGTTTCGTATAAACTGTGTGAAAATTAAAAATTTTGCCATCAAAAGAGACGCTTGCTGCTCTTATTTAGGTAGCTCAGTAAGAATAAAATATTTATTATGAGCTGGCAGCACTGTCGAACTTTTCGTTTTTCGTCGAGTTTTTTAACGAAAACAAGTTTACTTTTGATGCTGCAAATAAAATTAGAAAACTTTTGGAAAATTTAATTGTGTATATGTAAATTGTTTTGTATTGGTAAACCAAATATTCATTTCTTAATTATTTTTGGTGATTTTATGTAGATCTGAGGTCTTAAGTAATAAGCAGAAATTGAAGAAGCTGGTTTGGAAAGTTCACGCTGTGGTATAAAATCTAGCAGAAGCAAAATTTCTTGGGGCCACCCGTTTCAATTCTTCTTCTTGCCGTTGCATAATTGTATTTGATATATCTTTGGCAAATACAATTTCCAAAGACTTGTAACCGCAATACAGATAGCGTGGGCCAAGCATATTTTTATATCCAAGGCTGGGTTGCGACGATCCCTTCCCTGATTGCAAAACTGTTGTTAGTTATGTCCTTATATCCCTTTCCATTATGCTCAAGTTATCCCTTGAATAAATTTTGTTTTTATTAAAATTTTAAAACTAAAATTTCCTACTGTAAATAAACCAAATCAGTAAAATTCACGACAGTTTTTTTTATCGATTAAGCGTCAGTCAAAACGCAAATAAAAAAATCTATGCGACTAGCCTAGCGACTGCCAGGCCCACGATGTCGACAAGAACAAGAACTTTCTTATATTTATATTGAAAACACTAATAATAAACAAAAATTTGAAGAATTAGAGATACGGCAGGACTTAAAGGCTTTTTATAGCCTTTTTACACTAATTAACATCTAACATCTACCATCAATTTGCGAAGATGTTAACATCTTTCCATAAGAAATGCATAGGGCTACAAACCAATATCTTTTAAAGATTCCATTCTACATCTTTCGATTATTTTAGTGTTACCACTAGAAAAGTGGAAATAAGTTCTTTTATTATTGTGGCATCACTGACAAAAAGAAGTTTGTTTCGAAAGCAGCGTTACCATTTGTCAAGTTTTCTCTTTTATTGCAATGTGTTTTTGTTAAGTATTTTTTAAATTTTTAAACAAATTGAGCTTCAAATACTTTTTTGTGTTTTCTTTTTAAATTTTGGTATTTTTGTAGAAAAAAACGTATTTTATTTTAAAAACATGTTTTTTTCTCAAAAATTATAACATTTTTGTTTGATGGTAGATGTGAGCAATGTAAACGAGTGTTTCACATTTTCTACATCTTTGATGGTAGATGTCGATCAGTGTAAAAAGCCTTTACACTGACCAACATCTAACAAAAAGACATTTGTTTTGAAAGCGCGCTGCAGCGCTACTATTTGTCAAGTTTACAGTTATTTTGTTTAATTGTTTTTAAAATATAAAACAAATTGAATTTCAAATACAGTTTTGAATTTTCTTTAAAATTTTGGCACTTTAGTAGAAAAAAACTTAAAAAAAAATGTTTTTAATGGTAATATTTTTGTTTGATGTTAGATGTGGGCAATGTAGATGTTGATCAGTGTAAAAGGCCTATTATTCGATCAGAATTAAGTTAATAATACGACACCATACAATTCGTTAACAATTGAACAGCAGCCGTGATTAAGAGAATTTTTTGTCAAGCATAAGCAGAACGTAAACTTAGGAATTAGAAAAAGGTTTGATTTATTATTGCAAGTTCACATTTTAAAATTTATAGATTTAATAAACAAACATGAACAAAATTCAAGGATAAAATGGAAAGGAAGCAAAGAATGAAAGAATTATAAAACGAACATAAAATATAGAAAAAAAAGAATGAGAGGAATTTCCTTGGATCGTTTATTTGTAAGACCCCATAGAGTTCAGCTAATATCTGTGATTTAAATTTCCCAGAACTAGAGATGTTTTTCGACGACTTAGCGAATCTCTCTATGTACTGTTGCAGAGCTGCAATTAATTATCTCCAGCTTCTCAGCAAGACTCCAGCACGCGATTCAGCTGTACTCCTAATGTGATTAAATATTTTGGGTTCACAAAAATATGTATTACTTCTATCGTAACACCCTGTTAAAATATGTCGGAGCATATGGCTTTTACTGCTTTCTAACAATTAAAAAAGGTTAAGTTATTAAAAAATAATTCCAAAAAGCAATTACACACATGAATTAATATGTATCTAAAAGGAAGTTAGTAATTCATAAAAATTCCACTAAATCTTAAAGAGAGTGGAAGTTGAAAAGTTTATGTCATTGAGAATATAAAAGGATTCATAACATCGAAACTTATTTAATAAAACAGCATAATTAATATACAATTATAAACACATATTATTATATTACAAATCATTTCAATTCATTGTCTTTTTTAATTCACTCGCTGTTATGCGTTTAAAAACACAAGTGTTGTGCACTACGGTGTCATAAAGTTCTTTCAACACATGTGTATTCATTAGGGTGATCGATTATTCGACTTTTTTCAATAACCGGTTTTCGAATATTCCGAATAGTTGCTATTTTAAAAAAACCGGTTTTCGGTTAGACATTTTAAAAATAACCGGTTAACCGGTTTTAATTCGAATACATAAAAATACAAAAATCAAATTAGTTTTTGTAATAAAAAGTAAATAAGAATAAAAAAAAAACAATTCACTAAGGTATGGAACCAAAAAACTCCATAGATATGACTTAAGGTATGTTCAGACCACAAATATTTGACGATAAAATCAAAAAAAAAACCTGACCAGTCAATGAGTTTTAATTTGTTGCTGGTTATGCATGTCTATATGAAGCAGTAAACTTCAGCCATATTTTTGAAAAGTGGCAAACAAAGCCTCTTATACAGGATTATATATTTCAATTGTTTTTTGTTTCAGCATTAAAGACAAGAAACCATGCTTTTTGTATGAAATATCTTTCAATTCGTCGATCACACAATTTAAACCCTTCCAGGACATTTTTGATTCCTTCAATTTTGTTTTAAGTTCTTGGTGTTTTAATAAATAAAACTGATGAATTTTCCCATAACGTTGATTCCGCCGGTATGTTTTTGTTTTAAGCATGAAGATATGCTAGAACTACTTATGAGTTTTTCAGTCATTGTTTTTATAAAAGTATTTTTTGTAAAGTATTATTTGCAGTCTCTTAAAAACTACTTGGAACAGAGTCAAGTTTTACTTGGCGTATATTTTTGTCAAACTTGTAGACTAATTTAAAGTGATTAATAAGTCGTGACGTTAAAGAACCTTTGCAACTTATCATTTTAGGGCCGTTTAAGCACAATTTTCTTTTAAGTCAGTTTGAGCTGAACTTTTTTTGTAGTATGTACTTTAAATTGTTTTTGGTTTTTGTTACAAGAACACACACTTATATAAGCGATTTGTATTTACATTGCTCATAATGTTTTTTGACTTTTGTTTTGACATTTTTTATAAAAAGTTTAAGTTTGCCAAATATTCAATTAGAAAAATACTTAAATTACGGGTTCATTTATAACAAAAGTAAGGAAAACGTACAAAATTACACATTACTTAAATAACCGGGTTATTTTACTAAAATAACCGGTTTATTTGATATTCGAAAAATGGACATTTTGAAATATTCGACTTGGGCAAAACTAAAATAACCGGTTAAAACCGGTCGAATACTATTCGATCGATCACCCTAGTATTCATGTAAGAGAGCGCAGACAATTGTGGTTCTGTGTTGTTTCACACACTGAATTGAATGAGTTGAATTTTTTTTCCAATTTATTTGACTTTTTATTGCCCGAATTGGAAGATATGGATGTGGGCGATATGTGGTTTCAACAGGACGTTGCCACTTGACACACAGCTAACGAAACAATCGCTCTTTTGAGCGACAAATTGTATTTCTTGCCATACCGATGCCACCTGCATTATTTCACCATGCGTAGTAGTAGTAGTTTTGTACGCAATCTGCTGGAAAACGAAATGTGATTTGATTTTTTAAGTGATTTGTGCAGGCCTCTAGTTGGATTAAATGGTGGCGATAGCACTTTCAACTTTTGGAACCACCCATGATCAAACTGACCAGATTCTGAAAATAAAGCAGGGTTTCTAGATCAATTCATTTCGCTTTTTTACGCGCAATTCAATTTTTAATGTGAATCCACCTGTCTATCACTTGGGAAAGTTTCGATTACACCCACACCAGTTGATCGAGATGCCAGATTTTTTGCTTAAGTACTTCCTACTGTTCTCAGATGTTATGTTAGCAAAATCGGTCTACGGGTTCAAAGATTATGTTCACATTTCTTAAATGTTCGTTAATAATGCAAAATTTTTAAAAAAATTAACAAAAATGTTTTTTGAAAGAAATCTTTTTTAACATTTTAAATTTGACTTAAGATGTTTTGTATATTTTTTTAAGCTAAATTTTTTGAGAATCTGTTCAGTTTAATCATGGGTGAAAAATCGTGTCGTACAGTGTAGCAGTTGTAAATGGTATTGTACCGAACACCTCCTTACACATAAGTTAAAGACAAAACCCTTAATACAATCATCATTTGCATGTCCTAATATTGTTTTTAAAAGAAACTACAATAAAAAACGCTATTTTTGTTAATTGAACTGAATTAGTTTGTTATATTTACGCAACAATAGAGTTAGATCAACAAGACACGCAAGTGTTATAAATACATAATGCTATTGGTATTTTCAATTGCCAACATACTTATAATGAAACATAAATGTTTTAATTCAATTCTGAAAAAAATTAAGAAGGCTTGTATGAAACGTAGCATTCCCCTTCTTCAATACAAACACTTGTTGTTTATACTCATACATCGATTTAAGTTTGTTGTATGGCTATTGAGTGGGGAAGACACAAAATGACCAACACAGCACAAGTATGTGCTATGTCGTTTTTCAACATACGCCTACTACGTACGACTTATTCTAATAAAAACTCCATTTAACCAGCAAACATAGCGGCTCATAAAATGACCACTACTTATAATACGAGCGGCAAAAATGTACTTGTTTAACGCCACCACAACCCATTTTAAACATTCCTTTAGTCGTAGTACATTTTTATTAAAGACAATTATTTTGACCGTGACATTCACTGGCCTTGTTGTTGAAGTAAAAACTGAAAAGCACTTTCTGCAGAATTCAATGTGCACGGCTTCGTAAAATGGGCTGTCCATGGAATAATTTCAACTCTTTTTTTTCTGGGTTTTTGCTTTTTATTTTAAAAAATACTGCAATTAAAAAACTCCGTTAGATTTTGTTTCAAATACTTTATCAATTAGCATTAAGTCGTTTAATCGTAAATGATATTTTAATAGAAACTATTACAGAATTTTAAAAATTTATAACGATATTTTAATTAAATGGTTTGTAAACAGAGCTGCCAGATAAATTTGTGAGGAAATCGTCAGTTTCATGGGGAAAATAAAAAAATCGTCTTTATCGTTTCGAAAAATCGTTAAACTGGCTGGCTACTTAACAGCTTATGTTTGTGAAATAATGCGATCGGGGAAATTTGTTTGCAACAAATTTATTGTTTCATTGGCTGAGTGACATGTGGCAACGTTCTGTTGGTTTTGGCATATTTTGTTTCGAGCCTGTTGACTCAAACTTAACGACCAAATTCTTAATAGCGGCCTCAGAAGGACGATTATGTTGTCTGAAAATATCACGAATTTTACGAAATGTAGTAGATTTTAATTATTTTAATGTTGTTGGTGTTGGCAAAATTAAAAAACAAAGTTCTTGTTGTAAACCCCGATAGAAAGAATTTCCGTCTGGGTTTTTGTTTAATCTTTCAGCCGATTTTACTATGGAGGTATTCATAGAAAGGCTTTGTTGGGTACCCGGACACTGCAAGGTGATTGTTAATGAGGTGGCGGAGAGCTCGAGAGAGAGGGTTAAAATCTTGACTTAGAGATAAGGGACTTACAATTTCATCGTAAGCAACTTTAAATGAATTATTTCTGTTTTGTTATTGAATTTTAATGTGTTTTTATTTAAAATAGCTTTTAGCCATTTTTTTAAGCCCATTTTAAGCCAGTTTTTTACGTAAGTTCAGCAATTTTTGGTCACCAAGTTTGGCAACACTGATTAGGTTTACGAAAATTATCTAAAAAAGGCATTTAAACAAGTAAAAGCAAAACATTAATAAATATGGTAATATAGCCCTTAAAAAAGCACTGTAGGAGAGCTTTGTTTGCATGTTAAAAGAAGCGCTTATGTCAGCAGAAAAAAGTCCTCCAAGCCGGGAACACCCCATACAAAAGTCAGGCATCCCATCAGCAGCAGGTTTAAACCGATTTGAGGTATGAATTCACACATAAAACCTGCTCCTTTTGGAGCACATTTTTTACTGGGTAGTGCCTTATGCAATGACGTTTTTGTTATCTGATTTTTCTTATTACAATTTACATTTTAAATTAATTTAAATCTTAGCATGAAAAACAGTTAATTTTAAATGCAAATATACCAAAAGCGTCATAAATTTTATTTTACAATTTCAGTATTCCCACGTCTAAAAGAAAAAAAAAATCTTTTTTAAGGATGGTCTTAATATGGGACGACAGATTAAAAAAAATGTAAACAAAACTATGTGTCACTCAAACCATTCGACAACAAAAAAAAAATAATAGTACGTAAAATACAACAATGTAGGGGGACGTTCAAATTCAATAAAAATGACATGGACATGCCAATACGCGCAATGGAAATCTACAACTCATGTCATGAAATAAATTAAATGCATGTTTTCTGTTTTTTTTTATATCCAATAAAATGAATACATGTGTCGGTACAAGGATATATTTTCTAATTCAAAATAAAATAAATCCATGTCCATCAGTAAATTGTGGATGAAATGTTCGTTAAGTTCGTTACATTTTGCAACTGAATTTTTAATTTACTAATTAAAAGCAATACCTTAACACACAGCTGGAAATGCGAAAGTAATTTGCACTAGAGTGTGACATATTTGTTCTTATATAAATATAACTTTTTTTTATAATCATGTCCAACAATTAAGCACCCCCCACCCCCCCGAGCAAGGTTGGTGGGTATAATTTGTTTGTTAGAAAAAAGAAATGTAGGAAAAAGCTTTAATCTTATTCCCAATAGGAATACCACACATGTGTGGTATTTTTCGATGTAAATTTCCTTCTAGGTATGTCCAAACTGCGAAATTGAAGAAATTCTCCAAATATGATTAATGCAATAAAGAATGTAGTTGGGAACGCACCTTTAGAAAATATTATGCTACCCATTGACGTAGGGCAACAGATCAAACGTCGACGGGTTGTAAAATATATTAGAATGAAGGTGTCTTTGACAATCATTGTAAGGGAAATATCTGTGTAATTGACAAAATTAAACTTAAGCAGAATCAATTGATCCTAGATTAATTTTATTTTAAAAATTACACAGCGAAAAGATTGATGTTATTATATCCAACACAATATTGTGAAAAATTATAGAAATCCGATTCTGGACGTATAAAACATAAAATCTATAACAGGTCGAATGCAAACTGGGATTTATTGACTGGATTTTATTGCAACACGGAAATAGAAAGAAGGTCCATGGATTACCTCTTCCATTCCACTTTGTTTTTTATTTTTTTTTTTATCAAAAAGTAATTTCAATTTTTGGGAATACAAAATTTAAATTTTCAAAAGATTTTGTTATTCGTGCTCAATTCCCAGTTTTTTTTATTGATAAAAACACTTGAAATTTATTGTTGATGGGATAAGCTATTCCTATGCGCATTTCACTGGTTGCTTAGGCCAGATCATCAGGAAACTTCATCCATAAAGATTTTAAAAAAACTAAAGATATTAAACCAAATAAAACTGTTAAACGTATAAGAATTATAGCAACAGTTCTACTTGTAATAATATCATAGTAGTAATAGTGCTGCCACATGTTATTTTGTAACTACAGAAAGTGTGTTTTTTTTTAGAGTGTCACAACTTTGAGTTGACATCACTGCTTTATTTGAGCACCCATTTAACTGCTGATAGTGGCTTTTTGTTTAGTTTGCTTTGAAATATCATTATGAATCACAAATTGATATTGATTTTGAATTTCCATTCAAAATTTTATTTCCCAATGAAGCCCACTTCTGGTTGAATGGGTACGTAAATAAGCAGAGTTGTCGCATTTGGAGTGAGGAGAAGCGTTTGTCGAAACACTATTACATCCACAGAAAATTACTGTCGGCCCATATGTCTTCAAAAACGATGATGGTCAGAATGCGAAAAGTTGTTGTTGAAGATGTGTACTAGATTGCACATTCTACGCGCCAGCCGCGGCGGCAGAAATCATATTTAAACATAAATTTCATAAAATTTTCTTTCGAATAAAGCCCGTTTCATGAATACTAAAAATATATTTTCTTGTTTTATTACGATTTAAACTTGTGTCACTCTATAAAAAACACCCTTTATAATACATGGGGCACTGATTTATAGTTGTTGAGTTTAAACAACATACAAATTTAAGTTTAGTTCAACTAAACCAGCGTGTAAACATTCACTAATTTATTAGCCATTAGAAAACTAAAAGCTGTTTTATTCCGAAAAATATATTTTCGTTTTACTTTTTCTTAAGAAGCAAAATACGGAATTACTTCCACTTTCGATAGGAATGAAATTCTGTGACACACCTGTGTATCCTTTTATTACTTTAGCTTATCCTCAGAACTCTATAATACCACCATTTCTCCTCTCCCATTTAAATTATAGCCTATTAAGTTATATAACAATAATAAAAAAACAAACACCTTTTTACTCAAAAATCGATTAACAATTCAAATTTTAACAAATACTTATTGACCGATATTTTCTACCACTTGTCTGGATAGCAGGGTTGTCAGATGTTTTTCAAATTGTATCAGCAAAAATGTATAAAAATGGGTTTGTCATTTTTAAGCTCTTATTTTACATATTTGGAGGAACAGTTTCACTAATTAATCTTAATTTTTTTTTAAATTTAAATTTTCAAAAGATTTTGTTATTCGTGCTTAATTCCCAGTTTTTATTATTGATAAAAACACTTGAAATTTATTGTTGATGGGATAAGCTATCTTTAGTTTTTCTAAAATCTTTATGGATGAAGTTTCCTGATGATCTGTCCTAAGCAACCAGTGAAATGCGCATAGGAATAGCTTATCCCATCAACAATAAATTGCAAGTGTTTTTATCAATAATAAAAACTGGGAATTAAGCACGAATAACAAAATCTTTTGAATATTTAAATTTTGTATTCCCAAAAATTGAAATTACTTTTTTTAAATTTATTAAATAAATTGTGACGCATGAACATTGACAACTCTTATTTCAAGAAGCCTCTTAGCTATTTTGTAAAAAAAATGGAATTTTTAGGGAATTTTAGAAATGCCCTTATCATGTTGATTGTAAAAATTGTTGCCGTTTGATTACAGGTAAGCCACGATTTATGTGGTACTTCATTCACGAAATTTCGATACAACATGAATTTTTATGTATGAGTTTTTGATTTAACGCGATTTTTAAGTCCCGAAATTAAATTTTGTTTGTTAAAAAATCTCGTTTCGATTTACGCTTTATGTTTAATTCTTGGTCCCAAAAAACGATGCTGTTCTAATCCTTACATTTATTTTATGCGAATTTTACGTGTATTTTGTTCGCCCTATAGACAGCGTAAATCGGGCCTTCATGATTTTTTTCAATTTTATTTAGTTTCGAAAAATTGGTAAAAAAAATTTAGCAAAAATCCTAAAAATATTTTTATTTTTTTAAATATTTTTAGCATTTTTTGGTCTATTCTTATGTAACATTAAGCTGAAAATTTTTTTAGATCAGGGGCCTGATTCTGGCAGTCTTGATCGAGTACTTTATCGATTTGAAAGCAATTTAATATATAATTATTTCAGTCAATACTGTAATTTTTTCAGTGTTGTAAAGCATTAATTTGAGTTTCACAATACGGAAAAAATAATTTCGATTTGTTCAGTACAGACTCAAAGAATTAGAAATAAAATTGCTTTCGAATCGAGAAAGTACTCGATCACGACTGCCAGAATTAGGCCCCAGGGCTCCGTTTCTAAAAACTACAAGTTACAAATCGACAAGTAAAATACATTTGAAACAAAAACAAAAATTGTAAAATTGTTGCTTTTTTAATGTATTTAACTTGTTATTTTGAGCAACAGGGCCCTGGTCACACTGTTTCTTAGGATGGTTCAAACGTTTCGCATCAAATTTAACTACTTTTAAAAGGCGTATTTGTTCAAAATAATGTTTCAAGCAATTCATATTCAAACCAATTATGAATAAAAACTCCACGGAAGTTTTCTCCCTTTTCTTTTTTTTTTTGGTCTGTAGCGTCTTCAAAAAACAGTTCCAACAACAGCTGAAATTTTTAAAGTCTAACTCCGACTCCAACAACGACTTCGGTACTAAATCTATGTATTTAGGTGCTTCCACAGAAGTGTCACGTTACGTCACCAAGCATTTAATCTTGTATTTTAGACCCATGCTGTTTAAATTTAAAATAAAAAATAAAAAATTTAATATAAAAATTATTCTATCTAGTGGAAATATCCATATGATGTGGGTACTTGATGCAATATACTATTTAATTTTTGAAATATTTTATTTATTTTTATTTATTCTTTAAAACTTAAAATAACAAAACTTCAAATAAATTAACAAATCTTCAAATTGTTAATCTAAAATAAAAAACTACTCTGCATTTGTCTTTAGAAATTGGATGATAACCTCAATAATATATGGCTTCATCGATGATCTCAAATCGAATTTGATGTTTCTGTATGCAGAAAATAATCGTTCTACCGAGAATTTTGCCGGTGACAATGCCGCTGCGATCAGAACAGCATTCTGGATATTCTCAGGGTACCTTGGAATTGTACCTTTTATTGTCAAATTTAACTGACGAACGTCATCATAAAATTTCGTCATATTTTATGCGTCATCTATGCTATGACTACAGTGATATCAATTCGATGCCACATTTTGTGTATTATTAACTACATTAACATTAAGTAAAAAAAGAAGCAAAAATTTCCATATTCTTTTTGTTTATATTAATTTATTATATATATCAAATTTACAAAGTAGAAGATTATGAAAACATGAGCAACGGGTAAGTAAATAATACTAATTTCTTATTTTGAATTAATAAATCCCAATGACTAACTGTCATTAAATTGAGCCTTATGAGTCCTTTCTCTGATATTACTGAGTCATCGCACTGATGACATTTTTTATTAAACTGTTTACGATTTGTCATTTCTGTTAAAAATTGGGCTAAGTGATGTTAAGGCTGACATCACAATGATGACAAGTGTCATGGGGTCAAAAACTAGGAGACTTGTCATAATACTGATGTCAAAATACTATATTAATTATTTAATTGAAGTACTTGAATAAAATAAATTAAAAACTACTTATTTATAGTGCTCTGAAAAATATTACGTAGCCAATTTTAAAGAATTTTTATTATGGAAAATATTTGAAAAAATTTTAATGCACGTGTTATACCGCCTCCAACTCCGACTCCGGTAAAAACCACGCGACTCCCACTTCACAGCCCTGATTTTTACAATTGAATTGAAATATAATAAGTGTAGAAGAAAAATACAAACTTTATGGGAAAATTTTTATTCATAATTAAATTAATTGCATTTTTGTTTTGATTAAATTCTTTGCCGAAAAATCCACAAAATCGAAGCAAAAAACCTCAACCAAATCCCCAGATCAATTTTTTAGTCCCCGTTTCCGAAATAAAATCTCCCCTAACTGACAACTCTGCTGGATAGAATTGTATCTTTTCCTCGTACTGTTTCTTTCTCTCTTTCTGATTCTCTCTCTCTCTCTCTTTCCATATTAAACTTGAGCAATCAAATGTGATTTTCCTAAATCATCAATTATGTCAGACTAAGGTTGTTTTTACATTTGTTTTTCTTTTTTATTACTATTTTCTGAAATTACCAACGATTATTGGAAAAGGACAGTGCTGTTTAATAATGCATGATGTTTGTATTGAGAAAGGTAAACTTCCTTAACAATTACTGCAGCAAAACAACTACAACAAAGTAATATTTTAATGGCAAAGAAGAAAAAAAAACATAAAATACTTATATATGATTGTTAAGGTTAAGTAACCCGATGAACACTTGAAAGTTTGTAAATAATTAACATTTAGATTTAAAATTTTCGAAAAGACGTGTTAACTTAAAAATGCCTGAATACATACTACATACATATATAATTTATTTGTTATAAAAAGTAAAAATTTGAAAAAAACATTTTTTGATTAAACTTTATTGAGTTTTAAAAATTTTACTTTAAATGTATTTTTACTCAAAAGCCGAAGCTATTTAGTGTCCACTGCACCACTCCCTATAGCTATATTTTTTTTCTCCATTACCCCCTTTCGGAGCACAAAGCATCTTTGTTTTCGACTTCCCATGTAAGATTTCACTGTTCTAGTTCTTGGAGTATCGATCAGTCTATTGTTATTTCGCCTTGAATCAGTTTCGTAATCGGTTGTTTTTCCAGATAAGTAGATTATTGGTCTACTTTTGGAGTTCCTAGGGTAATAGGGCTGCCATTTGGCATTGCCCAGAAACAACGTTGTAATTATAGGAAACAAAACCAAAGACAATTTTTTTTAGTTTTCTTTTCCGCGATGGAGTTCAAATTACAGCCACTACTAAAGCTACAGGTCCAGACCACGCGTTCAATGCGTTGATGCATATGAATATCAAAAAAACAAAGTATAATCAGTGTTAAATTGTATTTTCAAGTTGCACAGAACACGTGTAGAATGCATATACGCATCGAACGCATAAAGTAGGATTAATTTATACTTTTGCATCCCTCGCATTCGTCTTGAATAACAATAGGTCATAAAAGTATCAAACGCATAAAATTGTTGATATGGATCTCCAGCCATAAGCCAACATAGATTTATATTTAGCAATGATATTTTCTAACTCCAAAATGTAACAGCTTCCTCCAGATGCATACGCACAATCTCAGGGAGGATACTCTTTACAGTAATGGCATTAACCAGATAGATGATTGTAACATTAATGTCATTAACTTAACAGTAAAAATCTAAATATGTGTTATTTTGAAAATAATTTTACCAAATGTGAATAATTTTAAGGGGTGCTGAAATGTTATAGAAGTTACACTTATATCGCGTTTCTTCGTAGAAACGGAGAACTTAAATTTGACAGCATTGTCTTCTGTGTCAGATGATTTAATAGTTCACTGTTGTTTTAAGGGCCAAATACACTTGTCAAATGCTTGTCCAGCCGGCGAATTCAACGTGTACGTGTGCTGGACGTAATATTCGCCGTCATATCTAAAGGCCCAAATACATTGATCAAAATACTCATCAAGCATTGTGGTGGTATTAGTGAAAATGTGTTTGTATGAGTGACACCGACAATGCTTGATGAAAAATCAAAAAATTTAGATATGACGGCGAATTTTACGTTCAGCACACGTACACGTTGAATTCGCCGGCTTGACAAGCATTTGACAAGTGTATTTGCCCCTTAAAGTTTTTGATTTTTCATCAAGCGTTGTCGGTGTCACACATAGAAACACATTTTCACTAATACTATCACAATGCTTGATGAGTACTTTGATCAGTGTATTTGGGCCTTTACTGTTACTGTTACTGTTATCAAGGCGAATTGACTAGAAGGTGGAGTCCAGTCAACATATGTTTTTTTTCGGTTGTCGGCTTGTCATGGTTTGTATACAAACTAGTTTTTTATGTAAACAAACCTATTTTTTTACTAGCAATATTTTTGGTAACCCGACCACAAAAGCAGTGTTATTGTAGAGTTGACCTCACCTTCTAGTCAATTCGCCTTAGTTAGTATGTTTGCAAGAGCAACGTTGGCAAATGAGCTTAGGGAAACATCGCTATTGACACACTTGGTAAAATGGCTTCATTAATTTGCCTTAAGCCATTGTTCAAACAATAATATATCCAAACCATAAAAGTATCAACTAATAAAATCGTTTCTTAAAACATCAAAAAAAAACTACAAAAAGAACTTAGCGTTTCCGCATAAATACCATTTGAAAAAACAATCCAATAATTTCTAATTAATAATATAGCTGACGGCTTTTGAATAACACTTTAAAAAACCTAATGAAATTTCTTTGAAATTTTCATATTTTGCAGAAAAACTTCTCTGGTAACATTGCGTTTTAATATTGTATGTGTTGCCAACTTAATAACACACATTGTAAAAAGTGTAAATAATAAAAAGGATAGAATATGAAAAACAATTAATTGAAAGTAAACATTTTTTTTTTCTACCACGTCCAACTAACCGACATAGAAATGCAAACATTGTTTTACTAAAACAATTACTTTACTCCACTTCAAACACTCCCCCCATATCAATTTTTCTAATTTCTACATTACAACAAGAAAAAAAACAATACAAAAAAAAACCTATGATTTTATGGGTCACTAAGCGGAACTTGTACAACGAAACCAACAACAACAAAATTATTTCACTTAAAGCGCAAACACCAACAACAACTCAATTATTTTGTATATTTAAGTGCACGAAATGTAAAAAATAAAACAATTTTTTATTTAGTGCGCGCTTTTTTAAGTTGAGTAGGCATTGATCAATCATGCAAACAATTTTAGTTTGTTTTTTTCTTTTATTTTCACTTTATGTATGTTGAGGAATTTGTTGACTTGGCTGTTTTCCCTGCGCCTCTTGGCCAATGACGATTTGTAGTCGACTGAATTCAATCAGGTGTCCACTTTGCAGGAAAAAAGTACTAAAGTTTACGAAATTAAAATTTTTTTGGTTTTAAAAGTAAAGTTAAATAAAACACACATAAAGCTATGATTTTGATGAAACTTGCATTTCGTTATGCTGCTTGGACCTGGCCATTACGTAGGAAATGCAATGTCATTTAAATGACCGCCCCTATATTGATTACCCCAGTCGATCCTTTTAAGGTATGTAGTTGTCGACGAATTTTTTGCACTTTCGGGAGGTATCGGCGATAACTTGACTTGAATGTTGGTTTTTAAATATACCAACGGTAAGGGATTATACGCGTAGACAGGGTCTTTGGCGTAACCCCTCAAAAATAGTTTTACTGGCAGAAGCGATATTTTTGGCACTGTGCCCATTGGAATGATGCACAAGCCTGACTACATCTGAAGCGCTTTCAGTCGCTTCAAATTGCTTTATCTTGCAAATTCCTTTCCTATGACGACCATAATCACCTCGAAAAGCTTGAAAAATTACCAACGTTAATCACTAAGTTAATGACACTTCGGTGGAGGTTTTGAAACCACCAATACATACGTACATCGATATATATAGACACACACATACATATAAATTTAAGATAAACTTTCGCTGAGAGATCTCGTTTAATAGAAAAAGATTTCTTGATTGCAAAAGTCTTCGTTAATGACTCTTCTTTGTCGCATTAAATCGCTATCAAACCAATGGAGCTGCCACACAGAAAAAATTATTTTTCGAATTCAAACAAAAAATTTGTAGTATCAAAACATTTTTTGTCTGAAATCGGTCCTACAAACAAATTCGCATATTCAAACAATTTATTTGCATTTTGTTTACTAAAAAAAAACACTGATTTTTTCAAACAAAAAGTTTACTGAAATTCATATAAATTTCAAACAAATAATTTTGCTGTATCAAACAAAAATTTTTTGCACAAGCAATGACGCGCACCCAAGCTATCACTGAAGGAGAAGATGAAGGCAGAAGCTGGCTTTAAGACACATGTTTTGTTGGAATAATTTTTGAACGAAGTCTTGTTTATACACACAATGTTTTTCTTCATCACTTACTGTTGCTTTCCTTGGCTAAAGAAGAAGAAATGTAACAAACAACGGCAGCAGATCGACTCGATATGTTTTTCGTCATAATTTTATTTTTGTATTTGATGTATTTAAGTAAACAGTTTTCAAAAATTGAATACGGGATTTTGTTTTTCATTCTTTTTTTTCCAACAAAAAATTTATTTATTTCTTATAATGTTGTTGTTGTTTCTGTTGTTTAAAAAAGAATGAAACCTTTTTTTTACCTGATAATTTTTTTGTTTTTTTACTAATAACCTCATCGCGCTATTTTATCATTTTTCTTCTTGTTGTACTTTTTTAAAGCGTCCAAAAATAAACTGTATGTGTTTTGTTTTGTTGTTCTGATATTTCACATAAAGAAGTGTTGCTTACGATCAAATAAAAAATGCAAAAAACGACAACATTAAAGAGCGTTAAATATTTCATACAAAATTATGAAAAATTGAAACCAATAGCGCGTATATTATATTATTGAAAAGTTGTCAACATTTTTGTTGGTTAAATAAAAATCAAACAAAAATATTAATTGAATCAGTAAAAAAATTTGTAGAAATTAAAAAAAATTTCAAACAATCGTTTGTTTGAAAATAATTCGGCAATAATTTTTTCTGTGCAGATGTTCCTGGTAATTTTGACAAATTCAAGTTATTGAAAATGCCATCTGTCGATTAACAGAAACATTAAGGCGAAAATGTCTTTAATCGCTTAAGATGATTTTAGGCGAAAATTAGCCACTTCAATTATCTTATTATTAAAATAAACTTTTACTGTGTTATTGTGTTACGGTTCCATTGGCAGCTGCAATCAAACACAGATCACATGGGTAGAGCAATTAGTTCGCTTTGTGTTACCATAATTCACTATCTTCAAGGGGTCCAGTGTTTAATTTCCCATAATAAAATCCTTGAAATATAAACTTTTACGTCCGTATTTTTAAAAAAATTTTTAATTTTATAAAGGTTTACAAAACAAATTTTGTATGAAAATTTGCCTAAATAAACGTTTGTTAAATTAAATAATCGTTTATAAATACGGCGGTTAATAATTAACTGAAGTTTTTTGTTAAACAACTACATAATTGAACATATTTTTCAAACATTTGGTTTTAACAGAATAAAAAAAATTTTCCCACTAATTTATTTGATCCGATGTGGCAAATTTGCAAGAAAGGCCAAAAAAGGTTTCAATTGATGTTTAAATTAAAAATTGATCTGTATTTGTGGTGTGCAGCCCAACGACCCAATTGTAATTAATATCATGAAAAATGTATTGTCTGCACCATTAAAAAAACCATGTGTTTAGGCAGAGAAGTAAATTAATAAAATCTTGGTAATTTTTAATTATTTAATTAAGCTTAACGTATTTTAATTAAACATAGATTTTTAAAAATATTTCCCTAAATATTTTAGTTTTTAAATGCCGCGGCACTGATATTCAAAAAAAAGTTACGCCGTTTTTAATTTATTCGACTTTGGTTTGTGGTGATGTTTTCTACAACATGCCGTTACAAATATGTTTTGTTTACATGTTCTAAAACTTATAGCCATAACTACAGGTCAAAATAAATCACGCAAATGGCTTGACAAACATGAAAAAATTAAATGTATGTCCAAACGTATTGTATTATTTAATTTGCGTGTTTGCTTGCTGGTTCCAACAAACATTTGAAGCATGTTTGTAGAATTATTTATAAAAATCTTTAATATTTGCCAGCCATATTGGATATTTGTCAAACTTTTTGTTTTGTTTGAACAATTCGTAAGTAGCATACTGAAAAAACGCGGCGGTAACGCAGCAGCAACGTTTTGCAATTGGAAAATTCGATTTTGACAAGTCATTTAATAGTGATACAAAATTTTAACAAATAAATAAAGAAGGAAAAAGAAATATGTATATAATTATGATTATGTTTTTTTTATAAAATTTTAATTTAAAAATCACAAAACACGAATCACAAACACCAATATGGTAATGTTCTTTATTTTTAAAATAATCAGCGAGGTTTGTTTTTATAACCCTGTTTTAATCCATTTCATGTAGTGTTGGATCTCCGGTTTTAGGCCTAGTTACTCACACGTAAATGTAGCGGACACGTAAACGTTACGGTCAACTTCAAATTACTAAAAATTCATAAACATGTTGAAATGTGCTAAAAAGAATACAAAAAATAAGTAAAAATTTCTATAATTTATAGATTTTGATATTTATCTATAAAATAATAAACATAAAAAAAAATTAAATTTTTAACAGCTGTTACGTAAAAACGGAGATAAGAAATGTTATTACGCTCATCTTTAACGCAACGTTACGTTTGCGTAAGAGTACCTATATATATAAACTTGGTAAGGAAAACGGAAGAGCTAATTCGCAACGTATACTTTTACGTAGGAGCAACGAGACCTTTGGTATGGAATTTAAAGGTAAAAGCGTTCCGCTTTCCAATCTTGTTAAGGTATGGCTCTTAAACATTGATGCCCAACTCACCAAACAATTGTTTATACACCACGCGTTAACACGCTTTTTCGCTGACTATGCAGCTGTCAAAAAAGTTGAATCCGTGTTGTTATATGTTACAAGGGACATGCACAAGAGCGAAGGATGCATTGAGGCCATGAGTAGGCAAAATGTAGGTTTACTTTCTTCTTTTGTAAGCTTTACAAGCCGCGTTCGATCATATCAGCCGGTTTTGACATATACAATTTTATTTTTAATTGTGGAGACCCGCACAAAAAGCGTTTCATGGGACTTGAAACGTAGAACGCAAGTAAGTGCCGGTTCACACACGTCAAGTTTGACTCGTCAAGTCTTTAGCTTTTGGGAGAGAAGGGAAAAGAGAACGCCATTTCTTTTCCAATTTCTCCTTAAAACTCAAGACTTGACGAGTCAAACTTGACGTGTGTGAACCGGCAATAAGGTATAAAGCTCTTGCAATGCGTGGATGCGAAAACGTGTGGTGTGAGTCTCTAGCTTTTATTTTTTTAATCTTAATTTGATTAAGTCTTCGTGTGATAGCGACGAGTGCTACGTACGGTAGCTGTGCTGATATTTGTAAAATAAATAAAGATGAAATAAAAAAAAAATATTTTATTGCTTTTGATAAACTTCCGTAAATAAAAGCATAAATGTAGGAGATTTCATTTGAGTTTTCTTACAGGGGTGTGCTGGAAATCTTAAACGTAAAACACAAGAATTGGGTAATTGTTTTAATGCACTTTAAATCTAATTTTTGTAAAAAAATTCTGTTTAATAGAAAAATATTTGCATAAGATTTGTCATAAAATTCTTTTATTAAAGAAATCTTATTAAAAAACGACTTTTAAAATTCTTGCGTTTTACGTTATCGATTTCCAGAACACACGTGTTAGATACAATTCTTACTTTTAATTTGAAACATTCTAGCTGTTCACACTGAATTTTCTTTTTTTACATGGTAAAATGGAAAAATTTTCAATACATTTTAAAAATTTTAAAAAGTCAAAATTTTAATTGTCAATTTAAAAAATATAAAATTAACTGCATTTTATAATTTTTTTTTCAATGAAAACAATTTCTTGTGATAAAATTGTTATGAAACTTTTTTGAATTTTCTCACCAAATACAGCTGCAAGACATTTTTGAACATCATTGCAAAAATAATGTGTCAAATCAACTTTATTTTTGTTTTCCTTTTAAGCAGAAAATAGGAAAAATAAAAAGTTTTTTTTTCTCTCCAGTAAAATTTGTTGAAAGGGAGTTAGCAGGTTTGAATATTAAGCCGACGATATATATTTTTTTTATCTTTCACACGTATGAACGCTTCACGTTGACCTTCAGTTATCAACTGATCATAGGTTCTAATTTCGGAGCGTCCAATACATTGAAATGGCCGGTTCTAATTTCTGGACGGTTCGAATTATGAGATTCTACTGTAATAGCATTTGTCACCCGATTGTATTCTCATCATGACTTTGCAAAAAAAAAAAAAGAAATAAAAACTAAAGCCATTTCTAAAACCTCGTAAGCGCCATACAAAATAACATTTGCAAAATAGATTTGTTTTTATATTTAAAGTTGAAAATGTTAAAGTCTCACTCATTAATTAATTTTTTTCGAGATAAAAAAATGTGGAGCATTTTTGGTGTGCCGCAGGCCCTCAGTCAGTAACTTCGGAAAAACGACTCATTTCGTCGATTAACACAAAACGATTTATCCTATAATGCACAAATCTCACTAGAGCCATCATTATTTTATTCAAATGCATCTTTTTGTCCTGCCGCCAAAACTTTTTGACGATATCTAAACATTTGCAAAAAATCGTTCTGGGCCGAAATTCGTTTTCGCCCCCTAAGGGATAAAACGTGACTATTTTTATGTAACCATCATTTCTTTCAAAGGATTCAACACACTCGCTCTCTCTCTCTCTTTGCTCCATATAAACCATAAAATGTATGGAACAAATATGAAATTTGCCAAAAATTATTTTTTTTTAAATTTTTAGAAAACGAAAATTTTCACGGTGCGATGAATAAAACAAACCAAAATTTTTTTCGAAGTAAAGAGACATAATCTTGGGGATATACTTGTAAAAATTGGAGTACCTGTTTTAATTTTAAGCAAAAAAAATTAATTAAAAATTGAATTTATTATTACAACCTACTGATAAAGTTGGAGATAGTTAACGTGAACAATAGCTATCGTGAACTATAAAGTGACCAATAAGTTTTCTCCATTATTACTGATTACTGACTGATAAAATAACAAGTGTAATTTATATACTTTGGCAACATTGCAGTAAATACCGACTACTTTTGCTTGTTGAAAAAACGTAGTGGCAACGACTTACTTTTGTTTATTTCTTTAATTAAATCAAAAGTCAATGTTTGTGCTTTATAATTTTTTTTGTGTTAAATAGTGTTTTTTTTTAAAGTTTAAATAATTTCTCTCTAATTCTAATTTCTGATATTTATCAGATCATATTATCGCATTAACTTCTTAAAGTCAACTTGTAAAGTTACCATGAGTACAAACCTGCTGTTAGTGACTTTTAAGGTTAATGCTCTATCAGATAGCATCCTAAAAATAACTATTTGTTAGTTGTACGTTGTTTTGAAAAAAAAAAAATTAATTTGTTTTAAGCCCCATATTTAAAAAGTTATTAAGTTTTTCTGGCTAATGCTCGTAATTTCTACACAGTTTTCTATTGTGTAAAGAGTTTTTCATAATTTTAACACGTATTTGTGACCTACTGGTTAAACTGTAGTGTATTTTACACAATCGATTGTTGACAGTTAATTAAAAAACTTAATAAAAAATACAAACGTTGCCATATTTTAAAAGAAAACTTAAAGGAAAAACACGTAGGCAAAATTAACGTTGACGTTACCAAAACAGTTTTACCGTATTGGTAAAGATAACTGTTAGGCACGAAAACGACCAGATATCTGTTTGTAGAAATTACGGGCATAATAAGTAGTTGAAATTGACGCGGTTAAAAAAGAATCGCGACGATATTGAGATAAAAATAGGCTTGCAATTAGTTGCTTTAGTTTGAATCAATTATACGTTATATTTAAATTATTGAATTAATTCCTTTACGTCATTAATACTCTATTACCATTATTGCTTAAATTTGGTATTTACTTGTAGTCAGTTGGAGAAAAATAATAAAAACGACAGTTTACCTCTATAATTATTTCCGAACACGCAACATTATTAACAATATCAAATAGTAACAAATTTAAAAGAAATATTTTATCCATCACATATCGATACTAAAAAAGTGTTATTTTAATAGAGTTTAGGGAAGTTTATTGATTTTCTAGCTGGTTTATTGGTTTACTCGTTGTTATGCTGCATGTTTGAGTGGTTAAATGACTATCTTTACAATAATTATATGACTACATACATACATACATACAATGTCTGCTTGCGTGCGAGTTAGAAGAACAGAATGCCATAAATATGATTTTGAAGTTGATTTCCGATTAATTATGAACTGTCGTTGGTTTTAATTATTTATTGTATTAAGTCGATAGGTGATTTGTTTTAACAAGTGTAGAGTTATCTTTTTCAAAAAAAAAACAAACCCTAAATAAGGAAGGAAATTAGTTTTTGATTTTTGGTAAAATGATAAATTAAATGAAACATTTAAAACAGATAAACTGACATATGGCGGCTAATGAGTTTTTGTTGAAGGACAACAAATCAAAAAATATAAACAAAATTTAATTGGTAAACTTTTACCAGCGATATCAAATGAATTAGGAGTTGTTGTGTTTATAAAATAAGAAATTGTAGTGAAACATGTCAGTCTCAGGCAGTGTTGCCAATTTAGCCATTTAGTGGCTAGATTTAGCAAATTTTCACCCTGTTTAGCCATTAAAAAATGCATTTAGCCATTAGCCATTTTTTTAGCCATTTTTCAACTCGTTTTGCCATACAATTTTTCTTGCCGTGTTTCTTTTAAAAGAATAATTTTTATTTTATTATAAAAATATATAAAAGCAAAATAAACATTTTAAGTAATTAAAACGGCTTCAGTTTAAATCACAACTTTTACAAATGTTGAAAATCGCTATAAACGATGATGATGAAACATCTTTCAAAATAAAGGAACATTATTCCAATATTAAATTTATAAAACGGATCAACACAAACATCGGTGTTTCTTTCTGGTTGCAAGTATTTCAATAAAGAGATGCTGGCGGCAACAAATTTTTTTTAGAAATGTCAGAATTTACTATAAAGTTGCTCTCACTTCCATGGTCTAATGCTGAAGTAAACATCGTTTAAAGTAATTTGAGAAATAGGTTACATTTAGCAACCGCTAATTCGATTTTATCAATGCAATATTTATACCAACACCACAATAGTGGAGAGGGTACTATGCGTTTGTGCTGATGTTTGTAACACCTTAAAATATTGGTCCTAAGCCCACCGATTGACACAGAACCACTTTCTGCGTCGAATTAACGATGTTTGTCCGGCTGGCTGGCCGTCCATGTAAACCTTGTGCGTAAAGTACGTATCGTAAATGTTCAGATCATTTAATAAAATTTGGTACACAGGTTCTAATGAGGTGTAGGGTATCATATAGTCGGGATTAACCGACTATATTTTCTTACTTGTTTTTTATTGTGGATCTGGAATCAAAAGGTTGGGTAAATGTTGTCGTGATTACTATTTACCTTCAAATTATTTAAAACTAATAGGCACGAGTGATTCCTATGAGATGAACAATAACGACATAAAATTTATCGATGATTTTATTTTTTAAATATCTTTCAGAATATTAAATAACGTTTATTCTTATTTAAGAAATTGATCTTAACTTACAATTTCATCGTTAGCAACTTTAAATGAATTATTTCTGTTTTGTTATAGGATAATAATGTGTTTTTATTAAAAAAAGCTTTTAGCCATTTTTTAGTCCATTTTTAACCATTTTTAGCCATTTTTTCCCGTAAATTTAGCCATTTTTGGTCTCCAAGTTTTGGCAACACTGGCGAAAATCGTACGCGAATCACCCTGATTGACTAGCTCGCAGTCAACTATTCTAACAGGACACCCTTATAAATATAATAATAATAAATATAAATCCAATGTCATTTTAGATGTCTCTATATATTGAAGGACAAGCAAAATATAAATTCTAAAGGACATGTCTTTTATGCAAACTTAGCTGGGGGATACTAAATGCCGACTTGGTACTCCCTATCACTTTGCCAAAATTTTTCGAAACTGGAGCAATACTTGTACAAAATAAAAATTATTGATTGACAGTAATAAAATGTCAAAATATTTAAAAAAAAAAAATTTGATATTAGAAAATTTAAATAAAATAAATAGCGATGACTTGCGAACAAAATAACTTAAAAGATGCGAAAGACAAATGGGCAAGCACATTTGGGAGTACCAATCACTAAAAATGCTACCGTTTTATTTCGTTTTCTGAGCTCCAAAATACTAACGAGCGGCAACAACAAACGGTAGATTCTTTGATATATCTCTTATATAGCGTCTAACAGATGCCACGTTTACCACATCCTCTTGGTCAAAGAAAAATTGGTTGAAAATACTAATCAAAATTTTTTATTTTATTTAACATTTTATTCACTTTGAATCACTTTTTTGTTCGTTTTTTTCAATTTGTTATATTTAGTTTTGGTTGCCAAATTGTCAAAATAGCATTATCGATAACTTTTTGGTAACTTAACAATGTTGCTGTACCTAATACCAATTTAAATAGCAGTTGAGTTGCTGTTGCTATCCGTAATCGATACAGAAAGCTTCTAAATTCGGGTTTTTGACATCGGGATTTTTAAATTTAGGATTACAAAATTCGGGCTACCATTTTCTCAAATTATCGACAAACTGCTTGTTACTATCTAGCGTTTTTATCTCTATTTTTATTTGTAATTTGTCGGTTTTATTAAACAAGAAAGCTATCACTACTGTTGTGACACAACGTTGACGCCCTTGCTTTGGTATGGCATATCAGCGTAAAAGCTAAGCGAAAGAAAACTTTCCGCCTTCCGCTCTTGTTTAGGTACGGCTATTAAACATTCCAAGATTTAAAAACAAACGTGTCAGAAAATTTAATGTTTTATTCAGAATTTAGAGACTGAAAAAATCGTTACTTTTTAGAAAAAAAATCAGCAAATCGGCACTTTGCTAATTCCGGAACCAAAAATCGTCAAATCTGGCAGCCCTGTTTGCGACAGAATGGAAGCAAAGGAGACATTAAGGAAACGAAATTTCTTAAATGAGCAGTTTTTCGTTGGGAAAAATAATAATTGTCCATTGGGAAAGCGGACATTTTAACATTTCGGGATTTTAAAGTTCAGGATTTTGATACTATTAGGAACAAAAGATTATTTAATTAAATATAATTTTGTACGTTAAAGTACTTTTTGGCTGCAACTTTTAAAATAGAATTTCTATAAATCGTTACAATAAGTTATTGACATTTGCTGAACTAAGTTGAATAAAAATATATTTTATCAAAAAAGCTATAAATAATTGTATTGTCAAAAAAAAAAGCAGCAGAATTAAAAATAAGTTCCTAAAATTCTTTCCAAATTTACAATACTGAATGCCAACAGGATGCTAATGGTACAAAAAACCTCCTTTTTATACCATTAACTACAATATTAATGTTAAACTTTATAAAGTATGCATATGTACATATACTAGCTGACTCGGCAAACCTTGTTTTGAAATATAAATTATTTCTTTCAGATGCTACAGTGTCTGCATGCCAAATTTTAAGAAAACTGATTGATTAGTGAAGAAGATATAGGGAGGTGGAGCTTTCACCTCTCTTGGCCTATTTCACGCTATAAATAAAATAAGTTATAGGCTATAGTTCCTTCCAGATTTTACACTTTTTTCCTGCCAACTTTCAAGAAAATCGGTTGATTTGTTAAAAAGGTATAGGAAGGGGGAGCTTTTATCCCTCTTGCCTTAATCCCCATTTCCTTTCAGATTTGACAGTTTTTGCATGCCAAATTTTAAGAAAACCTGTTGATTAGTAAAGATATAGGGAGAGGGAGCTTTTACCCATTTTGCGCTATTTTACGTCCTTCAGCGATATTAAATATACCTTACGACCTATTCTCATACCTAACAAATACACATGCAATATTTCATAAAAATCGGTCAAGCCGTTTCGGAGGATTGAAAACACCGTGACACGAGAAATTTATATATGTACATACATATATAGATTTATATTCTAGCGTAGCAAAGTTGATCGAACGATGACCGTCTGTCAGTCTATCCATGTGGATGTTGAAAAAATGGGGTTTTCGTAGACCCCAAAAATGATGGGGACTAGATTGTTATACACATATATTTAGGTCCCATATACTTTGCTCAAGCTTGCGATTGAATCCAGTCAGTTTGGTACATTAATGACCGAGAAAGAAACAGAAAATCAAGATTGACTCTAATTTTCGTCAAAAAATTCCCCTATTTTTTGTAGACTTTTTTCTGCTTTTTTAAACAAAAAATACATGCATGACTTCTCACTTAAATAGAGAATAGTATTTTAGAAGAAAACATGTTCTCAATATTTATTTTTTTTTTAATTTGGTTTAATTATGTGCATTGGTGGGACCCTGCATTACGTAAGGTGAAGTGTATTAAAGATTAGCACAGACAGCCGAAAAAAGCATTCCTATTTATTTGTTTCTTCTTAAAAATCGATGTTTTTCCTGAGTATTATGGTATCTGCGTGTAATTCGTCACCAAGTCAAAGTTAAAAAGAAAGGTTAAAAACGTTTGCAAATGGTTAATGTTGAAATCCACTTAAACTGGAATTTGGTACTGTAATTTGACGCCAATGCCATTAGCTAAAGTAAAATGAAATGCAAAACGCACGAAAGGCAGACAAATGAGGACGGCATGATTTCCCTTTAAAACACATTACCAGGATTTATTCACACGAAAATCTGGCAAAAAAAAAATTTCCGACATAAAAACAAAAATCTGTTGTGAAATTTTCACACAAAAAAATGCTAAACACATGACTTATTTACTTAACAAAATATGCATCTCTGATCGCATTTAATGAACATGTTTATTAAGGCTATACTACCCTGTCATGATAAGTTGTTATTGGTTTTTGATAATTTAAAACAACAATTAGCTCAGCGAAGCTTTTTCGTCGTATTAGAGTGTAAAATGGCTTTTTGCAAGTCGTACAGACTTGTCAAAATAATCTATTACTTAATTGCTTTTTTAGGCCAAGCAATCATATTAAATCAGCACAGGCGTATTTGTTTACACATCGTGCGACTAAGAAGAGGCGTGAACTTTTGTCATGATATTAATTTTAAAACGTAAATTGGTAATATAATTGCGGCCTTTGCCATAGCAAACTATTTATTTTATTATTTATTTATTATAAATATAAATTTAGCTCTTAGCTGTCTATAATTTAATAGCGCATATTTCTTTCTTACGTCTAAGAAAATGTGTCAATATAATTGTCCCCTCATATCCGTGTACTACGTTTAATGACATTCATTATTATTTTAATATTTTTTATTACTAAATATACACCTACAAACACTCAAAATTACCTTCCTTAATATCTATTAAAAGCAATATAATACTGAGTATAACGACCTGTCAAAAACTCAAATAAATTCAAAATGTAAAACATGTAGTGTAAAAACAATTTGTTATGAAATGTTAAATAATATGTCAAAAAATTTTGACAGTCGTACGGCTGTCCCTATGTTTTGAAAAGTTTCTTAACAAGAGGATTTTTCAAGAAAAAAATCAGGGATGGGATATTTAAATTTTATTCGCAAATATTCACTATTATTTTTTTTTATAAAAAAAAAATTCAAAATGATAAAATGCTTTCTTTTATATTTGAAATAAGTACCACATATTTGCTGTTAAACCAAATTTTAAAGCTATACAGATTAGGAAAGGATTTAGATGGATACCTTCTCTTCATGATGGTTCTTAAACACTCGGTTGAGCAGCAACAGCTCAATCCGAACTCTCCCAAAATTTTAGGATCTCCCTTTCTGCAATTTTATATTGTTAACCACAACCCCCACTTGATCCTTGAAAGTAACTTTTCAATGGAAAAGCTAAACTCCCGCTTAAACAATCTTCCTGATGGATAGAAAGCAATTCCCGCAAGAAGCAGGAAACTAATAGACAGTACGATACAACTCCCGCAACTGACTCCCGTGGTACCAAATAGGATCTCTGGTCAGCCTTGATCTCAAAAGTTCTTTTGAGATCTGTCAATTTTGGATCTTTGCCGAATCCCAGGTATTAGCTGCACCTGATTTCCTCGGAGAATGTTACACCAAAAGGTGAAATATCCTATAGATGATCTTTACACACCTCCGAGGTGTACTATATACAGACGAAGCTCTTTCACCCTTGATGAAAAAACTAAAACACCTTTTGATTAATTTGCCGCGAGCATCAGAGTAAAAAATCTATTGGCCGTTTTCTCATTACGCAATTATCTTTTTTCCCAACGAAAAACTGCACATTAAAGAAATTTGGTTTTCTCAATGTCTCATTTCCTTCTATTCTGTCGCAAAGCTAACCAGCACTTATCTGCCAATTATTTATTTTCCTTTCACTTGCCGTACAGATAAATCCAATCAGCTGACTCCAAACTTTTACATGAATTTTGAGAGGTGTTGCCAACTCAAAACAATGTTTTTTGTCGGAATATTGACAAACCCAAAATCGTTACCGGACAGTTTATCGGTCTCAATTATTTATGTTGACATTAAGTAACAGACAGTTTGTCGACACATTAAGGAAATGGCCATTAGTTTTATTTATTTCTTTTATACATATTTGTTCAGATCAGGTCAAATTTTAAACGGTTCGTAACATGAAAATATATTTTTTTTAAGCTGAACAGCTGTTTCACAAAGATTTGACATTTTATTTGAAGTGTGAGAAAAAAAAATTGGTTTTTAATTCAGATCCAAAATCTTTTAATTTTGTGAGAGCAAAAATTTTAAGGCGTCTAGTCTGTTTGTATAAATCAAGTGCGTTTTGTACTTAAAATTTGTGATTGTTCTAAAATAGCCAAAACATTATTTCTATTACTTTTAATGTCAATTTATATAAACAACTTCCGGGTGGGGTTATACACCCTGCAAATAATAGGACCAGTCCAAACACGCGTGTAAAGAGTAGCCCACAAGGGACTACGACTAGTCCAAAAGAAAAAACATGCTCTATTAAACATTACGATGTCCTAGGGCAGGACCATATAACCCATCTTTGGACTACAAAGGAGAAGTTTTAAAACTACTCCATTGTGTACACAAGAGGATTAGTTTTAACTTCGTTTAAAAACGAAAACATGTCGTTAAAAAACGAAGACAAGTCGTCTCTTTACAAACACTTTTCAACAATGGCATGGTCCATGCTTGCATTACATCGGACCAGTCCATGGAGTAGTCTATTTTATCAAAATGGATCAGGTGGTCAAATATTATTTGTAGGGCATGAATACATACATACATACACACAAGTATGTGTTTGTTTTAAACATTTTATTGCGTGGCAAAACTATTATTTTATATTAAATAAAATTTTTAATTACTCACGAAAAATTAAAAAAAGTAAATGTAAATGTAAATAAAAAAGACGCATATTAGTACTTTTTAGCGTGTATATGCCTTTTTATTACATTAAAATTTACAATCAGGATTTCAAGCGGAAATCAGTTGGAAATTTAAAAAAAAAAAAAAAAAAAGGGTTTTGTGGAAATTCTCGAATTTTTTCTGTGTTGCTAGTCGAAGGTAATTAAATTTTTTTTATAAAATAATAAAAATTTATTGAATCGTAAATGGTTGAAATGGAGGAGTAATCTTTTTAATGGTTTGGCTGTAATTAAAATTTTAGCAATAGCAGCAATATTGGTATTCACGTCACAAGTTGCACCCTTGCGAAAAATCAAAACTGCAAAAATATAACAACAACCACACAGACAATTAGTTGTGTGTAAATAATTTTCTTTGTGGTTGTTGTTATGCGTTTGCACTTAGGCTTTTTTGCAAGGGTGCAACTTGTGACGTGAATACCCTGAATATAATTTTGTTGTTCAATTTGAACGATAAATTTTTTAGATTAAGCAAATATTTTTAGTAGTTTTTAACCGGTATTTTTTTATTTTGCTGAAGCCGGCTTGAATAAAATAGAAATTTTTCAAATATCAAATAAACTAGAAATTTTAGCACAATTAACCAGTTATTTTAAATAAGTTTTGCTTTTATTCTTATTTTAATTGAAGTAATTTTTTTTAATGGAATAGAGCGTCAATATTTATACATGTGACAACCTTGTACGCAATATGTTTACAAAGTCAATTATTAAAATGGTAAATAAATAGTGATTAGTAAAATTAAGATTTTAAATACAAACAAATATAAATTTTGATACAGATGTTGATTTTGAACTCGTTATTCAAGATAATACTTTTATAAAAGTGTCTCTTTAAAACAACATTATTGTTTTTTCTACATTTCCGGCTCTGACTTTTTAGCCTACCGTGAATTATACAATTATACATATGGTGAATTATTACTCTTTCTTTTCTACCGGCTTGATATTCGCTGCGTGTTCTTTAATTTGGTTTTGAGTTTAGTTGGTTCTTAGCTCCTCTAATCCCCTGGTCATCCTCCGGCTCCCCATCAACGCTCAGCAGTTTTTATTCATTACCTAACTAAGTTACATTGTACATTTAAAGTACATAATTATAACAAAAAAAAAGTAAGTATTGTGAATTGGAACTAGAGTGGCCGTATTTTATTTAAAACCCTAAGTACTCTAGGCATCCCCTCCTTCCCTCGTCTCAGGAAACCCCATGTATCCAACTCCATCTTCTCTAGGTTAAATGGTCCTTAAGGTACCATTACCCTTTCTTAGTTCGTATTTAATTTTAACTAAAGTAATTAGCATTTCTTCCTTTTTTCCCCTTTAATTGTGGATAATAATAACATCATAATTAATAAACTATGTTTCCACTATGAGCAAAACCACTTATATGCCTCTTCAGCGATTAGCCACACTTTCACCTCAGTGGATTCGTTGACAAGCAGAATTGCAGCATTTGGGCAAATGAGAATCCACGAGTGATGGTTTAAATGCCGATGAATCCACAAAGAGTGACTGTTTGGTGCGGTTTTTGGGCTGGCGGCGTCATCGGGCCGTAGTTCTTCGAAAACAAGGTCGGAAAAGTAGTTACCGTGAATGGTGTTCGCTATGGCGAGATGCTAACGGACTTCTTGTGGCCAGAAATTGAGGATATGGACCAAGACGATATGTGGTTCCAGCAGTATGGTGACACTTGCCACACAGCCAACGAAACAAATGCGCGAGAAATACAATGGCCATGTTATCCCAGGTCGTGGCTTTGTTAATTGGCCGTCACGATCATGTGATTTGACACCGTTTGACTACTTTCTTTTGGAATATTTAAAAGAAAAGTTGTACCCAAATAAGCTAAGACCAATTCAAGTGGTTAAGGATGAGATAGTTCGGCACATTAACGACATTGAACCTCACTTATGTCTCAGTCAATCAAAAAAAAAAATGGACTATCGGATAGAGGTATGCCGCCACCGTTTGGTCGATATTTTATTTCACATATTATTGTCATAGCTCCTTCTACAATAATAAAAAATATGAGTATAATTCTCAGAAAACTTTTTGTTTAACTTACAATTAACAACGTAAGTTTTGGTTGGACCACCCATTATGAAGAAGCGTTTCTAAAATTCATTTTCATAGAACTGATTGATAAGGTTTATTTTGTTCTGCCGAACTTGCAAATAATTATAACTTAACAGAACGCAATTAACCACTACCTGAACTCGAAACAACATCGGAAACTATACGAATAATATTTTTGCGGTCAAGTCTCCTGGGCCGGATGGTATACCTGTACTGGTTTTAAAGCGGTGCACTTCAACGCTAACTCATTCCTTAGCAAATGTTTTCAGCGCTTTTTACCCTGCCGGGGAATTTCCCGTACTGGAAAGTTGCTAATGTAACACCAATTCCTTGTTTACTAAAAGGAAATAATTTTTAAAGTTTATCCACTCAAATATATTTTGTTGGCTCTTGAGAGCCAAAGAATTTTCTTTAAAAAAAACAAATGTATAAAGACAATAAATGGCTTAAAGCTCATAAACCTTTATCGTTTTTAAAGTAAAATTTATATTCTCTTTGAATGCATTTGTTATTGCAATCTGCATTGTAGTCCATACTTAAGACCAACAAAAAATATTTATTAATCGTTGAATTATAAACCATCAACGTTTTACTTTTTCTAAAAAGTTAAAATTTTAATTGGAAACAAGATATTTTTAACTAAACAAGACCACAAAAAATTTAAAAAAAATTTAAGAGAAAAGCCAAATCCAAAATATGTTTGTGATATTCAGTGTGGCCAAATTCCGCAATAAAATTTCCTTTAAGAAAAGTAAACTTTTTCTTATATGCGCAGTCGTTTTAGAAACATATTTTTTTTTTTTTTTTTTTTTTTAAACAAAAATAATTTTTTATCAACATTCCGACATTTTTGTTTTTTAAAAATTTATATAAAAAAAAATGCCGCTAGGCTTCTAATTTATTGCAGACATATAAAAAACGAAGCTGCAAACAAAACAAGTCATAACTGATTGAAATCTGTGAGCAACTTTTGATTTTATTCACAATAGTTTTAATTTATTTAAGAATTTCATAACACGCAATATTTGTATGGGAGCCCCCCTAAGAAGTGGAGATAAGGGGCAAGTATGTCTCGAGAAAATTTTAGGGACCAAAAACTAGTTGCGGTCGGTCATACATTTTATTCCCCTAGGGGCGACTCCTGGGCATTTATGGGACTTTTTCTTCAATATATTTATAGTCTGCATTAAACCTTGAACATTGAATATGGGAACCCCCTAAAGGGATGGAGATAGCGCGTAGGTATGTTAGAAATAAATGATTTAGATGAAAAATAATGTGGAGTTGGTCATTCATTTGACCCATCTAGGGGCATCCTATGCACTGCAGGCGCCAAATTTAAGAATTTTAACCATACAAATATGGCGGTTTAATAAAATTATTGCGGAATTTCGGTTGTTTTTTTTTAGTAATTTTTATAAACTAACACGTTTTTGAGTTACGCGAATATATGTTGTGCAACTTCCCCCATTTTCAAAATAACGGTGTCTCGAAAGCATGGATTCAGTGTACCCGAATTATATTAAAACGTCATTTGCCCAGCTTGTCTATTTTTCCAACCAGCACAGTGTTATTATTAGTTTTTATTCAGCCAAATTTCCTTCAAGTTTTTAAAATTTTTAGACCAAAAATGCTGTAGTAGTTTTTCAGCAAAAAAGGCGTTTGAATATGATGACCAAAAAAAGACGCAAAAGAGGACGAACAGAACTCCGTTGGAAAGACCACGTATGTACAGGAAAACTTCAACGTTAGACAGTTTAGAAGAAGCGCAAGTGACTAGTGATCCAAATGGGTCCCTATAAAAGGCCAACTAAGTAAATAATAACTGTTTAGAGAATATTAAAAAAAAAACGAAAAATAACCTGAATCTTAACTTTAATTGCCATTTTATTTCAAAACAAACTTAATGATCTCTATAAAACTTTATTAAAGAATTAAATGACCTACCTCACATTAAACAAACGAATAAGTTTTAATAGTTTTTTTAATTTATACTTCCCATAATAAAATAGTCTCAAACTATTGTGCCAAGAAATCAACGAACTTGAAGTCCATGGAAACTTCTCAGCAGTCAATATACTCTTAAAGTCGGAGCGAGGTGAAAACGCACAAAAACTAATCTTAATCATTGCCAAAATATTGTTTAACATAGAAATAATAAAATTAACAATTTACTTTAAAAATCTTTTTGTTCAACTCTTTTTAATAGCCCTCCTCTGCCTAAGTGAACGACGAATATGACGCTTTACAATTGTGGGCAATTGTTGGAAAAATAAATCTGTTGCCTTTGTTGCAGATTCGACAATTATTTTTCTTGCTTGTTCACCATGCATTTAATTCAAGTCGACTCTATTTAATTTTTTTTTAACCATGTAACTAATTGAGCTAAATGACCATATGAGACTTTAGTTACTGACATCATCATCACCGATTTCTTTAATTTGGTTAGACGAGAAATAGCCTGTTTAAAGTGTTTGATTTAACACAAACACATTCATTTTGGGAAATACGTATGTATAGAATAAATATGTGAATAAGATGAAGACAGTGCTGAAAATTTGTAAAAGGTTTAATGAAATTTTTTACCAGAATCTTATGTATCGATCTTTGAAAAAATTTCCATTGAAATATATGTATTCTCTTGATCTTTCTAAAATCCATTTAATGCTAGGAATACAACTAAGAAGAACGACGAATTTTTGTAAAACACAAATTAAAGAGGAAAAATATTTTCTTGAGAACCTTCCCAATTTAATGGAACCTTTTTGGCGACATTCCCCTAGGAATGTTTTTTTATGTTTCTTTATTAAAACAGAATTTTCTAAAAGCGGGTGCACACTCTTTAAGTTTAAGTCGTTCTGTCGGCATTCACTTTGCCTTTTCTATCCCATTTTCTTCTAAAAACTCAAGACTTGATGGCTGACACTTGAAGAGTGTGAACCAGCACTAAAAGCACCTGTTGGTTTTAAAGGAATAAAAGAAAAATTATTTTCTTTCTCTTCAGTTTTTTTACGGTTTGCTGAAACTTGATCTTTTGATGATCGTAAATCAGAGCTACTTGCCATACAGCCCATATATATGCTCCTGTGGTTCGTTAGAGAAGCATGGTTAGGGCCTTAACAAATTTTCGCTGTTCTAATTTTTCACTACACCTTAATCTCCTTTCTGAATTCCTGCTACATCAGTGCTTAGGGTGCGACCAATCCAGTTCCATTTACGGCTTTTCAGGTGAATTTGTGTTTGTTGTTGAGTGATCATAGCTAAGCGTGCTGCATTCCAGGTCTCATAACCGTAAATCATGATTGACTTAACGTTGTTGGGGGTGAATATTTTAATCTTAACATGACATGATAAAATTGTGCATCCCCAGACGTTAAAAAAGGCAACCATAGGTTTGCTTTGCTGCTTTTATTTGGGTAGTTTCTGTTAATCAGTGTGCCATTAGCGTATTCGAAACCTTTCAGGCTCTCCTGGATACTCCACGTAATACCTCACCCTGATGCAATGGCATGCCTTATAGGTATATTAAATACGATTAAAACAACACTGAAGACATCATACAACGTTACCTTACACAAATATTCACCGGTTATTCCAGCTTTAATGATTTCCGTGCAAAATACGACAGCGGCCGTCTTCATATAAAGCTTTATTAACGCATATTAGTTCGGCAAACATTTGCATGCAAGGGCGGACCAAATAACATCGTTTGGAAGTGTGTTAAAAGCGTTTTCGAAGTCGAAGAAGATGTCAAACAAAGGCAATCGCCACAGAACAGATTGCTCTACAATTATTCTGGGTATATTTCCCTGGTCCACACAGGATTTATTCTGGTCCTAATTCGGGATTTAATTTGTTCGATAGCCTTTTTGTTATGGTCTTAGAGGAATAAAGCCTCACCAATTGCTGCCTTCGGTTAAATCATCCTTCTTATAATAATTCCTGCTTCATGTTTATCAGGCAGATGGGACACTGCCGCCTAAACAGCAACTACAATCCTGGCTTTATTGCGAGAACAGTTCAATAAAGAAATAATTTTGAGAAATCGACCTGTGCAAGAATCGTCAAGATCATGTTTTATTACACTTTTTCCTTTAGTGTTGCTTATATATTAAGATCGGTATGCTTTTAGGCAGATTTTCATGTTAAATCTTTATCTGCTTTTGCGAAAACATCACCAAAATTTTGAAAAAAGGTAAATGGTTAACAAAGGATAACAGCCATAAAGAGTCTTCAATTGTCTTTAATCAGTACCTTTCTCGGCAATAAAAATTTGAATATAATAAATATATAATAAGAGTTTTGGACTGTTGAAAAGACTCTATCAAATTGTGTTCATAAAGACGGTCTGGCTGTGTTTTGAAAAAACCAAAAAGGAAGACTTGTGTAGGAAGTGCCCAGATCAATATAAACCTTTTCCCTAAGTGCTTAAAAAAAGGTCAAAATCAACTTGTTAAAACTTAAATTACTTTCACAATGTTTGGAAAAGAAAAAAAAACTCTCTAAAGGTTAAGTCGGCTCCGAGAGAATTTAAAAACATCTTAAATTGACCCTGTTCTCATGGAGTTGCTTTTGGGTATTAAATTTTTAGAAAATGCACATACATACATAATTAAATTTTTTAAAAACCCCGTATTTGTAAAAAAAAAATATAATTTTGTTAAATTAATTATGAAAGAGTATGGGAACGGAGTAAATTGCCCTTTTTCGATAACATTTCGAAAGTTGTTCAGCAAATAGAGTTTTAAATTGAGTCTTAAAACATTGCATTAAAGAACAGGATGAACCTAAAACAAGAATTTAAAAAAATTTAATTCTTACTATACTGACGGATCTTGGTTGAAATTGGCGCAGATTGTTATTGCCTGGGCTCACCCAGCTCCACGATTTATGAGGGAACTAGGGTCTATTCTGAGCGTTTGCTGGGGGGAGAGCTGGTCAGGTAAGGGCAGATTTTATAGGGGATTTGCCATTTAAACTAATGTTTTGAAGATAAGGGGCACGGGTTCGGGCTCTACATTGGGGATCTGGTCGTCAGAAGGTCATAAAGGCTTCCTGACGACTGCAGTGTATTTCAGGCGGAGGTTCTAGGGAGGACCGTGGGCAAGCTTGCTAGGGCCTCGGAGGTCACTATATACTATGTGGAGAGCCAGGCGGCTTTAAGTGCCTTGATGGGCTGTTATGTGAACTCCAGGCTAGTGGATGATTGTAGAAGGGCTTTAGAGAAATCTTATAGGGGAGTATATGTTAAGGCTGTACTGGGTACCGGAAATCGATGATCCTGACTATTTGGTAGTGCTCGGGTCAGGAAGTCCGATTCAGATAAGCTGCTGGGCAGGAATTGAATCTGCGTTAGAACCATGAAAGGTATTGTCACGGGCCACTGTATGCTAGGCAGGATGAGTTCTTTCCGAAGTATGTAGTAATATTTTTGGTGTGGCAACACGTTTATTGTTTACATATTGCTTTAGTATATTGCTTATTTACAAAATACTCATACTGTAACATAAACATTGAGCTTTCTTGTTGTTGTTGTATTATTTAACACTAACTGAGCGACCGATTGACTCAACGAACGGTCATTTACCGGTTTTTGTTATTGTTTTTGTATACGAACAAGTTTTATTTGATTTTAGTTATTGTTATTTTATGTTTTCAATGTCATGTACACATACAATTTGATTTTATTGTTTTCTATGCGATTTTGTTGTGTTGGGTATTTTTTTTTCTTTTGTTAAAAATAATTTATAATGCTTAAAATTTTATTTGTTGTATCTTCTTATTTATTTGTGAATGTTGAATTCTGTCTTAAACTAAATTACAATGCATAATTTAACGATCTTATTAATCATTTAAATTAAGAATTTTTATTTATGATTAAATCATATTATTTTTTTATAAATTTTATGGATTTTTTTCAACAGAATTTAAAAAAAAATGTTGCTAGGTATTACCTATTTAACTAAAACAACTATTTGTAAAGAAATTCATAAAATTTAAATAATTTTCGAGTTAAATTAAAAACATTTTAGTTATGTTTTTTACTGGCTTCTATTATGAAACAAAAAAAAATTAACAATTCAAGGTTGTTAACTGGTTTCTTATTTCTAAAATTCTTTTTAAATAAAATTGTATTTTTTTATTATTTTTAATAAAATTGTATTTTTTATTATTTTCTCCATTTTGTTAATTTGTTCTACCTACTTTTTTTGTATTTTACTTTTATTTATTTGATTTCTTTATAATAGAAATACAAAAAATCTTACTTTCATTTAAACACAATAAATATGTTTAAATTTATATTTTTTTATATTTTGTTAACTTCTTAAAAATAATGCCACACTTTCTAAAGAGAAAGTGTGTTATAGTATTATTTTTTTTTTTTTAATTTTTTTTATAATTTTTTTTGGAGTAAAAAGGAAAAAAAATAAATTTGCTTAAATGAATAATATTTTTCACAATTTTATTGTTATTGTTATGTATATTTTGAAGAGCTTTTGTTTTTAAATAGGGTTGAAATTTTTTATTGTTGACAAATAGCAAGGGAAAAAGCACAACTGCGGAATACTCGCCCGCATAAGAGAGTTCACTCGTCAACCCATTATGACAGCTGGGGACTAATACATTAACAAATTACCTATCAAGTTCTAAAAGTTGTGGCTCTCAGGGTTGCCGTTGAAAATTTCGAAAAGTGTCATAAAAAGGGTATTTAAAAAATAAAAGGTCAAAAAAGAGGTATTTTAAAGTTAATTGAATACATTAGACTAAAATAAAAGTAAGTATACATACATACTTAAATTTTAAATCAATGTTAAAACTAAGAAACAATTCACAAATACATTTCAATATAAGTCATATTATCAAAAAAAGAAGTTACTTTTACAAAAACCTTTGATAATGTTTATCACTTTTTAGAAATACTTATTCTATATTTTGTTATTAATTCTTCACTTGGAGTCCATACATCCAGCTGCGATTTGAGCTAATTGAGAAAGGAAAGCATGGACTCACAAGTTTCTATTTAAAGTTTGTTTGTAAATAGTGTCCGCGAACACTATGACACTGAACGTTATGACAGCTACCAATTTTTATATGTTTGTTTACAAAACTCATGAGAACTTTCGTAAGGAATATTTTCAAAAAGGTTCAAAAAGTGTCATAAATTTTGTTAAAATTATACAAAGGGACACAACAAGTGTCATTGGCATGAAAAAGTATCCAAAGTGATACTTTAGAGCCACAACGGCAACGCTGGTGGCTCCTAAGAACTAAGTAGAACTGTTCTGGAAGCTTTAAAATGCAATTAAGAGCAGGGAAATTAAACAGCGGTCGACGATCTAATTCTTGAGTTTTTTTCCCGGACTTTTTCGATTCCCGGGAAAGCGGGAAATTTTTTTAAATTTCTCGGGATCCCGCTCTATATAAATAAAACAAAGAAAATTTTGTTTTTAATAAATGAAAAAAAACTTTTATAAAAATACGCAAGGGAACTTGTTTACAAAGAAAGTAAAAGAAATGGTTCAATACTAAAAAATTAATTGAAGATTGAAATAGGAACTTAAATTATTATTACCTCACGCTTTTATTACCTATTATTATGCTTTTATTCCGTATTATTAAGCTCTAGATACAAGATAAAAAGATAACATAAACATAACAATTTAATTCATAAAACAATAATAAAAACAAAATAAAAATTGAGGTACTCAAGATATGAGATCAAAAAGTTAATAAATAAAATAGATAAAATATTTAACGGCTTAGGAAATAACTTTCTGACACACTCAAAGCGCTTAGTAAGTCGTCAAAAAGTATATTTCTGATTTTATTTACGAATTATCATGTTACCGAAAAATTTCGTTAATTTTTTACCAAGGTTGGACAAATAGTCAAATGCATGTCAAGGTTTTTAAAGTTGTATCTTACACGAGTCTCCAAAATGCTATTTTATTTCGGTTTTCCCGCACTTCACTGTTATATAAACCAACACAAATTTTTTCAATTTCACCTAATAAACATATCGCTCCTTCGTTACATCATAGTCATATCTCAAAAAATCGAAAATTTTAAGTAACTTCAGCAAAGTTTTCCTTAACACCTTCTCGTATTATATCTAGCCAGAGGGCCTGGATGCGTTGGAAGGGAAATCAAGTGATACATTTCATTTAAAATTGCAATACTATCGAATGGGCTTCTAATTTCCGCTGCAACGCGGTATAACCCATATGCCAAGCAAGTATCTTGTAACAGTTTTGGATAAAATATTTTTTTACCCATTGGAAGCATTAACCTTGTTAGGTGCTGGCTGCATCGTTTTAAATTAGAAGTATATTTTGACGAAATCTTGAAAATCTTGTATTTAAAGTAAAGCTCCAAAATAATTTATAATTACAATTACAGAGCAAATATTCCGTTGACTCTTCCTCCTCCTCGTCTCCGCAACTTCTACACAAGTCATTATAAGGGAGCCCCAGCCTCTGGGCGTGCCTCCCAATGGGCCAGTGGCCAGTTTTTAGCATAAATATACATATTTTGCACCCATTTAAAAACTGTCAAAACAAAAAAGAATTATTTTGGCTGTTTATTTTCAACACTTTTTGGTTAGCAGCGATAAGGAAATAAAAAAAAAAACTACAACTTGATAAAATAAGAAAAAATCTTTCAAAAACCGAGTAATTTAAATGTTTATTTATAACAGCTTGTTATCTCAAAATTACTGTCACTACTTATGTATGTAAGTATGTATGTACATATGTTTGTATGTGTATATATATTTATGTTATTGTGAATTATTTCACGAATTGTATTAAAGTGTTAATAATATAGAAAAGTTGTTATTAAACATTTGTGTGTGACTCTCGCGACCAGAGCAAATAATAATAAATAAATATGGTAAATGTTCTATTTTATCTACAATATAAAAAACGTGCTCAAAAACAATTATAAAAGAAGTTAATATCTATAACAATTAAAAACCAGACTATATTTACACGAAATGACAAACTTAGTATACCGTCATTCGCCACGAGTGGTGGTGAAGGGTGTAAAAATGGGTTTTTACTAGGAGAAAATATATTTTGCTTTATAAATTTAATTTTTTTGCATTAAACATTGTTTTGACAATTTGAAAATAAAGCAAGTTACCCTCTAATTAGATTAGAATAATTTTTTTGCTATATTACTTTCATTAATTTAAAATGTAATGAACAGAAATTTTAATATTAAACTTATTTAAACAAGCAATAACCATTTTTATCGCAATATACATAAAGTACATACAAACATACATATGTATATAAATAATTACTTGCATAACTTTGGAAATTTCCATTTCTATTTAGATAAAAAAAAAATTTTAATAAAAAATATACAACCAGTTGCAAAATGCAAACGCAAAAACTTGAAGTTAAAAGCAACAGATGTCTTTTTTTATGTAATTAATATTCTAAAGAATTTTAAAACTTTGTATGAAATGTGATAAGAAGTTATGGCAAAATAAAGTAAATAATATCTGTGGTGCCAGATTTGCATATTTTATTATCTAGGCAAGACTTTATGCAGATACCATTTGTTAGTCCTTAGCACCCTTTTACATATTGGAAATTGAAAGGCAGACAGACGGAGCTTGTAGGCGAGAGCGAATAAAAGTAAAAAGCGCCTTTAGTCGAATTGACTAACGTTAGGGTTGCAAGGTTAAGCACCGAGTAAACACTATGTATCTACTTACGCCACCAACACAACGGAAACAATTTTTTTTAACATGGTTGCCTGAACACAAAAAAAATACTTAAAACTACCGTTTTACAAAAAGTACCCATTATCTTAAAGTTTATCTGAAACAAGAGCACACTTCCGGCAGTAACCGATGTTTAACAGGCAAAACTAAACGCCTACAGCGACTCTTTTGAGATCTAACTTGTTCCGATTTTGGTTGGAACCTTGACCACCATGTTATGTGCTAAGGAACCTCACCAATAACAAGTCCCGGGGCTATTTACTTCCTATAATCTAGTCATCAGTAATATTTATATCTGTCAATTCAAGCCTAAGGTATTGACTGTACCTTTACATATATCTCTTAATAAATGAATGAAAAGAGGTATATCCCTCCAGAAGTTAACGCAAAGAGGTAGGGGTACTTCAAGTCCCTGATGCACAATCATACAAAAGAAATGGAGCATAAAGCACCTTCCTTCCATGTCACTGTCCTACTTTGAAAAAATAAAAAGTAACTAGCCATAATGGGATCTGTTACCTTCATGAAATTGTTTGATATTTCAGGCATTTTAAACTTTACATGGAGTCCGAGTTTATTTTAAGGTGAGAACATTATCATGAAAAATGAAATGACAACTGAATTGACAGCAGATTGCTAAGCATAAAAAATTAATAAAAATGCAATAGCAAGAGATGTTAACATTAAGAAAATAGTAAAAGGGCGGCACAATAAGTTAATTTTTTTTTTGCGCAAAGTGTCGATTATAGCAGTATGAAAAGTTTTAGGTAACATTTAAAAAACTATGGCAATATTTTTTTAGTTTAGACCTTCGTATTAGAAGCCGAAGACTTCCGGAGTAAAATGGTCTCCACAAAACCAGTTTCAAATTGTAGCATAATATGATTAAATTATTAGCATCATTTCGGTTTTCTTTTATGTGAAAAGCAAGCACGAGTTTACTGCACTCGGGTTCCAATGCGTTTCAAACCGGTCGGACCAAGTGAGGTCCCCAAAGGGGTCTATGGCATAAAGTCAAACGAAACTCAAAAGGAACTAGAAGTTGCAGTGGCCTTTTACCGACTGTTTTAGGCCAAACTCGGGTCAGTTCGATTTACAATGCAAAGCCAATGCGAACTTGAAACGCAAAATGCACAAAAAGCAGACAAAACAAGGCCGGCCTGATTGCCTTTAAAAATAATGACAATGACGCTAGAGCTGCTACTACGCCAAGGGCAGTTTAATAAATGCAAATATTTGTTGTGTCATCTGTCAATACACGCAGAAAAAAAAACAGGTGTTTTAATATGGTCACCTCCAACAAAGGTATTTTTAAAGAAAACTTTAAGCATATTATGTTTAATTTAACCAAATTTTTGTTACCAACAGCCATATTATGGCTAAATTAGACCCCCCATCAAGAAGCAATAACTATATTATGGTTGCCTAAAAAATGTTATGGTTGAATATGACAATAATTTTTTTGCAAATTAACAATAGCAAAACATGTTATGGTTGAAAACCAAAAATGCTTTTATAATTGTTAAACATATTAAAGCCATTATTAACCATAACATGTTCGAAGGCAACCATAATATGGTTGTGGCTTCTTGTTGGAGGCCTAATTTGACCCTAATATGGTTGTCGATGCAATAATTTAGTTTAATTAAACATAATATGCTTAAAATTTTTTTTAAAAATAGTTTTGTTAGAGGTGACCATATTTAAACATATTTTTTCTCTGTGTGCACTTGTAAACAGTTATAAAAACAACAAAGCCATTGTCAGTACCGCGACAGTTAAGTTCATACCTGATACAAAATCATAGACTTGCACACATTTTAATTTATTTAAAAAAGGAAAATTTAAAGCACGTTCGCAACTTTTGACTTAGCTCAAAAGATTCGTCTAATTTTCATGCATACTTTAACTTTTAAGTTTTGGCTAACAAATTAAGAAAATCACCGGATGTAGCAAAACAGCAAACAACACAAACTTAAAAAACCGCAAAATTGTCCCACCTTATTAGGATTGCCAAAGGAAATTAATACAACATAATAAAAAAAATTTAGTTCCAATGTAAACGTAGTCAGTTGCACATTAAGCACGTTTTTAGAGTTTCAACTTTATTTGATGTCATAATAGAACCGTTTATGGTTGAAACGAAATAATAAACAAATATTTGCGAGTATAAAATATACAAAATGGAAAAAAGCAAAAGGTCTTGAATATTAAAGCTAATGGAATATATTTTGCTAATTTTTTTGTTTTTTATTTTAATTTTTAATTAAATTATTTAATTTAGTTTTAATGTGATTGTATTAAAGGCACGATTACAATTGAAAAATAAAATTATTTATTAATGTAAACAGAAAGTTTTTTTTATACATTAAATATAGATTCAGGGATGATAAAGTTGGTACAATTGTACTTTTTTGGTACAATTCAAAACTAAAAAGTACACTGGTACCCCCGTGACTCATTTGGTACTATTTCCAAATTTTTCAAACCTACATATTTATAATTGATATACATATGTATGTATATTGAAATGAGTTTAGTGTTTATTTCTAATAATCTTGCGAAAAAGCAAAATGTCGAAGCTTTTGTATGAAATCTAAGGGAAACTCCACTTTTTGTTGTTGGATTTAACAAAACAGCTGCAGCGTATAAGCGTGCATTTTCTGATGATACATATTGACAAGTTAAAAAAAAAATAGGAAACCATTTCTCCAAAATTTCGACGGAGTAGAAGAGACGAATTCCTCTCAATTGATTATTTTAGAGCGTACTCATAATATTTTAAAATATTCGTCAACAAGATGGTTGTAACGTCAAGAAGTAATCAACAGGAATTTGGTACAGTTGGAGACCACTCCATTATTATTTTACTGCGAATAATTTTGAAAGAGATTTTACAAGCGCTAAATTAAATTTTATTATATTCGGACTTTCTACTCCTTTCCTATTCTGCAGTACATATTGAAAATTGCAAACACAATAATTTTGGAAACACAATCCGAAGATATTCGTATGCACATAATTTTTTATAACAACTAAACATTTTATTTTCGCTCAAAATTCGAAATTGCATTTTTAAAGAATTATTCCTCAATTTTCCACAAAAAAAAGACGATAAATTCTAAAAAGTGTATGAAAAAGCTCTGTGGCGGCAATCAAAAATAAAAATAAATAATAATGGATTTCTCGACCCTAAAAACCGCATGATACAGGTATGCCTAGATCAAATACAATTGATTTGCCTCTATACTTAAATATTTTGTAAAACTAACTATTTTGAAAAATCCAGGGCTTGAAATTAATTTTTGACCTATAGTTTCTTTGGCATAGTTTTTTGAAATAGAACAAGAATCGCGATGTGCCTTTGACGCGAATTATTATGTAAACAAAATTTATAAAACAATAACTTAGTACTATTGGGACAAAAAAAGCACGATTTTAAAAGTTCGTTGTGGTACGATATTGGTTTGCTCATTTATCATCCCTGTAAAGATTTATTAAGTAAAAAAAAAAAATGAATATGTTTAAGTGTAAGTATTTTATATTTATATAAATGCAAGATTTCGTTTATTCGATAAATAATTGCAAATTGAGTAGCGAACTTTGTTTTTTCTCATTATTTATTTATTTAATCTTCAGGTATTAAATATGAACTAACAACAATTAATCAAATCTTATTGTTATATCGACCCCTTTGCGCAAAATTATCGTATGTTACAAATACCAAATTTTACAGGTTAGTAATTTTTCTACTTTTCTCTGCTTACACTTGCAATATCAAAATGAAAATATACATGTGCTTAGATAAGGTAAGATAAGACGAAGTGGAATTCGCCTAAAATATTTTGCCAGGTGACGTCTCTTTGAATGTAGAACAAGATTGCATCAAAAACTAAATTTCAAAAAAATTGGCATATACGATAATTTTGCGCAATGGGGTCGATATATTTACCCTTATCGTGGTTGGCGTATTTAAAATACGCCTGCGACTGTTTCATAATAGATTAAAGAGAAGGTGAACTTATTTTCTTTAATCTATTACCAAACAGTCGTAGGCGTATTTTAAATACGCCAACCACGATAAGGGTGATAATTTTATGTCCTGCCAGTGCCGCACGAAACGGTTGGCCCTTCACGGTTTCTGATCAGATATGAAGGTATTTAGCGTTCTTCTAATCGCGAGAGTCCTGCGGTATCTCTTCCATAGAAAAATTGCCACCAATAGTAAATTATCAGTTCAGACCATACAATTTCATTGGCAGACAACAAAAATTGCCCGTTCACACGGTTGTCAGATAATTGCATTGCCAAATCTGTTTTTAGACATTGTCAAGAAGTTACCATTGCGTGTATTTTAGAAATTGAAAAAGTGAAAAAATTGTTTTTGAAAGGAAAGAGCAATAGCAAGGATTTTTTTTTTATGTTGCTTAAAATAGGTTTTATTGATTTTCATTAAAATTCATTTTTATATTGCAAAATTATATATAAAGAGATGAGCCAGAAAATATAAAATTAGTACCGCCATAGTCCCAAAACAACGTTTTTTCACTGAAGTTTGTAAAAAATCCTAAAGCCCACTTTCCGTTCCTGATACGCATGTATTTGCAGTGTTGCCAATAGAAAAAGGTCTCTGACAATGATGCCATTGTCAGATGCATAAAGTTCGCACGTCTGACAATAAGTCAATTGGAACGAGGAGTGTTCACACGATTGTCAGATGTCTAACAATATTGTTTTCTTACATGGACCGGACAATGCTTTTTCTAACAATGTTGTCAAACAAAACTTGCCAGTTCACACGGTTGGAAGACATTTTTATCAAATTTTACTGGCAATACTGTTAACGAAGCTTGACGACAGAATGTCTGTCAATAAGCCAATTAATTTAAATTGCTTTTAGTTTCATCAGAGTTAATTTTGCTTCTATATGTAATTTCCACGTTAAACGCCGATCTACACAGAAAAAAAAATGTTCATATCTGAACACGAAAATCGCATATTTGATTTAGATGACTTTTTAGATGACAATTTTTTCGGTTTTGATAAAAAAGTTTGTAGGTATAGTTATTGAATTTTTAGTCAACAACTAAGTTTATTGAGTCAATAAAAAAAGTTGTTGTCCAAAATAATTTTTTTCAACAAAATGACTTCGTGATTTGTTAAAATAAATTGTTGGAAATGTTGAATAAATCAAACAAAATCTTTATCGAATGTTTATTTATTTATACATTATGATGTGCTAAATTCCTAATTTTTATTCTTTGATAAATAGAGTAACATTTATTGTGGGAAAGGAGGTTGTTCCTATTCGTATTTCGCTGGTTACTTAGGCCAGATCATCAGGAAATCTTTTTCAAAGACTTTGAAAAAACTAATGATACATATTATTCAACCAAAACTGTAAAGTGAATGAGAATTAGTAGCTAAAAAATAGACAAAAGTTTTAAAAATACTGTCTTTACTTTGATTCAAATATTTTTTAATTAAATATGAAGAAATATTTAATTATTTCATTATTAAGTATGTTTTATTGAGTCCTATTTTGCAAAGTGTAATTTTGATACATTTTTTTATTGAATCAAATAAATAGTTTGTTGACCTAAAATTTTATTTTTAACAAACAGTGTTGTTAAAAATTTTCTTGAGATATTTTTTTCTGTGAAGATGTATACCGAGATATTTGGTATGATTATTGATTTTATATTCCCAACGCAATTGACCTTTATCCTCCCACTGTTTTAACCACATTTTCAGATAAAATATATATTTGATACTGTAAGTAACGATATGCTTTATGACGGCTTTCGTGCACGCTTAGAAAAGCTGAATCATCAATAAAGTTCGATGTTTAGATTAAGTTGTTTGTTGGCATGTCCGAATTATATATTTAGTATAATAGAGGGTCAATGGTGTGGCCTTGTGGGACTCCAGCCTAAATTAGCTAAGGAGGGCTGAAAAAATCGTCTTCTTTAATAATAAATTTACGACTGACTAAGTAGCTTTCTAAGACCCCATTCAGACTCGGCAAGTTAGTTGCGCAAGTTACTTGGTGATAACAACAAAGTCTGTACAAATTTTTTTTCCTTACCCCAACCTTACCGCTGACGTCTACAAACCAAGAGTTGCGCAAGAGACTTGCGCAAGTAACTTGCCGAGTGTGAAAGGGGTCTAATAGCTGTATGTATTACGATCACGTCCCAGCTGAGGGCATCCTATTAATCTTTATATATTAAACAAAATGTGTGTATGTATGTAACGTTGGTCTCCGAAATTTATAAATAAAATAAAGAAATAATGCATTTTATAGTGCTATTGGTTTCAGCAATATCTAAAGTTATTTGATTTCTGCAATTTATTATAACATGACAAATGGAGTTTTTTTTTATTTAATTAATTAACAGTTTCTATTTAATATTTTTAATAATCAAAATTTACAACTACAACTAATTATTTTCATATGAATGTAATGAAAAAAAATTATAGCCCTGTTGATTACTACACTTTGTCTGTATACAATGTATGTACATACAACTTGTTTGAAATTTTTCACATTATGTAAACTTTCTATTTTGAATAGGAAAAGAAAAAAATATTAATTTGCTTATTAATAACATCAACTAAATACGAAATTCATGTTGAATTACTACATACATACAGTATCGGTCGAAACAAAAGCACTCTCTAAGTAGGTGTTCTTTGGGGACTTCTAGGCGGAAATTTTTCTGGGGGCAACTGATGTTTATGATCTTTTACCGGGCAGGGTAGTGGGCTTTATACGCAGCCTGAACCTGACATGGTGAGACACATGGGCTGCACTAAAGATCCTCTGGGTCGTGGTGCTTATGACCTATCACGTACATACATACATGTGTTCTTTAATCGGTAATTTCTCTATATAAAATGTATTAAGATTTTTAGGAGAATGAAATCGATAAACTTTACGACGAGATGATTCAATATCATAAGAACAATTCAAAGTGATCCCACAACACCATCTAGTCACATCAAGACCCATTTAGAACTTGAAATCAGCCAAAGAACTATACCAAGAAGAGGAGTTGTTACCGGGTTATTCAGCAGGCATAAAGCTCACAAAACCCTTTATGTCTCCAAAGAATCGGAAGGACCGGCTGGAGTATGACCAAGCACCACTTAATTGCACTGTTTTGTTTCGTGATGAAATGAAATATATGTAATTTCAAAGACTCCGATGGTATCAGACGGGTCAGAAATTCAATTCGAAGTATTATAAAGCAACTACAAAATTAGAAGGTGGTAACATGAAGGTCAAGGGTTGTTTCTCTGTTCAAGGAGTCGGTCCAATTCATCACATAGAAGGTATTCGCGGACATTCTAATCAACATGATGTTACCTTATGCATAGGATAAGATGCCGTTGGTATGGAGGTTTAAGCAGGAAAATTATAACGATCCTAAGCATACCTTAAAGCACGGTTAATCGTGGATTAAGAGATATAACATCAAAGTTTTAGATTGCCCGCCCAATCACCAGATCTTAGCTGCATTCAGAACTTAGGGAGATTTGTTAATCAGCCCAATTATGAATAAAAATTCCCCGGCAGTTATCTCCCTTCTCCCATTTTGCTATGTAAATTCAATTGTAAAAATAGGAAAAGGGAAAATCTCCCGGGGAATTTTTATTCATAATTGGGCTGAATATGAAAATCAATAGGAAAAATTATAAAACAAAAGCTGATTTATTCGAGGCAGTTAAAACGGCTTGGAATAGAATACCTTAGAAATCTAATATTCTCTATGCCTAAGAGATGTGCAGTATCAGTAAAAAAGCCTTGCGTTTTCTACAAAATACTGAATACAGAAACAAGGTGGTGCATTATGGTATTACAAATCATTCCTAGGAAGTTCATATGTTCTAGAAAGTTGTTTATTGAGATCTTTAGTATATTTTTGTAGTTGATTGTTTCCTTGAATTTTGAACGGTTTGCTACCTATGGACATGAACAGGGGGAAAAAGGTGAAAAAAATCGAATTTTCGGGAAATTTTTCACAATTGGTCCTTTATGGTTTTTTTTTTTTATCCGTATATGGTTATTTTTCCATGACTTAAAAAATTACACACAGTGCTATTGCCATCAGAATTGAAAAAAATCGGGAATATGGTTGCCTGATTTTTGTTCATAAGAAAACCATAACTTCATCTTCTTTGAATAATTCTTTAATTTGTTTCAAAAAAGCAGATTGTTTTTTTGCTATAAAATCATGTGTTAAAAGACTAGCAAAATGATTGCAAAATATATCAACGAATTCCGAAGAGTTTTTCACAAGGGTCTTGAGGCTGCAACGATGGTTAAATATCAAATATTTGGAAAAATAAATGAATTAGTATTTCAAATATATCCTGCGAAGCCAAGAAAATTTTTTCACAGTGGTTTATATCGAAAATTTTTTTTTAACAAATTTCAAAAAATAGTAGTTACATATGTGAAACCCACAACCAGATGGGTCTTAAAATATGTGGAAAATACCAAAGTTTTATATAAAAAAAATTCAAGAAAATCAAAGAGAACAAACAGTGAAAAAATTTATTTAAAATATTAAATCCCGAAAATCGCATCCAAGCCCACTGTGCAAAATGTTTTTATATTTTTTATTGGATAGTAGATAAAAATTATTCTATTTGGACCAATATTGAAAAAGTTATTAGTATTTATTTGAATATAGTTTTCTTATAACTCGATTTTTTTTTAATATTCGATATCTCTGTAACCATTGAGAAGGAACATCAACACAGAAAACAATAAAGAAAATCAAAAATATTTTTCTCCAAACTGTCCGATCTCACTTGCATTGCCCCATAAAAATACTGATGTATACCCTGCAAATATTATTGGACCACCTGATCCAATTTCATGAAATGGACTATACCATGGACTGGTCCGATGTAATGCAAGCATGGACCATGTCATTGTTAAAAAGTGTTTGTACCCTACAAATAATATTGGACCACCTGATCCATTTTGATAAAATGGACTACTCCATGGACTGGTCCGATGTAATGCAAGCATGGACTATGTCATTGTTAAAAAGTGTTTGTAGTAAGACGACATGTCTTCGATTTTTAACGACATGTTTTCGTTTTTAAACGAAGTTAAAACTAACCCTCTTGTGTATACAATGGAGTAGTTTTAAAACTACTCCGCTGTAGTCTAAAGATGCGTTATATGGTCCTGCTCTAGGACATCGTAATGTTAAATAGACCATGTTTTTTCCATACCTTTGGGTTACATTTGGACTATTCCTAGTCCCTTGTGGGCTACTCTTTACACGCGTGCTTGGACTGGTCCTATTATTTGCAGGGTATGTATATACATCTATCTATCTATCTTCTATATATATAAAACATTTCTAATGGTGTTTTCTTTTCTACAAAAAAATGTGCCTTTTTTTTAAAAAAAATCAATTTGGTGTCTTTTTCTTAAAAATTTTGCTCCCGAAAAGGGTGGCTTGTTTTATTCTAAAAAAACTCATGCTTTTCGGGAGCAAAATTTTTAAGAAACAGACACCAAATTGCATTTTTTTTTTTTAAAAGGCACATTTTTTGTAGAAAAGAAAACACCATAAATCTATAAATAGAAAGTTCTTACTGTAAATAATGAAAAGTGCAGAAAATGCGAAATGCTTAAAATTGGAAAATCTCTCCGCAAAAGTCGGAAAATTGGATAAATCGAAAAATTATTTTTTTTTTACGAAATTTTGTGGTAAATTATTCCTTAATGGCTTTCCAAATGAAAAAATAGAAAGTTCTCATCCGATGGATGGCGTTATACGTTGACTTACCCTTTGCGTCATTTTGGCATTTAAAATTGGGGCAAGGCAAAGTTCGCCGGGTCCGCTAGTATGCATATAAATACATAAATATTTTTTTTTTTAAGTGGAATAAGGAATAAAGTTGGCTTTTTTTTAAAATTTACTTAATTAAAATAAATTATCCTGAAAACTTAACACGTTTTGATTTAATTTTTTTTTATTTTAAATGGGTGCTTAAGTTTTGACCAATACTGTATGTACATATATATTAATATTTATTGAACTAATTACATTATAATTATTAGCAGGGTATTGTTGTTGTTAAACAGTTTATTAACATATGAGCACAAAGTGCAACAAAACCAAACATCAACACAAGGCAATGTAAACGAAGTATGAATACAAAAAAAAAAGCAACAACATACTGAATTAAATTTAACACGACTATTTTCCTTTTCACTGTTTTGTTTTTTTTTTTTGTATTTTTCTATAACAGTAAGCTGTTGAATTTTGCAAGTAGCACAACTAAAAATACCTCCGAGTCAGGGTGCAAATAAACACAGCTGTTTTTTCGGACACGTTGACAACTATTTAGCAGAATTTACTAAATTAACAGACTTGATAAGAATAAAAACAGGTAGGAAAGTAAAATCAGTCAAGCCTGTATATATGGTACGCTACACCACAGTGTTTAGGGAAATTTTTTTTTAAAGTTTACAGTATTGGAGGCCCATGAGCAATCGTGGACCCACAAAAATAAAATTTTACTGCGAGGTTAAGATTTATTTTAGGGTGGAATAGTAAATCCACCTGCTCCGTTCCCAGGGCATTGCAGCCTGGCTATGATGATTAACGGATGATATGATCTTTGGTTTAACAGGGAGCAGATTAAAAAAGTGATCTCAGTGATAACTGGGAGAATGGGTCTGGAATGCAATAACTACTGCAGAAGTTTCGTGAATCGTCCATTTTTCTTAAATTGTAAGACCGCTCTATCGGCAAAAAAAAAATGAAACGATAAAAAAGAAAAGAGAGAATAAAAGTTTTGGTAGCAGTATTATTATTTAGCCACTAAAAAATAAAATAAAAAACATTTGATTCCGTACGGAATGTGCGATTAGATTCGCACCTTGCTTAAGCAAATGACAGTTTCATTAAACTTAGCAAAAAGTTTTTTTTAAGTTCAATATGGTTTGCCTCATGTAATTAACATGTATTCGCACATTTGCTTAAGCCAACCTAAGCACATTATGGTTGGGCCTTTAGTTCGCTTAACTTACATGTAAAACAAACACAATAATAAGTATTGGGGTTATTTTGTTTAACTATTCATGGGGTTTAATCCAAATTTTGACATTTTAATTAGGCTAAAGTTTATCAAATTTAATTTTCATTAAATTATTTTTATGAAGAAAGGAATTTTACAACATGAAATTAATTAAAATTTATTTGATAACTGCCGCTGGGCTCGAACCAGGGCTTTTACGGACAGGTTTCCCCTACATGTTTCAATTGCTCCCACTTCAGAGGGTTTTGCCGTTTCAATTTGCTTTGAATGATTATCTATTAAATTGATTTACATGTTCTTCCTTACTTCTGTTTTTTCGTACTTTTTGTCAAGAATTCTTCTTGATCGAAATCTTCGATCGAAATTGAAAAACAGGCAGTAAGTTTAAAGTTAACTAATCCCGATCTAGTAAAGTATGGTTTAAGCACAAATAACTTGGCGAATTTAAAATATACATGCGACTGTTTGGTTATAGATTAAAGAGAACGTATACTTGTTTCCTTCGCAGGCGTGTAAGTATAAAGGCAGAATTAGTCTTTACTTTCTGTTCTGTTACGAATCAGCTGTTTTTTTTTTTGTTATTAAAAAACATGAGAAATTTGTTATTTTTTCTGTTCTGTTACGGTCCAATCTGTAATATTAGAAACTTGTTAAGTAACTGTAAGTGACAGCAACAGAAACAGAAAGTAAAGACTAACTGAGCCTTAATGATGCATATCTGTATCTCTGAAGAGTACCAAGATAATCGCCACTGCTGGTTTTCAGGCATTGTAAACAAGCCCAGCAGCAACATCCAAAAAAAAAAAAAGCAAATGCCAATATTGTAATACATCTCTAAATGACTGACTAAATAGTTGATTGTCTAAATATTTGAAAATGGTTTTTGTAACAACAAAAATATCAGACTAACACGTGTTGATTGCTTTTGCTTATTTTCAGAATTCATTAACTTTTAAATGCATTTTTTTTTACATTTTAATTTCCCAATATAAACGCATACAAAGAATTTTTAGTTTAACAGAAAAACATGCTTGTGCAAGGAATTTTTTATAAATATTTTAAAATTCTTTAAATTCACATTTTTCAAAGAATATTTTAACAATTTTATCCCATAAAGGTTGCCAGATCTATTGAGCACAATATCGTTAAAAATCGCAATTTAAGTTAAACGACAACTATAAAAGCGAAAATTGTACATGACCATAAAAATGTCAGTTGATAGCAGTGTTAGAAAATAAACACTAAATATCGCTCCTTAGTGTTCGGTTCAGTAGATTTGTGGAAAACACAAACGCTAATTATGTTTGTGTAGAAAATCATTACAAAAAATAACGTTATCCTGTTTGTCATCTTTCGAACACAAAAATAATATTATTTTTATCCAACTCAACAAAAGATGAGAACATTTAATACCGTTCGGTTTTTTTTTAAACCACAAACTTCATTGTGTTCGGTTCGGCTCATTAATGTTCGTCGCTTTTGGCTGGTAAAAAAAAATCAACAATCAAAAAAAAAAACAAAAAGCCAGCAAAATAATTTTATACAAACAAAACATATACACAATACGCACACAAGCTGTTCGTGGTGCGGTCGTTGCAAAAATTTTTTGTTTGTTCATTTCTTTATCAATGTAAAAAAGAAACCTTATAGACCATTAAAATATAATGTTTGTCTACAGTATCACTACAATTGTTCTGTTTTTCAACGAAGAACAGAACATTAGTCCCAATTCCCATTATACGATTTTTGTCGTTGAGATTATTGCCGTTTCCTCTTTGAAGTCGGTCTGATGTTTACATTGTACGATTTTTGTCGTTACGACTTTTTCTTTTGCAACCGAACTTCAATACATTTTTCGTCAAATGAGAGAACAATGCGAGAACAAATGAGCGAACAAAATGAATCGAAGAGTACACTCGCTTGTGTACCCCTTTTAATTCCTCTCTTCCCTCTCGTCCATAAGGTAAGAATCGCAACGACAAAAATCGTATAATGTGAATGGGCATTTATGTATATAATGTTCGGCTCTTTCTTAAAAATATGTAGTTACGAACGGTATTACGGATTGTGTTTGTCAACACAATCACTAAAAAAATTGTTATCGTTCTTGGATGTGTGAGCCGAACGCTAAATAATGTAGTGTTTATTTCAAACACTGCTTTAAATGATTAATATTTAGCGGACACTGGTTGATAGATACAAATTTGTTTTCCGCGAAAGATTAATATCGCGGAATAGATGGCGTCACTATAAAAGCCTTCCAAAGTTTCTCAGTACAGGCTTAGGGATCAACCTTGCCATTTTAGCGCGATTTAATATTTTTCAACACTGTAATTTAACTCGTTTTTAAGATATGGTTACAAGTAAGACTTTTGTTTTTACATAATTCTTATTCGCTTAACAGTTTTACTTGTTTAATATCTTTAGCTTTTCTAAAATCTTTGGATCAAGTTTCCTGACGATTTGGCCTAAGCAACCAGTGAAATGCGCATAGGAATAGCTTATCCCTTCAACAAAAAATTTCAGTGTTTTTATCAATAATAAAAATTGGGAACTATGCACGACTAATAAAATCTAATAAAAATAAATTTAATCATACACATTTTGAATTGCATTTATTGCTTATAAATTCAAAAACTTTACTGCAATAAATTTTCCACCTAAAACAATTGTGAAGACTTTCAAAAAAGAAAACAAAATTATTGACAAATGTCACGCATTGCGATGCGGGCATTATTTTTGTTTTTAATGCAGCAGAAAAAAGAACTGCAACATTTTTGTTGGTTTTTTTTTTGTTTTTTTTGCGTTTTTTCCGCTGAGGTTTAATACAAATTTCACATAATAAAAAAAAATTAGTTTATGAAAATGTGCGCCTGTTGTTTTGTTTTTCTTTTTAATTTTTTTTTTTTTGTTATATATTTTAAAAGGTGTTTACTTTGTCGAGTTTAAAATATTTACAATAAATGCAGTATTAAGTAAGAAAAAAACATGTTGCTGCTATAAAAATGTATAAGCAATTGGAATGTAATAAAAAAAGTTAGGTTAATTAATTTCACGCTTGCAATAGATACCTATTTCTAAAGTGAATTTTACAGATGAAATATATACGCATAAATCGATATTCACAAATTGTTATTTACTCACTGTATTAAAACTTTCAGATTGCTAAAATATAAAATAAAATTAATATGTTAGTAGGGCTTGTGTAAGATGGCCATTCAAATTGCAACAAAAAGCTTTTATAGGAAAAACAAGTTAGTGTTATATTCGGCTGTGCCGAATCTTTAATACCCTCCACCGACTGTTCGAATATTTCAGGAGGGATATCTATATGATGTCTATTTATTATTAATTTATCTTTATAAAAACAGACATCAGCATTAAAATTGGTTGGTTTGAGGTTTAGATCTTTATTAAATTATTTAGCAATTTAAACTAGCTTGAGTAACAGTTTCAATTCAAATTTTGTTATGATAGCATTATTTTTTACGGTTTTAGGTGTACTAAACTGTTTTCCGGTAGATGTGGGTGAAGATAAATATGTCGAAATATATTTTTCGTATTTGGGACAAATTATTAAATATGTTTTCGTATTTGTGACATATTTAAAATATCAAATTATTAAATATCTTCGTATTTGTTACATATTTAATGAAATTTGAAAGAAATTAAGAATTTTATTAAAAATGCAGATTTTCTGAGGGATTTTTGGAAATAGTACAAACTGGAAGACCTTACAGGATGGGATATACCTCATTTTAAAGATAATTAGGCCCTTTGTTATCCATTTCGATTTTTGAGAAAAAAACCTCTGGGCTATTTTCAAAGAATTTTTGAAATTCTCAGATGTACTAGTACTGATTCTCCACATTTTGATTCACAGCTCTGGTCCTAATGCACCGATTTTGCTGAATTTCAATCCCAAACTGCTTAGGATAACTACAAGCAATTTGGCACCAAGTTTGTTCATTTCTTTTAAGTTGTTCGAAAGTGAGCGTGTTTTCAACAGACGGACATGGCTAAATCGACTTAGAATCACACAAAGACCCAGAATATATACATATACTTTATGGGGTCTGAGATGAATAATAAAAAAGTTTCACACGGAATGACAAACTTAATATACCCTCTTCACAACTAATTGTGGTGGAGGGTATAAAAAGAAAAGAATAAAAATTATATTATCCCTGACACCTATCGATCTAAAGTATTTACTTCTAATACTTCTAATAATTAAATACCTTTGTAGTAATTTTGTTCGCAAAATTAACTGTTATTTTTAATACTTGAGTTACTTAAATATTTAATAATGGGATACCTACATATGTATGTATATCGATAATTCTATAATATTGCTTTGCATAACATTCGCTTGTTACGCTGGGTGTCCTCGTAGCAATTTTTTTTTTGCTAAGCAAAAGCAAAAACGTCGGCAGAACAATGGCGCAGTAATTGCTGATTATATTGCTGGAGAACACGTGAAATTGCTTTGCCATAAACAAACGTACAGAGAAATCAAATGTCAGATAAATGACAACCGATTTAACAACAGATTGCTAAGCAATAATTGCTCAAGCAATCAGAAGAGCAATCATTGCAATGGATTGCCACTCATACACAATAGGCGGTCTATACGTCGCAAATTTAATTGAGCAATCAAATTGGACGTTTGCAGCAGTAAATATTGCTACGTGGAGACCCGGGGTTAACGTTGAACAAAGAAAGTTGTTTTATTGAAATATTTCTTAAGATCATTTTTTAGTGTGGCAACGTCTGCAGTTAACAGTTAATAAATCTTTTTCTCCTCGTAACTTTTTTTTATCAATTTAAAGGAGTTTAACTGCCTGCCAGGGTTGCCGTTGACAATTTCGCAAAACTGTCATAAAAAGGGTATTTAAGAAAACAAAGATCAAAAAGGGGTATTTTAAAGTAAAATAGGTTCAAGTTTATTAGTATGTATTAGATAAATACATTAGACTAAAATAAAAGTAATTATACATACTGGAATATAAATCAATGTTTGAACTAAGAAACAAACAATACCTGTGAATTATTTTCAATAATAGAAGATACTTTTACAAAAACCTTTAACAATGTTTATCACTTTTTAGAAATACTTATTCTACATTTTGTAATTAATTCTTTACTTGGAGTCCATACTTCCAGCTGCGATTCGAGCTAATTGAGAGAAGAAAGCATGGACTCACAAGTTTATATTTAAGTTTGTTTGTAAATACTGTCCGTGAACACTTTTACACTGGACATGCTACCAATTGTTATATGTTTTTCTCAAAACTCATGAGAACTTTCGTAACGAATAGGGAAACTTGTAGTTATTTCCAAAAAGGTTTAAAAATTTTCATAAATTTTGTTAAAATGATACAAAGGGATACATTAAAAAAGGGCCTCAAAAAAGTGTCATTGGAATGATAAAGGGTCAAAAGTGATACTTTAGTGTCACAACGGCAACGCTGCTGCCTGTTTTGAGAAAACGTTAACAAGCGAGAGTGAGAATTTATATTGAAAACAAAAACAAATATTCGTTTTTAATTGTTGTTTTCAATATAATCTCTCACTAACTCACTTGTTTTCATTTTCTAAAAGCAGGCAGTAAATTGTTTTTATTGTTGCCAATAAATTTAATTAAAAATCGTCACATTTTGATTCAATAATAATCGTCAATGGACCGGACCAATAGACTTAAATCGCGTCCAAAAATTTTTATTGCAAGGTAACAATTACTTTTTAGAAATTCATTGTTATTTTTAGTTTCTGTTACTTATAAAACTTCCATAGAGCGAAGCGAACTGACAGCTAAGTAGAGACCGGTTCTAGTTCTAACACTTTATATGAATAAAGGGCCCATTAGCCGACCGTAAATGTAGAAATGTAAATGTAATATAAACAGCTGATTTTTTCTGTTATATGGAAAGCAATGCAAACGCTTAACTGACTGTAATGTCACTTAACCGTAACGTGCCAACCTGTAGAAAATAGAATTTCATTACGAGGTTACGTGACAGTTGTAGATAGCGATGAGCTTCTTATATTTTAAATGGAATTCGGGTAAAATCACTCTTTTTTGTTTGGTACTTTTCCAGTAATAATATCTGTGGACTTTTGAAAAAATAAGTTACAATCCATACATATTTTCATTTATACAAATATATGTTTATATGTATAAAATAAACAAATGTATACAGAGCCAAAAACAAAAAAATTCTGGTTTTGTTTATGCACATTTTGAAAATTATGTCAGAACATGTGTACGAATTTGATATTATACATATTTTTTTATTGTAAATCTATGAAATTAATATCAAATATTAAATTCTTTATACATGCAAGAAATGCACTTGGTACTTTTTCTGCAAAGCGGTAACCATTTCAACATTTTTAATTCTCATCACTGTGTGTGTTGTTTTATGTACATATACCCTAGAGGAAAGGGAACTAACACTAAACTTGTTACGTGACATTTCTATAGTGATAGGGACCGGTTCGAGTTCTAACACTTTATATGAAAGGGACTTATCACTTTAACATGGAGATGTCCTACGAGGGGTTAATTGGCAACTTTTTGACGCTTTGTAACAGGTCAGAGAAACCACCTAAATGGGCACATTAAATTTCAGTTTGAATAATGCCTGTCGCAGATATTGTCCCTAATGCATCATGTTATAAGGACGGATACCCTTCATTTAAAGTAAAAGAACCAGGTAAAATCAATCAGTCATTACCCACATAAGATCCAGTTACATGACAAGTTGTTACTAATGCTTTTTTGTTTATGGTTGTGAAAAACAGCTGACACGTTCTTACATGTTATATTAGTGCACAAACGAGCTTCCAGTACGTTACGGTACGTTACATTGAATTTAATTACATTTACGGTTGACTTTTATAATTGACCGGTCACAGATCTATTCTCAATGGACGTGCTTAGATTCAGTTACTAAAATGTAGTATTATTTCAATACAATGTAGAATTTTTTCAATAAAACAAGTCCTAGAATTATATTCAAGAACCAAATTTTAGAAAGTACCAAAAAATGTGTCATAGCACCGGTGAAGACTGTATTGTAATTCATTACTTTTTGTTCTTCAAAAACCAGTTAAGGGATTGGTTCTTCTTTCGCTGGTCATGAGTCCTTTCTTTGTGCAATTGTTCTATTTTCCCAAATACCAGGACCAGTCTGTCGGAACGAACATCGTTAGTTCGACTCAGAAAGTGATTTTGACTCGATCGGTATACTTTAAGGAGAATCTAGGGCCAATATTTTAAGGTGTTACACACATCAGCACAAATGCATAATACCCTCTCCACTATTGTGGTGTGGGTATAAAAATGTCTATAAAGTTTTATGCCGAAATTCCAATATTTATAAATAGTAACGAGTATTTAACAAAACCAAAAACAAAAAAAGTTTACTTGTAACCAAACTGTTACAAAAATGTCATGGAAAAGCTGTCTCAAAAGATTAATAAATAAATAATTACAATTTATGCATGTAACTAAACAAAAGTATGTAATTTAAAATGTCTGTATCGATAATTTAACTTAAGTTTTATATCTACTTTATTATAACTAAAGGGTGGTCCAACCAAAACGCACGATGTTAATTGTAAATAAATAATATTTTTTATTATGATAGAAGGATCTATGACATTCATGTGTGAAACAAAATATCGGTCAAATGCTCGCCACGCCTTCGGTGGCATACCTCTATCCGATAGTCCATTTTTTCAATTACTCTGAGACATAATTGAGGTTCAATGTCGTTAATGTGCCGAATTATCTCATCCTTAAACTCTTGAATTGTTCTTGGCTTATTGACGCACACTTTTTGTTTTAAATATCAAAATGATCGTGACGGCCAATTAACATCGACACGACGTGAGATAACACGGACATGTCGTCCAGTTCCATATCCTCAATTTCTGGCCACAAAAGTCCATTATCATCTCGCGATAGCAAACACAATTCACGGTACCTGCATGGTCGACCGCATTTGCGAAGAAGTACGGCCCAATTACGCCGCAAGATCATAAACCGCACCAAACAGTTGCCCAAATGCGGCAATTCTGCTTGTTAACGAAGAAGAAGTGCATGAAATGCATTTTGCTTTGAACGCCTTTTTTCAAAAAAGGTTTCCACAATCTTAACGCGCTGCTCAATTGTGTACATCTCCTCCATGGTTGAATTCGTAAAACACTGAAACAAAGAAATGTCAAATTAAGTTTGGCAAAAAACTTGACGTTAAGTGGTGACTAACAATAACATCGTGCCTTATGGTTGGACCACCCATTATATGTAAAAAGTAGTTTTGTTTTTTGTTTTCATTTAATAATTGTACATTTTCAAAGGACAGACCGACTCATAAACATAGATACGAAGCACACTAGATCAATGGTTAAGTTCATTGGTCATTGGAAAATTTACGTATGACGACAGCTATTAGAAGAGAAATTTTTGTACAAAAGTACTTTTGGAGGGCAACAAATGTACTTTCTATTTTATTAAAAGTATTTTTTACTCTCTATTTTTCAAACTGTAATGCTGAATATTTTAAAGACTTATTTTAAATATTTCTCGGTCAAGTCAAGGGTAACAGCGTTGCCACTTTCTGAATAATTATTGAAGAAATTTAAAATTTGCAAATATTATTTTTAAAGCAAGATTTTGTTTGTCGTGCTTAATTCCCAATTTGTATTCTTGATAAAAACACTGAAATTTGTTGTTGATGGGATAAGCTATTCCTATGCGCATTTTACTGGTTGCTAAGGCCAGATCATCAGGAAACTTAATCCAAAGATTTTAGAAAAACTAAACAGATATTAAGCAAATAAAACTGTTAAGCGAATAAGAATTGTAAGCAACAGTTTTACCTGTAACAATATCAAAGCTTAAGCAAAAACACTAACAATAAATATTGTAATAATGGAACACTTTTTAAACGGCCGATAAAATTCTACCTTTCGTTATCGATAAGTTGTGAATACAAGGGTAAGGATATCAATACCTGAAAAGTATCCTCATGCTTGAGCGCATGAACCATCCATGAGTTTTAAATCGTAGTATTTATCTTTAGATTTTATATTTTGATCCATAATGTCGTCATATAATGGTCATCATTCAAAACATTTAGCAATCTTGAGACCACGTTTTGAAAGAAATCAACATTAAGACACTTTTGAAAATACTACAGAAACCTTTCATTGAGAACTGTGACTACTTATTTCTTGGATTACTTAAATGGCTTACGTTCTATTAGGCACGCTCAGTCTAATCTTTAAAGAATTTCATTGAGAACGAAGTAAAAAAAAATCAAAATTAAAAAGCCGACAAGTTCCAAAGCCCACACTTTTCAAAAGCAGCAGCAAAATAAACAGACAAAATAATGGGCACTGGCTTTTTCCAGCTTTTGCTTTTTTAACAATTTGATGGAACTCAAAAAGCAACGGCAATCGCTTTTATGTTGTAGGAAAAAATAGGTAGGAAAAAGGATGAAACAAACAGCTTCTGTCTAAAAGCCACTAAATCAAAAACCAATGTAGGCTAGCAGCCACACATACAGGAGAAAAAAGCGGCGAAAAAAGCAAACTTATGTGCCAATGGCACATGATTGCGGATGAGACACTCGATATTTTTCATGCAAAACAAACACAACAAGAATTTGTTTTTGTTTTCTATACAATTAAATAATAAAACCACTTCAAAAATTTTGTTCGTTGCATTATTACATTTTATATGAAAACCAAAAACAATTTATTTACAAAATTTAAGTATGCACATTCATAGGTACATACTTATTTAAATATTGACATATGTATCGTTTTTGTGCAAATATGTACATTAAGCAAATAAAACTGTTAAGCGAATAAGAATTGTAAGCAACAGTTTTACCTGTAACAATATCAAAGCTTAAGCAAAAACACTAACAATAAATATTGTAATAATGGAACACTTTTTAAACGGCCGATAAAATTCTACCTTTCGTTATCGATAAGTTGTGAATACAAGGGTAAGGATATCAATACCTGAAAAGTATCCTCATGCTTGAGCGCATGAACCATCCATGAGTTTTAAATCGTAGTATTTATCTTTAGATTTTATATTTTGATCCATAATGTCGTCATATAATGGTCATCATTCAAAACATTTAGCAATCTTGAGACCACGTTTTGAAAGAAATCAACATTAAGACACTTTTGAAAATACTACAGAAACCTTTCATTGAGAACTGTGACTACTTATTTCTTGGATTACTTAAATGGCTTACGTTCTATTAGGCACGCTCAGTCTAATCTTTAAAGAATTTCATTGAGAACGAAGTAAAAAAAAATCAAAATTAAAAAGCCGACAAGTTCCAAAGCCCACACTTTTCAAAAGCAGCAGCAAAATAAACAGACAAAATAATGGGCACTGGCTTTTTCCAGCTTTTGCTTTTTTAACAATTTGATGGAACTCAAAAAGCAACGGCAATCGCTTTTATGTTGTAGGAAAAAATAGGTAGGAAAAAGGATGAAACAAACAGCTTCTGTCTAAAAGCCACTAAATCAAAAACCAATGTAGGCTAGCAGCCACACATACAGGAGAAAAAAGCGGCGAAAAAAGCAAACTTATGTGCCAATGGCACATGATTGCGGATGAGACACTCGATATTTTTCATGCAAAACAAACACAACAAGAATTTGTTTTTGTTTTCTATACAATTAAATAATAAAACCACTTCAAAAATTTTGTTCGTTGCATTATTACATTTTATATGAAAACCAAAAACAATTTATTTACAAAATTTAAGTATGCACATTCATAGGTACATACTTATTTAAATATTGACATATGTATCGTTTTTGTGCAAATATGTACATACGTATGTACGTATGAATGTTTCACAAATGCTGATCATTTCCTATTAGCACATAAATCGGCTGCTTTTAGCACTTATAAGTGCGGCTCTTTTTGTTCTCTGTGTTTTTACCAGCCAGGGAAAAATTTGATTTTTAGATTTTTTAGTTTTGTCTTTTTTTAGCAGCTCTGCTTTTAGGACAAAGTAAAAAAGGAAAAGGCATAAGAATCATTTTGAGCTTTTGCTTTTTATGTGGCTGGCCTTTCTTCTCGCTAGCTGGTAAAAAAGCAATTGTAAAAAAATAAAAACATACAAAAAAGGAGATTTGCCCTTTTGCACAAACGAAAAACAAAACATTGGCTATTGGAAAAAAAATTAAAAATTTCAATAGCAGGGGCAAAAGCAAAAATAAAAAGCATCCAGCTGATGGGTGCTTTTTAATCCTGTTCAGAACTTGTTTGTTGTAGCAACAACAACCACTCTATAATAGCAGATTAAAAAAAAACCATTTACTTGTCTGTTGTACAACAACAACACTACAAAAAGAAAAATATGCACATTTGGTTGGTTAATGTTTAAAAAATAAGTAAAGAAAACGTAAATTCCCATTTTCTATTTTTTTAATTATTTAGTTCAATACATTAACAACATTCTGCATTAAAGAAGAATGATGACGGAAACTATATCGGGGCATTTTGATAATTTCTTTTTTTTAATTTCTGTAAACAAGAGGGAATTTAATAAAATTGAAAAATTGTGTAACAGGAAAATACATATATTCTCTCTCTCTAGTTCCAGGGGTCTAATCACCGCATTCGATACTATCGTATCGAATAAACTATCGAATGTTTTTGCATACGATAGACACTGACGTATCGACTGAAAACTCGAGAAATTTAATGTCGAGTTACTCGATATCGAATGCTATTATTTTAAATTCAATAAATTTCATTCTATATCGAGATTCATGATACCAAAATAAATAATTTCGATTAATTTTGCTCGATATCGTATGCGGTGATTAGACCCCAGGGCTAAGTTTTTAGAATTATTCTAAATACATACATTATAAAACAATAATTAAGTAAGAAAGAAATGAGGGGAATTGTCAAATTAATATGGTTTCTATTAGACCTTATACTGGAAATAAAGCCACTATGTAGTTTTAAATTATTATAAAATGGCAACCCAACGTTAATTTATGAAAAAAATCAATAGTGCAACTAGTTAAAAGTAAATAAAACCAGTATATTTCTAGCTAAATACTATTTACTTTGTCTGCACGGTTCCAGCATCATCGGTGTCACACATACAAACACAATTTTACTAATACTACCACAATGCTTGATGAGTGGTTTGATAAGTGTATTCGGGCCTTTAGCTTTAAGTGCTTAAAGGGGTCTGTACATGGTCAATCATTTATCATCAAGCGCTATGGTAGTTTTAAGGGGTATGTACACGGTCGAAATGCTTGACATCACGGGGAATCCATTCTTGTACGGGTGCTTGGCGTTATATTCGCCGTCATATCTAAACTTTTTTGCATCCAGCATCGTCGGTGTCACACATACAAACACCATTTTCACTTAATTAGAAATGCTTGACCTTGTACAGACCCCTTTTGTGAAAATGTGTTTCTATGTGTAACACCGGCGATGCTGTATGGGAAATCAAAAAATTTAGATATGACGGCGAATATTATGTCCAGCACACGTACACGATTGAATTCGCCTTGACATCAAGCATTTTGACCGTGTACAGACCCCTTAAGGATGTTTTAAAATTAATGTGATCACCCACCACTTGTCCGAAATTCTGAATTTGTTGTTTGAATTTCATTTGATATTTTTAATGTTTTATAAAAAACTTTATTTTGAAACGCAGAATTCGAAGTTTTAAGAGCAGCTGTTTTTTAAGTAATAAAGTACCTAAAAGTACAATTTATACCGTCTCTTATAAACGAATAAAAATTATCGGGTACAAAAAAACAATTTAAACAAGTATCCAGTACATACATTTGACGAAATTTACAATAAAAATCAAACGTCTTATGACACGACATGTTCAAACACATTTTTGTTAAAGAGAAAGACAGTGGAGGGAGAAGGAAATACATATTAACATAAGGAGAAAAGCAACAAATAAAGTCAATGACAGTTGCTTGGCAGACAGACTCTATAATAATAATAAAAAAGTACCTATGTACAACAAAAACAAGCACGTGCCCAGTAAACAAATTAAGCAGCTATAAACATTTTTAACATACTAATTTTGTTTCCATTTAATGGGCCTGGCGCTGCTGCTTTATCCCCATACATACTATGTATGTACATCTCACAAGCTTTTGCAATTTTGCAAATGATTGCAAGGGGGAAAGAGGAAAAGAAGAAGAAAGCAACAACTAAAATGTGCTCAGCTGTAGTACATTAAACTTGTTAATAAGCAGGTTGTTGGCACACAAAAACTTGAACATATGTTGGCCCGATTGCTAACGCTCGATCAAAATGTGGGACAATAAGAGCAGCAACGTAAATAAGACAACAAATTAACAACGTTCTAAAATTGTGCTTAACTAAAATTTAATACAATTAAAAATAAATAAATAAAAATCAAACCTAAACGGCCCACAATATAAACGAATAGCGAGACAGAAAGTACAATAATTACGAATGTCGGAAAATTATAGGGAAAGTTTTTTTTGTACGTATGATTGTGCTATCGATTACTAGATCACGTTTTTAGTGCGATGACGTCGATGTCGTAAATAAACCTTAAATGGAACTTAAAGAAATCTAAACATGGCTTTTTTTTTTTTTTGTTTATTTTATCGATTTGTAAAAAATCTAGTTTAAAAAAAAGAAACTATTGGCACATCATTTTGTTTACTAGTTTGTAGTTTTAAATATATACATATGTACGTATGTGTGTGTGTGTTTGTCTAAGATATATTGCTAAAAATGACTAGACGACAAGCAAATTAACAAACTTTTGTGCGTGTATAAATGTTGGATTTCTAAATAATTTTCGTAGAAGATGATATTACAGTATAAACATGTAAGAGTATGTACTATAGTCGACTATGCAGAATCTTATGTACCCTTTAACATGTACATAAGTATGTAAATAAATGCCGTCCACTTTTTTCGGATGTCTTGTATTGATATCGAAGCTATTTGTACTGAATTTTGTAATTTTTACGGTAACTGATATATGTTGTACTTGTATTAGAAATGCCACGCCCACTTATCTAAAAATACCCACATTTTGAAGGATTTTGTGTATTGCTAGCCCAGCTATGTGTACCAAATTTGGACAATTTGTCTCTTTCCATTCTTTGGATAGATATCAATCAGTTTAACGCCACGCCCACTTCGCCAACCCCGCCCACATTTTGTTCTCCTGATACACAGAAATTTATAATGTTAATGTATCTCGTTGTTATGTGTTGCTTACCAAAGTGTTTGTACCTTATTTGGACGTTAAAAACGGAAGTGGATTTTGACTTGCATTACAAAACTGAATAAGACTGCGAATTGAGCAAGAAGTTTTGTATAAAAACTTTTTAGTAAACTTTGGACTAATAAAGATTTATTTTTCAAGCTATAAAATTTAGAAATCTTTGCTCGTTTTAAGGTAAATATGGGAATTTTCAGCGAAAAGACTACTTTTTTTAATGTAACGCCAGATTGCAAATAAGGTTGAATTTTCGGACCATGTTGTTCAATCGTTATTCCTTTTGTAACTAAATGTAGAGCAAGTTGCGCTTTACACCAAAATATAAAAAAGGAAACTATATATTTACAATTTTTTGAGAAACAATTTAAAATACTTCTGGCGTTACGTTACAAAAAGTAGACTTTTCGCTGGAAATGCCCATATGCAGAAAAAAGTATTTAATAAGTAAAATAACACTGGTCTACAAATGTGGAACAAAATTGACAGCAGAAATGAAGCATACCTTTTAACTAATCTGGGTGCGCTGAGTTCGAATCTGGCATATAAATTGGGCTCTCACGCCTTGTTAATTTTTTATCGCATGCTGGCAATACTGTAAAACAGTCAATACTGACACTACAATTTTACAATTATTTATTTGACAGAAGTCCACATTTATTCTAAATCTTCATAACAGTTGCGTTTAAGCATGTCAGGGAGATCGTGTGTTACTGATTCAAGCTATTTTTGCTTTGTGTGTGGGAGAATTTGGTTGGAAAAAAAGGATATGAAATAGCAGAATAATAAACATATGCATATTTACATTATTTTGGTTTTGCAGTCAGAAACTTGGACAAATTTAATTTTTTTCCAAAAAAAAAAAAAATAGGTGCAGTGAGCGCGAACAAGGGAGCGTGCTGACCAAGATTTAATGAAAATTTAAAGAATTTATCAAGGATTTTGAGACAAAAATATGCTGGGAGGCTATTGCTGGACTCTACGGACGAGGCCACGCAATTAGCGGCTAAGCGGTAACGGCTGAGTGGTGAGACGCTGAGCTGCCTGTGAGCAAAATTTCTGAGCGGCTTAGCGGCGCCGCTCAGGTATAAAACTTGTTTTAATTTTTAGTTGTTTCTGAGCGACAATGAATAAAGAAGGCAAAAGTGAATGTGGAGCTTATAATTTCATCTGTACAAAGCCGACCGCTATTATGGCAAGACAGATTACCAAATTTTAAAAATAAATATACAAACGATGTTGAAATAACGCCATTAATTTTGAAAATTCATTAATTTTTTAATACACTAGTGATTATTTATGTAAGAGAAAAAACAGATTCGAATTCAGCCCACCAAATTACCCTAGGAAAGATATTTGGTTGCTCCAGTCCAAACCCCTGTTGGCTAGTGTAAGAATGTGTGTGAAGTTAAATTTTAAAATTTATAACCCTAGACACATTCTGTTATGTTTACAGAGCAATGTTAACCACTTAACAGAACTTATGTTAACGCTGTTATGATTAGGATTTACGGACAATACTATTCTCCATCGTTCTCCATCCCCAGAATTTGTAACAGAGCGAGTTGGAGTTACTTATGGCCAATTTACTCTTTTGAAGTCTCTAGGGGATGAGTCCAGATTTCTGGAAAAGGAGTCAACGTGGGCGATAAAAAATGATTAGGATTTGTGGACAATACTATTCTCCATCGTTCTCCATCCCCAGAATTTTTAACAGAGCGAGTTGGAGTTACTTATGGCCAATTTACTCTTTTGAAGTCTCTAGGGGATGAGTCCAGATTTCTGGAAAAGGAGTCAACGTGGGCGATAAAAAATGATTAGGATTTGTGGACAATACTATTCTCCATCGTTCTCCATCCCCAGAATTTTTAACAGAGCGAGTTGGAGTTACTTATGGCCAATTTACTCTTTTGAAGTCTCTAGGGGATGAGTCCAGATTTCTGGAAAAGGAGTAAACGTGGGCGATAAAAAATGATTAGGATTTGTGGACAATACTATTCTCCATCGTTCTCCATCCCCAGAATTTTAAACAGAGCGAGTTGGAGTTACTTATGGCCAATTTACTCTTTTGAAGTCTCTAGGGGATGAGTCCAGATTTCTGGAAAAGGAGTCAACGTGGGCGATAAAAAATGATTAGGATTTGTGGACAATACTATTCTCCATCGTTCTCCATCCCCAGAATTTTTAACAGAGCGAGTTGGAGTTACTTATGGCCAATTTACTCTTTTGAAGTCTCTAGGGGATGAGTCCAGATTTCTGGAAAAGGAGTCAACGTGGGCGATAAAAAATGATTAGGATTTGTGGACAATACTATTCTCCATCGTTCTCCATCCCCAGAATTTTTAACAGAGCGAGTTGGAGTTACTTATGGCCAATTTACTCTTTTGAAGTCTCTAGGGGATGAGTCCAGATTTCTGGAAAAGGAGTCAACGTGGGCGATAAAAAATGATTAGGATTTGTGGACAATACTATTCTCCATCGTTCTCCATCCCCAGAATTTTTAACAGAGCGAGTTGGAATGACTTATGGCCAATTTACTCTTTTGAAGTCTCTAGGGGATGAGTCCAGATTTCTGGAAAAGGAGTCAACGTGGGCGATAAAAAATGATTAGGATTTGTGGACAATACTATTCTCCATCGTTCTCCATCCCCAGAATTTTTAACAGAGCGAGTTGGAGTTACTTATGGCCAATACACTCTTTTGAAGTCTCTAGGGGATGAGTCCAGATTTCTGGAAAAGGAGTCAACGTGGGCGATAAAAAATGATTAGGATTTGTGGACAATACTATTCTCCATAGTTCTCCATCCCCAGAATTTTTAACAGAGCGAGTTGGAATGACTTATGGCCAATTTACTCTTTTGAAGTCTCTAGGGGATGAGTCCAGATTTCTGGAAAAGGAGTCAACGTGGGCGATAAAAAATGATTAGGATTTGTGGACAATACTATTCTCCATCGTTCTCTTTCCCCAGAATTTGTAACAGAACGAGTTGGAGTTACTTATGGCCAATTTACTCTTTTGAAGTCTCTAGGGGATGAGTCCAGATTTTTGGAAAAGGAGTCAACGTGGGCGATAAAAAATGATTAGGATTTGTGGACAATACTATTCTCCATCGTTCTCCATCCCCAGAATTTTTAACAGAGCGAGTTGGAGTTACTTATGGCCAATTTACTCTTTTGAAGTCTCTAGGGGATGAGTCCAGATTTCTGGAAAAGGAGTCAACGTGGGCGATAAAAAATGATTAGGATTTGTGGACAATGATTAGGATTTGTGGACAATACTATTCTCCATCGTTCTCTCTGGGGATGGAGAACGATGGAGAATAGTATTGTCCACAAATCCTAATCATTTTTTATCGCCCACGTTGACTCCTTTTCCAGAAATCTGGACTCATCCCCTAGAGACTTCAAAAGAGTAAATTGGCCATAAGTCATTCCAACTCGCTCTGTTAAAAATTCTGGGGATGGAGAACGATGGAGAATAGTATTGTCCACAAATCCTAATCATTTTTTATCGCCCACGTTGACTCCTTTTCCAGAAATCTGGACTCATCCCCTAGAGACTTCAAAAGAGTAAATTGGCCATAAGTAACTCCAACTCGCTCTGTTAAAAATTCTGGGGATGGAGAACGATGGAGAATAGTATTGTCCACAAATCCTAATCATTTTTTATCGTCCACGTTGACTCCTTTTCCAGAAATCTGGACTCATCCCCTAGAGACTTCAAAAGAGTAAATTGGCCATAAGTCATTCCAACTCGCTCTGTTAAAAATTCTGGGGATGGAGAACGATGGAGAATAGTATTGTCCACAAATCCTTATCATTTTTTATCGCCCACGTTGACTCCTTTTCCAGAAATCTGGACTCATCCCCTAGAGACTTCAAAAGAGTAAATTGGCCATAAGTAACTCCAACTCGCTCTGTTAAAAATTCTGGGGATGGAGAACGATGGAGAATAGTATTGTCCACAAATCCTAATCATTTTTTATCGCCCACGTTGACTCCTTTTCCAGAAATCTGGACTCATCCCCTAGAGACTTCAAAAGAGTAAATTGGCCATAAGTAACTCCAACTCGCTCTGTTACAAATTCTGGGGATGGAGAACGATGGAGAATAGTATTGTCCACAAATCCTAATCATTTTTTATCGCCCACGTTGACTCCTTTTCCAGAAATCTGGACTCATCCCCTAGAGACTTCAAAAGAGTAAATTGGCCATAAGTCATTCCAACTCGCTCTGTTAAAAATTCTGGGGATGGAGAACGATGGAGAATAGTATTGTCCACAAATCCTAATCATTTTTTATCGCCCACGTTGACTCCTTTTCCAGAAATCTGGACTCATCCCCTAGAGACTTCAAAAGAGTAAATTGGCCATAAGTAACTCCAACTCGCTCTGTTACAAATTCTGGGGATGGAGAACGATGGAGAATAGTATTGTCCACAAATCCTAATCATTTTTTATCGCCCACGTTGACTCCTTTTCCAGAAATCTGGAATCGTGCATCATAACAGCGTTAACATAAGTTCTGTTAAGTGGTTAACATTGCTCTGTAAACATAACAGAATGTGTCCAGGGTTATAAATTTTAAAATTTAACTTCACACACATAGTGTAAGAGTCAATCGTGTTTTTGCGCATATCTTAGCCATTTATAGACCGATCTGGCTGAATTTCTTCTTAGGTCTTCGAAAAACCCTTTTCAACATACACACAGTTTGAAGAAAAATATTTTTTGATTTCCTTGCTAAACATGCACAGGGTTTTTGAAAATGGATAGATCCTAGAAGTGCTCTCCAGGTCAAGTATGAGTATTATACGTATAAATATGACTTTGCATATAGCCTTGTGAATACGATATGCTTATGAAAGGTCTTCTAATAGGGTTTTCCGAGCTTTGACAATTGATAGCGGCCGTATTGTCGAAGCTAATTCTATCGAACGTGCTGTCAGTTATTCAGTTTGTGTTGCAAGATAGCCATGAATGGATATAGAGTTCAACAACACGTGGAAAAGTAGGAAACTGAAATCACATTGGACATTCTTCACGAGAAATTTTAGGGCATAATCATCTAACGAGGAGATTATGTGAACTCCTAACAAAGAACGTCCCATTTGGCCCTGTTAGACTCTTCTTGTGGGGGTTTCTCAAGTCATAGATCTATTTTAAAAGCCGCAAACCGCAATGGCACTCAAAGCCAACATTACACATGCCATCGGTCAAATTCTGCCTGACTTATGCGATTGCATCGCTATTGTTTCTTAACAAATAAAAAACTATATATGATAATATCTCATGCTTAAATATGACAAGCGTGGTCTATTGGCAACGTTCGTTTTTAAATTTCCACTTCTAAGCGTCCCAGAAACGAATAAAAAATTAAATCGGCTTTAAAGAGAATCTTTGGAAGTTCTTAACAAAGCGTAAACTCAAATACTTCTGAATTTAGTTATGTGAAATTTAGGGTTAATCGCTAGAGTTAAGATTTTATTCGTAAAATATCTTGTAAACTAATTCATTAAAAACGTGTTAAAACCCTCCAAATTTTTCACTCTTTTAATAATTACTTATCTTTTTAAAACAAAATAATATTACAGAAATTTATTGAAAACTTACCCATCATATACACGACACGTCGAATTATTTATTCTTTTATCCGAACATCGTCTACGGCGATCCTCAAACAAATCCTTCACCGCCGTCACACCCAACACAAATAACACCGGTATCATGGCCACTTCTTTGCCGAAAGCGTTGATGGCCGGAAACCAATTAAGTAAAACGATAAAAATAAAATATAAATTTGCCACCCGATGAAATTGTTCTAATAGATTTTTCGGTATAAACGAAAGCAGGGTATACTTTGTAGTGCGTATTTTATTGTCCACAAAATGTCCATTCGGATGATCACGTTTGGGCGTCTTGGGGGGAACGGTATGATTTGGCACTACTATGCGATATGGGCGCTCTTCTAAATTCTCTGTGCGACAAATACCGACACGTTTCCACCACGGTGGAACTTCAGAGCGACGCAGGGTGTAGATAGATTCGGAACGTGAGGCCTGACGTGAGTGACCACGACCAGCGGCTGAGGAGGGAGCCGAAAGGCCAAATTCGCGGGTTTCGTTTTCTTCTTTATGGCCGGGAGGTAAAATGAAATCAGTTTTAGAACCCACGCGACTGTGACCACGCGGTGTAGCCGTAGCTCCTGGCGAATCAGTGATTTGTCCTTGAGAAAACGCCCTTTGATGACCTTTCATGGCTGATTTAATAGGTCGACCACTAGGGCCCACTATAGCTCCGCCACCATGACTTACAGAACGTAAATGTCCTCGACCCGTACCTGCCACCGCCAGAAAGTGTGGATTGGGATTAATAAAAGCTACACCTGGTATAACACTTGTAGTCGTTGTACTACCGATAACGTTTCCACCAACACCACCGGGGCCCGGAAATACATAGGTCCGTTCTGGCTCCTGCATATTCAGGAGGCCAGTTGTTGTATTGCTTAAGGGAATGGAGGAGGCATTTAGGGGATCGTATACTGCTGCCGCATTTACTGACGGCGTTGTCGTCCCCGCAAAACCAGGCGGCGCAGATCTTTGCTGTTGCACAACTGTAAACTTTCGCCTCAACTCTTCGGTATTCGCAGAAGGCATTTTTACAAGACACCATTAGTTTCACAAATTAAAATCACAGTTTTTTTATTTTTTTATTGTTATTTATTATTTTAATGTTTAAAATAAACTCTGGACAAGCAGTTAACATTTAATGACTATGGTAACCGACATTAAACGACAGTTATCTCATATATTTTTTGCTGTTCGCAACAAATTTTAAAAACGCCATTTTGCGCTAAACGGCGACGACATCGCCAACACTTAGTAGCTAATTATTGTTGTTGTACAAACTGGAAATAAATAAAAATAATAAAAAAAATATTAAGACAAAGTTGAATTTATGGATTATTATGTATTAAGTTAATAATAATTATTTTAAAGAAAATATTTTTAAACAAATAATAATTACAAAAAAACCATAAAAAAACAAATAATCTAAAAATTATTAAGAATAAAAATTATTAGTATTGTGGTAATTTTTTTGAACTATTTATGGTTTTTAATCCAAATTTTCAATATTTTTAATTTTCATTAAATTATTGTTATGAAGAAACGAATTTTACACCATGAAAATTAATTAAAATTGTTATTCATTATCATTCATTCTTGACTGACCTGCGTTCGAACCCAGGCGGCTGGTTACCCTGACATGTTTCGATCGCTACCACTCGGTCTCCTCAGAGGGGTTTGCCGTCTTACACTCGCAGTCACCGACGACTGCTGACGGCCAGTCAAGAATGAATGATTATCAATAACAATTTTAATTAATTTTCATGTTGTAAAATTCCTTTCTTCATAAAAATAATATAATGAAAATTAAATTTGATGAACTTAAGCCTGATTAAAAATATTGAAAATTTGGATTAAAAGCCATAAGTAGTTCAACAAAATTACCACAATACTAATTATTGTTCAAGCACGAGCTCTATGTGTAAATTTGTCCTTCAAGTTGTGCTGAAAAATGTCAACAAGAAAAAGAAAGATAAACATGAAAAAACAAAAATGTACTTTGGACTTCAAGAAGAATTATTGACAAAAAGTACGAATAAACAGAGGTAAAGGAAAAACATGCAAAATCAATTAAAAATGGATAATCATTCAAAAAAGCAAATTTCAATCTACCAAAGGTTAAAATACAATTTGGTTTAAGGATTAATGTTTGACTATTGACGTCAGCAGTCGTCGATGACTGCGAGTGTAAAACGGCAAACCCCTCTGAGGAGATCGAGTTGTAGCGATCGAAACATGTCAGGGTAACCAGCCGCCTGGGTTCGAATCTCAGGTCAATCAAGAATGAATGATTATCAATAACAATTTTAATAAATTTTCATGTTGTAAAATTCCTTTCTTCATAAAAATAATTTAATGAAAATTAAATTTGATGAACTTAAGCCTGATTAAAAATATTGAAAATTTGGATTAAGAATAAAAGTAATAATTGCCGTTTTAAAATAAGTCCTTCGGACCCATGTTAGTGTTGATTGATTATTCGTTATAAACTTATCTACAATCAGCCTGATTAGTCGTTTTTGTAGTAGATTAAAAAACACAGGTTGTTAGTTTGATTTATTACAAAAAAAAAACGACACAGGCGTTTACGCCAATGCCAACCGTAATAAGGCCGAATGTTCAATGATGTATCTTGACTCTTGCTCAAAATATAAAACTTTATCTACTCTTTCTTCATTTCGCAGCAAAAAGTTAAGTAATTTTAAGCAGCTTTAAAAAAAGTTTGAGACAAACAATGTGTTTTGTTGCATATTTAATTTTGCTTCTTATAATTGTGTGAAAATATTTAAATTAAGTTTTTAAAATAACCACAGTAATTAAAAAAAAAACAAACCAGATTTATAATTGTTTGTAAGTGGTTAAATGAATTTAATTCTGTTAAAATTAATTACAAGTTGGGTAATATTTCGAAATTCATTGCCAAAAATTTCGTAACTATGCGATGGTCATGTAATTAGCTAATAAATCTCAAACATAAAAGTTTAATGTAAAGATGCTTAAACTAAAGCAAGACTGGTCTAATGAAAAAATCCCAAATTCGTATCAGGGGGTGGGTACCTTCTTTATCTGTTTCCATATTCTGTTACTTTGGTGAGAAGTTCTCGCATCGAAATGATGTGAAACAAAATATTCCATCGTTTCACGACAAGTGAGAAAAAAGTGTGTCTGTAACTCATGTCCAAGGCGAATTAACTACAGTTGGTGTCAAACGCCTTCTGATTTTGACAGTTCGAGCCTATTTGTTTTGATTTGTTAGTGTTTTGCTAAGAATTGGTTAACATTACGAACCGTAAACACAAACAATGCAATACAAAACCCCCCATGTTGTTTCTGTTGTTTTTGGATTGTTGTAGTTCCAACACCACCTGTAGTTGAATTCGCCTTGCTCATGTTGAAAACTATCAAAAGTCGTTACATTATAAATATCATAACATTGCACTCGAAGCCGATGTGACATTGCAAACGCTGAGAACGCCAGTAACCCATATCGTTACTAAAATTAAAATTTTTCAACGACGGCGGCCAAAATACAACCATCGGCTATACCAAATAATGTAAAGTGCGAATGTTTGTTGTGTGCAAACGAGCTTTGAAAACATTCGTAGATTTAATAAAAATGTTAAAAGCAAAATAATTAAACAATAAAAAAAATGTGCCAAGAACAAAATATTTTTATTCTTTGTATTTTGCATTTTTATTTGTTTTTTAGTGTTGAAATTTTTTCTCGCCCCATTTTTATTCGTGAGTTTATTTGACAGTTCAAAGCGGTAACTTTTCTCACAAAAATGTCACAGACACACTTTTTCTGTAAATTGGCGAGTAATTTCCTTACGTGACTGCTAATACTCACCAAAAAAAAAAAAAAAAAAATACAGACACAGTTTAGTGAGAAACACAACATGGGCACTGATTTAAGAAAAATCCAAAAAATAAAGAAATGGAAAATGTGACAGACGCCTGTAGGTTTCAACCGATGTCTTACATGGAACTTTATCAGAGAATTCATCAAAGCTTTCAATCAAAAAGGCCAAACTAATTGATATTAAGAATACCTGAAAAGCTTTTTATTACAAAGAACAAAGTTATTAATTTATGCCTGTATGTATTCATAAGAACCTTTTAAATTTTATAAAAGTTTAAAGAACAAATTTACTATGAAAATTGTCCTTAATAACCGTATGTTAAATTTAAAAACCGTTTGTGAATACGGAAACTGCTAACAGAGTTGCTTTTAATCTCCTTTGGGGGAATATGAAAAATAAGACTGAACTTTACATTTAGGTGTTTCCATGTAAGTTTTTAACAATGTCATTTAAAAGGGCCTTATTAAGGAAAACTTTGAAATTTTGGATCCGCTAAAGCGTTTTAATTTTCTAGATCAAAAATATGTTAAGGGTAAAACACGATTTCAATAGAAATACGAAATGCTTAATCTTGCCAATGTGCAAAAGCTACTTAACAAAATCAAGTACATCGCTAACAAGGATAAGAAAGCTATAGATCAAGGAAATCATGTTCTAGAATTGCCAACTATACGTTTTGTTATGAAACTATTGTACACTATGACAATAATGGTAGGGAGCACGGTTTTATTGTTATTGCTTATCTTAAGTTTCTTGTCTTTTACGGTCTTGGCGAAACGCCAAAACTCGATTACTTTTGTCCTAACGGCAAAAGCAATTGTTTAGATTTAGCAGTACATATCTTGTTTTGCAACTTTTACTTAACAACTCTATCTTAAAGCCAATCTGTTGCTACAGTATTCAATTATGTGACATTTACTTGGCCTCTTATATCGAAAAAATAAACTTTTAAAAACAATCAAATATTCACAAGGATGTTAATGTGCCGTTAGTAAAAACTATGATCACGAAATGTGCAGTAAAATATTTAAAAAGGCTTGAATTGCACCCAAATCTACTAGCTCGAAAGAGTTTAAATAATGGCGGCCAAACTCGCTTGAGGAGAAGATATACTGCCCCTGGCGGAAATTTCACTGACACAGTCACCAGTACAAGTGACTTATTATACCCCAGACAATGGACAATGGACATTCAACATGTGCGTGCCATTGGAAATCTACTACTGACGTCGGTACTATTGACAAGGTATTTCTTATACGATCATATAAAGACATTGCAACCAGAGAATCACTATAGTGATGTACTATAGTACATTTTATAAAATCTATTCTACTCTTTTGGTACTTTTTTAAAGTATATGTCGAAATCAAAATTGTTATTTTTTTAATTTAATTTTTTTATTAAAAAAAAAAAATACTAACTCAGAACAAAATTTGTGCATACTAAAGGCAAATAAAAAATTGTATACTTCGTTGACAATGTCGCCAATAAGTCATCAAAATAGTCGACAAAACTGGTCACTTGGACCCATTAACACCCTTCAGGGGTAGGTCTCATCCGATTAAAAAAATGCTAACCCTCTGCATACTACGGATGCCAATTCGGAAATCCCGGAAATTTAAATTTTTAATCCCGCGATTTTCGAGATTTAGTCAATCACGAAATTGTTAACTTAGTTTTATGTTTTAACTTTTTTAAAAAAAACCCAAATTCATTAAGACATTCGCCTTGGCTTCGGTCAGCCATTTGTTATTTAAGCACATTTGTTAAATACTACATATTTAACATCTTGGCAAATCTCTCAATCGAATAGTTTTCAGCTTCACTTCTTAATTGTAGACAATAGGATTTATATTTTATACTTTTACACAATACACTGAGAATTTTTATTACACTAAAAATGACCAACCGCAAAAGTAAGTCTTGTTTAATTTAAATTCAAGCACCTTATGTAAAAAAATATATGAAATAAAACTAATCAACTTATAATTAATCAGTATAAACTCTTGCATGCGTTAAGCTAACATTCATGTAGTGATTAAATAGACGAATAAAATAGTGTAACAATTATTTGAGGTAGTGAGTAGTATCGTCCAATAACTTTCACAAAGTTTTCTTTGTAAATATTTGATTAGAAAGAAAACTTTTTCAAAATTATTGATTTAAACGAGGCAAGCATATTATATTAAATATTGAAAAATATTAATGAAAATTCGATTAAACTTCACCCATTACCTATTCACCTTAATTGATGATAAAACAAATTAACTAAACTCAAAGTTTTTCAATATCATAAATTCTGTTACAAACATCAAAACAATTCCAACAAAATTACTGAAATGTACATACATACATATACATAAAGTTTTTTGACACACATGTAAACAGCTTTCAAGCCACCTGACAGCTGAAAATGACAAACTAATGTTCGAATGTCAATCAATATTGACACATTTAGGTGAAGTTTAAAAACACATGATGTGCATAACAAAAAAAAATGTTCTATCAATATGCCGACAACAGGGATAGTTTTCTTCATTACAAAAATATTAAATGTGGGTTAAAAAAATCTGTATCAAAATGTTTACAAAAAAAAAAAAAAACGAACAAATTTCAAATTAATACAATACAATACTGAAATTAATTATAAGCATTTGAATTTATTATTGTTTTTTTTTTTTTTTGAAATTTTACTACTTGTTTAAATTATTGCAATAAAATCGCAATTCATTTAATAAGAATTATAAAAATAAACAAATTTGTTGGAAAAGTAATTAATGTATTTTTGTTCAGTAGATGTCGCCGACTATTTTGTTTGCCTATAAATTTTCCTTTTATACTTTAATTTTTGCTATTAATAAAACCCATTTTGCATCACTCTATGAGTTTGAAAATTTATAACAATAATAGAAAAATAAATTTATTATTTTGAATGCTGCTTATTCAATAAATTATTATTATACGTTTCAATTAGAGTATTTCCCGGTAATTCCCGGGATGGGAATATTCAACTGTTTTCAATTCCCGGAAATTGTTAACAAGAACTTTTTTAAGCTTAAGTAAATCTAGGTGAGACTTGTGTCTTAATTTGCTAATTTTTAATACAACCAAATTTCACAAGAATATTTTTTTGCTGTTTAATATATTGTACCCGACGTTTCGTCGATTGTTTGTTTTACAATAATATTATTATTATTAGTATTGTGGTTATTTTATTGAACTATTTATGGGTTTTAATCCAAATTTTTAATATTTTTAATTAGGCTTAAGTTCATTAAATTTAATTTTCATTAAATTATTTTTATGAAGAAAGGAATTTTACAACATGAAAATTAATTAAAATTTTTATTGATAATTTTTCATTCTTGACTCAATCTGGGCTCGAACCCAGGTGTTTACGGACAGGTTACCCTGACATGTTTCGATTGCAACCACTCAATCTCTTCAGAGGGCTTGCCGTTTAACACTCGCAGCCATCGACGACTGCTGACGTCATTAGTCAAACATCAATCCTTAAACCAAATTGTATTCAACCCTTTGGTAGATCGAAATTTGCTTTTGAATGATTATCTATTTTAATTTATTTTAACATGTTATTCCTTAACTTCTCTTTTTTCGTACTTTTGTCAAGAATTCTTCTTGAAGTTCAAAGTACATATATTTTTTTTTTTTTTTTGTTTTTTCATTTTTTTGTCTTTCTTTTTCTTGTTGACCTTTTCAGCACAACTTGAAGGACAAATGCAAACATAGAGCTCGTGCCTTAGCTTTAACAATTATTAGTATTGTGGTTATTTTATTGAACTATTTATGGGTTTTAATCCAAATTTTTAATATTTTTAATTAGGCTTAAGTTCATTAAATTTAATTTTCATTAAATTATTTTTATGAAGAAAGGAATTTTACAACATGAAAATTAATTAAAATTTTTATTGATAATTTTTCATTCTTGACTCAATCTGGGCTCGAACCCAGGTGTTTACGGACAGGTTACCCTGACATGTTTCGATTGCAACCACTCAATCTCTTCAGAGGGCTTGCCGTTTAACACTCGCAGCCATCGACGACTGCTGACGTCATTAGTCAAACATCAATCCTTAAACCAAATTGTATTCAACCCTTTGGTAGATCGAAATTTGCTTTTGAATGATTATCTATTTTAATTTATTTTAACATGTTATTCCTTAACTTCTCTTTTTTCGTACTTTTGTCAAGAATTCTTCTTGAAGTTCAAAGTACATATATTTTTTTTTTGTTTTTTCATTTTTTTGTCTTTCTTTTTCTTGTTGACCTTTTCAGCACAACTTGAAGGACAAATGCAAACATAGAGCTCGTGCCTTAGCTTTAACAATTATTAGTATTGTGGTTATTTTATTGAACTATTTATGGGTTTTAATCCAAATTTTTAATATTTTTAATTAGGCTTAAGTTCATTAAATTTAATTTTCATTAAATTATTTTTATGAAGAAAGGAATTTTACAACATGAAAATTAATTAAAATTTTTATTGATAATTTTTCATTCTTGACTCAATCTGGGCTCGAACCCAGGTGTTTACGGACAGGTTACCCTGACATGTTTCGATTGCAACCACTCAATCTCTTCAGAGGGCTTGCCGTTTAACACTCGCAGCCATCGACGACTGCTGACGTCATTAGTCAAACATCAATCCTTAAACCAAATTGTATTCAACCCTTTGGTAGATCGAAATTTGCTTTTGAATGATTATCTATTTTAATTTATTTTAACATGTTATTCCTTAACTTCTCTTTTTAATATTATTATTTTTTTACGGCTTAAAGTGGGTTGTATATGATTGTATTTTTATGGGACTTTCTTTTCTGAGTAATATTATGCCTTTTATATTAGTTTATGTTATTATCTAAAAAATATGTGCTATTTTAAAAGTATTGTTTAACGTGGTAGCACGCACAGATCTAGGCGTGCCGCGAGTAGAGTCGACAGTGACTCCATTTTGACAATTTTAAAAGTGTAACGCATTCTTTTCTCATAATGTTTTCCTTCAAAAGAAAAAAATGCTACATGTTCAACACTCTTCTTAATTAAAGGGGCATGAGTGCAGCACTAAATTAACAGCTGGTTTTGTTATTATTTCTGAAAAAATTCTTTACTTTTTTCGTTCGTTTTGCGTAATAATTATATAGTTTTTGCTTTAAATTTCAAACCCTTAATAGTATTTTATTGTTTAATGCCGAAACTTATGTTATTTTGAAAAATTAAAATATGCAACACTTCTTTAAAATCAGGTAAGCATTTAAAAATGTTGCCAAATCCTATGTTATACTTTTGATGCACTTTTTCTTTAGAAAAGAAAACGCCATTAGTGATGTGATTGCCAGCCGTATAAAACGAATTTGCTGAAATTTAATGACAATTGATGTTTGTGTTTTATAATTTTTTATGGAGGTTGGCATGTAGACACTGCAACATCTGAAAGGAAATAGGGCAAGAAGGGTAAAATCTACCCATTATTCCTATATCTTCTTAACTAATCAACCGGGTTTCTTAAAATTTGGCATACAGACACTGTAACATCTGAAAGAAAATAGGGGATAGGACGTGCAATCGGGCAATAGGGGTAAAAGCTCCTCCTCCCTATATATTTTTAACTTATCAACCGGTTTTCTTCAAACCTGGCATGCAGACACATTAATTTCTTAAAGGAAATAGGGCGTAAAATATGGCAAGAGGGTTAAAAGCTTCCCCTCCCTATATAATTTTTTTCCTCTTAAGTGTAATTTTTAATTTTGCTTGTGGTAACACTGATGACGAGCTATTGGATTTGGGTTTAATCCCTTTTAGATGTTTTATTGGATATTTTGTAATCATAGTTTTTACTGGTGGCACATTGAGGTCGAGTTTTTTGCATACCAGGGAGCAGAAGTGATAATGACTTATATTTTGGCGCATTTGGATTTTCTCTATATTTAGAAGGCCGAGGCAGTGCCTCATAACTAGGGTGATCGATTATTCGACTTTTTTCAATAACCGGTTTCCGAATATTCCGAATAGTTGCTATTTTAAAAAAACCGGTTTTCGGTTAGACATTTTAAAAATAACCGGTTAACCGGTTTTAATTCGAATACATAAAAATACAAAAATCAAATTAGTTTTTGTAATGAAAAGTAAATAAGAATAACAACAAAACAATTCACGAAGGTATGGAACCACAAAACTCCATAGATATGACTTAAGGTATGTTCAGACCACAAATATTTGACGATAAAATGAAAAAAAAACCTGACCAGTCAATGAGTTTTAATTTGTTGCTGGTTAAGCATGTCTATATGAAGCAGTAAACTAAAGCCATATTTTTGAAAAGTGGCAAACAAAACCTCTTATCCAGGATTATATATTTCAATTTTTTTTTGTTTCAGCATTAAAGACAAGAAAACATGATTTTTGTATGAAATATCTTTCAATTCGTCGATCACACAATTTAAACCCTTCCAGGACATTTTTGATTCCTTCAATTTTGTTTTAAGTTCTTGGTGTTTTAATAAATAAAACTGATGAATTTTCCCATAACGTTGATTCCGCCGGTATGTTTTTGTTTTAAGCATGAAGATATGCTAGAACTACTTAAGAGTTTTTCAGTCATTATTTTTATTAAAGTATTTTTTGTAAAGTATTATTTGCAGTCTCTTAAAAACTACTTGGAACAGAGTCAAGTTTTACTTAGCGTATATTTATGTCAAGCTTGTAGACAAATTTAAAGTGATTAATAAGTCGTGACGTTAAAGAACCTTTGCAACTTATCATTTTAGGGCCGTTTAAGCACAATTTTCTTTTAAGTCAGTTTAAGCTCAACTTTTTTTGTAGTACTTTAAATTGTTTTTGGTTTTTGTTACAAGAACACACACATATATAAACGATTTGTATTTACATTGCTCATAATGTTTTTTTGACTTTTGTTTCATTTTGTTTTGACATTTTTTATAAAAAGTTTAAGTTTGCCAAATATTCAATTAGAAAAATACTTAAATTACGGGTTCATTTATAACAAAAGTAAAGAAAACGTATATAAATTCCACATTACTTATTTGCTTCGTATTCGATATTCGAAAATGGGACATTTTGAAATATTCGACTTGGGCAAAACTAAAATAACCGGTTAAAACCGGTCGAATACTATTCGATCGATCACCCTACTCATAACTGAATAGCGTAGCACCATATTGGCTTTGAGATACTAGAGTTGTAAAGTAGACGTTTACAATCCAGACTAAGCACCTGATTTTTTTTTCAATGAGCCAATTTATTTGAATTGCTTTTAGTATCATTTGAGTTAATTTTGCCTCTAAATGGCATTTCCATGTTTAAATCCGATCCAGACGTACACCGAGATATTAAACATGCGAGTGTTGCGGTATTATTTGGTTGTTGATTTTTAAAGGGGACATGATTCTCTACGAAAATGTTATAGGTGTAAATTTTGGTTCACCGACCATATTTCCAGTTGAAATATATGGTCCTGTAAGTATACCATACCGATACATGCAGGACCATATATTTTTATTATTACGGTTTTCGTGGAAGCTTATGTGAACCTTATTTTATATTAAAAATTAAATCAAATACGTTTTAAATGCTTATTTATCATTAACTTTACTACAGCTTTGAACTTTAACCTTGGCAATTTATAATTCTTTTTTTTACTTAAAAAACATTTTACTCTCATACCATATGTTTGATTTTTTTAAATGGCTGTTATCGAATTTGATAAATAAATATCAATAAAATTAGTCTTTTTTTATTCTGTATTATAATTATTTCATTTTTATTAATAAATCAAATTATAAATTAACTCGTTGAATTTATCAAAAAGAACAATTTGTTTTAAAGTTTAATTTCAAGAGTTCTCTTCTTTTATTTGCGTGGCGTGGCGTTCCATTTCATTTCAGTTATTTGCTTCGTTTCAAAAGTGATTTCAATTAACGATATGGATATTGTTTAAATGACTAAAAACACGAATCGTGTATTTGTATAAAATTCAATAAATATGAATTCGATAAACGCCTTCATAGTTTAGTTGAATGGCAGCAACCAAAGCAACATCGAAGCGAAACAGAAAAATTAAAAAAAAAAAAAATATAAAACAAAATTCGATAAGAAAAATAGTATTATTAGCAAATATGTATTATTTTGTTTTTCCCCAATTTGTTGCACCCTACAAAGAGTTTTGAGTGCATACTAGGGTTTTTTCCTATTCCCGGGAAACGAAACAAAAAAATCTTATTCCCGGGAATCCCGGGATTTTTTGAATAAGACAATGATTTCATTAAATGAGTTAAAGACAAAAGTTTTTAACTTTTTTAAAAAAATATACACATATACAACAGTCTAAACAAAACCAAATAAATTGTTACATCCATATGCACATGCATATTATATATGTATGTTTATATATATGTATATATTTTTTTTTTTTTTGAGATCACGAATGTTTAAAACTTATTAATATTTAGTAGTTGTTATTAATAGCAACTTGGTAAAATTAAATTCCTTTAAAAATTTTTTTTTAGTATTATTAAAGCATTTAAAAGCTCATCAGAGATTCTATTTCTAATCCTTGTTGATATGTATATAACCTGCTACCGAAAACGTGCTCTTATTCTCTACAGACGTTGGTTTTATAGTAAGAAGCGTATGATACAAAGATTATAAATTTGTTGGCATGTTACCCGTGACTTAATAGACGTCAAATTCTTTTTTTATTTATTTATTTTTTAGATTTTTTAGATGGTTCTGGTATTGGTGATGGTGTATCGTGTACATTTTAATTTTCTACTTCAAGATGCTTTTTAGACATTTCATCAGCAATTAAAAATTTTTATTGGAGTAGGAAAAATAGTTCGATTTGTAGGTAGTTTTTAGTAAAGATTAAATTTTTATTGCTCGTTTTCGATTTTAACGATGCAAACAAGTTAAGATTTCAAAAAATTTAATTTGAAATTGCCGAAAATTCCCGGAAACAATTTCCCGGGAATAATTTAAAAATAATGTCCCGGGATTCCCGGGAATTCTTTCCCGCGTAGAAACTCTAGTGCATACTAATTTGGAGAGCACATTAAGGATTTATAAATCGATGCATGCAATTTTTTATTTATGGATTTTTATTAAGACGGATTAAATCCAAATATGCACGGATAATAAAGGCTATCAAACACTATCACACAAGTCGTAAGTGTTTTAACGAAAATGCATCTCTGTTCTTATTATTGTTTGAAAATTTTCCAAAACGAAAAACAACTTATCATCACAGGGCTTATCACTCAAAATATGTACAACTTGTGTGATAGTGTATCATGGCATTAACTGAGCTTTTAAAGAGCCAAATAAATCTCGCTAAAGCCTGGTACTCTGTTCAACATTTCACGTGAAATGCTGTCAAAATGTTCATAGAGCTGTTTGTACTCTGTTCATTTTGTGAAAAACTTCCGAAATGTTTCTGGCAACATTTTTTTACAACTGCGAAATAATGTAAGCTGCACTTAATTCACGTTATTAAATAAGAAATAAAAAATTAAAAGAACACTACCGGAAACAGTTTTTTTTAATCCATATTTACTTTCTGTTTTATTAAAAATAATCACTTTTAGTGGGGTTTGTTTACATACACAAAACAATGTCGCATACTTTGCAGGAATAAAGACGTTAAACTGTACAAACTTTCGTGTAAAATAATTAATGTAGCTCAACATTTTTTACAAATTTGAACAGAGTACTAGGCTTAACGGTTAAACAAACATTTTTAAAAAACTATGAAGTATAATAATATTCACACAAACATCTTGTTGTTGTTCTCAGCTCGAATTTCTTAAAAAAATTATATGAAGGCCAAAAAAAAAAAATAACCTGGAGGTAATCGATACGTTAAACACTAGAGGTGTGCTACAGCACACGGCTTAGTCCCAGTGTACACTGAGGTCATCAGTCCTGGCTTGTGAGAATAACTAAAAACCTGTATTAAAGATATTCAATAATAAAACTGTGCTAGTTGAAAAAACGTTTCCAGCGGGGCAATCAGCGGGTTCACATAATTCGAGTACGCAGAATTATATATGTATGTATAGCTGTGGTCACAAGAAATAACCGCTAAAGTCTGCAATAAATACAACTTTCATTACAATTTTTTTTATCTTAGGTAAGAGTCTTTGATTCTGATTTACTTTTTTTCTAATGCAATTAATAGTTTTAGATAATCAAGCATAAACATAAAGTGCATTTTCTCAAAAACTATTTCGACTTAGGCGGTTATTGCTTGTGACTAAAGATATATTGAAGAAAAACTCCCATTACTGCCTGGGAGGGGATAAAATGTATGAACGACCTTCATTAGTTTTTTGTCTTAAACATTTTCTCAAAATATACTTGCCCTTATCAGCATACTTTAGGGGGCTTCCATACAGATATGGGAGTCTAATGAAATTCTTAAATTTAAACCCTGACTCGATCTTCACAAAATTTAGTGGTGTGATTTCCAGCCGCATTAAATAAATTTGTTTAAATTAAATGACAGTCGGTGCATTCCGACACCGATTTATGTTTGCGTACGATACTCCTAGTCGGGTTTAATGTATGATCCACCCCACTTAATTTGCCATCCCCATCATTTGTTTCTTACATACCTACTAGGGTATTCAAACGATTAACCGTTGTTCGATTATTCGATTAACTGTCGAATAATTTAAAATTGCTTTACTTTACTTTCCATCTTTCCAACGACAACCATCAGTTAAATAATCTTTTCTAAAACAAGTTTCATCAAAACAAAAGAAAGAAATCGTTTGAAACATAAACATTTAAACTGTATTCTCTTTTTAAACGATTATTTTAGAAGATTTGCTTAAATTTTTATGCTATTTTTTAGTAAAAAAGTTTTCCTCCTCAATTACATTTTGTTTACTTACTTATTTTTGTTACATTTTTTAAACTTCTAAGCAAGACAAAATCAAAATTATTTGATTAACCGAATAATATTAAATTGTTCGAATATTATTCGATTAAATTTTTACCTTAAATAATTTTACGCGCGATTAATCGATTAATACAAATTCTCCATTTCTTAAGAGGCCTCCCATACAAAATGTTTAATACAGACTAGAAATATATTGAAGAAAAAGTCCCAGTGCTGCCTTGGAGTCGTCCTAAGGGGGACAAAATGTAGGACCGATCTCCATTAGTTTTTCATCCTAAGCATTTTTTCAAAACATACTTGTCCTTAGTCACAACCCCCTCCTTAATTGAATATAAATTTGTTATCTTTTGTAAATAAAATGAAAAGTTGTAGACAGGGAAAAAGATTTAGCCTTGCTTAAACGTAATTTTATTTCGGTTTTTTAGTTTTGCCCCTCTTACGGTTTACAACTTAACGCAGTTGAGCTGAAATAAAAACAACTGCTAGCGATGTGTTGTAAATTTTTGATATTTTTGCTAACCGCAATATAACACAGTTGTCAACCATAATACAAAATTTCAACTGAACTAGAGCTGAGTTGTAAACCATAATAAGGTTAAGTTACGCGAATATATCGATCGAGCCCTAACCGCGAAAATAACGTAAGCGACATCATTTTCAATTTTTGTTTTTTTTTAATAAATCACTTTATTGGCAACACTAAGATACCTTTACGATTTTATAGCAAGAACAATTTTATCGTACGCGACAAATTTCATACAAAATTTATATGAAATAAAATATAAAAAAGCCGTCTCCTGTAAAATTTTGATTTTTGGCGCTTACGGAATTTTCGCGGTTAGGGCTCGATATGTTGTGCAGCCTCCTCCATTTTCGAAATAACCTAGCGCCTATGGATTCTGCGTACCCGAATTAGGTTAACCCGTCAGATGCCCCGCCTGACTGAAACAAAGCGTAATGTAATGAATAAAACTTAAAAGAGAACTAAAAAAAACTAAAAACCTAACAACTGTGCATTGTAATTGCAAAGTTGCCTTTTATTAAGTCTTGTTAAAGCAAATTTATTCTTTTTTGTAATTTTTAGGAGAGTTGGCGAAGATAAATATGTATTTTGAACTTTCTTTACATATTTATTCGTATTCGGGACATTTTTTCCAATACGTTTTAACATTTATGACAAATTATTAAATATGTTTTCGTTGTTGTGACATATTTAATGAAATTTGTAAATTTGTAATGAAATTTTTTGGAATTGTGGACAAATTAAAAGAGCTTACAGGATGTGACATACCTCATTTAAAAGATAATTAAAAGATAATTTGTAATCTTTTTCGCTTTTTAAGAAAAAGTACCTCTGGGCTTTTTTTATTTTAATTTTGAAATTCTTAAGATTTACTAATACTGATTCTCTGAGGTATTTTTAGGAATTGAGGACAAATTGGAAGACCTTAAAAGATAGTAAGGCCCTCATACTTTTTTGTAATGTTAAAGGTCATAAGACATTAAAAAAAACTACTGAACGGTCAACCAATTTCTATACAAACCTCTAGTGTTTGCGTTGAAAAGGTTACCAGCCATAATACCAGAAGACGGAAATTGATTTCGCATGGTGGTTGTTTTACTGATCAATGAAACAACTTTATTAACTTTTTTCGTTATATTTGTTTTTTTTTAACTTTTCTAGCTTTCAGCCAAATAACTTTAAACAAAAAAGTTCACAATAAACACTTTTGCTTACAAGGTAAAATCGTGTAAAATACTCCGTTTATTGTATTGAGTTTTTCAATGTCTATATTTGTATCTTTTTGTGTGTGTTTTGTTGTATTTTTCCATACGTATACGAAAAAATAAGTGAAAAAAACACCCTCTTATAAGCACACTGACTGTCAGTCACACTTACAGACTTAACTGAATGACTTTTCGAGTTAGTGAGCGAATAAATAACTTCAATGCGGAATAGATAAATGAATAATTGAACTAACTACAATCGAATCATATATTTAGTCATAAATACATACATACAATAAATTCAAAAATCAAACAGATAAACAAAAATATACATTGACACTGCAAAATTAAAATAAAACAAATTAAAACCTCGCAAAATTCCAAATATGTGCAACATTTTTATCTTTTTCGATTTTTTTTCCTCATGGAACGAGAAGTTTTCTCATTAAAAATAGATTGCTGATTGTTAATATCATTTAATATTAACACTTTAAACCCCTTTCGTCAATAACTTTCATTGATTTTGTAGATGTATCAGCAGTTACTTTTAAAAAAATGTAAAATAATCAATTTCCATGAACTATTTGTAAGATTTTTTTTTTAAATTTTTAATCAGTTGCAAATGTTAAAGAACTTATGAAACCCTTTTTTATCTTTTTATCTCCGTCTTCATAGTCGATATACATACATATGTACAAATTCAGACGTTAATTAAGAGAACCACAATGTTGCTCGAATCCTATTTTAACCTTTAATGACTTCGCCCTATAGATCAGACTTAATTTAGGCTTTTGAGGCTTAATTAGCCAGCTATAAATATCGATTTGTTGATAGTCGGTAAATCGCATGATCTTTGGGAACTTATAGCGAAATGTCGAAAAGTTCTGAACAATGCCACTATTCTAACAGTCTTGCCGAACTGTACTGCTACTGAAAATTAAAATTCTTATGTATACCCCCCAGGGTTGTGTTGCGTCTCTTTAGGGGCGTAGTTAGGCAGCTTAAGGAACTTCATACTCTTGTTGTTCCATCTTCTGGGTTACATAAAGGTTTGGTTAATACCTTCAAATTGAGTCGTGTCTGGCAACTGGCCACGTCATATAGAAGTCCTCGAGATGAATCGAAAGATTTATCTTTTCCGTTTAATATTCGTACTGCCGTGGAGTTCCTTTTAGAACAGAGAAATGGCAGAGGGCTAGAGAAAGATGACAGTTTTTGTTGTGTCGATATGCTCCCCTCAGTCATTGAAAATCTGTGAAGAGCGATAATGGTTCATGCGTACAAACAATGAGACAACCATCCGAAATGGCAGAGCTCTTGAAGTTTACGAATTCCTTGAGATCGGGGTACTTACCAGCCTTGTCCTCCCTTAAAGAGATACTTTCAGGGATAATGTAGTGGCTGTGGTTATTTTGAGGAGCACATAATGGCTATGGTTTATAACCAAAACAGCCAGAAGGGACTCTTTCACACGGAAGACTGATTTTTCACCCTTGTGGGCACTGTTGCCAGAAAATTTATCTAAAAAGTCTGCAAAATAGGGCAAAAAAATCTCGAAAGTCTGCAAAAAAAAATTTAAAAATCTGCAAAAAATCTGGGAAATTAAAATACTTTATTTTGGGTTGGGATTTGTTTTTAATTTTCGAATTCATACAACAATCTAAAAGGTGTATTTAACATTTTGGTACATTAAAATAAAAATTTAGTATATACAAAAGAACAACATTATATATGTATATAAACGATCAGGTATTTGATGGAAAACTATTTTTAAAATGAAACGATTCAAATCCGATAACATCGTTTTCTGTATCTTTTAAAAATTATTTATAATACATTTTTCTCTTACTTTCTTTGTATATTCTTGTTAGATCAATTTTTGAACACAAAATAAAGACTTATTCAGAAATGAAATTAAAAATTGCTCGAAATTCATCACAACTTTTAAAAACGATTGTTTTGAAATCGATCAATTTTAATCACATACCTGAATATTTATAATTTTTTACATAAAACATAAAAATGTATATCCAAATACATTGTTCATATATCGTATTTAAAATAATTTATGCATTTATTTATTGTTAATTTCTGAAGTCACAATTAATTTAAAAAATCTGCAATTTGACAGCAAAAATCTGCAAATCTCACTTTGCTATTTTGGCAACGAAAAAATCTGCAAAATGCAGATAAATCTGCACTTCTGGCAACAGTGCTTGTGGGAAAGAATTAATTGAAGAGTTCGAAGTTCATCGGATATTTTTTATATAAACAACACGCATATAAACAAAATTCCTAAAAACACATTCTTTTAGTGCGAAATCAATGTATCAGAACGATTGAAAAAATCGTAGCTACCGAGGAAAAATTCCCAGAATTTTTAAAGAAATCAGTGTAAAATTTATCAAGTGTTAAATAGCAAACGTCAACTTCCGTCGCTTATGCATCTTGTGGCATTATATTTTTAAGAGATACAATAAATTTAAAATGATTATATAAAAACTTCTTTAAAACTTAAGGCCCAAATACACTGATCAAAGTACTCATCAAGCATTGTGGTAGTATTAGTGAAAATGTTTTTGTATGTGTGACACCGACAACGCTTGATGAAAAAATCAAAAAATTTAGATATGCCGACGAATATTACGTCCAGCACACGTACACGTTGAATTCGTCGGCTGGACAAGCATTTGACAAGTGTATTTTTTTGCTCGATTTTAATTTGTTTATAAGACTGTGTGTTAGTTGGAACTATTTAATTATAGCATAGAAGTAATTTTAGAATTAAATTAAATGCTTTTTAAAAACTTTAAAAATCGAAAACGTTTTTATTTTGTAAGCAATTAAGAGTTTTTAAAACAAAAAAAAAAAACGTCAAGCCCCAACAATAATAAACACCATGGCGAATTCATTTTTCAGGTGGCGTTGAAAGCACAGCTGTGCTACTTTTTTTCAAAATTAGAGAGAGGAATGTCAAAAGTTACTTGTGTTTTTGACATATCGACCAACGAAAGCAAAAAATAAAACACAATGCTGTGTTGTAGTATCGCCACCACCGTTTACATGAATTCGCCTTGATAAACACCATACAAAATACTGACAATATTTAATTATTTTTCATATACTTTGCTCGTAAATATAAAACTTAGAGTTTACATTCAAACATACCCAACATTTATTCCAATTGATAGTAAGTCGTGATTCCATGAATTTCATCATTTCATTACCATAAGTTTGCGCCACAATTTAAACAAATCCACGAACTTTTAGTGCGAGTATTTTTTTTTTTTTTTTTAATTTTTATTTATCTTTTACGTTAGAGAATTCAATTTATTCTATTGTCTTGGTATGAAAAGAAGAACATATTGAACTGTGAATTGTGTGAGTTGTTAGGAAATGCTCGTACTTAAACAATGTAAATGAAACATAAAACACACTCACTGGAAAGTTTTTGCATTTTTTGCAATTTCTGTGGAATTAAAATCGGAAAAAGTATTTCGAAATTAGGTCAACAATTCATGTGCATACGTACAGTAATTTTGACTTAGCTGCACAATCTCCTTTGCACGATTTTTTGTGCAGATAAATCAAAAGTGCTGTTATCTTAAGTGTATTTATCTGCTTTGATGTTCATGTACACAATTGTAGTTACCTGAATAAAATAAAAACGGGTTTATAAATAAATTGATATTTTATTAAAATTTTATAAAATTGGATATTTATATAAAAATTGGCCACCACAATTTTTATGTGTGCAGCTAACTTTAATGTTTTATAAGAAAATATTTTAAAGCTGCCCAAAAATATGATAAAAAGGCACATGAACAAGGATTTTGAAAATAATTACAGAAATTATGTATTTTGGTCAGTTAAGTCAAAGTGCAGCTAACTTTGATTTTTTGTATGAAAATAATTTTAAAATGCCAACAATTTTGGGCATTTATCTAAAATGTGCAGTAGGGTGGGGCGATTAGTATGGATGGAAAAAAATCTTAATGGGCGCTTCGCGTTTCTGATTCTTGGGATTGAAATGAGCAAAAAAGTCCACTAGACCATACGTCTACGGTGAAAACCGAGCTTCCAGATTTTGACTTGGAGTTTTTTCTCACACTTTTGTTACGTAGAAGTATGGTCTAGAATCAGAAACGCGAGAGAATCGCCCATGAAGATGTTCAAATCGCCCACCCTAATGTGCAGGTATAGAAAGTTTACTTAAAAAATAAATTTGTATGGGATTTTATAGGATAATGACAAAAATTATTCATTTTCTGCAGTTAAGTAGAAAGTGCACTTAAACAAAATGCAGTTTAGTCAAAACTACTGTATATGTATATGAATTCTCCTCGAAAGATAAATGACCTCGGTAATTGAGACTCTGTTTTGCGGTAGGAACGCTGATTAAAAACAAATGCAAATATATACATGACATTCATTATTAAAGCTTCGATGGTAACAGAAGCCAATTAATTCATAATAATCAGTTTGTTATTAAAGAAATAATGTGACTAGTTGAGAAGAAAAAAATGTTTTTGTTCTGACATTACTAGTACGTCAAGGTTTTCAGCATAGAATAGTACTAGAATAGAAAGAGTAAAAAAAGCAGAAAACACCCTCTTAAAATTTAGAACGCGTGTAGTAACAACAACAATACATACACAGAAAGAATAACAATCGGGATAAATCTAGTTTTTTATGATTACTTTAAGTGCGAGTCCTACTCAAAAAATCAAGTTCAATGAATAACACTAAAACGTACTTAAAACAATCCAAAATGGGATTACTTTCGAAGATCAATTGCGAAATTTCTTTAAATTAGTATAAAATTCTTAAATCAAGTAAAAAAAGATTAAACTTTCCGTTGTGTTTAACACTTTGGCTTACGCATGTTTTGATTTTCTACACACAGAAAAAAATACCAATGTAAAATTAACATGGAAAAATGTTGATTGAGAATCATGTTAAATTTCTGCAAAAGTATGCCCTTTATTTAATTTTATCATTATTTCATATTAATTTTAAATTAAAAATATTAAAATAATCCTAAATCACGCTTATTTAATAGTATTCACTGTTAAAATAAATAAAAAAAAATATTAAAATTTAAATAAATATGGATTCAATATTGAATCCATTAAAAAACCTGTTTTATATTAAAATCAAAAGTTGATCTTGTTAAATTAACATGCATACATAGTAAAGTATGTTAATTTTTTTATTTTCATTCCTTAAATATGTTATAAAAAGAAGACAATTCCCGTATTCTTTTAATTAAAATTATTTATTTAACAAAGGAGACTACAAAATAAGTGAAACATGTGTTACAGGGGTAAGTGTTTTGAATTATTCTTAAATAAATGTATATGTTGTCTCTGAAGCTTCTTCACACCAATCAGTTTCTACATGAAATTCACGTTGTTTCAACATGAAATAACTTTCATTCAACGTGATTCGGATTGTTATTTCAAAATAAATGACATTTTGCTCTAACTTTACTGCAATGTTAAATTAACATGAATTATAGTTATTTTAAAAGAAAAAAATGTTGTTCGCAAGCAATTATAAAATCAGGTCGAATTAACATGAAACACGTATGAAGCAAAATCACCACCGAAAAATTTTAAATCGACCTTGTTTTCGACGTTTTTAACTTGATTTTTTTCTGTGTGTATACACACAGAAAAAAGGTCTGGCCAGACTCTTTGTACCATGAAGGATTAAAAGGTAAAAAGTAAGAAAAGCGCATTTTGAGATTGATTAAATCTTAATTTTACTTAAATCAATCTCTTTTTCGAATTATTTCAAGTACGAAATCGGTATTGAATATGGATAATTTAAGTATTTTGCGATTGAAAATTGGTATTTTAATTAATCTTTCTGTACTTGATTCAAGAAAATCCGTACTAATCGTATTATTTGTACCGTTTCGGATTGATTTAAGTACGGACGGATTGATTTTTCTTTTGAGTGAACACATTTCTTGCTAACACAATCATAGAGTTCGCGTTTTTGACGGCTGAGTTGGGGTTTTATACCCTTCATCGGGGTACACTGATAGAAAAATTCATCTTCATATTGATGATGCCGTAACATCAAAATTGTGACATCAATGTTACCTCAAATGGCATCAATGATGCAAAAAGTAACATCAATCCAATGACTAACGTTTTCGTACAATTTTGTCATTTTTTACGTGTCATCTATTTTATCACCATAGTGACATCAATTCGATGCCACATTTTGTGTATTATTTTAATGATAACAATGTATTATAAGAAGCAAAAATTCCTATATTCTATTTTTTTAAATTTTTTGGTTAAATACAACAAATTTTTAAAGAATAATGATTACGAAAACCATATGGGGCATGGTGCCCCATATGGTTTTGAGAGTTCTGCTGTAAACAAAGGTTGTAATTCAACAAAGGTGAAACAAACATATGTAACGGGTAAGTAAATAGTAATATTCTTTCACTTTGTCTTAATTCAATCCCAATGACTTAATGACAAACTGTCATTAAATTGATGCTAATGTGTTCTTTCTCCGATGTTAATTCGTCATCGCACTGAGGACATGTTCGCCATTACTATGATGCCGATGTGTCATCCCATTGATGGCATAATTTCTTTTTGACCCTGATGACACTTTGGCCAAGTGATGTTAAGGTTGACATCACAATGATGAAAAGTGTCATCGGGTCAAAAGCGAAGACACTTGTTATGTTACTGATGTCAAAATACGTCAGCGTTATGATGCCTTTTTTATCAGTGTAGTGGAAGACTGAAAGTAACCTAGGGCTAGTAGATTCCTAGTCTTTCGCAATCCCAATTCATGTCTTCACGAAATACCTATTTTTTGGAATTAACAATTACCATATTTATTTTTCAGGTGGGGTGTCATAAAGCCATAGGACAAAAAGCCATATGGCGTTAAGTCCCATTCCATTGAGACATTTGGGCATATGTCATTAAGACTCAATATAATGAGACTTAACGCCATAATTTTTTTTCCGAAAATGAGACATAAAGCCATATTTTTTAAAGGATTTTCTCCTCTTTGATAAAACAAGTACCGGCTTCGCTAACTAAAGCTTCTCTGCGAAATCGGAATTCGTTCGAAAACAAGGCAGATTTTAGAAGCTTTACTTAGCGAAACCGGTACTTGTTATACCATAAATGAAAAAATACTTGCGCCCGGCCGTCTGTGCAGAAAAGCTTTAGTTAGCGAAGTCGGTCTTTGTTATACCAGAAAGGAGAAAATCCTTGCGCCCGGCCAAAGGCCGGCTTTGCAGAGAAGCTTTAGTTAGCCAACCCGGTCTTCGTTATACCATAGAGTAGAAAGAATCCATGGAAATAAAGCAATTTGTAACGCATAACATCAAATGGGACATAAAACCATAATGACTTTAAAAAATATAAACAAGTGAAATTAATTACAAGGTGGTCTTAAAAAACAGCTGACTGTTAATGCTTTGTTGCCTGTTGTTGTTGAATTGTTGTGATATTGAGGCCACCTTGCTTAAATGTTACAATGGAAACTTAAGTTGAAATTAAGTGTAACACATCGGTGACTTTAGTTCCACTTAAGTTTTTAGTGAAGAAGAGAATTTTGTATTTAAAACGATTTTAAAAATAAATGTGTTTTAATATCAATCCTGAAAATTGGCATTAAGTCCTTTTAAAAATGTGAACATGATATTTAAGTAATATTGAGTATTTCTCCAGCAAACTAAATTTTTTAAAAAATGTTCTCTATTTTTCAACTTTGGGGATGTTTTAGCACATTTTTTTATTTAGGTATCCTATTATCTATGGCCTGGATATGATGTTCGGAGAACTAGCTCTCTACTTAGGTTCAGCTGGAATTTAAATTGACTGTAGAAGTTGTCAAAACGAGGAGGAATAGGAGACTGTGCTTCACCTTCTTTGTTAATGCCCTGGGTTGCGGGGCATAAGGGAAAAATACCTGGGGGAAACGGTGTTTGCCTGCTTGGAGGATCTATTCAGGATAGAACTTAAATCGCTTCATCTTTTCACTAGGAAGACGAATGGGTTGGAGTTTACAGTGACGTTACTGAGTTACTGTTCTATAGGATGGGCATTGGCGCTGGTTATTACAAAGGGACCAATAAAGAACCCCAGTTAGCTGTCTCTCGATGGCTGCCCATGGAACCTAACCTAGCCTGTTATGTATGAATTTATTATGAAAGAATGTTTATTTATTATCAAAATGCTACCTTGTTTTAAAATTTTCGTTAAAAATTTAAAAAGTTATTAAACTTTCAATAAAAATAATCTGGGGATTATTTATAAGTTTCTTTTATAACAAAACAAATTCTAATTTACCTTTACAAGGTCCAGCTTGTGGAAGTTCACCCATTTAAATAAGAGCTCGAATTGACCATTTCCTAATGTGTAATTTTCGTGAAGACTACTTTCATGCAACAAATATTTGCATTACCTAGATTTTCAATTACAAAAAGCAAATATCATAAATATTATAATTCACTAGGTTTAGAAAGTTAGTTCAGACAAAAAAAGCATCCCTGTTAGTAGCATAAGTATCTTAAAGAAATTGATGGGCAACTCCTAACAATCTAAAAAGACCGGTAACTTCTAAGTCCCCGTTGCGAAACTTGAATGGAAGTTGGACAAGAAATAATGTGTAAGGGAAACCTGTTTGTTGAACACCTAAAAACGTGTTTACCAAACACTTTACTAGTCGAGTTGCCCCCTGTCGTCGACAGGACGGATGTACCACTAAGATTGACAGAACGGATGTACTACTAAGATATGAGATAATGGAAATTGAAAAGGCTGTTGCTTATTTAAGCCCCTATTAAAAGGCATTTAAAGGCATAATTAGTCTGTACTTTCTGTTTCTGTGCTGTTCCATGCCGTTCTGTTTCGAAATTGTAATAGTTAATTTTTCTGTAACACCTTATCAGCCTTTTATGACAAATTTATTAGTTTTGCACCTTCCATTGTTTTTTTCCATTAAGTTGAATGCACATAAATTTGAAGAAATTAAATTTTATGAATTCTTAAAATCAAAAAATAGTTTATTTCAATATAAATATTTATTTTGTTATCACTTACAATTACTTAACAAGTTTTGGATTTAAACAAAATGAACCGCAACAGAACAGAAAAACTAATCAATTTACGGGGTTTTTTAAAACAAAAACAAATCAGCTGATTCGTAACAGAACAGAAAGTAAAGACTCAGTTAGCCTTAACGCTACTTTACGAATTGAATAGGTACTAGAGTGGAAGATTTCTTTAGTTTCCATGATATAAAGCCAGGTAAATATCAATTTCAAAAGTGGAGTCATAGAATCCTATTAGCTTTTTATTTTATATTTGAAAGCTATTTGAGTAACTATTAGACTAACACTAACACCGAAGTTAAAAGAAAATAGAAGGAAACGCAGTACAATTGATCAAAAGCTTAGACCAGTAGTCATAAGAAAAGGATTTGAGAAAAGAAAATATTTTCTGCACTCTTCATAGACGTTTCTCAAGCTTTTGATAAAGTCTGGTAGGTACCTACCGTTAACATTTAAAAGCTGTTTGGGGTCAAAAATTAATTATTAAAAGAGATTTGGTAGCTCCCCTGGAATCTAGAACTAAATCTGTTTAATTTATTTAAAATCCTCAGCTCAGCCAAGAATGAAAATTACCAATAAATTTTAATAAATTTCGCGTTGTAAAATTCCTTCCTTCAGTAAAAATAATTTAACTAAAAAAAATGTATCAAAAATTAGAAATTAACAGTTCAACTAAAAATCACAATTGTTCTAATAAATTGTACTTTTTGATCTCTATGTACATAGGTACTATTTGAATTTGTGTTTGTATGTACAACATACATGGGTAGGTATTTAGTTTCTCTTCAAAAACAAAACATTTATGATCAATCACAATCAATTTCAATGCAAAAATGTAGGCATGCGTCAGAGGAAACAAAAACACACTCGGCAATATAAACAAAGAAGAAGCAAAAAAACAACAATAGTAATAATAACAACAACAAAAACTTGTAAAACAAGAATTTAATAAACAAAAAGAAGAAACGTAGGTACAAAATGCTAAAAATAATAAAATAAATAAAATAACTGATGAGAAATAATGAAGACAGACAAAAAAACGTTCTCTTACAAAACATATCCATACCAATGATGTACATATGTACATATGTGTGTCTACACATCATCGTAAATTTATTCACTGGATGATTACAAATTAAAGCAAACTGTGTGATAGAGGTAGAAGATTTAACCAAAAAACGAAAAAAGTCATCAAAGAAGAAGACTTGTGAAAGAAAATATCTAAAGAAATAAACAACAACTAGGTACAAAAATATAAAACTTATAAGCAAATTCAGCTGTCCCGAATCTTTGATAGGTACACCAAGAATTAAAATTTTCGGAAGAAAACTTTAATTGGGATCTGTGAACCTGAAATCACAATTATAAGCAGGGACCATAACAGTAATTGCTTTTTTCATAACAGTCAGATGATAACAGTTATTTTTTTGATTTTTTTTTTGAACCAAAATAAGTTTTTTTTATAATCAAAAATGACTGTTATTTTTGTTCAAAATATCAAAATCAAAAAATAACTGTTATTTTTTTCAAAAAAAATGAAAATCAAAATTGTATAGTCAGTTTCAGTAGGAGCTTTTGCATGGGATCTATAATAAATTACGGACCAATAATAAAAAAATATTTTGTTAATTTAATTTCTATTTTTATTAATCAAAGTAGAAAAACTAGGTACATTTCTTCCACTTCTTCATTTGTCATTTGCCCAAAAAAAAATGTTGCTTTTGCTTCTGATTTATTAAATGTAAACAGTCGCTGTCAAACCAACTCAAAAATCTAAAAGTTGTACACAAATTTTTATTTTTGTTCGATATTTTTTGATTTCGACTGCAGTTTTTTTAACCATGGTATACATATGTATGTATGTATGTATGTATTAATAGTACATGCATTAGTTTATTAAAGATATTTTAAACGTGACGTGATGGGAGAAAACTGAGTTCATATTCGGGTTTAGCATTTCCAAAAATATAAAAATTGTAGACTTTTGCAATTCCATATGGATTTTACATTTGACAAAGCCACAACAAAATACATGTCGTGTAAAATTACCTTAAGTAAGATGAAGGCTGTATTGTGAAACAATAAAGAGAATGCATTGGAAGTCCATATGCACTCGTATGTAGTTTGTTTTCTTACAAATCAAATTTGTTGTTATTACTGGCGTAATGGTTAGTTGTTGTTGTTGTTACTGTTCTTTTTATCTTTGTTTTCATCTTAACTTCTTTAGAAGTGTCAGACAGAACAACTGGTTTTTAGTTTTCTAAAACAAGTCCACAATAAAATAAAAAAAACAAAATAATAACAAAAACAACTGAGAACAAAAATTGTTCTAATCAGTGTTGACACATTTAGGGAATTCTATTTGGAAAATTGGGAAAATCGATTTCGGGATTAGTTATTTACCATTTTTAAGTTACATTTATATAAAAAAGACCTAATACAGAAAAATATGTACATATGTATGTACCTTATAATCTAAAATTAACATGGCATAATATTGATTGGAAATCAAAGTAAATTCCTGCAAAATTATGGACATTATTTAAATTATGATTGTTCATATTAATTTTAAATGATAAATATTAAAATAACATTGTTTAATATTAACCCATAAAATCAAATTTTACTTGTTATGTGTAGAAACAACAATTTTGATCATTAAGAAAAATGTTAAAAATAGATTTTTCAAACTTCCTGCGTATAAATTATGTATTAGTCTTTATTCACACAATTAAAACTTCATCAGTTGGAGCAGGGAAAGAGTTAGCCCATATACAAACTAAGATAGTATACTTAGAATACTAGGCCTAATTATTTTTTATTTTTTAAATGGATAATGCCATTGTCGTAAACGGCATAAATACGTACAACGAACATTCTACACTGTCGTTATAGTGAAATTTAAATGTAATCGACAAAAGTTACAAACGACTACGAATTCGATCACGACAACGACTCTGGTAATAAGGCTGACTATAAATATCGGAAGTCTTTTTAACCTCATCAGAACTTTCGAAAGCCATAACTATGGTTTAAGAGCTGTGAATTTCGAACTGTCTTGTTATATCTGTTCAGTTAGGTTTGGCAAGTCATCGTTTAACGCTTTCAAATTGTGGAAATTAACTTTTTAAAAAGTAATCTGCTTGGGAAATTAAAAGAGAACTTCGAACATTTTACAAAGCATGTTTCAGGTCAAGGCATATCCTATAGGTGTGCTTACCTCTACAACTATACAAAAAGCAACATGCATTTTGTTGGTAAAAAATTCCTAGCCGTTGTCAAAATCTTACTACAAAAGGAAAAATGTGTTTTGTGTGCATGTATGTGTGGCAAAAAAACCAAAAACGTAAACAAAAATACACATGTATAAGAAAAATATAAACAACTTTTGACATCGTTGAGGAATAAACCAAATAAACATCTGGCTTCTTACGCAGACCTATTAGATAAACCTTGTTCTAGGTTAAATGACTACGTCAATAAGCCAAATTGACGTATTTTACCGAAGGCAATGCTCAATCCGTCAACGAATCATCAATACATCGATTAAAATGACTGTTTAGTGCGGTTTACACTCTCTTTCTAAAAGAGCATGCAAGAGTGGTCATGTTCACTGTCCCACTCGTTCGTGTAATTAACGTGTAATTTTGTTTAATTTTGCATATTGAGGAAAAAAGTTATATGACGGGGTGCTTTTACACTTTTTGCTACATTTTACGCAATAAATGTTAAAATGTATTGCCTTAGTTCCTTTAAGACTTTAAACTATCATCGGATAATTAAGTAAAAAGACATGGGTAGAGGGAGCTTTTACCCGTTTTTCCCTATTTTGCGCCCTAAATGTTGGAAATTCCAAAAAATGTATACCATTAAATTTCTTTAGATGTTAAACAGTCTGCATGCCAAATTTTAAGAAACCTGGTTGATTAGTTAAGAAGAGGTAGGGGGAGCTTTTACTGCTCTTGCCCTACTTCACGCCATTATAAATAAAAACGAAAGTGAAAAATTCAAGAAAATCGGCTTTTACGCGTTCCGCCCTATTGTACGCCCTCGCTAGCAATATAAAATTTACTTTACAATACTCCGAATGACATTGTACACATAAGACATTATGATACATGGTTTGGTATCTTTTCAAGTGACAATAAAAAATCATAATATGCAAAATGGAAGCCATTTTGTTGATATTTGTTTAGGAATATATAGAAAAATCGAAATGCCATATATTCCGAACCACTGGGACGGTTTCGTGAATACTTTACTTTAATAATCCATAGCCTATCCTCAACATACCCTTAAATTTAGGTTGAAATCGTTCGACCCGTTTTCGCAGTTAGTGGTGACATCAAAGTGTACACGTCTTTTTATATATATAGATAAAAAACTTTAGTTTTGGTTACTAATTCTGGCTGTCGTGATCGAAAAATGTTTCGATTCGAAAGCAATTTTATTTCAGTCTATACTGAACGAATCGAAATTATTTTCAGTATTTTAAAGCATTTATACACTCAAAATAAATTATTATTTGTTTAGTATCGACTGAACCAATCTGATTCATCATCGCACAGCCTAACGCCTGAAGCTAAAAACTTGAAATTTGGACCATAGATTTATCACTCCCCAAATCGTTCCACTAAGACGAGATTTTTGGAAATTCGAATGTTTAGGGGGTAGAAAAGGGTAAAAATTTAAAACTAAGAGAAACAATTTAATACCTATCGTTGTTCTTTAGAAAAATAAGCGGACAGGTGTGTGGTACTTTTTTTAAATTCGACCCTATCAGGGAGTAAACGGGTACAACCTAAATTTTGGTAATTTTTGACACCCCATCTATCTATTGAACCAATAAACATCGAAACAAAGATTATGCCACATTCGAAACTTATCAAAAAAATACGAATTCTAATTTGGTACGTTTTCGAAATTCGAACATTTAAGGGGTGAAAATCGAAACAATTTTTGGTACTTTTTTCCCAAAACAATTTTTTTTTCTCCCTTCATTGACACATTCGCACTAAATTATAGGCTCCCACTACAATACAGAAATTTTTAATACTTTATAGGTAGAAAAGATAGTAACAAAAAGGGAAAATGCGGAAAATTTGATATTTTGCGTTAGCTTTTTGGTTTTACAACTGGTATTTTTTTTAATTATCGTTAATGTTGGACCTTAAAACATAAGATTCAACATGCAAATCCCTGAGTGGATAAGAATCTATGAGGGAACTTGTTGGGAATTTTTTTTTTTTTTGTTTAAACTAGCCTTTTTTGAATTTCCATTAGTATTGGACCTAGAAATATAAAATTCAAGATGCAATGTTCTAGGTGGATCAGAGTCTATAAGATGGAACTTTTTGGTAATTTTTCATTCGAAACATATCAAAAAAAAATACGAATTTGGTACTTTTTCGAAATTCGAACATTTAAGAGGTGAAAATCGTACCTATTTTTGGTACTTTCTCCATTCATTAACATTTTCGTACTAAATTATGGGCTGCCACTAAAATACTAAAATTGTTAATATGTACTTAAATGAGGGAAAAAAATAGTACCCAACAAAGTAAATACAGGAAATTTGATATTTTTCTTTAGATTTTTGGTTTACAACTGGTATTTCTTTAATAAACTTTGGCATAAAAATTTGTCAACGATGGAAAAGGAGACGCTAACGAGGTAGCGGGCTTAATGCAAGTTACAGTCACGACTGCCAGAATTAGTCCCTCGTGTTTGGATTTTGTATATTTGATATCTATAAATATCCGTCTATATGTTCTCGTATTCCTGACGGATATTCTCTTTGAGAACTTGAAGTGCTTGAGGCTTGTCAAATGGTGATTTAAGGATTCTTACAAAAAGAAGGCAATAATGATTAAATCGGACGTTTTTGCCACCCAGAGCATATAGTCTTAAGGAATACCTTTATAGCTACATTTTTAATGACGTTATTTTGCATGTTTTACTTCACAAATACATAAACAAATTTTTGCTACTGAAAACTTAAATTTTGTGATTTGGGCCATGATTTAAATCATATTAACATTTTTTAACTTTATGTAATGCCAGCTTTAGGTGTAAAATTTTGTATTATCTGGTCACACTGACTTGATGACAGTTTGTTAATTTGTGTGTTTTGCTTTGTGCTTTTAAAATTTAAATGCAGACTGGTTTTTTTTTTTTTTTTTTGTTATTTTGTTGTACCTATCTTGTTATATTCTTTATTATTATTATTGGCAATTGAGCCCATTTGACTCTGTTTTTATAGTTGATTTTTGTTTCTTATGTTATCTGCTAATTCTTTTATTTAATAAATGGAATCTTTTGTGTCTGTTTTAATTAAATTTTCTAATGATCTTAATTAATCTTTAAAAAGATATAAGAGACTAAATAAAATGCAACCAACCTGCTGTTTATTTTTTTTATAAAATGTTGGCAAAATATTGCTGTTGTGGCAGGCGGCAGGCAAAAAATTCGGCCGCATTCAATTTAAAATAAAGGGGATAAAAGAGAAACCTTTGAATTTCTTTTTTATTTTTTAACAACAGAACAATTTTTAATAATAAAATTATTTTTAGCTTTTAAATTTGCATTTGTTTGATAAAAATAAAACTCACACACATTTACTCTTACTAAATATGTTCTTTTGAAATAAAACCACTTGTGGTCTTAATTTTTTCCAATTTATATTTTTTTGTTTAAGGTATTTAAAACTTTTTCCCAATTTCTCTGCTCCTTTCAACACTTTACAAATTTTTAAATTTGTGAAAACTTTCTTTTTGTCATTACGCTTGAAAAAAATTTAATAAATTTCGTTTGCATTTTAATTTTTTTTATGCCCTAAATACCATTTGTTTTTCACATTTTGTTTTAATTTTATGGTAGGTATGTGGATATTTCTATTTCTTTTAATTTGAATAACGCACTTTACACTTCACTTGTTTTCTTAAAATCAATTCAGAGGCCTTAATTTTATTCTCAGTATATTTGTTGTTGTTTATAATTGTGTTTTATTTTAATTTACTAATTAATTAAAACAAAAATTATTTTATTTACGTAAAACGATATGCGTACCCTCTTACACAACGAAGTAAACACGAACACGAGCAAACGTCAACTGTTTTGCTTACGTTATTTAGCTCTTCAGGGTTGCTTAATATTTGTAGTGCTGCCTTGGTGCTGCCATAGTTCACTTTCTAAATATTATTGTTACGTTAACATTAGCGTTGCCATTGTATTGGTTGTTGGGTATTTTTAAGCGCCTTTTTCCTTTCCAAATACCCGAAGCTGTATTTAATGCTGCCCACAGATGATGCAACATAAATTGAAATATATGTTACATGGGGTCTTGACCTGACAATTTTTTGACATAACAAGCGTCAAACTTCATATAAAAAAAAAAACGCTGACAAAAATTTTAGAGTTTTTTTTATATAGACTTTGACGTTTGCTATGGCAAAAAATTGTCAGGTGAAGACACCATGTTAAGGTAGAACAGGGTTGTTAGATGTGACGATTTTTCGTCATTTTGAAGATTTTTTTTGAGAAAATACAGTAAAATGATGATTGACGATTTTTTGACAAAAAGTAATAGTGTCATGACGATTTTCTGGCATCAATAAAACACTTACAAGAAATATTTACAATTATATTGGGAACAGTCCAAAACGTAAAAATTAATTTTTCGAAACACAAACATTTTTGGAAATTACACAAAAAAAATCTTCCCCCATCACAAACCAGGTGGCTTCATTAGAAGAATTAGTAATTCAAATTCTACAATTATATAAATGCCATCGATACTGCAAAAAATATACACTAGAGCCCTGATTTGCGTCGGTTCTATTTGGTCCGCTTTTTACAAATTGGTTAAATCCGCTTTCGTTTTTATGATTTCGATTTCTATTTTCGTGTAAAAAGGCGAATTCGCATTTAATTCTGTTAGGATAGTTATTCTAAGTATAGTTGCGTTTTAGGAAGTAAGAAGATGTGTAGAAAAATGGGTGTAAAGAAAAGACAATGCATTAGTGCTGGTTCTAACTCTTCAAGTTGTAGCCGTCAAGTCTTGAGCTTTTAGGAGAGAAGGGAAAATCGAATGCCATTTCTTTTCTTCTCTCTCCTAAAAACTCAAGACTTGACGGCTAGAACTTGAAGAGTGTGAACCAGCACTTACTTAGTTTGGAACTAAAATTGGATGTAATAAGACGTTTAAAGTCGGGTAAAAAGACTGCTGATATAGACAGTACCCTTGGTTTAGCACCTTCAACAGTAAAAACAATTTGCAAAAGTGATCGTGCTAAAAATAAATCATTTAAAGATAGCTCGAGTTAATAGCAAATGAGATTTTATTTTCACCCACTTCCTGGAACAAATAGAATAAAACTTAACCATATAACTTTCTTAATCATAAATAGAATTTCTAGCTAAAAATTTATATTTTTGAACCAATCAATGCAATATATTGTCTCTAATTTATAAAATTTAAATATTTGACGATTTTGACGAATTTTGTTAAAACTTTTGACGATTTTTGAAGAAAAAAGTCTAACAACCCTGAGGTAGAAGAACATAACACGCGTAAATGTGTCGACGTGTGTCGTGCGTTTAAAAACTTTAACGCATACAAAATTGCAGGTTACACAACGTGCGTTATAAAAGCCATTCCTGTCAGCTGTTTTTTATTTGTTTACTTAACAATTATTACAAAGTCGTGTTTTGTGACCAAGAATTTAATATATATCGTTCATCGAAACATGGCAGACATACAAAATTTAATTTCGGGAATTAAAAATCGTGTTTAAGGAAAAAATGCAAATATTAATATTTTAACAAGGTTTCTTTCAAATGTGCTAGATTCCCATTTCATACCACTGAGAAACTGAAATTTATTGTTGAAGGGATAAGCTAAGCTATTCCTATGCGCATTTCACTGGTTGCTTAGGCCAGATCGTCAGGAAACTTCATCCAAAGATTTTAGAAAAGCTAAAGATATTAAACAAATAAAACTGTTAAGCGAATAAGAATTATAAACCTCAGTTTTACTTGTAACAATATCAAAGCTTAAACAAAACAACAACAATAAACAGTAAGTTTATCTTTTCACAGTCCCGACTACAATTGGTTGATTTTTTGTCAACTCTAAATGTAGTTGTAAGTGGGTAAAGAAAAAACATAAATAAAAACAAATTACTTTATTTTATTCTGCAAGTTCAGTTTATTTACTCTGCCACATGCATATAAGCTATCAAAGTTTTTCTTGGGATTCAAAAATTAATTAACAAGGTTTCTTTCAAATGTGCTAAATTCCCATTTCATACCACTGAGAAACTGAAATTTATTGTTGAGAGGATAAGCTAAGCTATTCCAGTTTCTCAGTGGTATGAAATGGGAATTTAGCACATTTGAAAGAAACCTTGTTAACTAATTTTTGAAACCCAAGAAAAACTTTGATAATTAATATTTTACTTATTTCATTAATTATGTTCAAAATTTATATGATATTTGTAAACACACACAAAAAAATAATCTAGGTAATTTTACCAAAGCGTGTATAGGTAATTTATTTTTATATAAAAACTAAAAACTAAGTTTAATTACGTAATATAATTTGTAATTTATCAAATAAGTATTGCCTAAAATCATTTTAAAATTTAGTTCAAAAGAATTAGCATATTTTTCTAAAAAAAATTTTGTTCTATAGTTTTTTAGTTAAAAGTCTGTGCAATTATTTTTAGTTTTGTTACTAATATTTGTTATTAAGGCAATATAATTTATTTTTTTACAGCTTTGGTTTTTTCTTAGATTTAAATGACTAACAAGCGTAGGGAATTTTGTAGGAGAAATTTTTAAGGTGTTAACGGGAAAAATCGGATGTTTTTTTGGTGTACGTTGCTATTTTTAAAAAAATTTCAGAATCACACTATCGTTAATCTTTACTGCAAACGAATATATATGTCGACAAATATTATGATTGTACGTTCGTTAAAATTTAGTTATCACACCACTGTTTTATGTCTAAAACAATGTACCCACCACAGTAAAAATTGCACCCAATTCGAGAAATTACCCATGAACTGGCAATACTGACGTGGCCAATACTTTTATTTTCCGGATAAAAATGGGAAATTTTAAATTTTGTAATCCGTTATTTGTTTTTTTTACTCGTGTCAACTCTAGGTGTCTACATATATAAAAAGAATAAGTCTGATAGCACAATTCAAAAGAAAGAGTGATGAAATCAAGGTACAGGCTTTTTAGATCTGACGATTTTTTTTTAGAAAATACAGTAAAATGACGATTGAGGATTTTTTTAACTGAAAGTAATACTGTTTTGACGATTTTCAGGCATCAATAAAACATTTACAATGTATTGGGAACAGTTCAAAACGTAAAAATCAATTTTTCGAAATACAAAAATTTTTAGAAATTAAACAAAAAAAATTCCTCCCCCATTACAAACCAGTTGGATTTCATTAGAAGCATTAGTAATTCAAATTCTACAATTATATAAATGCCATCAATAATGAAAAAAATATACACTAGAGCCCCGATTTACGTCGGTCATATTTGGTCAACTTTTTAAAAATTGATTAAATCCGCTTTGGGTTTTAATGATTTCGATTTGCGTCGCTACATACGATTGCATTTTTCGATGAAGTCATAATCACATGTGAAGAATTTTTCTATTTGCGTGTAAAAAGGCGAATTCCCATTTAATTCTGTTAGGTAAACTTTTAATAAATGGTTGATATCTGCAAGATAGTGTTAAAACTGTTGTAGGATTATTGCTGTACACTTTTGATTTCCAAAGCCCCACAAAAATAGTATAAAGGTGTTTAATCGCACGATCTTGTGTAATAGCTTCTTGTACTGCATCTTCGTCTCTAATGCTTGTAGTAGCAGGATTATTTGTTTGTGTCCCATATCTTGACGTACCACTCATACCTTTTATAGAATCATTAATGGCAAGTTATTCAGCAATTTGTTCTTTAAGAGGTGTTAAAGAACAGTATTTACCTGGACCTCCTCCAGTTCCAGAAAGGCTATTTTTGTTGCGGCGGGACTGAACCCTAATGTGCTGCTTGAAATCTGTCCATACCTTTAACCATACACGTTTTCAAAAACGTTATATTAATGAGTTAAAATATACATACATCCATATGTACAAACCTTTTCCCACTTTTCAGCCTCATGTGTAGGTAGACCTGCAGCATTTAAATCTTGCGATAACCTCTGCCACAAATTTCTGCTCTTACTTTTGGCATTTGAAACATTTAGGTGTCCTTTTGCCAAATCCGGATGCAATTTCATAAACTCCACCATTATTTCATATTGCCTTGGTTTTGTATATACACTTTTTTGGACGATTCCCTTTAAATATGTTCAAAATCAAAGCAATTAAATCAATTTTTTTATTATTCAAATATAAAATTCATATATGTACTTACATTTAAAAAGTTTTTATTTAACTTTTGTATATTAAATAATATTGTATTTCCAAAAAATTACTTTGATAATAATATGTACATGAATTTCCGCAAACAAAATGGAATTCGAAAGAAATACGTACGTTACTAAGAACCCTTTCACACTCGTCAAGTTACTTGCGCAAGTCTCGGTAAGGAAAACAATATTTAGTACAGACTTTGTTGTACTCGGTAAGTTACTTTCGCAACTAACTTGCCGAGTCTGAAAGGGGTCTAAAGGCCTTTTTAGATATAACTTTTGATTCGCGTTGCGTTAGAGATTTGCTTTGACATCCAAGATGATATATTCATACTTATACGAAACATGTCACATAAAGAACTTTTAACGCAGAGCAAAGCGAAAAGTTAGGTAACTCTCATCTTTTTGCGCGCTTTGACAGTCTGCCAGTATAGTTTTTTTTATTTATTTATTTTTAACAAGCAATTCGTGTGTTTTGTCAAAGTGCTTATTGTGACCAAGGTACATAAACACAAGGTTGACTCAGTTGGGAGTGTAGACATGCTGCTCTATAAAAATAACCGAGTTGTCAAAATTGTCTTTATATAAATTTGACGCACACATGTACAAATTTTGGCTCATATACACGAAATTTCACATTTGGGTTTCAACTTAGGCAAACAGTTGACAAACATATGGGCCAACGAGTTTACCTTGTGTAAATATACCTTGATTGTGACATACACCTTTTGCGCTACGCTTTTCTGTCAAAGTTAGAAACGTCACGCAAAGCGAAGAAGTTTTTTCTGACATGGCCTTAAAGCATTTCTCGCTTTTTCGCTTCATACGCAGCTGTCAAAAAGTAGAAGCAATATAGTTATACGTAGTAAGTTTCATACACAAAAGCGTAGATGCCTTGAAGCGAAAAGTAGGTTTACTTTCTACTTTTGTAAGCGTCACAAGCAGCATTTGTACAAATCAGCTGATTTTGACAAATTAAATTTTATTTTTACTTGTGCTGCTGCTGCATAAAAAGCGTTGCTTGTAACTTGAAACGTAGAACGCAAGTTAGGTTAGAAAAGCATGCACGGCGTGGAGGCGAGAACGCGTGATATGGACCTCCACCTTAACACTTTTGGTTTTTGCTTTCGTACTACATGGTTGCATTTTCGAAATGGCTTTTTTTGTTTTCCGAAAGGGGGTAGAAAAAATCCCAAAATTTACGAACGTTCGGAAATAAATTAACGAAATTCGTACTACTTAATACAATTTTTATGAATTCGTAATTTTTCGATTCGAATCGAATTACATAATAACCCCCCTATACTTTAACCTAAAGTGAGCGATAAAGTAAATTAAGGTTAAACCTACCTGGTAGGTTAAAGTAAAGTTGTAATAATGGATCACTTTTTATACGGTCGATAAAATCCTTCCTTTAGCTATCGGTAAGTCGTAGAAATGGACCTGAATATTCTGGTAGCTTAGAATATAATAGTTTGCCGTTACAAAGCAAAAACCAAAGTGGTTAAAATAACAATGATAAATTTCATGTTTGCTAAGTGTTATTGGAAAGCGAACGTATGGTAAACTGTAGAAAATTCAGTATCGGTATCGGTAACAATATCAATATTCAATTTTAAACGGGATGTTTCAGCGTTTTCGGTTGCCAACCCTAAAATTGCTTAAAATTGTACAATCCGAATTAAGAACTACAATGGTGAAAAGTATGTACTTATTTTTTCATTAATTGCCAAACATATTTTCTATTTAAACGTGAGGCAGCTGAACTTCAAAGCTTTGACCACCTATTGATACGATAGGTAAACACTTAATAAATGTATAGACAAGCATTTGAATTAAGTGCATGTTCTTAAACAAGGGCTTGTTAACTTAGACATTTCGTCTGTTAATGTGTACTTAAATTGATATAAATGCACAATATGTATGTAGACTTTTAAAAATTGTGTAATATTATATCGTTGTAACTTAAAACAATTTGTTGTTAATTAACGTCATAAGTATTGTGAATATTAAGCAGAAAATATATTTCAAATATTTTTTTTATCTACATACATATGTACATTAGAACGAATCAAAAAAAGTTCTTGGTGTACCCCCTCTAAACTTACTTTGTCATTTTTTATGAAGATTCCCAAAATATTTTGGCTCTAGCGATAATCTCCCGTAAAATATTTTGTATGCCCTGTAAAAAATGTTTGTGGCCCGTATTTTTTTTTTTTTTTTGTTGATTGGGAAAACTGTTAAACATTCAGCTGTGTCGGAAAATAAACAATCAAAATCTACAAGCAAGTAATACCAATAGAATTAACATAAAAAATATTAACAAAATAACCAATAGAAATGTTAAAAAATTGTAGTACATGCTTGAATTTTACTTTTATACATGCTAATGTGTCATTTTTGTTTACTCTAATTTTATCGAACTTTACCCAAAAAGTACGGGATCGCACCTATTGTCATTTAATGCTAAACTATAATTTTGCTAGGTATGTACATACTTACATATAAAAAGATTTCTATAAATTTCTATAAATGAAACATAAATTTAAATTGTAATTAAGTTTTAAAGACGAATTTTTTTTTTAATTTTTAACTATTAATAAATAAAATATTTAAATTTACATCAGGCTACACTTAACATGTATATAAATTTCCCCCAGCGGATCGGCGAAAGGTGGGTTGGGTCTGTAGAACTCTGTTCTTAGATTGCATGCAATTTCTATATTAAGCTGGGGGCCCACACCATGCGTTTATGCATATGTTAAAAAAGTACAGTCGGTGTAAAATTGTTTTGATAATATACATAGTACACGCGTAGAATGCATATTCGCATCGAATGCATGAAGCAGAATTACTTAGTAAGATTTGACGTCACCACATTTATTTTTATAACAAAGAAAGAAAATCTATTTACGTTTGTAGAAACCTGTCTGAACCAATTCCAAACAATACAAACCACTCAGTTTCTTTTGATTAGGCAAATTAATGCTAAGAACGATAATTAATTTTCATTAAAAGCGTAAGCCTTATCTATTATTTTACTTTTATTTTTTAAAAAAAATTTTATTCGTTTCCGAAAAGAAACCATAACAGTGATTAATGGTAATTAAAAATTATTTTTTCGTTTTCATTTTTTGTTTGTATTTTTAAGTAGTATTTGGCAAGAGATCAGTTTAATAAATTAATAATAAGTAAAGAAAATCTCATTTAACGAATTAGAGCGTCGTAAGTTGATTTGTAAGTTTTGTGAAAATACTCTTCATTAAAGAAAATATGAAATTGTTCGTCCCTTTTCTGAATTCCAAGATCCTTTTTCCGTAAAACGCAACGCAACAAAATTTCATTGAAAATGAAAACAAATTCAAAAATATTTGAAAATTTTGTTGTTGCCATGGTGCAATAATACAGGTGGCAGCACTAAGGCAACAAGTATCTACAACATTACAACAAAATTGAAAAATAAGTCTCCGTATATGTCAAAAATTTTTTTAAACTAAAATCAAATTTTGCTACCGAACGCGATGAAATAATTAAATTTTTAGCCAATATTTATTTCACTATGTTTACTATTAGAAATTCATATTTTGCTTAAAATGAAGTTTGACGTTTATTAAGATAAAAATTGTCAGGAGAAGGGCCCATGTACCCCTTTATATGTTTACGGATTTATAGATTTGCTGGTTTAAGCACATTTTAAACCAAAAAGAGAGTTAATCTTCCAATGATTAGGATTGATTACTTTACGAAAATAAATAACAAAGTTATAGAGTTTTAATCGAAGTCTCCCACTGTGCAATCTATTGATTTCACAAAATTAATAAATGCTTCGTTATCAGTTGTTTAAATTTACTATAAATTCGAAACGATTTTGCACAATAATTACAGTTTACAAAACGTTTACTTTGCAAAAACATTTAGCAATAATGAAATTTATCATTGTTATTTTAGCCGCATTGGCTGCTCCTGCCTTCGCTACCACCTACAATCGTTGTTCTTTGGCTAAAGCCATGTACAATTTGGGTGTTCCTAAGGATCAGTTGGCCCGTTGGACTTGTATTGCTGAGCACGAATCTTCATATCGTACTGGTGTAGTGGGTGCTACCAATTCCAATGGTTCCAATGACTATGGCATCTTCCAAATCAACAACTACTACTGGTGTCAACCCTCCAATGGCCGTTTTTCCTATAACGAATGTAAAGTAAGCTGTAATGCCTTATTGTCTGATAACATTCGTGCTTCGGTGTCTTGCGCCCGTAAAGTCTTGAGCCAACAGGGTTGGTCTGCTTGGTCTACCTGGAAATACTGTGATGGCAGCTTGCCCAGCATTGATAGCTGTTTCTAAATTATCAACAGAAATATAATTTTGATACATGTACCTACATATGTAAATACAGTTTGAGAAAAAATTATTCTTTGTTTTAAATATATGTATTTACATACGTATCTTCTACATACATTTTTTTATGTAAGGTTTTATTAAAACAAAATTTTTCTTTTTTAAAATTCATTAAGGGCCATTATTACAACTTGCCAATAGTTAAAAGTCGGATTTTGTTGGACCGATAAATAGCTTTGCATTATTACAACATCCATTTTTTATTGCTGTTATTTTCAATAATAATAATATTTAATAGATGAAAACATAATAAATGAAGGTTTTATAATGCAAAGCTATTTATCGGTCCGACAAAATCCGAAATTTAACTATTGGCAAGTTGTAATAATGGCCCTAAAGGGCATTAAAGAGACATACTGGCAATAATTAAGACTACACTGAAAGAATTTTCTTCGCAATACCAATGAATTTTGACATTAAACCCATGAAAAATTTCATTAAAAAGGAACCTATGCAGCGCTTCGTTGGATCAATGAAACCTGTTTCATTAAAATATATGTAATGAAACATTACATTAAAATAATGAATATTATTATTAATTGGATGAATACTTCAAAAAAGTAAAAATTTTTTTTTATTTTGTTTTTTTTTTCTTTTTAATTATTTTTTTTTTCTTTTTAACTTTTTTTTCTATCTTATTTTTTTTTTCTGTCTCTGGCAGGAATCGATCCCGCAACCTCGACGCTGCTAGACTAGCTCACTACCAGCTAGCCTACTGGGGCAGTATAGTTTTTGAATAAAAAACTATGTTTTTTGCCATTACTATGTACATATTAAAGAAAATTAAAAACATACATACCAAGGCCCATCTATCAGGTCTGCTTACTTGTACAAAAACAAAATACAATTCTTTTTAGTTGTCAAAAATTTACTACCGCATATACAAAGCAAACGGAAAAAACGTGTATGTGTGGCATACCATAAACGTATCCATGCACATGTAAGCAAAATGTAAACAACTTTTGACAACTAAAAAGAACATAAACAATGATCATCAGGCTTCTTGCGCAGACCTTTTCAATGGGCCTTGATACATACATTGATTGAAAGTTTTTGTTTCATTACTATAATGACATTTTTATTGTCATAATGAAAATTAAAATTTATGAAGGCACGCTTTTTCGAAATATTTGTATACTCTTAATTATTGAGACTATTATTGAATGTTAAAAATAATTTTTTTTTTCAATTATTAAAATATGTTGCTTTTATAAAAAAAATTTTGATTTCATAAATTTAATGGCATATTACATTAGATGTATGATATTATTAAATCTTACATTTTTTAATTAACAATTTATTATTTTTTTAAGGAAACTATTATTTTGTATTAATTTATGAATAAAGTTAGGTTTGTATGTATGTATATTGTTTTTTTATGTTCCCAATTAAAATTTTTTATTTACTTGGACAAACTTAAGTTTTCATATATCCAATGAAAATTTTTAACGTAATTACGAAATCCCATGCGATTTTAACGAAAATACTTCATTGTAACTATGAAATTTCATTTAGACAATGAAAATTTTCATTTAACCAATGAAAATTTTTTATGAAATGATTCATTAAATATATGAAGCATTTTTCTTTCAGTGTAGCAGTTAAAATACATAAAAATTAGTCAAGTATGTATACATATTCAATGGTATACCAACTTAACAAATAACACGTTTATTAGGTATTGAATTATATAAGAAGCATATCAATATTTCGCAACAAATAATCCATTAACTTTTTTTGAAGAAAGATATTGTACAACAGTCTTTAAATTGTAACAGCAAACTATTATATTCTAAACTACCAGAATATTCAATATTTTGTTTTGTAATTTCCAAACGACATCTTAAGGTTTGAAAAGGTGGCTACTTCTAGTATTAAAGACAGTTTGATTTCTTGTAAAATTTATTGTGTAATGGCCGATTCCATGTATTACATACTTTGTGAACGTAAATCAGCAATTGCATTTTAAATAATCTATATATTGGTAATATACAGACAGTAGTGTTCTGGATATCGAAAACGCAAAACGTAAGAACTTAGAAGTTGTTCTTAATACACTTTTAATTTAATTTTTATAATTTTTGTTATAAAATTCTGTTTAATAGAGAAATATTTATATAATATTTGTCAAAAATGCTTTTATTACAGAAATCTTATTAAAAAACGACATTTAAAATACTTGCGTTTTCGATTTCCAGAACACCCCTGATAATTTTTACAACATCTTTGTACAGCAACAATGCAAATAACAGGACTAGTCCAAACACGCGTGTAAAGTGTAGCCCACAAGGGACTAGGAAACTCCAAAAGTAAGCCAAACGTATGGAAAAACGTGGTATATTTAACATTACGATATCCTAGGGCAGGACCATATAACCCAGCTGTGGCTTACAAAACAGTAGTCTTAAAACTACTCCATTGTATACACAAGAGGATTAGTTTTAACTTCGTTTAAAAACGAAAACATGTCGTTAAATAACGAAGACATGTAGTCTCACTACAAACACTTTTTAACAATGACATGGTCCATGCTTGCATTACATCGGACCAGTCCATGGAGTAGTCTATTTAATCAAATTGGATCAGGTGGTCCAATATAATTTGTAGGGTACATATTCAATAGTATATTTCATGGTGGAATAAGCAGGTGGCATTGTTAAGGCAACAAATACAACATTACAACAAAAATGGAAATTATATCCCAGCTTACGTCAAAATATACTGTAACAATAAATCAAAGCGTGCCGCTGAACGTGATGAAATAAATAAATTGTAAGCCAAGTGAGAGGGGAAGAGAACATGCTTTTCTTTTCTCCTCTCTCACCCATAAACTCAGACTTTCTGAAAGAAAACTTTCATAGTGTGAACCCAGACTTACGTAGTAACTTTTTGGTTTAGGGTTGAAGAATAGAAAAAAAATTAATGCACTAATGTTTCCGGATATCAGTAGCATTGTTGCCAACTTTTTATGAAGACTTCCGCTAAATTTTTTATTTAGCTTAAATTGTCTTAAAAATATCGCTAAAATCTAAATATAATGTGAAATGTTTATACAAATCTAGATATAGGGTGCTTTTTTAAAGGTGTATGTCTTTCGATTAAAATTATATTGTAAGGTTTTTAACTAAAAGAGTCAGTGACTCTTTTAGTACCGCGAACGTACAAAATGTGGATATTCATATACAATTCATGGATTTGTATTGCTTGAAATATATCCCGACATTAGAGTTAAGTGCACTTAATATAGCTTTGGTAATGATGCTAAAAATTTTAGACCGTAGACCAAGATTTAAAAAAATCGTAAAAGAAAAGAAGGAAGAAATTGCAAGACAATCGATTTGAAATTTAACACTATTTTATATTTGATATATGTATTAAATAAATATGTGTTTTAAATAAATTCAAGTCCATTCTCAGTTTTTTCTATCACGTCTATTTTATTTTTGGGCAGGACAAATATTTCGCTCGAAATAAGGCGGTTCTGTTAATACATTTCAATTTAACTTTCTAATAAGAAAATTTATAAAATCTGCTTAAAACGTTGTAAAATTTTTTATTACGGAAACAAATTAAATTTCCACAAAAAACCAATTTTTTCTTATCACTTAATTACTTTAATTGAAAACAAATTTCTTATTTTGAGATAAAAATTGTAATTTTCAAATGCCTAGAACAAAAATTGTATTTTCTAATGATATTAAAAAACCGCTAGATATCCCGCTAACCGCCAAAACGAAAATTTTACCCCGGTGGTCACGTAAAAACCGATAGAATCGCGGTAAACCCGTCAAATTGGCAACAGTGATCAGTAGAACTGCAAAAAGTATTCATTCGTCGGCAAATGTGGAACGGATATTTTCATTCCAAAATATGATAAAAAAAATGCAAAGAAGTTTACTTTATGTAAATACTGTATCGAATTTAATTCAGAAAAAAGATTTACTAAAGTCTAATGAATCTTGTTGCTATAGTTTTTAATTGACAAAAAACTTATGTAGAAATTTGTCAAAAAACTTATTTCCTACCATAACGGTATGTCTCGAAAACAAGAGCATACCTAAAAAAAAAACTGTTATCACCATTGGATTCAGCGTACCCGAATTATCTTAAAACGCCGTATTGTCTAATTTTGTTATTGTAGAAATTACCTTTTCCAAATGCAGAGAAACTATATATACCCCTATATTTCCCCTTGAAGGGGAAAAAGCAATCGTGAATCTCATGTGAAAAATGTTTCACGATATCAGCTCCAGTGAATGTAAACAAGAAAAAATCAATGAAACTTTAGTTTAAAAATATACACGTATATATTTTAAAGAAAAGTTAAAATAATAAAGCAAAATATTTAGTATTGGATAGTTTGATTACTACGTTAGTTTTTTGCACTTTTTAAATTTTATGTAGTAAAATATTTTCCAAAATTCTGCCACCACGTCTTTCGAAAGCTTCACAAATCCGCAGGCAATCGATCTGTTGCAGTGCATTTTGTTATTATGCTCATTTGAACTACCCTTTTTCATGGGAGTTTTTCATGATCGCAAATATGTGAAAAGGGGAATAATTACGATGGAAAAATTATTCACGATAGGAGTGATAAACAAAAAAACATCTCCATTATTTAATTTTGATTTTTGTGCGGCATTTGGAACAACTGGGTGAATCCGCCTTCAAGTTTAAGCTCTGAAATTTTCGTACTAAACTACAATAAATAGCAACCAAATTAAATACAGCCAACATTGCCACACAAAAAACCACAGCGAATTCAAGCGAACTAAACGAACGACAAAGACCAGGCGAATTCAAAAAGAAAAAAAGACGAATAGAAAAAATTTTATTGAACGTTCAGAGAAGTAGAAGAGTTTTTGCAGTAGAGGAGAAAAAATCCGACGAAAGCAAAAGGAATAATTCTTTTTTGTGTATTTAGCATTAACAATACGCAAAAAATTGTGATTTTTTTTTTAAAAAGTAAAAACTTTACTGTTTAAAAGAAATAAAAGTTATCAAAAAGTAAAATGAATGAAGAATACGATGCGATTGTTTTGGGCACCGGCCTTAAGGAGTGTATCCTAAGTGGTATGCTTTCTGTATCCGGCAAGAAAGTACTTCATATCGACCGCAATAAGTACTATGGCGGTGAATCGGCATCCATAACTCCGTTGGAGGAATTATTTGAACGGTTTAATATCGTGGAGCCTGGTGATAAATATGGGCGCGGCCGCGATTGGAATGTGGACTTAATACCCAAGTTCCTGATGGCCAATGGCCAGCTGGTTAAATTGCTGATACATACGGGCGTTACCCGTTACCTCGAATTCAAGTCGATTGAGGGTAGTTATGTAGTATATAAGGGAGGAAAAATTGCCAAGGTACCCGTCGATCAAAAGGAAGCTTTAGCATCTGAGCTCATGGGTAAGTTTTTTTTTTGAGTTCCTTAAAAAACATTTTTTTAATTGGAAAACAATACACTCATCGTCATCAATAATTGCACTTTTTTCGCTTGAAAGCAAAGAAGAAAAAATTCTAGTGGCTAGTACATTTTTTTTTTTGTTTTTTTAATGTTGATGTTTCTCTTCACTAAATTTTCGTGACACGTATTTTATAGTCAAATGTGCAGAAAACATGAATAAATAAAAAGGGAGCCTCTTTATAAACCCTTTTTTTTTTTTCTTAACAAAAAAATTGCATTAAGTTTTAAAAGAAATCTGTAATCATTTTCTTATAAGAATTTCTTATTCCAATTAGTTTTTTGTATTTTTTCTTTATTTCCGTATTTTTTTCCTTTTACCTTTTTTCTTATTTGTTGTAAAGGTGGGGTGGGGTGAAGAAATTTACTTCGCTACTTTTACATTTTATTTCGTTCTTCGTCGTTAAACAGAGCGAAGACAGTTGCTTTTTTTCATGAGTGTGTGTTTTTGTGAATTTAATATTTTTTGTTGGGGAAGGAAATGCAAGAAATAAGCAAACAAATATTCGTAGAGAGTTGCCGGACAAAAAATATATCTGTTTACACACACCACGTTTACCTGATCCACTCTTGTTAACTTGGTGATTAAACGATTACAAGTTTCAATCTACTCACACTTTCGAAGAAATTTAGGATACTAATTCAGTGGCAGACTAAAAAAGTTGCATCTGAAAGTGCTTTAAAAATAAACATTTTTGATGCAACTTTTACTGGTCCATTAAAATTTTTTAATTCTTTTACCATATCTCAATAATGGTATATTTGATAATTGCATTGAACACCTTTCACATTGTATAAAATCATGTCGAATTTTTAACCCAATTGCAAAACAAATTATGTTTTTTACTTACTTTCACAAAAATTTGTCAATATAACAGTATTTATTTTTATATATTTATATAATTATAACCGTAGCAAGGTATATTTACACAAGGTAGACTCATTTGGGAGTGTAGACATGCTGCTCTATAAAAATAACCGAGTGGAACGGAATTGTCAAAATTGTCTTCATATAAATTTAACGCACACATGTACAAATTTTGGCTCATATACACGGAATTTGACATTGGTGTTCCAACTTAGGTAAACAGCTGACAAACATATGGGCCAACGAGTTTACCTTGTGTAAATATACCTTGAACCGTAGCATGTAAAATTACAAAGTTGTAAATCAAATTGAATATCTGAGGCATTTTGACAAAACATCTTAAGTCGAGATTAGATAGGTATCAAAAAAGTTTTTAAAAAAATAATTATTTTTATCAAATAATAAATAAACATCAAAATTAAAGAAACATGGGGTGAGACGGATATTACGTTTTGCATTGTCGAACTATGTGAATGGTTATTTTACCCATTTCCATTCGCTTAAATGAATGAGACAAAATGTCAAGTGAAATTTAGCAGACTGCGAAAATAAAAATCACATTTAATATTTTGGGTTTCACTTTAAACTTTTTATGTCATAGGCGGCACTTATACGATGGTTTTTAAAACATGTCGTTTTTATTGTTTTTTAAAGCTGCTACCAACATTTTTTTACATTTACATGATGACTTTTGTTAAAAAAAAACGGAAGTAAAAGAAAATAAAATTAGAATTGGAGTTAAAGAAAATTATATAACATGAAGAACAGAAATTATGGCGGCATTTATACGATAATTTTTAAGACATGTCTTTTAAGACATTTTTTTATTCGTTGACGATTTCGGTAAGTCTGCGTTTATGCGGCTCATGTTTTATTGACATAATTCTTCTTTTTCTTCTTTGAACATGAATTGGCGTTCAAATGATTCATGTCACGTTGACGACATGTTTTTTTATTTTGTATAGTCGTGCGTATGCATGTGTGGGTTCTTTTGATATTGAAAACAAAAACAACAAATAAAAAAAGCAAAGCGTACTGACAAGACATGCATCTGTGTACTCTTTTCTTTTCCCCTCGTCCCTCTCGCCTATAAAGTAGCAATCATTTCATTAAAACATGAGCCGTATGAACACAGACTAAATAAGAAAGAGAGGTAGAAAAACACAAAATGTTTGTTTTAAGGCCGGGTTTTTGAGATGTCGATTAAGTTTAAACTTAGTTTATCGTAAACTGAAACTCAGATTTTTCCAGCGAAATGTGATGTTTTCAAGTTCACATTAATTTTTTTTGCTTAAGACCGTTAATCTTGTACAAAGTTGCTTAACTTTAATGTCAAACTTGCCACACTCTTGTGCCTAGACTGCAGATTTCCTTAATTTCAAATATTAATCAAACGTTATCGCAAATAACGTTTGAATAAAAAAAAATTTTAAGGTTACATACTTTAAATTATTAACTACAAAATTTCAGCGCATATAATTGTTAAAATCTTTAAATAGAAATTTGAATAAATTCGGGTATGTTCTAGAATCCGAATCCACCCGAAAGTGGATTACTTCAGCATTTTTAGTGTTCTACATTTCACAACCACATGTTTTTATTCGGTTTCAATAAGAGTAGTAAGGGGTTTAACAAGAAAAAAGTTTTTGTTTTTAGTTTAAAATGTTCTTTATCCAATTTAATCAAAAATTTATAGTTACCTAAAACGCAAAAGGCCCTAACTAACCCACAATTTAAAACCGACTTTTTCATGGATTTTAACGTAATTATATCTCATTTTTTACGCTTTTTATGTAATTTTCCGACAATTTGTTTTGTAATCGATTTAGCGATCTTAAATTAGTATATATGTAATCCTTGGAATTCCTTATAAGGAACATAGGGCCTCAAAAAAATTTGTATATTTGTTTGTTTAAAATTTTGCAATTTTTCGCAAAATTTTAGCCATGGTCGCGATAAAAGCGATTTGTTCCTGTAAGTTTTCTGATACTTTACAGCTTTAACGATTTAAAATAAATAGTAGACTTTGCCATCATGCCGCTGTTAGAAAATGTTCGCTTATTTCCGCTAATTTAGCAATTTTTACCGAATTTTAGCCATTTCTTATGGTTTTAGAGAATTTTAATCAATTTTATAGAGTGTTTGAAATATTAAAAATTTTAGCGAATTTTCGCTTTTTTTTTTTTTTGTTATTTTCCGAGATTTTGTTTTTAACCCATTAATCGATTTCAAACAAATTTTTGCCTATCATTCTGCGGTTAGTAAATTAGCGATCTTTAGTTCAACTAAAGTTTTTTCGAACAAAAATACACAAAAATATGCGGATTTGAGAACACCAATTTATGAATTATGCGAATTCAAAAAATTTTTCGTTTTCAATTCGAGTTGAAACCTAGAACATTCAGGATTAAAACAAAATTGTATTTCTCATCTAAGCTTTATAGATAAATTTTTACTTGCAACTATATCTACATACATACATATGTAGATATTTTCAGTCTAGCAAAGCTTCACTTAACATTTTTATTCAATTTAATACTAACCTTTTTAATTTAATGAATCATACTTCTAAACATTTTTCTTTTATATTTGTCCTATTCTCTATGCCAATTAAACAAGTATTTTTAATGTTTTCTTTTTTTAATATTTGGTTTTTCATATGTAGTGAATTTGTATTTTTATCGTGTATTTCGTTATCTCTTCATTTCGTTTTTATTTAATAATTTTAAATAATTTAGTTATTATTTCTTTTTTTGTAATCAGTATGAATTTTGCAATATCAGAAACAATAACAATAATTACCAACAAGAAACAGTTAAAAAAGCAATTAACTTTGTACATTTCAAATTGTTTTTTTTAACACTGGATTGAAACCAAGAGTTAATTAACTCATTTTGTCTGATATTCGTAGAGTGAAAAATGTGAATTTGATATTGGAAATGTTTAATTTATTTATTACGATATAATTTGTTAGGGGAAGTCATAATATATTTTGTTTATTTAAAAGCAAACTCGATCTTTTCCGATTTATAAACGGCTACTCGCACCTTAAGAGGGACATATAGAAAAAGTCTTATATTGCTTTTTTTGGCATTAAAAATTAAAGACTAAGTTTTATTTAAGAATTTTCATAGAATCTTATCTATATATAAATCGGCTAAGGCAAAACAGTTAAGAACACTTTTCTCCTCTGTTTGCCCAGCGACTAGAATAAAAAATACGTAATTTGAAAGGTATTTACTGGCAGAAGTGCACAATATATATTTTATTAAAATCTGTTCAATATTTTCAGAGTTATAAGCGTTTAAATTGAATACTAAGCCATATGCAAAACACATAAATAAAAATTTTGTTTTTCCAATTATCAAATAAGTGGTCGATTATTCGACATTTTCAGGAAACCGGTTTTCGAATATTGCGACTCTATAAATCTTATATAAAAATCGGCACAGGCAAACCAGTTAAGAACGATATCTTTCTTTATTTGTCAACCGCTCACGTGGAACATAACATATGAACCAGAGGTTGGTCCGTCGCCACATCGATTCACTATATTTTCTTCATATTAAAAAAATTTATGGCCGAATTTCAACCATTATGCAAACACTTGTGTACTTAATTTTATATGAATAAAATTATCCTTATTTTATATAGACCTACACAAAAAAATTAACATGAAGATGTGCATTAAGTTGTTTTATGAGGTGCCCAATTAAAAGTGGAAGAAGTTGTACTTCCATTTTAGTTTAGTTTTAGCTCAGTCGTAAAAAATGTGGATTTTATCTGAAAGAGATAATAAGTTTTGATTCGCTAGGTGAAGTTTTGATTCGGTTTTTGCAGGCTGTGTTTAATAAAAAGTGAGCTTACAACCCAATAATGAATAAGACTCCGGGAGTTTTTCCCTTTTCCCATTTTTCTATCTACGTTTAATTGTAAAAATCCGAAAAGGGAAAACACCCGGGGAATTTTATTTCATTACTGGCCTGTTTGTCCCAAATACACCTGATGGTTCGATTACGGATTGCAACTGAACTGAAGTTTAGTTGCCAGCAGCGAAATTAGGCAACATCTTAAAATATAAAATTAAAAAACAAAATTTTGTTTATTTTAATAATATCAGCGGCGTTGCCTAATTTCGATGCTGACAACTTAACATCAGTTGTGTTGCCATCCGTAATCGACCTATTTTACGATGATTTTATTAAATTTTTGGCTTAGTTTTAGGAATTTCGTTTGCAAAAGAAGGGATGGATAGAGTAATTACTTTATTCATTCGGTTAACCGTTAATCGGTATGAATTATTTTTATAAAAAAACGAATCGAAAGATTCATAGAAATTCTACCAGAATGAATCCTTATTATAAAAGAACGAACTAGCAAGTCGTTCGGCAAGGTTCTCAAATGACTGCCGCTAAAGCCGGGGTTTTGAGATGTGGATTATACATACTTTGTTTAACGTTCAGTTTATTTTTCTTTGTAAGCAAATAAGACCTAATGATGCTGATGTAAAAATTATATATTATTTGTCATTTAAAAAATCGACAAATTTTTAATAAAATTTAATTACACAAAAACATTTAACAAAAAACAGTAAGCACAACTTAAAATTACTATCACAGAATTAATTATCAGTATAGTGCTGTCTGAACCTCGAATTTTTTCGCGAAATGTGATTTTTTTATTAAGCAAAACTAAGCTATTCCATCAAAATTTTCTAAACAAACTTTGTAATGGCGGAACAAATCTGTTTTCCTAATAACTAAACTAAGTTTAATTGAGATCTCAAGAACTCTGCCTAAGTCAATTAAAACCTACAACAAAACTAATCAAATTCTCCAGCATAATGCTAAAGATTTCTTCTTGAGCTTTGAGAAAGTGATCGACCGGCCATTTTTACTTGGGATTCTGTTGCCTTGTATAGTGGCGTGGTGTTTGCAACACCATCTATAGTTTCGCGTCATCATGACACATCCTTCGAAAATCCGATGTGCCTGTGAAGCATTTTATTGTCATTCTATCAATAAAGTATTGTAATTTTTGTTTAGTTTTTAATGAGTGCAAACGCCGGTATAGCTGCTTCAATTTTCTTCGTTATTTGTTTAAAATGGAGGAGAAATAAAAAAAATAATTTGGAGTAAAGAGTAAAGATTTTTGTGCCTTCTTCTTTACGTCTTCACTTTGCAAAATTTTCGCTGAAGTGTTTACATTTACCACTAGACACCACAAAAAGTTTGACAAATATCCATCATGTCGGCCAAATTTTTTTTTTTAATAAAAGGACTCTCTGCCAAATATTTAACATTTTCAATATTTCTACAAATGTGCTTTAAATGTTTGTCCAAACAGCAAACACCCCAATTAACAACACAAAAAATATTTACAAACGTAAAATTTTTACATGTTTGCCTGCAATTTGTGTGGTTTATTTTACCCTTAAAAATGTGAGTTCAATATATTTTTAAATTGTGCAACATTTAATATTTTAAGTAGTAATTTGGAGAGTAAAAATATAGAAAAAGAAGTTTAAAATAATGAAGGAGAACGAAATTTTTTGTAAAATAATGTTTGCTGAAGTAAAGCTGTTGTAGCAGCGAGACCAGAAGAACAGGTGTGGCTGAATTAGCAATCCTAGGTCTGTGTAAGTTGAACTGTAAGTCGTTTCGCTGCATAGAACCGATTGTCGCGGGAACTGTTTGTGCCGTTACTTTGTCAAATTTACATTTGATAACGCCAAATTTTTGTTCGAGTTGTTTGCACACACTATTTTAGAAAACCTATTTTTTTATATTTTCCTAATGACTTTTATCCACAATAAAAAAAAAATAGAACGTTGCTGCAACGTTTTTCTACTTTACAATAGTAATTCTTTTTTTCTTTCTTTAAGTTTGATTATTTTGTTACTGCTGTAGTTTTTTCGCTTTTTGGTTTTACTTTATTATTTATTGTAGTATAGATAATCAGGCCATTGAACTACATTTTCGTATTATAACTCTACTAAGTTTGTTAAAATATTTTTTGCGTGCTTTTGTTGTTATTTTTATTTTCTACTTTTGTTTCTCTATAAACTTGACTAATACTGAGACTACCTTAATTTATTTGCTTAGAAGTGGTTTGTAGTTTTTTATATTTGGTTTTTTGTTTAATTACATTGTTAAACATACATATGTATGTACATATGTATGTATGCACAAACTTTTCTACGTCGATATTTTGTACTACATGCCTTTCACTTAAATGAAAACATTTCATTAGTTATTTTCTACTTACTAAGTTTGCCACATGCACGTACATACATACATAAGTACGTATGTAGGTACATTTATAAATGATGTTTTTTATACATAATAAATGTTTTATACCGAAGTATGTATAAATGAAAGCATATATCCATATGCTAATGTTGTGTGTGACGTCATATTGGTGACTAATATAAATATATAGTTTTTGTTATCCATCTAGGTATTAAAAAAAGGGGAGGATTTCACTTAAAAACACATTCTTTGCGTTTTCACACTTGCTGTTGCTAATGTTTAATTAAGCAAGAGTAATCCTTATAAAATTAAATACAACAAATTAACTAGATACAGTAACTCACAGTAAAATTGGTTCACCCATTAATAATAGCTCTGAAATGTAAAAAAGTCTAATAAACTAAACACTAATGCAAAAAGTCTAAACTAGTTACATAATTCGTTTTATTTACATAACAGATACATACATTAAAAAAAGTTATAAAATGCATAACATTTAGCAAATGTTGATTTTGAATAAAAAACAAATTATTTAGGAAATTATTGTTATTTCTTTTATTACGTTAATATTGGTATGGTTCAATTATGCATGGAACAAAATATCGGCCATCCGATGGTCCAAATTTTCGATGACGCTGAGGCATAATTCAGGTTAAATCGACGTACACCTTTTCTTCTAAATAACCCCAAAGAAAGAAGTCCAACGGTGTCAAATCACATGATCTTGGCGGCAAATTGACATCGCCATCACGTGAGATAACACGGCCATTGAATTTGTCGCGCAAACAGCCATTGTTTAGTTAGCTGTGTAGCAAGGGGCACCGTCCTTTTGAAACCACATAAAAAGTTCGTTATCATCTCACGTTAGCGAACACCATTCACAGTAACTGCCTGACCGGCCTCATTTTGGAAAAAATACGGCCCGATGATCCCGGCAGCCCATAAGCTGCACCAAACAGTCACTCTTTGTGGTTGCATTGGTCTTTCGACAATCTCTTGGATTATCATTCGCCCAAATGCGTCATTTCTGCTTATTGACGAATCCACTGAGGTAAAAATGTGCCTCAATCACTGAAGATGATTTTCTTCGAAAATTGAATAACGAAGCCTGAATAACTTTAACGCGTTGTTCTATGGTTCAAATTGCGTTAGTCTGAAATTGAGAAATGTCAAATGAAATGCAGAAAAATCTGGACGTTTAAATGTGGTTATTAGTCAAACTTTAAGAAAATTTACATCACAATAAAAATAGTCTGCATGAAATAAAGAATGTTTGTATAAATCATTTTTAATAATAAAATACGCACTTGGTTTTAAAATTAGTAAAAGGCTAACTTGAGTTGTTAGTGTCACGAAAGATATATAAGACTTTTGTGTTGGTATATAAAACATAAAGGGTATTCACTTCACAAGTTGCACCCTTGCAAAAAGCAAAAGTGCAAACACATAACAACAACCACAAATAAAATTATTTACGCACAACTAATTGTCTGTGTGGTTGTTGTTATATTTTTGCACTTTTGCTTTTTCGCAAGGGTGCAACTTGTGACGTGAATACCCTTTATGGCAAAAAAACTCTTATTCCTTGTTTAAAATTTTATGCAAACTTCTCTGCAAAAATTTTAATTTTATAAAATAATTTTTAAAACTTTAAAAATTTTCTTTTTAGGTTTGTTTGAAAAACGACGTTTTCGCAACTTCTTGATCTATGTGCAAGACTTTAAGGAAGACGATCCCAAAACCTGGAAGGATTTCGATCCATCCAAATCAAATATGCAAGCACTTTACGACAAATTCTGTTTGGATAAGAATACACAAGATTTCACAGGTCATGCCTTGGCCCTTTTCCGTGACGATGAGTATTTGAATGAGCCAGCCGTTAAGACTATACAACGTATTAAACTGTATTCGGATTCATTAGCCAGATATGGTAAATCCCCATATCTATATCCCATGTACGGATTGGGAGAATTGCCACAGGGCTTTGCACGTCTATCGGCTATTTATGGTGGCACCTACATGTTGGATAAACCCATCGATGAAATCGTATTGGGTGAGGGTGGCAAAGTTGTGGGTGTACGTTCTGGCGATGAAATTGCCAAATGTAAACAAGTCTATTGTGATCCCAGCTATGTGCCAGATAAGGTGAACATTTTAATATTTATTTATTAGAAAAAATGTCTAAATGTGTATTTTGTTTGTTAAATTTAATTACAGGTACGGAAGAAGGGTCAAGTTATACGTTGCATTTGTTTATTGAATCATCCAATTGCCAATACTAACGATGCATTGTCTACCCAAATTATCATTCCACAAAAACAAGTTGGTCGCAAGTCCGACATTTATGTATCATTAGTAAGTTATGCTCATCAGGTTGCCGCTAAAGGCTGGTTCGTAGGCATGGTTTCGACCACCGTTGAAACTGATCAACCTGAAAACGAAATAAAACCCGGTTTGGCTCTCCTAGAACCCATTGCACAAAAATTCATTTCGATCTCGGACTATTTTGAGCCCACTGATAATGGTGCCGATTCTCAAATATTCATTTCGGAATCTTACGATGCCACAACTCATTTCGAAACCACTTGCCTCGATGTTTTGGACATTTTCAAACGTGGTACTGGCGAAGATTTCGATTTCTCTAAAATCAAACATGAATTAGGTGATGAGGAACAGTAAATTATAAAAGGACTTTTAAAAACAACAACCACATCATCATGATCATATTTTTTTAGCGTGCAGTTAACAGGGGAATCAAAACATGGCTAAAACATCAACAATAAGATATTTAAATGAGAAATTTTGAAATAAATTAAAAAAATACAAAAAAGATGGTATTAAAAAACATGCATTATAATCATAAATAAAACAAAGAAGTTTTGCTTAGAATGAAAACATTAAAAAAAACATCAATAAAAAATGATATAAAATAAAAGCTTAAAACAATATAAACAAAAGAAACAAACTTAATTATAAATTATTAGTATTGTGGTTATTTTATTGAACTATTTATGGTTTTTAATCCAAATTTTTAATATTTTTAATTAGGCTTAAGTTCATTAAATTTAATTTTCATTAAATTATTTTTATGAAGAAAGGAATTTTACAACATGAAAATTAATTAAAATTTTTATTGATAATTTTTCATTCTTGACTCAATCTGGGCTCGAACCCAGGTGTTTACGGACAGGTTACCCTGACATGTTTCGATTGCAACCACTCAATCTCTTCAGAGGGCTTGCCGTTTAACACTCGCAGCCATCGACGACTGCTGACGTCATTAGTCAAACATCAATCCTTAAACCAAATTGTATTCAACAAGAAAAAGAAAGACAAAAAAATGAAAAAAAAAAAACAAAAAATATATGTACTTTGAACTTCAAGAAGAATTCTTGACAAAAGTACGAAAAAAGAGAAGTAAAGGAATAACATGTTAAAATAAATTAAAATGGATAATCATTCAAAAGCAAATTTCGATCTACCAAAAGGTTGAATACAATTTGGTTTAAGGATTGATGTTTGACTAATGACGTCAGCAGTCGTCGATGGCTGCGAGTGTTAAACGGCAAGCCCTCTGAAGAGATTGAGTGGTTGCAATCGAAACATGTCAGGGTAACCTGTCCGTAAACACCTGGGTTCGAGCCCAGATTGAGTCAAGAATGAAAAATTATCAATAAAAATTTTAATTAATTTTCATGTTGTAAAATTCCTTTCTTCATAAAAATAATTTAATGAAAATTAAATTTAATGAACTTAAGCCTAATTAAAAATATTAAAAATTTGGATTAAAAACTTAATTATATTTAAATAAAAGAAAAAAAATGTTTTTTAAAAACCAACAGTGAACAATTCTCCTCTTGCTCTCAAACTTTTTCAATCCAAAACCTTACCCTCTTAAACTCACACTCTGCAACAATTCTAAGTAAATAGATTGTTAAAACAGAAGATTTCTTTAAATATTTATATACATGTTAATAGAATAAAGTGTATTGAAAATAAACTACATACATATATAAAAAAAAAGTTCTTTTTAAACACAAGCGGAAATCGAGAAAATAAACAAAATATATATTTTAAAAATTGTAATGAAAGAAATATTAAGAAATTTTGCGTTTTTAAATTCAATATTCTAACCAAAAACTAATACAAAACAAATAAAATATTTAATAGTGTGTGGTAAATTATAGAAAAAAATCAATTATTTCTTTGGCATACGCATTCGCCCAGGTGATAGTTTTTCATGTACATTAATGTAAACTTACAGGTATGTTCTGAAAATCACAGGGAAAATCATTTGTGATTTTAAAATCACAATTGTTATTTAAGGGTGTTTTTAAAATCACAAATCTTTTGAATTGGCTTATAATGGTGGAAGAAATAAGCAAGTAATTTTAAATCGGTGGCCACTTAGTTGACATGTTTTAAATCACAATTATGAAAAAAGTTTTTTTTTAGAACATCTTTCTTGTGATTTTAAATCACTTTCAGAAAAAGTTTTTTTTCAGAACATGCCTGTAGTTGGTCTTAATGTTAAAATTCGATGTAAGAAAAGTTTATAGCCAGAATAACTCCCCCGAATGTATATACCCTATGAATGTGCCTTGTACCCAAGTTAAAACCTCTATCAGCAATTGTGTAATACTAAAGAGATAAAATCATTTTACAAAAGGTTTTGAATATTAAAACAAAAACAATATTACTGCAAACAAAATAAATAAATATTATTTTTGTTTCTTTAATTTCCAAGATTCCTAAATCTACTTTATCCGCTTAATTCGTATCTAATATATGCATTCTAAAGCCTATAGTACGCGGAATGTAAAAAGCCACATGAGCATGTGGTTCTGACGTAACTACAAAGCCACAATAGCAAGTTCGTGTTGTGTGATGACGACAAAATTGCGTCAGAGCCACATGCGCATGTAGCATTTTACATTCCGTGCGCTATAGGCTTAAGCGTTTGATGTGTCCTTTTTTGACAGATTCATAAATGAATTAACCACTAGGTGTGGACCTCCAGCTTCAGCCTTTTTGCTTTGCACCGCAGTAGTGCAGATATTATAAGTTTCGGTTATTTTTTTTTTAAATTTAGCATAAATTTGAAAAATAATGCTTTGTAACTTTAAAATTTGTATTGAAGTTAAAAAACTAATGATGCAGTTTAAAAGGCGGATAATTAATAATTGAAAGCTAAAAAATTTTTTTAAATTTTTTTTGTTATGAGAAAGAAGTAAGCTTCCTAGAGTTTTTTGGGCTCGCATTGCTAAGTTTGTGCAACAGAACAAAAAACCACCCTATTTTGATAAAATACTTAATATATATCTAAATATCTAACATTAAAACCAATCCGATGCATAACTGGCAAACACATTGCAATATTTTTAATTTCACAAAATGGGTACAAAACTTAAAAAGGGTATAACTTTGGAACAGTAAGAGCAAATTTAATTATTTTTTTTTAAATGACTCGGAACTTATTCACCTTTTGAACTACATCATTTGTTTTTAAACTTAAATAAAAATTACAAAGCAATTTTTTTCAAATGTATGCTAAATTTGCAAAAAAAAAATCATTAAGGGGATCCAAATGAGCAAAAAAAAATAACCGAAACTTAAAATATCTGCACAGAGAAGTAAAGTTTAAGAAGTTTTCTTAAAAAAATTGACTTAGTTACAAAGAAAATCGTGCTAATGGGCCGAGTAATGAACTAAATTAAAAAAAAACCGAGAAACCCCGATTTTTGGGTTAAATTCGATTTTAGCGACCTCTAAACCTTTTCCGAAAAATCTGAAAAAAAAATCAAAAAAATACTTTACCCTATAAGCTTTCAAAAAAAATGGGGCATAAAATATTTTTTTTTGACACTACTGCACAGTTTTGAAGAAAAAATTCTTTATTATTAAATTATAAGCCCAATTATAAATAAAAATTTACCGGGAGTTTTTCGTTTTCTAATTTTTACAATTGAATTTAAATAGAAAAACGGGAGAAGGGGAAAACTACTGGGAAATTGTTATTCATAACTAGCATTTAACCCGCTACATCGTTAGACCCCTTTCACACTCGGCAAGTTACTTGCCGACAACACCAAAGTCTGTACAAAATTTTTTTTCCTCATCCCGACCTTACCGCTGACATCTACAAACCAAGAGTTGCGCAAGAGACTTGCGCAAGTAACTTGCCGAGTGTGAAAGGGGTCTTAGCGTCTCCTTTTTCTTCGTGGACATGTCTGTATGTTTATTTTCTCATTCACTCATGACTAGGGTATTCATTCGGTGAACCGTTATTCGGTTAACCGATTAATTATCCCGATTAACTGATCGGTTAATTTAAAATTGGCTTTTTTCGATTAACGATTAAACCGGTTAATTTCAGTGGATGAACCGATATAACAAAATTTTGAATTTTTTTGTAGTAATTAACCATATTTTTTTGTGTTTTTAACTATAGGTGAGTTGCAAAACGTCAGTTGCAAAGAAATCCAATTTTTTAAATGCGTTCTACAATGCAATGTAGAATTTAACAATTAAATTTTAGTATTGTAGTGGCAGCCCATAATTTAGTACGAATATGTCAATGAATGGAGAAAAATATTTTGTAAAAAGTACCACAAATAGTTACGATTTTTACCCCTTAAATGTTCGAATTTCGTAAAAGTACCAAATTCGCATTTTTTTGATAAATTTCGAATGTGGTATTAACTTTGTTTCTATGATTATTGGTTCAAAAGATAGATGGGTATCAAAAAAGTACCAAAAATTCAGGTTTTACCCGTTTACTCCCTAAAAGGGCCGAATTTCAAAAAAGTACCAGAAAAAATGCGAAAATAGCAATGCAAACATAATTGTAGAGTACATGAAACTGCTACCATATTCTGTAATTCGCTATGGCAAAATGTCTATCGCTAAAAATTTATAAAGTTGATTTAGCGATTTCTGGCTACGAATTCAGTTTTTAACGGTCATTGCTAAATTTGGCAATGCCATGCAAATTTCATTTGCCGTAATTTTAGCTTTTATTGTTCTCACTAGAATGTTTAAATTTTGGGCTTAAATCTAGTTTACCGACGCAGCTCCAAATAAAAAAAAAGTACCCAGGGGGATAGAAAATTGAAAAATAAGAAGAAAAATTAAATAAAAATATTGGCGCAAACGCTTAGTTTTCGAGTTATGGACGTTTTTAGTTTTCATAGAAATATGTGATTTTGCTGAAGTGCAGCTTAAAGGGCTACGAAAAAAATTAAAAAAATTTGCCACCCAATTCAGAATAAAAAAAAGAAAAAAACCAAAATTATAATTTAAGGGCGCTGAGGCCCGTGGGGACCCCTGGAATCAAAAAACTGCCCACCTACTTAGTGATATGTGTGGGTACTCAAATTAAAGGTAATTTGCTCACGATTTCAAATATGTATTTTGTTTTTGTATTCGCATATTATTTTAATCTTTAGGCTAATTTAAGCATTTTTTAGGTGCAGAAAAGTTTTAGTTAGCGAAGCCGGTGTTTGTTATTCCATAGAGGAGAAAATCCTTGCGCCCTGCCGAAGGCCGGCTATGCAAAGAAGCTTTAGTTAGCGAAGCCGGTGTTTGTTATACCATAGAGGAGAAAATCCTAAAGCCCGGCCGAAGGCCGGCTATGCAAAGAAGCTTTAGTTAGCGAAGCCAGTTTTTGTTATACCATAGAGGAGAATATTCTTGCGCCCGGCCGAAGGGTGGCTAAACATGAAGTGTATGTTTGCGACATTGGTGTTTGTTATTTTATAAAATTTGTATTACACTTTTATTTAAATGTATGTATTATACACTAAGTACACAAAAACTGCAATGTGAGCTTAAGAGTTAAACATTTTTAAATAAATTCTATATATCCGGAAAGATCTAGTCAAAACCTTCAAAATGATACCAATATTGGCCATATACCTTTAGAAATGTAGTGGAAAAATTATGTACACATTTCTATGAAAACTAAAAACGTCCATAACTCGAAAACTAAGCGTTTGCGCCAATTTTTTTATTTAATTTTTTCTTCTTATTTTTCAATTTTCTATCACCCTACGTACTGTTTTTTTTATTTGGAGCTGCGTCGGTAAACTAAATTTGTTCCAAATTTTGTATTCGCTAAGGCATTTTAGCGATCAAGATTTAGCTTAGCGAATTACAGAATACGGCTGCTGTAAGGTGACTTAGCGCTCCTATTCGCGATAAAAATTTTTTAAAAAGCAGTAAATTTTGTTTTACGCAAATTTCGACGTTGCAACGTCAATAAAAAATTTCGCAACATTTTTTTATAAATAATTATTTGTTCTATACATTACCTATTCAATAATTAAGAAAATTTTTTTGCGAATACAAAAATTATGTGTGTTTAACAGTCAGTTAAACTAGGTTAAGTTAATCCGATAACAGATTTGTGACGCCATGTGCAAGTTTGTATACAAAATTTTGACCGAAAAGCTTATGTTTGCTTAAAATGTTGGTCTTAAATGAACTAATAAAAAATAATCACATATCGTCGGAAAAATGCGAGTTTTTGACTACGTAAAACTATTTTTAAACTAAATCCACATCTCAAAAACCTGGCCTAAAATATCAAAATGCTAGTTGGGATCATTCTTACAATACAGGTATAATTGGCCTTTTAAGCTTTCCAATTCCATTTTTTGTATTTAACTATATACAAAGACTACTTTCTGTCCTTCTTATACCTAGAGATGACTGATTACCTATTCAAAATTAATTCATTTCGTTTTTTACTTCTATTGAAAATGTTATAAACATTATTAAATATCCAACAAAGTTCCTCTTGATTTTTTGCCTTGCGGGCCTTCGTCTTGTTTTGAGCGTGCTCCCACATCTACTAGTTTACCTCCTTTACGTTGCAATTGCTTTTCAATAATGCGAGCATTGTTAGCATAGCTATCCGCAATTTCACGCTAAAATAAAAAGAATTTTTTTTTTGGTATTTATAAAAAATATATAAACATGTGGAGATTGTATTTTGCAGCATACCGCTTCAATTTCATCCTCTTCTTCGTCTATTGTAGAAACAGTTACCGAACTAAATTTACCCATGTTTTTTGTATGGCGTGTAACCATAACTTTTTCCGATTCTCCTGGCAATAACTTTTTAGTCATTGTCGATGTAGATTCCAAGTTAAGGTGTATATCATTTTTCGTTTTGACCAAAGCATGATGTAAAATAAATGTTATATCTGACTTGGGTTCATGACGATAATAAATTGGTAAATTGCAGGATTTACACTAGAAATAATGTATGTACTTGGTTAACAGTTGTCCATATTTTTAGTTGACTTAAAACTTACATTGTAACGAAATTGTTTTTCGATTCCCTTTTCTTTGCGACGTATGTAAATTGTCTCGCCATCTTGATATGTCAATTTGTTTGCATGATGTTTTCCGTCTATAACTCGCGCTCCATCCGTTCTTCTTAAAGGTAACTTTTCTATACAACAATCTAAGGAATTTGCAAAACAAATAAGAACATTGAAATTTCTTGAGACATTTGTCAAGTTTTTACCCAAAATTAATGTCAATTTCCCACACAAGCAATAGTAAATATTTAAGGGAGTCTCTTCGTTATATTCCTCCTGATTTTTTGAATCTGAACAAACTATACTACGCGACACAACTTTTGGCATTTTCTATAAATTTATTTTTACTTAAAAACACTGATGAAGTTAAAAATTTTGCGTTTATTTACTTTTTACTGGAGACATTCACTGAAGATTAATAACATAAATTCTAAACAGTAAGAGTTGCCATGTCAACTTGTTACAATGTTCGTTTGAAAATAATTTCTTACTGCCCGTCTATACCAGATATAATTATTGCGACATATATTGCAGTAAATGTCAAAATTATGTTATCTTTTATGTGTATAGTCCATTTTCGTTGACAATTATTGCTAACATAAAACGTCAAATTAGGTTGTCGATTAAAAAAAAAGTAGCAAAAAAGAAAAAAAAGAAGCAAATTGAGTTAGAAAGAAATTAAATTTCTGAAATGGTAGCAAATTATAATTGTAGTAAAAGAATTAAAAAAAAAATTAATAAACACTAAAATAAAATTAAAATAAGATCTTTATTATTTAAATTTATATTAATTTATTTAAGTTTGAGTTCTTTTTTTATATAAAAATATTAGCGGTTTTCACCCTTGATAGTAAAGTTCCTTGTAGTCCTTTTGAATCTTATTAATTTAGTTAAAGTACTAAGATTAACATTTTATAAACAATTCAATTTAGTAAGAAACTCACTTAAAAAGCTAATTTTATTTTATAAATACAATTTAGAACCCGTTTGAATTATTCTCAGAAATTTTATTCAATTATTTATTGAAGTCTTTATTACACTTAATTCGAATTTCAAAGAGAATAAACACAAAGCTAAAACTTGTAATATTTTTAAAATATATACCAACAACTTTTAAACGTTAATTATATTATTCGTTCATAATTTTAAGTAAAAATCGACTAAGGATTTTAAGGCATTTTTTTCTTAATTTTAAATTTTTTTTTTTAAATATATGTATGTATGTGTTTGCTTTTAGTATAATAGTAACTTTAACTAAGGTTAAGTACATGTCACAAAATTTCAAGGTTACAAATATTTTATTGAAATAGTTGTTTAACTAATTTACTCCAGTTGGTGGTGGTTGGTGTTCTTGAGCTTGCTTCAAAATATCAGCAAAAGCTGGCAAAGGTTTAAAATTTAAGACCTCATTAAAAACCAATTCCTTCCACTTATCCACTGGCAAATCCATATCTTCAAAACTTTGATCATACAAAGGCGAAGTTTGTTCATCAGTGGGATCATGATATTTTTCCATGTAGGGATGAGCTAAAGCTTGTTCGGCTGTGATACGTTGTTCAGCGTCGAGTTCTAGCATTTTTTCTAGCAAATCTATTGCTTGAGGATTGGCCCCACGAAAAACATCACGGAAATTACGCCTCTGCATGACGGGCAGTGAGCGTATGTAATTACGAGCACTGTCAGATGAAATTTTTTGCATGAAATCTTCTGGAGGTGTACCCAAAATTTCCATTATGAGGTTGAGTTGATGTATATGATCTGTACCGGGGAATAAAGTGCGTCCTGTTAATAGCTCAGCCATAATACATCCAACCGACCATATGTCTACAGTTTGATTGTAATGCATCCAATTTAACATTATTTCCGGAGCCCTATACCAGCGTGTAGCCACATATCCAGTCATTTCACTTTCAGCTGGACGTGCCAAACCAAAATCTAAAATTCTCAGTTCACAATCTTCATTTACAGCTATATTTGAGGGCTTTAAATCACGATGTATTATGCCCGCACTATGTATATATTTGAGACCTCTCAATATTTGATAAACCAGAAACTGCACATGATCATCCGATAATTTTTGTGTCCTAATAATGTTGTTGAGATCGGCATCCATTAGATGTGTAACCATGTAAACTTGTTGGAAATTTTCCAAAGAGTTTACAGGTTGGCCTGGTTGAAAGACATCTAAAAGACCGATTACATTTTCATGATCCATATGTTTTAACAATCTCAGCTCCCTATAAGTTCTCTTCGCATGTACGGCTGATTGAAAAGGACGTGCCAGTTTCTTTATTGCCACCTTCATACTTGTACCACGAACTACGGCTATAAATGTATGTATATAAAGAAATATATTATATTTTATGTATGTATCTTATAAACAACATCTATACAGATTAATTCAATATTTCCAGTTTAACTTTATTTACCTTTGCATACTTGACCGTAGGCTCCACTACCCACGGATTGTAATTGTTGGTATGTGTCTGGTATTTCCCATTCTGTACGATTTATATCTAATTTATAAAAACTAGACATGTCTTCTCTTTTAAATTTATTTGTGCAATTACGTCTTTATTATTATTTAAATTTTTTTTAAAAATTCGAAACTTTCTTCACTTTACTAAAAAATTATTCACGCAATTCAAGATATAAAATACTAATGAAAATAAAACCACAAAGCAAATAAGACAAAAAAGAAAACATAAAAATTATAAGGTGGCCAGATTATTAGAAAGTAGAGATGTATAGTAAAAGTAGGCGACACGAAATAACATCCGATGAAATAACGCACAATTAGAAAAATGAAATAAACCCCAATAAAATTGCAAAATTTGGAAATTGGGTCTAATTTCGTTTTTTTGGGTTTTATTTTATATTAAAATTTGGGTTGATTTCATTATGAAATAAAGCCCAAAAAAAGTAGTCCTCAAATTATTTAAGGCAAAAGTGCACTTTACGAAAAAAAAAACAAAAAAAATATGCTAACCGATTCTGAATAAAAAAAGAAAAAAAAAAATAAAATTTAAGGGGGCGGAGGCCCGTGGGCCCCCTGGATCCAAAAAGCTGCCCCACCCACTTAGTGGAATGTGTGGGTACTTTATTATTACTTCCTTCGGTTTTATTTCATTATGAAATAAGTCTCAATTAATAATTTTTTTTATTTTTAAATTGGGGATTATTTCGTGAAAATTGGGCATTTCTTCATTATTTTTTACTTGGCTGTTACTTCATTTTATTGGGGTCTCTTTCACTGGGGTTTATTTCATTTTTCTAATTGGGCGTTATTTCGTGTCGCCGTAAAATTTCAGATCAAGGCGAATTCATAACTTCTTAAATTCGCCTTGGTACAGATTTGTATAGCCTTTTCACACTTGTCAACATTTATCATCAAGCCCATTTTGTAACGAACGTTTTTGGGTTTCTTTGTTGGTGGAGTCTCTGTTTCTGAGAAGTCTTCAACAAAGCTGGCTGACATATCGTCCTGAAAGAAATAAAATAATTTAATAATTGCGGAATATGTATTTATTTATTTACTCACCGTACTGGAAACTCTCGTCCTTATACTTAAATGGTTTTTTAAAAACGAAAGCTGTTGGAAACACCACAACTTTGGCACATACTCCTCATCTGTTCCCATACCGGATTTTCTTCTATTTTGAACAGTTCTTAATTCAGATGAGAAATGTGAAAACTGTAATGCTAAATTAGATTTTTGACAGCCGCAACAAGACTCACTAAAGTTCTATCTTACAAAGTTTTTTGCAGAATGTACTAATTAAGTGACCTCACAAGCGCAGCTGTTTGCAATAATTTTCTTCGTGGTGTGACGTTAAGTGTCTTTTTTTTGGTTTAATTATATTTTTTAATAAAGAATTTTGACATTTGCCGTCTCAATTCTGCAACGAAATGCCTGTTGTTTTTTCTATTTTAGCATTGTTGTAGTACTGAAGTCACTTTTGAATACATTTTGGTTTTATGGAATACGTAAGAATTGTGTAATAGTCTAAGCTAGCCTTAAGTATTATTTAAGGCAGTATAATAACGGGTCCACCATCTAACGTTTTTTTCAACTAGTGCTTATTTCGTGAATGGTAACACTTAGCTCATGTCTGATTTGCCAGATAATTAATTTTATCCTTCCGCTGAACGAATATGGTTGTGTATACGCTTGAACAACGTTGGGAAATATGCGTTTTCACTTCGCTTAAGTGGGCCTGCGATCGACTTACAGAAGATGCCGATTTTGCCAACAAAATCAGATGAAGCTCATTTTGATCTTGGCGGATATGTTAACAAGCATACAAATTTATGTTCGAATTTTGACCATTAGGCGAACACTTGTAAATACAAATACACACAGTCAACTTCAAGTTTAAAAGTGTAAGAACAACAATGCAAAACAGAATTGCAGAGGACATGAAACTGAGTACCAGCACTTCTAAATAAAAAAAAATATCATAAAAAAGTATAGGTGATCTTAAAAAACATCTGATTGTTATTGCTTTTCCTGTTGTTGTTGTATTGTCGTGATATTGAGGACACCTTGCTAAAATATTACAACGGAAACTTAAGTTGAAATTAAGTGTACCACATCGTTGAATTAAGTTTCATTTAAGTATTTAGTGAAGAAGAGTATTTTGTATTTAAAAAGATTTTAAATATAAATGTGTTTTAATATCAATCCTGAAAAAGGACATTAGTACTTTAACTAAAATAATAATATTCACAAGGGTTACAATTTACTTTACTAACAAGGGTGACCACTACTGCTAAATACATATCGTGTAAAATCACCTTAAGTAAACTGGCTCAACTTTCCATCACTGGCAAAATGCAATCGTACTTTTTTCACAAAGTACTTAAGTACTATAGTTAAGGCCAAGGCGAATTCATGTAAACGGTGGTGTCGATACTACAACCAGGGGTGCCAGGTGATTTTGGTAAGAAATCGGCATATTTTCAAAAAAAAATCGGCATTATCGGCACTTTAATTTAAAGAAATCGGCAAAATATCGGCAAACCAAAAATACATATTTTAAATACAGTAAAACACTTTTTTTGCGGAAAAAATATCAGAACAGAACAATTTTGCATTACCTTATGCTAATAGCATAAAATTCAACAAAAAATAAACGTTTTACAAATAAATTGTAAGTAATTAGAAACAAAAATGTATACGTATATTCCGTACTTTAGGGTACATTATTTTAAAGTTTTGTACTTTTTGTTATTTTAGATTCATATGAGCTTGACATTTTTATTAAATCCTTAATTTTAATATCAGGATGAAAATAGTTTAAAATTATAAATAATTTTTGGAATGTTGAATTCTACGCAAAGATTAATTTGCGTGGTACATTAAAATTTCGTTTTATTAAGGGTGACTTGGCTTAACATTTTCCCACATTGGCGGAAGAATGTGAAATTGTTGGAAATGAACCAGGAGAATTCTCACTTTTAAATCTAAATTTTGTTGCCAAAAAGTTTGTTCATTTATTTGACTTTCTTACAAAAGATTGGTTATCGGATGAACTTGCATCATCCTCAAATGCGTTTATAAAAATAATTTTTTGATTTAAGTTTCTTCATTAAAAGTGAATTTTGAATTTAGCTTGCCTCAACTTTTTTGTTAGTAAAAATCTATTTCCAAATTCAAATATAAAGTATGTACTTTATATTTTTTAATTTAACTTTTTTTTCTTCTTTTAGCTTTCGTCAAAAAAATTGCTGATATTTTTTTTTGTTTTTGATCAAGTTCTTTTATTCTTTACAATTGCAACATGTGTGTGTTGGGTAAACATACATAACAAACACTGCATATAATATAGGACAAATCTAACCTTTTTCTTAGCAAAAGCGCTAAATTAATAACAGTTCTTTCTTTTTAATAAAACAAGTATTTCAATGTTACCCAAAATTAATAAATTGTACTAAATCCAACAAAAAGTTACTTTGGTTAAGATGTTTATCAAAAAATCGGCATTTTTTGAGCAAAAATCGGCAAATCGGCACTTTGATAATTTAGAGGCAAAAAATCGGCAAAATGCCGATAAATCGGCAAATATGGCAGGCCTGACTACAACAAATAAAAACACCAAAAACACAACAATGTATTTTTTTGTTGCTTTCGTTGGCCCAAGGCGAATTCAAACAGGTAAACTCATCTCGTCAGCCGTTCATCAGCTGTTTCCACGGCGAATTAAAAAATATGGTCAAACGTCAAAATATGATTTTGTTTTGAGAAGAAGTTGAATGAAAAGTGTTAAAAATATTATTTTTATAATAAAAAAATTTCAAAACTGCGAATGATTGAAGTGAATTTATTAATTTCTTTTATAAAAAGTGATCATTTTAATTTGCAATAAAAAAATTTTGACAACCAACCAGAAAATTGTATAAACAAAATACATGGGGCTTTTTGTAGTTGTAGAGATGAGTTTACCTGTTTGAATTCGCCTTGCGTTGGCCGATATGTCAAAAACACAAGTAACTTTTGACGTTCCTCTCTCTAATTAAGAAAAAAAAGTAGCACAGCTGTGCTTTCAACGCCATCTGAAAAATGAATTCGCCTTGGTTAAGGCGTTTATTCTTTGTTTAGCCCGTAAAAAATTAATAACAATATTGGAAGAAGCCCTTAAAAGTTTGTAAAAAAATAATGGAATAGAAAAACTAGGTATACTTTTACAATTCGTTTAGTAAAAATACTAAAAGTATTTTTAGTTTTTCATTTAAACAGTTTTTTGTTGCAAATTAATAATTGTTATTTATAATTATTTTTAGGTGTAAAATAAAATAATTTTTAGCAAGCATAAAGATGTCTATATAAATTTTTTAAAGAAGATTAACTTATTAAAATGGCAAAACTGGACATTTTTTTACTCTTTGTTTACAAACAATTAATGATTTTACGTTTTCAATGGAAAACTTTGGTAATGATAGTAGCAGCTTTGTTTGGGCTACAATTTTTTATGTTGTATTTTATGTATCATCCTATTGAGGAATTGGAACAGTACTATGATCCCGAAAATCCATATGTATTGGTAAATATGCTAAAAACAATTCTAAGTAAAGAAAACTGAAAATTATTGTAATATTTTATTCATTTGCGTCTCGTAGAACAATGGATGTTTGTTTGACGTGGACGTGGGTTACAAACAAACTTTTTATGCCCCCGACACACCTGAAGTTGTGGCATTTATAGATGAAATATGTGGCAAAGATTTGAACATAAAAACATTTTCCCATCGCGAAATTATGATTAAAACGATTGAAGAATGCAAGGAACAGTGTGAGGGAGTCTATTTTGAGTTGCCCAAAGTCGGCGTAAAATCTCTTAAATATACGATCTATACAAATCGTATAAAATTACGTACAGATCAGCGATATGTTACAGATAGTTTGGATACATCATTTAGTCGTAAGTATATGAAATAGCTGAATGTAGAACGTACATATATATCGGGTGATTTTATAGAGAACAACTTTTTTATTATCTATCAAATTGGCTTTATTAATTAGATAATTTTATGGCATTGATATTTAAATATGATTGCGTGCCGTTGCGATTATTGCGTAAATGGGATAACTTTGAGATGCTGTTTGACACACTCTTCGCTGTAGTTATACTGATTTTCCGTAATTAAGCGTTGAAAATATAATATAGCGTCAATTAAACGAGGTCGCCAGTTAACAGGCCCATTTCAAAAAGGTTGGTAGCAAGGCTAAGTTCCAAAACATCATGATACTTTGCAGTCAAAGTCAAAATTATATTATAGAGTTTAACAATGCACGGTATGCTTCTTGTGTACGCTTCGATTACTTTTTTTTGGCGCGCTTGTGTACAGATACCATTGTTACATTCTACACGGTTGCATTGCATAATTTATTTTAAAGATCGGATTGCTTTGCAACTGAAGTTTGGAACTCTTCCCATTTTTACACCGCTTACCGTTTGCCTGTTACGTTATAACTATCGTGATATGTGTGGTCGTATGGACTTGTGATAATGCCTGACGAATTATCATCATAGCCATTTAACCAAAAATGTGCTTTATTACTGAACCAAATGTTTGAAATGATATTGTGGATCAAAAGTGATGTCTCCTTCGGCCTGTTCACCAAATAAACGGTTACGTTGGCCTGGCATGAGTATTCATGACGAATTGCCAAAACAAGCTCAACGCAAAACAACAGAGCCCCTTTAAGTTCCCGCCTCTAAAAATCATCCATTAGGGGGTCCAACATTTTTTTTATTTTCATGTACATATGTAAGTTTAAGCATAATTTAGAATTTTTTTTTAAATTTCTGAAAAGTTTTTAAGGACACGCAATTCGAATTTTTGCCAAAATTCCGGTTCGTCGGCCGTTTTTTGAATTTCTTCATAACTTTGGCAAAAACCAAAATTGTCATCCCTTTCAAGGAAACAATTAAAAAAAAATGTCCAAGCTTGATTTTTTTTTGCAAAAAATACAAGTTTTTGCAATGAATTTAATCATTTAGTCGGCGTTTCCACATGCAAGTAATTACTTGCAAGTATTGTATACGTATCATCAACGAAAAATCGAGGAAACAGCCGATTGGTTAAAAGTACAAAAATTGTGTGAATGTTAGTGAAAACATGTAAGTGGATTGAGTTTTTCGATCTTGTACTTGCATTGGGAAAGGGGGGTTAGGTATCCTATATTACCATTTTTCGTAATTTTTCCATAAATTTTGTAAATAATGCCTAATAACTTTTAAAATTTCTTTGAAAATTAAAAAAACTAACGATGCAGTTTGGAAGACCACCTCCAATCCTAAATAATTTAGGACATTCACTGTTACCGTTCCTGAGTTTTTTTCTGTTTTTAGCTTTGTACCCAATTTATATATGTATTATTTTAAGCTGTTTGAAAGTTTACCACTCATACCCAACAAACAAATCAAAGTCAAACCCTTTATTTTTCTTTGTTTGAAAATCATTTATTGCCGCTATTACGATCTTGTTATATGCCCTGCAATCAATTATTGGTGTTCGTCTTCCAGCGAGGCCAATTAATAGCTTCTGGAGCTACCGTTGGATAGGACTTACCCAAGATGTTTGGGCTCAGATGAAGCAATATTTTATAGTCTTTCGTTGGTTGCTGGCCTTTAATTAAATTGCACAAATTGTTTCCGGGATACATTTTTCAACAATTTTGTGGTTTATAAAGTCGGAAAAACTATAAAAATTTTATAAAATAAAAAGCTATATAAAAAACAAAATTGTTAATGCTTAAATGGTCGAACTGATACTTATTCGTAAATTCTTTTAGATTTCGTTTTTCTCCATTTTTTTTGCGATTTTACTTAGTAATTCAGTGTAGATTGGGAGAAAATATTTTCGCAGGTGATTGCAGCTTCTGTCGGTGGTTTTTCACATATTTAATTTAGGTTTTTTTCTTAATTTTGTTTTTCACAGTGTTTAATAAACGATATCTAATTGTTTAGCTTCTCACCCTTTAAAATATTCGTGAAATATACAAATGTCGTAAAATAGGCGAAACGAATATTCGTAACATCACTAATATGTACATACGTATGTATTTTGTTTTTGGTCATGTGTCATTTGTATTCTAATTTCAAATTTTTAATATACAGAAAACAAAAAAATTAAATTAAAAAAATTAGCTTTGAAAAATGGTATCCTGTAAGTGATGTCAATTTTCTGCTTCGCACATACGTGCTCATTTTAGCATAGATCAAGTTGTGTCGAACGCCTCCTTGTTGATGTTGATGGACTATGCTGCACGCTCTCCCGTACACGTTCAATACTTTGACCAGGGTGCGCAGGACACATATTGACGAAAATTTCCAATCAAATGGTTTATTGTTGACGCTGTGGGTGCAATGCGCACATTAAAATGACAATTATATGCACGCTGTGTCAAAACAATAGACTGTTGGTTTGATAAATAAATTTCAATTATTTTTGTACGTTCTTCGATCGTGTAATAATTCATACATAATTAATTCCCCAAGTCTCCTTCACAAAATGCTGAATGAACAAAGAAAGAATAATACTTAAACAAGTTATTAAGAATTATAACCATATACATAGTTCATTCTGCGCCACCCTGTACATAAATGCATAGCTTTTTGTTATATGCATTGAATATTAAACGTTGTATTTCAGAGTATTTAAAATATTATAAGAGTTTTTTTTTATTGTTGGGTATCGCCGTCAACGAAAAAAAAACAATAAAATAAATTGGCGCCCACAAACACAATTTATTTTATATCGTGTTTTGTTTATTGTTTATAATCGAATGTACATTAGACGGACTCACTTTTTATTAAACGCGAAAAAGGGGTATTGATACGTACATTTTAACAGGATTATTTAAATCCATAAGACTTTGAGAAATTGGTATATTTTTGTCAAGATGACATTCCTGAATATTTGTATTGCAATATGTTCTAAGTATTGCGTAATTATGCAAAAAGAAATCTTTCTTGTTTTTTTTTTTTTTGGGTATTAATTTGAAATGGAACACAAAAGGATTATAATGCATTAATCAAACATAAAATGAAACAAACAAAATTGTAAAAATGTATTTGTAGTTTAATAGAGAACAAAACAAATATTATTCGCATTCGTAAAATTACTCTGCCTTAAGAAGATCATCGAATTTTTTTTTGTTATGTGAATAAAACCTTAGTACAATATTATCGGTTGACCAAGAGTTTGCTTTTGACTTAAAATCGCATTATAGGTGTTCTGCAAATCGCAATATGTTTGGCGACTTCAAAATGCAAAAGTATGATCAATATAACTAGAATATTTTTAAGAAACTATGGCAGATCGCAAGCAAAACGCACGAGTTTCAGAACACCATTAAAAAAATTTGGCTTTTAGCGATTTTAAATCGTGCGATTGTCGGAACATGGCCGAATGTATAATTTATAACTCGAAAGATGTGATTCACTAAAAAATATATACCAGCAAACTCTTTAATGAGAAGTTCCTGTAACGTCATCGACGTCATTAATGTAAGTAAAGCTACGGTTACACTTATTAAATATTAAATAAAATACGGTCACACTTATTAAATATTTGACCAAATAAGCGTAACCACTACTTTTGTAAATAGTTAGTATGATTTAACATGGTCTTAATATCACAAAATAAAACTAAATTTCTACTAGACTTAGCAAAAACTGTTCTTTGTAAGATGTGGTATTATAATCAAAATAAATATTGGAGAAAATGATAATTTGGTTTGCTTGTTGGTCGCGTTTTTTTTCGTCAAATGACCGTAGCTTTAGGAAAATGGGGGCTTCAAGGATTAAGGTACTCTTTTTTTTTTTACATATAAAGAAGGTATGAAGGAACATTTTTGCTTATGTAACTACTAATTTTTTGAGATATGACGACTATGTTGCAATAAAGGAGCGATATGTAAAAAGAAACTGTGATGGGGAAACTTTTCGTCCGGAACTGGCTGAACATAAAATAAAGTATTAGAAAAGGATTTGATTAATTCTTGTTAGTTAATAATTAATATATGAAGATTCAATTAATAAATAATTAGACAAAAACGTCACGGTTGCACTTTCCTCAAAACACTTAAGACTTGTATTATAATGTAAAACTGCCTTAAAGGGTAGTCGTATTATGTCTTTTACCAAATTTCATCTCTGATCTTATTATAGTTTGAAAGTTTTTCGAAAAACTAAAATAACTTATCATGACAGGGTTGTCGTGTGAACTACCGTTTAGTAGAATTTTCATTTGCACAATAAAATTATGCTGATTTATTGCTTAAATACTGCAGCGATTTCGGTATGAATACAAATTCGACGTAATATTTCACAAATTAATTTCGAAATTTTGGTTATTTCCATATTTGATTTACGCCAAATAATTTAATTGAAAGCAAAAACAACGTCATAAATATTTTGTAATTTTGTTGTTGCTTTCTTCAGAAATTCACATTGCGTTTTCAAATTTTAAACGCTGCAAAGCTTGTGGCGAGCAGAGAGACAGACTGGTGGCGGAATGAAAGATGAACAGCGTACTTGCGTTAAAATGGCTTTGTTCTCTTTTGAGTGCGGAAACTTGCTTTAATAGATTTCTTTTAAAACGATAATTAATATTTTCTGAATATAGGAGGCTTAGCGCCCTTGAACCCTATCCGAAGTTAGTACCAGTTAGAGAACAACAAAGTACCAAAGAAGTTACTCTTACAGTTTCTCATTCACTCAGGACCTTGCACGTTTAATTTTATGTTTCTAGGTCCAATTCTTACGAAAATTCAAAAAGTACAAGTTGAAGAACAAAAAAAGTGTCCTCTTATTGATTCTCATCCGCTCAGGACCTTGCATGTTTAATTTAATGCTTTAAGATCCAATATTAACAAAAATTTTATGTTGAATTTTATGTGTCCAGGCCCAATATGAACGGCAAACGGAAAAAGTACCAGTCGCAGAATAAAAAAGGTAAAGAAAGAAATTTAATTTTCCGTATTTTCCCTTTTTGGTACTTATTTCTCCCCATTGAAGTATTAAAAATTTCAATATTGTACTCCCACTAAAATAGAATTTAATACGTATGTAAATGTCAAAAAGTGGAGAAAAATGTTTTGCAAAAAAACCAACAATAGTTACAATTTTCACCCTTTAAATGCACGAATTTTGAAAAAGTAAAGAAAACTGCAGTCGAAACCAAAACCTGTCGAATGAAAATTTGTGTACAATTTTTCGCTTTTTGGGTTGGTTTGACAGCGACTGTTTACATTTAATGAATCAGAAGTAGAAGCAACAGTTTTTTTTTTGGCCAATGGCAAATAAAGAAGTGGAAGAAATGGCAGGGTTTCTACTTTGACTGCAGTTTTTTAAACGCTGGTAGGTTTTATATGGAAGTCATAGTCAATTATTCACATAATTTGATAATATTATTTTTGGTCATATTAAACTTGATTGTAAAAAATTTTACGCCAACTATTGATCGATCCTAACAGAATTGGTAACATAATTTTCAGCCGTTTAAGTTTTTTTTAATCAAATTTTATATAATTCAAAACAATACTGTGAATTAACCAAAAATATATTCTCCGGTAAAATTAGAAAAATGCCAGCCGGTTGGTCGTGAATGAGGCTATTTAAAAGCCATAAAGAATACTTGTGTAAACACAGAATTTTAACTCGCATTGACGCCCTTTACTGCTTGTAGCGGTTAAGATAATAATTATTGATTAGAGGAAAAAACCAACTTATTTTATTATTAAAAAATTCCCCTATTATTGTTATCTCTTAAATGAAAGCATAAATAATTCTATACAATCAGTGTTATTATTATATTTATTGTTTATGCAGCCCCACAAAATTTTTATTTAACAGGAAAACCGCTGTTTCAGGTTTTTGAATAAATAAACACAATTTAATTTTTTTAAATTGTTAGTTTTGATATTAGCAATTGAAACGTAAAAAAATAATGCTGTTAGAGCTAAATAGTTCTTTTTGGGCATTCAAATATCCCAGATACTATTTCGGTTCGACAGATCTAGCGATCAGGTACTCTATTGGACGTTAGGGACATTGAAAGCACAGACCTATAAATAAAAGTCTTGATAGGTTCGCGCTGGCTAGATGTTCTGCTAAGGCAACATTACTCCTCAATGTGATTGCATTGGCACAAAAGCAGTTGTAGGGTCGGAAGGGGTACTGCGGGATACTCTATTATGTGTCAGGAGTAGCTCGGGCAATAGTTTTAGGAATTTAAACAATTGATCTCAGAACAACTTTAAAAGAATTCAATCAATAACAGATTATGATGTAAATCCTTTAAATTTAATAATAAATATTTAAAAGTTCGAAAAATCCAAATGCCTTTCAGACGCTATTGAACCGAAAATTGTCACTTTACCCAGATAATCGTATAAACCAATAGAGGGCGTTGTAAGAATAAAAAAAAGATAATCGCCGAACGAAAACAATTTATTGTAAGGGGTGTTTTTTTTAGAGACATAGAACATTTTTAAAATAAACACAACAAATCCTATGGAAAGACCATCACAAATTTTATGGCATTTAATGTATAAAAATAATCTCTGACATATGACCTCCGCGACTGCGCTTTATTAACGCCACCCTGTCGGACCAATTTGCACCACTTTTTCGAGCATTCCCGGTCTTACTTTGTGTACAATCTACATTGTACACTCATGGTTTATATATTTGTAATTGAATCTACTACCTATTTGTGTATTTATACTTGAATTTATTTTGCATTATTTGGATTATATATTTGTAATTGAATCTACTACCTATGGCACTATTTAGTCTGAATTTACACGTTTCATCTTTTGATGCTCAACTTCCATTCAATTCCCTTTTAAAGATGCCAATATATTCACACGCAGCAATCGGTTTCAACTTTTTTCGGTACAAAACAACAACAATTTTATTAATAGCGAATCAAAGAGAAAACGAAAAGAAAAAAAGTACATGCAGCCATCGTTGTGCATATACCAACGAATAAAAACACAAAGCGTACTGACCGAGTACAGGCATCTCCGTACTAACCCCCTTTCTTCTTTCTTCTCTCACCTAAAAACACAAGAGTTGAGCATCAAAAGATGAAACGTGTAAAAGCAGACTTAGATAAGCCATTTTAAAATTTGTATTTTTAAATCAATCGTAACGGTCATTTCAATAATTTCCCATGAGTTATTGTGAATTGAGAAAATGAAGTGAAATGATTGAAATGACCACTGCGGTTGAAAAGTGTATGCGCGCTTGAGTACTCTCCAAGCCTGGCTTGGAGAATAAAAATCAAGATGGGCGACGCTTAAGTCGTGTGTCATAAAAACGTTTTTCACTTAATTTGTATTTGCATTGAAAACTTAAATTTACTTAATTTGTATTTGCATTGAAAATTTAACTTTAACTTAATTTGTATTTGCATTGAAAATTTAACTTTAACTTAATTTGTATTTGCATTGAAAATTTAACTTTAACTTTAATAAAATTGTGTTTGCATTGAAAATTGAACTTTAACTTTAATAAATCTGTGGTGAACTGGAAAAGTAAGATTGGTCTATTCCCTCAAAGCCAACAACCATCCCTCGGGTAAGCATATTTGAGTTCGTTCTACTATCCCTTCCACTAATACTTACCTGCATTGTCTCTGTATCCCATAATCTGCAACTACTTTAATTATTCCGTGGAGTAATTAAAGATTCGTTGCAGTTACAGACTTCTCCTTCTCTCATCCCATAAGAGAGGAAAGTCTGTAACTCTAGAAATAATTTAGGCTAACCAGAAGGTCAAAATTATTCACTTTGTAAGTTGTGGGGCGAATGTTGGCTTCTAAATCAACAATCGTTTCTGGTTTATCAGCCTAGACCAGAGATTTGACGTATTCCCACAAAAAGTAGTCTAAAGGTGTTAAATCATGCGAACATGATGGCCAATTCACAAGACCATTTCTTGAAATAATTCGGTCATCAAACCATGTTGCGTAATCTTGGTAGAAAACGAATCATTTGCCTGTAGTATTCATCATTCACGGCATTCTTGGCACCGGTTTCGGATTTTAAGGAAAATTGGCCGTTAACGCCTACGGCATCTTAACCGCACCAAACAGTGATTTTTGCGGTATGTAATGGAGCCTCCTGAGGATTGTGCTATCTCTAAAACATGACAATTCTGCTTGTTTACTTTCCCGTTAAGCCAGACAGGAGCCTCGTCGCTAAAGATGATATGACGATAAAAATCTGGTTCAACTTTAATTTAATTCTCAGCCCATTCACCAATCACAACGAAATGATGGTCCGCCGGATTTAATTCTTGCGCCAGTTGGATCTTTATGTGGGTGTTGCCTAAGATATTTCCTCAAAATTTTGCAAAGAGAAGAAGGGCAGAGGCTGAGGCTGAGCTGCTGAAAACGGCGTCGGATCAATAAATTCAAATCCTTTCTGTACGCACAGTTTCTTCTCGATTTGGATGAATAATTTCCAAAAGAGTTCATGTGGGCATGAATCTATGAATCGATTTCGTATTAGCTCGTCAGACGGACGATTATGAGCAACGTAAACTTGACGAAGTCCTCCATTAGTAGCGAAAAGAGTTCGAATTTTGAAAATAAATTTCCACGATTTGAAATCATTGTTCTGGTGTAAGTCTTTGCATGGCGAATTGCCAAAATATACAAAAAAAAGGGAAACACACGTTATTAGTATGAAAGCTAGTTCGATACGTCTAAAAAACGCCCTTTACTTTTATTATAATGAACATTTTTTTTTTTTTTTTTTAAATTTCCTAAGCTTAGCCCGCGAAGCTTTATGCTTGTCTGCAGGAAAGAAACCAGAGTCTCAGGCGGGAATCGAACCCGCAACACCGGCGATGATAGACTAGCTCGCTACCAGCTAGTCGACATCTCAAAAGTATTCTAGTTTAATTCTATAGAATTTCATTTTATTAACGAATAGTAGTACAGACAAAAACCATTAATTACACTGTGCTAGTTCTTAAATTAATTAAAATTATCAAAATAATTTTCGTGGGAATACAAAATTTAATTAAAATAATTGGATGAAGTTTCCTGATGAAATGCGCATAGGAATAGCTTAACCCATCAACAATAAATTTCTGTGTTTTTATCAAGACAAAAATTGTGAATTAAGCACGAATAACAAAATCATTTAAATTAAATTTTGTATTAACACGAAAATTATTTTGATAATAAACTGGCAATTGCACGGCCTAAAAAAACTGACTGGCAACCTGCTTTATATTTCTTTTTTTGCGAAAACAATAGGGCAGGCTGTTTTCGTTTTTTTTTTCTTAACCAACTACAACTTCAATTAATGTTCGAAGAATTCCAATCAATTGTAGCAGGGAATGGAAGAAGAGATAAACTCACTGTTTATTGTTGATGTTTTTGTTTAAACTTTGATATTGTTACAAGGAGAACTGTTGCTTATAATTCTTATACGCTTAACGGTTTTATTTGGTTTAATATATTTAGTTTTTCTAAAATCTTTTTGGATGAAGTTTCCTGATGATCTGGCCTATGCAACCAGTGAAATGCGCATAGTTTGCAGCTTCGTTTTTTAATGTCTGCAAAAAATTAGTAGCCTGCTGCCTTTTCCAATTTTTTATGAATTTTTAAAAACAAAAATTTCGAAATTTTGATAAAAAAATTATTTTTATTTTCAATTATGTTTCTAAAACGACTGCTACCATTAGAAAAAAGTTTAACTTTTCTTCAAGGAAATTTCGGTTTTTCTAGGAATTTCAACAAACTAACCCGCTTTTGAGTTACACGACTACATATATGCTGTGCAACCTCCTCCATTTTCGAAATTACGGTATATCTCGAAAACAAGAGCTAAAATAAAAAAAAAAACGGTTAGCACCGTTGGATTCAGAGTACCCGAATTATGTTAAAACGCCAAGTGCCCAGCTTGTCTAAGAAAAGTATCAAGAGCACAGTGTTATCAATTTACATATCATTGCAGAAACACATTGCCGATATTAACAATTCTTATAACTTCTTTAAAAAAATACGTTTAATAAGGAAAATTTATATTTATTCTTTTACAGAAACTCGAGATTTTAAAAACTTCATCAGACTGCAACATTCCATTGACATTAACTATATAACTCAAGAGACAAATGTACAACCGGATGTAACCGTTAAAATTGGTGCGATGCCCTTTATGCGTGGCGGATATTTTCAAAATGAAGCTGGGTTACAATTTGCAATGATGTTTCCAATATTTTTCATTGTATTACTGGACAGTACATTTTTAGTACCTTTGGTTGAGGAAAAACAAGATGGTTTGAAGGTAAAATTTGTAAAATGTCTAGGAGAATTTATGTATTAAAATCCTAAACATTGAATTTTTTTGTAGGAATTTCTTGTTATAGCTTCTCCTATGTCATATCTCAATGGCGTATCATTCTATGTTGTACGTTTCATTATCTATTTAATATATGCTGTAGCTGTTTTTATTGTTGCTGGACTTTATAATGCTTTGGGTATAATACCAGCAGCTTATGCTTTCATATTGATATTTCTCTTTATGTTGGCCAGTATGTCGTATATATATTTAATATCAGTATTTTTTAATTCGGGTTAGTGAATGTTTTTAAAATAGGGGTATACAGATTTTTTTTTTACCAAAAAAGAGAAAAATGGAAAATTGCACTCATGTTTCAGTGTCAAAAAAAAAAAACAACCTGTCAATCAAATGTCAAATTAGTTTTCAAGATGCCTAACGAAAGTGTAAAACTTTTAAACCTTATTTTTTTACACTTGGTTAAAGGTTTTTTAAATTGTAATTTTTGGCGTTAAATTTTTATCCTGTTGTTTGTTGTAATAAAAAGTTGCATTTTTATAATTAAAAAAAATCTGAAATTAATACCCTTAATGTTTTGAATGAGTTTGTTTGTTATTAATTGGGTTAATATGTTGATTTTCTTTTTAGTGTTTTATGCCAAAACCTGTGGTTACCTTTTAATAATGCCACCTTTAGTATTTATTTATATAGAGGGTGCTTTACAAAAACTATTCATACGCATCTTTTGCTTAAATGCTTTTGTCGATGCTTGGAATAGTTTTCAAATATTTGGAAATAAATGTAAGTATTTTGTGTGTCTTTTAAACGAGAAAAAAAAACAATTGTAAAATAATTTAAATTGTTATTATTTTTTGCATTTCAATAACTTCAGATGACAAATTTGAATTTTCGCATATATTTGAACATTTAACCGATTGTTCATTTAGCATTTTTCAAATATATTATATATTAATTTTACAATGTATAGCTTACTCTATACTATACTTATATCTCGCTAATATACTTCCTGGTCCCGGGGGTATTAAAAAACCGTATTTATTTTTTCTACAGGTATTTATTTTTAAAATTAAAATTTTATAAAATAAAATTACTTAAAAAACAAAATTAAATTTTTGCCTTCTTTTTAAGCCTGAATTTTGGAAGAAACAAGAAACAAACGAGTGCGCCTGTTCAAATGAAAGCATAGAGGATGCCATTATAGTACAGGATTTGGAAAAACAATTTAAAAATTCAGGTCGCAATATTTTAATAGCAGACCGCTTAAATATGGTTATTAAAAATAAGCAAATAACCGTTTTACTAGGCCACAATGGAGCCGGCAAAACCACCACAATTAATATGATTATGGGTAAATTTGTTACTTTAAGAAAACATTTTAGCTAAAATTTGCACTTAAAAATTTGTAATCTCTTGTTTTAGGATTGATACCAAAGGACAAAGGTAAAATTGTGGTCTGCAGTGAACGTGACGCTTTTTGTTATAGACATTTAATTGGTTATTGTCCTCAGCATAGCATTTACATGCAATATATGACCTGTAAACAACATTTGGTATTTTTTGCAAAGGTACATACAAATATTTACAAATATAAATATTAAATGTTCAAAAAATACTAATAGACAAATTGCTAAAAATTTGCAATTTTTGACAAATTTTGTTGCCATCTTCGAAATTTACAACCCTATTCGAAAATTATCTATTACTAGAAAGTTTTTTTAAATTCTTACTATTTTTAGGAAAATTTTCTATTTTTTGGAAATTTTTTGAAAATTAATTTTTTCTTAGAGATTTTTCGAAAATTAATTTTTATTGGAGATTTTTTCGAGAATTTACTATTTTTAAAAATTTTTTGAAAATATACTATATTTAGAAAATTTTTCGAATATTTTTTATGCATTACAGAAAATTTTCAAAACTTTTATTTATGTATGTACATATGAAATATTTTTCGAAAATTTACTTATATTGAAAAAAAGTTTATTCGAAATTTTTCGAATCTCTACTAAAAGGTGCCTATTAGGAACTTAATTTGATTGTAGTCGAAATAGCTGGGGTCTAATCATCGCTATAGATATCAAGTAAACTATCGTATTTTTCTGCATACGATAGACACTGAGGTATCGACTGAAAACTCGAGAGATGTAATGTCTTTGGTTACTCGATATCGAATGCTATTGCGATTTTGAGTGCCATAAACCAAAATAAAAAGTTTCGATAAATTTTGCTTGATATTGTATGCGATTATAAGGACCCTGATCGAAAGAATTTTTATTTGGTATTTTATAGGAATGCATATATTATGGCGCACATTCGATAATAAAGCACTATTATGAATTTGACTGATTTGGTTTATTCACAGTAAAAAAATTCTATAAGCTGGCACCTTATATAAACAATTTTTCACTGGATGCTTAGGCCAGATTTTAGGAAATTTTTCGAATATGGGCGGTTTTCGAATTTTTTTTAAATATTATTTTCGTTTGCGAATAAACGACACAAACATAATTATAAATTTTGCAATAAATTTAAAAAAAAACATTTATCCTTGTCTATTATATTAAACATGTTTGTTCGAAAATCAAAAGTTTTTGAGTTTTTCTACAAACCTACTTAAAAATTTTGTCCAAACAAGCACACACTCCAATTAACATTGCAAAAGACTTGTAGAATCGAAAAATTTTGGCTAATTTGCCAAGCCGTTTGTGTAGTTTATTTGGCCCCGTAAGCAAAGACTAAAAATATAACCAAGCATTTTCTGACATTAGCAAAACGCTTAACATTTCCGATTTTGACTTAAAATCGCATAATAGATGTTCTGTAAATCGCAGGAAGTTTGACAACTTTAAATTGCAAAAGTATGCTGAAGGTGACTAGAATATTTTAAAGAGACTACATATGACAAATCGAAAGCAAAACGCACGAGTTTTAAAACAGCATAAACAGAACATCGTGCAAATGTCAGAAAATGACCGATGAAATAAATACATAAATTTATAGTCTTGGCTTTTAGTATGCTGTGTATAAAATTTTTTTTTTGAAAATATGCTATTTATAGAACTTCCTAATGTACAGGATAATTTTTGAATATATCGTTCGAGAACCTTTGGGAAATTTCTAATTTTCAAATATTTTTTTGTTTTTTATAGAAACATTCTGTTTATTAAGAATATTTTCTCGTTTTTGTTTATATTTTTTTTTAATAATTTTGCAAGGCGAATTCATCCCAGGTAATCTCGGTACTACAACAAGTACAACTCGTACAAAAACCACAAGCAATTTGTTTTTGTAAAATCATTGTACAATGTCAAAAACAGAAATAAAACAAAACAGAAACAAAGATAATAAAAGAGAATCAACAAAATTTTGACATCCAACAGTGATTTTAGCTAATATCCGCAGGGCTTTTAAGACCACCTGTAATAAATTCGCCTTGATAATTTTGTGTCGAACTTTTGAAAATTACACAAACCAAAGAATTAAGCTTTGTTCACAATCAGAGCAAAATTTTAACATAATGTTGTAAAAAGTAATAATAAATGCATAATATTGTTGTGGGTAAAATTTGCAAACGGTTTCTTAATGCAAAATGTGTGTGGTTGCGAAAAAAATTGTTGCTCTATTTTAAACACCAAGTGAAAATGTTTCTGGGATTGTGAACGAAGCTTTACACACGAACCAAGGCGAATTAACTGCAGGTGTTGCCGAAACGGCATCTGATTATGAAAGTTCGAGCTTATTTGTTTTGATTTGTTAGATTTTTGCAAAGAATTGTTGACATTTCGAGCTATAAGCAATAAAACCATATGTTGTTTCTTTTGTTTTTGGAGTGTTGTAATTCCGGCACCGCCTATAGTTGAATTCGCCTTGACACGAACTACATATGTAAAGCATATTATAAAACATTTGTTTTTATTCAACATTTTTTATTTTTCGAATTTATTCTATGAGCTAAATTTCAGTTATGTATTTTATAAAGCTTTTTTGTAATAGTCCTATTCCTTTAATTTTTCAGAAATGACTTTATACACTACCAGACTATTATATTGTATAAAGTCATTTCTGAAAAATTAAAGGAATAGGACTATTACAAAAAAGCTTTATGAAATACATAACTGAAATTTAGCTCATAGAATAAATTCGAAAAATAAAAAATGTTGAATATAATATAAAGTAACCTTCGGAAGGAAATAATTCCCAGTTTACATTTGTTTTTATTTACAATTTTTTAAATCATTTAACAACCTTTCCATATTATTCGAAAGTGTATTCTAAGTCAAATTACAATCCTCAAAAGCTTTTATACTTTAATAGTCTTATTCCTTTAATATTTTCCAGGCATATTTTGTATGCACTATCAGATTTTTTTTTTTGTATGTATATTTCTGTTACGAGGCTTACTTTAGCTATCCTTTGGCTAGCAATGAAGTAATTTGTAAAGAATAAGACTATTAAAGTATAAAAGCTTTTGAGGATTGTAATTTGACTTAGAATACACATTCGAATAATATGAAAATTTGTATAATAAATGTTACTCAACATTAGAAATAAATTCCCAGATTCTATTCATTTAACAACCTTTAAATGTGTTTTTTTTATAGCTAAGAGGACTTAACAATCAAGAGGCTAATACATTAGCAATTAAATTGTTGCAACAATTAAATTTAACAGAAAAAGCCAACGAATATGGTAAAAATTTATCAGGAGGTATGAAAAGACGTTTATCGCTAGGTATTGCTATAGCGGGCGAAACAAAGTAAGTTAGAAACGAATTAAAGCTAAACAGTATACAATTTTTATACCATCTCTTTATTTAGAATTGTTATTTTGGACGAACCATCATCCGGCTTGGACATTGAATCACGTCGTGAATTATGGGATATATTATTGGAATTGCGTAAAACCAAAGCCATATTGATTACCACGCATCACATGGAGGAAGCAGAAGTTTTGGGTGATACCATTAGTATATTATCGAATGGACGTTTGCAATTGTCTGGTTCACCTTTAGAATTGAAACATAAAATAGGCAGTGGTTATATACTTAAGCTGTGTACAAACCCAAGTCAATTTAATATTGATGAATGCTTGGAGTTGATTAGGGAACATATACCTTTGGCTAATATTATGGTTAGTTGTATGGAATAAGAGAGAATTAAAAGTTAAAATATTAAATAAAAATGTGTTTTGCATGTTTTTAGAACGTTGTGCCCCCAACAGTGACCATTAGTTTGCCCTATGAGTATAGAGAGAATTATTCAAAAATTTTGTACATTTTGGAAAGGCAGCATATACAGTTGGGTATTAATACTATATCGGTTACCGATACAACTTTGGAAGACGTATTTTTAAAGTATGTAAAAGAATTATATGCATATATTTATTATGTTATTATTTTATAATTTTCTTGCTTTAGTTCTGTGCCCAAAGTGGAAATAAACGATGAAGTCGACGGCACTATTAATTGCCATGCTGATACCAATATACGAGTACCATACCAACGTTTGGATACATTAAAAAATGTGGATTTGAAACAGCAATTTTTAGCTATAGCATATAAAAAATTATTATTTATAAAAAACGAATGGTTTTTAACACTATTTTTGGTAAGTAAAAATATTGTATATGTTGATGTTATGTACAATTTAAAAAACATTGGGGAACAGAAATTTTGCGGCCTGGAACGTTATTGCAAATTTTATCCAATTTGAGGTCGCTGATTTCAAATCAAGCCTCCATTTTTCTCTATCAGCTCGACTTTTCGATATATACCGTAATTATTTTAGAGCACTTTCACTACAAATATTGGAATAACTTAAAAGCGGTTAACCATATTTTATTTATTTTATTTATTTATTTTCACATTACCTATAACCTAGCCTTTAAAGGCTAAACTCAGAGATATCGTTGCCAAAGCAAATTCATCGAAGCTCTGGATGTGTGTGCAGTCGCTCCATTCTGTTGAAAACACGTGTGTGAAGAGTACGATGGGTGAGCTCGTATGTTTGGCAAAAAGAATTCCGTTATATGCGTCGATAGTTTTCACCGTTGACATTCGTCGACTGGCCTAAAGAATCTCATGCGTGGATACGGCACACCAAACAGTTACAATGGTGTAATGCAATGGTTTTTGATGTTTCAATCGAGGCTTGCGGGTTCTTGGAGACCAGTAACGGCAGTATTGCTTGTTGACGTGGCCGTTTAAGTGAAAATGAGCCTCGTCAAACCGAAAAATGGTATTTACAGTGCGAAAACTCTCCAACATTGTTTCACCAAAATTTGTCCGTAAATCAAAGTCAGTTTCTTTCAGTTCTTGAACGATTTTAATTTTAAAATTTCTTGAATAATCGCTATTGGAAGTCCCAGTGAGACTGCTCTTTTCCGTATTGAAAGTCGCGGATTTTCACGACAAACTGCTTTCAACCAGTTCAATGCTTTCGAGAGTCCTTGAAAATCGCCTGGGCCCTGGCCGTGGATAATGCATAACCGAAGCAGTTGCGCGGAATCTATGCACCCACGAACGAATTAAATTTACATTCGGTCCATCACGTATTCGCCAAATACTGAACTTTGAACAAAATTGTCGAGGAGCAATTACGTAAAAAACAGTACTCTAAAAAAATGTCTCCACAGCGAACGAGCGATGCGAACTCGACCACTGCGACATCGTGACTGGCAAATCCGCACAATCTATAATTCCAACGGCGCCACCCTCCCACCGCACGCACCGTTAATTACTTTTTGAAATATTCGTTTTTAAAAATATAAATTTGCCACCAGACTTAAACATGAGGTACCTTCAGTTAATTCTCAATAAATGCGAAACGCGTTCATCGATTTTATTGATCTATGTCTCATTTTGTTCATAGGTTATGTGAGTTTACGTAAACTTAATACACAAGACTTTAACTTTTTCCCGTTTTGGATTTTTTATAATTTTTTTAAATACAAAATTTGTTTTATTTTTACGTAAACAACAATTACTCAGTCATTTTTTTGGTGATTTCCAAAAATTTGTTTTTTAAAGCTAAAAATTATATTTTTAAAAAAAGATCGCTTAATGAAAAGTACCGTTATGATTTTTTTGAAATTTTAATTTTTGGAAGAAAATGATTAAACTAAAGTTAAATTTTGTTCCTTTGTGTTATTTGATTTAACCATTTTGTTATTTGTTAATCTTAAAGGTAAAGTGAAATACATATCCTTATTCATTTTAGATTTCCATACCATTTCTCATGACTACAATTGCCGTTTTGACTATACATTCTTCGACTGTTTTGAAACTTGGCACTGGACTTGATCTATCTTTAAATCATTATAAAAATGGTATTGTTTATATGCAACTGCCAGATGAAGGATCAACAGATGTTTTACGATTTTCACAAATTGTTCAACAACAAATTGAAAGTTATTCCGGATTGAAAGTGGAAAAATTAGCATTGGGTACTAATTATACAGAAATTGAAGATGGTAAATTTAATTACATAAACATATACATACTACTCTTATTTAAAACAAAAAATAAAATACATTCAGCCCAATTATGAATAAAAATTCTTCTGGAGTTTTTTCCTTTTCTCATTTTTACAATTGAATTTACATAGGAAAATGGGAGAAGGGAGAAAATTCCCGGGGAATTTTTATTCATAATTGGGCTGAATAGTATTAAAATTTATTAAAAAAAAGTCTGACATTGGGGATGTTTAAAAACGCAATGATAAATCTGTATTTTTTTAATGGCAGGAATATTAAAGCTTATGTGAACTCAGAAATGTTCGACTTTACAAAAATACTTTAAACCTGCTATACATACCGATACTCTATAGACAAAAATTGTAGGCTTAATAGAAAAAGGATCCATGGTGGGAAACAACACATAGAAAAGGCATAGAAAGGGACTTAATGTATACTATAGGACTTATTAATGGAGTATTTATTTTAATTCTGAAAAAATCGAGACAGAAAGGTAAACCGAATGTTAAAAAGGATAAATCTATACAATGATTTCATGATTTCAATTAAAGAGATTCATAGTATGGATCTAATTTTAAGTCGTATCCAGTATTCATAGGAGAACTATACATTACAAAATAAAATGGAATAACGCTGTATCAGGTAGAAATGATTAATAAAACGATTTTTACGAGGCATATCATTCAAGGGATTTCATTTGCTAGTTTTGTTATCCTTAAAGGCATTTAGATTGTACATAGATTGGATGATGTGTAAGATTTACTCATAGGTCCGTGAGGCGTAAATCGTTAGACCTTCTAATACAATAAAAAAGATAAACTGTTCAAAAGGCATTTGAAAAAATGGTTTAAAGTGCCAGAAACAATTCGTTCACTGTAGCAGTTAAGAACTTTGCTACTGCCGGCTCCAGATTGCGTTAGTAATAATTATGTAATAATTATTGCCATTATTGGAACTTATTACCGCCATTAAATGCAGCATTTGTCAACGACAATCGTTCAAGATCAGATGGAATTAACTCGTGAATAAAGGATTTGAAAGACCTTTTAAATGTGTCGGGGTTAGAGATCCTGCATTAGAATTAGAGCGTTGGACTAACTAGGTTAGTGGCCATCAGGTACTGTGTAGTCGACAGTAAATTATGTTGTTTAAAGGACAACGTACAGGCTTCCCATGCCACAATTTGCATTATCTCGAGTTGTCTATATATTATTTGCCGTTAAGTAGCACGCATAAATGAATTTCATACGGCAGCAGTGTAATAATTAGGGAAAGAGCGAAGATTTGTTTTGTATTACGCTATTCTATAAGCTCAGGAGCTGCCAGCAAGAGCTTTTAAACCATATGTCCGGATTTTACTTTGAGGTATGCAAAGAGAGTCTAATTTAAACCACCCCTAAAATTTTTAGGTTCTACACCATTGGAATACGCATGTTATTTACATTTGCGTTATTTTTCGTCCATTATCTCTTTCGTCCAAAAGATAAAAAGAGACACAATTGACTTTGAAATTAATAACTGTAGCCTATGATGCTCCTGCAGAAAGACTGTTATCAACGCCCGAAGAAAAAATTGTCCAACCATAAGCCTACGACACCATAGAGTCATTCTGTGGGCTTGTTGGCTGCTTTGAAAGATAAATATTTGAATATTGGCACGCCCATTTTTATTATAGATTTTCTGAAATCGTATTAGTGAAAAACAAGCAAACAATTAACTTTCAGGGTTGGGCATAGTATGGAGTTCTAAAACTTTAGTTAAAGGCGATTGTAAAGAAGCCCAGGCACTATGAGTGTCCATTGATATCAGGTTATTTATTTATTAATTGGTGTTAACCGTGCGATATAACAGATATCTGAAATTACTAAGCTAATGAGATTAGCTATTACTATAAGATTTTTTAAGATTGCTTTATAGGCAAGTTCAACTAATTTCAAACTTATATTTTCAGAATTAATTGAAATTATGAAAACCGATTTTCATAATTTTCAGCAAAATGTTTTGGGTACAATACAAATCACTGGCGAAAGTGGACCAAGTGTATTGATGCTCTATTCCGAAAATATGATGCACAGTTCAGCGATATTAACCAACTTGATTGATAATGCTATTTATATGTGGACAGCAAACAATAATGAAAAGATATTAGAAACCGTTTATGCTCCAGTAGATGTGTAAGTGCTAAAAATACTATAAAAAACATTGTAACTGCCTATTTCACGAGGCCACTCGAACGCGTTCATTCGCACTTGTAGAACAAAAACTAACTTTCAAAATTTGTTTTTGTTTAACATGTAATTTGTGCGAACGAAAGCGTTCGAGTGACATCGTGAAATAGCCTGTTAAATACAATTATAAATTTACTTTCTATACAACAGGCGGGATAATTCGGCTGGTTCTTTAAAATTGTCCTATTATGCCACCCTTGTACCATTTGGTAAGTAAAATAAAACAGTTAATAGAGAAAATATAATAATTTAAAATTTTATTTTTGTTTAGGCATGTTTTCGTTAATGTTTTACTTTGCCATGTTGCCATTTATGGAGAATCGTAGTGGTTTTAAACGTTTGCAAGCCATGTCACCCAGCATATATTGGAGCAGTATATTAATATGTGATTTAATGTTGTTACTATTGATTTGTGTTGCTTTGTATGGCTATCAAGTGGCCATAATGCCTCAAGAACTGTATAGTGCTTGTGATATAAGAAACATTACAATTTCATTATTCTTTTATGGTCTAACATATTTACCCATAATATATTGTTTTACCAACATCTTGACAACACTTTCGGCTCTATCGACTTGTATGGTTGTATTATTTTATATATCGTGTAAGTTTAATTGAAATTAATTGAATAATTCTTAAAATTTTAATTCTATTAATAACCATTTCAGTTATACCACCTTTTATTGTGTCCTTTACTCTGGCTGACATGTTGAAATTTAAAGATTACATTATATTTTTACGTTTATTACCCGACTTTAATTTGTGTCATCAACTGCGTATTATTAATGAACGTTTCGTAAATAATCATGCTGATCATTTGCCCGATCGTATACGTCAAGAACTTAACAGTAAAGAAATCTTAAATTTAGGTAGTTTTTATTTTTATGTTTTCCTTGTATTCCCTTTCATAATGGTAAGTTTTTCTGGAGATTAAAAGTTAAGAAACTATGGAATTTTATATGCCTTCATTCTTTTTCAGTTTGTATTTTTATATATTGTGGAGAATAAACGTCGTCGTCAAGCACTAAGCAAACCTTTTAAATTTTCAAAATCAAAAGCTAAGTCCGAACAATGTCCCATCGAAAGTGAGGAGGACAGATTTATACAAGAAGAAAAATCAACGGTGGAAAAAATTATTAAAGGTATGTATGTTTATTATAAGTCTTTATTTTAAACTGTATTGAAAATATCTGTTATCCTTTTTGCGCATAATATAGAAAAATTGCATGTAGTTTGCCATTCTGATAATGTTTTTTATTATATCCGAAGAACTTCGAATATTTGCAATCAGATCGAACTTCGAACTTAACAGGCCGCTAACCTGTGAGTTTTCATATCTCCTTCCCTGGTATTTGTGTTAGGTTTGATTCGGAAAAGGTGAAAAGTAAAGATATTGAAATAAGTGAAAATTTAAGTTAAATGCAGTGGATGTTAGAGGTCCTAATCAGCCCTCTTACTTTATAAATTGCCTATCAAGCAGCCATCTTTTACCTACAGTACGAACTTAGACCTTGTAAACAAATGTCCTGTGATGAGACGAATTATATTTTCCAGGCTACTCTTCACACTCCCAGAAGTAACCTAGAGTTCGCGGCTTCTACTTCAGGCCACAGTGCCCTAGATATTTGGCAGTCAATCCTACTAGTCCATATCCTATTTGTCATTTCCATTATAAACTCCTTGATGACCCAATGCAAGTGTCTAAAGGATGGATATATTAAGACCCCCCTGACTGACAAATCTCGTGTCGAGCTTTGTCGTATGAGTTCGTTAGCAAATTTTATTGCTCTTGACATCGCATTGTACCGGAACCGATCATACAAGCCTGTTCTGAAAATCACGTGTGATTTCGTTGGCCTCTGAAAATCACATAATTTTTTTGTGTTTCTCGGTGTGCTTTCAACATTTGAAGATCGCACCAAAAAACATAACACCACAATATCACACGTGTGATTTTAAAAGGCACATGTAATTTGAAATCACGACATTTGAATTAAATTGATTTCAGAACAGGCCTGATAGTCTGACCAAGTAGTCATTAAGTAACTTGTTGAGAGCTCTTTAGCAGTCTCGAATTTGAGAGCGCCTTATTATCAAGGTAGAAAGTTACGTTGCTAGCCTTTTTAATGTTTCTAGACACCAATTCTGTTGCCTTACGGTTGGGTTTTATGGTATAAAATAGTTATTTTCACCGGAAATAATCTAGTAAGATCTGGGTTAAAAAAGTAAAGACAAGTATTTTAGACCAGGAAGAAGAATTGAAAGCCGTTAAAACATATTGTCTGTCTTGCCCAAAATTAAAAGTAAGTCGCGCGTCATTGGGTTTACTTATTAAGGGCAATTGGGCTGTCTTTGGATTTCGTGCGTTTCATTTCGCTTGACTTGTATAACTGAACGGGGTTAGATTTGTTGCATTGAATACTCAGATTGGTTACTGGCCAATACCATAATACTCGAATCGGATTATGGAAGGTCAATGACGTCCGATGAAATATATCTCATCCACAAATAAAAATTAATTTTTGAATAAATTCTTCGAAGTGAATTCATTTCAAACAATCGCTTGTGCGAAATTTCATCATTTACAATCAGCCTAATTATGAATAAAATCCCCTGGAGTATGTATTTGCTTTTTCCCATTTTTACAATTGAACTTAAATAGGAAAAAAAAGGATAAGGGGGAAAAGTCCCGGGGAATTTTTAATCATAACTGGGCTGAATATGGCCAAAGAATATAAATCATGATTTATATTCTTTGATATGGCTTAAATAATCCTAAGAAATTATTTCACTTTATTATTTATGATTTTATAATCGAATTTCAGATAATGGCGAAAATGAATTCCCTCTAATCGTCCATAACTTACAGAAACATTTTAATCGTAAATTTGCCGTTAATGATTTAAACTTTGTCGTACGTAAAAAAGAATGTTTTGGTTTGTTGGGCGTAAATGGTGCCGGAAAAACGACAACATTCGAAATGATTGCGGCACATCAAACCATCACCAAGGGTACCATTAAAATCGATGGTGTCGATATTTTACTAAATGAACCGGAATATCGTTATCGCTTTGGCTATTGTCCACAAAATGATTGTCTAAATGACTTTATGACTGCATATCAAACACTACGTTACATGGCTCTATTGCGGGGTATACAAATGAAACATGTACACGAGGAGGTAATGTATTGGTTGGAGAAATTAGATTTGGAAAAATATGAAAATACACAAGTAAAACATTATTCGGGTGGTACGAAACGTAAATTACAAACAGCTGCTGCTATGGTAAGTTTTTTTTTTAAAGGTTTTATTAATGTTAAGCTGAAAAACTCATCATTTTATTTTGTGTTTTATTTAGATTGGCAGCCCTTCTTTGGTGTTGTTAGATGAACCTACAACAGGTGTGGATCCCATATCAAGACGTTTTCTATGGCAATCAATACAAGATTTTCAAAAGCGTGACAAAACATTAGTACTTACATCCCACAGGTGAGTTGAAATTAAAATCTGAACAGGCCGCATTGCTAAGAGGGTTGATCAATCAATAACTTTGTCACGTTTTAAAAAAGTATTTAGCTAAAATATAATTTTGCTGATTTCCCGGTTGTTCTAGGCAAATAAACAAATATCTTATTTTTTTTGGGAAAGACAAATTAGCTTTCAAAAACTTGTTGATTTGCCCTCGCAATTTCCCTTGAAAATTATTTATATCGTCCCCTAAAAAAATAATTTGTGTATTTCTTTTTTTTTTAGCATGGATGAATGCGAATATTTATGCAATCGTTTGGCCATAATGGCAGATGGTCAATTTAAATGCTTGGGCTATGTGCCGGAACTTAAACAACTCTATGGTTCTGGTTTTACCATTAGCGTTAAACTAAAAACTATTTTACCCACGGACTCCGAAGTTGCTTATGTATCGGAGAAGTTACTCAACTATTTTAATCAATGTTATTTGCGTGAAAATCATGCCGGCATTTTGACTTATTTCATAAAATCTAACGATAATCTTGTATGGTCTGAGGTATTTTCGAAATGCGATTCATTCTTAAAACTTATACAAGATATAGTCGAAGAGTACTCGATTAATGAAACGACATTGGAAGATATTTTCCTAAAATACGATACAAAAAATAAGAGACATAATCATTACGAACCGTTATCGAACGGCGGTGGTAGCGGTAGTGGAAACTCACCATGTATTGAAGAAGTTTAAACAGTTTATGTCTAGTGTCCAACCGAAAGAGAACATACAGTATAAGTTTGCTTATTTGTTTAACAATTACGCCTAAAGGGCTAGACACATTTGGATGAAAGTTGGTATACAGATAGAGATTTATTGCGAAATTCTATAAGCTTAATTTATTTTGTGGACTTTAGATCAGAAGGCGAAAACTGAGTAAAAAAAACAAGGTTAAACTGTAACTGTAAGTTTTTAATCAATCCTTTACTATGACTTTCTTTAGCTTAGTTGGTATTTTCTAGATTATTACTTTTTAAAAAATCGGCCTTTTAAGGTGTTACAGTGGGTAAAAAGTTATTTTTTAAATTAACCTTGTTTTAGAGTGGAAATATAAAAACTATTTATATTTTAAAATTTGTACTTGTAATACACTTTAGTACAACACAGAACGATTTTTTGATAGTTCGCAATTCAGCACATCTTTTAAAAACAATCGTTTTTATATACGAATAATTTTTTGACTACACATGTGAATACATACATACTTGTACTTCATCTCAGACCATAAATATGCAAAAGAAGTATGAGCTTGTTTTTCGAATACCATTATTCCCTAAAAAGTGAATACAAACTTACAAATACCATACACAAAAGTTCATACCATGGTGAACTAATACAGGTGGCAGCACTACGCCAGATGACAATTTTTTGCTCTTGCATTGTTTGTCTAATCTTATGTCAAAGTTTAGTTTATGTTAACAAAAAGTGTCCCCGGTTTGTGCAGTGATTATTGTATTTATTAAAGTTTTTGATAATTTTAATTACAATAAATAAGTTATTGTCCATAATTAAATAAAAATTACCTAAAAATTTATTTATTACATCACTTTCAGCAGCACGTTTTGATTTTTGTTTAAAATATTTTTGACGTAAGCTGGGACATAATTTCCCTTTTTGATGTAATGTTGTATTTGTTGCCGCAACGATGCCACCTGCTTATTTCACCCTGGTACATACTACAAATACGATGTTCACTTAATGTAGTAATTCGAGTATTAAACAATAAATAAGAAAAGAATAGGAACACGTATTTGTAAGCAAAGAACTAAGCTTAATAAAAAAAAACTGTAGTTACTCTGAAGTTTTGTTGTGCATAAAAATGGGTACTTTAATTATTGCTACTCTTCGAATATTCAATATATATGCTTTGGCAAATCACATTTACTCTGCATATGCTAATGGATTTTTGCAGACCTCTTGGAAATATATGGCATTGTGATAACGCATTGAAATCATTGTAATTCAATGAAATCTGGTGAGAATATAATGAATGATGTTCATGTTATTAGGAACGTATCTTTCAAAAAGTATTTTTTGGACAACTTTAATGATCAGTGTTATGTCGCAAAACTTGCACGAAAGGGATAAAATTCGCATTTTCGTGTTGTAGTTTTGCTTTGGACAATTCGTAAGCTCATTTGACCTTCCGACCATTTTTAAAAAAACGAGTTAGGTATGGAATATATACATACATATATTTTGAATACAACATTTTTGAATACAAACCCGGTTTCACGAAATTTTTTATCGTTTCTAAAATATAAAGCATTAATTTTGATCCATATCAACTATTTTAAAGTTTATTAAGTATTGTTTTACTCTGCACGTCACTGTTTGGCGAATGCTGCAAATTCCTTATGCAAAAACGTACATAATAAATTTCACTCTTGGTTTGCTTCATTGCCGTAAGAAAACCCAGTAGTTAAATCGAAACCAACACAAAATGACAGCAAGAAAATACATTTTACTCTTGCTTCGCATCATTCTCGTAAGAAAAAAGTCAACAACTCAATACAGCACAAAAAGCTTCTTTTTAAAAATATATTTAGAAAAGTGGTGTATACGGCACAAAACAATCATTTTTTCTTTCAATAAAATACCATTAACTTCTAAGTACGTTTATGAACGTTTACAAAAATTTACATTTTTCTTCAAAACATATGCCAGAAGATGTGGTGAAATTTCCAAAAAATTGAGTCGGGTATATTTTCAGAAAAGTTCATGTAATCCTTCATTGTCGTTTTTCTCAATTACGACATTTTGGTATATGTGCCAAACCAATAATGAGCTGTCCGCGGTCGAACCACTATGGACTTTAATATAAAGTCACCAAACCGTTTTCTTACTGTTAACACTTTGTATAAATATTATAGCATAAAAGTCCAATTATTTGAGCAATTTTATGCTAACAGTTCTTCAGATATACTGAGTTCTATTTTGCGCCACGTCTACTTATCTAATTCCGCCCATTAGAGAGGTTGTATATTGATAACCCAGCTATATGCACCAAATTTGGACATTTTTTCCTACCGTTCTCCGGATACATATTCAGCTACGCCCACTTCACCAATCCCGACTAGATTTGGTCAGATGTTGTGAATTGATAACCCAGATATTGTACCAAATTTTTGAACATTATCAGCTACAGTTTGAACACTACGTACAACAAGCTGCTTACTAGAATGCCGATTGAGCTTAGCAGCTTGTTAGCACAGAGTTAATTCATAACAAACTTATATTTGTTTGAACATTTTAATAAATCAACTCTGAATTTTAATGATGCCACATTACATCGCTCAAAAATACAACACGTTTTCCGTTAATCTTCGCTGGTTTTGTCATTTATTTATTTTTTTTTTCGTTCCACATACATACATATAAATATTTTAAAAACTTTTTAAAATATAAATAAATTTAAAAAAGACAGTAAATTAAAAAAAAAAAACAAAATTGTTTGACATTAAATGGCTGAATTAAGCGAACCGTTAGCCAGACAGGGGTGTGCTGGAAATCGCAAACGTAAAACGCAAGAATTTTAAACGTTGTTTTTTAATAAGATTTCTGTAATAAAAGAATTTTATGACAATATTAAACACATACCTATTATGTATATCCTTATTAAACAGGATTTTAAACCAAAAATTATAAGAATTATGTTTAAAGTTTATTAAAAACAACTTCCAAATTCTTGCGTTTTGCGTATGCGATTTCCAGCACAACTCTGAGAGTTTCGTAAGATTATTATGAATAAACTTTGTGCTTTCTTCATGCCAAATTTTCGTTATGAATATGGCTGTAGCTATTGCCGTTCCCAAGATATACATAAATCTATATTGTCTTTGTATGGGAGGTGCCCCGCCCACTTAACATTTCAAAAATATATACATATATGTATGTATAGCCTAAACCCTTCTAGTAATATACTATAATATCGAGTCATTACCGCAAAAAAACCTTAAGCGACAAAAACAAAATTTTACACAAGAAGTTTTTTTTTATTTTATTTGACAAAAATTTTGTATGGAGGTTGTCGCTTAAGATAAAATGTTTTTGCTTTAAAAGCGTAACGGTTCCTTATATGACCATGCCATTTTAGGAGATGATGCAAGTGTTGCCAAAAAAGTAATTTGCTTAAAAAAACGAAAATTGAAAATGATGCTGCTTAAGCTTTTTTTTTGTGGTAATGTCTTGATATACTGTAATAGTTTCATAGATATCGGTTCAGCGGTTACGGAAATTACCTAAATAAACATAGATACCGTTAACTTAAATGCGAAAAGACGTAACTTACAAAAAATTCAAAATCGAGTTTTTAAATGATTATTATGAATGCCATTAAACGGCATGTCTTGACAAAATAAATGCATAACGACGTTACTACACATTTTTTGTTTTACCATAATATAATGCAATGGATTTCCATAGACGACTTTTCAATGCTTTTTTTCCTGACGTGTTTTAAGTTTTACAAAGTTTTTTGCTTCTCCTGCGATATTATATTTTTTTTAGTTATTGCATTTGAATTTTAGCTAACGATATCAAGCCTTTGTAGCAAAAATTATGTAACCAACGAAAATACAATTTTACAGGAGGTTTTTTTTTAATATTTTTGCTTCAAGTCTAGAGTTTTATTTGAAATTGCTTTTGCTCTTATTTCGTAACGGTACTTCCCAGAGATATGAGATTTTTAGAGATGATGCAAATTATCAAAAATTATCGATTTTCATCAAAAAACAAAAATCTAAAATGTTGTTGGTTACATCATTATTGCTATTAGGGTTCGATATATACATACATGCATTACCTTTTTATTATATTAGTTAGTATAGATAATAAAATTTTATTTTCTCAAATGACAACTAACGTTTGGCGAAACTAATTTTTCTATAAATATTTTGCGCACATGAATTCATTGCAAGTAACTATTCTGTTCTACAAAAATGAAAATAAAAAGAGAAAAATCCTAATAATGATATGGGTGTGACACTAGATATTAAAAACTGTTTAATCTATATATATTTTACATACATAAATTCCAATTTTACTAGTTAAAATTAAAAATAAATCTCATCTAAATTCGAATAATATTATGAATTTTACTTAAATTTGTTATTTTTCATAACTCATACTATTAAAATCATACAATTTCTTATAATCTAATAATTTTATTGTGTGTACTTTTTAGTTAAGAAATATTGTATTTTTTTTTTAATATACATATACTTACATATACTTTTGTATAGATAAAAAAATAAACATATTTATGCGTACATATCACTAAAAAATAATCAGGTATGTGATGGAAATTGTTTTAGAAAACGCAGCGATTTAAAACTAATTTATTATATATTTTTCTCTCATTTTCTGTCTATATTCTTTCATGTTTTATAATGATATACATATATACATATCGTCGTGCCGCGAAAAATTTAATGCGTTTTATATGTAAAGAGTTTTTTTGGATGTAGTACACAACGGTTATTTATATAGACGGAATTATTGCTATATTGCTTAAATTCATTTTATTATTAAGCAATTAATGGTTAATTATTAAGGGTGGTCCAACCATAATGCACGATGTTTATTCAAAATAAAACAAAAAGTTTCTAGACAATTATCTTAATATTTTTTTTATTATTAAAGAAGGATCTATGACAATTATGAGTCAGATAAAATATCGGCCAAATGCTCGCTACGGCTTCGGTAGCATACCCCTGTCCGATGGTCCACATTTTCAAAGGCTCTGAGACATAATTGAGGTTCAATGTCCTTAATGTGCCTATTTATCTAATTCTTTAGCTCTTGATTTATTCTTGGCTTATTGACGCACACTTTTTATATTTTAAATATTAGCAAAGACAGAAGGCCAACGTTGTCAAATCACATATTCGTGACGGCCAATTAACATGGCATGTGACACATTCTGTTCGAACTACTTATCGTCCAGGTCCATATCCTCAATTTCTGGCAACAAGAAATCCGTTATTAGCTCGTGCTAGCGAACACCATTCACAGTAACTGCTTGGCATACCTCATTTTCAAAGAAGTACTGCCCGATGACGCCCCCTGTCCATAAACCTCACCAAACATACATGCACAGGCTTTTTTGCATTTCCTACAGAGCCGGTTTGCTGAAATTTGCGCACAATTCTCCCGATTGTGGACACCACATTTGCTAGAATATGCTGGCCAAAAAAATCAATATGTGCACGATATGTATTTTTGATTTGAACGCCCATTTTGGTGAAAGGCTTCAACAATCTTAACGCATTTGTTTATACGTAAGTAGATCGTTTCGAAAATTATTAAAACTTAATTTTAAATTTTGGTGAAACACGTGAATGTGGTTTTTTAATACCTTATTTTGACTTATATCCCACAAACTAAAAGATATTTCGCAAAAAGTGGCGTATACGACAAAATGGAAAAAAAATTCGGACGTGACAATGTCATAACTTAAAAATTTTGTTCCATGACTTTGGATATTTTAACATAAATTGATAAAGAACTTCAAACACAACATCTGACAAAAATACTGGATGACATCATTGTGTATGAAAATTTGAACCTTAAGATTCGATTTCCCAAAAAAAAAATTTTGTGATATACGGCAAGATAACTTCGGCACGACGATATGTTAGTTTAAATGTATACTGAAGAAAAAATTAAGATAATAATTCAGAAATGGATTTTAAAATCTATCAAACTTAATAACACCTTTTAAAAAGTATAGTTTTTAAATCGATCGGTTTTCATCACATCCCAGAATATTTATTGATATTTTATTTTTCAATTTTTTAATGAAACCAAAGCATTTTTTCTTACATAAAGCCCAATTATGAATAATAATTCCCAAAGAGTTTTCTCACTTCTCCCATTTTTCCTATGTAAATTCAATTGTAAAATGTGAAAAGGTAAAAATCTCCCGAGGAATTTATTTTCATAATTGGACTGATAAACATATGTACATATCGTCGGTCTCATGTAGAAAGGCCCTAACTCGTTTTTTTCGAAATTGAGTTGTTTTTTTTAGTGATATCAATACATTTTCTACAAATACACCTCGTCACAAGAATTTAATGCAATATGTATCATCAAAAATATCAGTTTTACAAGCATTTGAAGAAGCCATTTTACATTATGATACATAGAGTTTCTATTATGTTTGTCCTCTACTGTAAAGTTGCAATTATGTGAGTTAGGGCATTTCTACATGAGACCAACGATATATTTATTTTATATATGGGCATTTTCAGCGAAAAGTCTACCTTTTGTAACGTAAGGCCAGAAGTATTTTAAATTGTTTTATTTTATATGTATGTATACATAGTTTACTTTTTTATATTTTGGTGTAAAGCGCAACTAGCTCTATATTTAGTAACAAAAGGGATAACGATTGAACAACATGGTCCTAAAATACAACCTTATTTGCAATCTGGCGTTACATTAAAAAAAGTAGACTTTTCGCTGAAAATGCCCCTATTTACCTTAAAACGAGCAAAGATTTATACATTTTATAGCTTGACAAATAAATCTGTATTAGTCCAAAGTTTACTAAAAAGGGGTTTGTACAAAACATCTTGCTCAAATTGCAGTCTTATTCAGTTTTGTAATGCAAGTCAAAATCCACTTCCGTTTTTTAACGTCACGCCAGCGCAGATTTTTGCTTATATCTGCAGGTCCTTAGCGTCGATTACTGTAATTTTTTTTTTGAATATAGTGCTACTTTATTACTTTCTTTATATAAAAACCCTTTTTACAAATTTGACTTCTTCATTTAATTTTTTTATATTTTGTGGTACAAATTACACGACACGTCAAAATGGAAATGTCCATATTGCTCGTTTACTTGAATATTGTCATAATTCAAAAAATACAATTTATGATTGATGTTTGACTTTAGATTATAGATTCATTTGATACCCATATTGTAGAATTGCATTAAAAATAACTAGCCCGCCATCTTGTGTGTGTCTCAAATATTTTATTTAAAGTGACCACTTTATTTTTCGAGTTATTCTTATCAAGCCCTTTCTTTTGATACCCATATTGTAAAATTGCATTAAAAATAACTAGTCTTCCATCTTTTTGTGCCGCCATTTTAGATTTAGAGTGACCAATTTATTTTTCGAGATATTCTTAGCAATTCCTTTCATTTAATACCCATTTTGTAGAAGTGCATTAAAAATAACTAGTCCGCCATATTGTGTGTATCCGCCATATTGGATTTAGAGCAGAGGTTTGCAAAACACCATACATGTGCGAAAGCTCTCACACTAATAAAGAGAGCATGAGTAAATAATTTATACTTTTAGTAGAAAACACTGAACAAACAAAAACAATATGCAAGAGCATGTTTCCAAATTAGGTTATCAATACACAGCATTTCACAAAATGTGGGCGGGATTGGAGAAGTGGGCGTGGTACCTCCCGTACAAGAATTATCAAAAATTGTATAAAAACCTGAATTTTTGGACTGTCATATGACCTATGGTTATCCCTTATACATATATCAAAAGATCGGAAACCTTTAGTAGAAAATATTTTCCCGAGTCCAAGTTTCATAACCCAAGTAAATGGTAAATTTCTTTTTAAACACGTCGGTATATAAATCTGTCAAATCGGTTAAAAAATGGCTCGCACAATGGTGAAGGGTATATAAGATTCGGCACAGCCGAATACAACACTCTTACTTGTTCTTTTTTTTTTGTTTTTTTCTTCACATATAAACATTTAAAAAAGTTTTTTGGATTAAAATTAATTAAGTAAAAGACAGTAAATTAAAAAAAAAAAACAGTTAATTAAAAAACCCAACAAAATTTGTTGACATTAAACGGCTGTTTTTCACAAGTTGGCAAACGTTTGGGAGCTCGTTAGCAAGAGTTTAGCAAATCGTAAGCCAGAGCTTGGTTAGTGTATTATAATTGCTATTTTCATGCCAAATTTTCATTATGAATACGGCTGTTATTAATGTTTACAAAAAGAACTTTTTATTTTGCATTAATGTGCTGTTTTCACAACACAAGTGACTGAACGTGTAGGTAAATTTATATAGGAAACACTCAAAAAACTGAGTGCTTTTCATATAAATTTCACTAAACGTTCAGTCACTTGTGTTGTGAAAACAGCACATAAGTTAATATTTTTATATCATTTGACTTATTTTTGTTTTATTTTGAGTATTATTTTTAAACTTTTGTATTTTTTAGAACGTATTCAAAAAAATGTTCGCCTGAATTTGGCGAATACGTTACATTTTTAAGGTTTTTAGCAAACTACTTTATACAACGCTTTTTTCAACTGAGAACTAAGTGATTATACAGATTTCTTAAAAGCTTTGTCCCATAGCGTACGTCTGTTGAGTTATTGAAAGCTAGCGGGTTATTTTTGATTTCTTTTATTGTGTTGTGTGTTAAATAAAGTACAAAATAAAATAAACTAAAATTTAATAAATAAAATTGCATCGGTCTCGATTAAAGTATTCATTGTGTGGCTCTCATCGTTTGTTACGTTAGTGTCAGTTGAAATAATCGACAAATAAAGTACAAAGGGTTCTATGCGACAAGGTCTTAAAAATTCTTTACGCACGATATTAAAGAATAAAATCACACGTGTGATATTTGTGTGTGTTTCGGTGAATTTCAGAACACTAGAAATTCGCACGTGTAATTTTAAAGGCACAATATTTGAAATCGCGTGATTTTCAGAACAGACCTATGTATGTGGTTATTAAGATGGCGAAATAACACAATAAGTGCATTAAAAACCATGTAAATCGCATGTAAGTTCCAGCCAAATTACACTATGATAATAAAACTACATACAGGCCTGGGGGTTACTCAAATTTCTGATATATTAATTATTATAGTTTTGATTATTAAAATAGGAACTAATCAAATTTCTGATTAGCCGAAGAACTGGGGGGTTACTCTCTATTGCGATGCGAAAGCTAAATGCCAACTTGTTACTCTCTATCACCTTCGCAAAATGTTTTGAAAATGGAGCAATACTGGAAACAAAAATTTTAAAAATAAATAGCGATGATTTGCGAAAAGAAAAAAGTTAATAGATGCGAAAGACAAATGCGCAAACGCATTAAAGAGTACCAATCGCTAGATTTGCTACCATTTTCTTTCGCATCGCAATAGAGAGTAGCCCCCCTGATTAATTATAATTTTGATTATTAAAGATCTTTGAATAATCACGCATAGCTAATTAGAATTCTTTTTCTAGATTTGAACAATACAACAAATTGAAATTAACTTAAATATTTATTAAAAAAATTATAGAAGTAAATCTTCTAAATAACGTTCAAACTCTGTCTCTCTAGCAACGGGCTCTACTTCAATATCTGCTTTTTTACTCCAAATATCGTCTGAGATTTCTAATTTATCGTCTATGTCATTAATGTCTTCTGTTGAAGTCGCAGCCCCCTCTTGGTCGGTTTTTGTATCACTTTCTTGTTCGCTCTTCTCAACACATACCTCTTCCTCTTCTTCAACCTCATTTGCACTTGGATTCTTTGGGTTTTTCTTCGACTTAGAAGACTTGCGTTTTTCACATTTAGCTTCTTTAGCCTGTTTGCGTTCCATATGCTTAAGCCGTTTTACTTCACGTTTTTTTGAAGTGTAATTCAATTGTTCGGAATGCTCCGGGCATAATCTTAGTTTTACTAAAGCATTTTTTCGTTCACCTTGTTCCTGATAGGCAAAATTTACTTCCCAGCTTCGAAGTTGATCTTTTTCCAAACACTTACGACTGCCACATTGAAATTGTCCAATACCAGCCACCACCTCAGCTTCTGTACGCCAACGCAAAGCAACTTTGTTTTCTTTGTGTCTGCTAAGATCAGCTACACAGTACTCTTTGAAAAGTTTATCGTAATATCTTTTGGCTAAACGCGCTTCCCAGGAATCTTCGACAGTCGTGTCATCGTCGTCCCACAAAAATCGATGGTGCTCTCGTATCACATCAATGTCTCGTTTGTGTTTCCGTTGTTGGGCTGAGTAGTTTTTGTTAAGTATAAATGTTTTTAATATGTAGTCGTGTCGTTCTTGGTCACTCAAAGATTTCAGTGAAATTGGAAACATTTTATGAGATATTCTTTTGAAAAAATTGACGAATTTACTTAAAAAAAGGTAAACAAAGAAAAGCTATCAGCTGGGTATTATTTACTAACAAACGGTAAGAGCTGCCAGATGTAATAATTATGTTTTTAACCAGTGCTCGAAAATAAACCAAACATTATTAAGTGCAAGTTACACACACCCAGATACGATATATCTCTTTTAACCTCCATATTCATAAACGATTATTAAATTTAACAAACGTTTATTAAGTAAAATTTTCATAGAAAATTGGTTTTTAAACCTTTATTAAATTAAAATTTTTTTATGAATACGGCAGTTAGTGTTCGTGTATTAAGCGGCTCATACACTTGCAATAAAATTGTTAAATTTTACGTATTGTACAATTATATTGCCAATATGTATAAGATAATCGAAGTTGGCACAATATATTGGCAACAATTAAAAGACTCTTGATTTTTATTGAAAACGAAAAGAAAGTGAAATGTGTTGACAACATTGTACAATGCTGTTTTTGCTATTCCTATAGGTTATGTTCAACTTTTTATTGAATTAAATATGAGCAATATTTAAATTGAAACCATTTTGCGACTTAATGCATAATATAGGACAAAATGGATATAATATGGCGAATATCATATATGTACAATAATATTGCAAGTGTATGGGCCGCTTTAGTACACTAAACACACACAAAAGTTTAAAAAAGGACACTCGAGCTGAGGCTCGTGGGGCCCGCGACATCCACCTAGTGTTATGTGTGGGTACTCAACTTAAAGTTTCTTTGCCCCGGAAGTCCCACCGGCCCTAAATTTTTTTTTAGTTTTTCTTCCACAATAACCTTTTGTTTGAGTACCCACGCATACCAGTAAGTTGGGGAGGCAGTTTTTGGTTCCAGGGTGCCTACGTTCTCAGACCCCTTAACTTTTAATTTTGGGGTTTTTTAATTTCAAAAGGAGTTAAATATTTTTCGTGTGCCCCGTAAACAGCATCTTTTCCTTGTTCATAACTATTTTCACGAACACTACATAATGTTTGTTTAGGTATTGTTCTGTTTTTCTTTATACAACAGTACAATTGAAGTAGTTCTGTAGACATCCCAAAAACACGAAGTTTGATATGAAAAGAATTTATAATTTGATATCAAACACAATTTTCAAACCTTTTTCAATTGTTTGATTTTAACATTTGAATTCAAATTGATAATGATTTGAATACAAACATTTGGCATACAATGTTTTATCGATTTGATGTCAAATTGTTATCAAATATTATTCTCAAATCAAAAAATAGCTTGTCAGCACTGAAGCGAAAATTAATGTAAACACTAAAAAATGGCAAATAAAGTTAAATGTGTTACACAATTAAAGAAAAGTTACATATTACTTGAAGTTAATTCGCATTTAAAAAACTTTGATTATTTGTAAAAAAAATATACATTATTTATGAGTAACAAATTAATGACAAAAGGTGTGTGTGTGAAACGGTAGCAAAGTACTCATTGAAGTAAAATTTTGACACTATTGTGGTGAATAAAATTTCACTACCCCTAGGGGCTAGTATAAATTTTGACATTAGCGTAGAAATTCTTGACAATTTTAATTCACCATAGAACTTTGCTACCGTTTCACACACACCCAAAGTAAAAGAATGTGAACAAAAATAAAACGTGAAAGTGAAGAAAATATAAGTTTGTTGTACGATCGCGGTGTACGTCATGACAATCATCAAAACAAAAAGGAGCCAAGTATTTTGCCCTTCCAAGAATTAGAGGACGGAAAGAACACTATTTCATCTTTTAGCTTTGGTGCCGAATATTTATCTTACAGTTTATTTAAATAAATGATGAATTTAAATTAAAAAAAAATATTTATGTTTCACATTGTATTAAAATCCACATATGAAAAACATTTGAGAATCACGTTTGAAAGCAAGTTGAAAATAAATGCATTTCACAATTTGAAAATAATTTCCCCTTTTGTTTGTCGTTTGAGAAATGGTTTTATTTCAAAAAACTTTTAATTTAAAATTAAACCTCCGTGTTTGTTGGGATACTTTTTATGTTAATGTTATGTAGTGGTTTTTTACATTGATAAAGGAGTGAGGAAATAAAAACAAAGCTTTTACTAGTATTGTTGTTGCTGCTTATCAATTTGCCCGACCACAGCGCGAATAGCATGTGTGTGTGTATTGTATACATGTTTTTTTTTTGTAAAAAAATTTTGTGCTTTTTATTTTTTTGTCAAAAACATTTAAACAATTTTTTCTTCTCTATATCAGACAAAATGGCGCTGAGCACAACTGAAACGGACGAACATTAATGTGCTGAAGCACAACGAAGTTTGTGGTTTTTTAAGAAAAACAGAACGCAATGAAATGTTCTTATCTTTATTTTGAGTTGATTTAGTACCGTATTCTTATTGCGTACAAATATCACAAATAGAGAAATATTTTTTAAGGTTTTCCACTTTCCTACCACACAGAACACTAAAGTAAAGAATATAATAGCTCCATGAATCAAAAAAACAAGACTGCGAACTCAGCCGTACAAAAAAATTTTCTACTGCGCATCTATGTCATCATAGACTAAATATGAGTGCTTGTTGTAAAAAATGTAAGACACACACAAATGCAAACACACAAATTCTACGTCTTTGTCACACACAAAAATAACTGACCTGCGCAATGCGCAATCTTGTTTCTTTGATTCATGTAATACCTTCTTTACTCTACTTTGGGATCCCTGTAAAATGTAATACATACTGTATACATTTTGAGTTGACACCCTTTATAAAAAACAGTGCGAAATGTATTTTTGTATACATATGTATGTACATACAAAATCAAAGTAATTTTTGGAAATACAAAGTTTTAAGTTAATAAGATTTTGCTTGTCGTGCTTACTTCCCAATTTTTATTCTTGATAAAAACACAGAAATACTTTGTTGGGGGATAAGGTAGTTTAAATATATTATCAGCCCAATTATGAATATAATTTCCCCTGAAGTTTTTTCCCTTTTCTCATTTTTACAATTGAATTTACATAGGAAAAATGGGTGAAGGGAGAAAACTCCCAGGGAATTTTTATTCATAATTGGGCTGTATATATAAATAGTTTATATAATTAAGCACGAGAAACACAATTTTGTTATGTAATTAAACATTTTTTTATTCCCAAAAGTTACTTTGATAATAAATATTAAGGGCACGGCTTAAAAAACTAACCTGGCAACTTGCTTTATTATGATCTTCTTGCAAAAACAATAAGAAATTTGTTATTAATCTAGGGTGTAATAGGTGCCATTTTTTAAAAGAAAACTGAAGGTAAAGTCAAATAGGCCAAATAAACGTTGAAATAGGTAAATGTTACTGTAAGGTACGAGCAAGACCAGATTTCTTTTTTTACGGGCATTACAACTACAATAAATGTTGGGAGAATTCCAAACATTTGTAGTGCGAAATGTAAAAAAGGATAAACTCACTGTTTTGTGTTGGTATTTTGTTTCAGCTTTAAAATCGTTGCAAATAAGACTTTTTTAATGGTTGCAATTCTCATTCACCTTGCAGTTTTATTTGCTAATATCTTTGGCTTTTCTAAAAATTTTTGGGATAATGTTTCCTGATAATCTGCCCTAAGCAACCAGTGAAATACGCATAGAAACTATCTTATCACCCAACAATGAATTTCAGAATCTTTAAAAGAATAAAAATTGGGAATTAAGCACGACAAACAAAATCTTATTAATTCTTTTTCAATCTTAGAAAAAGATCGTTATTTAACTTTATTTAAATCCAATATTTTCTACTTTTTAACTCGCTTGCCTTTAGCTGTTTTTAAATTAACGGTTTTATTACACATTAAAAATGCTCCCACAAAGCACAACCATGAATTTGGGGGGCAAACAAAAACTACAAATTAATGTACAAAACAAAATATAACAATTCACAATAACTCCAATACAAACAAACATACACAAAATTAAAGGCAGAATTGTGCTCCACCAACAAAGTTTTGTTTCCTTCAGTTCTTTTGCAAATTTCATACAATTTGCATCGTACGTGCGGGTAAATTCTGGATCGTTTTTAAAACGTTTGGGGCGAGAGTAAAGTGCGGTTAAATGCGCCGCTCTTTTTTTGCATGTGTATTTTTTTGTTTTGAACTTTTCCATTCAGAAAAAACTGAACCAAAACAAAAAACACAACATACAACAACAACAACGAACGAACGCAGCTGTTTTTCTAAATGGTAAAATACATTAGAAAAAAACGCGAATAAATTTGTAAAGGAAGATATAATTTGTGTAGAAAAAAGACCAGCAGAAAAAACCAAACTTTTAGATACACCAAAAAAACAAGCAGAAAAAAATAAAAAATTGAGTTTTTTTGTTTGCTAAATTAAAAAAATATATTAAGAGAATGACGGAACAAAATTGTGCAAAAATTTAACGTTAATGAATCTACCTATATTTTAAAATTTAAATGAATACATACATACATATGTAGGTATTTTCAGTAAAAAATAAATAAATATCTACATATGTACCTACATAGGTATATGTAATACCTACATACATATGTACATACTATTTTAAATTAAACACTAAATGCGATTAATGCAGCTCTACTAAAAATTAATTTTTTTTTGATGAATTGATAATTTTTCAATTTCGCAGTAGTTAAATAAAAAAAAATATATGAATTCAAGTAAAGTAAATGATCTGCATGTGTGAGTAAAATAATATAAAATGATGATGATTCTTTACTTTTTTCGTGATTTTTTTGGTCGATGTGCTGTAGTTTAAAACTTTTTTTCAAGAATTTCGTGTACATAAGTATTTATAAAGTAACTAGGTACTGATTAAATAAAAAGATTGCGAAGGGTTCAAGAAACAAACAACAATAACTACATACAATAAGAATAAGAACAATAGCCGCACACTGCATGCACAAGTTTGTAAACAATTTTTGTTTTTGTGATTTTACGACATGCAGATGAATATGAGGGAAATACAAATTTATCTCCTGCAAGATAAATGCAAAAAACAGTCACACACACACACTTTAACAAAAAAAATGTGCTTCAATTTTGTTTGTGCAAAGTGTGGAATGCAATCAATTTAATGGAATCTTATTATTTTTTCTTTTAAATTTCTTTTCGTATACTTTTCTTTTTATTCAACTTTTAGAAGAAATTTGTTGTGCTTTTAAGAAAAAATACGTACCTATCTCTTATTTCCGTTAAATGAAGAGTTGCCATATTTTATTTATAGTATAAAAAAACTGTACATCCGTTTAAACCCAACACACAATTATGTTAACGTTAAGTTAAGTGAAAAAATGAAATTTTGTTAAAAAAAACTGCTGAAATGACAAAAAAAGTGTAAACGAATTATGTGCCGCAAAACCAACTTGTTTTCAATATTGGTTACTATATAACAAAAGATTTTTTGTTTTTTGTGCATAAAGGAATATCATATTTCAGAATAACCATTTAAGTATAACATTTTGATGATAGGAATTTACGCTAGGCAGGATTTTAAATTTTCTGGCTCCTAAGGACATACATATTTTCAAATATTTTTTTTTCCAACAAAAAGTAATTTCAATTTTTGGGAATACAAAATTTAAATTTCAAAAGATTTTGTTATTCGTGCTAAATTCCCAGTTTTTATTATTGATAAAAACACTTTTTTTTCCATAGTTTATTTATTGAATCTTCATATATTAAATATGAACTAACAATAATTAATCAAATCTTATCCTAATACTTCAAATATGTAGTCCAAATGAGCAATTAGTGACGCATCCGTAAGTCGTACATTTCTGGTTTTTGGCGCAGCCTTTTTCTAGTTAAAAAAGTTTGCAATTTAAGCTTTAACAAAGATATAGGTATGTTCGTCACGTAATATTTATATTAAACCGATGTAAAAAAAAAATTCGGCTATTTTGTCTACGTTTTGGTAATGAAACGATTGGTTTTAAAATTCTTTTTCGTATGCCTTTAATGTAAAATTAAAAATTGTTTACCTCTACTGCAAATTTTTAAATTTTGAGTTAATAAAGTATTGTTGAAAAAGTGCGATATTTATGTACATATGTACATATGTATGTAAATATTATCTCTATACTGAAAAAACAAATCAATCCATCCGTACTTAAAGCAAGCCAAAGCGGTGTCAATAGTACGGTAAGTACGGATTTTCTTCAATCAAGCGCAGAACCCTTCATTCAAGTACGGATTATTCAAGTGCGAATTATTTTACTTATCCATATTTAATTCCGAATTCGTACTTAAACTTATTCCGAAAACAGGATTGACTTAATGGCCCATCACACACTAGTTATGCTGGTGAAGGAAATGATTTTTCGTTGGCGTAAAGTTTCAACCGGCTTCAACCCCGCACAACCCTGAAAATAATAGGACCAGTCCAAACACGCGTGTAAAGAGTAGCCCACAAGGGACTAGGACTAGCCCAAAAGTAACCCAAACGTATGGAAAAAACATGGTCCATGCTTGCATTACATCGGACCAGTCCATGGAGTAGTCCATTTTATGAAATTGGATCAGGTGGTCCAATAATATTAGCAGGGAAGCAGCACAAAACTAATGCATGCACATTTTCAAAAACAAATGAATGCAAAAAACACTAATACATACAAAGTTTTGTACACGTACACATTTTATGCCAGATAATTTTACTACAGTGTGTGATTGATGGAACCAGTGAAATTTTAACAATTCCCTACGTGTCTAAGAAAAAAAATCCCTTTTTGCCTTAAATGAAAAAATCTGTCCTTTTGCCCCTACGCTTGAAATTTTTCGAAAAAATCCCTACAAAAAGAGATAATTCCCTACTATTGGCATCACTGGATGGAACAAAAATTGTTCGCTTAAAAATTAGTCTAATGTGTGAAGGCTCAATAAAAGTGAGATAAAATTAATCTTAAGCTTGATTCTAGAATTTCAAAGACGGTTTAGTCTCGAATTGTACTTGAAATAATCCCAAAGTGGGCTTAGATTGATTCTCACTAAACACTTACCACACAGACAGGATTGTTATGCTTTTTTCTTAAAAAATCGTCAAAAGTTTTAACAAAATTCGTCAAAATCGTCACGAACATTTTACAAAATCGTCAAATATTTAAATGTTACAAATCAGAGGCAATTTCATTTTTTGTTTTTAAATAAAATTTGTAAAAAAGGAGGTTTAAAAGTTTTTACTCAAACAAAACAATTCAAAATAAACTTTGAATTACAAGCAAGTATAATTTTTAAGTTTTTGAAAAATATATCGTTACCTGAAACGCAAAGGGCCCTAACTTATCAAAAATTAAAAATTGACTTTTTTATTGATTCTGATGTACTACATCAACACAAATGTCCACAAAAAAAAAACAAAAGGCCCTATCTTCAAAAGAATAAATGGTAAACGCTTAAAGACCTTACTAACAGCGTGCATATAATGCAACATCGTCAATTGCCAAAACAACTGGTAGGTATTACAAGAAAAATAAATTGTATTAAACTGTTTTTAAGACTTATTAAATTATCATTTTAAATAGTTTTTGCGTCTCGTGTAAAATTTTCAATTTTTAAAAATTATTTGTAACAGAATTTTGGAAATCAATTTTTTTTTATTCGAATGCAATTCAACATAGAATGCCACAAATTAATTGTTAACGTAAACTCCAGGGAAAACTCCTTTCCTAGGTAAACGATTTCAAGTGTCAACAAAATTATTTTCATCAAACGGATGAATTTGTAAATATATGTAACGTTAAGAACGTATTAAAAAAAATAAACTAAAATGCAACCATTTAAATTTTCCATTTTTAGCATCGATATTCGCAGCGAAGCCTAAATAAATTTTTAGCGGTTCATATAATTGTAGAATACGAATTACTTATTCTTCTAATTAAAGCTACCTGTACCTCGTTTCTGTATTTCTCGCATCGTAAAATTTCTTACATGAAGTGTGAAACAAAAAATTCCATCGTTTCTCGATTTGTGAGATAAAAGTGTTTCTGTATTTGGATGCGAAAACAGACACAACAAATTCTGTTTATACTGGAATATTTCCAGTTATTAAGTGTCAAATAAAAGCGAAACGTCAACAAAAGAAATAAATATAATAAAAACAGGGCTGCCAGATTTGACGAGTTATCTTCATCTTGATGATTTTTTGTTCCGATATTAACAAAGTGACGTTTTGATGATTTTTCTAAAAAAGTGACGAAAGCAAAAGCAAAAACAAAATCAAAAATATTTTATAATTATGTTGTTACTTTCTATAGAAATTCATCTTGAATTTTTAAATTTCAAACACTTCTATTTTGTGGCGTTGAAAATTGAAAAAAAAAATAATATGAATGTCTGTAGAAAGCAACAACAAATTTATAAAATATATTTGATTTTATTTTTGCTTTAAATGAAATTGTTGGCGTTGCGTTTTACACTATAAGCCCCTTAGTCTTCGAAATAAGATAATTGTAAATATTTTTATATGTTTGTTTATTAGAAAAAAAGATATCTTTAGAAACAAGGCTGCTTAAATTTTTATATTTAACCCTATTGTGAAAATTGTCCTCGAAATTGTTTGTTTCTTCCCTAAAAAATGTATCGGCAAAAGCAAAATTTCGAGGGAAAGTAATGGACCGACTTGGCTTATTTTGAACATTTAATACTTCTTATATACATATACAAAATATGATTGATATTTGATATTCTTATCTTATATGTACACTTTTGTGCCAAAACCATTATTCCGGCAAGAAAGAAATTTGTTTGTCTCCCAGTAAAAACTTTTTCAAAATGGATAACTTCTTTCACTCGTTATTAAGTAGCTTTCTTCCATAAGAACTTCGATAACTACTTTTTTCTGGATGTATTAAGATAAAAGAAATGACTTACTTTTGAATTTGTTCTTTTTGGTACAACCCTTGTAAAATTCATTAGTTTTTCAGTAGAATTGTATGTAGTGCTTTTATGTGTTTCTGATTACTTAACATATTATTTTGTAGGCGAAGATTTTACTGGGTCTTTAACCCGTTTATTTATGAACCGATTTTTTTAATTTAAACTACAAGGTATTCTACTAAGTCTATTTCAGGTAAAAAAGAAAAAGATTATAGGAATAGGTAAATTAAAGATTTATATCTCAATTATTAAATAATAATTATTAAATACCCATGAACTTTAACTATGTTTTTGTTTGATTATTTTTTAATAAAAGTCGAAACAAATTTGTTTAAAATTGATTTTAAATTGCACGATTTTTAAAACAAAAAAGACGATCTTTTTTATTTTTTTCTCAGGAAATTGACGATTTTGACACAAATTTATCTGGCAGCACTGATTAAAACCAAAACAAGAAAAGGCTAACAAAAATTTAAACTTACAATATACATATAACATTTGTTTTTGGTTTATTTTCATCATATAAATTATGCATTTATCATTTAAATTCCTTCTATTTTTTTATTTATTTAAAAAAAATAGTATATAAACATATTTTAAATTCAAAATATCTACATTTTGTTTTTCTCGCCACCAATTTCAAATGTGACTTATTTTGACAGTTCTTGAAAGAAACTTTTCGCAAAATATTGTTATAGAAACACTTTTTCTCGCATCCTTCCAATAATTGCTGGAAAATTATTAAAATGGCAGATAATTCTCGCAACGGAAAGATACAGAAACACTTGTGCGAGAAAAACCATTTTTTGTTTCATTTTGCACTGTTTCTGTCACGATTCACTGGTTTCATGCGGAAAATTTTACGATGCGAAAAATACAGAAACGGGCTACTGGTTTGTGATGGGGGACGAATTTTGTTTTGTTTAATTTCTAACACCCAATTTTCATGATGATTTTTCCCCTATTTTTAAAACATGTCTTTTTTAGTTTGAAAGCGAGCGGGGGAAAGAAGTCAGCAGGGTAGAAATAAAGAATCGTATTTTCTTTGTTTCTTTTTTGACATTTCTCTTTTCACTTAATTTTATTTTTTAATTTAGTTTTTTTTTTTATTTCAAAGTCACAATTGCTTATTAAAATATAGAAAAATTAAAAAATTTACAGCCTATTCAACGATTTCGAACGTCAACGTTCGCATTGAAAACTACATTTAAAACAAAAACAAATTTTCGAATATTGTTTTTGTTTTACATATAATTTTCTATGCGAACGTTAACGTTCGAAATCGATGAACAGGCTGTTAATTTGAAAAAATTGAGGCTGGCTTTTTTTGTTGCACAGTGTTATTTATTACAACGACGATTACTGTTAAAAAAATTTTTCACGAATTCAATAGATTTATAGGCATACTGACGTTTTTTAAAAGAAAATAGCAATTAAGAGGAATACCATATTTTTATACCCTCCACCACAATTAGTTGTGAAGATGGTATATTAAGTTTGTCATTCCGTGTGAAACTTTTTTATTATTCATCCCAGACCCCATTTAGGGTATATATTCTGGGTCCTTGAGTGATTCTAAGTCGATTTAGCCATGTCCGTCTGTCTATCCGTCTGTCTGTCCGTCTGTTGAAAACACGGTCCCTTTCGAACAACTCAAAAGAAATGAACAAACTTGGTGCCAAATTGCTTGTAGTTCTCCTAAGCAGTTTGGGATTGAAATTCTGCAAAATTGGTGCAGTAGAACCAGAGCTATGAACCAAAATGTGGAACCACCACCTAAAAAAAATGATAATTTTGTTACAAAAAATAACATAAATGATGGAACAAGGCACGGAATGAGATGAGATTTTGCAAAAATTTGTTTCATTCGACTGGAAATCACGCTGTAAAATTCGTGAAGATCCGTCCATAATTTACCCTAGGCCCCATATAAACACTACTCCCGGAAAACAGTTTAGTACGCCTAAAACCGATAAAAATAATGCCATCATAACAAAATTTGGTACGTCACAGTTTTTTAGAAATTTTTTTAGAAATAACACTGTGAAATTTTGTGAAGATCGGTCTATAATTTACCTTAGGCCCCATATAAACCCTACTACCAGAAAACAATTTAGTACGCCTAAAACCGTAAAAAATAATGCTATCATAACAAAATTTGAATTGAAACTGTTACTCAAGCTAGTTTTAATTGCTAAATAATTTAATATATGTAGATCTAAACCTCAAACCAACCAATTTTAATGCTGATGTCTGTTTTTATAAACATAAATTAATAATAAATAGACATCATATAGATATCCCTCCTGAAATATTCGAACAGTCGGTGGAGGGTATTAAAGATTCGGCACAGCCGAATATATCATTCTAACTTGTTTTTTAAAGAATTGTAAATTTCAATTTTGAGGTGAAAATAACATTGTAGACGAACGGCAGGTAAAAATATTGAAGACCGCCTATAGACGGTCTTGCATTTAACAATATCTATGTCACAGGAAAATTTTATATATAAAAACAAGTTTAATTGAGAGAAAGGAGCAAAAAAATAAAATACAAGTTATATTTGATAGTGGTAGTCTTATAAACAATTTGTATCCATCGGACAAACTATTTGCACCTTTCTTTTAGGCTTTTTTTTTGCCAATCCAAACAGGAAAATGATCGACATCAGCAACAATAATAAGCAGTCACTTTGGTCGCCCTACAAACGTTTGCAAGCCGAGAAGGCGAATTCTTCCAACTATGTTTCCAATGAAGAACTAATTAAACAGCTTCGAGAAATAGCTGGTGCACTCGTTTCCTTCAAAAATATATGTATGTCTATACCACTGATGCCCGTAATTTCTACAAACAGATATCTATTCGTGTTCGTACCTAACAGTTATCTTTACCTACCCGGTACCACTATTTTGGTTATTTCACCGTTAAAGTTACCTACGTGCATTAACTAACGAAAATCGGTGGTGTAAAATGCATTACACTTTAACGGGTAGGTAAGAAATACGTTTTAAAATTATGAAAATCATAGATACCTATACACAGCTAGATATCTATTTGTTGAAATTACGGGCATGAGATGCTAAAGTCTTTTTTGTTTGTTTATTAATTGGGTTTCTTGCGACCCCTTTGTTGGTAAATACTGCTTATTAAAAAAACATGACCTTTTTTTACTTTGAAATACCCTTTTAGAAAATTTTAACGACAGCGCTGAAAAAAATGCCAAATGAAAATTTTGCAGCTAAATCCAAACTTTTAATGCTAAATTTAACTGTAAAAAAGCTAAAACGCTCATGCTTATACCCACTTTGATAAACGGAATATATACCCGTTTGGAAATAGATTCATTAGTTGGAATTTTATTCACAAAAGATTACTTAAAAATTTGCATTGTCTTGACACATTAATATCGCCAGACTTACATATGCCATCTATTTTTAGACGCAATAATATGCATAAATATGTGCGTATATATTTATATGTACCAATGTATAAATGTCTTTAAATTTTCTTTTCTTGTAATTTTTCAATCAGACCCCTTGATAGTTTAAAAAACATGTCAGTCCATTAACTTTTAAATTTTTGTTTAAAATAACAATAATGTGATTACTCAGCCTGAGTAATTCAATTTGGATAGATAATTGTGATGTAAAAATATTTAAAAATTATCAGCCATGTTCTGAAAATCGCTTTTATTATTAATTTTATTATTAAATTCCCGTAGTTCCTAGGTGTAACACAGGGCCTCAATCGCTTTTGAGTGAAATTAAAATCAAACAAGTTTTTCAACTTTTCTGTGCCAAAAGTTAAAAAAAAACATTTCCGTGTTTAAACCTCATACTTCGAGGACCACTTATATTTATCAGAGCTACTTTTAAAGCTATACCATCGATTTCAAATTCCAATAAATGTGTTTAAGATTTTTAAAACCTTGACGCAGATTTTGCAGATTTTTTCATTAAAATTTTTTGCCGATTTTACCTTTAAAAGTTCTGGCAACACTGCTGCTATGGACGTTTCATTAAGAATTTTGAAATAAATTGTTATTAAAGTGGGCCAAAAATCCCGGCAGAAGTGGAGTAAGCTCCTAAACATTCCGTCTGTTTACTAAAATCAGTTTAACATTTGTTGTCCTCCGATGGAGAATCTATCAGATGTTAAGCTGATAAGAACAGATACTTCACTTTGATCCACAGAGCACACAGAGGCGTCACGAGATAGAAAATATTGTAATTTTTCTTGTCTTTTTCTTCGAAAGCTGCCCTTTTTGAATATTTTGTTTTGATTACGCAATTCGTGTTGATAGTAGCTGCTTGTTTACTTTACTTTACTTTACTACCAAAAAACATTTTCTTTCTCTTTCTTCGAAAGCTGCCTTCGCAAATGATTTGGGCATTTTTCATACGTCACTTTTTTCATCTCTGTATGCTTTGATCTTAGCCATAAGGCCGAGAAATTCGTCAAAATCGTCACGAACATTTAACAAAATCGTCAAATATTTTAATTTTACAATTAAGAGACAATTTATTGCATTGAGTGGTTTAAAAATTAAAATTTTAGCAAGAAATTATATTTATGATAAGAAAGTGATATGGTTAAGTTTTATTCTATTGAAAAGAATTACATAAGAAAAAATATATTTTCATAAAAACAACAAACATTTATTTAGTTAATTTATCCATATTCACAAAAACTTCAAAAAAAAAATTAAATCTTATTTGCTATTAACTCTTTAATGATTTATTTTTAGCGCTATCACTAATGCAAATTGTTTTTACTGTTGAAGGTGGTAAACCAAGGGTTCTGTTTATATCAACAGCCTTTTCACCCGACTTTAATCGATTTATTACGTCCAATTTTTGTTCCAAACTCATGCATTTTCTTCTCTCTTTGCACTCATTTTTTTACACAACTTCTTATTAAGAACTCCCTTCTTAATTTCTAACACGCAACTATGCTTAGAATAACTAACCTAAAAGAATTAAATGGGAATTTTCCTTTACACGCAAATAGAAAAATTCTTCACGTGATTATCGAAATCATAAAAACGCAAAGCGGATTTAACCAATTTTTAAAAAGCGGACCAAATAGGACGACGCAAATCGTGGCTCTAGTGTATATTTTTTGCAGTATCGATGGTTTGTGATGGGGGAAGAATTATTTTTGTTTAATTTCCAATAATTTTTGTATTTCGAAAAACTGATTTTTACGTTTTCAACTGTTTCCAATATAATTATAAATATTTCTTGTAAGTGTTTTATTGATGGCAGAAAATCTTCATATCACTAATACTTTTATTAAAAAAAATTGTCAATCGTCATTTTACTGTATTTTCTCTAAAAAATCGTCAAAATGACGAAAAATCGTCACATCTAACAAGTCTGATTGTAGTGGCAGACCATAATTTAGTACGAATATGTCAATGAATGAAGCAAAATGTTTTGTAAAACAGTACCAAAAATAGTTACGATTTTCACCCCTTAAACGTTCGAATTTCGAAAAAGGACCAAACTTGTATTCGTATTTTTTTTGATAAGTTTCGAATGTGGTATAAACTTCATTTAGAGGTTTATTGGTTTAAAAGATAGATGGGCTGACAAAAACGTACCAAAATTAAGGTTTTACCCATTTTCACCATAAAAGAACTGAATTTAAAAAAAGTACCAGACACCCGTCCACTTATTTTTCAAAAGAACAACGATAAGTATTACAGTTTTTTTTATCACTTTTAGTTTTGGAGATAAAAGTTTCCGAATTTACCCTTTTTTACCCCCTAAACGTTTGAATTTCCAAAAATTCCGTCTTAGTGGACCGATTTGGGGAGAGACCCACATCCGGTCCAAATTACAAGTTTTTAGCTTCACTCGTTTAGGCTTTGCGATGATGAATCAGTGAGTCAGTAACGTTACAATTTTATATATATACAGGGTCCGCCAAATAACTTTTTTTTTTGAAAATGCTATAAAAAAAACTACTGAATATTTTCTCAAATTTCTTTTTCTATTCGAAAGTACAATCCTTCCGGTTAATAATGGAAAATAAGTTCATTCAAATGGCTGCCTCGGCTGGCCATGCAGTAGCCTACACGATCGGTCCAATTTTTAAGCACATTATCGATTGTGTGCAGCTGTATTTCACCAATGGCTTCACGAATATTGTCCTTTAAACCGTCAATTGTCTCTGGCTTGTCGGCGTAACACTTATCTTTGAAGGCACCTCCCAAATAATAGTCCAACAGTGTCAAACCGCAGCTCCGAGTTGGCCAAACGACATAAGTTTTGCGGCTGATAATGCGATCTTCAAAAACAGGACGCAAAACATCGAGTGTAGCTTCGGCTGTGTGGCACGTAGCGCCGTCCTGTTGAAACCAAATGTTGCCAATATCCTCCTCTTCAATTTTTGTGAACAAAAATTCGTTCAACATGGCCCGATAACTATCGCCATTGACTGTAACGGCCACTCCTTGTCCATTTTCGAAGAAAAATTTCCCAATTATGCCTCTGAACCAAATCCGCACTAAACAGAGACTCGTTTTGGGTGCAATGGCTTTTCAATGTATGCGTGCGTGTTTTCTGTGCCACAAATGCGACAATTTTGCTTGTTTACATATCCGCCAAGATCAAAATGAGCTTCATCTAAAAAGATGATTTTTTGGCAAAATCGGCATCTTCTGTAAGTCGATCGCAGGCCCACTTAGCGAAGCGAAAACGCATATTTCCCAGCGTTGTTCAAGCGTATACACAACCATATTCTTTCTGCGGAAGGATTAAACTAATTATCTGTCAAATCAGACATGAGCTTAGTGTTACCATTCACGAAATAACCACTTGTCGACAAAAAAAAAACGTTAGATGGCGGACCTGTTATAAATAAATTTATGTAGAACAAGCTGTTTGAAACCGCCGCTGGCCGGATTTAACAGAATAAAATGTAAATACAGGTTTTATATTTTTATCTCAAAAAGTTAAGCAGCAATTATATTTTATTGTAAAGTCCGTTTTTGGCGAGAAAGTAAGTGACATCAGAGATTTTTATCTTTTGAATTTAAAAATGTGTGCAACGTTAAGGAAGTTTTGTGTTGTTGTCATACTGGCCAATTTTTGAAAAAAATAAAATAAAATTTGGCATACAAATATTAAATTGAAATAAAAACATTGCAACATCTTAATCCAAAATTTTTTCTCTTTAATTATCCAAACTCCTCAAAATGTGTATGTGCCAAATAAATTTTCCGAATTGTACATGCATTTACAATGTTTGAAAAAAATGTCAATATTTTTTAGCAGAAACTGTTAAATTACATATCCAAATGTACTTTGGCGCTGTAGGGTTAATAAAATACGTATTTATGTTAACATACAAGTTCTTAATTACAAAAGTATGTTTAATTAGAAATCCCTTAACATTATTATGCATAATATTAAATTATAACTTCAAAGCATTGCAATTTACTTCAATTAACAAAAATATAAAATATAAAAATAAAAGTAATAGAAACTTTGTTCTTTCAAGGTGAACCTGTCGCGCCTTTTGCTAACCCACCACTATACAACAAACACCACGGTTTAAGTAAACCAAATCAAAAATAATTTTTAAATCTGAACGTCGTCACACTACGTCCGTTGTTTAACGCCTGAATTCGAAAAAGAAATTCACACTCGTATAAGAAATTCGTGCGCTGGCGATCGCACGAAAATAAATTTTTTTTCCTACAAATTGTTAAAATAATCGCCACTTTGCCGCGCGGACGCAAGTGTAAATCCACCACCTCCGGTAATATGGCCGCTACGGGGGGAGGGGGAGCAGCTGCTACAAGTGTTGTAGTACTGGATCGTGGCAACAATACAACATGTACAATTAATTTGCATGGTAAGTGTTTAAATGTGTTGCTAAAGTGCTTTTTTGTTTTATTTCAATTCTTTTTTTATATTTGATTTTATTTTAATTTTTAATAATTATTTCATGTTTTTTTTCATTTGTTGTTGTTTGTTGTTTTCGAGTTTAAGCTGTATGACTGACTGACTGACTCTGTTATAAATTTTAATTATTATCATTTTGTTTTATGTATTGTTCTTACTTCGTTTACTTCCTTCTTTTTTTGTTTTTAAAGATTTAACAAAATTTTGCAAATATTTTATTTTAATACTTTAGCTTGTGAATATTTGATTGTTAGCGATTAATCATTAGTAATTATAATAATTTTTGTCAAAAAATATGTGAATAAAATAAGAATTGGGTAGAAACATTTTTTTTTTTTCAATAAAATGCTAATTTTTTATTAATTAGATAGATTCTCTTGAATTTTGACGATTAACCTTAATTAAACAGAATTCTATTTATATCTTTTATATATTATTAATTATATATACATATGCACATATATATAAGTTTGTTAATTGAAATGAAACAATAGAAAAAATATCCCCTTAAAGGAGATCCAAAAACCATTAAAGTCCTAATTGTAACCCTTCTTCTTTTTATTTTACCCAATTTTTTTTATCAAGTCCTCGTCCATATTATGAAACATTTGCTGCGAAACATTAGAGTTTGATGAAAAAAGGGGAATGACAAATGGAAAAGTGTACTTTGTTTCGTGTACAAGCAGTTTTTGTGAGTTTGTTCGGAAAGCAATTTGTATAAGGGCCATGTGAAATGATTGACCGCCGATTCTCACCTTTTTTTAATAGGCTTCGTCCTTATGACAGTTAAGACGTATGAATCAAATTTCATCAAATTATTAAAAATTGCGACATGTACTTTTCGCAAAAGGTTAAATGGACGGACAACAAGCCAGAAAATCAGAAAATGATTCTGAATCTTTTTATTGTTTCACTATTGTGGTGTGGATATAAAAAGTTCTTTGCGCGATTGCTCGAATCGGATTGAATGCGAAACCGTGTGAATTGGCAATTGTATGTCGCAATTAAAATAATAATAATTTGAGCCGATTTGTAACTTTGGACGAAACATTGATTCATCACAATACATTAAAGAGCAATCCAAATAGTATATTTCTTTGGGTCGACGTGTATCAAGGGGGGTCTGTCGAGCAACAAGGTTATGCCCACAGCTTTGTTTTTTTGGGTGTAGGCTAGTCATTCACATCGATTACCTTAAAAAGCGTTAAAAATTACCGGCAAATATTACCCAGAGCTTTTAAACATATTTAATGCTTATTAAAAGCAATAACGACCTCATCTAGCGAGGAAAATAGTTGTGTTCCACCAGAGCAATGGCCAAATGTGTAAAACATTTACATGAGCAACTTCCACACGGCCTTATCTGATGGTGTATCTTAAACACTAGGTGGCAAACAACGCGTTTACCAACCGCCTCTGAGTGTGAAATATCTTTAAGATGATCTCTACAAACCCCCGGGGGAGGACAAACGACAGGTGTTCACTTGTGTAGTCACTGTTGCAAAAATTCATGTATTACACTACGAACTGCTACCCCATTCAGTGTACTGTCTAGGTTTAGCCATTTGCGACTATTTCCAAATTTAAAAACAAAGTTTGAGTGGTAAGAGATTTGGATCAAACAAAGAGGTCATTATTGAAAAAAACAATTTGAGTGCATAGTCCGTCAAGATAAAATACTCGCCCCTTTTTTAGAATCTGGACCTATCTAACCTTTACTGTTCTTGAAAATATGCTAGCAGCATATGTTGAGTAGCATCAGCGCCTAGGGATGGCAGTCCTCTGGCCGTACTCTATCCTACAAGTGGTGAAAAATTATCCTTTGAGTGAGATTTTCCGGATCTCCCTTCCCGTGACTTTGGGTAGTAAGCAACAACCACCACGTGATTTCCAAAAATATTTTAACGGAAAAGTTAAACTCCCCGCAAAAACAATCTTCCTGAAGGGCAGAAAGCATTTTTCACAAGAAGGTTTTTTGAAAAAACTTATTCTTCTTTGGAGGGAATTAAAATAAAAAAAGAAAGACTTATTGCATCAAGCTGAATGTATGTATTTCATTTTATCCAAGAAATCACGGAATTATGAAACTGCGTTCCCATTTGCAGTACTTGCGAACACGTTGTGACCGAGTAGGCATAGTTTTTTGTAAAAAAAAAAAACAAGAAATAATTTTCAACAATGACTCTTTTACATACAATTGGATTTTTTATGTTTTTTTTTGCATAAACTACGCAAAATTTTTTGTTTTAATTTATTGAACATGTACACCTGACGACAGTTAAAAATTTTCTGTTTTAGACGCAACAAGATATTTAAATTTCTATTATATACATATGTATGTATGTAGTATGTAACTGTTTGGTCCGATTTTTGAATTTTGGTGTCTTCATTGGCTCTTTTTTTTTGCTGAAAACGGCGAAACAGTAATCGTGAAGAACAATCGCTATCGGGCCATGATATCAGAGTATTTTTGAGACTCTGTTATTTTGCGCGATATATAATTTCACCTGGAACGCGCAACGTGCCATATAGATTACGACATATACATATGTAGGTATTACACAGTGCAACAAAATTCGAGTCATCGCCGTCATCCTCAATACTTGCAACGCGAAATGAAACTAGACTATTGGTAGAGCAAATCTGCAAAAGGGGTTTGAAAAGTTAGCACGGGTTCCCGAAATATCGGCCCGTAAAGTTTTTGAATTTTTTGGAAAGGCGTTTGGCACAAGTTAAAAAAATATACTAAGAGCTAGTTTTTTGGATAAAGTTCATCTTTGTTTATTGCTTAGCGTGGTTTAAAAGTAACATGTTGTTTTTAGTTCCAGTTAATCTTGTTTTAATTAGAGTTTAACTGAGCAAGATTGGCCAATTAAACTTAAGTTATAAATGTCAAAATATACATACACAGCTGATGGCAAGAGCCTCTACAGATGTTTTGTAAATTAAATATTTTGTTTAAAAATTAACAATAATAAAAAAGTAAAATAATTTTGAAAAAACTATTACTTTTACAAAAAGCTTCAAGATAACAATCCGCAATCGCACATGGACACATTGCTAGCAATCTGTTCTTACTTTGGAAGCTGCTTTTGCACCGCCACCTGTTCGATGAAGTTCTTCCTTGTCTTTTGCATAGTTCTGTTTAGCACTTTATTTAAGGTATTCATATTTAGTTTTTAATGTTTTATGTGAACGGTAATCATCAAAAGCAGAATTGATTGCATCAATTTGCATCCAGCAATTCAGTTTTTCTTCCGAACACGTTCTGTCCAATTTTCGCATTCAATGGTGGCTTTGTTTTTCCACCAAATGAATTAAGTACTCTATTTCTCTTGTTGAAAAGTTTGGGGAACATTTAATTTGTTTGCTTATTTACAAAAAAAAAGAAGTTTGTTTTGGTTTTCTTAATCAAAATTTATGTTGCTACCATATTTTCAAGTAAATAAAAAAGATGATGCCACTAGATGTCAGTTCTTAAACTCCTGCTAAAAAACAGAAAGGTAGATTAGAGCCAGTTTATTTTTCTTTTCCGTTTAACTAATAAGCCTTTAAACCAGGTTTAACCAACATCCAAAAAACTAGCTCTAAATGTACTTCTGAGCTAAAAGACTATTCTTTTCTTAGAATATATTAACCCTCTAAGACTCATTTTAAGGGGTAATTTTTGTCCTATTTTTTTACTTCCCCACAAAAGTATACTTAAACGGCACTTTAGAGGGTTAAAATTTGCGACGAATATTTTCTGCATTAAATTTCACTAGGGGTAAAACAGATTTTTAAATTGCGAGCCTTGAAATAACAAAATTTTTCGAAAACCCGTTTTACATACATTGCCAGAATTTTTGGTCTTAGAAGACTTTTGCTGCGAAAAATACATTTAAAACAAAAACTATATTTTATAATTTGTTTTTCTGTTTAAATGTTAGTTAAGCGAACAAAGTCTTTGTTCGGAGGCAGTAAGTCCTTCAAAGGACTGTTTAAAGTTCATTGGATTGGATCTCAAGCATTGTTATCAAGGACCTTGTATATAACAAGCAAAAAAAAGCAGTCGAGACATTAAACATCCCTGTCTTACATCCGATTTGCTTCTGAGATCTTGCTGTTGTGAAAAACTCTGCATTGAAAGCCATCATATTGAGTTCACATATTTTCAAAGGACTGTTTAAAGTTCATTGGATTGGATCTCAAGCATTGTTATCAAGAACCTTGTATATAACAAGCAAAAAAAAAAAGCAGTCGAGACATTAAACCTCCCTGTCTTACATCCGATTTGCTTCTGAGATCTTGCTGTTGTGAAAAACTCTGCATTGAAAGCCATCATAATAATTTCCCATATTTTGCAACAGAATATTCTATCAAATGCAGAAGAATTATGTACAAAATTGATATAATAATACTCTGTCTTTCATTCTTCTGTTTAATCGGCGATTAATCTCAATATATTTATGTGGTCCCCTGCTTGTTCCTTACGTTATTTCATATTGTATCATTTATTCTATTTAGGAGAAGTCTTGTAAGTATTTTGGATGGCTTAGAGGGTATCACTTTCACCATAATTTTACATTACATGTTACATTAAGCAGTCGAATCCTGGCGTTTTTGCGGTTGCTTTATATATTAATGTACGATGGCAATATTTCTGGTAATATTGCTATATTCGTCGATTGTAAGGAAAACGGATAATAAAATGTTTTATAATGGAAATTTTTTTGGCATTGAGTGTAATATCTAACGCTTAAAATTTATAAACTTTAACTATGTACACGCTCTATTACTGCTTATAGTATGTAAGTTTGTATTTTTGTGTATTCATACTGCAAGCTGGAAATAACTGTAGCCTAATTTTTTCTATACTAGAGTATTCAATTATTCGACTTTTGGTTTTGTTCGAGTAAGGAATTAATCGATTTTTGAATTTTAAAATTGCTCGATTAATCGAATAAAGGTTTTAAATTGTTCGAATTACTCGAGTAACTCGAATAATTCATATAATTTTATCCAATGGGAAAAAACAAACATCTCTATTTGAATTCATACTTTTATTTTATTAATAAATAGTAAAAACACCTCCAGCCAGTTATGAAAAACATTTTAAGCCAATTTATTATTTCTTAAAATCGAGTAAAATTGAAATAGATGGAGATTCTCCTTTAAATATTTTTAAAAATCACCGCAGTTTTTCCTGATTTTAAGAGAATTTCCGTTAAAGATAAGATTACAATGTTTAATAAACAAAAGGAATTTTTTTATAATCTTTTAAAACACGATCTTTTTTTAAATCCCTTTTAATTTCATTTTTACTATTTCACGACAAAAATTATTAACTTCGTTTTCAAACAAGGACACTTTTTGTTTTCGACTGCAGTTTTTAAAACCATGTTAATAGTGATTTACATAATATGTCACACACGCTCAAATCCAAAAATGGACTAAAATATGTTTTAAAGTATGAGTAATACAAATATATGCAAAAGGTAAAAACATGTAATTAAAACAAAATATTTTTACATTAAAAAAGTAGAAATTTCTAAGAAATTAATTTTAATCGATTAATTGACATAAATTGTTCGAGTTATTCGTTATTCGTAATTGACCATATTAATTATTCGATCAATAAATGGCTAAAAAAGTTCCTCGATTAATCGTTGTTCGATTGTGGATACTCTAATATATACATACTTATGCACATATGAATGTACCAATTCATATTGACAGAGACCTAAGATTTAAATCTCTTCCCAAATTGTGTAAATATGTACTTATGTATGTATGTATATTTATTTCCATCATCAATATATCGCACCGACTACGTACTTTTTTCAGACTGTGTGTGGCTGGCTGTATGTGTTAAGGAGAAAACAGTGGAGCAGAAAAGTGTTTTGCAATTTTAAACTCTGCTTATTGTTGATATTAAAAATTAAGTTATGGATAAGTTTATTATGAATAAAACATCAGTTTTTAAAACAGTATTTTTAATTAGCGAGCATTGGTGGGGGTTGAAAGAAAAGAGAAATAAATCGCAATACAAAATTGGGGTGCCCATTAACTATATGGGAACATTTTTTGAAGAAATTTGTTTCACGCCAAGCCCCAGATTGGTTCGAACTGCTAAAAAAATAGTCCCTTGAAAATTTGAAGTAAATCGGATGAGGGGATAGGGTGCCGATGACTTCCCCCCCCCCCAAACTTGCAAAATACTTGATTTTTGACTTTGATTGTCAATAACTTCGTTATTTTACAAAAAAAAAAAATGTCAGTAAAAGTTAAAGATCAAACTCAGACGAACAACGCTTTTAAAAAAATTATTTTTTTACAAAAATGGCAATACTGTCACTATTAACCACTTGATATTGATCAACATTTTCCTGAAAATCATGGACATTTAAAAAACATTACATTACATTATTTTATTAATATCGGTGTGTTGCGTTATTTAATATTTTACTTAAATTAATTATACCCACACCACAATAATGGAGAGGGTATCATGCATTTGTGTTGATGTGTGTAACACCTTTAAATATGGGTCCTTGACCAAACTTAAAGTATACCGATTGACTCAGAATCACTGTCTGAGTCGAGCTAACGATATCCGTCTGGCTGGCTGGAGATAATTTAATAAAATTTGGCTTATAGGTTCTTATTGGCAAGCGTATTGAAAATAGGCCGAATCGTGGGACATCGAGGGAAGTTAGGGGCAATTTCTGCCTCTCAGAATCTATCAAACCGATTTTAATGAAGTTTAAAAAAATAGATAAATCCACATTTAACTACATACATGAGCTATGCAGTTTTTCAAAAATAGGACCACAGAGGGAGTTAGGGGGCAATTTTTGCCTTTCACAAACTTTCTAATCTCTTTTAATGAAATTTGAAACATAGATATATCCATATTTATATGGCTACATAAAAGCATGATTCTCCATGGGCCCCGAAAAGGGTGCACTCACGTAAAAGTGTTTGAAAATATTGTGGAGTAGGGTTTCATGTAATCGGGCTTGACCGACTGTACTTACTTACTTGTTTTTATTTTTATTTGAAAAATTAATTTTTTTTTTTTGGATAGGACATTTGGGAGAAACAAGCGTATGAAATTTCGAAAAATATAAAAATTTTTCTATATTTTTTTTCTGAAAAATAATTATTTTGTAACTCAAAACATTATTCGCGGCTGTGCTTCAATTGTCTAAGTAAATTTGCCCGGGGTTTTAAAGATCATCTCAAGGATATTTCACTTTTTGATACTACATTTTCCAGGTGCAGCCGATTCCTGGGATTCGGAAAATTTGCAGATTTCTTGAGATCGCGGCTAACCAGAGATGCTATCTGGTACCATACTGACTTTTGCTTGAGGCCTCCTTTAGTATTCTTCTTGCGGAAAGTTCGTCCTGTTTTTCAAGGAGATTGCCTTTGCGGAAGTTTCGCCTGTCCGATGACAGAATATTATCGGGCATCGCAAGTTAGTTGTCGTCTGAGCCCAAAGTCGCAATCAGATTTTCCACCATTTTAAGAGAGTTTGGCCTGAGGTAGGATTATCCCTAGGTGTTGTTGTTATTCAACGGAAGCTGCAGGCATTTTCTAAAAGCAGTGGAGCGAAGATAGCTCCAGCTCCTAAACAATAATTTTTCAGAGTCCATATCTGACTGAGAAAATTTTCGGTCGCACCCGGTATTGTGCACCTTACTAATCTTAAACTAAAATATATTCCACAATATTTTGCTTCCCACTGTATGTGTATGCGTAAATGCTGTATATTTTCGTTGATTTTTGATATTTCATACAAAAAATATGTTTTTTCTAAGTTGTGTGTCATTATTTTATCTCTTTTAGCTTTTACTATTTCGTATATTGTTAGAAACTTAAGAAAAAATATTAAAAAAATAACTTGTCCGCCGTTGTAGTTAGAGTTTTTTTTTCGAATTTTTTTTTATTTTTTAAAAATTTATTTTGTTCAGTACATGTGTACGAATTACTTGTACTTGTTTTGTATAATTTTCATTTATTTTTTTTTTTGCCTGTTTACGTGGGTCGGTATCTTAGAGCGTAATTGTTTAAAAGTGGGTACAGTGTCTGTGGATCTAATATAGGCACAGTTACCAGTACTCGTTCACACACTCACTTTTTTGTTAGGAGTTGTTTTGTCAAACCCTTATGTAGTCGTATGAGTGTGTCAGTGAGTGAGTGAATGAATATGTTTAATTATTCATTAATTTCTTAAACTCAATCGTGCTTTCATTGATTCAATTTATATGTATGTTTTTTTCATGTCACTTGTCTAAGATTGGAATCAATGAACTATTTTTTTCTGTAAATTTGATTTCTAATGGTGTCGATAGTTATCGTGGGTCATGTAAACATAATCTAGGTTTTTTTTTTAATTTCTGATGGAATTTTTGCAGCGAAATTAAATATGTGAGATCATTTTTAATTGAAATGAGTAGTTAAAAATCCGCAAACGATTTCGATAAGGTCAAAATATTTTTTAATATGAATAATACGTATGGACTTCTTTTGAATATGGATACTTCTAATGACCTAATGATCAGCAGATTCATCATTTTCCATTACATACGAAAAAACACTCACGCTTTGTAGCATAAAATTAAAAAAAAAACAGAGTTGTACACTCTCAAAGGGTGAAAACCGTCAATCACACATACTAACAACTTGTCATTGCAACATATTAAATGCATTTGGTTGTTTCTAGCCCTCTTATACCAAATTTCAAAATTAATGGGAATATATTATGAAAATAATCTTTTTAGGGTATTTTTGGGCATCTAAGTTAAAAAAAATAACAATGAGTCGTTTACGTTTCAGGTGAGAAAACATCAAGGAGTACCTTGAGGCACCCTTGGGCATCGAGTAATAAAAACACATTTAATTTTTGGTGAATTCTGTTTGTTAGTAAAACAAATTAAAACACGTAAGAAAGTATAGTCGGTCGAGCCCGAACATATGATACCCTACTACCTCCCCTTGTGTCCTATTTTTGTAAAACTGTATAGCTTATGTGTCCATATAGATATGGATCTATCTATGGTTTGAGAGACAGAAATTTACCATTCTCATCTCGTGGTCCTATTTTTTTTTAAAAAATGCATACCTTTTGTGTCCATATACATATGTAGATATGGTTCTATCTACGTTTTAAATTTCATTAAAATCGGTTTGATATTTTCTGAGAGGGAGAAATTTCCCCCTATATTCCCTCGTGGTCCTACGAACTATTTTCAATAGGCTTGGTCCTTGTCCCAAATTGCGACATGTACTTTGCGCACAAGGTTACATGGACAGCCAGCCAGCCGGACGGACATCGTTAGTTCGACTCAGAAAGTGATTCTGAGTCGTTCGGTATACTTTAAGGTGGGTGTTTACACACATCAGCACAAATGCATAATAACCTCTACACTATTGTGGTGTGGGTATAAAAACAATTTTTATTATTTGAGCAGCATAAATGAAGTTTGCATTTTGAACAAAAGCATTTTGTTCGAGATTGTTTACAATGCTTTTAAAGCTTTTAAGAGCTTTCGAAGCTTCTACAAAAATGTTTCTAGATCTTTAAGCAATTGTTAAAAAGGGATATTAATATAAATGAATTACATGTTGGACGTCAGTACAATTTTTGTAAAGCATGCCTTTGGCATTAGAGGGTTAATTTAGCTACTGTTCGGATTTTACGGCTCCATTTTTTTTTTTTTTTTTTTGGCTAAAACTTGATTTTTCTCAAGACTATACTGTGTAACCTCGAAAACCAATTAGAATTTTGTTTTCTTGTCTTCGGGACAATTGTAGCTCTAGATTAAAAGAAAAAATTATTTAAGCATACTAACCCGAAGAACAGCATCTTGTGGCTTAAAATGGTTAAAATGTCGAAAAAATTAATTATTTTTATATCTTTGTGGGTTATACTTGTTTCGGCTTGAGGTCATTTATTAAAAATTAAAAAACAATTTCGTTTTTAATTTTCAATATTTTTGTTTTTGTACCCAATATTTCGAGGCAACGCCGTTAAATAAGAAACTAATTTAAAAATTTTACTGTCACTTTGCCCAGTAGGTTTCACCTTTTTTGGCCCATTACTGCCAAACTGCGGGAACTACAAAAAAGTAATCTTTAGAAAAGAGCATTATAATACTGCAAAATGCTGTTTTCACATTTTCCAGCTGTATTTTACATCGAAAATCGATAAATGTTTGAAAAGAAAAATATGATATGTCTTACAAATTCTTGTTTTCTGCCGTCTGCTGCATTTTTCATACATTTATCTTTAGGAAACAATTCTATTTCATATACAAAAACACCCCTTTATCTTGTCCAGTTTATTAATAAATTACGTTTTCCTTTTAGGTGCTACTGTAGTGTCTTGGCGGGTCAACAATCAGGAGCAGCTATTTGTCAGGTAAGAAAAACAAATAATTTTTTTTATTATTTTCAAAAATTATTAGAAATTACGGTACTTTTACACGATTAAATATTTAAAGTAAAGAGCGAACAAATTAGAAATGTCAAAAAGAACTCACATTATTAGCAGCCTGATCTTGCGATAAATTTAGTTTGTGCCGTTAAATATTTGATAGTCAACACTTTATTTAATTTAAACTTCAATTTTTAAGACTATGATTTTCTACAATTTTAATTATCTTACTTTCGTCTTTAAACTAAACTTTTATTAAAACAACAAAACTATTTTACGAATAGTTTAAAGTTATAGTTGTTTTAACCAGCGTATATAGCCAGTAGAGTACTGCGAATAGCAACCAAAAAAGTGTTTGAAAAAGTTTAATATTGTAGTTTTAAGTAAAAGGTTAACTATATTAACTGTATACACAGCACGCTAGATAGCAACTTGATATGAAAAATATGCGGGATTTCTCAAGTCCAAGTAAACTAATGATGCAACGAGGGTTGTATGATAATGCAAAAAATATATCTAGAGTTGTGTGTGGGTGTGTGGTTTTCATAGTTTTAAAAAGTATTTTTAACATAAGCGTTATAGTGTTATGTATTTTACACTATCGATTTTCAATAGTTACTTCACGTAGGCCAAATTAACGTTGAAATTAACAAAATTGTGTTACCGAAAAGGTAAAGATAACTGTTAGGTACGAACACGACTAGATATCTGTTTGTAAAAATTACGGGCGTAAGTCGGAGTCGAAGAACCCACAAAAACTCGCGACTCCGACTCCAAACATTTTTCGGCATAACAAACATCTCTAATATTTTCCAGATTAAAAAATTTCAAGAGGGTCTGATTTAAAAATTTTGAAGTTAGAAAATAAGGACCAGTAGCCTACTTTAAATGTGTAAAAAAATAAGGACCAGAAATCTACTTAATATATGTAAATAGCTACATAAAAGCTCAATACGGCACGTGTTAGAATTAAAATATCGCTTAGAAATGTTCACCGAATAATTTAACCATTCAAAAGGTACTGCATTAAAAAGAAGAGTTTTAAGTCGAATAAGGACCAGTCTCATATACATTTAGCACCAAGGTTAGAGCAGGAGTTGGCGTCGGACTTAAACAAATTTCTGCGGATGGAGTCGGAGCTATTACTATTTTTTGACGACTCTACAGCCCTGGGGGTCTACTCTCTATTGCGATGCAAAAACAATTTAGATGCGAAATCTAAATGCCAACTTCGTACTCTCTATCAAAAAAAAAAAGATGCGAAAGGCATATGCGCCGTTTGCTACCAGCTAACGGCCTTAAGACATATTTTTTTTTTGGCAAATTATGCAACTTTTTTAAAAATATAGGTGAATATATCGTCCCCTTAATAAAACAACAGTGTATAATTTTTTTGCCATTTCGAGAAAATGGAGTTTAAAATTTTTGTGTTATTAGACACCTGGGAAAACAGTAATATTCCAGAAAATAATCGATGCTTTTTAGTTGTGGTCATTTAAATATGTGGTGGAATAATCAGGCTACAAGTAGGTGTTGTTTAATTAATTTACAAGTGCTTCAATTGCAAATAAATGGGATTTAAAGTACATGATGTCACTTAGGCTATTTTATTTATTTTATAACTTGTATGAAAATCATTATACACTATTTTATTTTGTATGGTATACGCTGTTTTATTCAATAATTTTACGGTATTTTTATTAAAATATTTGATCTCAAAAATATCTATTTGTAACATTATAAAACAGTGATTAATTCATAGTTTTGTTAATTCAGTGGCATACATTCATTACTTTTCAATTTGGGGTATTAAAAGCAAAAAATTATGACAAATTAAGGTATACATTGCGTAAATCAAAAATAACTAGAAGTTCATTCGCCTTCTTTCTCTTCCTCTGCTTCATCTGGCTCATCTAAACAATTTCGCTTCTTTCCACCTTGTAAGTTATAAAAAAATGACTGCGAGCCACGACGAATTACATTCTTCTTGCACAAATTTTGGAGATCATGCAGCTTTCGATGGTAGGAATGAAACTATTTCTCAAACAATAGTGTATATTATTATAAGCTATTTTATGAGTTAAAGTTTTCATAAATTGTTTTTTTCTACAGACTAAAATGGAGTATAATGCGTATACACTATTATTCTATTAACAATTTTTGAGTGGCAATTTCAAGTAAGATAGCGCATATGAGCGAGCTTACACACTTATTGAAGGAAAATTTTGAACAAGAAATTATACACTATTTTTTCCAACGACATTTTGACCCACTTTTTGGAAGTATAATTTGAAGAAAATTTTACCAGACATAAAATCAATGATGGAGATTCTAAATATGCAATAAAAAAATAATGGTGTACATGCGTATACACTATTGTTTTATTGAGGGGACGATATTGTGTAATCAAAACCACATATTTTTTTCGATTTCAACTTTGACGTTTTTTTTGTTATTTTTTGAACAACCAGTGTTACCGTGATTTGCAATAAAATTCAAATGCCAATACGAAGTTCTTAAAGAATACTTACTTTCTTTCGCATCGCATTTTATTTGCGCATCGCATTGAATTTCGCATTGCAATATTGAATAAGCCCCCCAAGAACTTTGCTGTATAATACAGAACGGTATCCAATTCCTTAAATATTCTAACTCTCTGTGGAAGGTATCAAAGATTCGGCATATGGGCATTTCTTCCGAAATGTCAACCACAGCCAAAAAATTCAAAGTCTATAAAAGTATGTTGTTTTAACATATTTTTATAGGGAATCTATCAACTTTTAATAATGTAAAAAAATTTTACATTAAATCATAACACACTTTGAAATATTCAAATGCAAAGTCGAACAAATGCAAAAGTTCTGTTTTGAACATTTCTTTTGCACGTTTTGTTTTGCTAAATGATCTTAATGAGAAACATTATGCATTGACAATTGCTTTTTAAATCTCGGTTTATATGCAAACAATATAGGAAAACTGTAAACGGAACGATGCGATTGCCAGTTACGGTAATTTTTTTCTTTGCTTCACCGTATATTTCGATGAAGCGTGCAACATTGAAAAAGAACATTTGTTATCAGTGCGTCGAGGGTATTTGTACAATGCGCATCAAATATTAGTAACAAACAGATATTTTTGCTGCAAATTTAATAAAAAAAATTTTGCTGGAAAATAATCAGTGCTTTTCTCTTGGTACTTATGGCCTGTTCAACGATTTCGAAAGAACGACTTCGATCGCATTCTAAGCGATCGAAAACTATTTTGGGTTCAACTAACTTTATTCTATACGAACATTCGTTTAGACGACAACTCGAAAGAAAACGTAAGTACTCTCATACAAAAAGCGGTTTATTAATATCGAAGGTATTGTCGACATTACGAAAACAAATGTCAAAACCACTCACTTGTTGTTTTGTTGTCGAATCATGGTATTTATAACAAACAAGAAATATTTAAGGGTAATTTAAATAAATTATAAATAAAAATAGAGAACAATTGGTAATTTTTTTTTGATTACAATACGCCACAACAAATTAGACTTAAAAATTACATTTTGTTTAAGCTTAATGGGGCGGGTAAACTCAAATATTGCACTCATTTATTTCTCTCATAATCGTTTTCGAATTATTCGCGCAAATCTTGTTTGTCTGGATTAATATTATATAGTATAGTGTGTTGATCGGATAAAAATTCACTGAATTACAAGCTTTTTAATTTGTTTAATATTGAAAAACATAAAAAAATAATTTTTGTTTAATCGAATGGCCTGTAGCACAGTAAATTTTCATCCGATCAACACAGTATATATATATATGTGCTGAAAGTGGAAAACATTTTTATTCAATAGTTTTCACAATTCAGATGAACAATTCAATTTTCAAAATAACGAGCTAAAACAACTGCAGAAAAACATGATTTTCGCGACTATCTCGAAAACGCTTCTTGAGAGAAATAAATAAGTGAAATATTGCTTACATTAGGCGAATAAATGGAGGAACATCCTAAGATGACGAAGGGTGCACCAGTGTTTGGAGCAAATAAATTTTCAATGGGCGAGTAATGGAAAATAATAGGCCTAAAACTAAGCTTCATTGGTCCATCCATTCTATTCAAGGCGGGAAATTTTATCCCACATTATAATTAAAGGCAGAAAACTAGCTTGAATTGGTTTTGAAAATATTACATATTTTTACAGACATGGGAAGATTTTTAATGTAGGACAAAAATAAATTTCAGGAAACAACAAAAGCCTGCAAGAAACCGGTGGTGGTACCTATAAACAAAACTATTTAACTTCCCTAGATCATATAAATGATCGGACGCTGCTTTAGTCTTGTAGAGTGTTGGCGGGTAAAGTTAAAAGTGCTAAAACTCAGTCAGCAGATATCTGAATCACCGCCACGAGTTTCTAAGGCTGCGACGGTGGTTGCACAAGAAAGCAAAATTGAAGAGACAGGCCCCTTAATATTATGTGAAACACTACAAATTCTAAATGAAAACATTAAAAATTTTAAAACTTCATCCAAACGAAGAAGGATAGAGTAAGAAATAAAATACAAACTGCTCTTCAGGTAAAAAAAGTGGAATATGGTTGTTGAGGAACAACTGTCGTTAATTTGTCGTCAAATGAAACAAATGCAAATACTTCCAAGGAGCAAGCTGATGCTAGCAAAATATTGACTTGGTACTTTTTTAACTTTCTTTTAAGTTTGGTTTGATTGACTTATTTATTTATTTATTTATTTCTTTGTATCATTAATTTTTTTTGCTTGAATATTTTGTTTTTTATTAAATTCAATTTTTGTTTACTCTTTCCTTTAGTTTTGGTTTCAACAAAAAAGGTTTTTTTTATTTTTTGAAATTTTTATACAGCTGATAAAATTTCAAACGCGGTTGTATTTGTCAACAAGCCTTTTAGTATTATTTTTGATACTTTTGAACAAAAAAGCAACAAAATATAGAAATATCTAATATGGCAATACTTAATTATTTTAATACGTAAGTAACAAATATTTACAAACGCAAGAGCAAGCGATCGAAAGCTGTCGAAATTGTTGAACCCAATCTGATTCGAAATCGAGCGAATAGATGGCGATCGCTTCGTTTTGATGTCGAGATAGTTGAACAGGCCATAAATGTATTTAAAATAAAGTAGAAAAGTAAAAACGTAAACATAAAAGTATGATGGAACAAAATGTCGCATGCAACATGTAGCGTGCGACAGTGATTAAAATTAAATTAAAAATAAGCTACACAATATTTTTGAATCAAATAAAAAGCATTATTAAGATACATCAATGCATAACATTTTAAAACTAGTCGCATTAAAATATTTCATCAGGTTTCGCTGAAATCAGTGTTTGAACTGTTTGCCGTAAAAGCGACTTCTGTGTTTGTCGCATGCAAATGCCTTGGTTTTTTTTAATTTTCTTGAAAACGAACAATTGCTCAAAACCAACCTTTAGCACAAATTATAGAGCTAATCAAGAGCTATAAGTTTCGCCTTTTGTCAAAATAAAATTAATGTTTTGGTATATGTTTTTTTTCACTTTTAAGGCGTACGAATGTCGCATTCGACATTAGAGAAATGCCCATATCCGAATATGGCACACTTGTTTAATTTCTATTCCATCTTTACACATATTTTTTCTACTGGTTTCAAAATTTTGCAGTAATAACTTAAAAAATGTATAGTCTTTTTTTTCTTTTATTATAACTTATATTAAAATTGCTTTGATTATTTAAAGAGTATTCACATTTTGTTTCCAAAGAATCCTTCGGCCAAAAATTGTTCCCAAAATCAACCTAGAACTACAAGTGGCACGACAATACACAACCAATTGACCAAAAATAAAAAAAGAAAGAAAAATCTACTAAATGAACAAACCAAGGAACAATCATGAGCGGTTAAATTTTACATCAATGCAACTTTATACATATGTACGTATGTATATTAAATGCATGTTTGAAGATGTACAGTGTGTTAGAGTTAAAATGATAACACTTATCTTTAAGACTAGTAAATTTCAAACAAAACAGTACCATAAAATTTTGTTTACCAGAAAGTCTCTTCAGTACTGGTTGTCCTGTGGTAAATGGGTGAATTTTTTCTCCTGATTCTTTGACGTTACTCTTTACGCCATGTGTTTTATATACATTTGTATGTATGTATGTGTCAGTAATGTATGTATGTTTTGCCTCTTATTTTTTTCTCAATTCCATCCTCATTTTCGCCAATATAAAAAAACGATGGTGGGTACGTACTACTTGTTTGTATTAGAGTCCAGCCGAATTTTATTTATTTTGTATTGTTCGGTATAAAAGTAAAGAATTGCTAATTCTTTATATATTTTTATTATTACTTCAATAAATAAAAATCAAGATATGTAATCATAAATGATTTCAATAATTCCTACAGCTTGGTTGGATCGTTGGGTACCTGAGCAGACTAAGAACGGCGTATAATCCCCACCTAAGAGACGAAGTTAGATGCATTGGTATGTTTCTTAAAAAAGTGATAGTCCAATTAAGCAGACATGTCACGTGAAACCCATCCGGGGGTATGTAGGGAGGCATCCCAGGTATACTTCCTCTTCTTCGGGTTACATCCTCCGAGGAAATCATATGCATTCATTATCTGGAATTCGGCAGATAGTTCTTTTGAGCGGCTGCCCAGATATCCTATCTGGTACGACAGGAGTCAGTAGCCCCCAAAGTCACGGCTCAGATCTGGCCCTCTTGGCGATCAAGCGATGGTTGTCGTTTATACAAAAAGTAGCAGGAAGGGATATTTTACAAAGTTGGCTTCATTGGCTTTCAGAACACTTCAAATAATGTTTTTCTCATCAAAGTTCTCCACAGTAATACGCTCTGGCGTTGGATAGCGCGAAAAGTACTATCAGTTGATTTTTAAGGGCATTAGGCATGTAGTCTCAGTTTGTTGGTTCTGCGCATTCCTTCTCAGACCGTTCTAAGACTTTGTCAGATCTGAGTGTGCACAGATTGGGAACTTGCTTAAGGCTTAATATCATCTAAACTGCTATTAGAAAAATGGCTTCAATTCCGAGAAGTTCCACTGCGAATACCTTAAAATTAAAAAAAATGCAGTTATAATTAAGGAATTTCCATATTAAGAAGATATGAGGAGGTCCATAACAAAACGCAACAATTCCACTTTTTAAGTTTAATGTTTTTTTACTGAATAATATTGTACATACTTAAATCCTTATAGTCATTGTTTTAACGAATTTGTTTACTTTGAAGCTGATAAAAACGCAACACTGACTTAAATTCATTTTTTTTTGTATATTTATCCAAAAATTTTAAAAGTGGGATTGTTCCGTGTTGTTAAGGAGCTCCTCATATATTGTACAGTATATTTAATTATAATCCATTTTAATTAAACAATAATTGGGTACACAGCACTTTACCGTTTAATCCTAAAACCGTTGGCAGTGGTACAACCACTTCAATACCTCCGCAGGAATCTGACAAGTCATTGCTTAATGTTACTGCCAATTTGGAGAATAATCTGTGTACCGTTAAAATACTTTGTAGACCTTCCAGGTTCGTGCTTCATTCATGTTAAATTATGTTCAATAGGCTTTAATACTTTTCCAAAATTCAATTTCTAACTTATGATTAATTCAGCCTAGAATCCACTTCTTTTTTTTTGTATGTATGTAACAAACCGTAGCAAAGATTCACTCTGAAATAAACTGCATTCATCACAGCGCTTTTAACCTTTTTTTAATGTGACACATGCTATTTCAATCCGCTTTTTATCCATCAGCAAGTACTGGATATCTGTTTACCTATCCCTATTCAAAGTTTTTCAAAACGGATTATCCGAAATAATTTTAGCAAGTATATAATCTGTAGATCTAGTTGACCTAAGCTAGGACATCCAAAGTTCACTTTGTCTATAATATTGGACTGGCCAATTGATCATATTTCCATGAAACACTTTGCAACTCATAACGTACACCCTTTCTTAAGGAGTGTTTTTTTATTACACTTATGCTAATTGAAGCACATGGACTTTATATAAAATATTCATACGACTTTTAGGTCTCATTGCTGTCACCAGGCATAACATCTTTAGGTAAACATAGATTTTAATACCGATATGTAGATTTTGCTAACCATTTTAAGTTCCCAGTGTATACCTACCCAACAAACACGGAGGTTTTATTTCAAATTGAAAGTGATGTGAAATCAAAACTTTTCTCAAACGACAAACGTTTGATAATGATTTGAAAATCATAGCATTCTCAACAAAAAGGGGGAATTATTTTCAAATTGAGAAATGGATTTCAATACAGTGTGGAACATAAATAAAAATTATTTTGTTTGTAATTTAAATATATTATTTATTGAAAAAAACTGTGAGATAAACATTAGGCACAATAACTAAAAGAGATAATTGTTTATTTCCGTCCTCTAATCCTTTGATGGAAAAAAAACTTGGCTCCTTTTTGTTTTGAGGATTGTTATGACGTAGCAACGATATCGTGCAACAAACTTAAGGCCGCTTTAGCCGACCGTAAATGTAATAAAATGCAATATAACGTACCGTAAGCTCGTTTGTGCATTTATAGAACATGTAAGAACACACAGTGATGAGAAAGAAAAAGAGTGATTTTACCCACAATCCACTTAAAATACAAGCAGCCCATCACTATCTACAACTGGTACGTAACCTCGTAATAAAATTCTAGAGATTCAACAGGTTGGCACGTTACGATTAAGTGACATTACATACCTCGTTTATACGTAGACTATTCGCAAATAAAAATTATTTGCGATTAACTAATTTACTGTTTATATGTCAATTTTCTTACTAAAAATTTTTATTTTTATGTGATTTTTATTTATTTAAGAATAATGAAAAAATTTAATACGGTGTCTTTATATTTTCTTTACTTTTCCGTTTAATTTTTTAATTACCCTCTTTCACTTTATAATTCATTTTTTAATCTCAAATAATTTATATTTTTTTTACAAGAAATCAAAGCGAATTCACTTCACGTAATATGTAGCTTTTCAGTGCTGCCAAGTTATTTTTTGATTTGAAAATAATATTTCATTGCATGTCAAATGTTTATATTCGAATCATTATCAAATTGAATTCAAATGTTTAAAACAAACAATTGAAAAAGGTTTCAAAATTGTGTTTGATGTCAAAGGACATAGACTCTCTAAAGAGTTTCCGGTAATAGAAAAACGTTTATACGTTTCCGGGAACAAAGAATTTCCTGGAAATTAGAAAGCCTATATTCCATATAAACTTTGTATAAAATTTTGTGAGGGTAGGTTAATAAAAGATGTTACTTCTATTAGTACACATTAGGGTATTACGATGAACGGTTAACCGATTAATTACTACTCGATTAACTAACCGGTTTATTTAAAATTGGCTTTTTTCCATACCTTTATATATGTATATCTGTGGTCTTTTGACAAAACATCTTAAGTCATCTTTAAAAAGTATAAAAAATGCTGTTAATTGTACGAATTTTCGTTCAAAAAATATTTTTGTTTACGATTTTAAAATTTTGTATTATAAACGAAATTTTTCTTTAATTTCGGTTTATTTTATAACTAAAACATGATTTTTTCACCGAGTATTTTTTTTACACTTTTTGTCTATCTTATCTCGACTTAAGATGTTTTGTCAACATGCCACAGATATATTTTTTACTTTTATAAGTACGTAGGCATAGGTATCTTATTAAAATTTTGGTAGATCCATAATAAAAGCTTTCTACCTATTATCGCGATTGGTATCGGATTAACATCTATATTTTCTGACTGATTTTAGTTAAAAAAAGAAAAAAAAACGATTTGTTTCAAACATTCCAAACCGAATCTTGTTAATTACTAGTAGCTGCAGCTTAATAATCGGTAGGTCTTAAGTTTTTATGAATGGAATTGCGCGTTTTTTGTATTGTTTTGTACACCAATCGATAAATTTCGTTGACCATACTACGAGCGTCGAATAATACGAGAATGTACATATTTTCCAATTGAGTTTTTCATGTGGTTGACTAACTGACTGACTGGTTGGCTGGATGGCTTTCGTTGTTGGTCCTACATTTACAACTCATACTCGTGCAATCCCGTTTAGTTCTTCTTCTATTTTGTGTGATTTTATCCCATATTTTTTTTTTTTGTTAATAAAACAATTGAGTTGATGGTGGACGAGTAGAAGAAGAATGCGGCAATGTTGGTTGGTTTGTTGGCTGTTGTTGTATTTGTTGCTTAATTCTGTTGGTTGTTCGGGAGTTTTTTTTAATCGTTTTGTTGAATCCGTTTGGGTTTTTGTAGTCGGTGTCGTGTTGTTGCCGTTTTTGTATGATTGTTTTTGTTGTTTTTGATGGTGCTGTGCTGCTTTTCTGGCGCTTTTTTCTCATAAGTTTTTGTATATCACGTTTAAAAGCTTTTTTTGAACTTTAGTATGGTTTTGTTTTTCTTTGGTTTTTCTTGTTTTTGTTGCTGGCAGTTGGTATGGCACCACATGACGTAGCACTCTTTTTTTCTAGCTGTTGCATTTTCATTTCGAATTTGCTGCTGTTTTTTATGTTCATACCTACATTGTTTTCGCCTTTTGCTGATTTTTTTCTTTGATTCTTTAGTTACTAACGGCAATTTCTGCCCGCCTTTTATGTTGAGGTTTAGATGTATGTATGAATGTATTTGTCTGTTTTTTCATCTATTCATTTTGTGTATATGTGAACTATCCCATCTATGATTATAAAAACTGGTCCTTCAAAACAAAAAACTTTTACTAGCTTATTTCTTTGTAGATGTATGAACGAGTATGTGTTTACTCAACAGAGCTTTCAAGGAACTTTTTGTTAACAGTTTCCTCGAAAAAAAGATTTGTTCATATTTTGAATTAAGGGAAAGTTTATAGCAATCTTGATCAAAGAATTTCATGGAAAAATTGGTCCATTTATAATAAATAAATAAAATAAAACGCTGTTAATCTTTTTAGAAGATTTATGCAAATTACAATAATTTTCACAAGGTTTCGTTTAAATGTGCTAAATTCCCATTTCATACAATTGATAAACCGACATTTATTGTTAATGGGATAAGCTATTCCTATGCGCACTTCACTGGTTTTTCTTTTGTAGGAGTTGTTAGAAATTCAGAATTGCACACACCGCTTAGTTAAAAATAAAATTACTGTAAAAGCCGACATTTTATTTGTTTTTTAAAATGCATCCCTAAGACGTTATCAATCTCGTTCAAAAATCGATAAGTTACGCGCAATTTCTGGTTAAATGTTCATTACTCCTGTAAAATATTCTTTATGTCTTGGCACTTAAATTTTAAAAAACGGTTTTAATCGATTTGCTTAGAATTTGATTTTCTTTTAACTTGGCGGTATTTGCAACTGGTCTACTCAAATGAAAGTAGACTTAAAGGTTTTGTATAGTAATTTTAAATTAAATAGTTTTGTTTTATTACATTTGAAATACATATATTCATATAGGGCCCTTTTAAAGTCGATGGCTGGTTATGAAGGCGTTTCGGACCAGAGGGGCTACTCTCTATTACGATGCGCAAGAAAATGGTATCAAATCTAGTGTTGGTACTCTTTTTATTTTTTATTTTCGCAAATTATCACTATTTACTTTATTTAAATTTTCCAATTACAATTTTTTTTTCATATTTTGACATTTCATTACTGTCAATCTGCGCCATCTTTAATAGTAATTGCCAGTATTGCTTCATTTTCAAAAAAATTTTCGAATCGAAATTGTTTCGCATCGCAATAGAGAATAGCACCCCAGTTATCGGTCCAAAAGCTAGCAGTATTCGATTTAATGTTTTCTGTTTTTTTTAATTAGCTTTGAATTACATATAACAATCATTTCAGAAAACCGGAATTTGAGAAAATAAAACTGATGTTATCGTAAAGTCAGTAGAACGTCAAAATTGAATGTAAACTAGAAATACTTCGACTTCAAGAGAACAATGTTAAAATTCATGCTATAATTTTTCAAAAATGTTCAAGGTTTTAAAAATGTTAAAAGCATTAATTTTTTTTCCAGAAATTGTTAATAATTGAGTTTACCGGGAAATTCCGCAAAATAAAACTTTAATGTCAAGCAAATACTATAATTTTTTATGTAAAAGAAAATTAGAGTTCAGAGTTTCCATTATGAGGTTACCAACGTCTTTGTCCGCGTCCACACTTAAAATTTGCATCACAGCAATTTTTGAGTTTATTAGTGGGAGAGGTAGACATATTATGTTGAGGAACACATGTTTGGTGTACTCTGCAATTCTTTTTGTTTTGCCTTATAAAGTATATATCAAGTGCTAACCGCGAAAATAACGTAAGCGACATAATTTTCAATTTGCTTTTTTTTTAATAAATGACTTTATTGGCAACACTTGCATCATCTCCTAAATTTTAAATGAACCAACCAAAGAAAAAAAACGTAACAACAACTCTGTTAAAGATTCTCATTCACTCAGTACCTTGAATGCTAAACTTCTTGTTTATAGGTCCAATACCAACGGAAATTAAAAAGTACCAGTTAAAAATCAAAAAAGTACCAAAAATTTCCCTCATAGAACCTTATATACCAAGGACATTGCATGTTGAATTTTATGTTTTTGGGTCTAATATTAGCACAAGTTAAAAAAGTACAAGTTGTGGAACAAAAAAGCTAAGGAAAGAAATTAAATTTCCCGTATTTTCCATTTTTGGTTCTTTTTTATCCCCACTGAATTATCCAAAATTTTAATATTGTAGTGGGATCCCATAATGTAATACGTATATATCAATGAATGGAGAAAAATGTTTTGTAAAAAAGTACCAAAAATAGTTACGATTTTTACCCCTTAAACGTTCGAATTTCGAAAAATTACCAAGCTTATATTTGTATTTTTTAGATAAGTTTCGAATGTGATGTAGCCTTTATTTCTATATTAACTGGCTTAAAAGATAGATAGGGTGGCAAAAAAGTGCCAAAATACAGGGTCCTAATTCTGGCAGTCGTGATCGAGTACTTTCTCGATTCGAAAGCAATTTTATTTCAGTCGATACTTAACGAAACGAAATTATTTTGTCAGTATTGTGAAACTCAAATTAATGCTTTACATTTACAACACTGCTTTCAAATCGAGAAATTACTCGATCGCGACTGCCAGAATCAGGCCCTAGGTTTTATCCGTTTACTTCCTACGTCAAAAATTTTGGTGGTTTTTATTAAGGTTGGAAACCTTTTTTGGGTTTCTTTGTATTTGTTTTTTTTTTTTATTTGATAAACAATAAAAACGCTTTTAACTAAATTTTAATGTGTACATTCATAGACACCAACAATCTGATAAACGTAAAAACTCGCGGTTTTAATTAGTTGACGTTATCCCGAGCGCACTGTATATAAAAAAGGTAATTAATACGTTTTCGAAGTTGTCAACTATGCGATTGGGAAATCGGACACTTTGGCGTCCCAAAGCTTTTTTCGGTGGCACGGAGATGAAAAGGCGGAAAACGGGACTGTCCCAGTGAAATCGGAACGTATGGTTACGTTACCCGGCGTTTCCACATGCACATGTAGATACGTATTATCTACGAAAAATCGAGGAAACCGCCGATTGGCTGAAAGTAAAAAAATTGTGTGAATGGTAGCGAAAATTTGTAAGTGCATTGAGTTTTTCGAATTTGCACTTGCATGTGGAAACGGGGGGTTAGGTACATATATTGACCCACCCTCGTTAATTTGTATCACAAGAGTTTTTTTTTTTTTTGATCCGCAGAGTTGTCAATGAATTCCTTTACAAACCTTATAAGTATTGAAAATCTGTTGAAAAACACTATCTGTTTGAAAGATAAAAGAAAAAACTTAAGAAAAAGAAACGTATTCGTACTTTTTACACAAATACCATTTATGAGTTTGAATAAATGAGTACGTACTTTGTTCTTTTTTTTTCTATTCATTCAGTTTTTTTTTTGGATTTAATGATATTTAAATTTTTTTCTTTATATTCAGCCACGTTATTAGGGTAGAAAATGTAATTTGTTTGTTTGATAGGAGAAATGTTTTCAAAACAACTTAAATTTTATGTTTTTAGGTGAATCTTTAAAAAATCCAATATGTGACAGCGCATAGAGAAAGGGACCTAAGGGTAAACAAAAATCAATTTTCACTTTTTTTTTTTGATGTGGACAACATCTGAGCATCGAATGAGACCGATCCCATGCCCTAAAAGTGTTCCCTCCCAGAGATATGCGCGTTTTATTTATGAAGTGATGGTACACCAAATTACACGCATTTAATTCTTTAAATTGGCTCTCCTGAACAAAACCGGTTTTTACCCCTTAGGTCCCTTTCTATTTTGCGCGTCACATATCTTCTTTAAAACAACAAATTATAAAAGATATATACACTCTCGATTAGATGAATGAGAACCACTTAAAATAAAATCCTGATTTTAGTAGGCCAAATCTGTTGAAATTTTTTGTCAAAAGCTAAACATCGGAGAGGAAATGATTTTAAGATTACAAAAATCAAAAACTAAAAGCATTTAAATAAAGAAAAATTCGTTTATATCCACCCCTATCACGAATAAAATTTCCTTCGAAGTTTGTCCCCTTTCGCGAAAAAATTTAGGGGGAAAAGCAAAATTTCGAGGGAGAAACTGTACACTTTTGGGCCTACGGTAAATAATGGACCGATATTTACGAAATTTGGCAGTGTTTTTTTGGAGTCTTATGAGCCTATGACAAACCAAAATTAACAAGAATAGCAAATTTCGAGAAGTGGACTTTATATAGTTCATATGGTAAATGTTTACCAAATTTCGCAGTGTGATTTGTACTTTTTTGGGATAATGCAGATCAAAACTTACTACAAAATAATTATTCGTTACGGTTTTAGACGTATTAAAGGGATTTCGAAAAATGGGCTTTATATAGGGGATATGGTATCATATTCACCGATCTTTATGCGCCCCATACACGTTTCAATTCAATTGTCAACTGAGTCTTTCAACTGAATTGATGCTTGGCCACACACTTCATCAACTGAATTGAAAGATTTTGAATTAATTTTAAAATTTAATGAAATAATAGACAATTTTTAAAATATTTACCTTTTTTTAGCACAAGAAAACTACAAACATAAATTTTGACAGCTGATCAAGAGACTTGAGCACACACAGTAGAATCGAATTGAAAGTCTTAGTAGTCAACTTGAAAAAATCAAAATCTTTTGATTTTTCATCAACCAAGTCGACAACCGTCAAACTAATCAATTGACAAAGCCATACACGCTTTGATTTGGACAACAACCGACTCAGTTGACAATTGAATTGAATAGTGTATGGGCTGCTTTACAAAATTTTGTTGTCTGATTTCTTATTTTATAAATCTATGACAGACCAATACCAATACCAAATCGTTAAGGTTTTGGGTGTATTAAAATATATTCCGATAGTAGTCTTTATAACTATGAGGCATATGGTAAATAATTACCCGATCATCACAACATTTAGTAATATAATTTTTATTCGCATAAAACGAATTTGTGCAAAATCAAATTGCAATCCATGCATTCTGCCAACAATTTATGTTAGGGTTAGTGTTTTCTATCAGAAATATAATTTTTTTATGGTGGTTGTTCTACATTTGGGGGTATATCTATATATATATTTTTTTATCTAGTCCCGCGAAGTTCTACGCTTGTCTGCAGGAAACAAAACCAGAGTCTCTGGCGGGATTCGAACCCGCAACCCCGGCGGCGCTGATAGACTCGCTCACTACCAGCTACCCTAACGGGGCACTCTTTTTCTATTGAACCGATTGTACTGTATTTCAAACCCAACTGCTTAAAATAACTTTAACATATTTAGCACCAAAGTTGTTCTTTTCTGCCGAGTCTTTCGGACAGACAGAGGGAATATGGAATATATACTTAATGGGGTCTATTAAAAATATTAAAAAAGTTTCATACAGAATGATAAACTTAGTATGCCATCATTCACCACTACTGGTGGAGGGTATAAAAATACTAACGTTTATTATAAAGTTATAAACTAACGTTAATATGGGCAAGAAAAATATTCTTAACATAGCGAAAAAAGAGTTCAAATCGATGTTTAGAGTTGGCAAGGATATTCCTATCGGGATATAAGGGGCGAAGTCGCAAAACTTTGGTGGTATAATTAAAAGATTTTGAAAGCCAAAGTATAAAAAGATGGAAAATTTAAAATATGCTCAAAAACTTGAAACCATGGCCTAAAATTGCTTAAAATATGCCCCAAAATTTAAAGAAATTTAGTTTCGTTAAGAAGGGTTATGTGCCCAAGGGCACACTTCGACTTGGAGACCAATGCGGTCCATTGTGAATAAGAAATTTGGTAACTTATATCTAAGTATTGCATGATCATCAGTATCAAAAGGTACTAACAGTACTCAAATGGTGATTTTATCGCTAAAAAATTTTCCATACAAATTTGGGTGATTCTGCATAAGAAATATAACCCAGTTTTTTTTTGTCGATTTTCTTAATTTTTGGGTAATAATTCAATTTTACCATACTTTAGAACAATTTTTTGGGTAGTTTTTAATTTTAAATTTTTCATGTTTTGACAAACTCTTTAATTAAATACAATGAGTAAAAAATATCGACTGTAAAACTAAGATCCCACTATCGGCGCAATGTACCAATTTTTGTCGTATTTCTTGTGACGATAGTGTGAACGGTCAAAATTTGTTAATATGTGCACAATCAAAATTAACCTTGATGCGCCGATAATGTGAACACTCTTTTGGACAATGTAGAGCAATGAAATTGTTTAATATGTGCCGATTTGTATCGGCCACTTGTGCGCCGACCACAGTCGCCAATCAGCGCCGATACAAGGGATGGCAAAACGAAATTTTTAAATTGCACCAACTGGCTACTAAAATTTAACTTTTTTGAGTTTTATTGCACCAAAATTACATTTGTTTTATCTATGATTTATGTATTAAAACGTTAAATAGTACATTTGTACTGTTAAATGAAAGAAAGCAATTCGCTTTAATCAAAACATTGCAGTTGTATCGATGTTGCCATCCCTGGCTTGGAAACAACTTTTTACAAAACAACAACTACAAAAACAATAGAACAATTGCAATAAGTTTGAATAAAATTGAATAAATTTTTTTATTATATATTAATACCTATATTATTAAAAATTGTTAGGAAACATAATGGAATATTCCGACGGAGAATTTTGCGAATTTCCAAAGTAAAATTTTGTCTGGCAACAAAAAAGCATATGATTTAATTCGCCCAAATAGCACGATAGTGTGACCGCATTGTGCCGATTATTGCCGCAAATAAGTTTTGGCCGATATGAACCGTAAAAAAAATTGTCACAATGTGCGACGATACTGGGACCACCTAAGAATAAATTGTGCAATGTTTTTAAATGTGCGCCGATAGCTTAAGAAAACAACTTTTGTTTTCAGTAAATGATTTATTAGTATTCATTAAAATCCTGAATTGAAAATACCGATTTTAAAAATCCATCATCGCCTTCGAAACACTATCCTATTCAGTCGTACGATTTGTCAAAAAAAAATCGTGTCTGCTCACAAAGTAGGATAGTGTGGCTTAAAAATTAACTAGGTGACAGATTTTTTTTACTATCATAAAATGATAGTTTCTATGCGATCAGAGTTGCATTTTCTTGTAAAGTAGCTGAGTCATTTGAGTTGGCATCATTTTTGTGGGATAATGTGGCATTGACAACAGATTTTGAAAACATTTTTTTATGTCGGATAGAATTCCATCAGATTTTCGTGTGAATGAATCGTACGATTGTGTATTTAGGATAATGAATCCCGGCCTTTACTAAAGATTATCTGTAAAGCCAGCCGAGCGTAAGGCCTTTCTCCCCTATGGTATAACAAACAACAAACAAAAACTGGCTTCTCTAACACTGCGGCCACACGATCCATTTGTTCTTGATAGTCTTTTACATATACTGCTTGTCAAAATTTACAAAAATTGAAAGTTGTGACGTAGGCTGCACTCAATTTGTAAACAATTTACTTTCATGATGTCATCAAAAAAACAATTTATAAAGACAAACATGTAATCAGCTGTTAAATTGAAAGCAAAATTTCCAAACAAATGGAAAGGTGAAATTGAAAGCAATCTCGTGGTCAATTTAAAAAGTGTGAGTGTGTTAGTAAAAAAGTGAGAGTGTATTGAAAATTGAAAGCAATTGAAAGGCAAAACTTGATCGTGTGGCCACCAAGCAACTAAAACTTGTATATTCGGCCTTGCGCCCAGTCGTAGGCCGGCTTTGCTATGCTTGTTATACCATAGAGGGGAAAATTCTTGCGCTATGCAGAGAAGTTTAGATAGCGATTTTAAAATACGGGATTTTGAAGTTCGTGATTTTCAAATTCGTATATATGACCAAAACCAATAAGTATTATGTATGTATGTATGTATGTATGTATGTATGTATGTATGTATGTATGTATGTATGTATGTATGTATGTATGTATGTTTAAAACAACATTTAAATTTCGTTTTGTTTTGCTCTCGTGTTCTAAAAAACGGTAGATAGAAATTAAATTTGCTCAGACTTTTAGGAACTTCGATATTTCAACTCCTTAATTTGAATTTTAATTTAACTAAAACGGAAATCAATTTCCAATTAAAAAAAAGGTAGGTATTTAAAAATGTTTTAGTCTGAAATCACATAAGACACATTTACAATTTATTAAACCTTAATTTTTCTTTCGAAAAATACATTTTGTCATTTGGAATTCTTAGCTTGTTGCTGTTTTAGTAGTTTTTTGTTTTGTTTCGTGCTTCATTTTTTGTAAGAATAATATCCAACATATGCGGATGAATTCCCTTCAATTATTGGCGCAGTTTTCTTTTTAGTTTTTGGTGCTGTTTGTTGTTGCTCATGTTTTTTTTAGTCGTGCCTTATTCTTTGAGATTTCGTTTTTTTACTCAATAACAAACAACTACAATGTTGCTAAACATGCATACTTTGGACCAAAAAATCAACCATCCATCCATCTATCTATTTATGCCAGTACACTGTAAGAAACATTTGTCGGTGTTAAAAAATAGGTGTGCTAATAAAGTAAAAAGGTTGTTTTATGCATTTCTATATTTGTGTATGTAGCGTGTCAACGCTGAAAATATTTAAGAAAAATCTAGAATTTAAAGTTATTAACACTTTTGTAAAAGGTTGCAACACAAGAAAAAGTAAAGTAGTCAGAAATTTAAATTCTATAGAGAACGTTTTTGAGCAATATTGTAAAAATAAAACCGATTGTAGAAATAAGAAGTTGAAATAAATATAATTATATTTTAACAAACAATCGCCTTGAATTTATTTGTGTATTTTCTGTTCTGTATTCCACGTTGGTGATCCCAACGTGATTAAATAGATTGATTGATTTTAAAAACTTTACATACGTGTTTTTTTTTGAATCACGTTTTATATTTTTAAAATATAAAAAAAACTTAAAACTTTATTCCCCTTTTAAACACTAATCGAGCAATTTAAGCAACCAACGCGAAAGCTGTGCTAGATTCGTATTTCCAATTAGGTGGCAGAACACTCTTGGTTTTGTAGTAGCGGGCTAATCTAGGGATACGGGATTCAACCAAAATATGACGGAATTTACCATCTTTATTCTTGCGGTCACGCTCCAAATGCTTGCAGATGGCAACAGCCTTCTTAATCATGTGGTATACATCTTCTGGGATATCGGGTTTAAGACCAACGGATTTCATAATACTTAATAAAAAAAACACCACTAAGTCAAAAATACAACAAATTGGTCAGAAACCGCGAGGATTTCAGAAAAAGGTTGTATCTGGAGCAAGCTGAAAATCGCACAAAGTACATAAAAAGATTCACTGGCTGATCCAACCTTTTTTAAGACTTCAAGAAACAACTTGCCAGCATTTTTAAAATTTTACACCAACAGTTTTGTTTTATCCTCAAAGGGCCCACCCCATTGAATATCTCATGGTCCTTCGATCTTGATTTTCATGGTACTTTTTCTGGTTAGATGATTTATCGGCAAATCCAAATTGTCTAAGGACTAAAATCAGCCTTTCGCACAGCATCTGTAAGATCTTCCTCCCTTGCATCTAACACCCTAAGGTCCAAATTCTCATAGTACCAGATTGAATTGTTGGAAAAGTACAAGATTTGAATCGGTAGCATACCGACAGCTGTGTGTCTATGAGAAGCTTGGGTCAAACGTAAAGGGACGTTATCTCAAGGCACCTTGGAACATCTCTAAATATGTTAAAGTCTTTAGGCAAATCCCACTAGAGGAATTGGGCACAAGGATCTCTTTTAAGCTGCCGGATGGCAGTAGTATATTGCAGGCGGAAATCTCTGCCATAAGGCGGGCGGCGAACTAGCTGAGATACTATCGTACATCGAGAGTTATATGTTTATATATTTACAGACAGCAAAGTCATTGCAGTCATTGCATTGAGATCGCGAAACATTCCAGGGTAACGCTGACATGGGTACCAGGGCACAGTGAATGCCTGGGTAACCAAACTGTGAATGGTCTTGCCAAACAAGGCTGTCATTTGGACGACATGTTCGTCAACGGCCCAGTCGGCATTTCAATGGCTCGCTGCAGGACTTTCGTCAGACGTGAGTCGTACAAAAGGGCTCAGGAAGATAGCAGGGGGAGCATACCTGCTTGATGGTCAGGGCTGTATGGCCGGTTTCTTTGTTTTGCAGGGAGTCGGGGTGGTTCGAGGCTGCAGTGACCTATGGTTAATACTGGTTGACTCCTGTCACTAGCTAAGGGTACCACAAAGGGACCGCTGTAAGGACCCAAGTGAGCCTGTTGCCGGCTGACCATATAACCTAACCTAACCTAACCATTCTTATCTCAATATTGTTTGCCCCCAAAAAATTTTTACGTTGCAGCAAATGAGCGATATGCCAAAAAAAAGATAACTATACGACGTCAATTTAATAAATCCTTGACTAATGGTGTTTTCTTTTCTACAAAAAAAAATGCGAGTTGGTGTTTGTTTCTCAAAAATGCTTTGCTCTCTAAAAGGGCAGCGTGTTTTATCCGCCATTTATTCACCATTAAATGTCATAAGGCATTGCACTTTACGCCCTGTATAAATCAAAAGTGTTGATAATGCCCTGTAATAAGATGGCTTCTGTTTACATATATAGGGTTACCAGATGAAGTTGGGACAAAATCGCCTCTAATCAGGACAGTACAAATTTAAATTTAGTTATTTTTTTTTTGAAGAACACACTTTCTGATTTATGTTTATATTTTTTTTATATATTGAAGAACAAACTTTTTGTCAGCTGTTAAAAACAGGGCGATCCAACTTTGTGTTTTGTTCTCGTCAAGTAAAAAATTGCAGTATTACATGTTCGGCAAGACATTTTATACATGCACATTTTAAAATGTGGTATTTTTTTGTAGAAAAGAAAACACCATTACTGAATTACTGAATGCCTGCCATAATTTTTGTATTGCAGTTTGCTGTAGCAACATACCAAATTTTTTTTTTCAGTGTAAGTGTTTGAATGTTGTTAATGTATGTTTAGTCTTTGTAGTAGATGCGATTTTGATGAAAGAAAATAAAAAGTTTTACTTCATTTAAACTTCAAAAGCGAATTACGTAAAGAATATAAAAAAACATCCACAAGAAGCAAAAAAAACCCAGACAATTTTTTTGAAGTTAATATTACTGTGTAAATGTACGAGTATTTAATATTTGTTAAAAAAAAGTACGGAATTTCTTAATGTCTGGAATAGTTTTTCACAACACGTTATTTTTTGAAGTGAATGTGCATTAAATGAATGTTTATATGTGTATTCATGTACATATGTATGTAAGTATATAGATATGAGATTCTTAAGATATTCTTTTTTCAACCATAAAAAATTGTGTTTTTGAGATTTGCTGAAAATGATTCATTTGGAACTGTTTTATTGTATGAACAATTAATATACATATGTATTTGAAAAAAAAAATAGAAAAGAAATTTGACAGGAAATTAAGGTAAAGATATTTAACTCTTTCGGGAAATTTTAAAAATATTTAAAATATTACATAAGTTAACCTAAAGAAAAGTTATATTCAAGTTTTATTCATAAGCGTTTTCCAATCATTCACTATTTCACGAAGTTTTGGCGAGTCAAATTTGCGAGGGCATACGAGTGCTGGCAAAGTAAAAAAAGTCAGCATTTGCACATTTTTTTCGCCTTAGGCCTGGAGCAGAATAAAGTAGTTGTATGAGTAGCTGAGACTGACGAATGCTCTGTAGCTCAACAAAGTTAAACATTTTTGTTTTTGTGCTTTCAATAGTACGATGAGAACGGATTTTCAAGTACAGAAAGATTGATTCAAGTACGGATTTTCAACCGCGAAAACTTAACTTATCCATATTCAATCCCGAATTAGTACATAAAATAATCCAAAAAGGAGATTGATTTAAGTCAAACTAAGAATAAATCAATCTTAAAATGAGCTTGATTTTAGTATTATTTAGTTGTTTCAATCCCAAATTCAAACTTGAAATACCCCAAATGCAAATTAGAAGGAGAATTTTATTATGATTGATTTATTTACCCATTTTGCACCTTACAGAATTTAAATTATAAAATACCAGCATTATTACCGATATGGTTTTTACTTTCAGCGTTGCCAAATGTGCAGATTTATTTCCATTTTGCAGTTTTTCTATGCATTGACCAGTTTTGAAGTTTTTTATATAAAAAAAAATAAGTTTTTTGCTGATTTTAAAGTAAAATTTTTTACTTTAAATTTTGTTATATTCACCCTTATCGTGGTTGTCGTATTTAAAATACGCCTACGACTGTTTGGTAACAGATTAAAGAAAATAAGTTCACCTTCTCTTTAATCTATTACGAAACAGTCGCAGGCGTATTTTAAATACGCCAACCACGATAAGGGTGATTATTTTTTATTTCTCTTTCTCTTTAATAATCTTACCATATTTGCTTAACCCATACTCGTATAACAGTGGCAAGCTTTAAGAGCATAACAAACCAAACAAACGGCTTGGTAAACACACTTTTCATTTATAAATGAACGATAATTTTTCAATAAATTCCAATGAAAAACTTTTATCATCTTAAATTTTTTATGTTTCGTCTTTTCTATCTTGACTCTTCAAAATTTTCACCAAAAAGATTAAATTTAGCACTAGGAAGCGCAAACAGTTTGGAAAATATTTTACATTTCGATTTTTCTACAAACATGTTTTAATCGCTTGTCAAATACCGCCAATTAACAACGTAAAAGTGCTGTACAAACTTACAATTTTGACATGTTGCCAAACCGTTTGAGTAGTTTATTTGGCTTTTACTTTTGCAAATTTAATTATGACCCTGTTTACATTTTGTTGTTTAATTTTTAAAGTTGTATTTGAGTTTACATGGCAACATTTTTATTGCAGCAATTATATATAGGCAAGGATGTAAAGTATAGGTTCCGTAAAAAATTAGGCAGCTGCTTGTTATACAGTAAGCGCTATATTTTTTATATAAAAGCAATTGTTTCGATAAAATTCTTTGGTGGAAAAATTCATATCATTAAAAGTTTGATCCAAAAAAACAAAAAGTATGGTTGAATTATAAAATCTTTTAAAATTAGGCATGTACATATTTTTAATACAGTGGGCGCTAAATATTGTAATATGAGAACTCTTTTGAAGATAAAATTCTTTCGTCGACAACTGAATATTGGTATTCACGTAAATTTTGTTTTACCCTTGCTACTTTGCAAAAAAGCATAATTGCACTTATTTGACGTGAGAAAACCACCTTCAATATTCAGCATTTTTGAAACCATTTTTTAAACAGCGCACCTTCCATTTGCAATTTGCATGCACTTGCGATTATTTTAAAACATTTTTTTTAATAAAATTCAATCCAACATTTTTTATTATTCGAATTTATTATATGAGCTAAATTTCAGATATGTATTTTATAAAGCTTTTTTGTAATAGTCCTTTTCCTTAAATTTTTCAGAAAAAAAGGACTATTACAAAAAAGCTTTATAAAATACATAACTGAAATTTAGCTTAAAGAATAAATTCGAATAATAAAAAATGTTGAATATAATATAAAGTAACCTTCGGAAGGAAATAATTCCCAGTTTCTATTTGTTAAAATTCAATCGTAAGTTTCTTGAAAATTACACAAAATTAAATAATTTCATTAATTTACAAGTCGAATTAGTAACTTATCTACATTAAAAAAATTTTAGATAAGTTATCTAGTATTTTTATTATTTTTTGCTTCTTCCATTTTTAACGCTTTTTCTTTTTTAATTGTTTAATTTTATAGAAACACTACAATTTATAATATTTTTCAATTCAAAGAAAAAATTGTACGTCAAAATGTTATTTCTGCGTGAGAGTTGATTTCATGAGTACTTTTTAAGCATTTTTTTTCAATTTGGCAATGCCATAAAAAGTTGCAAAAATTTTATGCTTTTACTCTGATAATCTTGCACTTACATACTTAGACCCTGACAATTTTGCATCGTTTGTGCGAAATAATTGTCTGTGGTTGTTGTTATGTTTTTGCAATTTAGCTTTTTATCTTAATTAATTTTACCCGTTTAAAAATTTTTGGATTCTGAATCTTCTTGAAACTTGATTTTAATGATACAACGGGGTTGGTGCGAAAAATTACCCCAGAAAATATGGCCCCAATAGGAAAGTGAAGAAAGGCCCCAACATTTTACAGGTGACACAACAACACGCAATTTTGGGGCAATTTTTTTGGGGTTATTTTTCATTTTTTCATTAGGGTGTTTTTGCATTTTAAGTGCAATGAAAAATTACCCCAATATCAAGGAAAGAAAAATGGTCCCAAATAAAATCACAATTTTTACTTTGGGGCTATTTTTCGTTTACAAATAAAAAATGCTTATTGAAAGAAATGAAAAATTACCCCAAAAATTTTTACTTAAGTTATATAAATTTTTATGTAAAAGCTTCTAGGGATAGTATAAAAAACCCGAATTCTTATACCAAAGTGGAGAAAATCCTTGCCGGTTATGCAGAGTTGCTTAAGTTAGCGAAGCCGGTATTTGTTATACCATAGAGGAAAAAATCCTTGCGCCCGGCGGAAGGCCTGCTATTAACAGAAGCTTTACTGAGCGAAGCCGGTGTTCGTTATACCATAGAAAAGAAAATCCTTGCGCCGAAAGCCCAACCATGCTATCAATCGTTAAATTTTGAAAACCAAAACTGTATAATTATTTGGATTTTGAAATCGGGATTATAAAATTTGGGATTTTTATTTTTGGGCATATGAACTCCACCCAAAATGTTTAATATAACTTTCTTTGTGTTCTTTTTTGGGGTTAAAGTTCATTATAAATTTTCAGGTGATTTTTCATAATAAAGAATTAATCCAAATTTAGGATCATATTTCATTTTATTTTTAATTTTTTTGGGGTAATTTTTCATTAAAAAAAGGGGTAATGTTGCATTATGAAAAATAGCCCCAAATTTGGGTAAAATTTTCATTTATTTTTTGAGGCCATATTTCGCAGCGCCTACAACGGGGTCAGAAGAATATTTTTTAATAGAAATTCGCGAGATATTTAAGGAAACAAAAATCAGACTCTTTCTTTTAAAATGTTTGTCTTTTTTTACTTTTAGCAAATTGGCTTCTTTTGATGGGAAAAAGGCAATACGCGGCGGCATACCATTCGTCTTCCGTAAGTTCCATACAATATCATTCTTTTTAGACCGTTGCTGATTTAAAACTCCTTTAAATATTTATAGCTCAATTCGGTCCATGGTCATTTGGTGCTCAACATGGCTTTGCACGCATAACGCGTTGGAACTTAGAAAGGCCACCGGAACGACTGCATAATGGTGATGTAGAGGCTATATTTTCTTTAATGGACAATGAATTCACCCGATCAATGTGGAATTATCAGTAAGTAGTGGAAAAAGTGAAAAAAATGGATATTAATTCTAATATTTTTCATTAGGTTTCGCATCACGTATCGCTTGATCTTACGTGAAAAGGAATTACATTTCCATATAGGGGTTTATAATCCTAGTAAAGACTTAGCGCTTACATTTAATTTATTATTGCATACGTATTTAAAAGTTCCTGATGTTAGACGTTGTCAAATAACTGGACTGCATGGTTGTACCTTTATGGATAAGGTTTGGTTTTTTTGTTTCTTTTTTTAAACAAATATTTATAAGACTTGAAAAATTGGAAAATTATTTTATAATTTTTTCAGACTCGAGATGGTGCTATGTATCAAGAGGGCCGTGAAGTTGTGACGGTAAATGAATGGACCGATCGCATTTATCAGCATACGCCTCAAGAACATATTATAACAAATGTGGTGTCTGGCCGTAAAATGCGTATACACAAGTATAATTTTCCAGATACAGTCATCTGGAATCCATGGATTGATAAGGCCCGTGAGATTGGAGATTTTGGTGATGATGAATTTCCTAATATGTTGTGTGTAGAGGCTGGCCACGTTTCTTCGCCGGTTATATTACTGCCAGGCACTGCTTTTGAAGCAAGCCAAATATTGCAGGTATGTAAAGTTTTATTTGTCGTTAAGCTCCTCCCCAGGTTATGTGTATTAAGATCTCACAAAATGTGTACCCCAATTATCGGTGTTACAGTATCGGAGGATATAGGTGTAGCCAATACCTGCAATTGGCAAGGGTATGCAATTGACGAATCTCTTCGGGATCACGTCTGACCAGGACCGTATTCCACAAACTAACTTTTCACTTTGCCCAAAAAGTTATTTGAAAAGTTGATAAGCTGTTTTGTGGAATAGATCCCAGATATCCAATATAGTGCAACGAGAACCAGTAGTCTCGGGGACTTTGGTGCTGGACTGGTTGAGATGGCTGCAGTTTAAACCGAAAATCTCTGGCAGGGAAATCTTGACAAATCAACTTCGAGGACTGATTCTTACCCATAATTGTAGTGTTTGACCTGCTGGCAGATCTCACTGTGTAATGTTGCTGTACATTGGATTCTAGAATTTTCATTGAAAGTTAGATAACTCCAGCTTCTAAAGGATGAGTGCACTGGTCTGCCGAATTAAACACTTATGGGTTGATTACGGATGGTAAAAGAATTTGCGTGGTCATAAAGCAATTAAATTGGTATTTGGAAGGCAACATTGTTTAGTTGCCAAAAAGTTATCGATAATGCTATTTTGACAGTTTGGTAATTAAAATTCAATATAACCAAGGCGAGTTCATAACAGGTGGTCCTCTTATACTTTTTTTTATTATTTTTGTTTTCATTTAAGTTGAAAACTTTCAGCAGCCAATGAAAAAATTTCAACCTAAAATAAGTTTTAAAAAAAGTGAAAAAAGTTTCAATAGAAAGAAATTTAAAAAAATACTGAAAAACGTAAAAATGCGTTAATGGTCTCCAAAGATTATTGAACTAATTCTGCATACAGTTCAAAAGTTTTTTGGGCAAATGGTTGTTTTGTAACACACATCAATTCTTCTCTTCGGCGGTAAAGGATCTAAAAGCTTTTTACCAATTTTTCGGCCTTCTTTAAGAGTTTAGGAGCTATTAAAGCTGTCAATACCCATACTGATGACTAATAAGAGTCGTAGCTTTCTTCAGTAAACGTTCCGGGTATTGACCTTTAGCATCGGGTTTACCCATGGCTATGGCTTTAATGGTAATACATAACATTAAACTTCTAAATCTAATTGAGATTAACGGTTGTAGGCATTCATGGCATCTTCAACCTGTTTTGTGTCTACGAAAACCACCACAAAGTTTTCCCAAATTTTCCAGTTAGTGTAATGGCAATTTAATGACTGCTTTAACTTTATGGGCTCTTTGCTTGTCGCCCTATTTTATGAGGCCTTGGCTAAGTTATTGCAAGACTCAAATCGTTTTCGAAAAAATTTTTTGCAAAATTTCGCGCATATGCAGCTTGAGTTTTATTAAATTATTATTTAATGAATTCGCCTTGGTAAACTTTTATGGTAAATTATATGTTTTCGCCTCACGTCATTTGCTCTTGAAATTGTACAATGATTTTACAAAAACAAATTGCTTAAGATTTTTGTAGAGTTGTACTTGTTGTAGTTCCGAGATTACCAAGATTAAATTCGCCCTGAATATAACAACAAACAAAAAATTTATTCAAACTGAATAAAAAGTTAAACAAATATAATCAAAAATATGATTTGTTCTGGAGAACTATTTTTCGCCGACCAATAGGAGGTCAAGAAATGTGGCATATATTAGACGTTATTTTAATGATATAATCAACGCTTTTACCGTTTGTGGTTGCTGCTCGTTAGTACTTTGGAGCCCAGTCTCTTATTCCAAAACAGCAGATTTAGAATTTACTGCCAGATTCATCTGTAAAAGCTCGGCTGCAGCCTGTTCAATCGAGCCCAAACTTTTCCTCTGATGGTTCTCCGCCGGCAGTGTATACTTTTTTTTATTGTGCGGCATTTGTTTTTTTTTAATCTTGCCTTTTATATACCCACACTCGCTGTCAAAACTGTTCGACTTTTCTGCATACGCTTCCATGTAGCTTTTATTCCCCCCAAAAGACTAATTTTTCATTTCGTCGATTAAAAGTTCAAACTGTTTTCGAGTTGTTATTTTTACCATTTTAAATTTAAAATTAAACAAATTGAGATTTTTAAAAACATACATAAATCGATAAAGAACTTCACAACTAATAAAAATAAAAGACGATTTTTTCACGTACATTTTTGTGTATAAAATGTCGATCATTTAGATTCAATTTCCTAAGATAACTACGGCACGACCAAAGCGAATTCAACTACAGGTAGTGTCGGATTTACAACAATCCAACAGCAACAGAAACAACATAGTGTTTTTTGCATTGTATTGTTAGTGTTTACGGCTCGAGGCTAGCTGGTAGTGAGCTAGTCTATCAGCGCCGGGGTTGCGGGTTCGATTCCCGCCAGAGACTCTGGTTTCTTTCCTGCAGAAAAGCATAAAGCTTTGCGGGATTAGCTTAGGATAATTAATAAAAAAAAAATTGTCAACCATTCTTAGCAAAACACTAACAAATCAAAACAAATAAGGTCGAACTGTCAAAATCAGATGACGTTTCGACACCACCTTTAGTTAATTCGCCTTGGCCACGACAATCTGCTTAGGTACTTGCAAGGCGAATTCAACTACAGGTGGTGTCGCAACTACAACAATCCAAAAGCAACAGAAACAACATATGATTATTTCCATTGCATTGTTAATGCTTGTCGCTCGAAATGTTAACCATTCTTAGCCAAGGCGAATTCAAACAGGTAAACTCATCTCTACAACTACAAAAAGCCCCATGTATTTTGTTTATACAATTTTCTGGTTGGTTGTCAAAATTTTTTTATTGCAAATTAAAATTATCACTTTTTTATAAAAGAAATTAATAAATTCACTTCAATCATTCGCAGTTTTGAAATTTTTTTATTATAAAAATAATATTTTTAACACTTTTCATTCAACTTCTTCTCAAAACAAAATCATATTTTGACGTTTCACCATAATTTTTAATTCGCCGTGGAAACAGCTGATGAACGGCTGACGAGATGAGTTTACCTGTTTGAATTCGCCTTGTTCTTAGCTAAGCACTAACAAATCAAAACAAATAAGCTCAAACTGTCAAACTCAAATGCCGTTTCGAATCCACCTGTAGTTAATTCGCCTTGTATACTTGCAAGTTTATATTGATTGTTGATATTTATGCCCACACCACAATAGTGGAGAGGGTATTATGCATTTGTGCTGATGTATGTAACGCCTTAAAATATCGGTTATAGACCGGCTGGCTGGCTGGCTGTCCATGTAACCTTATGCGCAAAGTACATGTCGCAATTTTGGGGATAATTTGATAAAAATTTTAAAATTGGCACTAGGACCAAGCCTATTGAAAATGGGCCGAATCGTAGGACCACGAGGGTAGATAGGGGGAAATTTCTTCCTCTCAGAAACTATCAAACCGATTTTAATAAAATTTAAAACATCGCTTGAATCATATCTATATGGACACAAAAGGTATGCATTTTTTTAAAAATATGACCACGAGCGGAGATAGGGGCAATTTCTGCCTATCAAACCGATTTTAATGAAATTTAAACCATAGATAGATCCATATCTATATGGACACATTAGCTATACAGTTTTTCAGAAATTGGACCACAAGAGGTGGTAGGGGGCAATTTCTGCCTCTTACAAACTTTCAAACCGATTTTAATGAAGTTTATAAACATAGATAAATCCATATTTATATGGACACATAAGCATGATGTGTTTTTAAATACTGTGGTGTAGGGCATCATATGGTCGGGCTTGACCGACTATACTTTCTTACTTGTTTTAAATCGTTTTATTGCCTTTTTACATTTAACAATATTTTCTTTTCCTCTTCCCATACAGATTATCATCGAAGGTAACGTCAGCCGAAAGACTAAACGGAATCGCTAGCGTTTAAAGAATCGGAACCCAATGAGGTAAACCGATTCTTAAAAACAAAGTATTGCGATATTTTACAAAAATATAAAAACATGCAACTCAAATTTACAATAAACAACAACAAAATGATGAAATGAACTCAAATGTGACTCAAACTACTATTGTTAAAAAATACACATGTATACGATTTTCTTCTATTTAAGAAACTGGCGCACATCAATAAAAAAACATCCTAACAAACTTAAAATACAAAAATACAACAACAAAAATAACAAAATACACAAATTAAAAATGACTTGACGGTGTTTAAATTAAAACATGAAGATGCATAAAATTTGAAGTATAAAAAAACAATATTTATATTTGTAAATTATATTTAGTTTTTATAAAAAATAAAACACCGTACAATCAATCGATTCCATTAAAATATTAATAAATTTTACACATTGCCATTTTTTATTATTACATACTTATAATTAATTAAATTCAATATTTAAAATGAAACTGTCTTAAAAAAAAATCTTAAACAATAAACAACGATAGATCTAAAAAATACATTTTTATTTTATTTTAACAAATGGAATGTATTATTATAATTGTACTTTTAATTAATATAATAAATATTAGACAATATCCTAGATATTGAAAATAATACTGAACATAAAATAATAAATTAAGGCATTATTTAAAAATTGCAAGTACTAAAAATAAATTTAAATATTTTGGTCGCTACTTAAGTTTTTTTTTTATTTAATTGTCTACATCTTATATTCAATCGTGTTTTGAAAATTTCGACTGGTATTTAAAAAATTGTTTTATTCAAATTTCTTTAACACTGAAAGTAACAATTTGTGTTTTTCTTTTGTCTTATGTTTTCTTATATTTTCCTTTCATCTCTAAAACGAAAATGTAACTAAAGTTTTTTTTTATAAAAGATCAGCAGATGTTAATGAAAATTTGTTTGTAAGTTATAAGTGAACATTTTAACAATTTTAAGAATTTTTTTAAATTCTAATGAAGGAAAATAGGCTAAATGATTTGTCGAAAACTTTTCGAGTATAACATGGCTTTTTAATGATTATCTATCGTGACAGTTATTGGTATTCTACATTAATATCATAACTTTTTTTTCAAGAGAGACAGTTTTTTTTTAAGAATTGTCAATATTTCACACATATACATATACATATCTTCGTATCGGAACTCCTGATATCCAGTTTTTGGTTTATTAATGTTTTCGATGGTATTCCACCAGATTTCTTAAGATCAGTGATGCCAGCAGATATTTCAAAAAACCCCTACGTGTCGGAAAACAAATCCTTTTTTCCCTACAAACTAAAAAAAATCCTTTTTCCCTACAAACTAAAAAAAAATTCCATACACTTTTCCCTGCGTTAAAAACTTATTGTTTTGAGCAACAGGCAAACAATGAAAAAAAACAAATGGAAAACTCTTGGGTGAATGATTCGCAAGCTGACTTTCAAACGAATATTAGTGCTGGTTCACGTTCTTAAAGTTTGACTTTTGAGGAGAGCGGGAAAGGAGAATGGAAAGGGTTACTTAACCGTTGTCCTTTTTTCTATTATTTTTGTATTCGTTATCATCAGGGAAACCTGAAATATAATCCAAAAAAAGAGTTTAATGCGCATTAAAAATGCAGTAAAAACTTGAAAATATGCCATACAAATTGTTCAAAATTTGTCCAAAAAAATAAAAAAAATTGCTAATTTGAAAACAAAATACATATTTAACAATTTAATAATATTTGCATTCAAAATAAAAAAGACTAAAATTATAATCAGTAAACTCCATGCACCACAGCATTTAAACTTTAATTGTTAAATTTTAAAGACGAATTTTTAAGATTGCACCATATTTGGAACCGATGTGCAGTCAGGGGCTTACCAAGTTATCTTATGAGCTAAGATTTCATATTGGAGTTACTTGTGCCGAATATTCGGCGTTATTATGAGTGTCGAAAACCAGTCGATTTTAGAAATCGGTGTATCAAACGGCTACGACTTTTGAATCGACTACGACAACGACTTTCGTAATAAGGTCCACTATCTAGATACACCATCTGTAAGAAATTTTTTGTTTCAAAGGGATTTTAGGGTGGTCGCTAACTTTTATATTAATATTAACGTTTTAATGGAAGTAAAAGTTATTTACGGATGTTTACCGATTCCAAAACAAATTAAATTTTCAGTAAAATATTTTTGGAGCAAATTTAATTTAAATACGAACATAACAAGATGATTTAGGGCACAAAGATTCATTTTCGGAAAGTAGTTTATATGGGACTATGTGAAAATAAAGACTGATTCTCACCATAGGCTTCATTCTTAACACAATTAAAACGTATAGAAAGGCAAAGTCCTCTTAATTAAAATACGAACATCACTTTAAATTCTGCAATTCTCTAGCTTTTCGATTCTGCGTTCCTTTTGCTTAAAAAGGACGATAAATTGATTAGTAAATAAACTAAAGATAGCAACATTTTCTTATAAACAAATATAATAAAAACAAGTAAGAGTGCTATATTCGGCTGTGCCGAATCTTATATACCCTTCACCATTGTGCGAGCAGAATACACAGCAATTAGACAAAAACTAAATAAAATTGGTAAATTTTTTTTTTTAAATAAGAGACAACCGATTTTGAACTTCGCTTTTCATAAGGGCCCAGAATATATATACTTTATAGGGTGTAGGATCAATATTGTAGAAATTACAGTTATATATACCTTTTTTACCTTCCGTGAAGGGTATAAAAAGAGCAATTTTCGGGAAATCAGGGGTCTAATCACCGCATTCGATACTTTCGTATCGAATAAACTACTGAATTTTTTTGCATACGATAGACACTGGCTTATCGAATGAAAACTCGATAAATGTAATGTCGAGTTACTCGATGTCGAATGCTTTTATTTCAAATTCAATACATTTCATTCGATATCGAGTTTCAAGATACCAAAATAAATAAGTTCGATGAATTTTACTCGATATCGTATGCAGTGAATAGACCCCAGTATTTCGGTTATAACTCATACAAATTTCCGACATTTTGGTATATAAGTCATATCCATAGGACGTACACAGCCCTAAAATTTAAATTTAAAAATTTTAATGTTTTTTAGCCCATTTTTGGAGTATTTTGCTCATAAATTACCCATTGTCTAACCGATTTGATAGTTTTATATACCGACGTGTTAAGGAAGAATACCATTTACTTAAGTTATATTCATATATAAACATTTATATAAACTTGTAAATATATATTTAAACAAAGTTAATTATAAAAAAAGAGTAATTTTTGGGGATTCAGTATTTCGGTTATTACTCAGCCATTTTTTAACCGATTTGGCAGATTTATATACCGACGTGTTGAAGAAGAAATTTACCATTTACTTTAGTTATAAAACTTGGAATCGGGGAGATCTATGATTCCCGGTCATAACTTTTTTGTATCTGAACCGATTTTCTCGAGTTTTTTATAAAATATGTTCTACTTGAAATTTCCGATATTTTGATATATAAGTCATACCCATAGGACATATGGCAGCCCTAAAATTTAGGTTTTTATACAATTTTTAATTTTTTTTGTACGGGAGGTACCACGCCCACTTCCCCAATCCCGCCCACATTTTGTAGGATGGTGTGTATTAGCAACCTAAATGTGTGTACCTAATTTGGAAGCTTTGGCTTTTGCCGTTCCCCAGATATACAGCAAAAAGTAATAAAAATACAACAACCACAAGGGATTTTTCGAAAAAATTTGAGGTAGTCGTGGTTTTTTGCTCATAACTCAGCCATTTGTAGCAAAATTATAATAAGAATACCTGACATAAAGATACCCCAACCAAGTCCCCATCATATCTGGGGGCTTCGGAAAACCCATTTCAACAGACAGACGGACAGACGGACGGACGGACAGACGGACAACCGGATTTGAACTTCGCTTTTCATAAGGACCCAGAATATATATACTTTATAGGGTGTAGGATCCATATTGTAGAAATTACAAACGGAATGACAAAGTTATATATACCCTTTCTACCTTCGGTGAAGGGTATAAAAATCAACGTTCCAAAAAGAAATTATATTTCAGCCTATAAAAGTCTGCAAATTCATTGCCTTTTTTTTGACATCTCAATCTTCATAATCGGGTAAGAAAAGCTAAAAATAACACCCAACAACTAAAACATGCCTGGCCTAATTGCCTAGCAATTTTTACAAATAGCCCTGGCGCCCTCTAGCGTTTGTTTATACACCTACAAAAAATGAATTTGACTTTTGGTCAAATATACTCGTATTTCCTTTTTTGCTTTTTTCTCGAAAACTAGCGGCCAGAAACGGCCGAAAACCGTATTCGTACGATTTCCACATGCTGAATCCGAATTTAGCATCAGATTTTAAATTCGAGCAAGTTTTCAGAAAATCGGGAAAATTATTTTCATTGCAATGCAACTCTGTGTTTTAAAAGCCCTCAAAAATATGCTAAGGAAATTCATAAATTAAATATGAAATACTGTGGTGAGTGCATAATTAATATTAAAGCCAGTTGTACTTTTTAATTCAAATTTACATAATTTTTCCCCCTTCAGAACAAAATTGTACCGAAGACCCAGTTATATTGAATATCCACCAGCCGAACACCTAATTTGATAGGAAATAAACACAAAATACATAGTATTAAAGGAGTTGTTTATTTAAGGAGCGATTCTGCGTTCCTTTTGCCTAAAAAGGACGATGGATTGATTGGCATCGAAAGACAAATTCCTCTTAATTAAAATGTCCTTTAAAAGAAATTACACTGTACTAACAAACAAACATCGCTTTAAATTCTCCAATTCTCTAGCTTTTCGATTCTGCGTTCCTTTTGTTTAAAAAGGAAGATACATTGATTAGTAAATAAACTAAAGATAGTAAAATTTTCTTATAAACAAATATGTATAATAAAAAAAAATCCACGTTCCAAAAACAAATTATATTTCAGCCAGTAAAAGTCTGCAAATTCATTGCCTTTTTTTTGGACATTTCAATCTTCATAATCGGGTAAGAAAAGCTAAAAATAACACCCAACAACTAAAACATGCCTGGCCTAATTGCCTAACAATTTGTACAAATAGCACTGGCGCCCTCTAGCGTTTGTTTATACAACTACAAAAAATTAATTTGATTTTTGGTCAAATATACTCGTATTTCATTTTTTGCTTTTTTCTCGAAAACTAGCGGCCAGAAACGGCCGAAAACCGTATTCGTACGATTTCCACATGCTGAATCCGAATTTAGCATCAGATTTTAAATTCGAGCAAGTTTTCAGAAAATCGGGAAAATTATTTTCATTGCAATGCAACTCTGTGTTTTAAAAGCCCTCAAAAATATGCTAAGGAAATTCATAAATTAAATATGTTATAATGTGGTGGTGTGGTGAGTGCATAATTAATATTAAAGCCAGTGGTACTTTTTAATTAAAATTTCCAATTAACAAAAATAATAAAAAAAAATCCACGTTCCAAAAAAAACTTATATCTTAGCCTATAAAAGTCTGCAAATTCATTGCCTTTTTTTTGGACATTTCAATCTTCATAATCGGGTAAGAAAAGCTAAAAATAACACCCAACGACTAAAACATGCCTGGTCTAATTGTCTAACAATTTGTACAAATAGCACTGGCGCCCTCTAGCGTTTGTTTATACAACTACAAAAAATTAATTTGATTTTTGGTCAAATATACTCGTATTTCATTTTTTGCTTTTTTCTCGAAAACTAGCGGCCAGAAACGGCCGAAAACCGTATTCGTACGATTTCCACATGCTGAATCCGAATTTAGCATCAGATTTTAAATTCGAGCAAGTTTTCAGAAAATCGGGAAAATTATTTTCATTGCAATGCAACTCTGTGTTTTAAAAGCCCTCAAAAATATGCTAAGGAAATTCATAAATTAAATATGAAATACTGTACTGAGTGCATAATTAATATTAAAGCCAGTGGTACTTTTTAATTCAAATTTACATAATTTTTCCCCCTTCAGAACAAAATTGTACCGAAGACCCAATTATATTGAATATCCACCAGCCGAGCACCTATTTGGATAGGAAATAAACACAAAATACATAGTATTAAAGGAGTTGTTTATTTAAGGAGCGATTCTGCGTTCCTTTTGCCTAAAAAGGACGATGGATTGATTGGCATCGATAGACAAATTCCTCTTAATTAAAATGTCCTTTAAAAGAAATTACACTGTACTAACAAACAAACATCGCTTTAAATTCTCCAATTCTCTAGCTTTTCGATTCTGCGTTCCTTTTGTTTAAAAAGGAAGATAAATTGATTAGTAAATAAACTAAAGATAGCAACATTTTTTATACACAAAAATAATAAAAAAAAATCCACGTTCAAAAAATAAATTATATTTCAGCCTATAAAAGTCTGCAAATTCATTGCCTTTTTTTTTTGACATCTCAATCTTCATAATCGGGTAAGAAAAGCCAAAAATAACACCCAACAACTAAAACTTGCCTGGCCTAATTGCCTAACAATTTGTACAAATAGCACTGTCGCCCTCTAGCGTTTGTTTATACAACTACAAAAAAATTAATTTGATTTTTGGTCAAATATACTCGTATTTCATTTTTTACTTTTTTCTCGAAAACTAGCGGCCAGAAACGGCCGAAAACCCTATTCGTACGATTTCCAATCGGGAAAATTATTTTCATTGCAATGCAACTCTGTGTTTTAAAAGCCCTCAAAATATGCTAAGGAAATAAATAAATTAAATATGAAATACTGTGGTGAGTGCATAATTAATATTAAAGCCAGTGGCACTTTTTAATTCAAATTTACATAATTTTTCCCCCTTCAGAACAAAATTGTACCGAAGACCAAGTTATATTGAATATCCACAAGCCGAGCACCTAATTTGATAGGAAATAAACACAAAATACATAGTATTAAAGGAGTTGTTTATTTAAGGAGCGATTCTGCGTTCCTTTTGCCTAAAAAGGACGATGGATTGATTGGCATCGAAAGACAAATTCCTCTTAATTAAAATGTCCTTTAAAAGAAATTACACTGTACTAACAAACAAACATCGCTTTAAATTCTTCAATTCTCTAGCTTTTCGATTCTGCGTTCCTTTTGTTTAAAAAGGAAGATAAATTGATTAGTAAATAAACTAAAGATAGCAACATTTTTTATACACAAAAATAATAAAAAAAAATCCACGTTCAAAAAACAAATTATATTTCAGCCTATAAAAGTCTGCAAATTCATTGCCTTTTTTTTGGACATATCAATCTTCATAATCGGGTACGAAAAGCTAAAAATAACACCCAACAACTAAACATACCTGTCCTAATTGCCTAACAATTTTTACAAATATCACTGGCGCCCTCAAGCGTATGTTTATACAACTACAAAAAATGAATTTGACTTTTGGTCAAATATACTCGTATTTCCTTTTTTGCTTTTTTCTCGAAAACTAGCGGCCAGAAACGGCCGAAAACCCTATTCGTACGATTTCCACATGCTGAATCCGAATTTAGCATCAGATTTTAAATTCGAGCAAGTTTTCAGAAAATCGGGAAAATTATTTTCATTGCAATGCAACTCTGTGTATTAAAAGCCTTCAAAAATATGCTAAGGAAATTCATAAATTAAATATGTTATAATGTGGTGGTGTGGTGAGTGCATAATTAATATTAAAGCCAGTGGTACTTTTTAATTAAAATTTCCAATTAACAAAAATAATAAAAAAAATCCACGTTCCAAAAAAAACTTATATTTTAGCCTATAAAAGTCTGCAAATTCATTGCCTTTTTTTTGGCCATTTCAATCTTCATAATCGGGTAAGAAAAGCTAAAAATAACACCCAACAACTAAAACATGCCTAGCTTAATTGCCTAACAATTTGTACAAATAGCACTGTCGCCCTCTAGCGTTTGTTTATACAACTACAAAAAATTCATTTGATTTTTGGTCACTGGCGCCCTCAAGCGTATGTTTATACAACTACAAAAAATGAATTTGACTTTTGGTCAAATATACGAGTATTTAATTTTTTGCTTTTTTCTCGAAAACTAGCGGCCAGAAACGGCCGAAAACCCTAATCGTACGATTTCCACATGCTGAATCCGAATTTAGCATCAGATTTTAAATTCGAGCAAGTTTTCAGAAAGTCGGGAAAATTATTTTCATTGCAATGCAACTCTGTGTTTTAAAAGCCCTCAAAAATATGCTAAGGAAATTAATAAATTAAATATGTAATAATGTGGTGGTGTGGTGAGTGCAAAATTAATATTAAAGCCAGTGGTACTTTTTAATTAAAATTTCCAATTTACATAATTTTTCTCCCTTCAGAACAAAATTGTACCGAAGACCCAATTAGATACGCCTTTTTGCATTTTAGCTAACGATATACAAAAAAAGATCATTATACATATTAAATAAAATAAATCAAAATTGTTTAATTAAAAACTTATAAAATATTTGTTTATTTTTTTTTAACTTTAGTTTTGCTTAAAAATAAAGGTTGTGGTTTTCTACAAACAAACAAAAAATAAAACACTGTAATTTAATTAAATATTTTTTAAGCTTTAATTAAAAAAAACTGAATAAAAAAATTGTTTAATTTTTAAGTGAAATTATAATCAAATCCTTGGTGCAGACTTAAAGCAAATATGTTTATACTAATTAAATATAATTATTTTATAATTATTAATTAATAAATTTAAATAAAAATACTAATTTATAAGTTATTCCCAAAAAAAAGAAAAAAAAATCACAAAACACTGAATTTTCATGTAATTTTTTCATATTAAATCAATTGTTATAAAAGCGAAAACGGAAAGTGAAAAAAGTTTAAATTTTTTTTTTGTAGTATAACGCAAAAGCTCTATTGTTTTGTTTGCTGTGTGGCCCCATCCTATTGGAACCACATATCGTCCAGGTCCATATCCTCCATTCCTGGCCACAAAAAGTCCGTTAACATCTCGCGATAGCGAACCCCATTTATGGTAACAGCTTGGAAGACCTCATTTTCGAAGAAGTATTGCCCAATGACGCCACCAGCCCTGGGCGAGCATGCTCAGGTGTTTTCACATTTCCTACAAACACGGTTTGCTGAAATTTACGCACAATTCTCCCGATTGTGGACTCATTTGGTCAATTAAGCCTACTACTCTGTTCAAATTTCTAAAAACTGTAGAGCAACATTAATTACCTTGACATGTATCAATGTTACCTATCATGGGAGCTTGCACAATTTGACGTTTTGATTTCTTCAAAGTACGCGACATTGTTTTGCGTATGCAAATAAACCTCACATGTACATTAGGGTTGGCCAGTCACCCCCTAAAATGAAAGATATGTCAATAAAGATTCCAAAACAGGAAACATTTTTTTGCCACGCCCCGAAACAAAGCCCTTTTGGTTTTTTATATGTAGTTTTTAATAGAGAGAGGGGAAAAGAAATGACATTCTCTTTTCCCTTCTCTCCTAAAAGATCAAGATTTGATGAGTCAAACTTGTCGTGTATGAACCGGCACTTAAATCGTGCTTTTTGGTTTAATATAATTTATAATATTCGTTATTTGGCAATTAAAATTGAATTAGTTGCCATCTGCTATATATTTTTTGGCAAATGGCAGCTCAACTAAAGTTCGGTTGTCATTAAGGCGAATTCATTCAGTTAACCGCATGTGAGGAGTTTGGCATTCAGAATACTTCTTGACTAATTTTTGTTTTTTATAAAAAGTACAAACATAATAATTTTTCAAAACACACTACGATTTTAATTTGAAAAGAATTCAATAAAATTAAAGTATACGATTTACAAACATAAGCCATAACAAAAATAACAGCTAAACTTATACATAAGTAGTTAATATTATTTTCTAAATCACTTCACCTCACTTTTAAAATATTTTCATTTTAGTGTTTGAAAATTCAAACAATTTTACATATCGCATTTGTTCAACAATTGTTTATTACATCGAAAATTTTATTTTTCTCTTTTTGGAAAAAATTGCCACGTCATATTTATATCTAAGTGCCGGTTCACACACGTCAAGTTTAACTCGTCAAGTTTTGAGCTTTTAGGAGAGAAGGGAAAAGAGAATGCCATTTATTTTCCCATCTCTCCTAAAAACTTAAAACTTGACGTTTGTGAATCCGAGCTAACCGCTGTTATTTTGTCTACTTTTTGGTAATAAATTTGGCTCTAAAATTCTTTTTCATATGCCTTTAATGGAAATTTTCAAATTGTTTTGCTTCTGCAGAAAATTTTTTAGTATTGAGTAAATACAGTATATTTGAACAAGTGCGATATATGAAAAATGTCGTGTAAGGATTCTTCAATACATAAACCTTAAATAAACATTTCAATACTAAATATTATATAATTATATAAGCAACTAATACTTCTAAAAATGTTAAAAATATATTTTAGATTTTCACACATCAAAAACCCTGAAAAGATTTTGTATAGTCAGTCCATTTGACTTATAAATTGTAGGCTTATTTAAATTAAAATTTTGTGAAAATCTAGAAATTTTTTATAATAATAAATTAATTAAAATGTTAAATAATTTTTTTATTTTAATCTGTTTAATATAATAAACATTGTAGCCATTTAGCACATAGCAAGTATTCTTAAGCAATTATTGAGTTTGTAGAAAATAGTTGTAAAGGCGACTCTCCGGCAAACGGTGTTAAAAGAAGTATGAATATGCAAGGTGAAGTCACTTTAAAGGTGGCATTAAGGCAAAGAGATCAGCAGACTATTTTTTTTCTCTGTTCATTTTGGTCTAATTTGTCCTGTTAGTTTCTCAAAAATTAGTTTAGACACTAATTTTGACAACTGACTTTGACAGATAAGCTAGATTTTTTCAGAGCTAATACGGGCGACTCTATCCATTATGAATTTGCCTTGGGTGGTCAAATTTAGTTTTGAACGTCTAGAAGGGACGCTAATTTTGTGATAATCGGTCCAGAATTTATAATAGGTCCCATATAAAGCCGCTTTCGGAAAATTACCTAAAGATAGAAGCTATGAAAGATTTGACACAGCCGAGTACATCATTCATACTTCTTTTTCATAACTTCGCCGTTTATAAACTTATTAAATCAAGCGCGTGTTATCACAATACGTTGTTGTTCGTCATAATTATGTTGCCGTGTCTTATCGAAATCGTGTTACTAGAAAACCGTGTTGTAGGGAAGGGGGGGGGGGGTCGACTTTATCTACAATGTGTGCTATGTGTACAACTGTCTTATAAATACGTAAAATTATTTAACTTAAATCAATAATTATTGTAAATTGTCTATAAGTATAACTAAATAATACATAATAAATAATTCAAATAAAAATTTCTAAAAAAATGCGTTTAAATGCAGTTTTAGATTTTGTCAAATCAGTTTATTTTACATTCGCTGAATCTGTCCGGCTTAAAAGAGGACAATAACTTCTTAAAAATTTGTGTTTTATTTCGATATCAACTAACACTTAACATTTTTGGCTAACTTTATACATATACTTACAAAGTTATTTCGCCAGGGTACCACACAATTTTGAAGCCTCATCCATAAATCATCGACAACCTAAACGTTTGATATAGGAAGCCAAGAGTCACCAGAATCCGGTCCAGAGTATTTTGGTCTCCACCAATAAACGTCTGGATTTTATTTGGTTTTCCAACAACTCAGATTGAGTTATTTATGGATGTTCATCAGGTAAACACGTTTAAACAAATTGAGGTTAAAAACGATTGCACATGGTTACATAGCGTTTACATTTGACAGTACTGGCAAGACAGTAAGAAAATATATATTAGTTGCCAAAAATACTACTAACTATCTTCGTGACGTAGGCGTCCAGTCTAGACAGTAGTTAAGACAGTTCACTTTTAAAAATATGTCAAACAGAAGTGTTGCATTGCAAGTCCAACGTAACGTGTTTTTGATGAACAAAATAAATTTTAAAATAGCTTTAAATAACTTTTGGGGGATTCACAAGGTAGTCATAAAGTTGTAAAATAATTACAAGAAATATATATGACTGGTGTGGGAAGCCGCTTTTAATTTGGATTTCTACTGTACAGTTATGACAAATCAAAGACGTTTTGAATTGGTTTCAAACACAAAAATATTTTTTTTAAACTATTGTAAAATAATAGTTAGGACTTTTTGACGATATGACTTGATAGCACACCTTGTGAATCCCCCAATTGTGTTAACAAACATAACACTTAACTAAAACATAAAAAGTCAAAGCAGAATAAGCTTTTTTTTAATTTTTTTCTTTTTCGAACAAATCTTCAAATTACTGTTAGCTGATGCCAAATCACTGTCAAATTTTACTGTCTGCCAAATTTGCTAGACAGAAGAAGGTTTACACATGCAAGTGCAAGTTCGAAAAACAAATACAACATTACAACAAAAATGGAAATTATATCACCGTTTACGTCAAAAATTACTTTAAACAAAAATCAAAGTGTGCCGCTGATCGTGATGAAATAAATAAATTTTTAGAAAATTTTTATTTAATGATGGTCAATATGTTATTTATTTTAATTTAAAATTATCAAACACTTTAATAAAATAAAATAATCACAGCGCAAAACGTGGAGTTTTTGTTAAAATAAACAAAACTTTGACATAAGACATAAACAAATCGTCATCTGGCGTAGTGCTGCCACCTTTATTATTTCACCTTTTTTACAACCATCATACCCGTGGGTAAGTCGTGTAGTTTGGAAGTTAATTTTTCTCAGATTGATCTACTGTTTTGTGTTTTTAGCATGCTTCATGTGTGTTACAAGGAAATCTACAAGAAACATCTGCAAAGAATTCCAAAAACCGGGTTTGGTGCAACAATCGCAGAATGTAACATTTTGCCATAAGTGCTCAAACTATACTTATGAATGCTCTGTATCTCTAGTCTATTTTTATAAACAGTAAACTGTTTTCCGAGAGTATGCTTTATATGGGGCCTATGGTTAATTACAGACCGATCTTCACGAAATTTTACAGTGTGATTTCTAGCCCTATAAAATTGTTTTCCATATTTTATTACAGTTTATATTTACGTATTTTTAAGTATACTTACATATTCCAATCATAAGTACATAAATGAAAATTAAAAAAATTTTGTATTTATTTTTGATTTTACGGCCATGTTCTGGAAATCGAAGGAATTTTCATGTTAAATTTTTTTAAAAATTACCGTAGTTTTTAATGATTTTCAGAGTTATTCTAATATATGTGACCTTCTCCGAGAAAAGGGATCTAGAGTGTCAAAAAACGGGTTTGGACTTAAGAGTGGATTCTGGTACCTAAAAGGGCGTACAATAACTTAAAATGCTTTTTTCTCAAAACTTCATTTGCACACACTAGGTCCCTATTCTTGGAAACGGGGGGGTTACACCATCACATTTTATGTACATGCATACAACTTGTAGCACAACTTTCAAGACATTTCTGAAGACAGTGACTTTTTGACACTTGCAGCAAGTTTATGTCAAAAACATAAACAGTGTTATCAAACTGACTTGATTGCGGAAACAATAATTATACGTTTGACTCTTTTTTTTATATATATACAAATATTTTTTTTTTTTTTGCAAATACATATAAAAAAAATTTAAATTTTGAAACATAAATCTCATTATTTAAAGTAATCATAATTTTCAATGCCAACTGTTAATTTAGAAATGAAGCTCTGTTTCGCACTTAGTACGTTACTCTGATTCATAAGGAACTTTCACTTTGTTGCGTAAACATTCATTCAACTTTTATGACATTCGACAATTTTGTCGATATTTTCGATGTTAATACGTATACTCTACTTGCAAGTAGAGTAGATTTTAAAACAAGACCGTTTTTAAATCTGTTCCATTTTAATTTCCCTCGAATTCGATTTCCAGCAAATGGGGGATTTTTATTAATAAATTATATAATCTAAATAAAAAACGAACACTTTAAGAATTAATAAGAACATAATAAAAACTTATGTAATACAAAGTTTATTTGTTTTTTTAATCTTAAACTAGTTTAAATATTCATATTAAAGCTTTATTATAACTATATTAAAAACTACTTATAACTAATCATCATCATAGCCATCAATTAAAAAAATATTATTATTTAAGATTATTATTAGGGAAAACTTTTTTTATAAAGAATCGTTCCTCTTCCTTGCAAATGTATTTACGTCTTGCACATCTTGTCTTATTATTATATAAATTATATTGTTGCCGTTTTGCTTTTATAATCACACAGCTGTTTAATATTTATTTTAATTAATCGAAATTGAAAATTGAAAGTGCTATAATTTTATTTATTTTTAAATTGGGATATTTTGTTGCAACTTTGTTGGCAATTGATATTTTTAAAGTATTTATTTTTAATAAAATGTATAAAACGGTGGTCAATAGAAGTGCGTTATTAAAAAGGTGCTTTGGATTATAAATAAAAAAGGGTTGATTGGTAATCATACAAAAAATGTAGAGCAAAATACATAATTAAATTAATCAGTTTATTTTTTGTATACTCATTAAAAAATGTCTGCATACAACACTGATGCCTTAATTCAACCTTACTTTTGTATGGAAAGGGTGCCTTAGAACCGGCATAAACATACTACTCCTTTATACATACGTACGTAAACATAAATACAATAGAATTTTTTTTTATATAATAACAAGTTTTATTTTTAATTTACATATACATATTAATTTTATAAAATTTTTTTAAAATAATTTTTATTATTTTTAATACCATTGCCATAATATACAATTCACAATTATTTTTTTTATTTATTTTTTTTTATATTACATATAATTTTTATTTTAGTTGAAGTGGCATTGGCATTGCAGAGAAGAAGAGATTAACAAAAAAAATGTTTGTTTTTTTTTAAATATTAAGTAAAATTAAACTTTTTGTTTGTTTTATTAATTAAATATAAAGAAATGTCAAAGGGAAATTTAAACATGTAACATTTGTTTTTTTTTTGTTTTTGTTAACCTACAATTTTCAAGCTTAACAAAGTTTTGATCATACATATTTAGTTCTATGGCATTTTAGCAAAACAATTTAAGTCGAGATAAGATAGCAAAAAAGTTTAAAAAAAACTCGGTAAAAATCATTTTTATAGTTAAAAAAATAAACCCAAATTAAAGAAAAATTTCGTTTATAATACAACATTTTTAAAACGTAGTAGACAAAAATTTTGACAAATAGAATTTGGGAATTTATTTATTATGGTGAGTACATTTATTCTTTACAGGAAAGCCCTATTTCCCATTATCACGTCAAAAAAATGGGAAATATGCCGCTGTTAGTAAAATATTGCGAATCTCCGCTAATTTAGTAATTTTTACCGAATTTTTGCAATTCCTTATAGTTTTTGGGAGTTTTAATCAAGCCATAAATTGTGTGAAATATAAATTTTTTTTCGCGAATCTTTATATTTTTATTCAAGTGGCATACGAAACTTATCCCCATAGATTTAGTTTGCTGATTGTGTGAAAATGTTTTTATTTGTTTTCCATACCTTGTTTTTCAGACGTAACAAAATACTTTTTATTCATCATTTTTGTACCCTTAAAAACGTTCTTTAAAATTATACTGAAATTGTAATTTGACTTTCTTGCAAAATAATTTTTTTATTTTATATTTTTGCTTAGTTTGTAGTTTTGATTCATTTGTACAAGCTTTAAGAATTTTATCAAAAATAAAATCAGAACTAAACAATCCACAATCGCGTAAAGTTGTTTAAATTATTCTCCGGTTAAGGAAACTAATTCCTTAAAACGTTACTTTCAAAGGCTTGAGTTTTTTATATTTTTTTGCGTTTGCCCTATTACACTAGTAATGAATGAATTAAGAGTTTTTTATGGCAACTGGGTCTGAAAGATGTATTGTATTAATATTTATTGTTAAGCTGAACACTTTTCTCTATTAAAGATTATTGGGTTATTAGCGAAAATTTATACAAAATTTTTCGAGACTGACTAAACCTTTTACTGAAAGTTTAAAAAAAGCGAGGAAAATAATTCTTAATGACAAATACTAACAAGCATTCGAAATATGCAGAAATCTTTTGACCAATGACCCTTTACTCAAGTACCCGGACTTCTCAAAACCATTTGTCTTAACGACTGATGCAAGCGACTTCGCTTTGGGAGCGGTTCTTTCCCAAGGTCCAATCGGAAGTGACAAGCCGATATGCTATGCTGGCAGGACGTTAACAGATAGTGAAATAAATTGCTCAACAATTGAAAAAGAATTACTTGCTATTGTTTGGGCAACAAAATATTTCAGGCCCTACCTTTTTGGACGTAAATTTAAAATTGTAACCGACCCTAGTCCACTCACCTGGATAATGAGCCTTAAAGAGCCAAATTCCAAATTAGTTAGATGGAGGCTCAAACTTGAAGAATTTGATTACGAAATCGTTTATAAGAAGGGGAAACCTAATGCAAACGCGGACGCACTAAGCCGCATTAGAACTTATGATAACAACCCTTTTAGAAACGAAGAAGTCAACATTAATAATTAATCGACAACGACTCAATTCAGGGAACAGCAGGAACGACAATTCACTCTGCAGAAGAAAACTACGACGAGGGTATTCCAATCTCGAAAAAAGCCTTAAACACATTTAACCTTTAAATTATCTTACAAGTAAAAAACGAAGGTTCTCCTCTTACACTTGAAACCGTGTTTAAAAATAAAATGCGAAAAACAATACGCAGACCAGTATACAACGAAACCGTAATGACCGACACATTTAAACGATGCCCCCAATAGACTCTCTGCAATAATGACAGACGACGCCACTTTTAGAATTGTTCAAAACACTTACGCCAAATATTTTGCAAATAGCAAAACATTCAAACTCGTTCGATGTAAAATCTTATTAGAGGACATTCGAAATATTGGCGATCAAAATAAGCTTGTAAATGACTACCATATCCATCACAATCATAGAGGCATTCAGGAAACATTTGAACATTTGAGACGGGAATACTTCTGCCCTCACATGATAGAAAAAAACAACCAAATGCATAAATCATTGTGATATATGCCAAACGCTTAAATAGGACAGAAGGCCTCCGAAACCTACATTTGAAACACCTGAAATACCGAAAAAACCATTAGACATCGTCCACATTGACATATACTGCATAAATAAAAGAAACATTCTCAAAATTATCGATAAATTTTCAAAATTCGGATCAGCATGCCTTTTGGATTCCAGAAATAGCATATGAATTCTAAAAAAAATTAAACAATATAAAAGCTTACACGTGCTGAATTCAGTGCGTCCATCAAAAACGATTATTAAAGGTACCTACAATAACGAAAATAATACACATTGGGACAATTCATTCATTGAAACGCCACTTTATATAAATAATAACATTACAGCTCTTTCAAACAAAAAAAATTTCAAGATAAAAATGTAATTGAAAACCTACAGAGAAATACAGAAATACACGAGAAAGTTATTTATTCCGTCTTTGGAGCAATAACAATCCTCATCATAATATTAACAGTTGCAGTGACAAAAAGAAAACCAACGACAATAACATACTCACTCGACCAGATAATTAATGAAGTTCCGGCAACAAACCAGACAAAGTCCCTTCGGCCGTCACTTCATTTTAAGGAGGGAGGAGTTATGTCACCACATATACCCCCACTAAAACCACTAAGAAATTATAACACACACACACACACATAATAAATGAAATAAATGAAATTGCTGATCATTAAAAATATCATTTTAAAAATCAAACAAGCACTTTTGTTTTTCTAGTCAATAAATACCGATCATTAACCTGTTTAAACGAAATTGCTGATTATTAAAAATATTATTAAACCAATAGAATAAGCACTTTGTATTTTTTAGTTAATAAGTTTAAATATAAAGCGGAAAAAAATTCAAGATATTGAAGACTTTATAACACAAAAGACAAGACGTGTTTTTTTTCCACGAGCGGTTTAATCAACCCATAACTCGCGCACAACATTTTTCCCACAACAACGAATTATGCTGACAGACATATTCAAACATATTTTAATGACCAAGCACACGAGTTATATAAAGAATTACGAGTTACATATAGGAATTTACCAATAAAAGTTTACAAGAAATTATCAAGAAAAATGGTATTAACCAGCAAACCACGAATGTGCATACACCTGCACAAAACGGAGTTGCTGAATGAAATAATCGTTCTATTGTTGAAAAGGCAAGATGCATGCTTTATGACGCAAATTTACCAAAGATTTTTTGGTCTGAAGCAGCTGCTTACTTCGTATACTTACTTAATCGTTCACCATCAAGAGGTACAGACGTTACACCTAAAGAAGCCTGGAATGGAAGAAAACCGGATTTGTCACACATAAAAGTATTTGGAACTGTGTCCATGGTACATATACCAAAAGTTAATCTCAAAAAATCGGATCCTAGGGCATACACAAAAGGTTACCGGCTTTATGATGCAAGCATAAATATAGTTTTTAAAAGCCGAAATGTCACATTTATAAATGAAGATAGCAACGTTGCTAAATGTCTGATGAATATGAATCAGCTGAGAAAGGTGCAGAAGAGTTTGGCTTGGATGAAAATGCATCTTTACCAGAAGGATTTTCTTGGTTTTTCTGATAGTTTAGCGCCTCTCTCGCAACACAATAGACCAGGTTGTTCTAAAAGTCAAAAGGTGTCAAAGCTAAGCGTTGAGGGGCGCACTAATATAGGCAAGTATACTCAAAATATATTTTCAAGCAAACTACATACAGGCAACAATTTATTTCAGTCATTTAAGCAGGATCCGAAATCACTAAACGAGGCATTGTCCGGTATGGATTCACAAAAGTGGAAGCTTACAACAGAAGAAGAATATCAGTCATTAATAGCAAATGGCACATGGTCACTTCAGGACTTGCCACCGAATCGTAAGCCAATTAAATGCAAATGGATTTTTCGAACTAAGAGGCACATATCAGGTTCCGTGGAACGGTACAAGGCATGTTTAGTTATAAAAGGCTACTCACAGCGAAAGGGGCTGGACTATGAGGAGACGTACTCGCCAGTAGTACGCCACAGTTCCCTGCGATGCCTTTTTGCAATTGCCGCTAAGATGAAGCTCAAAATCGAGCAAATAGATGCCGTCAATCAGTGGTAAAATTTATTAAAATAAAACGTGGCAGATTTTTTTTGGAGCTGCAAGAAGAAGTGACCGCATTGCGGTGAAAAGCAAAATACTTACTTTATCAACTGAGCAGTTCGAACAACTTTTAAGTGCAGTGGGTAGGCCTAACGAAAAATGTGGCTCTTTCAGCACATATTCCGCACGGTATGGTGGCGAACGTAATCCAGCAAAGGTGGAAGAATTTATTTCAGCTATGTCGACATTTAAAAGGGTTGAGAAAATTTCTGATGGTGATGCGGTTAATGGAATGCCGATGCTGTTAGAGGGTGATGCTGCAGAATGGTGGCGAGGTGTTCGTGTGGACGTTAACTGTTTTAATGATGTGGTGCGTAGATTGCGTGAGTCGTTTTCGCCTCCAAAACCAGCCTGGAGAATTTACCTTGAAATCAACGAGACTAAGCAGCTGAAAAATGAGCCAACAGATTCCTTTATTCGTAAAAAACGCGCCTTGTTTTCTCAACTTATAAGTTGTCCGCCGGAATCTGACCAATATGATATAGTTTTTGGAATGTTGCACGCTCACACTCGTGAACTTTTCCTTCATAAATTAAAAAAGTTTGATGAGTTATTGGTAGATGCTCGTGAAGCATAGCATGTAATTAGTGAACGCGGGGCAGTAAACACTGTTGTGGGCAAAAAAAAAAACAGGACATTATTACAAAACAACAACAACCAAAGATTGATCCTGTCGTTTCTAAATAAAAATTTGCAAGCTACGGATGTAATACTCCAGGCGTCGTAAGTGCAAACTGCCCAAATTGCAAGGGGAAAAATAATGCTGCCTCACCGATGGCGGCAAGTTTCAACTCAGTGGGTTTATGCCTGGGACGGAAGGTTCTAGTGGTAAATGTCCAAATGTTTAGTGTTCCTGGTCAAGCGTACTTTGACTCCGGTACTAAAACCAGTATGGCCAGTACGAATTTAAAGAAAATAATGCCTTTAAAGGATGTCAATACAAAACCATTATATGAAACGTTTCTTTGGCTGATGGTACCTCTTGTAACAGAGAGTGCTTAACAACACAATGTCAAATTGTTATTGGTGGTAGATGTCTAAATATAAAATTTTTTGTTTTTTCCGAGGACAAAAGCAATCGAACGTTGATTGGGTCCGATTTTATGGAAGAAGCCAGTATCGTTTTAAATATGACTTTCAAAATCTGGCAACGCCGTAATGAGTAGTTGAAAAAATAGTCATTGGCTAAGGAACATTTTCGCAAAAAATAAAACAATAAAAAACTGCGTTCTATTAATAAGTATAATAGAGAAATATTGAAATACAAGTTTTTTTTTTATTGGAAATATAATAGTTGTGATTTAAATAACACAATACCTTGTTATAAACTGCAAATAAGTGCTAAAACATAACCTCTAATTTCAACTTGGTTAATGCGTTTCGTTTGAGTACAACATGTCTCCCAAAAAATATCACTAAAACACAAGGAAGCGTATCATGTGTGTTATGCCTGAAATGGTTCCATGCTAACTGTGTTGGTATTTCCACAGATCAAATAACTATGCTGTCTAAAGGTAAAGGTTCCCTGCATTATATTTGCGATCTTTGTAAAGCAACACGAGTAGAAAGCAGTACTTCATTAAGTGAGGAGCTAAGGACGGGGCTTTCTGATATTCAGCTTAAATTTGAATTAAAAAATGATCTTGTTGAATGCAACAAAAAGATTAACTCTATTGATGCATTTATAAGCAAGAAAATCACACTTCTTGAGGAACACAATGAAATCTTGCAAAAACGTTTGAATAGAAGTTACATTGTAATTAATGGTCTGCCAAAATATTAAAACACCATTAATAAAGTAGTAGAAAAAGTATTTGAAAATCTTAGTGTGAATACAGGCGCTGCTGACATCAACTGTTGCTACTTTACAAACAAGGGCAATTCAGTTTTGGTTAAACTCAATAATGTGTTGAAGCGTGACCTAATAATGCGCAACTTTTTCAAAAATAGGAATCTTATGTTATCGTCTATAATTGATACGGAAATTAACAAACGAGTTAACTTAAATGACAACTTTACACCTCAAATGAAACGACTTCATTTTTGTGCCAACCCAAGTACGGAATAACATGAATATTAGACCGAAAGAAGATCACATTGCAATTTGGTCAGTTTGTTTGTAATTGCTTGCAAATTGTTTTATGACAATGATAAACAAACTGGGGAACACACACGTTAGCACATGTGTTGAGTGTTGTGTTAGGTAGTATTGCAATACACAATTCGATCACATACGCAGGCCATATCGCTGCATCTCTTCAATAAACACGTAAGTGACATTTTGACGAAATTGATGTTCTTATATTTTTTAACAAAAAAACACGTTTGCAACTTAGTTATGAAGAGATCTTTATGACTTTGTGAGAAATTTTTTTTTAAGGACAATTCAAGAACCTCGTATCTCCAACTAATTTTATATGTTAATGCGCAAAACTCGTAAGTACAATAAAAATTGTTTAGCTAGAGTGAATAAATTTTTTAAATAAATATTTTCTGAGTATAAGTTAACAAACTTTTAATTATAATTTTGGACTGTTGCAATTCTTAGAATTGCGACCGAAAAATAATGAAACGAGTTGCTGCTTAAAATGCATTTTACAATTTTTGCTTGCATTACTTTTTAATCATTTTAAAAAGAAACAAATAAATGCTGACTATGCGTCTGCATTTATTTGTTTAATTCTTGGGTATTGGTTTCTTCGACATAGCTAACAATAATAATTTTAGTTTTTAACAAGTCTTTGTATGAAGATAAAAGTTACGATATCCACAGTACCATCACATAAAATAATAATATAAATAAACATACATATATACATATGTACATACATATAAAAATACAAACCTATTTAATTTAATTTTTGCTTACAAATAAATATTAACGTATCCACAAAATTAAAACAAACATCCATATGTACACATATGTATACTATACACTTGAAATTGTTACATTTTTTATTCGATACGAATGTTCGTATACAACATTGTACACAAACATTCGTACATTCATAAAACATGAAGTTCTTTTATTGTTTATTGAAAAATATCAATTTCTTAAGAATGATTAGCTACCCAAAATCTTATAATTAAATTGGTCAGTGAACTTTTAGAATCTTAAGAAATACTTCTTAAGAATTTATAAGTGCAGTTTGCTTTGTTTGTAATAAATTGTATACTAATCATTTTTGTAATTTGTAAACTTAACATTTTTGTATTTATAATTAAGAAATTTGAAAACTAAAATCATTCCTATTCGTGGAGTCAATAAAGAAAGATTTAAGAAAATTAATAAAAACAAAATTATTGTTTTTTTTAAATTGAATCTAACTAATACAAAACTGGCGACGAGGATGGGATAAAGATTTTGTCATATCCTTTGACAAGCAACGAAAAAAAAAAATATATAATTTTTTAGTGAAACTTATTGACAAATCATGTCCTTTGATTGTGTCAATTGAAACAATAGTGAAAAAAAAATATAACTAATATTTTTAGACTGTGAGTGATTTTTATAAATACATACGTATCTGGAAAATGTACACTCACAATATTATTACAGTAACGGACTGTAGTTTATTTAAGAAATATTCCGTTCAGTCATTTTTAAATAAATAAACATTTAAAATTCCAAGCAATTTTATTTTTAACTGATTCTAACAGTTATTCAAAAAACTAAGTGCATAATAATACGGATTTTCAGTTGCAGTTAATATTGTGCGTTGATTAAGTAAAATTCTTCTTTATGATAAATTAAATAAAAATGTAATTTAAAGCAACAAAAAGTTCATTTAATTTTTACTGTCAAAAATTCAACCGCGAATTCCGTAAAAACAAATCAATATTCAGTTATCTTTTATAAATTAATTGTCAAAAAATTAACTGCATATTCAGTAAAAACAAATAAATATGCAGTTATTTTATAAAATTTTACTGTCAAAAATTCAACACCATATTCAGTAAGAACAATTAAATATTCAGTTATTTTATATAATTTTACTACCAACAATTAATTTTTACTTATCTATAAAAAATGAATTGCTTGTTTTGTGTAAGCAATTCCCATTTTCTATTTGTTAAAATAATTTAGTTAAATACATCAAATTTTAAAAGTAAAATAATTGCGAAGCCATATCGGTCATGCTGCTGGTGTCTTATAATTGAGAGTTCTTCTGTAAACAACGTGGTCAGTACAACAAAAGTAAAACAAACGTGTGTAACTGGGTAAATAAATAAAAATATTCTCCCTCTCTCGCTTATAAGAAAAACAAGCGGACAGGTGTCTGTCTGGTATTTTTTAGAAATTCGGCTCTTTTGTGGAGTTAACGAAAATTTAATAAAATAACCGAATATTTAATTGTTTTTACTGAATATGGGGTCAATTTGACAGTAAAAAATTGACAGTAAAATTTTAATAAATAACTGATTATTTAATCGTTTTTACTGAACATGGTGTTGAATTTTTGACAGTAAAAATAAAATGAACTTTTTGTTAAAAATAAATTAAAAATAGGTAGACCGGTTTTTAATTGAACTTTCATTTATTTTATATTACAATTTCAGTTAATTTTACGTACAGAATATTGTGAGTGTAATATATTGTCTGAAAGACATATGTATGTGAAACAAATTAGTAAGAAAAAGTATACAAGTGAAACAAATAACTAATATTTTAAAACTGTGAACGATTTTAATAAATACATATCTGAAAAATAAAATCTTTTGCTTAAAAGACATTTGTGAAACAAATAATTTTATATAAAAAAACATAAATATAAAACAAACCGGTGAATGATTTTAATAAATACATATCTGAAAAATAAAATTTGCTTAAAAGACATTTGTGAAACAAATATTTTTTTTATATAAATAATATAAATATAAAACAAACCGGTGAACGATTCTTTTTTAAAAATAACTGAAATACATCATCTAAAGAACAAACTAGCCAAAAAGAAGAAAATACTCGGATATCAACACAAGAGGAAGATAATCCTAGAGAAAGAAGAGCCTAAAGGACAAATATAAAGAAGATACCAATTATCCAACCAAGAAAAGCAGAAAAATTACTGTAAGCCTTAGTATAAGATATTTTAATTTTATTAAACATATGTATAAATTTTTTTTTTTTACCATATCCTTTGTGCGTACGAACAAATTTTTCATTTGCATTTTTACTGATCGTTTTTAAGTAAATTGTTTCTATTAAATAAAAAATTAAAATTCAATAAAATGGCAAATCCTCCCCAAATACATTTAGACCCCATTAAATATTTAAATAATCTTCCTGTATTTAACGGAAATATTAATGAATTACACACTTTTACGACATTGATAGACAGAGTGCATCCTCTTCTCTCCTCCTATGACGAACTATCACAACTGTTATTTTCTGATATAATCAAGAGTAGGATTAGTGGAAAAGCAAGAGAAGTAATAGAAATAAATACTCAGGCTCAATCATGGGCAAGCATCAAAACCATTTTGCAAAACAATTTCGGTGAAAGGAAAAGTAGTGACCAACTTTTCGATGAGTTACGAGCTGTAACTTTTCAATCTAATGTCGTCGACTTTTTTAACGATATTAAACATATTCTTAGACGTTTAAATAATAAAATGACAATTACATTAGGAGAAGGTGAAGCTGCAAATCAAGTTTCGATTAACAACCAAAGAACAGCCCTCCATATTTTTAAAAATAAGATGCCAGAACCTATGAAGACTATACTGGCATGCCGAAATCCAACTTCATTAGAACAGGGTATGGACATATTGTACGAAAACGAATATGATAGAATAGGTAAAGACGGACATTTCCACCCCGGACGCTCAAAACATAACTTAGATCATAAAAGGGAAATTCAGGCAAATCCACCAAAACATAAGCCTCAACAAAACTCCAATACACATGAAAATAGACAGAGGTATAACTATAATGACCAACAACCACAGCAAAATTTTTATAGAAACAAAAATAATCAACAAGGATCATACACAAACCCACAATATAGAACTAATTACAACCATACCCACTATCAAACTAACCAACAAGGACCACACTCAAGTCCACAATATAGAACTAACTCCAACCATAACTTCCATCAGAATAACCAACAAAGAACGAACACAAACCCACAATATAGACCTAATTATAATCCTAACCCACAGAGGAACTCTTCAAACGTTTATAATAGATCAAACCATGATACAAATTATCAACGAAATGATCAACCAGAACCTATGGATGTAAATATTATACAAAATGCCCAAAATAATCAAACACACGAAAATTTTCAGTATCCGGCCTCACGGGAAAACTACCACATATAATAGTAAAAACCAATCTCGGACATTTAAAATTTTTAGTCGATACGGGAGCTTCCCACTCAATTATTAACCCTGGCATATGCCACCCAAAATGGAATATACCTGTAGAAGAAACAAGTATAAAAACTCTTCAACATTTTATTAAATTAAACAAAAAAGTTCGCATTCCTCTTTTTGAAGAACTTGGTAATAGAAATGAATTAGTCGAATTTTTTGTTTGCAATTTTCACGACGACTATGACGGACTAATAGGAACTAATATTTTGAAACCATTAGGAGTAATAATAAACTTGAAAGACGATGAAATGATCATCGGGTAAGGAAAATACCACTAAAATTTGGTCAAACTGAAGTAGAATACTACTTTGAAAAACAAGGATTATATGAAGTTGAACTGCCCGTTGAATGTAAAGAAGGGTTAGTGTACAAGAATCAAACACTGTCATTCGATAAAGACATAGAAATATTAGAAGGTGTGTACGAGGCAGAAAATTTTAAAATTAACGCTACAATAAGCTTTAACGGAGAAACCCCAAAGAAAGTAAAATTTAGCCCATTTAAAATTGAAAACGTCAATACAGAAAATTTTTGTATTTATAATATTTGTGAAGATATTCAACAAATTCCAATTTCGGAACAAATTCGCACTGAACACCTCAACACTGAGGAAAAGATAAGATTGACACAAATAATAAATAAATTTAAAAAAATCTTTTACACCGAAAATAAAGATCTTTCGTTCACTAATGCTATTAAGCATGAAATAAGAACGATAAACAACATCCCAATTGCCGCAAAAACTTATCGTTACCCATATATTCACAAAGAAGAAGTGAATAAACAGATTAAGGAAATGTTAGACAGTAAGATAATTAGGCATAGCCATTCACCATATTCAGCTCCAGTATGGATAGTACCAAAAAAACTGGATGCCAGCGGTAAGAAGAAGTGGAGGCTTGTAGTTGACTATCGTAAGTTAAACGAAGTCACAGTGGATGATAAATATCCAATCCCCAATATAGATGAAATATTGGAAAAGTTAGGGAGATGCCAATATTTTACAACATTGGATCTCGCGAAAGGCTTCCATCAAATTGAAATAAATGAGAAAGATATACCTAAAACTGCATTTAGCGTGGAAGGAGGACACTACGAGTTCCTTCGCATGCCATTCGGGCTAAAAACCGCCCCTGCCACTTTTCAACGATTAATGAATAACGTATTGGCAGACTTCATTAATAAAATCTGTTTGGTATATCTAGACGATATCATTATTTTTTCTACTTCACTCCAAGAACACTTGGAATCACTTACCAAAATATTTCAAAGACTTAGGGATGTAAATCTAAAGGTGCAGTTAGATAAAAGTGAATTTCTTAAAAAAGAAACTAATTTTTTAGGACACATCGTAACTAAGGAAGGTATTAAACCGAATCCAGACAAAATAGAATGCGTAAAAAATTTCCCACTTCCCACTACTCCAAAAGAAATAAAACAATTCCTTGGCTTAGCCGGCTACTATAGGAAATTTATTAAAGACTATTCGAAAATCGCCCGACCGATAACAAACTATTTGAAAAAAGATAGTAAAATCAATTTAAATGACCAAGAGTACAAAGAAAGTTTTGAAAAACTTAAAATACTACTTGTCAGTTCACCAGTTTTAACATACCCTGATTTCCACAAAACATTTACTTTACAAACCGATGCTAGTAATTTTGCAATTGGCGCGGTACTATCTCAAGATGGACACCCAGTCTGTTATGCAAGCCGAACGCTCAATGATCACGAGCAGAATTATAGTACCATAGAAAAAGAATTGTTGGCAATAGTGTGGGCCACACAACACTTGCGACCATACCTCTTCGGAAGGCGCTTTATTATTGCAACCGATCACAGGCCGCTTACTTGGCTATTTTCAATAAAAGAGCCAAATTCTAAATTAGTAAGGTGGAGACTGCGATTACAAGAATTTGACTACGAAATCAAATTTAAGAAAGGTGTTTTAAATGGGAACGCCGACGCACTGTCCCGTATAGAAGTAAATTTAAATATGGAAGACAACCCTACTACAAATGATGATTCTTCAACAAATAACGTAATTTTAGAAACAAATAACCCCTTAAATTTTTACAAGAGACAGATAATTTTAAATAAGAGTAATTCTGGTTCAATGAGAATAAAAAACGAAACCATCTTTCAAAATAAAAGAAAAACAATTTCTGCTAAAGAATTCGATGAAGCGACACTAGTAACAATACTGAAAAATCATTTCGATCCAGAAAGAACTAATGCAGTCTTAATTCGTGATAACACAACTCTTCAGAAATTCAAAGATACTGTAAATAAATTCTTCGAATCCAGTAACGGATTTAAAGTCCTTTTAAGTCAGAAAATTTTAAAAGATGTTTTAGATGAAAATGAACTTAGTAAAATAATAGAAAAAGAACATAAAAAAAACAACCATAGAGGCATTAATGAAAATTTTTCAGAATTAAAAACGGAAGTGTATCATCCAAAACTAAAATTACGAATCACACAGTTCATTAATAATTGTGACGTGTGTAATAAAGAAAAATATAACAGGAATCCAATTAAACAAAAATTCAAGCTTACTGAAACCCCAGAGAATCCAGGTGAAATTATACATGCAGATATCTACTATAGCTTAGAAAAAAAATTGTTTTTGACATTTATCGATAAATTCTCCAAATACGCACAAGCCGTTAGAATAAAAAATAGATCTTGGATAGAATTCAAAATCGCATTGGCTCAGTATCTATCGTCTATGGGAAAAATAAAAAAACTAGTTATTGATAATGAACTAGGCTTTAAGGCAATACCCCTTTAGAATATTTACGGGAACAAGAAATCGAAAACCACTACACATCAAACAACAATCATACTTCAAACGCAGATGTGGAACGACTCCATAATACCCTGAATGAACATATTAGGTTACTTAAACATGATCCTAGAAAAGATCTAGAAACAGTTGAAGAAAAAATATGTAGAAGTATAAGTTATTATAACAACACAATTCATTCTACTACACAAAGAAAACCTATAGATTTTAAAAACGGAGTAATTAGTCGAGAAGAATATCCTACAATCAGAGAAAAAATAATAAAAAGGAAAGAAAGGAATTTGGAAAAACGAAACAAAAATCGTGAAGATGTAGAAATACAAACCGGAACTATTTATCTGAAAGACGAAAGAGGCGGGAAAAATCATTCAAAATTTAGAAAAATAAAAGTATCACAGTTAGATGATGACCACGTCATAACAGATCGAGGTCATAAATATTATAAATCTCATATAAAAAGAAATAAAAATTTTCAAAAAGAAACTTCTATAGAAAACTAATAAGAAAAATCTAATTTCAGATGATTATCTTCATACTACTTAATGTGTTAATACTACGTGACACAGGAGCACAGTATTTAGAAGTAAATGACCTGAAAACCAATCACGGATACTTACCAATAAAACTAAAAGACATGGAGATTATTGAAAATTACATAAAAATTATACATATTATCAACACAACTCAATATTTGGAAACAGTAAACATCTTACAAAATAATATACTTAAACTATCAGACACTTATACGAACGTTACTCCATTATTGGACAGTATTAACAGAAGCATGTATATATGTAAAACAAAAATAAAAAACTTAATACCCAACTTTAGACAAAGGCGAGGACTAATAAATGCAGTAGGGAAAGGACTAAAATATATCGCAGGGACAATGGACAGCGATGACGAAAAAGAAATTTTTGACAAAATCCAAAACTTAGAAAAAAGTAATAAAGAAACAATGACCACTCTCAATGAAATGACCTACCTAGGAAATTCCATATCGGATAAAATATCAAATATTACAGATCATATCAACAACCAGCAGAAAATTATTCAAAGATATATAAATAGACTTAAAACGGAAATCCAAAATAAAATTATCAGCTTAGAAGACGAAACTTTGTTTTTAGAAAATATTTTCCAAATTAATAATGATGTGAATCTACTGATAGACCACGTAAACGAAATAGGACATGTTATCTTTACTTCTAAACTAGGAATAATTCCATCAGACATATTGACGACCGAAGAGTTCAATTTCATAAACAAAACAGAATCATATATTCACACTAAAGTATCCGTTGCATATAGAGAAAACTTAGTAATTCTAACATTAAACATTCCAAAATTTTTAAACGAGACATTTACGGAGGTATTATTTGAGCCACTTCCCAACAGCCAAAATAAAAGTGTTATACTAAATGAAAATACTGTTCTCATATACAAAAATGAAATTTATGAACCCAATACCCTAGAATATAAAAAACTAAGAAAAATAGAAGATCATTGTTTAACAAACATCGTGAAAAACTTAGAACCTAAATGCAATATGACTATAATAAAAAAACCAGAAGAAAAAGAAATTCATCCTGGCTTACTTATATTTAAGAATTATCAAAACAAAATTGTTACAAACTGTAAGCACTCACATAAATTTGAGAATTTGAAAACATTTTTATTTAAATATGAAAATTGCTCTGTTAAAACTAATTTAAGAACATATGAAAATTATAAAATCAATATACATAAAAGAAATGTTTATTTTAGAAAAACTAATGTTAAGAGTCAAGGAAAATAATATAATATTTCCTAACTTAGATTTTAAAGAAATACACTTTAATAACACAATTAAAAATGTAAACCATAAAATTCTTACAAACACTCTAATAAATACTGGGAGCAATATAGGAATCTTTATAATTTTTATCTGCATCGTTATTATAATCTTTATAAAAAATAATAAAAGAACATACATCGTTTCTTCGTCGGAGCCTCAATCTAACGGAGGGGGAGTTACGATATCCACAGTACCATCACATAAAATAATAATATAAATAAACATACATATATACATATGTACATACATATAAAAATACAAACCTATTTAATTTAATTTTTGCTTACAAATAAATATTAACGTATCCACAAAATTAAAACAAACATCCATATGTACACATATGTATACTATACACTTGAAATTGTTACATTTTTTATTCGATACGAATGTTCGTATACAACATTGTACACAAACATTCGTACATTCATATAACATGAAGTTCTTTTATTGTTTATTGAAAAATATCAATTTCTTAAGAATGATTAGCTACCCAAAATCTTATAATTAAATTGGTCAGTGAACTTTTAGAATCTTAAGAAATACTTCTTAAGAATTTATAAGTGCAGTTTGCTTTGTTTGTAATAAATTGTATACTAATCATTTTTGTAATTTGTAAACTTAACATTTTTGTATTTATAATTAAGAAATTTGAAAACTAAAATCATTCCTATTCGTGGAGTCAATAAAGAAAGATTTAAGAAAATTAATAAAAACAAAATTATTGTTTTTTTTTAAATTGAATCTAACCATAATACAAAACTGTTAAACTCAATAATGTGTTGAAGCGTGACCTAATAATGCGCAACTTTTTCAAAAATAGGAATCTTATGTTATCGTCTATAATTGATACGGAAATTAACAAACGAGTTAACTTAAATGACAACTTTACACCTCAAATGAAACGACTTCATTTTTTGTGCCAACCCAAGTACGGAATAACATGAATATTAGACCGAAAGAAGATCACATTGCAATTTGGTCAGTTTGTTTGTAATTGCTTGCAAATTGTTTTATGACAATGATAAACAAACTGGGGAACACACACGTTAGCACATGTGTTGAGTGTTGTGTTAGGTAGTATTGCAATACACAATTCGATCACATACGCAGGCCATATCGCTGCATCTCTTCAATAAACACGTAAGTGACATTTTGACGAAATTGATGTTCTTATATTTTTTAACAAAAAAACACGTTTGCAACTTAGTTATGAAGAGATCTTTATGACTTTGTGAGAAATTTTTTTTTTAAGGACAATTCAAGAACCTCGTATCTCCAACTAATTTTATATGTTAATGCGCAAAACTCGTAAGTACAATAAAAATTGTTTAGCTAGAGTGAATAAATTTTTTAAATAAATATTTTCTGAGTATATGAACAAAGTTTACAATATTTAATTTAAAGTCTCACATTTTTTTTAATTGATATTTATAATCAAAAATTTAAATATTATTGAATTTACTTATCTTATTTTTTATTTAATTTAAATATTTTAGAATTTTAATAACAGGGTCCTATTAGTTTAAATGATATGAAAAATATTGTTCGTAAAGAGGGGAATGGTGAAATCTATTTTTCAATAGAACAAAATATTTAAGGGGGTGTTCTGGTCTGGAGGGCCTTTTTTAAATGTTTTTAAAACACTCACAGAAAAAAGTAAAGAAGGTTTTTTATTTTTAGTTCTGTTTTTTGTCTTTAAATGTTTAAAGGATTTAGAAAAAGGATTTAGTTTTTTTTTCAAAGCTAAGCTCGTAAGCCTGAGCGCCTGCACAGCTTTGCCACTCCTAGATCCGACACTGTGATTACGATCACATCTCTCTTTCTCTCTTTTCACTGCCAGTACAGCATTTTACTGTACCTTCATTTTTCAAGCAACTTGAGCAAAGAAAGAGAATTATTATCAGTTATTCTTAGTTTTTTGCTTCTGTTATATTTACGTCTTGCGCTGATTAAATTCTTTCTACCTAAACGTTTTTGCTAATTTGATCAGTTGTTAGTGGACATTGATCTAGTGACATCGTTTAAAAATTAAAAACCAGTTATATATATAAAAATACAATTTTGTTCATAAATTTCTTCATTGATCGAATTAGGCAAGTTGTTAAGACTTTTGTTATCTGATTACATTGCGGACCTGAAACCAGTATTTTTGTTCCTTTGTTTTCATACAGTTCATAATGGATGGCAAAGTTCTTGATGAAATAAGTGGACTTTTTATAAACAATTCAACAGTGCTTGAATATGACGAAAAGTCAGATTTTGCGGACGATAAAAATTATATTTTAGATGAAAAAACTGGACGGTTTGTGGCGATAAACAACGAATGTCCACAACAAGACTATGATGTTGATTTTGATGATTTTTCTACTTCCAACGACCTGTATTTTAGTGACAGTGAAGTAGATTGCTTCGGTGCTCAGCTGGATACATCCACAGGGATTGTAACCAAAACCAATAGAAAAAAGGTCAGAGTGAACCAAATAAATGGGAAAGAAACATAATTAAAAAAGCTAGAATGGCAGGAAAGGAATATTGCAGCAAACAAGTTGTAAAGGGTAAAGAAGCAGGCGAAAAAATAAGAGAAAAACAACAGTTACAACCATTATGTGACCTTAAAAAGTGCAAGAAAGCGAAGCATTTAAAATGCAGCGAACTTAAGAGTTTTCAACGGCAGGAAATATTTAATAACTTTTGGACGAGAACGACATGGTCCCAAAGAAAAGTGCTGATAAGCAGTTTGGTTAAAAAGGTGCCGGTAAAGCGGCGTAAACAAAAAGAAGATGTCTCTCGCCGACGTTTTACTTTTCAATATAGTCTTAAAATTGACGATGAAGTTTTTCCTGTTTGCAAAAAAACGTTCCTAAACACTTTCTGCTTAAAAGAATGGTCGGTCAGAAACTGGGTTTTAAATAATGACAATTACAATATTCCAACAAAAAATCCAAAGGCAAGGCTAAACATGTCTTAAGTAAGCGCGATAGCGCAAACAAATTCATTATGTCTTTACCTAAAATTGAGAGCCACTATTGTCGCAAAGATTCAAACAAAGAATATTTTGACATAACATACCAGTTAATTAGAGAAATTTACTCTAAGTATGAAGATAACATGAAGAGTAAGGACGTCAAAAATAAAGCCTCGTATCATACTTTTCTAAAGGTAATCCATTCTCTTAATGTTGGTTTGTACAAGCCAAAAAAAGATCAGTGCGATCTTTGTTTTTCTTATAAAAAAAATAATATTGACGAACTATCCTACAAAGCTCATTTAAATAAAAAGGATGAAGCTAGGGCTGAAAAAGCTAAGGACAAAACAGAAGCAATGAAAGGTGAACGGAATGTTTATACGCTTGATGTACAAGCCGTGCAACTTGTGCCCCAAATCGAAGCAGGAGCTATCTATTTCAAACAAAAGCTTGCTGTTCATCAGTTCACTATATATAATCTTAAGACTTCGAAAACGCACTGCTATGTTTGGCATGAAGGTGAAGGTGGTATGGACGCAAATGTTTTTGCCTCGTGTGTTGCCAACTTTTTGGAAAACTACGTTGATCTGTCTTTACCAACTGTTCTATTCAGTGACGGTTGTGGGGCCCAAAATCGAAACACCACATTGGCAAATACTTTGCAACTCATTGCAATAAAGTACAATGCAACTTTATTTCAAAAATACTTGACGGTTGGCCATACCCAAATGGAATGCGACGCAGTCCATGCTCTCATTGAAAAAAAAAAGAAATGTAAAGAACTTTTTGTTCCAATGGACTTTGTTAATGTTATTAAAAAAGCAAGATCTGTACCAAAACCTTATAATGTTCATTACATCTTTTTACGCTCACTTTTAGCACGAGGCGTGCTCAAAAAATTGAGTACGAAAAACAGTTTAACGTACTTAAAACAATCCCAAACGTACTTAAAACAATCCAAATGGGATCATTTTCGAAAATCAATCCCGGAATTTCTCAAAATAAGTATAAAATTATCAAATCAAGTACAAAAAACATTGAACTTTTCGTTGGTATTGCCACTCTGAGAGTTAAATTATAAAGTGAGCGTATTGTACCACCCAATATTCTCATATCACCGGTAAATATTATTTAAACTTTTTATTGAATCGCATTTTGGTTCTCATAACAAAAATGCAATTCAACATCTTTATTTTTTTTTTCATACATTTTACATCCGCTCCCACGACGAAAATGTCCAGACACTTTTCCAGTTAAATTTAAAAAACACTGTTTGTTTACACGCTTATGCTTAGTAAACAAAACACACAATTATGATTTTTCAAAATAAATTTAAAACCACTGTTTTGTTTACACACTTATGCTTAGTAAACAAAACACACAACCAATTTTAGCACACTTTTGTATTTCCAATGTTTTGTTACTTATTTTGTATTTCCAATTAAATCAATTTTTTGTTACTTATTTTAGCACACTTTTGTATTAATGTTTTGCTTAGTTAACAAAATTAAATATAGTTCTTTAATATAAAAACAGAAGAAAATTAATAAAACAATTCAGTATTGATTAACAATATTCAAACAGTGTTTTATTTACATTTTTTTTTAAAAAATATTCAAAGAACGAATATTAACTGGCGCAGTCGGTAGGATTCGCGTTATCCTTGTGAAAAAAAAAAATAATATAAAATTCGTTAATTTTTCGCGAGTGATTGGATATTTTAATATCCCTAACGCGTTTCGGAAAAAAGCTCCTTTTGGTGAACATTTTTTAAGACCACTTAATAGGTCGAAAAAAAATAAAAATCCTTTTGGTGAACATTTTTTAAGACCACTTAATAGGTCGAAAAAAAATAAAAATCCTTTTGGTGAACATTTTTAAGACCACTTAATAGGTCGAAAAAAAATAAAACTATTAAGTTAAAATAAAACACAAATTTACAAAAAAAAAGTGAATCATAAATAAGGCTGACAAAATTTTTTTTTGGAAAAACGGCCCAACTGTAAGCCAAGAAGTAAACATACGGGGACACCTGAACACCAACCAGCACCACCATCAACATTCAAGGTCGGAAATTTTTTTTAATTTTAAGATACATTTTTTATTTATTATTTCAAGAAACCCTTTGATAAAAAAACTTTTTTTATAAAAATTTTTTTTGAAACCCTTTATATTTGAGAAACAAAATCCTTTTCTAAACTATTTAAAAACTGTGAAATTCTCTGGTTATATATATTTTTCATATGAGTGATACTGACAGTGATTTTAATTCGGACGGTACAGACACAGAAATACTCGGTGAATTAACACCTATTTCAGATTCTGGCCTCGGTTCAGATCCAGAAGTAACAGAACCTGACCCAAACCGTAGAAGACGAATCTTCGAAAGACGTATTCGGAACGCCATTCTAGTACTATTAGAAGAAGACGATTCAGAAGAAAGTGAAGAGGACGAACTAGAATAGGACAACTTTGAAAAAAAAAATATATAGAAAAACAATATTAAAATGGCAGAGCCAGCACAAGCACTATCAGTAAGAATAGATCCCATAAAATACCTTAATGGCCTCCCTGAATTTACAGGAGACTACCGGGACGTACAAACCTTTATAAACCTTATAAATAGGGTACACCCAATATTACAAGTTTATGACGAACCATCCCAACGTCTCTTCTCAGATATAATTAAAAGTAGGTTGAAAGGGAAAGCTAGAGAAATTATGGAAATTAACTGTCATGCCACATCCTGGGCAGACATTAAAAATATTTTAATAAACAATTTTGGTGAACGCAGTAGCATAGAAGAGCTATTTGATAGACTTAAAGGAGTCACATACAAAACAAATTCGGTAGAATTTTACAACGAAGTCAAACAAAGACTTAGAAGTCTTAATAATAAAACCCTCACAACAGTAGGACCTGGCGATGCCACAAACATTATAATAAAAAATAATATGGCTTCCGCCCTAACCATTTTTAAAGAAAAGATACCTGAACCAATGAGAACAATATTGGTTTGTCGCAATCCACCAAGCCTTGAAGAGGCCATGGATATCCTTTTCCAATCCGGTTATGCATATACAAATTATAGCAAACCTTTCGAAAATGCTAACAAAAGTAACCACAAACATTTCAAAGACGGACAAACCCAGAAACCGAGACAACGAAATCATTCCCCAAATAATAACTTTAACAATTATGGACCACAACAACAAAACTATTTCCCAAATTACAATAACCCTTATACACCACTACAAAATCACCCACAAAACCCTAATAACCATCTCAATCGGAGATTACCACAACAACACAGCACAGGACGATTTAACCATCTAAACCAATACCCTAGAAATAACTTCCAAAATAGTGGAAATTACCAAAATTCCCAACCGCGATTTAACAATCCCCCCTTTAGACAAAATAATAACAACCCTCATTACAATGCCCCCAGAACACAATTACCCCCAGAACCAATGGATATTAATATGGTTGAAAATCAATTTAACCAGACCCATGACTCTTTCGAAAATTGCCAATGTAATCAATCTCAGTATCCTCAAAATTGTCAAAGTAGTTCCAATTCGCGTCCCGAACGAACAGACCCCCAAACACCATTCGGTTCGCAAAATCCCCAAAATTTTCATACACAAGCCTCACAGGCGAACTTCCCTATATAATAGTAAAAAACGGACTCAAATTTATAGTTGACACTGGAGCCACGCACTCCATAGTAAATCCTGGCTTATGCAACCCCAAATGGAAAATACCATCAAAACCTTCAAATCTTAAAACACTTCAAAACAATATAGAAACCTTAATAGTGTATAGAGTACCTACATTTTCCGAATTAGGTGACCCAAATAATAAAATAGATTTAATTGAATGCAAATTTCATGACTTCTATGATGGGATAATCGGAAACAATATACTTAAAAACTTAGAAGCCAAAATAGACTATGCAAACAATATTTTAATAATCAACAATAGAAGTGTACCACTACTTTACTCAAAAACTCAAACTGTAAAATTTATAGTGAAAGAAGAAAACGGACTTATACACCTAAAAGAACAAAAGACCTCAAATGGAAATATCATCCTACAGGAAGGCATATATGATACCCAGAACTTTAAGATTGAAATACAAACCATGTTAGAAAGCCCAAATGTAGTACACATAAAAAATTATGATATGACTGTTGTGGACGAAGAAAACTTTTGCATAATAGACTCGGACCCAAAAGACATAACGAGCATAGCCAACCAAATTAGGACAACCCATATGAACAAAGAGGAAAAAGCTAAAACTCTGAAATTAATAAGAGAGTTTGAACACATCTGCTATCAGTTAAATTCGGACCTAAGTTTTACCAATGTTATTAAACATAAAATCAATACACAAAACAATATCCCTTTATATACGAAATCGTACCGTTACCCCTATATTCACAAGAACGAAGTTCAAGCTCAAATACAGGACATGTTAAATACTGGAATAATTCGACATAGTAACTCACCGTACTCAGCCCCAATCTGGATTGTTCCGAAAAAGGACGATGCCAGTGGTAAGAAAAAATGGCGACTTGTGGTCGATTACAGAAAGCTAAATGAGGTGACCATTGACGATAGATACCCAATCCCCAACATTGACGAAATACTAGATAAATTAGGGAGAAGTATGTACTTCCCCACCCTTGACCTGGCAAAAGGATTTTATCAAATTGAAGTTGATCCTGACGTCAACTCGTTGAGTTACGCACCGTTTTTAGTGCTTTTTAAAATTTTCGTTTAGCGTCACAATATTAAACGAATCACATAGTGGGAGGTCTTTGTTGGAGTTCAAAAATAAAGACTTGACTACCACTCAAAGAAATACCCTTATAAATATAATTGTGGAAGAAGCAATCGCCTTTGTTAAAAGAAATTTTCAGTGTATTTTCATTAGAACAAGAAGTGCAGGTGATTAAAGCTCTAATGGCGTTTTCTTTTCTGAGTAAAATTCTGCATTTATTTTGCCTTTTACATTTCTTCATGTTCTTTTCTGAAAAATATGTGTTATTTAAAAAGTGTTACGCGTTCTTTTCTGATGTAAAAAGAAATAAAATACTACACGTTCAACACTCATTTCAATTAAAGGGGCATGAGTGCAGCATTAGAATAACAGCTAATTTTGTGGTTATTTCTGAAATAGCTAATTGTACTTTATTGTTTTATGCCGCAATTTGTGTTCTTTTGTAAACTTAAAAATCAGGTTAACATTTACAAATGTTGCCAAATTCCATGTAACACTTATGATACACTTTTTGTTTAGAAAAGAAAACGCCATAATTAAATGTTTAAGTACATTATAAGATTTTTTTTATTATATTTTTATATAACATATTAATGTATACGGTTTAATTTTAGGATATTTATTATATTTCGAGAGGCAGTAAAGGAAGTCCGTCCGGCAAATTGTATTGCAAGTACAAAAATCTTAGGGTGAGACGGCTAAAATACGGGAATTCATTTAGCCAAGACGAAAAAGAAGAAAACATACTTTCAAATTCAATTACAAATAATGAAACGGAAATAGATTCAACAATTGCATCAGCGCTTAAAACTGCTTTAAATAGAGACTCAGCAGATTGGGATGATGTGTGTTCTAAGTGGCGACAGACATTCCAAATACGTAGAAGAAATTAACAAGAGCTAGACAATTTCAAGTTTTTCCAAACTTGGTCGAAGTTATCCCAAGCAAAAGCGGCAGATCTGGTATAATTTAAAAAATAAAAAACATAATCTTTTTTATTTGGGAAATGCGTTTTCAGATTCAAATTGATTTTGACCTCCTCTCTCCGGGCAAAAGTGGATTGCTATTTTCCAAATGGGAAATATTTAAGGGACGCATTGTGCCATATTTCGAAAAAAATGTAGCAAATGAAGCATGCCGACAGCAACTACGTAAATTAAAGGAAACAAGCGATATACATAGGTATGCAATTCTTACTTATTCATACTTTATGCCTTTTATTTTTGTATAAACAAATATGATTTTTTTTGTTTCTAGATTCAAAGGACTACCTAATTTCGATTTTGTTAAATTCAATTTTTCCCCCTTGTGCCCGTTTTAAAAATAGTGATGGCAGAAAAACAAAAAAAAACGACTATAGCTGACACTCAGGAAAGTTTTGTTCTGCACCTCACAACACTGAATGATTTTGAGCGAAAAATTGAAGAAATTATTTGCAAGTTTTATTCAGCAGGGCAAACACTGCAGCCGTTTTTGATTTTAGAAGGTAATGAGAATAATGTTAAGGGGTTCTATATTTATTTAGAAAAAAATTTGCTTAAATTTGATTCGTTTTTGAAAAGTTTGGACATATGTTTTAAAATTTTTCACGTTTTGTGTCTCAAATATCCTATTGCTTGCGAGCAATCCTGGCTCTTTATACAAAAATTTTTTTTTGAAATTGAAACTGAGTTTGATCTGAAATCATCCAATGTTTCATCCGTAATACATTATTTAGTAACAACTAACTTCATAAAAATGTATATCTGTTTCCGCTGTAACAAAAAATTTCAAACCCCAAACATGTTAATAAATCACCTTAAATTTATTCACTTGCTAACTCGGCTGTCTTTAAGTCTATATTGCATGCAAGACTCATGTAGCCAAACTTTTACAAATTTTTCATATTTTCGTCTACATCTAGAAAAAGTCCACACAAATGATACCAATCAAACCCATAATCCTATTTTAAGTAATACTTACGTTTTTGCTGAGTCTAGAACAGTTAAAAACATAGAAGAACCTACTACTTCCTCTCCTAAAAATAAAAAACATGTTTTATCCAGTCTGGAAAAAATAAAATATAAAGCTCTGAAGTTATCTTTAAGTTTGTACAATAAAAACTCAATATGCAGAAATCATGTTATTGAAATACAAAATACAGTATCTTCTCTTGTTTCTGCTGTTGCAGATAAATTTGCTACTTATCTTGAAGGTCCAACTTCAAAGGATCGAAACGCTATTTTAAATTTTTGCAAAAATCCTTTTGAAGATATTTCTACAGAGTACAGAATAATAAAAATGCTTAAAAGCCTCAAGTTGTATGAAGACCCTAAATTAATTGTAATTGATCAGAAAGTCACTCATATAATTTGTAATGGAAATCCCACTTTAGGTGCTAAAACGTATGACATAATTGTCATGGCTTTAAGATTTATGCTCAAATCTATATTTGAAATACCAGATCTGCTTGATCTCACTTTGGAAAATATCCATGGAGATATATTCAAAAATATTGTTCAGCAATTTGAGTCCACTACAGTAATTCCCTATATTTTGTACTTCGACGATTTCCAAATAAATAACGCTCTTGGAAGTCACACATACTCAATATGTGGTTGCTATATCCATTTCCCTTCAATGCCGAAATATATACTGTCCCAACTTCAGTTTATTTTTCCTGCTGCTTTTATTTCTACACACAGAAAACAAATTGGTTGGAAAACGATTGCAGTAATAAAATATTGATCAGGAAATATAATTTATTATTGCAACTATTAAAAATTTATAGTTCTAACTGATTTTTAATTCTCTTGACTATTAAAACGTTATTCTTACTGAAATATGATTCCTTCAATTCTTTTATTAGTTATGATAACTTATTTAATTTAGTTCTAAAAATTAGTACAAATGGTTAGAATCACAGCCGAATTTAATACAGGGCAATACCGAATATTGGTCTTTGCAATTAATAATTTGCTTTCGTCAATAAATTTTGTAATATAAATGTTAATTCATTTATTGCAGCCAATTATCGATTGCTAGTATAGTTTCAATTCGAGTACAACAAATGAAAATATAATTATTTGGTATTCACAACCAAAAAAAAAGCTATATGTCCCAATTGTTTACTAAATTTTCTGTCAAAACATTATATATAAAAAAATAGTTTTAAATTTATATTAAAATAAATAATTTTGCGTTCAAAAACTCAAAAAAGTGCAAAAACTTAATAAATAGGGGTAAGTAATTTACGTATTTTTATAATTATGGTATACACGTACATATATATGTATGTATGTATTATATTTCTTATAAATACATACATATGTATGTATGTATATATATCCAGCTAGCATTTTCAATCGAAAGAATCTACTGTGAATCTCATGAAGAGCATTAATCGTCCACGAGCGCAATTTTTAATCGTAAAAGATTCCTCTCACGGGAGAAACTGTTACGCAAGCTGATTCCTCTACGAGATACTTCAACAACACATCGAAATACGCTTATATCACAGTGGCAACGCGAAATAAAACTAGAATACCGGTATAGCAAATCTTGCAAAGGGTTTTGAAAAGTCAGCTTGGGTTCGTGGAATATTCGTGGAGCTTTTTAACCTTCTAAAGTGCCGTTTTAGTATACTTTTGTTGGGAAGTTAAAAAAAATTACACCTCAAATTAGTGTTAGAGGGTTAATATATCCTAAGAAAAGAATCGCTCTACGATTTTACTGAAGACATTAACCCTCTAAAGTGCCGTTAAAGTATACATTTGTTGGGAAGTTAAAAAAGGACAAAAATTACCCCTTTAAATTAGTGTTAGAAAGTTAATATATTCTAAGCAGAGAATCACCATACAATTTTACTGAAGACATCTGAAATAGCATTTTAGCTCAGAAGTACATTTAGTGTATTTTTTTCCAAAAACTTTAGGGGCCCACATTTCGGGAACCCAAGCTGACTTTTCAAAACCCTATGGCAGATTTGCTCTACCAATATTCTAGTTTCATTTCGCGTTGCAAGTATTGAGGGTGTTTTTTTTGTTGCACAGTGTATTGATCGTAGACGAATTCGTTTGAGATTTCTGTAGAAATTTTCTAATGAGGCTTTCAGAAAGCACATCAAGAATCTTATGAGACTCTTGTAGGAATTCACTTACAACTTGTGGAATACTTACACATATAACCGAGCCACCGAAACAAGAGCATCAATCTTCTTTTTCATACAATTTATACGAAACAAACCTTTAGATCAGGAATTCAACAACAATCCTGTTGGAAAATCTTATTTGACAGATCCTTACGTCGGCTTGTTTAAATAAAATTGTATTAACTAGTGAATTTACATGTTTTAAAAACGCTCTTATGTAGGTAGCTCAGTAATTGTTATATGACTCATAAGGAGAGCCGTAAAAGGTTCATTCCAAGATTAAAAGGCAAGCGTGTCAGAAAATGTATACAAAACTTATAAATAAAAAATTTAGATGTGCTATTATTGCTACTCATCAGAAGATTCTTTGAGGAGTTAGACAATCGACTAACAAACATCCGATGCTATCTGGGCAATATTTTAGACATACATACATATGTACAATACATATGTACATATTGTTTATATTTTCCTCCGCATGTACATTGGTCAAACAAATATGTTATAAATACATTAAGGGGGTAATTTTGTTGTTCACTTCACCTTGAGTTGAGAAAATTTTCATATAAAATTTTAAAAATACAAAAAGTTTTAAATGAAAATTTTCTCAACGCAAGGTGAAGTGAACAACAAAATTACCCCCTAAATGAAAATCGCTCAGTTTTTTAGTGATTTTCATATTATTTAGCTCAATCACTGTTCGATTTGTAAAATCCACATGTTAATTATTCTGTTTTACTTCAGACACTAGATTGCGTTGAATTGAAGCCAAAGATTGTTTTTGTTGGTACTTTAGGGGATAAGCTGTACACCTTTGGAAATCCGTTGGATGATGTGGAAAGCTGCATGTATGTGTTTGTATAAAATTAAATAAGTTGTAAACTGTAGATAAAAATATTAATAAATAAATATACTAACAAAAAATTGAGTTTATTGGAATTATTTTGATTTCCTTTCTAATAAATCGTGAAAATGGTTTATGTAATCGGTTAAAAAACAATATTGATAAAGACAATCAAATCTTTTGTTATGAACACCAAATTTGTGTTTATTCAGTTGCAACTATCATATAATCGGCTGTAAGCATATTTATGATTTCTAATAATCATACTTACAACTTACAATATCTGTTGTTATAACTGATAGTGTACTAAAATTCAAATGTTGCTATCAAAAATATTATGCTTAGCAACGAAATTTTCAGTAATTGTAACCGAATTGTGTGATAGTACATGCAACCGACAAAATTCGATTGGCGCCAAATTCGGTTGTGATCACGAATCAGTTTTCTCTGTGTATGAATTAAGGAATACAAAACAAAAAGGAAATGTACTTAATTACAAAGAACGGATTAGCACTTTAATAGCGGACTTGACATTGGTACAAATTTCAGAGCTGGAGGACAGTTCAAATAAAGTGAATTCTGAGCCATACGAATCAAAATTGGCCAGAATGATTACAGAATTTGTGCATAAAATTATCTTGCATGGAGGAAAACGGCCCATGACTCGAGTAATAATAACAGAATTTTGGATTTTTCGACTAAAGCCCTTACTTTAAACAGTTACAAACAATTGCAAAACATGTGTACTTTACAAAAAAGATACTCAAAGTCAGATAATGACATCCCTGCCACCTGAGCGCACAACAATATCAAGACCCTTTACAGTTACAGCTGTTGATTACGCTGGACCCTTTGATATACGTAACTTCACAGCTCGAGCCTGCCTTACCACAAGGGGTTATGTTTGCCTCTTTATCTGCTTTGCCACTAAAGCCGTACGTTTAGAGGCTGTAAGCAACCTAACTACCCAAGTCTTTTTGGTGGCGTTTTCTCGCTTTATAGGACATTGGTGGACTCTGGGAAGCAGGCGTAAAGTCCTTTAAAACGCACCTGAACAAATTATTGCCGAACAAATTATTGCCGAGTTATGCACAATTTTAGGCCGTATTGAATCTTGCTTGAATTCTAGATCCCTAATCCCTGCTGCTATCCTTTTAGACCCCTAGTTATGTCATCTAACGTCCAACATAGATGCCCGGACTGAAAATTATCATGCGGGTTATGTAAAGTGGATCATGCATTTAGGGCATGAAACAAATTTCTCTCCGCCAGTGCCGACGAGCGGTATTACATAATAAAAATTAAGCAGTACTGCATAAACTGCCTCGCTCGGTCACATCTTGTCAAATATCGTAATAATGAAATAGGATGTCGCGTATGCACAAAACGTCAAAATACTCTTTAACATGATGCCCCACAACTCAAAAAGTTACATGACCAAAAGCACCAACATCAACCAAGTTGCTACGCAAAAAAATCTGAGGAAAAAGCCAACTCAAGACCCATCTCAACCCATCCAAAAATGACCAAAACAACACCAATTGACCCCGTAACATGGCCGAAGGAAAAGTTGGAGACCTGGTCATCAGCAAGTGCTTTGCTCACCCAATCCATCATCACCTCACAAATTGAATGATCTTATGTGAAAAAGCTTAACATGTCATCAGTTGAAAGGAACGGAGTTCGATTCGCAAAATTTTATTTGAAAGCTAGCCGGTCCAAATTTCACAAGAAATTACTCGCTCTCATCACAGAGGAGTTACCCCGTCGACCCTATTCAGCACCTATCAGGGACAATCCATTTGAAGAGTTTCTGACACAGAGCCTCAAGCCAACAGCCAAATTGAATTGGAACTGGGTGGCGAAGTTTAATAGACCTAAAACACATTGGATTATGCATATAATCCTAAAACTATGCTTTTTAGTAACGCATAAGAATTCAACAACTTTTTTTAATAAACATTTTTGTGTATAAGTTAACACAGGCACCGCATAAAACGATTACCCCTAATTTAGTCAAATGACTTCATTCCTTGATACCCCTGATTTGTTTAAAACACATCTCCTATGTCTCTGTGGAAGCAGACATATGAGATGTAAACACTTCTATGCTTATTTCTTACTTTAAGTAGCAAACGTGGGAATCTGCTGAGTAGGTAGATTCCATGTTCATAAGTAGGGATGCGATTTCCATGCAAATGCATGTTTTTTGTCGATAGTCTAAGGACGATGTCGACCAATTATCTTTCCGAATCAATAAATTTGCGTTAAAATGGCATCGATTTGTTGTTGCATATTTTGGTGAAAATGCATATTTTTGCATATTTCGGTTTAAAATGCATATTTTGACATTTTATTTAGTGTTTTTTTTTAATTTCCATATTTTAAAACAAAGTTCTGCAAAAAATTGTTGAATATGTACACAAAAATAATTTTGGCACAAAAAAATTTAAAAAAAAAGGAATAAATCCTTTGGAACTCTGCTTAAAATACAACTTTACATTAGAAAGAGACGCATATATTACATAAATTGATGGTACATGCCAAGGTGAATTCAACTACAGGTGGTGTCAAAACGCCATTTGATTTAGACAGTTCGAACCAATTTGCTTAGATTTGTTAGGAATGTTTGACATTTCGAGCCTTAAAGGCTAACAAAGCAATGCAAAAATCCCTGCTGTTTGTGATGTTCTTGGATTGTTGCAGTATCGAAACCACTTGTTGTTGAATTCGCTTTGTAACATGCTAACATTTTTATTCGCTCTAAACTTTTAAATAAAAACGTATACATATGTAATTTTTTCATTCTTTTTAAACGTATTTTTGAGAAAACACTAGATTCTCCAAGAAATTTTAATGTGAATTAACAAAATTTTAACATTCAAAACAATAAATTAAATGCAATTTGTCCACTAATTGTTCAAAATTAAATTGTGAGTATATGAAACAGCCAAACACGTATTATATTTATGTATATTTTATTTAACGAGATTTTTTTCCCCAGGAAATATGCCAAAGATAAAGCCATCATAATAAAATACGTTAACGAATATAACAGTGTCTTTAAATCTGATGGTCGAATACTCTATTGCAAAGTTTGCAATAAGCCCGTAAGTCACGAAAGGAAGTTTTTGGTTGAGCAACACTTAAATAGTCCAAAACACAAGGAGCGTCTCGAGCGTGTTACAGAAAAGTCTTCCCAGTCGTTGCTTAAAAATACAGAGACACCAAATAAGTTTTGTGTAGACTTATGTATGTGAAGCATTTATTTCCGCGGACATACCCTTATATAAATTAAGCAACGAAAATTTTAGAAATTTTTTTAAAACTTTTAATTTCAAAAGTTTTTGTTATTCGTGCTCAATTCCCAATTCCCTTCAACATGCAACAAAAGCCTATGTATTACCTCCCCGTGGTGGTCCCTGTCAACATCTCTTGAGATGGCTGAAATACAAGGCTCTAGCTGAGGCTAGCTAGGAAGTGACGGATAATTCCGAAAGTCTAGCGTCCTTGAATTTATTCAATGACGTGAAGTATTGACCATGATACTTAAGGTTATATGGTATCCTCGGGGATCAGTGAGCCCCAGGTTTTTCAACCTGACTGATCATTGGTGAGGTATCAGCTTACCTACCACCTGTAGTGGTGACTCTTGTAAGTCAAGGTATTTGAATCAGAAAGCCAAAATTTTTGTGATGCAACGTTTTTGTGAAGGAAAAGGACGTCAGCGTTGTATACACGTGGTTATGAAGAGGTGAGAAGGAGTGTAAGAGGTGAGAAGGAGTTATGTGATGGTTGCAAGAAGTGTCAGATGATGTGCAGTGTACGTCTATTGTGTGTTGATAAGTAAGCTTTCCCGGGCAGATGTAGGATTTGTCCGGTAGTGCCGGATTTGGACATCGGAAGGGAAAGTCTTCATGCTTTGGATGTGCACTGCACGGTTTGTTGGATGGATGGTTGGTGTAGTGTGCATTTTAGTGTTTGAATTTAGTAATAGGTCTCCTGAAAGAGCACGTTCACATAGTTTACGCCCCTATGTGTTCAGGTGGAGGGTATGAAAGATTCTTGTGTTGAATGTGCTCTGCACGGTTAAAAATGGTGTAGTGAATGTTTATGATTATTGGATTAGTAAACACTGCTCGTTCACATGGCTTTGGCCCTGGCCATGTGTTCATATGAGAGTGCGAAAGTTTTTAATGTCTTAAATGTTCTCTGCACAGGTGTTGTTGGAACCGAATAAGATCTTGGTTTGTAGCAGGTTTCCATCACAAAATTATAGCGTTGCTGAACGAAGACTAGGCTTTTTGGTTCAAAATGCTTTTCATGCAATTGATGTCGGTAAGTTGGTTACACGAGGTGGCTGTGGTGTTACCCAAACTTACGCGGGTAGATGTTTTCCAAATTGCAATTGAAACCAGTGGAGTGGTTTGGTTGCGAGGAGGAGACATCTGTGTCCTGTTACTATTTAACAGGAGCTGCTGACAGAAAACACGCAGCAAGAGATTAGATAGCTCGAACTTCCCAGCAAGAAGTTTGAATGTTTTCAGTCCCGTCAACTGTTAACATATTGTAAGATATACGAGACCTTGTCAAGCTCTGTACATCGACATTTAGAGAAAAATGTAAAAAACTATGTGGCTAAAACCCACCATGCAATGAAGTCATAGTACAGGTAAGCATGTAAAACTCGGACATATGTACTGTGAAATAAGATGTTCTTAATGATATTTAAGATACTAACTGCTGTGTCATTGCCATTGACAGCCATGCCAGTTTCCGGTCATCAGTTGCAAGTAGTAAATGGTAGAATTGAAGCCCTTGCCCATCACCATTGCACTATTAAAGCTAATGGTGTCACAGTCGAAGGATCTGGACGTCTGAATGGAATCCACTATGGTATAATTGATTATGACTGTGACAATATCACTGGGACAATAATATCAAAGGCCACGTGTGATGATTGTGGCTTGTATTGTGCAACCAATCAAATGATACTTGAATGTGATCAAAAATGATCATTATTCCTTTTTGGATTCTTAATAGGTATGGCACCAACAGTCATACTATGTGTAATATTAAGAAAGGTTATATGGTCTATAGGATCAATGGTTAATAACAAAGTGACATTGTGGTATGATGATAAAATGGACATGAGGGAAATTAGTAGAATTGACAAAATGAATGAACGTTTAGAAGGTAACACCAACATGAGGCCAAAATTTAAAAAACCCAAAAGCATCAAGAAGGCCAATGTAAATCAAATTTATGAGAAAAGAGGTGCCATGTCAGGCTACATTAGGATGGAAGACATTAGCAAGCTAAAGAATAAGAAATTCGATGTGTCTGACTTAGGGCTAAAAAATCAGAGCGAGTTAAACTCTCTGTTTGGTTTAAAATGTGTTTAAACCAACAAATCTATAAATCACCAAAGAGATAAACCATTTTTAAACGCATAAAATTGGGCGTTTAAACTACCAATGCAGACCATATGAATTTGCTAAGATTTATCGTAGTGCTGCCACATGTTATTTTTTTAACAACATATAATACATGGGACACTGATTTATAGTTGTTGAGTTTAAACTACATATAAATTCAAGTTTAGTTCAACTAAACCAACGTTTAAACCATCAGTGATTTTTTAGCCCTTACCATGTTATAGTGGGTATAGGCAAAATGAAGCTAGTGCACCAAGCGACAACATTTATGAAGCCATGCCTGCAGAAAGCACTTGCGAATATAAACAGAGTACCAGGATGGCCTACAAGCCAGCAGCATTGGCACTAGCAACTATTGCTGCATGCTCTTTTTATAGTTTGCCTGGTATTGATGCATGTGACAACACTTTGTATGTATACTCAAGAGGTAAAGTTTGTGATAAGGCTAGTGTAGTGTGACCTTGATTATGGTTCGTTGTACGAACAATGAATGATAATTTATGTTTATTACTCGCCACTTGAGTAACCAACCCAAAGACGAAATAACACAAATGCAAAACAATAAAAAGATATCATATGGCATTTTTTTGTCGATTTGTTTGTGATCAATTAAATTAGAGTGTCTTGCGACGAATGTAAACAAACCAACGAACACACACGTTGATACATGTGTTAAAAATGATGACGCGTGGTATGGTGTACAGTTAGAATAGGTCAAGACTTGTGTTATTGGGTTTTGGGTACAAGTGTTAGAATAAGTAGGGTTAAGACATATTCACAAAAGTAGTATTTAAGATCGTTGTTAAGTTCATGAAAAGGCAGTCTAAATTGAGAAACAAAAAGCACTAGAACTAGAAATAGTTCCGTATGCTTTAAAAGATAAATAAACATAACTGAATAAATAAATTAAGAATAAATGTTAAGTCAGAAGTAAAAGATATAAACATTTGTTTTATTTTTATTGTGTGGTAAAACTCAAACACATTACATGGCGACCCTGCCAACTTCATAAGAACCAGGAAGGAAGAAACATAAGAGAGGTACTCAATCCATGCCTGGGATTGAAAGGACTGTTCGGCCAAGGAACGAGTCACGTCGAATGAAAAAAAAATAAATTTATTTTATTTATTAGGGACAGAGTGCTTCTAATTCAGCACCTGCGAATCGGAGGCGAGTTCGCCCATGATTCAAGTTTAATAATTGTAATTTCCATTTTTTTCCTAAATGCCCGATGAGAAGGCTGTGAGAGCAGGTCCAAGAAAGTTGACTGTAGAGGAGTATAGGAAAAGAAATAAAGCGGCACCGGTTGAGTGGACACCAAAGATCCCAAGTGTTAAGCCCCCAAAAAGAAGAGGAGGTTACTTGGTTAAGCTAAGAAGGGAATTGGCCAACACAAGGAAGTTAGTAAACGCAACACCACCACCACCATGGCAGCACGCGAATGAGTATTGGCTGCGCATAGAAGAGTTGGAGAAAATAATCAAATTATATATAGAAAATAAAAAATTTTAAAAACTTAGTAATATGAAATATATATTTGTACCATTCTTCATGATTTTATGGATGATTCTTGTAGTAACATTCATACCTAGAATAGAAGAGACGGCAAAGGCAAGAATTATAGAAGCAACAGATGAGTTTTTAAGTAGCATAAATATAAAAAACTTACTACATATCTAGAATAATGATAAAGGATTTGATAAAAAATATTATAAAATTAATTGTACTGCTAGTATTTTCACTCATTATCGGATTTTCGGTTAGGATATATATATTAATGCAGGAGCGTATAGAATCACTTAAGAGTATATTCACATTTTTTTAATAAAGTCAACCGTTATTCATGTATGGATTCTGTTTACAATTCGTTAAGATCTATTATCTCTAATGCAAAAAAGTCATTGAACCGACCTTATTCAGAAAATACCATAGCAGAAAAAAAATTGGAATTAGAAGAATTGACAGAAAGATTTAATGAGTTTACTTCAGAAAATAAAGTTTCTGTAGAGGAAATATCAGAATTTGACAGATTAAAGTTAGAGGCGGCAAAAATATTAAATTCACATATAGCCAAAAATCAAAATAATTCAAGAATAAACTTAGCCGTGACAATGTCAAATATGGAAATCGGGGAATTAACGGCAATCGTCAAACTAATCCCATTTTTTTCGGGGAAAAAGGACGAATTGCACAATTTCATAACAAATTTAGATATAGTCTCTAAAACGATCCCGACTATAAAACAGACTTCTTTTTTCCAATTTGTTTTTAGTTCCAGATTAGACCTGAAGGTCCAGAATAGGATCAAACAGAGTACTATTCCTACAACGGTAGAAGAGTTGATACGGGTTTTGAAGAACTCCTATAAATCTACAAGAAATTCTAATAGTATCCTGAATGAGCTAACAGGTATATCTCAAAAGGGTGACAACCTGATGGGATTTGCTAGTAAGATAGAGAATTTGGTAACAGAATTGAATGAGTTACAAATAGTGGAAGAAGGAGAAGAAAGTAGGTCGTCAATAATTAGAGCAAATAGTAAGATAGCCTACAATTCTTTCTTAAATGGTCTATCAGATCCTCAAATTGTTGCTACCATAGACGCTAGTCGTGTTTCTACATTCACTGAAGCGTTAGAAATTGCAGAAAAGGCCTCGTCAAGAACTAAACAAAGGCAAATACTATACCAGAATTTGGCGCCGAGGCAAAGGAATGTATCTACCCAATGCGGGAAGTGCGGCAGAATACATGGCGATAGGTGTTTGGCCAGCGGAAAAACTTGTAATAAATGTGGGAAACTAAATCATTTTGCAAGCAAGTGTCTGACGAGAAATGGTTCAGCGAACTCAAGCAACAGTGGTTCCAGGAATAGCAGTTACAACAGCAATTCAAATGGTAGAAATACAAATAATAACTACAACCGCAGAAACAACCAAAATTGGAATAATAGAAACCGAAATATTAACCACGTCAATGGTCAGGGAAACTTACGAACCCCGGAGACCATTCAGCAGGGATCTCCGGAGGATCTCGACTAAACAACGAAAAGAAAATTTGTAGTATATCATCCGACCTCAAAAACTATGTCAAATTGAACATTTTGAATACAGACTATCCTCTAACGTTTTTGATAGATACAGGAGCTGACGTATCTCTCTGTAAGGAAAGTTTAGTCTATCACTATAATGAGGATCCAGATGATTACTGCAACCTTACGGGAATCTCAGACGAGATAATAAAGTCGATGGGTTCTACAGAAATAAAGATTAAGTTTGACAACCATGAGGTTACACACAAAATACAACTAGTAAAGAGTGATTTCCCAATAAAAACAGACGGAATTCTTGGTAGAGATTTTTTCTCTGAATTTGAGTGCAACATAGATTATGATAGATATATATTATCATTTCAGATCAAGAACGATTTCATCACCCTTCCAATACATGATAATACATTTGCAATAAACCATGTAAGAATACCAAGTAGAAGCGAGGTTATCGTACCATTCAATATCGAATTAGAAGAAGATGTCGTGGTATTGAATCGTGAAGTCATTAAGGGTTTATATCTGGCAAATGCCATAGTACCTAAAAATGGCAATCAACATATAAAGATGTTGAATACCACTAATAGACCCATGACGGTGGATAACTTAGAAATAAAAACTGTTCCATTAAGAAGCTACGAAATCTGTTCTTTCAACACCGGTCAAAATAATAACAGGAATACGGAAAATAGGTTGCATAAATTATTGGAAAGTCTAAAATTAGACGACTTAGAATGCAATGATAGAGAAGATATTGTAAAAATATTGCATAAATATCAGTCAGTATTTCATTTGGATGGTGAAGAATTAACGACTAACAACTTCTATAAGCAAACAATAAATCTGCATGACAGTAGTCCTGTGTATATAAAAAATTACCGTTTACCACAAGCGCATACAGAAGAAATAAATTCACAAGTACAGAACTTATTAGAAACCAACATTATAGAGCCATCCATTAGCCCTTATAATGCACCACTTTTGTTAGTTCCAAAAAAGGGACAAACTGAGCTTAAAAAATGGAGATTAGTGGTTGATTTTAGAAAAGTGAATGATAAGATAGTTAATGACAAATTTCCGTTAACACGATTAGATGATATTTTGGATAAATTAGGTAGAGCTAAGTATTTTTCTACGTTAGATATGACAAGTTCATTTCACCAAATAGAGCTTGAACACCAATCTAGACCGTGTACAGCATTTTCTACACCAAATGGACATTATCAATTTAGACGACTACCTTTCGGTTTAAAAATTTCGTCGAATAGCTTTCAGCGAATGTTGACTATTGCTTTATCAGGGTTAGAATCTGAAGCTTTTTTATACGTAGACGATATCATAGTCTTCGGATGTAGCCTAAAACATCATAACGCGAATTTGGTTAAAGTATTCGATCGACTGGAAAGGTATAATTTGAAACTGAACGCGAGTAAATGTTGTTTTCTAAAACCGGAGGTGATATATCTTGGTCATTTAATAACTCCAGAAGGAATAAAACCAGATCCCGAAAAGTTTTCGGCTATAACTAATTATCCAGTACCAACTAGTGCAGATGACGTAAGAAGATTTGTAGCTTTCTGCAATTACTATAGGAGGTTTATAGAAAATTTTGCCGACATAGCAAGCTGTTTAAATCGGTTACTGAAGAAAGGGGTAAAATTTGAATGGACTGAACACTGTCAAAACGCATTCGAAAAATTGAAGCAAAAGTTAATTTGTCCACCGATTTTACAGTATCCCGATTTTAATAAGCCTTTTATACTGACAACAGACGCATCAGATTTTGCGCTGGGAGCAGTGTTATCACAAGGTGAAATTGGAGAAGATAAACCAATATCGTATGCTAGTCGTTCTTTGAATAAGCACGAAAAGAACAAACCGGTTATTGAAAAGGAGTTACTTAGTATTCACTGGGGTATACAGTTTTTTAGACCATATCTATATGGTAGAAAATTTGTGGTCGTGACAGATCATCGTCCGTTAGTTGCTTTATTTACACATAAAAATCCGAGTTCGAAATTAACGAGAATCCGTTTAGAATTATCTGATTACGATTTTCATATAGTTTATAAAAAGGGAATTAATAACACAAATGCTGACGCTCTTTCATGAATAAAATTAGATTCTGATATGTTGAAGGAAATGATACCTAAAAGCCTTGACGACACAATTAAGAAATCGCTGGTGATAACAAGAGGTATGAAAAATAAGTTGATACAAAATGAAGCTGGAAAAGAGGATAGAAACAAAAAAATTGAGGAAAATGGTAATGCAGATCCTATTGAGCCTGATCAACTCAAGATGTGGGAATGTACATCCATAAATGATATAAGACGCGCACAAAAACTAAAGTTTATATTAGAGAAGTCGACAGAAAAGTTAAAAATTGAAAACAATCATGCTTTTACGGCCGTCAGATGTGGTGATAATCCCGATTATTTAGATAATATGTTGGAGAAACTACCTTCTGTTCTAAGCAGGTTGGGGTATGGCGTTTTCGCACTAGAAAAAAGTGACGAAATATTTAGAAAAATAAGCCATGAGAAAATGAAAGAGACATTGAATAGAAGCAAAGAGAGAATAAAAATTCTGCTCTATACGAATCCTCAAAGAGTAATTGATGAAAAAGAAAAAGCTGAATTAATAAAATTGTATCATGATTCACCATGCGAAGGACATTCTGGAGTCAGAAGAATGTTGCTCAAGTTAAAGCAAAAGTACATATGGAAAAACATGTGTAAGATGGTAAAGAAGTATGTCTCTAAGTGTGATCTGTGCCAGAGAAACAAGCAGGTAAGACACACAAAAGAACCGTTGTGTACGACAGATACACCAACACAAAGTTTTGGGACTGTGGTTATCGACACGGTTGGTCCGCTAAGACCATCGGGGAATAGTCGATACGTACTAACGATGCAGTGTGAATTGACGAAATACGTTATAGCAGCACCTATGGAAACAAAAGAGGCTAAATGTATAGCGAGGACTCTGATGGAAAGCTTAATACTGAGGTATGGACTATTTAAAACTTTAAAATCCGATAGAGGTACTGAGTTTGTAAATGAATTATTAAAAGAAATATGCAAACTATTGCAAATCGAACAAGTATTTTCTACTTCTTACCATCATGAAACTCTAGGAACAGTTGAACGTAACCATAGGGTCTTGAATGAATATTTCCTGTCATTTGTCAACAATGACAACTGGTCGGAATGGATTCCGTATTATTCCTTTGCTTATAATATAACCCCACACGTTGATACAAACTATTCACCGTTTGAGTTAGTTTTTGGGAAACTACCATGCTTACCAGGTGAACAGGTAATGGCTTGTGATAAGGTTTATAATGTAGAGGATTATGCAAATGAATTAAAGATTAGACTAAAGTATTCATTAGAGAATGCTAGGAAATTGCTGTTGAAAGTGAAAGAAAAAAGGGGTTCAGATTCAATAAACAAATCAAACAGCATAGAGTTAGCGGTAGGGGATTTAGTGCTGGTAAAAAGAAGCAATAGGAGGAAGAATGAATCTCCATACCAGGGTCCATACAGGATAACGAATATAGACAATGTTAATGTAACAATAGATTACAACAACAAAGATAAAATTGTGCATAAAAACTTGCTTAAAAAATATATAGATGAATAAAATTAAATTTATAAAGTTATATACAATAGATTTATAAGTAGAATTTAAGAATTTAATTTTCTTTTTAACATACAAATGTAAATACCTATGTAGCGTAATGAATTGTTAAAATAAGAAAAATTATTTTTATTACAGTTAAGAGTAATCCTACAAATTTCATAAGAAAAAAATAGAAATTGTATGATTTCTCTCAAGGGCAAGGGTGTAGTGTGACCTTGATTATGGTTCGTTGTACGAACAATGAATGATCATTTATGTTAATTACTCGCCACTTGAGTAACCAACCCAAAGACGAAATAACACAAATGCAAAACAATAAAAAGATATCATATGGCATTTTTTTGTCGATTTGTTTGTGATCAATTAAATTAGAGTGTCTTGCGACGAATGTAAACAAACCAACGAACACACACGTTGATACATGTGTTAAAAATGATGACGCGTGGTATGGTGTACAGTTAGAATAGGTCAAGACTTGTGTTATTGGGTTTTGGGTACAAGTGTTAGAATAAGTAGGGTTAAGACATATTCACAAAAGTAGTATTTAAGATCGTTGTTAAGTTCATGAAAAGGCAGTCTAAATTGAGAAACAAAAAGCACTAGAACTAGAAATAGTTCCGTATGCTTTAAAAGATAAATAAACATAACTGAATAAATAAATTAAGAATAAATGTTAAGTCAGAAGTAAAAGATATAAACATTTGTTTTATTTTTATTGTGTGGTAAAACTCAAACACATTACACTAGATGCATTGAAAGCGGTATTTACCAAATGGCTCTACACAGTGGTTCAACTGTATGTTTCAAAGATGCAGAAGCAAATGTCATGACTGTACGAATGGGTAATTCATACTATAGAGAAAAATACATGATGCAATATAAGACTACAGACTATAGACTAGACGTGAGCACTCACAGCAGGTGTAAGTCTGATGGTGGTGAATGTTGGAATGGGCGTTGTAATAGTACCAGCAAGACTATCAATCTTAAATATCAAGATGGCACAGGGCATCCTTATGGTTATGGTTGTGGTGTGGGTACCTTAGGGTGTGACACATGGTGCTGGCATAAGACATCATGCACCTGGTATTTATGGTTTGTGAGACCAGTAGGTGAGAGGATACCTGTATATGTTAGGGTAGGATGGATCTGGGAGATTGAAGTAATAATGGAGTATAAAGGTGTTATAAAAACATACACAATAAATACAAACAATCCTAAGGCAGATCTAGACGGGTAAGCTACAAGATACCAATATACATAACTGGTTTTAGTACAGAAGATGTGGTTCTAGATAATGGACTTATACTATACAAGAAGAATGCATATTCTATGAAAGTATCTGCCAGAAACATGCCTGAAAGAGATATTATAGGTGACTTTCAAGTAGGGATCAATGAGGATGATTACACATTCAACCAGGATCTAGTCAAATGTACACCAGAGTCATGTCATGCAAATTGTTTATTACAAGAGTCAAAGTTATCCAGGACCATTAACAATTTGAACACCAGTGAACCTGTCAAGTACAAGTATGTGAATAATGACTACACTATAGAAGGTAGAATATCGGTTCCAGGAACAATGAACCTAATGCTTGGGAATGTGGAGTTTGATAGTCTGTATGTTGATAAAGCAGATTGTGATATCGACATACCCACAACATACTCTTGTATAGGATGTACGACTAAACCTTATGCAGTTATACAAGCTTATAATATAAAGTCACCTGGTTTGCTTAACTTTATATCCAACTGCTATATCTCATGTAATCCTGAGTCCATGAAACTGATTCAAGTCAGCGACCATAAAGTATGCATGATAACAATGCCAATCATCAACAGGTCATTAACTATTGACTACAATTTTACATACTTTGGATCATTAACACCCTCAAAGTTCGTAATGGGTAAAGAGACAATTCAAGACACTATAATGTCGATTGGAACTAGTGCAGAATTTTGGACATCATTAACATCAACTTTTGCATTCGGCACTATGGGTATATTCATAGCATCCATATACTTATGAGGATGTTGAAAATATTCTTAATAGCTCGTGCAGGAACCAAGGTTATTGCAAGCAATATAGTTAAATAATCAATATATTAAAAACAAGTTATACCCAACATTACCTATTAAGCAACATTTTATATTAACTGCACATTTGGATTCTTTATTATCATTAAGCACTCACTTTAGGTTATATTTTTATATACTCATAATCATAAAGCAAATAATTATCATTATTAATGGATCATTTCCTACTAGGTAACTATCATTTTTTGGCATAGGGCAGCTTATTAGCATCGTAGGGTAGTATTAATCATATAATGTTTGTATATTTAGGATTTTTAGCATTACTATAATTAATTCATAAAATTTAACTTCATTATGAAAGTCCATTAACAGTGTAGGATTAAGCTTTTTATTTTTATCAATAACCTAAGGTTTAAGTAAAAAAAAAAAAAAAAAAAAGAGGAGTTACTTAGTATTCACTGGGGTATACAGTTTTTTAGACCATATCTATATGGAAGAAAATTTGTGGTCGTGACAGATCATCGTCCGTTAGTTGCTTTATTTACACATAAAAATCCGAGTTCGAAATTAACGAGAATCCGTTTAGAATTATCTGATTACGATTTTCATATAGTTTATAAAAAGGGAATTAATAACACAAATGCTGACGCTCTTTCAAGAATAAAATTAGATTCTGATATGTTGAAGGAAATGATACCTAAAAGCCTTGACGACACAATTAAGAAATCGCTGGTGATAACAAGAGGTATGAAAAATAAGTTGATACAAAATGAAGCTGGAAAAGAGGATAGAAACAAAAAAATTGAGGAAAATGGTAATGCAGATCCTATTGAGCCTGATCAACTCAAGATGTGGGAATGTACATCCATAAATGATATAAGACGCGCACAAAAACTAAAGTTTATATTAGAGAAGTCGACAGAAAAGTTAAAAATTGAAAACAATCATGCTTTTACGGCCGTCAGATGTGGTGATAATCCCGATTATTTAGATAATATGTTGGAGAAACTACCTTCTGTTCTAAGCAGGTTGGGGTATGGCGTTTTCGCACTAGAAAAAAGTGACGAAATATTTAGAAAAATAAGCCATGAGAAAATGAAAGAGACATTGAATAGAAGCAAAGAGAGAATAAAAATTCTGCTCTATACGAATCCTCAAAGAGTAATTGATGAAAAAGAAAAAGCTGAATTAATAAAATTGTATCATGATTCACCATGCGAAGGACATTCTGGAGTCAGAAGAATGTTGCTCAAGTTAAAGCAAAAGTACATATGGAAAAACATGTGTAAGATGGTAAAGAAGTATGTCTCTAAGTGTGATCTGTGCCAGAGAAACAAGCAGGTAAGACACACAAAAGAACCGTTGTGTACGACAGATACACCAACACAAAGTTTTGGGACTGTGGTTATCGACACGGTTGGTCCGCTAAGACCATCGGGGAATAGTCGATACGTACTAACGATGCAGTGTGAATTGACGAAATACGTTATAGCAGCACCTATGGAAACAAAAGAGGCTAAATGTATAGCGAGGACTCTGATGGAAAGCTTAATACTGAGGTATGGACTATTTAAAACTTTAAAATCCGATAGAGGTACTGAGTTTGTAAATGAATTATTAAAAGAAATATGCAAACTATTGCAAATCGAACAAGTATTTTCTACTCCTTACCATCATGAAACTCTAGGAACAGTTGAACGTAACCATAGGGTCTTGAATGAATATTTCCTGTCATTTGTCAACAATGACAACTGGTCGGAATGGATTCCGTATTATTCCTTTGCTTATAATATAACCCCACACGTTGATACAAACTATTCACCGTTTGAGTTAGTTTTTGGGAAACTACCATGCTTACCAGGTGAACAGGTAATGGCTTGTGATAAGGTTTATAATGTAGAGGATTATGCAAATGAATTAAAGATTAGACTAAAGTATTCATTAGAGAATGCTAGGAAATTGCTGTTGAAAGTGAAAGAAAAAAGGGGTTCAGATTCAATAAACAAATCAAACAGCATAGAGTTAGCGGTAGGGGATTTAGTGCTGGTAAAAAGAAGCAATAGGAGGAAGAATGAATCTCCATACCAGGGTCCATACAGGATAACGAATATAGACAATGTTAATGTAACAATAGATTACAACAACAAAGATAAAATTGTGCATAAAAACTTGCTTAAAAAATATATAGATGAATAAAATTAAATTTATAAAGTTATATACAATAGATTTATAAGTAGAATTTAAGAATTTAATTTTCTTTTTAACATACAAATGTAAATACCTATGTAGCGTAATGAATTGTTAAAATAAGAAAAATTATTTTTATTACAGTTAAGAGTAATCCTACAAATTTCATAAGAAAAAAATAGAAATTGTATGATTTCTCTCAAGGGCAAGGGTGTAGTGTGACCTTGATTATGGTTCGTTGTACGAACAATGAATGATCATTTATGTTAATTACTCGCCACTTGAGTAACCAACCCAAAGACGAAATAACACAAATGCAAAACAATAAAAAGATATCATATGGCATTTTTTTGTCGATTTGTTTGTGATCAATTAAATTAGAGTGTCTTGCGACGAATGTAAACAAACCAACGAACACACACGTTGATACATGTGTTAAAAATGATGACGCGTGGTATGGCGTACAGTTAGAATAGGTCAAGACTTGTGTTATTGGGTTTTGGGTACAAGTGTTAGAATAAGTAGGGTTAAGACATATTCACAAAAGTAGTATTTAAGATCGTTGTTAAGTTCATGAAAAGGCAGTCTAAATTGAGAAACAAAAAGCACTAGAACTAGAAATAGTTCCGTATGCTTTAAAAGATAAATAAACATAACTGAATAAATAAATTAAGAATAAATGTTAAGTAGTAGAAGTAAAAGATATAAACATTTGTTTTATTTTTATTGTGTGGTAAAACTCAAACACATTACACTAGATGCATTGAAAGCGGTATTTACCAAATGGCTCTACACAGTGGTTCAACTGTATGTTTCAAAGATGCAGAAGCAAATGTCATGACTGTACGAATGGGTAATTCATACTATAGAGAAAAATACATGATGCAATATAAGACTACAGACTATAGACTAGACGTGAGCACTCACAGCAGGTGTAAGTCTGATGGTGGTGAATGTTGGAATGGGCGTTGTAATAGTACCAGCAAGACTATCAATCTTAAATATCAAGATGGCACAGGGCATCCTTATGGTTATGGTTGTGGTGTGGGTACCTTAGGGTGTGACACATGGTGCTGGCATAAGACATCATGCACCTGGTATTTATGGTTTGTGAGACCAGTAGGTGAGAGGATACCTGTATATGTTAGGGTAGGATGGATCTGGGAGATTGAAGTAATAATGGAGTATAAAGGTGTTATAAAAACATACACAATAAATACAAACAATCCTAAGGCAGATCTAGACGGGTAAGCTACAAGATACCAATATACATAACTGGTTTTAGTACAGAAGATGTGGTTCTAGATAATGGACTTATACTATACAAGAAGAATGCATATTCTATGAAAGTATCTGCCAGAAACATGCCTGAAAGAGATATTATAGGTGACTTTCAAGTAGGGATCAATGAGGATGATTACACATTCAACCAGGATCTAGTCAAATGTACACCAGAGTCATGTCATGCAAATTGTTTATTACAAGAGTCAAAGTTATCCAGGACCATTAACAATTTGAACACCAGTGAACCTGTCAAGTACAAGTATGTGAATAATGACTACACTATAGAAGGTAGAATATCGGTTCCAGGAACAATGAACCTAATGCTTGGGAATGTGGAGTTTGATAGTCTGTATGTTGATAAAGCAGATTGTGATATCGACATACCCACAACATACTCTTGTATAGGATGTACGACTAAACCTTATGCAGTTATACAAGCTTATAATATAAAGTCACCTGGTTTGCTTAACTTTATATCCAACTGCTATATCTCATGTAATCCTGAGTCCATGAAACTGATTCAAGTCAGCGACCATAAAGTATGCATGATAACAATGCCAATCATCAACAGGTCATTAACTATTGACTACAATTTTACATACTTTGGATCATTAACACCCTCAAAGTTCGTAATGGGTAAAGAGACAATTCAAGACACTATAATGTCGATTGGAACTAGTGCAGAATTTTGGACATCATTAACATCAACTTTTGCATTCGGCACTATGGGTATATTCATAGCATCCATATACTTATGAGGATGTTGAAAATATTCTTAATAGCTCGTGCAGGAACCAAGGTTATTGCAAGCAATATAGTTAAATAATCAATATATTAAAAACAAGTTATACCCAACATTACCTATTAAGCAACATTTTATATTAACTGCACATTTGGATTCTTTATTATCATTAAGCACTCACTTTAGGTTATATTTTTATATACTCATAATCATAAAGCAAATAATTATCATTATTAATGGATCATTTCCTACTAGGTAACTATCATTTTTTGGCATAGGGCAGCTTATTAGCATCGTAGGGTAGTATTAATCATATAATGTTTGTATATTTAGGATTTTTAGCATTACTATAATTAATTCATAAAATTTAACTTCATTATGAAAGTCCATTAACAGTGTAGGATTAAGCTTTTTATTTTTATCAATAACCTAAGGTTTAAGTAAAAAAAAAAAAAAAAAAAAAGATATGTGTTATGCGTCGTATACATAAATAAAAATTAAGTTTAATAAACAAAAAAATACGGTTTGCTTAGAAACGTAGTTAAGGTGTAATTAAGGTTTTACTCGGCTAGCTGCTAAATTGGTATCGAAGGCTCTTAACCAGGCTTCATAACGCATAACACATAATATACTCCTTACCGATAGATACCTTAGTGTATATTTGAACTTCACAAAAAAAAAGACATCCAATTACTGATGGCAAGGTGTTGTGCCCATCGGGTTACATTGTTCCCCCCCACTGACAGATGTACTGTTAGACGCCTTGACAGAACGCGTACCCTTATTATTGTTCTGTCCCTAATATAGACATGATTATCTAGTAAGACATATTTATGCTGGTTATCCTTCCCTTCTTATTTGTAAATTAAAATTGCATTTTTTTTGTTTTAATGTTACAATAGGAATTCAATAGTAGCATTTATTGGGAAAAAAAAATGTGAATAAACATAAATCAAATGCGTTTTGTTAAATTACAGTATAATGAATTACTTGTTCCAGAAAATAATGATTTATTTATTGTAAAATATTATGCTGGCTTCAATAAGGAGGCAAATAATGTTAAAGCCGTAAGTTTATAAAGGTTTTTGATTTGAAATTTGGGTTCTAGTTGTTACGGATTTAAAATGACCTTTTGCCGTTTTATTTTGAACCATGAATTTTTTCCCATACCTAATAAATTTAACCATGCAATTAAACATGCAAAACGTTTTTCTTTCCCTTGTGCATAAAAGTTATCACATACCATATTACATAATAATCTGGCTTGAATTGTTCATTAAACCTTTTTGTAAATATTGCACTTCTGCAATATTCTTCAAAACAACGTTTTATATTTTTTATTTTTATTTTACAAATATTGCACTTCTGCAATATTCTTCAAAACAACGTTTTATATTTTTTATTTTTATTTTACAAATATTGCACTTCTGCAATATTCTCATAAACAACGTTTTATATTTGATTTGTTTTTTATTTAAGCTAATAGGGCCTAAGGTTAATTAATGTAAATAAAAAGCAATTTTTTATTACAGTTTTCCCGACGTTTCGTCGATTTTTTGTCGACTTTTTCAAGGGAGCGTCTATTTAAAATATATTATATATTTTTTATTTTTATTTTGCAAATATTGCACTTCTGCAATATTCTCATAAACAACGGAAGTGAGCCAGACACCTATAAGCTGTTTTGTTAAAATAGAACATTAAACCTTTATTTCTGTCAAAAGTAATTTTTATTAAAATTAAACATTAAACCTTTATTGTAAAAACCTGCTAATAAGCAAAATTTCTTTTTATTAAAATTAACAATAAAACTTTTATTTACTAATAAGCAAATTTACCTGTTCAATTAAAAATGTAATATTGTATAAAAGACAAAACATTTGATTAATAAAAACAGTGTAAATCGTAACATTGAAAGGTAAACTTGTGTTTCATTTGTTACTTCATAAAAGAACCACGATAACTGGCGCCCGAGCTAAAAAAGCATTTAAAGAAATCCTTGAAACTATAGGACGACCTAAAAATCCTCGAAAATAAAAGGAGAATTTGAAAAATCCTTGAAATTATAGGAACACTCAGAATCCTTTCAGTAAAACCCTTAAAGTAGATTAAGGGAATATTTTTAAGGAACATTTAAAAAAAAAAAAAAAACCTTAAAGTGGAAAAAGGGAAATCTTATCCTTAATACAAGGAAAAGACCATTTAAAAACCCTTGCAAACACAACAGTGGTCATAAGCAACCCTTAAAAAAGGAAGCTGCAGTGAAGTAACCAAATTGACAAATATACTCCTGGCGAACGTGTTGGATCTTGCCCCTGAGTACTAGCCGAAAAGGACCTTAGCAAACCATCCAAAAACCAGCAATATTGTCAGGTTACCAAGTAGACGAACACACTCCTGGCGAACGTGTTGGACCTTGCCCCTGAGTACTAGCCGAAAAGGACCGTAGCAAACCATCCAGATGCCAGCAATGCTTGTAATCCTGTAAGTAAAATAATTACCAACAGTACGCTGAAAACTTTACCGCAATTCACATAAGAACATTGTGGTAATACATCTTACTAACCTAAGATAAGAGAAAGTGTTACCTCAATCAACATAAGAACATTGTGGTAATACAACTTACTAACATAAAACCGTAATCCACAATTAACTTGTCATAATAAACTTTAAACTAACTTAGGAAATAGGAAATTAATAAATAGAAGGGAAAAAATAATAGACAAATTCTTTTGTTTTTCGCAAAAAATAAAATTTTTTTTTTTTAAGAAGTAAGCTTTGCAAAATTTGTAAGTGTCTGAAACAAATCCTTTGTTTTGTAATATGGAACAATTACAACAAAATTTAATTCACCTAACGGGTGCGGTCAATGCTCAAATTGAGCAATTCCGCGTTTTTGAGAGTCGCTTAGCGCAATTAGAAAGAAATGAACAACCAACAGTATATTCAAATAATATGGTAGCCCCCAGAACGGAGACAGAACTAGAGTCTATTAGAAGATTGCCAGACTGTGTTAGGGACTTATACCGTGTTCAGATATACCTTTTTTATTGAGTCAATATTCGGTTAATTGACATAATTATCTTTCTGTTCACATATACACAATTTAGCTTACTCAATTTATATTACTACTACATACAACATTCAACGTAAACAAAAATGTACATGTATAAGAAAAATGTAAACAAGTTTTGACATCTTTAAGGAATAAACATCTGGCTTTTGCGACGACCCAATGGATGGGCATTTGTTTTGTTGTAATTTCAGTTTCCAAATGTCAAAACACTGTTTAGTAAGTTGTGTTTTGCTTAATAAACACACTTGTTACAGTGTCGCATTTTAATTTTACTCAATATTTATAACAATTTCGTATTAATTGAGCAATAACTAAATTGCAATTTTATATGGATAATTGAGCTCAATAATGTCGTTTATTACGTACAACTCAATTAAGGTGCATATCTGAACACGGTATTACAAAGTTTTGAGGGAAACCCAACACAATATATTTCATGGATCCATAACGTGGAGTCCATTTTGCAAGATTATAGAATAATCCAGGACAAACCGCATTACAGAGCCATTGTAAAACATATTAGGCAGAAAATTAGAGGTCCTGCAGATAAAGCTCTAATTGCCTATAATATCTTTGACGATGAGTGGAGTAACATAAAAAATTGCTTATCGCTTCACTACGCAGATAAGCGGGACATCCAAAGTTTGGAAAACCAACTTATCCAAATGCGCCAAGGTAATGAGTCTATAGAAAAATTCTATGGAAAAATTAACCACCAACTTAGTTTGATAATAAACAAAATTAAAAGCGATGAATATTCACAAGACGGAGCAACAGTTCTTATCGAAAACTATAGGGACCGCGCTTTAGATGTATTCATTAGAGGATTGCATGGCAATCTTTCCCATTTGATCAAGGTTCAAAAGCCTAAGAACTTGCCTGAAGCATACACTGCATGTTTGGAAATGGAAAATATGGATTTTAGAAGAAACATGTCATACAGTAATGTCGCAGTTACTCAGAAACAATATTCGTTACCAAAGCAGCGTTACAATGCTCAAGTAAATAATGCAAGCAATATTCAACAACAGAATACACCCAATAGAATACCACCCCCGAGACCTATTCAACCTAAACCTCCTGTACCTATGGAGATTGATTCCTCTATTCAAACTGCAAAAGCCAATTATATAAACAGACCTCATCCAGTGGTAAGACAATCCAATGAATCATCAAATATACCAAGAAAATATCAACGTGTGTTTAACGTCGAAACCCTGGATAACGACATTGAGGATGAGGAAGATGAACTGGAAGAGCAGAACCTAAATTTTTACGAGAATGAAATAAATTTTATGGCAGAAGCCTCTCTGGAACCCCCTATATAGATTACTACATTTTTAGTGGTACTGCACTAAAATTTTTAGTTGATACCGGTGCAAACAAAAACTTTATAAATGAGAAAATAGCATTTAATTCCAAACCAGTATATAAACCATTTTTAATTCATTCAGCAGGCGGCGATATCCAAATAACACACAAAGTAAGTGGGAAATTTTTTGCAAGTATGGGCAATAGCACTACTATAGATTTTTTCGTTTTACCTGGCCTCAAAACCTTTGAATTGGAGGCTGTTATTGACAGGAAAAACAATACACTACATATTTCACCAAATATAGAAATCCAGCTTCAAACAAAAAAATCGAAGCAAGTGCAACATCTTGACACCCAGGATAATTTTGGCCTAGAGAAATTGTTGGACAAGTATTCATCATTGTTTGAACCAGTTAATGAAAAAACCGCAATAGAAACGGCTGTTAAAGCTGAAATTAGAACCACCACGGAAGACGCTGTTTATTCCAAATCTTATCCGTACCCCCCACATCTAAGAAGCGAGGTCAATGGGCAAATAAGTAAATTGCTGGAGGATGGCATCATCAGGCCATCAAGAAGTCCATATAATTCACCCCTGTGGATTGTACCCAAAAAGGAGAATAGCTTAGGTGAAAAACAATACAGACTCGTGATTGATTTTAAAAGGCTAAATGCCATCACAATCCCGGATGCCTACCCGATTCCAGACATAAACCACACACTTGCTTGCCTTCACGGCAATAATTACTTCTCGACAGTCGATTTAACGTCAGGTTTCCACCAGATCAGAATGCTTGAAAAAGATATTAAGAAAACCGCGTTCTCAACACCGAATGGTAAATATGAGTTTCTCAGACTGCCCTTCGGACTAAAAAATGCACCCGCTATCTTTCAGCGGATGATCAACGATGTTCTTAGACCACTAATTGGCATCTGCTGCTACGTTTATATTGATGATATTATCATCTTTGGCAAAGACATCAGGGAACATATTGAAAACGTTGAAAAAGTCTTCAGACTTTTGCAAAAGGCAAACTTGAAGGTTAACCTTGAAAAATCTAAATTCTTCCAGAGGGAAGTTGAATTTCTTGGCTACATCGTATCTGAACATGGCGTTCGGGCAGACCAAAAGAAAACGGCCGCTATTACTAATATACCACCACCCACTAACTTAAAAGATCTCAAAAGTTTTTTAGGAATTATATCGTACTACAGAAAATTTATTATCAACTGCGCTGCTATAATCAAACCATTGACCAATATAACTAGAGGAGAAAACGCGCAGGTAAGCGCAAACAAATCCAAAAACATAAAAATAAATTTGGATGAACACGCACTTAAGGCCTTCAATGACGCAAAATTATTATTGACCTCTTCCGAAATATTAGCCTACCCAAATTTCTCAAAACCTTTCCTTCTGACTACCGACGCGTCTAATTCCGCTATTGGCGCCGTACTTTCTCAAGAGGAATTGGGCAGAGACAGACCTATCACTTACCTTTCTCGGTCGTTGAATAAGACAGAAGAGAACTACTCTACTATAGAAAAAGAGATGCTTGCGATTATAAGGGCACTTGACAAGCTGCGGAACTACCTATATGGGGCAAAAGAAATTAAGATTATCACAGACCACCAACCTCTTACCTTCGCCTTGAGTAATAGTAACAATAACGCTAAGCTTAAGAGATGGAAATCGAGGATTGAAGAATATAACTACACTCTAGTATACAAACCAGGTAAAACAAATTTAGTTGCAGACGCACTCTCGCGCCTACCTTCCACAACTACAACAAAAGTCATCAATAATCAGGTAGTTAATGCTATGACATCCTCAACTACCCAAACAGCTCATTCTGCCGAAGTAGACAGCACTGACCTGATTCCCTTTTTTGAGGTTCCTATAAACGTCTTCAAAAATCAATTAATATTCTCAGAAGGTTCGGTGGATAGATACTGCTACGAAGAACCCCATTTGGGATACCATAGACATTACATCAGATTATCTAAATACACAAAAGAAAACCTGATAACAACGTTAAAGGAATATTTGAATCCTAATGGGATAAATGGTATTGCAATACCAGAAAAATATCTTATGATGTTGCAAGAAGTTTATAAAGATAATTTTGTAAAATATAAACTTAGAATAACCCAACGCTTAGTATCCGATGTCTGTAACGACGAAAGGAAATTCTTAATTATTGAGGAAGAGCATAAAAGAGCTCATAGGGGTCCCGAGGAAAATAAAAAACAAATACTCGAGAAATATTATTTCCCACAAATATCAAAACTCATAAAAAAATATACAAAATCCTGTCCAGTCTGTGCGGAAAATAAGTATGACAGACATCCCCCGAAGGTAGAATTACAACCAACTCCCATACCGACATATCACGCGCAAATATTGCATTTGGACATACTTGAAATTAAGAATGAAAAATTCATAACATGCGTCGATAAATTTACTAAATTTACAAAATTTTTTCATATTAAGAACAAATCTGTACTTCATGTAAGAGATAAGCTTATAAAACTCCTACACTATTTCTCAGCTCCAGAGATTATGGTTATGGACAATGAGGGTAGTTTTATAAGTCCGATTGTTCAGAATTATATCGAAGGATTGGGCATTACAATATACACAGTTCCAGCCCAAAAAAGTGAGGCAAACGGTGCTATTGAACGTGTGCACTCAACAATCATTGAAATTTTTAGATGCTTAAAGGTAGAATTCCCTGATTACTCCGTTAAGGAATTAATCAATATCGCAGTTGACAGATACAATAACACTGTCCACACCGTAACAAAAAAGAAACCTGTTGATGTATTTTTTAACCGAACTTCTAGAATAAATTATCAGAATTTAATTAACTTTAAAGAAAAAGTTAACCAAGACTTACAACACGAAATTGCTAGGAACCAGAGAAATAATCTAAACAGACAAAATCGAAAAAGAATTAAACCCCCTTCTTACAGGGAAGGCGAAGTCATCTACAAAAAGAACAAACAAATTAAATCAAAAGAGAAACCTCTTTACCATCCAGAAGTGGTCTCGGAAGATAACAAAGTAACTGTTTTGACTAAAACTAATTAAAAAATTCACAAATCTCATATAAAAAATCAATAATTACAGATTGTTGCCGTGTCTTGTCAACGCTGCCGTTGACATTTACTCTTACAACACTACCTTGGTAATGATCAAAGAGGGTTTTGGACAAATCATCAACGGCCACTATAAGATCATCCATTAAATAGACCTGAACGAATATGAAGAAACCATCGATGAATTAAGTCAGACTATTAATAGGGATTTATACAAAGGATCCTTGGTTCCCCAGTTAAGATACCAAGTCGATAAAATCAATGGCATGCTAGAACAAATACGCCAAAAGCCGAGACAAAAATCTAAAAGAGCTATAAACTGGTTAGGCACAGCATGGAAATGGTTGGCGGGCAGCCCCGATGCCACAGATTGGGATCAAATGCGTAAAACATCTACAAACCTTAAAGATAATGACAATAAACAATATTTTATTAACAAGGATCTGATAAACTTATCTAACAGAATAATAGGCAAATACAACGATATTCTAAAAGATGTTGATATGGCAGACAAAGAAAGATTACAACAAATAATGTTTAACAAACTATCATTACTAAAGGATGAAGTGGAAGCTATTGTAATGGCATATCAACTTGCAAAGAATGGAATTGTGCATACAGCCTTATTAAATAAAGTTGAAATTAAGAACATAATTTCACAAACAGAAACCCTTCCCTTTTTAAATGAAATAGAAGCCATTGAAAACGCAACACCCCAAATGCTTCTCAAAAACTCTACACTAATTTATGTTATACTCTTGCCTCAAACACAAGCCACAATTTACAACAATATTTTAATTAAACCTACAGTCAGAAACAACAAAAGAATAAGAATGCAATTTTCCCACGTATTATTATCTGACTCCAACATATATGGCATCATGAACAAATGCAATAAGATCCGCGACTTCAGTCTATGTAACAAATACGACCTAGTACTTCTAGAATCAAATAACTGCATATTTCAAATTTTAAGAAAGACAGCAGCTGTATGTAATTACGAATACCACGACGATTCAGTTATTGAATTGGTATCAGAAGGCACCATATTTACTACTAACTTCAAAGGCGACCTGGTATATTCAAACACCAGCTCCTACTTGGATGGTACGTACGTCATTAATTTTAAAAATGAAACCATTTGCATTAACAATTTGGAATATACAAATTGGGCTTCTATAACCAAAGAAATTTCACCCCCGATATTTGAAGTCAACCTAACTGAAAAAGAAATAGCAATTGATTTAAAATACCTTCATAAACTTCACCTTAATAACGTAGAAAAATTTAGGACTCTATCTATAGCGAATTACTCCTCACAGGCAGTATTTCTATTTGTAATGATAACAATAATCATAACTTATGGAGCTTACCAGTCGAAGAAGTCATCACTGGTTTTTCCCATTATCGAACCAATAAAAATCAACTATCCATCATCCCGGAGCGCTGATTCTTAAAGAAGGGGAAGTTATCACATACCATATTACATAATAATCTGGCTTGAATTGTTCATTAAACCTTTTTGTAAATATTGCACTTCTGCAATATTCTTCAAAACAACGTTTTATATTTTTTATTTTTATTTTACAAATATTGCACTTCTGCAATATTCTTCAAAACAACGTTTTATATTTTTTATTTTTATTTTACAAATATTGCACTTCTGCAATATTCTCATAAACAACGTTTTATATTTTTTATTTTTATTTTACAAATATTGCACTTCTGCAATATTCTCATAAACAACGGAAGTGAGCCAGACACCTATAAGCTGTTTTGTTAAAATAGAACATTAAACCTTTATTTCTGTCAAAAGTAATTTTTATTAAAATTAAACATTAAACCTTTATTGTAAAAACCTGCTAATAAGCAAAATTTCTTTTTATTAAAATTAACAATAAAACTTTTATTTACTAATAAGCAAATTTACCTGTTCAATTAAAAATGTAATATTGTATAAAAGACAAAACATTTGATTAATAAAAACAGTGTAAATCGTAACCTTGAAAGGTAAACTTGTGTTTCATTTGTTACTTCATAAAAGAACCACGATAACTTAAATATGTATTTAAATTCTCCTAATTGCGCAATTGCATTCATAATAATTATGTATGTAGTTTTTTTTTCGGTTGGTAACAACTTTCATCTCGTTGTTAAATTCTTTGACACCAGAAAAACAAAGAGAGAGAAAGAAAAAGAAAAAACATTTTACCTTTTTTTTGAGTAAAGTGGTCTGATTCTGCCGTTAGAAAAACCTGTTTCAACACGCTAACAAATGCGCGTGGAATTTTTTTTGTCATTTATGGTCATTTCGTTTTCTCTGTACTCTGGTTATTAGTGTTGACATGAACTGCGCATGTCAAGTTTTTTTTTTTGAAGCTGACCCGTCACTACAGTTACGGTTGTTCTGCTCATTTCTCATAGTCGCCTGCGTACGTACGTACCCACATACATACATGCATACACTTTTTTTCTCTCTCATGACAATTATTACATGGATGATGCAATAGCGAATGGAAAGAAAAAGAGGAGAAAAGAATTTTTGCAAATGCAATGCGTATAAGAAGGGTAATTACGCATGGTAAAGGCAGTTGATCTTGGGCAGTTGAGTTGCGGTCTTCTTAGTGATTTGTTGTGAAAAAGCGCGTGTTACAAACAATTTTAAGACTTTTAATTTACAGTTTTTCTAGTTAGAAAAAAAGGATTTAAGAGTTTTGAATATAAAAATAACTAGCATGAAAGGATTAAAAAAATGTTTTAAAAAGTTTTTTGAACATTTTTTATTAGTTTAAAAGTTCTGAACCCGTTTCAACAAAGAAACCTTTTGATTAATTAAATTTTATACCTAAAACTATTTCAAAAAAAAAATTTGTATACATTAAACTATTAAACAAAACAAGATTTAGAGATATGTGCATATTTAAAAGTTATAAAGGAAATTGTGTCCTAGGTCAGTAAAATGTGCAAGTTAATAAAAACCAACTTAAACCTTAAATGTAAACTTGACCGCGCATAAAAAAATTAAACACGATAATTTCTGCTGGTATTTGTGATCAAAATTTAAAGAAAATTTTTAAGAAAAGTAACATTCGTTAACCAAAATAAAAGACAACCAACAAAGTTAACGATGAACACATGTTCGTAACCTTAAACGTGCAAAAGCTAATTTTACGCAATTACTTTAAAATTTGTAAAACTGAGAAAAAACGAATTACCTAAACATGTATATTTAAATGTAACGTTATATTGTCTTAACTGGAAAAAAGGGAGAAAAATTCTTTTTGAAACACGGAAAAAATTTTATAAAACTAGGTTAGAAATTTTAAAAACAAAACGTGAAATAAATTAAACATAAAATTTAAATAAGAACAAAAAAAAGGGAAAAAACCTTTCACAACTATTTATGTAAATCAACAACAAAGATGATGATAAGAAAAACAAACTAAAAATCTACAATAAGGAAAATCATACAAGAAATCAAGAGAAGAAAACCTGTAAGCTGCATATTATAAAATAACAAAAAATTAAACATTGTATATTTTTAGTTGATTGTAATATATAGTATATCCAAAGTTTTTTTTTTGCTTTACTTAACTTTAAGAAAGTACACAAATGAAAAAAAAGAAGAAAAACTCATTTTAGTAACAAAAATGTATAAAACCCTCTTACCTTATAATATTCAATAAATTAATTACCAAAACCAAAAAGGAAATCAACAACAAAAGTAAAAGGAAACTGTAATGAGTTCTTTTATTTCAAAAGGCCCTTAAAGCTAAATTGGCCATTAGTTCTAAATATTTTCCTATTAATTATTGATAGATTCCTTTTTAATTTTGATGTAAATAGAAAAAGAAACTTTACCAAAAAAGTAAAACCCTTTATTTTGAAATGCTGTTAAATACAAAATTTAATTTGCCATAGTTATATTACCTACAACTAGTATTCTGTCAAAACCGAAAACAATATTAAAAAAAGAAGAAAAAAAAATGATAAAATAAAAGAATTTATTTTAAAATTTATTGAAAAATTAAAATGAGTTGCTAATTTTTTTATTTTTAAAATGGATGCTAGGAAGAACAGAGCCATGGTAAGTAAAGTAGTGTAACGATTGTCTTGAATATTGGACAGGTATAATAAACTGTAGGGTACCAGCCTGTCATAGGGTGGTGTAGGGAATAGTGTACCCCTATATGGCACAACATCTAGCCATATCATCACTTATTGTGATTAATTCTCATTTTTAGATTTCCCAGCTTTTCCGTACGTTTGTCATTTTAGGTTCGAGTAACTTTTCCACCGTGGCACTTTTGCATTTTAGATTTTTTTTTTTTGATATTTGAAAATTTTCTACATACTTCCAGGGTGTGAGGTATGTATATATGCTTACGCGTCAAAACTCGGGTTGGGAACCACATTATCTCTCGTGAGCTAGCGGGTCAACTTTCATACCCCCCTTTTACCGGTTTTGAATATGTTATTTGATTTTTCTTAAAGTTATTTGACGGCGCGTAACATAGTATAACTGTTAGTAAAATAAAACACGACCGTTTTCAATTCAAACGTTTTTCAACTAAAAACAAAAAGAAGTATAAAAGTGCAAAAAGAATTAAAGAACAAAAGATAATGATACAATTGAGTTGCAGTGTTGTTAATACGTAATGACAGTTGATGCCATAAAAACAACCAACATACCCCAGCTCAACTCAAGTGCATTTATTTACAAACTCAAATCACAATCAATTCAAAAAAAATTATTATTTCATTAACAAAAAATTTACATTTCATTTTTCGAAAGTTCACATGCTTGGACATGTTTTTGTTTGGGCAGGGCTTTGGTAAAGATGTCCGCTGCATTCTGCTCCGACGACACATAGTGGACATCAATCGACCCATCATTATATCGATCCCTTATGTAGTGGAATTTAATGTCAATGTGTTTACTGCGTTTGTGAACTGCTGGATTTTTAACCATAAAATTCGCTGCTTGATTGTCGCAGTAAATGGGCGTTGGCCGTTTGGTAAATTCTTCAAATCCAATCTCAGCAAGCAGGCTTCTGGTGAAAACAACTTCCTTACTACCTTGGCATAGGGCTACATACTCAGCCTCCATTGAACTAAGAGCGACAACAGTCTGTTTTTTAGATTCCCACGCGACAGCACCATCTGAGATAAACATTACAAAACCAGAATATGATTTGCGGTCGCAAGAGTCACATCCCCAATCGTCATCTGTAAAGCACGAAATACTAGGATGATTTTTGGAATACGAGATGTAGAAATCTGGATGTTTCACGAGATATCTTAACAAATACTTGGCCGCCTGCATGTGTTCTGCATGAGGGTGAGAATTGAACTGGGATAACTTCGAGACCACATTGGAAATGTCTGGTCTAGAAATAACCGCTAGGTAATTCAAGCTTCCTATCAAACTTTGATACTCTCTAAGATTCAATTCGCAATTGTCACCATCACATTTTTTTAAAATAGTTCCATTTGCCCATGGCGTAGATGCAGGTTTAGAGATGGCCATGTTCCAGGACTTAAGTAATTCCTGGGTGTACTGCTTTTGATGAATTCTAATTGGACCCCTTTGGCCCACTCGTTCAATTTCTAATCCCAAATAAAACGAAATTGGTCCCCGATCGTCAGCTTCAACATACTGATTAAGATTTGCAATTATTTGGTTTATTTTTGTTTCCGTAGAAGACGCCACCATCATATCATCAGACATCAAAGCCGCGTCGACACCCTTCATACGACGCGTCCGTTTCTGCTTGCCTTCGATCTTTACCGTAGTAGTATGGCCTGTGCCGGCCTGCCCTATCATCCATCTACCAGTTCGGGTACACTCCTCAGCACCCAAACATTCCCGGGGCATCACCCACTCAGTTTCGAGGAGTTGCCGTCGACGGTAGTGAACCGGAGGGAGACAACGGCAGCTTAGAAAGCAGCGCTACTGCAGATGGCGAAGCAGGGCGTCCTTGACAAGGTCAAGCGAAACCCTATTGAGCTACCGAAGCCGTATTCGGGCGGAGCTGGACACCTGCAGACCACCGAGGTAAGAAGGATCCGCTCAGTTACGGACACGTTAACGGCTAGGGCTAAGCGTGTCGCCGAGGAGATAAGGGGCGATCCTAAGAGGATTAGAGCTCTGATGACGACGGGTCACCTAAACCGTAAGTGGGTGGCCGCGGTGGCGAGAGTCTTGGTGCGAGGCAAGACGGGAGTAGATCCTATAGAGGACCACATTCCCAAGAAAAGTGTTGCGATCCTGCGGCGGTGTACCCGGGCCACCGTAGAGGTATGGGCTACTAAAGATATCGGTAGTCTGCTTGACGGGGATAAACGCGATGTTGCCCCAGTTGAACTGGAGCAGACGTATAGGTACGAAGAGGCTGCATACTCCGGCGCCGTGGCTAAGGCCGCGTGCGCCGCCGGCTTTGCCGCCGCAGCCCTTCGTTCAGGCGTCTGCTTCCATTGTCTGCTCGGTGCTACTGATGCGACTATCCCTAAAGAGGAGGGACCGTATGCTGCTTTCAGCAAGGACCAGCTGAGGGCAGTCGATCTGATGCGGTTGCTGAAGAAGGACTCTACCGGTTACCTTCAGGCGTGTGCTGCCATACATAACCGTGAACAGCACTCGGCTAACGGTAACATAGAGTTTACTGTCGCAGCCGACAGCAGGAGAGATGCTGTTGCCAGTGCCGCTGCTGGTAGGGCATGGGCTGTCAACCCGGTGAGGGAGACAGAAGTTTACGCCTCCGAGGAGGCCTTAATGGATGTGGACCGCAGGTTGAGCACGGTCAATTTCACGTGTAGCGGAGCCAGGGTATCAAAACTCTACGGTGTAGCGGGCACTATGCACCAGTTCTTATGCACTGGAGCCATCCGTGATAGGGTTAAGGCAGCTCTTGATGCTGTGCCTGCCCCGGGGGCACCGCCCTTCCCGGCGGCTGACGTTGAAGCCGAGGGGGAGTTTGAGGGGTATGAGCAGATGCCTCTTGTTGGCGCTAGGAGCTTGATATCGTTAGCTCAACACCACGCGCCCATGTTCGGACGCTGGGGGGTGCAGATGGAGCTGAGGACTCCGTCTTATATAGGCGTAGGTAGCGAGGGTAGGTATGAGAGGGGAAGGCTAGTCCTCACTGCTTCAGCGATTGACAGGATGGAGCAGGCTCAAGCTGCCTCGGGCTCCGGCATCGGTATCAACGACCAGAGGGGCTAAAACGTATCTACATTCGCTACCGGTGCTAATACTGTGCTGGGTGCGGGACTCTCATTTATTAAGGGTGAGAGGTTGGACTGGAGAAGCTTGGGTATCCGGGCCTGTATCCTAGAGTCGTGCAGATCTAGGAGTATTAGTTGGCCCACAGGACAGGAGTGGGCCATCCCCAGAAGACAGGAGATAGAGACTGCGCGCATTACGACCGTGAGCGACGGTATTAAAGCCGTCGTTGTGAGCATCAATTATATGGATGCAAGTATGCAAGACGGTGTGAGCATGGTTAGAACGGCAGGTGACGGTGATTGGATGTTATCGGATCCATCGATTGCCGTTATACACCTTGGGGAGGATGCGAGCGAACTGAGGTTGGCTAGGGCAGTATGGACGTTATGTCACCTCCATTTCCCTGTGGTGGACGTTTTCGACACATTCCAGATCCATCGCACAGGCCGGGCTGGTGCAAAGGAGGTGTTCCTCAGGAACGCAAGTAGTATTGTCATTGGAGAGGAGGTCAAGAAGATCGTGTTCTTCGTGTCCGATAAGGCACAAAGAAAGGTAGTTCTGGAGGGTGTCTCTCACGAGGTTGCTCGTCCCACCAGGTTCAATGACATCGCTACTTTGGCAGTACCTTGGGATGCCACGGCCACTATTCACTCTATGGTAGGTACGTGTATGCGCGCACCCTCGAGTTTAAAGTTTGCGTTTAGTGCTATGCTCAGAAAGCGAACAATAACATATAATAATAATAATTATTTTGTGTCGTTGCACTTCTTAGCAGTAAGCTACTATTAAGTATATGTAATTATTCATTTATTATATGTAAGCATAATTTTAATATAAATTAGCGTAAATAAAACTTTAAAAGTCAGTGTGCTTTAAGAAACTCATTTGTGTTTTATTTGGTACACTATCCTGCAGGTTAAAGTGCTTGTCAGGAATATCAACAAAAAACAAAATTCCTTCAGGTTTTTGTGCTTGAAAGGAACAATAGAACAAAAAAAAAAAACAAACTCCTTCAGGTTGAAGTACTAGAAAAGAAAATTCTCATATCTTGTATCCATTTAAGAGATCGTTCTCTTAACATTTTGGTGAACCCGACGTGATCCTGTATTAGGCACAGGACTCTCATTTTAATTTGAACTAGCAAGGAGAAAGGATACACCATGACCTCGTTCGAAGAGCTTGTCATCAGCCAGCAACAGACTGAACAGCGGGTTGAAGCCATCATCCGAAATTACAAAAAGGACCCAGCTTCAAGGAAAACATCAATTAGCTACTTCCAGGAACGATTGAGACGGCTATACGAGGAGTTTGCAAGTTTTGAAGGTACCGATAATCAGATTCGGTTACTGGAAAAGATCCCGTTGGATCATGTTTACTTTACAAATGATTACTACAACTCAGTCATGGGCATCGTGCAGCAATATAAGGAAGAATTCGAATCTTCAATGCTAAAGGTCAGTCCTCCTGAAGCCACGGAGCGGCTCATGAACAACAGCCTAAACGACAAATGTCAGGCAACAACTGCTGAGGAATCCATGGCAGCAACTGGTAAGACTCATGCGAATGCAAGCAGCCATGATGTCAGCCGTAGAAAGATTATTAGAACCTAACTATACAATTAAAGACTCCGTAGAAGTAACAAAGCGATGGCAAGATACCGAATACCTACATTACCAAATAGCAGAACTATGCGGCGAAGCCATTCAACACGGGTACGAAATAACTCATCATTTCAGGGTAACAATGGCCTTTCAGAAGTGTCCACAGTGCCTATTCCCAAAATAGTAATACCTAAATTCGAAGGCGACTACATGCAGTGGAAGGAATTTCACGACATATTTTCATCCCTAATCGTTCAGCAGCCAACTCCAACAGTCCAGAAAATGTGGTACCTAAAGGCATTTCACCACCACAGGAGAAAACTTTGAAGCTGCTTGGACGGTTGTAGTAGAGCGATCCAACAATAAAAGATTACTGTTGAGCAAACTCATCCAGGAGTTTGTCGATGCTCCAACCAAACATACAAGTCGCTGCATGATAAAACCCAAGAGTGTCTTTTATCACTTAGAAATCTCAACATTGACACATCATCATGGGATCCACTGTTGCTCCATTTGCTACTGAAAAGATTAGATCAAAACACAAAACAAAACAGTACGAGCAATCCCTTCTTCAGCCAAGAGAAGGCCCAACCGTACAAGAATTTGTAAAATTTCTAGAAAAACATTTCCAATCTATGGAATCAATTGCCAAAAAAAGAAAGTCACCACACTCCAAATCACGAGTATGTACCTCGATTACATCCGGCGAGCTACAGCCTAACAGACAAAGTGCCAAAGTCCATCAGGAAGCAACACAGAAACGAGATCTATTTCTTTTCTGAGTGTAAACCCAAACGTTGTTTTTTTTGAAAGCTTTGGATTCTCCAAAACATTTTGCGTACTTTCACATCACACAAAATTCTTTTTTCAACTTGCTCGGTACAGGATCCGGAGATGCCGATCGCATCTATATCACAGCCATGTTTACTATGACGGCCACCATATCCAAGTCCAGCTTCACGGATCAGTGGATAGCAACCAGATGGACCAACCTACGATCTGAGGTTCCTGTGTTGACGAACACAGATGCACCCCCGAGAGCTGCTTTAGAAAATTACGAACGATTATTCCATCGTGCCAACAACTCAGTGGAGAAGAAAGTCAACTGTATAATCGTGAATAACTGGTTGGCTAAAGGTGCTGGACTGGATAGCGTCACTCGAGTGCTTGAACAAGCTAGAGCTCCACATGTCAGCGGTTTGACAGCTCTATGTGATCTAGCTACAAAATATGACACGTTAACATATACGACTTTGAGAGAGTTATTTGGACTGACTCAGCTAACAAACATGGTTATATTAGCTTGCGAAATTCTTCACAATCCATATTGTACCTTAGTAGGTCCACCGAAATTGCGTTCAATACAAATGCTGGGGCTGGACGCGGAAACTCTCGGTACATATCACCAGCCGAGAAATCCATTACAAAATCGAAAATTTATTGGAAAGGCATCTTGGCCGGGATAGTTCTAACTCAAACACGAGCCGCTGGGGCTGATAGTGCAGATGTGACTCTATTAAGATCTTATGGATACTCGATAGTGAGTAGCACTGAAACTTCCTACACCATTCGACTCGAGAACCAACCCGGTCAGAATCAAGATCATGCTCAAGCTCCGGCCGATGGCCCAGCCACTACCCGTCTATTGAAAGATGAAATAGTTCACTTTTTGCGTCGTCAACTAAACTCTTGTGATCATGACTTTAAATCAATCATGAACCAGTTAGCAACTGCAATGGAAATGACACCTGTTCCAACATTAGAGGGAGTTGACCCAGCCAATTTTCCCAATCTCATTAAGACAAACAGCTTACCCGACGATCTCAAGCAGAAAGCATTGTCTCTTGGGGTTCCGTGGAATGCTACCTGGTCAACCTCGCAGTCCCTCCTTTAGAGCGGATTGTACCCCAATTATAGAGTACCGACCACATTACATTACTCGACCCAGCATATTCTTGCAGCTCGACCACATGACAATCAACCACCAAATATGCCTAATGTTGATGATATCTTACTCCAAGATAATCCAGAGTAAGCTCCCAGATTTGAAATCATAATTCCTAGAGTCTTGTCGATATTATAGAGACTCAGTGCAAGTTTAATTGACAAACAACTTTATTCACCTATAAGTCATTGACTACATATAATTTAACTTTTATTTGAGGGAGAGCCTCTTTTATATTGGAGTGTCTATAATAAAGCTCCAACTTCAATTAATTACTTACATTTAATATAATCCTTACGCTAATGCTCTAATGAGCTATTTTTGACCTTCCGGGTTACCGGGATATTTCTATATATTCTTAATTTTAATTTACTATTTCTGACTTAATTTTCATATTTTTATTACATCTTGACGGAATTTGCATTTTGCTTATTATTTAATGGTTAAAAAAAAAAAAAAAAAAAAACAAACAAACACAAGCAAAAATCGCCTATTTGCCAAAATCTTTTGTTTGAAACCGTCGGTTCCGTCACAATTTCCCTACTACTTAATTCAATCTATTTTTTTCAACATAAACTTCTTTTGCTCCCAATACCAACAAAGGAAACAAAACACGCTTATGCTTAACAGGCAGAAACCTATTTTCCCACCAGAGTAACTATTTAAATTTTTTCCAAAGAATTATTTTTGTTTAAACTTTATTTAGTTTACCAAACAAAACTCACGTAGGTAAAAAACCGACGAACAATAAATTACTGAATAAGCAATATAATTAAGATATAAGAACAAATACATTTTTTAATAAAGTTGTAGTTGATTTTTAAAAGTGAAAAAGTGTGTTTAATTTTTTTAATTTAGTTAATTTTAAACTAAATAACTATTTACCAGCGAAAAACACAATTATACGTTGTCCGCAATTGGGATTTTGCTCCGATATTGTACATCATTTAGCAAAAACAATTCCAGAAAATAAAAATTTCAAATTGTTTTTCGACAACTATTTCTCAATTCTTAATTTAATTCTTTTACTAAGCGAAAAGGGAATATGGAACCATACACAGAGCGAAAAAAGACGTTAAAAAATTGTCAACCAATTGTAATAAATTGATAACAAAGTGTTGTCAATATATTTTGACAACATTTGTTCTCAAATTTTCAACAAAATGTTGTCAAATTGGGTGGAAAGATAAAAAACGTTCCATTGTTGTCAAATTGACAACACCTTGTTGTCAAATATATATCGCACTGTTATTATTAATAGCCGCAAGTATAAAGCGCAAATATTTTTAAGTGAAATAAAATGAGTGAGATATAAAATTATAAAACTAAAAAGTGAAAAGTAAAAAATAACATTTTAAACAGGAGAACCTTGAAAAAAATATAAATGATGTACCAACAATGCAAGTGCAAAATATTAACGACGATGAAGAGGACAAACAATTGAAAAAAATTATATTAAATCTAATATTTAACAATGAAGTTCCTGTATTTTTAAAACTTGTATTATACATTTTATTAGAATTGCTTTTAATTTTTATTTTAAAAATTTGAAATAAATTAATAAAAATGCATCATATATTTTTATTGATTGTGTTCAGAATGGGTTATTTGTTACTATACTCAGAACAATGTGTTATCGAAATGACAACCGAATGTGGTCAATCTACCAACGGTGTGTTGTCAAAAATGATAACAGTATGTTGTCGAAATGACACCATTATGGTGATAATATATTAACATTTTGTTGACAAAATGAGACCAAAAGGTGACAAAATCCCAACGTGGTGGTTAAAAAATATTGACACCATCTGTTATCAAATTGAACACAAACGTAGTTGGCTCACTTTTGACAACGAATGGTGTCAATTTTGGGACTTTTATACCGGATTTTTCCGGAGACCAAAAGGTGACAAAATCACAACGTGGTGGTTAAAAAATATTGACACCATCTGTTATCAAATTGAACACAAACGTAGTTGGCTCACTTTTGACAACGAATGGTGTCAATTTTGGGACTTTTATACCGGATTTTTCCCTCTGTGTAAGAGCCAATAGAATTTATAAGTTGCCACTGAAGTCTGAAAAACGAAGGAAGAGGCAGTTATGATTTTCGTGTAGAAAAAGAAAACAAGCTACATATATGTTATCAGATGGTTAGACGGAGGCATAGTTCAAGTCGTGTCTTCAATATATGGTGATGAGCCATTAAATACCGTGAAAGATGCTGCGCTGAAAAAAAGAACAAATTGCAATTTCTCAACCATATATAATTGCAGCGTATAACAAAAGTATGCGCGGAGTTGATAAGCTAGAATTTTTTACTTTCGTTATATTGAGTCTCTATAGATCTCGAAAATAGACCCTCTAATTATTTGACCATTTTATTGACTATCAATATGTAGCTCCTGGCAGCATATCGAAAAGACTACGAAGTAAACAATGGAAAAACAAAAGATTACATGGATCTCTTACGTTTGCGAAATGATATTGCGGTGGGACTTTTGGCACTATGACATATGAAACAGCACCATCAGCTTCTGTCCGATATTATGGAAATCAACATTGGCCAGAATATATAGAAAATAAAAGCGGATGCAAGCATTAAGGCTGCCATGGATATTCAGATATAAATGTTCAAAATGCATTGAGCATTTGTGTATAAGTTAACATATTTAAGTTGTGCATTGAGCACACTCTAACATTTCATAATAAATTCCGTACACTTGAATTGATTGTACAGTTTTACAGTTCTGCTTTTAATCCATTAGTTTTGTTTATTTAAAATATTGCACAAAGTTAACGTGTCAAATATCCAGACACTGCGTTTGCAATTTTTGTGGGAAGATAATCACGAAATTTTTCGCGATATCAGCGAATGTAGTTGACTCAAGATTTGCCAGTTTTTGGACGAAGAAAATGATGATTATGATGGTGCTCAAATTGAAGGTGGCACTGAAGGTGACACTGATATGGCTGACCGTCGCGGAGACGCATCCGACGTCGAAGAGGATGCCCATGTAGAAATCAACGTTGACACGGATGAAGATGATGATGATGAAGAAGTATTGTTTCATGAAGAAGGTGAAGATCAGCCGCGCGTTGTGGATGACCTCACTTACTTCTATTCCAAGAATGGAGTCAAATGGGACAAAGATCCACCAGCAAGTAGCCATATTCGGGCGCATAACATCTTCAACAGTGGAAAACAGAAACCTGGACCAGTGAATAACTCGCATGATCCGCTGACAATTTTTCGTTCTCTTATCACTGAAGATATGGCCAATATTATAATGCGCGAAACGAATCGGAAAGCAAACAAGGAAACGTCAGCTTGGAATTTAGATAACCCGACAAACGAAAAGGTATGGTCACCACTTACTCTAAAGGAGTTTGATGCCTTTGTAGTAATTGTAATATATGCTGGACTTTCTAAATCAAATATTGAGCCTGGTAAAGAACTATGGGACAAAACTCGAGATCCTTTATACAAAGCAACAATGTCCTTCAATAGATTTTGTGCTATCAAAAGATTTATAAGATTTGATAACGCATCAACACGACCTGACAGATTGGAAACCAGCGAAACGGCTGCTATTGATGACGTATGGGTGATGCTTCAACAGAACTTGTCGGCGGCTTATACTCCCCATGATTTTCTGACTGTGGATAAGCAGTTATTTGCCTACAGGGGTCGGACTCGTTTTACACATATTCCATCTAAGCCTGCCAAGTACGGCATAAAAGTATGGTGGCTATGTGACTCTAAGACATACTACCCCCTAAAAGTCATAATATATTCAGGCAAATAACCTAGTCAATATCGAGAAGTCAATCAGGGCCAAAAGGTAGTACTTCAGCTTGTTGAAAAGTACCTCAACACAGGGAGAACGGTTTATGCCGATAATTTTTTTACTACAATGGATTTGGCAACATTGTTGTTGAGACAGAAAACTGGTTTTGTAGGAACTGTTCGGTCAAATAAGGCATTTATACCACCAGAATTTCGGAAACACTCTGCCCGTCCCATTCATAGCACAATGTTTGGCTTTTACGAAAGTGATGTCTCACTTATCTCATATGTGCCGAAAAAGAACAAAGCGGTCCTAATTTTATCTACATTGCACTATACTTGTGATGTTGACAATGCCTCTGAAAAACGGCAATCTTGGACTATAATAGTAACAAATCTGGTGTTGACACTATGGACCAAATGCTTGGATCCTACTCAAGCCAACGATGAACACTTGCATTTTTCTATAATATGCTAGATGTAGCGACTTTGGCAGCATTCATTATTTTCAACGACATTGAGCCTTCTCCTCGAACAGATAAAAGACAATTAGCAGTACCAAATATGGAGGAAAGAGCAACAAATACACACGTAACACGTTAATCAATGATTTTCAGTATGTTGTCGGTGTATTCTTTGATTTAAGTAAAGCATTTGATCTTATTGATCATAAAATAAAGAAAAAGAAATTGCGTTACTATGGGATTTGTGGGAAAGATATGCTACTACTAAAAAGTTATTTGACTAATCGGAAACATTACGTCCAAATTAATTCATATAAAAGTGCATTTGGTGATGTAGAATATGATGTAACCCAAGGCAGTGTTTTGGGTCCACTCTTATTCTCCATATACTTAAATGACATTAAAATATAGCTATAGAAAACTTTTTATATATCGTTAGCTACACATTCAAATGTGCTAAGTACATTTTTTTGAAAACTAAGATTTAGACGCAGTTCGATAGATAAACACCAAATAATATTTTGGAAAAAAAAAATTTAAGTTTTTATTGTTTTTACTTAACGTTGGCAATGATATATAAATGTGCTAAGTACACAGCTGTAAAAAAGCACGTGCTATGTGACAGAAAATTTTAAATTAATTATTGTTTGTACAAAATAAAAAGTTAATTTGTTGCATTTTTACAAAAAGGTAAGAAATTGTTATTATTATTAAATTAAACAAGATTTATAACAGTAAATTATTACAGAATATAATGAATTTGAACATAAATAACAATGCAGCCCAGTTGCTTCAGCCATCCGATGATTATTTTGGGATAGAACCAGACGATGGTGTTTTTGGGTTAGTGCCCTATGGATTCCATAGTGATTCTGACAATTCCAGTGATATGCCAATAAAAAATAAAAAGCGAAAGAAAAGAATTCAGGTGAAAAATGATGCATGGTTCCAGGCAAAAAATAAAAAAAGAAGGGAAATTGGCAAAAGTTATTGGGGTACTCGAAAAGAAAGTGGTTCGTGGAACTACAGAAACAAAAAGGAAGCACGGGCTATGAAGCCAAGATGTAAGTGCGCACAGAAAAAAAACAACGCTGCCATGAAATGCCCATTAATTACAGATCTTCAAAGACAAGAAATGTTTACCAATTTTTGGAAAATGGATTGGAACCAAAAAAAATTTATATAAACACCTTAGTGAACACAACACATCCTCATCGACTCCACAATCGAACAAAGCCTACTGTCTCTAGGAGATCCCGATCTTTGCAATATCACTTGAAATTAAATAATGAGACTGTACGGGTGTGTAGAACATTTTTCATAAACACCTTGAATATAGGTAGGCGATCTGTGCTTACTTGGGTGAAGACGCCTTTGGTTGCAAATAAGAATGCTACTGAAAGTGTTAAAAAAATCTGTCCAAGAAAACAAAATTTAAATATATTTTTTGACAGCCTTCCACTGATGGAATCGCACTACTGTCGATCTGTGACTAAAAAAAAATATCTTTTGCCAGAATGGCGTTCTAAAAAATGATTTTCGATTTGTATGCTACGGATTGGTGCTCAACTAACAATGTTCAACCGCTTTCGCCATCATTGTTTTATTCAGAATTTGAGAAAAGAAATATTAGCTTGTTTACACCGAAAAAAGACCAATGCGAGAAATGTGCTCTTTATTCAGTCGGAAATCTATCAAATGAGAAATATAATTGTCACCAAGAGAGAAAAGAAGAAGCGAGACTTGAGAAAAATAAAGATAAATCTGAACAGTCACATGTCTTCACAGTTGACCTTCAAGCAGTACTGATGGCTCCAAAGTCCAACGTCAGTAGCTTGTACTATAAAACTAAATTACAAGTACATAACTTGGTGTTTTACAACCTTATTAACAATAAAGGGTACTGTTTTTTATGGAACGAGGCTGAAGGGGGCGTTTGTGCCGAAGAATTTTCCAGCATATGGAGTTACTTCATTGAAAATAAAGTTCTTCCCAGCATTACTAACAGAGATGATGAGGTAAAGCTTATATTTTTTAGTGATGGGTGTGGGTATCAAAACCGTAATTACGTGATGAGTAACGCACTTTTGAACGCTGCAACCAAACACAAAATTGTTATAGAACAAAAAATTTTAGAGACTGGGCATACACAAATGGAGGCCGATAGCGTCCACTCCACTATAGAGCGAGCTATGAAGAACAGAAATATCCATGTTCCGGCCGAATATATTGAAATATGTAAAGCTGCAAAAAAAAAACCTGAACCATACGACGTAACTTATTTAAGTCATGATTTTTTTAAACAATTTAGCAAAATTGAGTTCTGTAAAAGCATTCGGCCAGGACGTGGAAAATTCGATGCCAAAGTGACAGATCTACGCGCTATAAGGTATACACCTGATCGGGAAATTTTTTTCAAATTAAGGTTCACCGAATCATGGAAAATTTTACCCCAAAGAATTGATCGAAACATAGTTCCTTTACAGTGGTGTGATTTACAGCAGCTTTACCAAAAAAGGAAGCCAATAACTTGCAGGAAATACGAGGACTTACAATGTTTAAAATTGACTTTGCCCAAAGATCATCATCAGTTTTATGATGATTTACCACATGATTAATAGTAATTTTTTTTAATTTGACTAGCAGCAACGAAGTAAGTCTGCATATTTTGTTTTGTGATAAATGTTTAGTCTGTATTTTTATAATGATATTTACAATAATGAAATTACTTTATATAGAAATAACTAATGTAACTAAGTAGCAGCAACGAAGTAAGTCTGCAAATTTTTTTTTTGTGATACAAATTAATACAACAATAAAAAAATTTTATATATATGTATGTACATATGTATATATGTATTTAAAAAGATTTTGTTTTGTTTGTATCATGGTTTTTATCAAGCAGGAAAAAATGTGCTATGTACGTAAACAAAAAAATAAAAAAAATATAAAAAGTGCTGAGTCAAAAAACATCTGAAAGAGAGATAATATGCAGCATTTATTTGTGTTTTACATTTTAATTGATCAAACAGGCAGACAAAGAAGAAGCTTGCATTTAAATTTTTATGAAATAATGATTTTTGCAAAAATTTATGAGTTATTTAGCTCTCCTGTAAAAACTGATATTTGTAACTTAGCACATTTGAATGTGTAGCTAACGATATGCAAAAGATATTTGTTTGTTATACCCTTACAAATATGAAACAGTTGCTAAAGTCTATGTTGAACGAGATGTAGCATTGATTTCTGAGTTTGTGAGAACCAATAAACTGTTTAAAACGCAAATAAATAACTTTTAATAAGATTTAAGTCCGACTAAGAATTTCAGTATATTTGGGAATGGAGAAGAAATTTTTGAAAGCTGTTCAATTATATATCTGGGTATAAATCTTCAAAGCAATCTTGTGTGGAATCAACTTATGCAAGCTTTAAAGAAAAAAGCTAGTCAAGCAATTGGGTTCTTGTATAAATTTAAAAACAAGTTTGATGCAAGTACAAATATGTTAATCTACAATTCATTAATTCAAAGCCATTTTGACTATTTAGCCATTATCTATGGATATAAGAACAGCACAGAGCTAAAAGCATTACAACGTATACAAAATAAGGCATTAAGGATTGTTTCCAACCTTCCGAATACTTATCCAACGCTGTCACTTTTTAAAGATATATTCCAAACGATTCTTCCAATACGTGCCATCTATAAACTAAAGCTGATAATGTATGTTCTTAAATGTATTAACAACATTGGTCATCACACAAGTGAAGTGTTTAAATATTTAAAAAAAAAAAAAACTTAGTGACGCCAGGACGCCATTTTGTTCTTAAACCGGTGGACTCGTGGCTTTAAATGCCTTTAATATATGCACATATGAACTTTTAAAGTCATACTGTTTGTGTTTTTTATATAATTGAAATTTAAAGTTTCAATAGAACAATTAAAAGTGTTTTCCTGTACGAAAAACTGTGTAGTGAAGCCAGTACTCTTTTTTCTTTAAAAAAAGCCAACTACCTACCCCTGTTTCGCCTAAATGGGGGAAAAAAGGAAGAAAAAGCCAGACGGAAGAGAGCACAAAAAGCAGAGAGAGGACGAGGCAACCTCGATTAATTCACAGGAAATGTTGGGTGAGTCAGGCCCATCCACATCGTCGTCGGTCTCATCAGAAGCATCTATGGAAAACCTAATTAAACAGCAGGTAGGGGAAACGGAAAATCAAACCGCCCCTCAGAAAGAATCTGGTAAGTCACCTCAACAACCTTTTTTTGACCCACATCCTGGCCCAAATGGCTCTAAACCTAATTCAGATATGGCCGTACAAGATCGTGAAGTGATCAATTGGTACCAGGGGAATCATCCAGGTCCCTTTTTTGTGTTAATTAGGTCCAAAGACCAATTATCGACACGCAGGATGAAAAGCGAGCTATTCCTTTTTGAAAAACTTAAGAAAATTAATATTTCGGACATCATGCTCAAAAATATTGGAGATCGCCTGTACAAGGCATCTTTCCCAAACGCAGAGGCTGCAAATGCTTTTGCCCTAAATAGTAGTTTAGAATCTGAGGGGCTTGAGGCTTTCATTCCTTACAGATTTACCCAAAAGTTTGGTATTGAAATTGAGGACCAAAACTCGCTGGAAGTTGTGTCGATTCATAGATTCCAGAGGAAAGATGAGCTTGGAGCAGTGGTTCCATCCCTTACTATTAAGGTTGGGTTTAATACTACCTCATTGCCTACGACGGTTAAAATGTTTGGTACCCTAGTTAGGGTTGACATGTATGTTCCACCATTAAGACAATGAAAAACTGTGGTCGCCTTGGACAAATAGCAATAGACGGGGTGCTATAAGGCCGACGGAAATAAAGCCAACTTTGGCCCTATTTCCCTTTTTAGCTGGAAATAAGACCAACTTTATCGGTTGCCCTTATTTCTAACTCGATAGGGAAACAAAGCCAACTTTCAAATACCACTAAAAGGAAATAAGGCCAACTTGGTTTCATTACCTTTTTGAGTTGGAAATAAGACCAACTCAAAAATTGCATTAATTAATTAGGAAAAATTTGTAGTCTTTTATGAGGATTTCCCCTTTTACAGAATGTTTACATGGAGTTTTATTCATTTTGTAAAAGGAAGAATTAATAGTTTTTAAAATTATAAAAAACTAAGGATTTTTCCTTTTACAACCCAAAAATTGCATTCTTTAATTGTTGGCTGGTAATGTTTGTTTATCATATATTGCATTTGAAATAACAAATGCAGGTAACACTACCATATTTGCCAATCATATGTTTAAATAATATTGTGTTTGGTAACACATGTTGATGTGTCAATTAAATTCAACCATGTGCTGTTATCAGTTGTAATGCGTTCATGATCCACGTGTTGTTTAATAAATCAATTTTTTTGGTTTTTTGTTGGTTATTGTGCGAATAAAAATGGAAAAAGAAGAAACTATCTTCGAATATAAACTCATTTCTGGATTTAGAAAAAACAGTCAGTTATTATTGATAGAAAACGAGGAACAAATTTTTAAGTTTAAATCACACAAAAAAAAAGAAAATGTGAAATATTATTATTGTTACGAGAAGAATTGTAACGTTGCAGTAGCAGTCGAATTTAATAGCACAAGGTATTGTCGTAAGATTACCAAAAATCAGACTCATAATCATGGATCACAAATTGAACTTATAAAAAAGTTTGAAATAATGAACAATATAAAAAGTGAAGTGAAAAAAGCGCCATTAAAAAGAGCAAGCGTTCGTGATATTTTTGATGAACAGTGCAAGAAGTTCAAAGAAGGGGCACAATATGTAGAATATGGGAGTATGCGAAGGCAATTATTTAATATAAAACAAGAAGATCTGCCTAAATGTCCAATGAGCTTTGCAGATATCATCACTATATTTCAAAATGAAAATGTTTATCAACAATTTGGTATATCACGTTACGAAGAAAATGATAAGCCCTTTTATATCGACACAGTGATATCACAAAATTTTTCATATACATTATTTGCATCACCAACTATTATTAATGGAATACGTTCAATGAGCATATTAGAACCTCGTACTTTTATAGTTGATGGAACTTTTAATATTGTACCCGTGTCTAAGAATTTTAAGCAACTATTAACATTACATATAGTTCACGCAGAACATGTAAGTAATAACATTGAAAATAATTCAACGTACCTGCTGTTATAAATACAATCAAAAATTGTTTATTTCAGGCTTATCCCTTTTTATATATTTTGATGTCTAATAAATCGGAGGAAGCCTATAAGCATGTATTACAGTACATCAAATCAAATATTTTAGACTTGGAACCAACGAAGGTTATTAGCGATTATGAAACTGGCTTGCGAAATGCTTTCAAAGCAATCTATCCAACGGCGAAATTAATCGGTTGCTGGTTTCATTTTACTAATGCCTTAAGGAGAAAAGCGTCAAAAATATCTAACTTCATTAAATATCTAAACAAAAATAAAGATGCCAAAAACGTCTTTAACAAATTTTTTTATTTACCACTATTAAAACCGAAAGATTTAACACAGGCATACCAAATTATAAAAAATGAATCAATGGAGGATAAATTCTTGCAAAAGAACGGTGAAAATTATTTCAAACACTTTATCAACTATTTTGAAGCGCAGTGGACTAAAAAGGTATCTAAAAACAAATGAATTCTTAACCAAATATATTTTCGATTAAATATTAATATTATTGTAGGTGAAAGCTGAAAATATGTCTGTTTATGGAGAACCAATAAAAACCAGTAATGCAGTAGAAAGTTTTCACAGCAGGATGAGCGCAAGGCTTACAAAAAAAGGCAATTTCTATAAATTTTTAGATGGATTGTGCAGTTTAGATCAAAACAAATCATTGGATTTTACAAAATCACTTTCAGGATGTGTATCCTTATATAGGAAAAAGGACAATTGCTTTGAAAGAAGAGATAAATTAATTAAGAAACATCTACAACTACTGAAGGACAATAAAATATCATTAAGAGATATCCTGACACAATTTACAAAAATGAAAAAAACGTTAATTGATGTAAATTATATAAATGAGATTCACACATCTGACAGTGAATCAGAAGATAATGATGATGAAAATCATTTTGGAAATGAAAACCAGCAATTTAATACTCTCTGCATTATTTGCTGTGTAAGGCAAAGACATCTTGTGTTTGAACCATGCAAACATTTCAAAGTATGTCAACAGTGTTACGAACAATTATTGCAAAATGCAAAAGAGAAAAGAACTAAGACACTCTGTCCTTATTGCCGGGCAATAATAACAAATGCATTTTCTATATATTTCTAATTTTTGGAAATTTTGTAAGAAACAAAAATTACTATATTACTTATGTACATATATATATGTAATTGATGTAAATATGTGAAAAAATTGATGATGTTAAAATTTTGAAAACTACTGTTTGAATTATGAACAAAAACATAATATGTTTGAATTTTGATATTGTTTTGTTTGTTTGAATAAATGCTATTTTGTATAATTAAAATAGGTGACGAAATCAATTACTTCTTAAAATAACACCAAATGTTGTAATAAAAATATTTGAATTTTTTGAGTTGGTTTTATTTCCAACTCAAAAGGGAAATAAAGTCAACTTTCAAATTTCGCTAACAAGGAAATAAAGCCAACTAGGCTTTATTTCACTTTTGAGTTGGAAATAAGACCAACTTGAACATTTTCCAAGTTGGCTTTATTTCCGTCGGCCTTGTAGCACCCCATCATAGCAATACACTGCAGGGGCAAGAAGAGGTGTCTTAGCTGCGGTGCTAATATGTCATGCCCTAACAACTGTGGAAAATACAAATGTGATTTCTGTTCAACTAATTCCACATGTGTGGAAAACTGTGGTGCTAGAATATGCCTTAGCTGCAATTCAAACTCTCACGATTCTTCAAATCGAGATGGATGCCCCAAGTGGAAAAATGAAAAAGATATTCAGGAGGTAATGGCTCTGTCAAATCTCTCAAGAAAGGAAGTAATGGTTAAATACTCGTTAAACGATATCTATTATGCACTACTTGCTGATAAAGAATATGACATCAATTTCCCCCACTTGGAAAATAAACGTAAGCCAGCCATGTTTGATCATAACCAGGAGATCAACCGTAGGATCACCAAGGTTAAATATACGACTTAACACCAGATCATAATAATAATTCCAATTGCGGTAACTTAATAAACCAGGGAACTATTCGTATTGAAGGGCGTTTTGGAAAACCAATTGTTGAAGCAATAACGTGCTTAGTATACTGTGAATTTGATAGTGTCATAGAAATTGATAGAACGCGTAATATTATTCAAACACTATGAATTCAATAATTATTAAAGATACTCTGAACTCCAATAATTTAACAAAATATAAATTTAAAGGTGTATTTGCATGTAATAAATTACCAACACACCCAGTTTTAAAACCGTCATTTTACGTTGCTAACACTGATCCATCACATAAGCCTGGAGAGCATTGGGTTGCTTTTTATTTTCCTAAAAACAAACCTGCTGAGTACTTTTGTTCTGCTGGCCAATATCCAAATAAATATTAAGTACATAAATATATGTTTTACGAGGTATTTTCAAAAGATTTTTTTACTGTTTTATTTAATTAAAAATGGAAAGTGTAAAACTAACTTGTTAATTTTGTGAGCACATAACTTTTGCAAACAAATTTAATAAGAAAAGGCACTTTATGCGCCTGCATAATTTCAGTGCCAAGAAATCCAAATTTTATAAAAGTGCTTCAGCTATCAAGGAAAAAAGGCGGGAGGATGACTTATTTTTTATCGGAAATAAAGGAGGAGGACGATTTAATAAGACAATTTATGGGGGATGATGACTTATTTTTATCAGAAATTAAAATTAAATTTTAAATTTTTTAATGTAAAATTATTTTTTAATAAAAATATAATAATATAATATACATATATAATAAAAAGGAATATAAAAAAAATCTTGTTTTTGTTTTATTATATTTATATTTATTGTAATGATTTTTTTTCAGAGTTTAGGAATAATTTAAATCAAATATTGCAGGTCCATTTAGTAATTGACGCCCCTTGTAAACAATTGTCCAAACTTTATCATTCATTTGAGTTAAGTATGGATCCTCCTTGTTTAAAAATTTCATCATTCTATTGGGGAGATAAAACCATTTATTGTAATCTAAATTGGCAATGACTTTTAGACCATATTGTGTTTCTTTCCATTTAAAAATTCACAATTTTCAAAGATTGGTTTAAAGGTGTATCATCTATTCTAATATACTCAGGCTTAATACCTTGGGCAATATTCACAATTTTCTTATACATCTGAAAACAAACAAGAAAATAATAATAATAATGAATAATTAAATAAACCTTTATTATAAAGAAAATACTTACCATTTTTATTAAGTTTCCTTTAAAGTGACAATTAGAATAATGATGTGGAATACATATACTCCCGAAAGCCTTTTTATATTAATGGCATTCTTTCTTAGGTTAGAGTACAAATTGAGTTAATTTATATACTTATATATGTATATATGTTGAATATTTTAACTATATTACATATTACTCTCTCTTGTTTTAAAATACTCAAACAATTTCTTTTTGCATACATAGAACTTATACGTAGAACTTCGCAAATTTCTCTTTATTGAAGAAAATATAACATGATCAACTTAATATTACTCTCTTTTATATTTAAAAAATACTCAACAATTTTTTTAATTTTGTTTATATTCAAAATTCCTCCTTATTGAAAATACATTGGGAACAAAAACAGGCAGAATTTTTTGCTGCTTTAAATGAAAAAAAGCAAAATGCTCCCTCTGTGGTATATGGGAAAAAACGAATGGGGAAGCAGAATTTTTGCTGCTTTCAATGAAAAGCAAAATGCTCCCTCTGTGGTATATGGGAAAAAAACGAAAAAAATGCTGCCTCCCCATTTCCCTACTACTATTTTACCATTTCTGAGTTTGAAAGAACCATTAAACTACTCACGGATCAAATTGCGGTAATTTTCAATGATGAATCACCTGAAAAAATGAATATTATATCTAACTTTAAAAATTCACTTCTAGCTGTTGGCAATGCCATTAACAAAGAACTAAACTCTGAATCTTTGACTGCCAACCCTTAATTAACATCTTCACTACAATATTCAAAGTCTTCGAGCCAACAAATCATCTTTTGAATTTTTCCTATATAACCATGATGTTGATATTTGCGCGGTAAGTGAAATTTTCTCCTTTGATGAAAACCAACAATATACTAATATTCTCAATTATAACTCTGTTACAAAAACCAGACCTGATAATTACGGCGGTGTTGCGATTTTTTTCAAAAACACATTAAATTTACAAACTTAATGTTTTCATCAATTTCGGATATTCTTGTTTGTGAAACCACTAACCTCAAACCTAATATAACAATTGCATCAGTCTACTTTCCACATTCTGTTAAAAATGATACACTTCTTCTTCCGATCTCCAGTTTTTGGCGATACTTTAACATCCAGTCGTGGCAAGATTTTGACGAATCTTTTTGATTTAACTGATTTCAGGTGCCTTAACTCTACGGAGATAACTTTCAGAAAAACAATTGCCGACCCATCGTGTGTAGGCTCCGTGCTTGATCTTACCTTTACAAATTCAAGACTGTCCTTTGAATGGTATGTTTTCCAAGGCAATATTGGAGCTAGCCATCATTACCCTGTTATGTGCAAAACGGATTCCATTAACATTAAAAACATTAGATTTGTTTCAAAGAAAAAGTTATTCAACGACATAAATAATTTATCAATTTCGACATCTTTCTATGATATTGAAAATGATTTTCGTAATGTTATAGACAGGTCAACTTATATTCTTGAGTGCTTAAAACGTAAACCAAAAGCTTGGTGGAGCTCCAATTTGACCAGGCTGCATCGTTTAAAAATTGCCGCACAAATGTTTCAACCTCTACAAATCGATGGAAAATGCAAATGCCCTTTTATCTGCAATTAAAAATTTTAAGTCGTGCCTCAAGGACTTCGTAACAAATGGAATCCCAAAAACGATTTAGCTTTTTTAACGCATCTTAAAAATCAGGTTATAGATTGTAAAAATTTGGTATTAGATATTACGGCACCCTCTGCGGATTTTTCTCCTTTTTCTCTTGACGAACTCAGAACAGTTTCAAATTCGAAGTCAAAACCCTCAGCTGCCGGTCATGACAAAATTACATATGAAATGATTAGATCCCTAGGACCTTCTTCTTTGGAGAACTTGTTGATATTAACGATGCGTGGAGGAAAATAATAATTGCACCCATACCTAAAAGGAACAAGGATCTTGAAAATTTTACTAATTTTAGGCCCATTTCCCTCATTCCGGTTTTCATTAAAATTATCAACTTAAAGGTCAAGGCTAGACTTAATACATTTCTTGATGAAAATAATATTTTACCAAATCGTTCCTTTGCATACAGGAAAATTTCTCTGCAAGCTCGTGCATAAAAGAAATAATACATACCATTGTAATTCTCAAGGAAAGAGGTGAGAAAGTCATAATATGTGCTATCCACATCTCTAAGGCATATGACTGTATTAATCTTAATATAATGCAGGATATTCTAACGAATATCAACTGCCCCTGTCACATTAAGAACTGGATGTTGAATTTTCTAAGAAGAAGGATTCTTCTTATGGGAAACCCTGAAATTGAAGTATCAAATGGCCTGTCGCAGGGAAGCTGTCTTAGTCCTACACTTTTTAACATTCATCTTCATAATTTACAAGATTCAAACACGCACTTTTTTCAATATGCGGATGACTTCATTCTGATTTCATCCAACAAATTTTTTGATAAGGCAGTATATAATCTTCAACAAAAATTATCTCTGTTTAAACATAAAACGGATAACATTAATTTAACTTTTAATCCAGAAAAAACCAAAATTCTATATCAAGCCAAAGGCTCTCGCAAAGAAGTAAAAATCACAATAGATGCCAAGCCCATTGAAAATGTTAAAAGTATTTGTTTTCTGGGCAGAATTATCAATAAAAGTTTAACTGTCAAAGAACACTATGACGAAATTTTTTCCAGTACTTCCTCAGCTGTTAATGCTATTAAGATGATCCGAATCCGAAAATCGCTATTAATTTAACAAAAAGTATTGTTTTTTCAAAAATAGAATATGCACGTTCGACTACTGCTAAATCCCCCAATTATATTGTGCCATGTCAAGTTCTTGTCAAGGCACAAGATGAACAACAAAGTACAAATGTCAGAACATGCAACATAGACCACCCTGTAGTTAATTCGTCGAGTAATTGAAGCGCGGGGCCGAAAATTAAAGAGAGGATAAAGAAATCCCGCGGCAAGCAAGTCGTGGAGTAGCTTCATGCACTAGAGGTGGTGAATGACAGCGTAAGAATTATTTTGGCTCGAAGGGAGCAATCCCAGACGCTACGGGCGGAGCGAAAAGCTAGAACATTCATAACCTCAACAGCCTACGCGCACAAACACTCGTTGCTCTACACTTTTGGAGGCAACAGCCAACACCCACAGTCACAGTCACCTACACCAATATCCATAGCATCTCGAACAAAATCCATAGCCATATTTATCAATACCGTAGTCATCTTTAGTCACACTTTTCTTCACATCCACCAATATCCATCGCCATCTCTAACAATATCCATAGCCCCATGCACCAACGACTATAGCCATCGTTATCAACATCAATAGTCATATACAGCAACATCAATAGGCATCATTATTAACATCAATAGTCATATACATCAACATCAATAGGCATTTTCCTCAACAGCTATAGCCACATACAGCAACATCAATAGGCATCGATATCAACAGCTATAGTCATATACATCAACACCGATAGTCATATACATCAACACCGATAGTCATATTCATCCACACCTGTAGTCATCAGTACACTTTTTAATATCCAAGGAATCGTCAGCATCCATCAAGAGACAACCGAGGCCAGCTGTTTTCAAAAGATAAGTGACGTCATTTACCTAAAGTAGTTTGCTTTTTGTGTGTACTAACATAGGGTTGAACTATTCAATGTTTAAAATCGTGGATGTTTAGCGAACCAATATATTTTAAAACACTCAGGCATTTAATTTGTGAATTTTCGTGAAAGTTACTTTTCGGCCAATATATGGCGGAACCATTCATTATGTAAATTTTGAATCCTCGTCAGAACAAATTAAATCGGATCCCATTCATCATTTAGATTTTGAATGGTAATGATTTTAGAATTCACCCCAAAATAAATTTGAAAGCATTACTGTTTAAATACTGAATGGTAGTGGTTTGATGTTTTTGTCTGTTTAACCCATATCAATATGGACTATTCCATATTTAATTTTTGAATTCTCATAAAAATTAAAATACTCTAGAACACCCACGAATTTAAATTTTATTTAAACAATTTTAATTTTCATAAAACCCGATTTGAACAAAAACATGAATCGTAGAATGTTCATTATTTACAATTTGAATTTTAATGAAGCCTTAATTCAAACCAAAGAAGAAAATTTTAAACGTAGCACTTTCAGTACTTAAAAGTTGAATTTTCATAAAACTAAATTTAAACAGGAAAATAGTAAATATACAACATTCATTAGTGAAAGTTTGAATTTGCGAAAAACCCGATTTAAACAAAAAAAAACATGAAACGTAGAATGTTCATTATTTAAAATTTGAATGTTCATAAAGCTAAAAATTAAACTAAAAACAAAAAAAAAAAAAATTTAACGTAGAACAGTCATTACTTACTTATAAAACCAAAAAAATATGAAACGTAGAACATCCATTATTTAAAATTTTAATTTTCATAAGACCGAATTTTAAACAATACTAATCATCTTAAGCCATACCCTTTTATATTTTGAATCGTAATAATTCTGAATCGAAACCAATTTGTGGTTGAAGCTATCCAGTGTTTAAATTTCAAATTATAGTAGTTTGATTTTTTTTTGTTACCAACCAATATACATAAATCTAGCTAGAACCATCCGTTAATTATATTGTGAATTTTGATAAATCTAAATTTTGAAAACCCATAGGAATTTAAAACATCCATTCGAAACTTTAATTTTTGTAATTATTTTGAGTTTTAGCCCCAGTTGAAATTTAAACCTTCATTATGGGAGTTAAGTTCACCCGTATATGCAATTCCAGACTGTACTAAATTTGAAACTTTTATATTTTAGTTTGGAAATAGCGTAATGTTTGATGTTTCGATTATATTGAATTTATTCGTAATATTAGAAGTTAAGATCATACTAAATTTGAAATATACATGGTATAAGCCTTGAGGTATCGTACCCTTTAGAATACGATTGTGAGCCACTGTAGATGCGCCTTAAAACCAATACACCCTTGCGGTCACCCTTTAACGTAGATATTTTCGGGTAATCGTAATAATTTGTTTCCGCCCCGAGTTTGATAATTTGACACGACGTCTAAAGGAGCGACAATTTGGAACAGGGTTAAGTTTAGACAGATTCCACCGACAATTAGCGCTAACTTAGGTGTTTGAATAGTTACATCAGCTAAATTTTCTCTCCCCAACGATGTTGTATGATATTAAGCTTACATTAGTTGATAGTTGAGAAAGTTTCCCGCGGAAATATAATCGGCAGTATTGATAATTGGTTACACCCCTAGGTCTATTGGTTTAGCATGCTAGTGTCTGATTAAAGAATTATTGTTAATAAAATTTGTATGATTGGAATTTGAATTTAATTAAAACCCGGATTTGTTTTAATTATGGAAGTGTGAGGAGGTTAAGGTGGGTATTTGGTGGTGAAAATTCGTTTTAGGGGTAGCTACATCTTGCGGCTAATATGCTACCATGGTCGAGCATTAGGATGGATGCTGAGGGAGGGCCAGCCAGGGATTTAATTACATCTAACTCCCCGAAACAAAAGGTATTGTATCTCGCGTCTGGTCTCTGTACATGTCGGTTTCATTTCGTTTACGCCCCGTTTTTCTTTTTTTTTGTGATTTATGCAAATACACTGGTACATAAAATAATGTAAATAATGCAACGAACACCCGCCCATGCCCGACGAATCATAGCCCGGCTGAAAAGTAGTTAGTTACCAGTGTGACAAATGGACAGTGCACGCGAACCGTGCGTGTGGCAACGGCCACTACCACGACAATATTAATAAACGAATTGCTACCTTTCAGAATAACCTCTTACGCAGATTCTTGGTTTTACTCCGTTCACTCCCGTACACTTGATTTATGCATTGGCAATAATTCTACCTCCACCACAAAGAGCTCTTTACCTAGCTACAAAAGAACTGGCAAGGATGAACATTTTTAGGAAACAAGCATATGATTACTTGTAAAGTCTCTCAAGTATGCAATAAATCGAGTCTAAACTTCATTTACCGCAACTACAAGGACATTTTTGACAAAATTGCTGTGCTCTCGAAGATAGGGAAGCCTGCTAATATGAAGGTGATTTTAAGCTTATCACCATTCTGTAAAAATGCTGCTAATATTCAAACCTTTCGTCTTTACTATCTTGAAGCCCTTAATATGTATAGAAGTGAGGGATATGCTATATTTGCCACGGTTGCATCAAAAACGGACTCTTCTACAGGTATGCAATATCTCAACTACTGGCTCATGCCTTTATAGGATAGCCTCTAGAATCTCATCTCTTGGTGGAGAACTCTATGCAATTTATAAAGCAGTTAAGTCCATAACCAAGAAGGTATATCCAGGGCAGTGGTTTTCACAGATAGCAAAAATTCATGTTTTCTACTGGACAAAAAACATAATAACAATTTCCTCATTTCAAAAATTCTCACGACAATTCAAAACTCGCAAATAGACTCTATAATTTTTATTTGGTGTCCTGCTCATATTGGTCTGGATTTTAATGTACACAAATCTACAACATGCTATGGTTAGATTGGTCCAGAGATTTCTCGAAAACCTCTCAAGTCAAAGGTATATGGTTCTGTCAATTCTTTCCCACGCCACCTAAAAAACATTGGTTTAGTAATTCAAACATGGAAAGTAAACACATTAAGGTTGTTAACAGACTACTCACAAACTACACGTATGGTAAAAAGTATCTCAAACTCATCAAGTCGGAACAAACAGACATCTGTGGCACTTGCAATATACAAGAAACCGAAAATCATTCCATCTTTAACTGCTCAAAATATTCTCACCTCAAATCCAACTTCAAATTTTTTAACACATACAACAATCTTCAAACACTTCTCAAAGCCTTCGAAATTGATGTATTCAACGAACTTGTCAAATTCATACAATTGGCCAAAATCACGTTATAAGTTGGAAATCTACAATCCCATCAATAAACTCAACCTAAGCTGCACCCCTCTTCTTTGCTTTTGTGCTCTCTCCCGACATCCTAGATCTTGGAAGCCATCATCCTTTCCTGTGGTTTTTTCTTGCTCCTGCATTTCTATTAAATCATCACACAATATTTTTTTTCTTTTGCTGTTTTTGACATTAACCGCACATCAAGTTAGCAAACTAAAATATAGTAAAATCTAAAGCTACAGCTGTTTCCAGTCCTGGCATATAAACATTGTGTTTTGCCATTTTCACATAATTAAAAAAAAAAAAAAAAAAAAAACGAATTGTGATAGGTTAAAACTTGTGATAATGTGTTTAAAGTTTATGTACTCCATAGGAATGGTAATTGACACAAAACTTGTCGTGTGACTGAATTTTGTGCGGGTAGTGACTGATTCTATCTGGTTTTATTACTTTATATAAAGGGGATCTTATTAATATTGGTTAAGCCTATAAGCTGGTAAATTGACATATTTTTAGCTCTTTATGATGGGTCACATAGTGAGGTCAAACGAACTTTTCTGTTTTGAATATTATAAGACTAGTCACCGAATAGAATTAAAACTATTTTTATTGAATTGTTTAAAAAATTTTGAAATTTTTGTCATATTTAAACTTCTCTTTTCATATATCACAGGAGCTGTCGCAAAGTTTTGTTTTATTTAGTTTTTTACCACATACTTATTTTTGTTAATTTAAATGGTTTCATTTCATTATTTCAAATATACCTAAATTATTAATGACTCTGATAAAATAATTGTCAAAATGCTACATATTAAGATTACTAATAAAATATTATAGCCATTTCTTAATGCACTTAAAAAAAACCGTTATTCCAAACAAGGAAAAAGCTTTGATAAGACAGGTCTTTCCCGGTGTTTATTCACATTTCGGTATTAGGAAACAATTAAAATCAATTGCTAGTGTACTGTCAGATTACGAAGAAATCATAGTTGATATGAATATAGGCGGTTTGCCTCTTTTTAAGAGCTCCAGAACACAATTATGGCCTATATTGTTCCGTGTTGTTAATATTAAAAACATTTCAATAATTCCGATTGGTATATATGTATGTATGTTGGAAAAAATAAACCAAACGATATAACAGAGTTTTTATCCGAATTTATTTTTGAAATGCAAAATATAATTGAAAACGGTATGGAGTTTGGACAAAAGGTAATACAACTAAAAATACGGGCCATAGTTTGTGACTCGCCTGCAAAAGCCTTTAGTTGTGGAATTTATGGTCTTACATCTTCCCATGGGTGCACTAAATGCATTCAAGTGGCAAGAAAAATTAATAAGTCACTCACTTATTCCAGTAAGTCCAGTGCATTAATATCAGATAAAGATTTTGATGAAAGAAAATATCCCACTCATCATAAAAAAATATTTCTTTCCCAAAAAACCCCATTAGAAAATATAGGAGTTAACATGATAAGTCATTATGCCTTGTGGAGTTAGGCATAATGAGAAAAATGATATTGAGAATGATTCATAATAAAGTGAATTTAAAAATTTCAAAAAATCAAATTGATAATATATCGATCCACTTGGAATCACTTCATTCATTTATTCCAAAGGAATTCGTTCGTTACCCTAAGAGTTTGGAAGAAATTTTAAACTTCAAAGCAACAGAATTCCGTCAAATATTATTGTACACTGGAGTACTTATTTTTAAAGAAAAAATGCCTAATGAAGTATATTATGAGTATCTTCTGCTACATTGTGCTTGTAGATTGTTGTCTACACCAAAAAATTTGCAACAAAACATTAAAATGGCTTAAAAGCTGTTAAATGAATTTGTTCAAAATTTTGCATTTGTATTTGGAGAAAATGCAATTTCCCATAATTTTCATAATGTACTACATTTAAGTGATAGTGTGAAAGAGTTTGGTATTCTAACCAATTTTTCTGCATATGACTTCGAAAATTATTTACAAATTTTAAAGAAATATTTTAAGCAACCTAATAAAATACTACAGCAAATATTTAATAAAATCAAGAACGAAAAACGAATAGCGGAAGAAAAAGATAAGGGCTTGAAAGAAAATAAATATTTAAATTATCTCAAAAATGATTATGTGTTGAATCCAAAATGCACTAATAATATATGTTATCTGAAATCGAGCATTCCATTTAAAATAAAAGGTCTCAACAGAGAAAAGAATTTTGTATTTAGAAAAAAATTTTTTAATAAATTCAGTTTTTTCCAAAAGCCAATAGATTCTATGGATTTAGATATTTTTTTGATAGAGGACATTTCATCGAAAGAAGAAGAATTTCCCTATGAGGAAATAGAAAATAAAATGTTGTGTTTTCCCTACCAAAATAAATTTTTATTAATACCAATATTACATGGTTCGTTTTAATTGACTTTATTTTTAAGCTCAGATGATGAAACGAAGTCGTCAAATGCCCAGCGAATCCGAAGTTTCTGTAAAAAACCCTGCCAAGATTGCATGGAGTTAAAAACACAAATCGATGACATGTTCAAACAACAAACAGGTATTATAAATCGTTTATAATATAAGATTTATAATAAATTTAAAACTAATTATTTTTTCAAAACTAATATCTTTATCAGACATATTGAAAGAGCAAAACAAACAAATTATGGAAGCTTTGCAGGCCAAAATGTCCTTACAAAAATATTGATAAAACAGGAAGAAACATCAAATATGTTAACAAAATTATTTCCAATAAATTCGGGAAAAAATTTAAATGAAATAGAAAACCAAATAAATGAAGACAACAAACTTTTATATGTAGGTATACAATTTCAAATATCTAAGTTAAGAACATTACCAGCTCTGCCAATAAAACGCATTTGGCAGAGTCAGCATAAAAGGTATTTCACAATTTTAACACGCGCATACCGGCTGACGGTTTCATATATCTTGGGAATGCATTTGCAATACGAATACCTGCTGGATAGAAGCGATTAACGTGGGAACGAATTTATGCGGCAGACTGCGTCTGGCACTTTTTGCAGCGAGATAGTTAAGCATTCTTGGGCAGCAGATTTGTGGCATGAAGTTAGTCTTGGTTGCACTGTCGTTTAGTAAAGTAATTAATTCATTCTTTAAATTATTAAATAATAATTGTCATTTAATTTTGAAATAATAATCGTCTTTTAGTTGTGAAATAATAATTGTGAATAAAAGGACTCGTCCTTAAATAAATTTTTTTACTGATAATAAAAGGTTCATGTTTTATTCCGGCGCAGTCGGACGCGCCTTATTTAAATTTTTTTATTAAAGTCAGGGAGGAACACTTTAACTGGCGTCCGAGCAGGGGCCGGCTTAATAAAGCTGCGGTTCCTTATAAAATAATAACGTGCCAGCGATCTCTACGGATCACTCCAGGACTCGTAACAAAGGAATACCAATAATAAGACAATCAATTATATTAGTAAATGCTGAAGAAACCCTGTTTTGCGGACCTTCCGCGAGGTTAAAAAGTCTTCCTCCTTGATCGCGACGCGTAGCCAAGACTCACGCCGGATTTCGGTTTTTTTTTATTATTTTTATTTTTTATATTAAAAAAGAGGGTTATCAAAGTTTAAGGTGCAAAATTTTATATATACAACAAAAAAATATTCAAAAATAGAATTTTAAAGAATTTTTATTATTTCAAAAAGAGGAAGGAAATTTAAAATATTCCCTCAGAAAATAAAAAGAATATGTAAAAATAAAAAGTGGTGTGATCATTTGTGACTATTGAGGACATCCAGGTGAGAGGTAAGTGAATTTTTCTATTTTCTTTTCGTCAGCACTATGGAGGAAGTGAGAAATGCAATAATCACCTTGACGGGCGCCATATATAGGTTTATGGAGCAGATTAAATCTGTCGAAGGACGAATGACTCGAATTGAAACCGCACTAGAGGGGGTACTCATGAACAGGTATTGAAAAGGTTAGAAGAACTCGAAAGGCCTCAGGAAATATTGTTTGTACTGCCAATGATGAGGCTAGACCACTTCAACGACCACGGACGAAGGACGATTTGAAAGATATAAGTCGTTTGTCAGATAGTGCCAAAGAGCTGAGAGCCTTTGATGGAAACCCGACACAATACATATCATGGGTCCACTCGGTCGAGACCATATTAGGAAATTTTGAAATCGTTAGGGATAAACCCATTTTCAGGGCAATCGTCCAAAGCATTCGTCAAAATATTGTCGGGGCAGCAAACGCCGCTTTGGTGTCTTATAACGTGTTTGACAGTAGCTGGTCGGAAATGAAAGAAGTCCTTTCACTCCATTACGCAGATAAGCGTGATCTCCAAACTTTGGAGCATCAACGTAATCAGCTAACTCAGGGCTCATCATCAGTTGACGAGCTCTACTCCGCAGTGAATCATTAGCTTTCCTTAATTGTGAATAAATTGAAGACGGAATCCTATAGCGAGGAGACGGTAAAAGCTCTTGTCGAAACTTATAGAAATAGGTCGTTAGATGTTTTTATTAGAGGGTTGAAGCCGGACTTATCTCGTATGATAATCATATAGATGCCAAGAACCCTACCAGAGGCAAGATTCAATAAAGATCTCAGACACCTCTTAAAGCGAAACATGGCTGCTCGTAATGTGAGGGTGAATATGAGAAAACAAAGCCCAAAAAGGTATAGACGGGGGGGCGGGGGGGGGAAGAAGACTTTTTAGACATAGCAATGAATTATATACAAAAGCGATATTATTTTGAAAATTACACTTTTCTCAAAAAGATCGCATTTTTAAATTTGAAGACATTATTTTCTTGGAAAGATTTACAACAGCTTCCACAAGATCTTTAAATATCTGTAGAAATAGACCACGATAATCTATTTATTGATTTGTGAGGCTTGCGAGCAATAACCAAAAGATTTGCCAAGTGATAAAATATGGTCATATTTTTTTACAAAAAGGGAAGGGAATAGATTAGAGAATTTTGGAAAGTTAATATGTTTTGTATATTAAATACCAGTAAGCAACGCTTTATACTAAAGAGTGAAACAAAATGTCATTCGACTTGATAAAAGCCGAAATATTAATTCGAACGAATTCAAAGAAATCTTGTAAAGATTTTCAGATGTTCTCACAAAGTTCTGAAGGTTTTGAATTGGCAAAATCTGCTTGTTCAAATACCAAATATATGTGACGGACAAGATAATTTAAGAACGAAAGATTTTTATATTTTACTAATATGTAATTTCAAAGTACAAATCAAAAAAACTGAATTGTAATTTTTGTTTTTTATATTTATTAAGTAGTTTATTATTTTATATAATTTTTACATTGGAACAATGAATTAAATAAAAATACAGGTTTCTTGGTACTTTATTGTAATATCCACGTCAATGTTATGTTGTATTGTATTGTTTCTTTTTAATAAAAGAAATATATATATCAAAATAATTTTCGTGGGAATACAAAATTTAATTTAAATGATTTTGTTATTCGTGCTTAATTCCCAATTTTTATTATTTGATATCCCATCAACAATAAATTTTAGTGTTTTTATCAAATAATAAAAATTGGGAATTAAGCACGAATAACAAAATCATTTTAAAGAAATATATATAGTTAACAAAAATTCAAGCAAGTTTTTATTCTTAGTGTCCAGCTTATTTTTGGGTTGCCCAGCTTTTTCTTTCCTAATGTCTAGCTTTTTTCGGATTTGTGTCTGGCAACCCTAGGCCAATTGCATATGAAACTTTACATAATTTGTGTTGTGCACCAGTTTCCAAAACATTTAAAGACCTTTGTAGTTTATTTAGATCACACTACACTCCACCAGTAATTGTTTATCGTGAGCGAAAAAGCTTTCACACAGTGGTACAAATTGCAAACGAAACTGTAGCAGAATGGCTGGAGTAAAAAAGCTAGCACTCTCTTGCAAATTTGGAGACAGCTTAAATTCTTTTGGTCTGGATCGGTTTATCATGGGGATAAATAACCAAATATTTGAGCGGCTATGTGAAGAAGATGAGGAATAAACAATTGATGAAGCACTCAGAAAAGCTCTTATTATGGAGATGAAATTGGTGGCTAAAGAAGATGATAATTACAATTTCAAGTAAGAAACGTCAAGGTCGGTAAATACAGAAATAAAATCTATTATACCCAAAACAAAACAATCAAACCAGATAATAATGAAGGTCGTTATGGGAAGACACAACAAAATCAAAAGAAGACATACAACGCTTGTTCTCATTGTGGCTGACGAAATCATGTTTCGAATGAATGCAGATTTAAACAAAGCAAATGTAATTTGTGTGGTAAAAATGGGTCATTTAGCTTCGGTTTGTAGATTTAAAGAAAAAACTGTAAATTATGTATCTGAATCTGATGTAGATAGTGAAGATTTCACTTAAATTAATTCTAATTATTTTTCTATTATCAGTATCAATAATGGTAAAGGTAGTGGCAATTCAACTGAGCTTTATAAAATTTTAAATAAAATAGATGGAATTCCCATTGATGTGGTGAGTGACTCTGGCGAAATTCGCATTTATGGTGAGTATAAGGTTACTTACTACTGATAAATATTTAAACGATTTTAAATATCCTCTCTTTCTAACTTTCCTAATTCTATCCACCTCATACTTCTTTTCTTTACTTCTCTCTTTCTATTTTCATTGATGGGATTCACAATGGACCGCATTGGTCTACGAGTGGAAGTGTGCCATTGGGCCCATAACCCTTCTTAACCTAACGTAACCTAAATATCCTCTCCAATTGTTTGATGAAATCTTTGCTGCACTACAAGGTGGTCAGTTGTTAGATTTATCTAGTGCATATAATCAATTAAGTCTTAATGAAAAATAGCAGCTTTTATGTACTTGATCAACACATATTGGCACATTAAAAATGAAACGTTTACCTTTTGGTATTAAACAAAGTATACCATTAGTTGTTATATATCAAGATGATATTACAGTGTCTGGTAAAAATTTGACTGAGCATATTCGAAATTAAAAATCTATATAAAATATGCTAATTCTGCCTGGACTTAAATTATATTTGTCCAAATGTGAATTTTTCAAAGAAGAAATTAATTATTTAGGCTTTACCATTGACAAATTTGGTTTAAGGAAAAATAAAGAAAGAATAGAATCTGTTACTAATTCCCCCACCACTAATAATTTTTCTGATCTAAGAGCATTGTGCTGTGGGTAGAAAACGAAGTTTTCTGAAACTTTTAATTTAGGTAATTCATTATATCGTTGCCTTAAACGCAAGCTAACCAAAAATTAAAAATCGAGTTTTTCATAGATTCTAAAGTATATCATTAAAACAAATGTCTACAACAAATCCGAATCTTTCGACGAAAATTAGCGATTTTATTAACAAAAACAAACCACCATATCTTGAAAATATTATATGATAAACGCTAAAAGAGCTAACTATGGGACGCTTTGCAATATAATTGCTCAATTTTGCGTATTATAGAACTACACCGCCAATGTGGATGTGCTATTAAAAGGTGGCACAATATATTGGCAACAATCAAAAGACTTTTGATTTTTATTGCACAACGAAAAGAAGTGCAGTATGCTGCGAAATGTTTTGCTTATAGGCTATGTTTTTATTTAAATAAAAGTTGTACCAGATTTTAATTGAAACCATTGAGCCATTGATTAAATATAGGGCAAAATGATAATAATATGGCGAATAATATATGCAGTAGTTTTCCGATTTAACGAACCTTCGATTTAGTAAACATCGCATTTAACGAACACCCAAATTTTTTCTACTGAGTACCTTATATAACGAACAAAAATTTTATTTTGTACTCGGTATAACGAACAAATGTAAAATTAAATAAAAAACATAATTGCTACCAACAAATTACTAAGAAAGAATGTAAATAAAAATGTACCGTTATTTTTCTTCTTTTGATGGTTTTGTTTGATATCATTTGAGAGTCAGTTGTGTGAAGTTATTTGTGCTAGAAACATCAAAATGGGTAAAAGAAATAGATTATTCTTAAGGGATAAAGTTAAAATTATCGATGATCATCGGTATGGTTTGCGGGTTACAGATTTATGTAAAAATATGGGCTGCAAAAATCCACCATAAGTACAATCCTCAAATCAAAGGAAAATCTTTTAAGGAATGTTGAAAACAGTAATTTTGGGTATCGCAATAGAAGAGCAATAAAGCAAGGTGAGTTCACGAGAATGGAAAACAAACTCTTTCAATGGTTCCTCATGCAACGCAATTGTCATATTCCTGTATATGGAACAATTTTGCAATACAAAGCCAAAGAAATTCACAAGAAAATGTGAAGAAAATGGAGGACAGTTTAATGCAAGCCATGGTTGGCTGACCAGTTTTAAGAAAAGGTTTGGCATACGAATTTTAAAGCAGAGTGGAGAAAAACTTTCGTCAAATGGAGATGTGGTAGAACCATTTAAAAGGAAATTTAAACAAGTTATTATAGAAAATAACCTGCCAAAAGATGCGATCGATATTAAAAGCAGACGAAACCGGTGTTTATTGGCAGTCACTTTCTGAGAAAACGTATGTCCATTCGGGGGAAAGATGTGCTCCGGGAAGAAAAATATCCAATGAAAGGATTAAAATGCTGGTGTGCAGTAATGCAAGCGGCTCAAAAAAAAATTACACCTTTATTAATCGGCAAATCTCAAAAACCACGTTCATTCCGCAATAAAACACTGCCTGTTGACTACAAAAATGCTTGGATGACAAGTACGCTTTTTAAAAATTGGTTTTTCGAAAAGTTCGTTCCACATGTAAGATTAAAAAATCTCTCACTACATTTAAACCTTACACAGAGAAAACAAATTCCATTACACGGCGCGTGTAGAAACGGCAATCCTAAACGAATCGTATTTCGCCCTGCTTAATTCCAAACGTTAAATGTAGAAAACAGAAAGCTACAAGTGACATGTAGGAAAACTGCACGCCACATATAGAAATGAGGAATGAATACGCGGCGTGCAGAAAAGCAACATGCTAAGTAAGCAAAGGCAAAGTCTGCATGGCATGAGAAAATCAGCTCGTTCCCATATAAGTTCTACATTTTTTACATAGTAGCTTCAATAGTAAACGAAAGCTATAGGTTTTCTACATTAACATTTGGATATTGAAATCCTACAAACGCGTGTGGAAATTTTAAACGAAAAATATAGATCCAAATCAGTACAGAATTCTTATATTTTTAATTTAGAAAACTGCTTTCAAGACGTATCATGTAGCTTTTCTACTTGCCGCGTTTACTTTTAACATTTCTTCAGGATTTTTTTTAATTTGCTGCTCTGCTCGTTCAACGTCATCCGACGAGAGAGAGGAAGAAAAATGTGTGCGGTATGCTCTTTTTCTTTGCTTCCAATGCACTGAACATGTGTGCACTCAAGGCGAATTCAAACAGGTAAACTCATCTCTACAACTACAAAAAGCCCCATGTATTTTGTTTATACAATTTTCTGGTTGGTTGTCAAAATTTTTTTATTGCAAATTAAAATTATCACTTTTTTACAAAAGAAATTAATAAATTCACTTCAATCATTCGCAGTTTTGAAATTTTTTTATTATAAAAATAATATTTTTAACACTTTTCATTCAACTTCTTCTCAAAACAAAATCATATTTTGACGTTTGACCATATATTTTAATTCGCCGTGGAAACAGCTGATGAACGGCTGACGAGATGAGTTTACCAGGGGTGTGCTGGAAATCGCAAACGCAAAACGCAAGAATTTGGAAGTTGTTTTTAATAAAATTTAAACCTAATTCTTATAATTTTTGGTTTAAAATCCTGTTTAATAGGAAAATATTTGTTTAATATTTGTCATAAAATTCTTTTATTACAAAAATCTTATTTAAAAACGACTTTTATAATTCTTGCGTTTTACGTTTGCGATTTCCAGCACACCCCTGTACCTGTTTGAATTCGCCTTGTGTGCACTTGTAAGACAAATCAAATCTCTCTTCTATCAAAACCTGTTTCTCTATCTATAAAAAAACCACCACCAAATGCTTGTTGACCTGTAAAGAAGTTTCAGTTGGCTTTGAATAGTTAAAGTGTGAAGATCTGGTGGTAAACGTTGAATAAAGGTAAGAAAGAAAACTTTTTTTTTTAACTCGAAGATTGTTTCCATTAACATACCTACATATGTTCATATTTAAATTTTAAAATATTTAATTAATTTTTTATGCTCTTTCTCAAACAAATTATCTACTGAGTCCAAATTATATTAAAATTGTGCCAAAAAATAAAATTTTTAGACACTTTAAAATTTAAATATGAACATATGTAGGTATGTAAGTTATCACATACCATATTACATAATAATCTGGCTTGAATTGTTCATTAAACCTTTTTGTAAATATTGCACTTCTGCAATATTCTTCAAAACAACGTTTTATATTTTTTATTTTTATTTTACAAATATTGCACTTCTGCAATATTCTCATAAACAACGTTTTATATTTTTTATTTTTATTTTGCAAATATTGCACTTCTGCAATATTCTCATAAACAACGGAAGTGAGCCAGACACCTTTAAGCTGTTTTGTTAAAATAGAACATTAAACCTTTATTTCTGTCAAAAGTAATTTTTATTAAAATTAAACATTAAACCTTTATTGTAAAAACCTGCTAATAAGCAAAATTTCTTTTTATTAAAATTAACAATAAAACTTTTATTTACTACTAATAAGCAAATTTACCTGTTCAATTAAAAATGTAATATTATATAAAAGACGAAACATTTGATTAATAAAAACAGTGTAAATCGTAACCTTGAAAGGTAAACTTGTGTTTCATTTGTTACTTCATAAAAGAACCACGATAACTGGCGCCCGAGCTAAAAAAGCATTTAAAGAAATCCTTGAAACTATAGGACGACCTAAAAATCCTCGAAAATAAAAGGAGAATTTGAAAATCCTTGAAATTATAGGAACACTCAGAATCCTTTCAGTAAAACCCTTAAAGTAGATTAAGGGAATATTTTTAAGGAACATTTAAAAAAAAAAACCTTAAAGTGGAAAAAGGGAAATCTTATCCTTAATACAAGGAAAAGACCATTTTAAAACCCTTGCAAACACAACAGTGGTCATAAGCAACCCTTAAAAAAGGAAGCTGCAGTGAAGTAACCAAATTGACAAATATACTCCTGGCGAACGTGTTGGATCTTGCCCCTGAGTACTAGCCGAAAAGGACCTTAGCAAACCATCCAAAAACCAGCAATATTGTCAAGTTACCAAGTAGACGAACACACTCCTGGCGAACGTGTTGGACCTTGCCCCTGAGTACTAGCCGAAAAGGACCGTAGCAAACCATCCAGATGCCAGCAATGCTTGTAATCCTGTAAGTAAAATAATTACCAACAGTACGCTGAAAACTTTACCGCAATTCACATAAGAACATTGTTGTAATACATCTTACTAACCTAAGATAAGAGGAAGTGTTACCTCAATCAACATAAGAACATTGTGGTAATACAACTTACTAACATAAAACCGTAATCCACAATTAACTTGTCATAATAAACTTTAAACTAACTTAGGAAATAGGAAATTAATAATTAGAAGGGAAAAAATAATAGACAAATTCTTTTGTTTTTCGCAAAAAATAAAATTTTTTTTTTTAAGAAGTAAGCTTTGCAAAATTTGTAAGTGTCTGAAACAAATCCTTTGTTTTGTAATATGGAACAATTACAACAAAATTTAATTCACCTAACGGGTGCGGTCAATGCTCAAATTGAGCAATTCCGCGTTTTTGAGAGTCGCTTAGCGCAATTAGAAAGAAATGAACAACCAACAGTAAATTCAAATAATATGGTAGCCCCCAGAACGGAGACAGAACTAGAGTCTATTAGAAGATTACCAGTCGAAGAAGTCATCACTGGTTTTTCCCATTATCGAACCAATAAAAATCAACTATCCATCATCCCGGAGCGCTGATTCTTAAAGAAGGGGAAGTTATCACATACCATATTACATAATAATCTGGCTTGAATTGTTCATTAAACCTTTTTGTAAATATTGCACTTCTGCAATATTCTTCAAAACAACGTTTTATATTTTTTATTTTTATTTTACAAATATTGCACTTCTGCAATATTCTCATAAACAACGTTTTATATTTTTTATTTTTATTTTACAAATATTGCACTTCTGCAATATTCTCATAAACAACGGAAGTGAGCCAGACACCTATAAGCTGTTTTGTTAAAATAGAACATTAAACCTTTATTTCTGTCAAAAGTAATTTTTATTAAAATTAAACATTAAACCTTTATTGTAAAAACCTGCTAATAAGCAAAATTTCTTTTTATTAAAATTAACAATAAAACTTTTATTTACTACTAATAAGCAAATTTACCTGTTCAATTAAAAATGTAATATTGTATAAAAGACGAAACATTTGATTAATAAAAACAGTGTAAATCGTAACCTTGAAAGGTAAACTTGTGTTTCATTTCGATGCCTTACTTTCTCAACCTTGTATCTTAAAAAATATACAATTTTTCAGGAGAGAAAAAAAACGTTTCATCTTTGTATACTTCGGTGTTTGGGTTAAAGTTAAAATGGAATTATTAAAGAATTGGTTACATCAATGTATATTGTATTGAGATAATAAGTTGTTGCAGTATTAGAACACAAAAATATCAGTCGTTTGATATGAACAAGTCAAAACCGTATTTTTTAAGTTACGAGGTTGAGGAAGTAAGGCATCGATTTGTTACTTCATAAAAGAACCACGATAACTTGTATGTAAGTAGTAACAATATTGGAATTAAAACAAAATATGTAAAACAGTGAAATAAAAATATTAAAAAGTGTGAAAAGAAATTAAGTGAAATAAAAATGCTAGTTGTTAAATGAAAAAATATGTATGAATGTACACGCTGTCCAATAACGGTACATACAAAAGCAACAACAACGTATTTATATTCAGCGGCAAGAAAATATAGGGAGTGAATCGATGTGTACGTGTATGTACATATGTGTTTGATTGTGCCCTTTGCTATCAAGTGTTGTTTTTTTTTGAAGCGATAACTTATTCTCATCTTTTTGGTTTTGTCTTTTCGGTTGTTCCTTTCTCGTGTTTTTTTTTTAATTTGGTAGCTGATCAATCTTTAAACTTTTTGTAAGTTATGCCAAATAATTAATACAAAACTAATTTTTTTAATAATTTGTACCATTTCCCTTTTTTTTTCTTTTTTTAGATAGTTGCTCGTGAGGAGGCACTTATGGAGGAACTTATCCAAAGTTGGAAACTAAATGATTTGTTGCCGGCTCTTGAAGGTCTGTATTAATGCAAATATGTATTCGCTGGTAGAAATTATTAAATAATTTTGTGTTCTTTTAGCCGCCGGTGTGAATGACACCAACTTAATATACCTAACAGATCGGGACATTTGTGATATATTCAAGCAGGATATTGGCAAGCGTGCCGAATTTCGAACAAAATTGTTTTCATGGCAAAAACAGCAACTTAATTTTGAGAATTCCGCAAGCTCATAAACTCGCTGTAATATTTTAAATAAGAAGGTAAAATTGAGTTCGAAGTATTAAGCTAGCTAAAATGCAAAATATAATGAAATGGTTTTCTTTCATATAAAAATCTTGTATGGTATTAATAACATTATTAATTGAATTCAGACGCTTCTGGAAGTGCTCTCTGAAACTGAAGCTGGAAACGTTATAAAGTTTTTCTATAACGAGAACAAGCGGCTAACAGAAAATCAAAGAGAGTGGCTCGTTGATATAATTATATCAAAGGCTGCTGAAAATAATTCCAAGCTGAGCCCTTACGACTTCAACGCAGTATTATTAGAAATTGTTGAAGCTTTTCCAGAAGAACAAAAATTTTCGGTAGGAACTTAAATAGCAAGTGATGTTGAATATATTCATGGAATTTTTTTAGGACTACTATTATATTCCAAGAAGGCATGGAAAAGCTCCTTCTGGAAAACTGTTTGCAAAGTACCAAGCAATAGCACATAAGCGCCGAAAATTGGATATTTTGGAAAAAACCCATGGAAATGCAAAGGAAATTAATAACAGCAATCCAGAGATCCCAGCAGATGAAACACTGAAAGAATTAAAACGGGAGTTAAACTGGCCCCTATCAGAGTGGGATGACCAATTAGATCGATGGGCTCGAACATTCTCTCTAAGACAGTGTGATTTAAAAAATTTGGACAACACAGAATTCCTCAATGAGTGGCCGCTGTTAAAAGATGCTAGGGCAAAGGATTTGGTAAATCATAATGATTTAAATATAACGTATCTTTTTTAATTTGAGTTTGTTTAGATTAAAATAGATTTCGACATTCTTCATGCAACGAAGGGAAACAACCTGTTTGAAAAGTGGAATAACTTTAAAGAAACCGTGGTGAGCTACTATTCCAGCAAAAACCTTAATCCACGTTGCAAGAAAGTCTTAAAGGATGCACTGGACTCATCCGACATAAGTAATTTAAATGACATTTATACATAAATGAATTTCATTGTGATATTGATATGCAATTTTTTTACTATTTTACAGATTGCCTTAATAAAACGTTGCTGCAATTAATTAACTGCGTAGTACCATCAAAAGGAATCGGTGGAAAACAGTACTCTTTGCTGGATGCCGAAGAACTTCTTATACTAGATATAGTGAGCATAAACAACTTAGATATAAAATTGGTGGAGATACAAAAAAAATTCCTGAGCCTCAAATTAACCCTTCAGCTGCTCAATGTCTAAGAAATGTGTGCGAACCAACTCCAGATCTAAACAAAATTTTGAATTTTTGTGAAGAAGTATTTGAAAGTCATTGCTCGGAATATAAATATAAAAAGTATTTAGAGAGAGAAAATCTGTTTAAAAGTCCAATTTCAGTTCCAATAAATAATGAGTTGACTGAAGTCGTTAAAAAAGGTTGTCGTACTTTGAGCACCAAGCTTAAAACTGTAGAAGTAATGCCAATTCAATATCAAATCAAACGCTTTTTTGAACTTCCCGGCGTATTAGAAGAAATAGAAAGTCATATGAAAGTTTTATTTGAAAGCAAAAGCATTACTAACTTTGTAAACGCCGAAACCTTTAGAAATCATTTTGAAAATTATTCTACTGACATCATTATACCATACAACTTATTTTCAGATGACTTCCAAATTAATAACTGCTTGGGTTCACACCCTTATTCAATTTGTGCCCTGTATTACAGCTTTCCAACTCTTCCAGTTCACGTTCAATCTAAGCTAGACTTCATATTTCCCGCTGCATTCATTTCTGCCAAATTTTTAAAAATTTATGGAAATGAAACTTGCTTAAAAGAATTAATAAATGAACTTAAGGTTCTAGAAAATGGAATTTTCGTTAAATTTAAAAAAGTAAGATTTGTCTTGGGACTAGCGGTAGGGGACAACCTTGGCCTTAATTCAATTTTAGGGATGACAAAATCTTTCAACTCATCGAACTTTTGTAGGTTCTGCACGGAAAATAAGGCCAGCACTGCAAAAGGACCCACAGAGCAAAATGCTAGAACTATTGAAAACTATTTCGAAGATGTAAATAATGTAAATAGTTTCAATGGCGTAAGGGAAGAATGCGTATTTAATGACCTTAAATATTTTCATTTAGTGGAAAATATATCTTTTGATGTAATGCACGATATTTTTGAGGGCGTGTGTAGTTATGATATATCGCAAGTGTTGCTATCTTTAATCAATGAAAATATTTTAAATGAAAGCACTATCAACAACAGAAAACGATTGTTTCCCTTTGGAGAGTTGGGAAGTAGTAGCACGTCACCTGATATTACTCTAAAAAATTTAAAACTTTCGCGTATTAAAATGAGTGCCAGTGAGATGCTTTGTTTTGTCAAGTACTTGCCTTTAATGATAGGGGACTTAGTTCCAGTTGAAAATACATTTTGGAAATTAATAATATTACTTTCCAAAATAATTGATATAATTATGGCTAGTTATTTTAATGAAGAAATTTTAAAAAATTTAACATATTTAATTAGGAGACATCATGAAATTTATAAATCGTTGTATGGTGATTTAAAGCCAAAGCACCATTTTATGGTGCATTATCCAACAGCCATTCGAAAATGTGGTCCGCTTAAACAAATGTGGGCTATGCGCTACGAAGCAAAGCATAAAGAGATGAAAATGTACGCGAACTCCATCACATCTCGTCTAAATGCTGAAAAATCCATTGCTATTAAAAGTGCATTCAAATTCTCTTACATGTTAACAAAATATTCAAATGGCTTACCAAATACTTTTAAAGAAACAGATTTTACTTCCAACGTAATTGCAAATGAAAATACAACGAATACATCGATAATTACAGACTACAAAGATTTGTTGACAGCGTACAAGTTAACGCTGCATTTGTTAACAGCAATAAAATAATAAATGCTGACACCATGTCTACTAAATTGCAGCACACTGTGAGAACATCCGCTAGTTGCAAAATCAAATGATCCAATTACCAACCAAATTCCGGGAAATAAATCATGCGATGGAATAGATGGAATTGTGCAAGTAGAATATAAGAAATGAAAATTGTTAATTTTAAGTTTAGTTCTAAATATTCTTTCGGCCTGGAGGTAACTCCAAACAAAAATAAATTTTTTTTTAAATAAAAAACTTTTCGAGTTTTAATTGGCGCCCGAGCAGGGACCCGAAAAATAAGAAAAAAAACACAATAAAAAACATACCAAGACAACCCAGAGTGTCTTGAGTAATCGTACGTGTGTTATATTATCCTTTTCGGTTTCCCAAGTGTCCCCGCGGTCGGAACTCCCGCGAAGATTGTGAAGAACGAGGCCCCCAAGTATCTTAAATAGAAAAAGGGACGGTGTTGCACACCAGCCGCTTCACTGGACATTTAAAGTGGTATAAGTTTAAGTTAATAATAAGTGAAAATTAAAAATAAGTGAAAGTGAACAATAAGTGAAAATTAAAATAAAAAAAAGGAAAAAATCTTTTTTTAGACTGTTGAAAAATAAATCTTAAAACTTTTAAATATTTAAATAAATCTAAAGAGAAATTTTGCACAGGAATAAATGTGGACAAAATTATTCTCCTATTGATATAAATTGGTTTTAAGTGCTAAATGATTTATTAAAATAAAAATAAAAGCCAACAAAAGTTTGAACATAAATATAATACAGAAATAAGAATTGAAAAACAAAAGAACCATTTAGTAAAAGCTAAGAAAAAAAATTCAACACAATTAAGAAGTAAAAATTGCAAGAAAAAAGAACTAGTTAAGGAAATAAAAATTGAAGAAAAAAATAGAACTAAGTGTCCAAATATCAGATTAAGAAAAAAAAAACTTAAAAAAATTAAGAAACAAGTGAATAATATAAAAATAACAATAAAAATAAAGATGAAAAATTAATCCAAGATAAGAAAAAACAACAACAACAACGTTATTACAAAGGCAAAAACAGCGACAACAACCTACAAAATTAAAGAAGCAACATCAGCATTAGATCATCATGTTCCAGACAACAACATTATTGTAAGAACATTATTTTTTTATTTACAAAATTTATATTAGCATTAAGTTAAGTAAATCAGGGATCGCGGTAATAAAATTTTTTGAATAAAAGAAAATATAACTTTTTTTTTGCTTAAAGAAAAAGAAACGTTTTCCTTTAAATATGTCGAATCCAAATAACCTTATCCGACCTGCAATAATAAATCCCTCCAATCCCAATACAACCCCAAATCCCGCACCTTCCGTGCAGCATGGACAGAACGGGAATCCTGCTCTAATAGCGAGCATAGTACAGAACGTATTAGAAACACAATTTCAGGGTCTATTACGGACAAACTCACAAATAAATTCGGACTCTACTAATTTCTCGGATCAGACGATCGATCCATCCCCTGATAATAATATTTCGGACTTAGACAAGGTTCCCGACGTAGTGAAATGTTTGCGTAATTTTTCTGGTAATCCAATGGAGTTTAGCTCCTGGAAAAAAAGCGTGGATCGAATTCTTCAGATCTACGAACCTATTAGAGGCACCCCCAAATATTATGGCATCTTAACCGTTATTCGTAATAAAATTATTGATAAGGCGGACGCTGCCCTTGAATCGTACAACACGCCGTTAAATTGGCAAGCGATATCCAAATGTCTGACGTTACACTATGCGGACAAAAGAGATATACGCACGCTAGAATATCAAATGATATCCTTGGTGCAAGGAAATCGGACGGTTCAGGAATTCTACGGTCAGGTATATAACCAATTATCACTTATCTTGAACAAGATTGCCTGTATGGATCTAGCGAATGAGCCTTTACAGCTTTTTACTCAATCATATCGGGATAAGGCACTCGATACTTTTGTTCGAGGACTTAATGGCGATTTGTCGCGTCTTCTAGGCATGAAGGAACCCGTGGATCTGCCACAGGCTCTTCACCTATGCCTCAAACTGGAAAATCAGAATTTTCGTTCTGATTATGCCCAGCGAAGTCGAAATTTTTCTAATGGAATTTTTAGTCAACCGATTCAAAAATCAAAACCGAGGTTCCAACAGAAGAACCATCCAAACCAGCAACAATTTTATCCTCAAATTGCATACATACCGCGTCCTCAAACTAACACTTATAATCAAGTACCGTTTCAAAATCCGAATTTTCATTATAATAGGAATAACCATCAAAACATGTATTTTCCTCCTCAACGTCCGGTAGCACCTAAACCACAGCCTAGGCAAGAGCCTATGGAAGTTGACCAAAGTATGCAATCAAAAAGGGTGAATTACATGAATCGACCAAGACAGAATGATTTTTATGGTAAAAGACCACCACAGGCACCATTTCATGCCCCAGCAAATAAAGTACAGAGAAACTTCCATTTAGACGCTTCTAATGCTGGACCAGATGGAGCATATTATCAAGACTACCCTCAGGAAGAAAGTGAAGTCTATAGCAACTCGGAAAATAACGATTTAAGTTATTTGCACGATTATCCTCGGGAAATTAACGAAGAAACAGTAGAATATCAAGAGGAGCAACCAGTTGATGTTAGCGACCTTCATTTTTTAGGTTAACAGATTCATCGTTGCCTTATGTACGATGTAAAACAGAAACTGGAGAAATTCTCAATATTTTAATAGACACAGGGTCTACAAAAAACTACATACAGCCATCTCTTTCGAAAACAATTATACAAAATCAAAAAAATTTTTATACAAGATCAGTAGCCGGTGACATCGAAATTAGTAGTCATACGTTTATTAATCTTTTCAATATAAGGGACAAAAAGTTTAAATTTTACATCCTTCCTAGCTTAAAATCTTTTCATGGCATTTTAGGAAACGATAGTTTGAAACACTTAGGAGCAGTTATTTACACCAGAGATAGTTACTTGTTGCTTGAAAACGGAACCAAAATTAAAATTCATCAAAGAAAGTCAGAATCTATCAATATGATCAAAATAAGGGATGAACATATGACAAATAAACAAAGTAATATTATTACCGAATTGACAAGGAAAGTGCCAAATTTATTTGCTGAACCAGATATGAAGTTAACATATACCACCAAGGTTATAGGAGAAATTCGAACAAGAAATGATACGCCAGTATATACTAGATACTATCCTTACCCCATGGCTTTAAAAGCTGAGGTAGAAAACCAGATTCAAGCAATGCTTAATGATGGCATCATAAGGCCATCACGTTCTCCATACAACTCACCAGTATGGATTGTTCCAAAAAAACCGGACTCAGCAGGAAATAAGCAGTACAGAATAGTAACAGATTATAGGAAGCTTAACGCAGACACTATAGCGGATAGATATCCAATTCCGGATATTAATGAAGTTCTTGCGCAATTAGGGAACAATAAATTTTTTTCGGTACTCGATTTAAAGAGCGGATTTCATCAGATCCCGCTAAAAGAATCTGATATAGAAAAAACAGCTTTCTCCATTAACAATGGAAAATATGAGTACACGAGATTACCTTTTGGCTTAAAAAATGCCCCGTCTATATTTCAAAGGGCGCTTGACGATATATTACGTGAATGTATCGGAGTATGTTGTTTCGTTTATATCGATGATATCATTGTTTTCAGTCAAAACGAGGACAATCATGCCCGCGATTTAGAAAAAGTTTTCAAAATTCTTGGAAGTGCGAATATGAAAGTCCAATTGGACAAATGTCATTTTTTTAAAAAAACAGTTGAATTTCTAGGTTTTATAATTTCTTCTGAAGGAATTACAGCAAATCCAAACAGAATAGAAGCCATATCTAAGATTCCGCCGCCCAAAACACTAAAAGAGTTAAGATCATTTCTAGGTCTGTCAGGGTATTATCGCCGTTTCATTCAAGATTATGCGAAACTCGCTAAACCTCTGACATCCCTTTTAAGGGGGGAGGAAGGACATACGTCTAAAAATCAATCTTCAAAAATTAAAATAAGCCTTAATTCAGATGCTATTGCAGCTTTCAATAAAATAAAATCAACTCTTGTTTCTGGAGATGTAATGTTGGCATATCCGGACTTTAGCAAGGAATTCACACTAACTACTGACGCATCAAATTTTGCCCTTGGTGCCGTTCTTTCGCAAGAAGATAAACCGATCATCTTCATATCTAGAACGCTAAACAAGACCGAGGAAAGTTATGCCGCTAATGAAAAAGAACTGTTAGCAATTATATGGGCATTGAATTGTTTAAGAAATTACCTATATGGTACTGCTAAAATAAATATTTATACTGACCATCAGCCCCTTACTTATGCGTTAAGTAATAAAAATAATAACACTAAGATGAAGCGTTGGAAGGCTATTTTAGAAGAATATAACTATCAACTGCACTATAAACCAGGGAAAATAAATGTCGTCGCCGATGCTTTGTCAAGAATTCCACCTGAAATAAACACACTCACATCGAGCGAACATAGTGAAGAAAGTTCCGCTCAAAATTTGATATACTCTGTAGAAGTACCTATTAACGTGTTCAAAAATCAAATCTTTCTTGAGCAAGGTCAAACTCAGTCATATGAATTTAAGATAATTTTTCCAACTTATCATAGACATCTAGTTATGGAGCAATATTACGATTCAGAAAATCTCATAAGAATTTTAAAGCGCTATTTAAATCCATCTGTCGTTAACTGCATTAAAGCCGATGAGCGCATTATGGGAAAAATTCAGGAGATATATCCTTTTCATTTTAGCGCTTATAAGGTAAGGTTTACGCAATTACAAGTCGAAGACGTCATTAGTGAGCAGGAGCAAGAAAATTTAATTCTGCGCACACATAATCGTGCACACAGAAGTGCCCGCGAAAATAAAATTCAAATTATCGAGAAATACTATTTTCCGTCTATGAACCATAAGATCAATAGAATAATAAAGAATTGTATAGTCTGTAAAGAGAACAAGTATGACCGTCATCCAGCGAAACCAGAGATTCAACCAACCCCCATTCCACAATTTCCAGGGCAAATTGTCCACTTTGACATCTTTATCACAGATAAACATTTAGTTTTAACGGCCATAGATAAATTTTCTAAGTTTGCGGTAGCAAAAGTGATTAAATCCAGAGCTGCCGAAGATATCAGGCAACCTTTAAGGGACATACTTTATTTTCTTCTTCCGGAGACCATAATCTTTGATAACGAAAAATCTTTTAACTCAATTACCATAAACCATATGATAGAAAATGAATTAGGCATTAAAGTTTATCGCACAGCGCCTTACACCAGTTGTTCAAACGGGCAAGTGGAACGATTCCACTCGACGCTGCAAGAGATCATGCGATGTCTTAAGACTGAGAGAGCTCATGGTACATTTGAGGAATTGCTAGAGAGATCAGTAAAGGAGTATAATTTATCAGTTCATTCAACGACTAATAAGAAACCTGTGGAAGTCTTATATGGCAGAAATATTAGCAGAGACCCAGAGCAATTAGAACATTCTCGTAGGGAAACAATGCGTAGGATACAGGAAAGACAAATACATGATCTTAGTTACCACAATAGATCGAGAGATCCACTGAAGACGTACTCGGACGGAGACATTATATACGTAAGAATTAATAAGCGACACGGTAATAAACTTACTGCAAGGTACAAAAAAGAAATAGTAGCTAGTAACGGCAATTCTACGGTTAAAACAAGATCGGGAAGGACTGTTCATAAAAATCGCATAAAAACCTGAAATTTCGGTATCTTTTCTTTTCCAGAGCAATTCTAATAATTTGCAAAGCGGAATTCCAGATAGTTGACTACACGTCCGCTCACATCGTAGTCATTAATGATGGACAAAGTAAAGTGCAAGACGGAGTTTTTAGAATTATTCATCCGATAGACGTTAATCAATACGACACTTTTGTAAAAGAGACCAAAACCTTTGTTGAACGGAATATCCCAAAAACCAATCCCTTTTATTCTATCCTTAATGAAGACATAACACAAGCTTTGGACCTAATCCAAAGCATTGTTCCTTTTAGTAACGTTGATAATAATAAAAGAAAAAGTAACAATAATAGTACTAAAGATAATAATACTAGTAATAAAAGTGAAGGAAGTAAGTTTTTAAGAAGTAAAAGATCATTTAACATTATCGGGACTGCATGGAAGTACATCGCTGGCACTCCAGATCATGATGACTTCGAAATGTTAGATTTCAATATAAATGAATTAAATGAAAGTAATAATAAACAGTTTGTTATTAATCAGATGTTAGATGACAGATTAAATAATGTAACAAAAATAATAAATGAAATGTCAAATGCCATAGGCAAAAATGATTATTTAAATAATGAAATAGCTTTAAGTTTGCAAAGTCGAATAAGACTAATAAAAGAACAATTGATTAATATACACTATGCCATTCAATGGGCTAAAAGTGGAGTGATAAACTCCATTATTTTGAATAAATTAGAAATTAAATTAGCATTAGAAAAATTAAACACAGAAAGGATGCCATTCGCATCTAATGAAGAGGCAATGGAATACGCCAAAGTAAATGTTATATATAAAAATTCAATGATATTGTATGTAATAAAAATTCCATTGACAAATGAAGAAATATATGAAAATTTATTATTATATCCTGTAAAAAAAAATGAAAAAATTATAAAATTATCTTTCAATAAAATCATAAAGAATTCAAAAGAAATCTTTGGTATAAAAAGTAATTGTCAAAAATATAATTCTGTTAGAATTTGTAAGAACGACCAATTAATAAATTTAAGTAATAATACATGTTCCACAAACATCATAAATAGTTTACCATCATATTGCACTTACACCAACAGTCAACATATCCCGTCAATCGAGAATATACTTCCTGGAGTGATCCTGCTTAATGATTACAACGGTACTATACTAATTGATGAAGTTAAACACCATCTGTTTGGCACTTACCTGATAAAATTCTCAAATACAACAATAGTGGCACAAGATAAAATATATCGTAACTTCGAAGCCCCACAGATAGAACCTGTTCCCGCTGTTTTACAACATACACCCTCAGAAAAAAGTTTAGAAAATATCCTGACTCTCGAAAGCCTAAATGATTTACACATCAGTAATATTCGCAGAATCAAAACATTAGCCTTGGGAACTATTATCAATGGAGGTTCAACTATGGTTTTCTTACTGGCCTTTGTAGCTATTGGTTCCTTGATTCTTCATCTGTATAAAAATTCGCGAAGAGTAAATGTGGTCCATCTAAATGCAGAAAATGCAGCTTCACCATCTGAAACAGGAATTACCTTAACTAATATTCAACCTACAAACAATATGCGTACATCAAGTTATCGGATAAATAATATCCCATATTTTTAATAAAACAATTGTGGGCAATTGTTCTTAAGAGGGGAGGAGTTAACGCTGCATTTGTTAACAGCAATAAAATAATAAATGCTGACACCATGTCTACTAAATTGCAGCACACTGTGAGAACATCCGCTAGTTGCAAAATCAAATGATCCAATTACCAACCAAATTCCGGGAAATAAATCATGCGATGGAATAGATGGAATTGTGCAAGTAGAATATAAGAAATGAAAATTGTTAATTTTAAGTTTAGTTCTAAATATTCTTTCGGCCTGGAGGTAACTCCAAACAAAAATAAATTTTTTTTTAAATAAAAAACTTTTCGAGTTTTAATTTACACAGTAGTATATAAAAACATTAAGTATAAAAAAGGGTATTTCCTTGCAATTATCAAAGAAGATGTTTCGAAAATATTTCAAATTTCTTTTTTTGTTCTGAAAAAATCAGAAATCTTTGTAGCATGTAATAAGATTCAATTTACATGTTTTTCCGCACAATTCATGTCCTACGAACTCCAAAGTAGTAAAGAAGAAAAAATACGCTTAATAAATATTGATGAGTTTACTTCAAAGCCTATGCATATATGTATATATTATAAATAATGGAAAAAGTTATTTAAGATATAGTAGCTTATAGTAAGATATAAGATATAGTAAGATATAAGATATAGTAAGATATATAAGATATAGTAGCTTATAGTAACAGTATATATATAAATAAATAAAATACATTAAAACGGAAAATTTAAATTAATTTTTTTATTCATTACACATATATATTAATCACGTGTACCACATCAAATGACCAGTTCTCCAGATTTTTTTTACGATTATACCACAACCCGTAATATGCCATATATATGTGTACGCATATGTATACTCACATTTAAGGGTTGTGGCCTGATCATAAAAAAAAGTTTAAGAATGCTGATAAGTTCACGCTATAAACGCGGCATGCACGTGTAGAAATGAGAAAAGTAAACGCGGCATGCAGAAAAGCTACATTACGCGTGTAGAAATGAGAAAAGTAAACGCGGCATGCAGAAAAGCTACATGACTCGTGTAGAAATGAGAAAAGTAAACGCAGCATGCAGAAGAGCTACAAAAACGTAATGGGTGGAAAATCCCGGTGAAAACGTGTAGAAATCCTACATTTTCGTGTAGTTTTTGCATATTTTGTTTTCTCTGTGTACAACTTTTTAAACTCTTGGTGAAAAATGTTCTTGCCGAAAACAATTTACCCATTAATGTCATCTTACTTTTGGATAATGCGCCTTCTCATCCACCCGCAGCAGAAATGATAAAGAGAACAAATTCTGAAAAAATATGGGTGATGTACATGCCACCAAATGTAACACCCTTGATTCAGCCAATGGATCAAAATGCCATTCGCATGCTCAAACTGCATTACAAAAACAGTCTTTTATCCCTTTTAGCACCTGGGCAAAATGTTAACACATTTTTAAAACAATTTAGCTTATACGAAGCGTCGATGGCAATATAATCAGCATGGACATCAATTTCTGAGCGGTCCCTGGCAAAATGCTGAAAAAAGCTTTTGGAAGAAAAGGACGATTTTGACGAAGAGTACAATCTGCCTTTAGCAGGAAGAGAGTGTAGCAATTAGAACTGGTGTCAATTTGCTAAGATTAACTTTTCCAAATGTAAGTCCAAATTAAATGTCAAACTTTCTAAATTATAAAATTCACTAATTTTATGTTTTCAAATTAACATTAAATCAGGTGGATATATACATACATATTTTAAATATGCACTCACAATATTCTGTACGTTAAATTAACTAAAATTGTAATATAAAATAAATGAAAGTTCAATTAAAAATCGGTCTACCTATTTTTCATTTATTTTTAACAAAAAGTTCATTTAATTTTTACTGTCCAAAATTCAACACCATATTCAGTAAAAACGATTAAATATTCAGTTATTTATTAAAATTTTACTGTCAATTTTTTACTGTCACATTGACCCCATATTCAGTAAAAACAATTAAATATTCAGTTATTTTATTAAATTTTCGTTAACTCCACAAAAGAGCCGAATTTCTATAAAATTCCAGACAGACACCTGTCCGCTTGTTTTTCTTATAAGCGAGAGAGGGAGAATATTTTTGTTTACTTATCCAGTTACACACGTTTGTTTTACTTTTGTTGTACTGATCACGTTGTTTACAGAAGAACACTCAATTATAAGACACCAACAGCATGATCGATATGGCTTCGCAATTATTTTACTTTTAAAATTTGATGTAGGTATTTAACTAAATTATTTAAACAAATAGAAAATGGGAATTGCTTACACAAAACAAGCAATTAATTTTTTATAGATAAGTAAAAATTAATTTTTGGTAGTAAAATTATATACAATAACTGAATATTTAATTGTTTTTACTGAATATGGGGTCAATTTGACAGTAAAATTTTAATAAATAACTGAATATTTAATCGTTTTTACTGAATATGGTGTTGAATTTTTGACAGTAAAATTTTACAAAATAACTGAATATTTATTTGATTTTACGGAATATGGTGTTGAATTTTCGACAGTAAAAATTAAATGAACTTTTCGTTGCTTTAAATTACATTTTTATTTACTTTAACATAAAGAACAATTTAACTCAATCAACGGACAATATTAACTGCAACTGAAAATCCGTATTAATATGCACTTAGTTTTTGAATAACTGTTAGAATCAGTTAAAAATAAATTTGCTTGGAATTTTAAATGTTTATTTATTTAAAAATGACTGAACGGAATATTTCTTAAATAAACTACAGTCCGTTACTGTAATAATATTGTGAGTGTGTTAATGAAATATGGATGTTTTTTAATAAAATATTAAATATACTACGTATACTTTGAGTTTTGAATAATATAGAGGAAGTTTTTCATTTTTAACTTAGTACTGCATATAACGAACAATTCACTTTAACGAACAGGTCTGACAACGATTAGGTTCGTTAAATCGGAAAACTGCTGTACAATAGTATTGTATAATGGATGGGGCTTCTACTGTAAAATTTTCAAAATGTTATATAGGGCCTTCTGCGTTTTAGGTAACGATATATATATACATATATAAATATATACAATTCATTATAGTTTCACATAATTCATTATATATAACTTTGAAGATAACACAAAATATTACTTGATTAAGCCATTTTTTATACACGCTTAAAGGCACAAACAAAAAATTTGTTGGTGGAGGTAACTTGAAAATTTTTTATAAAATTTAAATTTAGTTTTAAATGACCTTTTTCAATAATATTTTGTTAATTTTTCCTAAATATTTTTTAAGTTGCTAGAAATGTAGGTAAGTGTATTAATTAATTTATCTCTAAAAACTATATTTACATATATTGCTTATAAATTTCAAGGTAATTGAAAAAAGCAGCGAGAATATAGCTTTAAAAAGGTCAAGAAAAAAAAATAAAAGTGGCCAGGGAGTGGGATGAAAATTATATTTATAAGCTAATTTCGCTTGTTGAAGCCGAAAAGTGCTTGTTGGATGCATCGGATGAAGCATATCACAACAAAGCATTTGGAGATTTTGCATGAAGAAATATTGAGGAGAATTTTAAATCAAAGTAGATATACGGTGGTTGATCTAAATGCAAAATGGAGTAATCTTCGCATTCAATTCCGAGGCTACGCTGGAAGAGCCAAAACTAAATCAGGACCGCGTATTATAGAAGTTCCTAAATGGAGATTTTACAATGCCATGAGTTTTGTTGGACGTGCTGAGGACAAACAGACACAGCAGACTGTGTCAAACATTACTTACAGCGTAAAAGCGGAAATTATTTGTGAGTAATTTAATCTGAATATGTATTTAACTGGTTAATTAACATTTTACGTATGCTTATGACCCTGGTGTAGTTTCAAAGTCGTCAGAAGCGGACACACAGTACATAGCAACACCACGAAAACAACTAGTTGTTCCTACCCAATCAGCCGTTATAGTTGAGACCATGCGTGAGGCTGTCAGTGTTATGAAAGAGCGAAAGGAAAGCGCTTTAGACTCCAACAGTACACTGACAAGTTATTTCATAAGTGAACTGAAAGCACTTAATCCAGAGTCAGCAGGAGCAATACGTAGAAAAATTAATATATGTATACCCTCACATAAGAGCAAAATTTATATTTGTAATACATGTCTATACCATACACATGATTAAAAAACAAAAGACTGTATGTGGAAAAAAGATATAATTATTTTGTAAACGACCGTTTGTGGTTTATGCCGATTTTAAATCAGTTTTGGAAAAAATTATAGTTTAAGTATTTAATAAGTAATAATAATAATGCTTTTAGTTATTATACTCAATGTAGTTTAAAGGATTCATATAATAAAGATATTTATTATTTTGGGAAAGAAGCATCGAAAGATTTTGTTCACAAAAAAATAATTATGGCATGACAAATAGATGATATTGAGCTTTTTAATAAATTATAGTCCTAAAAAAAAGCTAGTTGAAAAAAAAAACTTTTATAAAAACCCGTTTAAAAGGAAAAACATTCCAAGAAAATACAAGCGAAAATTCTTTTAAGCAAAAGTACCGTTCTAAATTCAAAAATAAGCGGGAACAAAAGTAAAATCCTGATAAAAAACAAGATTAAATACCGTTTAAAAAAAAAAAAAAAAATAAGCGGAAACAAAAGCTAAATCCAAAAAACAAGCTTAGCTACGGATTAACAAATTCAAAAGTAAGCGGGAACAACATCAGAACCCTTAAACAAACAACGCGCTGAACTACCGTTTTAAAACCAGAAAAAATAAGCGGATGGAGCAACCAAAAAAGCATATCAGCCGTACCCTTGTAGAACTTCAAACAGGATAAATACGGACCGTATAAGCAGCATGCTGATCTTTTTATTGTAAGTTAATTATAAAACCCTTAATTTTTATATAAAATTGTTGTGAAACTAAAAAATAATTTTGATGTTTAAAGACTTATCAATTATTCAAATTAAATTGAACTGAATATTTTTCTAAAAAGCAGACAATCATCACCTTTGGTTTAAAACTTATTTAAAACAAAAAATAAAATTTTTTTTTTTTTACATTTATCATTTTGTAACAAATATATTATTTATTCTTTGTTCAAACCTTCACAAAGAATTTCTTTCACATATTCGTAAATATGTTTGTACAAATCTACAAACATACTTACGTACATGTGCCTGCACGAAATTATGTCAACAACCTTAAATTGTCAGTCTCATGTTTTTCTTCTATTTTTTGTAATGTTTTAATGTTTATTTTAACTCGTGCCTTGAACTTCTGGTTGAATTGCAATTTTACTGTATTTTTACTTTTTACCAAGTTTGAGGTACTCCAATTTCATTTAATTATTTTCATTTAATAACCTTGAACTACTGTTTGGGTTTATTTAATTTTTATTTTTTTTGTTGTTTGTTTTTGCCTCGTCGGCGGTTTCACATTTTTTCTGGAATTTCTTTAATTTACAATTTTATAAGCTTTGTTGTTATTTGTATTTAGTAATTAATTAGTATATAAGAATCAATTTTATTTTAATAAAATCAGAAATAATAAATCAATTCGATAAGTTGTTTCTCTGCTCTAACTCCGCTGTAACCAAGTTTCAAGTGCTTGTGTTACTCTTTAGAATTGTCTTGGTGTCACTGCCTAGACAATATTTTTAACGTTACTTGGCTCATAGCCTTGTAAACAAATCAATTCAAAGGTTAAACAAATCAGTTTAACCCAATTCATTTATTGAATTAAACATCTGGTGACCCCGACGTGAACCCTTTGAAATTCAAGATTCCCCCCACCAGTGGTAAGGGTCCTGAAAGTCAATAGGATACAACACGTGCTCCTGTTAAGGAAACAATCCACAGGACATATCTAGAACACGTAATTAATCTTCAGCCGCTTTCACTAGAAACAAATTCCTAAAAGGGCGCAGTTATCACGGATAAGCAGCATAATGGCTACAGGCGAGATCACCCCAATGGAACAGCTAACAACTTCCCAGCGAGCAACAGGAGAGCTAATAGAATCCATTATTCGGAACTTTAAAAAGGATTCAGCGTCCAGAAAGACATTCCACTATTATGAAGAAAGGATTAAAAGGCTAGACGCTGCTTGGACCGAATTCGAGCTCACTGATAACAAAATACGATGTCTGGAGAAGCCCCAGTTAGACCATAAGTATTTTACCGAAAATTACTACCAAAAAATTGAGGAACTCGTCATCAAATACCGGGAAGTATTTGAATTAGCCATGGATGCAACATTGGGAACGCCAACACTGGATCCCGTTCAACAAAACACCAATAGGGAGCCCACAGTTCCTATTAAAAAACCTGTTACTCTCACTTCAACAAATTCTACAATGAGAAGGCAAAATGTCATGATGACGTCCCTCAAACGGCTACTCACCTCGGACCCCACAACAACCAACATGAAGCTAAAAGAAAAACTGTGGGACGAAATCCAGCAACTACATTTTCTAATTTGGGAATCCAGCACTGATCCACTGAGGGAAGGCTATGACATGAATTCCTATGAAGATCTGGAGAAAATAGTCATTGAAAATTTCAAGCTATCTTCACGCACTCCAGAGCAAGGTTTGGATCCTATTCAACACAACGTTTTGCCACTGCCAAAAGTCACAATCCCAAAATTCAATGGGGATTATTTAAAATGGAGGGCCTTTTACGACTTGTTTACACAACTAGTAGACAACCAACATATTCCTGCGGCACAAAAGATGTGGTACCTGAAATCAAACTTGGGGGGCGAAGCTGAAAGGTTAATAAGCCATCTTTCAGCTACTGCCGAAAACTACAGAACCGCCTGGAATCTATTGCAAGACCGATACAATAATCAACGGGTTCTTGTAACCACGCTAATTCAACAGCTTTTAGATCAACCGAATGCTGGCCCGTCAGCTGCTGCTATCAAGACTTTGCATGATACGACACAAGAATGTCTACATGCACTTAACAACATCGGGATCGATACAACCTCGTGGGACCCCATGCTGTTTCACATACTGGTCAAAAAATTGGATCGCCGCACTCTTGTCCTGTATGAAAGGACCATCAGTAATCCAAAAGATTTACAAAAAATCAAAGACCTTTTAAACTTTCTGGAAAACCGCTTCCAGTCCTTGGAAGCTATAACCCAGAAGGAAAAATCATCAAAAGTGTACGTTTCTGCTACATCAGCAAAGCAAACAGAGATCGCGTGCCCACTTTGCAAAAGCGGCTCTCACCCACTGTATCGGTGTCAGAAGTTTCAACAACTATCTACACCCAACCGCCTGAGTTTCGTTCGGAACCAGAACCTTTGCGTCAATTGCCTAAAATCAGGACATACAGCAAAAACTTGCAAATCAGGACTGTGCTTAACGTGCAAGAAAAGGCACAACTCGCTACTTCATCTGGAGAACAACACTCAATCACCAAAACAAGGATCCCCTAGTAGAAGGACATCGCAGACGACATCATCAGCCGTGACTACTCCACCTGAAATAATTAAACCAAACATCAGCGAAGAACCAACCATCTCTCCAGAAGCATCGTCACTGGCGGCAGCAAACGGTCAACGATCCAACTCATACGTTCTTCTCAGCACAGCTCTAGTAAAAATCAAAACTGAGACAATGGAGATGGAGTGTCGCGCCTTACTTGACTCTGGGTCACAAGTAAATTTGATCACCGAACGCCTGGTAAAACGACTTAACATCGCTAAACAGACGTCATCAGTAAACATCAACGGAATTGGTGATTCCAACACCAAAACACAACATCGAGTAAATGTTGCCTTGCAGTCTCGAATTAATGGGTTTTCAACGCGCCTCGAGGCACTCGTCTTGCCTCGAATCATCGCGCCACAACCATCACAATTTATCGACATTAATGAATGGCCGCTACCAAAAAACCTGATGTTAGCTGACCCAGCGTTCAATCGATCAAATAAAATCGACATATTGCTAGGTGCAGAGCATTACCACCAACTGCTCGCAATTGGGCAAATAAAACTATCCCCACAACTTCCGACTTTACAGAACACAGTTTTTGGTTGGGTTGTAGCTGGAAAAATAAATAGCGAACATTCACCAAGGCCATCTTGTGGAATATGCACTGAAGATGAAGCGCTTGAAGCTTCAATCGCTCGACTCTGGCAACTAGATGAAGTCAAAACTAATAAAAGGCCACTGTCAATAGCCGACAGACAATGCGAAGAACACTTTGCCCAAAACACAACTAGAAACCATCAAGACCGTTTCGTAGTCAGGATCCCATTTCATGAAAACCCCAATACCCTAGGCGATTCACACGCAATCGCTCTTAATCGATTTTTTGCTCTTGAACGTCGTCTTCAAAAGAGTCCGGAATTAAAGACTAAATACACTGAGTTCATGGACGAGTATGAATCGATGGGACACATGACAAAATTGGAACCAATATCCATAACCTCCCCAATACTTCTATCACCATCCCAACTTCAAGCCGAGCTTATGCAAGTAAGGAATCATCTTCCAACGTCTCTAGAACTACCAGTAGGCGGAGATAATATTCTACAACTGTACAAAATCATGAGTGTAAGGGGAGGCGTAACAAAAGACCACGTCATCTTTCATATATCTATTCCGTTAGCTGATCCTGAACCATTCGAACTTCTGAAACCACACCCAATTCCGGTTCTGATAAATGGCACAATGCTCGCTATAAAGCCATGCGGCAACTTCATAGCTCTTAATTCTCACAGGGATCAGTACTTCATCTTGACGGAAAAACAGTGGGACACATGTGCAATAATTAGAGAAAATGAATTTTTGTGCCAACACATGCAATCAACATTTAACGCAAACGCTGACAAATGCCTATGCGAACTCTCAATTATCAACTACAATATGCAAAGAGGTTGTAACATAGTTCCTGTTGCTGAAAACACGTCACTTACCCAGTTGGAATTTAGCAATCAATGGCTATACACAATGCAGCAGCCATCCCGAATCAGCGCCGTATGTGGGCAAGAAAAATCTCAGCTAACCTTAAAAGGATCTGGTGTCCTAAAAATATCACCAGATTGCACACTCAAGTTCGACTCAATCATCATCAAAGGTCATCAAACTGTCTCCACATCTCTTCAGACATCCTACACTGTAATGAGCAATAGCACTGACATCAACTACCCAGATGAGGTACAATTTGAAAGGATCCATACCAAAGCCTATACTGACCAAATTAAAAACATCTCCCAAATACAGAGCAAATTACATCAAATGGTATCTGCCGAGCTTCCATCACAAATCAAAAGCATACAATACCACCACGGGACTATTGCTTATGTTGCCCTTGTTATCGCAATTATAATCAGCATGAAGGTTGCCTGGAAAAAGGCACGTTGTAAAGGAATTAAACCAGCTCAACAACCCCCAAGTCCAGCAGTACGCCAACATATTCCAACTCAAGAATTTGAAGTATCAATAACTTAAGCGTATAATTCTAATAAAAACAATGTAAGGTTGTCGCATTTGCAATTTGTTGACCAATGGTCAACGGCGGGGTGTATGTTCAAACCTTCACAAAGAATTTCTTTCACATATTCGTAAATATGTTTGTACAAATCTACAAACATACTTACGTACATGTGCCTGCAAGTTACATATACAAATAATAAAGTCGACGAACTTGCAAATGATGATACAATTATAGACAAGTTCGACGACTTCCTAAATAAAATAGGTCAAAATAAATAAACAGAATTGCGAAATCAATTCTGTTAACTAAACATTTTTTAATATTAATGATGACTACTAATAATTTTGAAATAAACATAAAATAGGTCAAAATAAATTGTGAAATCAATTCTGTAAACTAAACATTTGTAATATTAATGATGACTATTAATAATTTTGAAATAAAAAAACAGAATTGCGAAATCAATATTAATGATGACACTTAATAATTTCAAAATAAACTTATTGATTTCGCAATACCACAATAGAATAATTAAGTTAAATATTAAGAATTGTAAAGAAAAAGAGTTAGTCTTGCTCTCCCTTCTGGTCGTGATAAAACAAAATTAAATAAAACATTTTAAAACTAAACAAACACTGTGTTTTTTTTTTGCACACAGCTCGGACAAAAAAGTTAATTTGCACGAAATTATGTCAACAACCTTAAATTGTCAGTCTCATGTTTTTCTTCTATTTTTTGTAATGTTTTAATGTTTATTTTAACTCGTGCCTTGAACTTCTGGTTGAATTGCAATTTTACTGTATTTTTACTTTTTACCAAGTTTGAGGTACTCCAATTTCATTTAATTATTTTCATTTAATAACCTTGAACTACTGTTTGGGTTCATTTAATTTTTATTTTTTTTGTTGTTTGTTTTTGCCTCGTCGGCGGTTTCACATTTTTTCTGGAATTTCTTTAATTTACAATTTTATAAGCTTTGTTGTTATTTGTATTTAGTAATTAATTAGTATATAAGAATCAATTTTATTTTAATAAAATCAGAAATAATAAATCAATTCGATAAGTTGTTTCTCTGCTCTAACTCCGCTGTAACCAAGTTTCAAGTGCTTGTGTTACTCTTTAGAATTGTCTTGGTGTCACTGCCTAGACAATATTTTTAACGTTACTTGGCTCATAGCCTTGTAAACAAATCAATTCAAAGGTTAAACAAATCAGTTTAACCCAATTCATTTATTGAATTAAACATCTGGTGACCCCGACGTGATCCCTTTGAAATTCAAGATTCCCCCCACCAGTGGTAAGGGTCCTGAAAGTCAATAGGATACAACACGTGCTCCTGTTAAGGAAACAATCCACAGGACATATCTAGAACACGTAATTAATCTTCAGCCGCTTTCACTAGAAACAAATTCCTAAAAGGGCGCAGTTATCACGGATAAGCAGCATAATGGCTACAGGCGAGATCACCCCAATGGAACAGCTAACAACTTCCCAGCGAGCAACAGGAGAGCTAATAGAATCCATTATTCGGAACTTTAAAAAGGATTTAGCGTCCAGAAAGACATTCCACTATTATGAAGAAAGGATTAAAAGGCTAGACGCTGCTTGGACCGAATTCGAGCTCACTGATAACAAAATACGATGTCTGGAGAAGCCCCAGTTAGACCATAAGTATTTTACCGAAAATTACTACCAAAAAATTGAGGAACTCGTCATCAAATACCGGGAAGTATTTGAATTAGCCATGGATGCAACATTGGGAACGCCAACACTGGATCCCGTTCAACAAAACACCAATAGGGAGCCCACAGTTCCTATTAAAAAACCTGTTACTCTCACTTCAACAAATTCTACAATGAGAAGGCAAAATGTCATGATGACGTCCCTCAAACGGCTACTCACCTCGGACCCCACAGCAACCAACATGAAGCTAAAAGAAAAACTGCGGGACGAAATCCAGCAACTACATTTTCTAATTTGGGAATCCAGCACTGATCCACTGAGGGAAGGCTATGACATGAATTCCTATGAAGATCTGGAGAAAATGGTCATTGAAAATTTCAAGCTATCTTCACGCACTCCAGAGCAAGGTTTGGATCCTATTCAACACAACGTTTTGCCACTGCCAAAAGTCACAATCCCAAAATTCAATGGGGATTATTTAAAATGGAGGGCCTTTTACGACTTGTTTACACAACTAGTAGACAACCAACATATTCCTGCGGCACAAAAGATGTGGTACCTGAAATCAAACTTGGGGGGCGAAGCTGAAAGGTTAATTTCAAAATTTAAAATTTAGAAATAACTCTATGCACCTACGACTACACACATAACTAGCGCATTAGTGTATAAAAAAGGTGTTTATACAGAAAGGTCTCGTCAACGGAAAAAAGAAAACCTTAAAACGAATGTGTGTACTAGGGTGATCGATTATTCGACTTTTTTCAATAACCGGGTTTCGAATATTCCGAATAGTTGCTATTTTAAAAAAACCGGTTTTCGGTTAGACATTTTAAAAATAACCGGTTAACCGGTTTTAATTCGAATACATAAAAATACAAAAATCAAATTAGTTTTTGTAATAAAAAGTAAATAAGAATAAAAACCAAACAATTCACGAAGGTATGGAACCAAAAAACTCCATAGATATGACTTAAGGTATGTTCAGACCACAATTTAAACCCTTCCAGGACATTTTTGATTCCTTCAATTTTGTTTTAAGTTCTTGGTGTTTTAATAAATAAAACTGATGAATTTTCCCATAACGCATGAAGATATCCTAGAACTACTTAAGAGTTTTTCAGTCATTATTTTTATTAAAGTATTTTTTGTAAAGTATTATTTGCAGTCTCTTAAAAACTACTTGGAACAGAGTCAAGTTTTACTTGGCGTATATTTATGTCAAGCTTGTAGACTAATTTAGAGTTATTAAGTTATTAATTAAGTAATGATTTAAAGTTTAACATATTCTCAGTTCCATGCTGCAAAATAAGACTCTTAGTCTTGTGTATGGAGCAATTCAATTAATAAATAAATAAATAAATAAATAAATTAATAAGTCGTGACGTTAAAGAACCTTTGCAACTTATCATTTTAGGGCCGTTTAAGCACAATTTTCTTTTAAGTCAGTTTAAGCTAAACTTTTTTTGTTGTACTTTAAATTGTTTTTGGTTTTTGTTACAAGAACACACACTTATATAAGCGATTTGTATTTACATTGCTCATAATGTTTTTTTGACTTTTGTTTCATTTTGTTTTGACATTTTTTATAAAAAGTTTAAGTTTGCCAAATATTCAATTAGAAAAATACTTAAATTACGGGTTCATTTATAACAAAAGTATGGAAAACGTATATAAATTACACATTACTTAAATAACCGGGTTATTTTACTAAAATAACCGGTTTATTCGATATTCGAAAAATGGACATTTTGAAATATTCGACTTGGGCAAAACTAAAATAACCGGTTAAAACCGGTCGAATACTATTCGATCGATCACCCTAGTGTGTACAATATACCAATGCAATGTGCAACAACAAATAAAGAAAATTAACGGTTTGTGTGAAATAAGAAAATACGTTGTTACAAAAAGTGTAACCGAAAGTAACTGTTTGTGGACAATATGAGTACAGCGGGTACGTGCAACACGTTATGAGAACGAAAAATCGATATAAAATATTAGTTGAACGTTGAAAAACTGATATTGTTAAACGATATAACTCTCAGTTGAAGGGTAAATAACTGATATTTACTAAACGATAAAGTGAAAAAGTGTTAATAAGTAACGCTAATTAACGTACAAATTTTAACGGTCAAATCGAATTTTATTCACATTGCAACAAATTTCTACTTTAAGTCAACGATCTCAAGAAGCTTTTGGCGGAACTAGATTTACCAACGCAAGGTACCAAAGCGATATGGAAGAATCGCAAGAGGATCAAAGTGAGCGCTCACAAATTGAGGATTTACGCAGTGTGATAGAAAGTGTGATGACTGTCGTTCAACAGCAGGCGAATAATAACGTGCGAACTTCAGAGCAAATACGTAGTGTTGAACGTGAACCAGTGGCGGTAGCACAACGTCAAGAGCCTAAACGACGTAATATGTTTAGCGTAAAGGAAATAGCGGGTACTCTCCCAGAATACGACCCAACAAAATATTATATTTTTGGTGTGCAGCAGTTTATCGACAGAGTTGAAAAGTCAATGCGAGCATACGATTATGATGAAAGCTGTATGATGTTAGTGGTTTATGGCAGGTGAAAGGTCCTGCAAAGCTTTGGCTTGACTCATCGGCGGATATATATGTACGTAACATGGCGTGAACTGGCAATGGCATTAAAAGAGGAGTTTGGTACTCTACCGGATGAAGCTGACATATATTCTATGATGGCAAAAGCAACACGAAAACCTGATGAGGCCGTGAACGAATATTGCTTTAGAATGAGTGCTTTAGGTCGACGTTATCGCTTAGGTGAGTCTTCAGTTATAAAACACACACGTGATGGCCTGAAACATCGTGAGTGCCTGGTGGCATTTGCTACAGTACGATTTAGATCAAAGAAAGATATGCGCGTAGCATTAGAAGAATATTTTGCGAACATGGCAAGTTGCTCGTCTAGCGGCAAACAAACAATAGCACCGAAACGTTACGATTATGGCAGTGGAAACGTAAATAAAATATCTGAAAATGAGGTGAAGATGGTAAAAGAACGCGAACCAGTAGTGTGCTACAACTGTTCAGAAATGGGCCATATATCTAGCGCATATACAAGCCACAACGACGTATAAGATGCAAAGATTGCCAACGTGTTCATCCAAAGGAATCACCGGAAAATTGCGGTAAGCCCATTGTTTGAAATGTAAACCGCGTAAGAAAATACGATACCGGCAAGAGGGCGATAATCATCGGTATGGAGATGTATGCATTTATCGACACCGGCAGTGATTGCAGCATGATACAAAAATCAGAGGCAGCAAAAATCGACAATGGAAGAAAATTATGTAACGTACGTATTAATGGACTATCACTAAGTGTGAGTTGAAACTGCAAAATAAGTGCACTACCCCCATCTATGAAATATACACTGTTAGTACTGCAAATGTTTACTTTAAAATACACCCCTGGTGTGATGCGAATACAAAAGTTTCTAAAATGATTTAGAAAATAATTATTTACCGACGGCTTGTAAAATTTTGTATACTTATTCTCTCTTTCTCAATACATTTTGCTTTTAAATGATAAGATTTTTCTCATTCTACATCATTTTTTGACATGTGGTAATACATTATATTACCGTCTAAAGTAGCCTTAATTAAATAAAGTGCTATGTATACAGCTTTAAAATATTTGACATTCTACACGTACCCGGAATTGAAAAAAATAAAGTTTAAATTTGAATAATTTACGGGTCCCGCTTTTTTTTTTTTGAATTTTTCGTCAAATACCTAATTCTTAAGCGGCCCATACACTTGAAATCAGCGTTTAAAAAGCTGCAGTTGAGATAGTAAAAGTCATAAGATCGTGCTGTAACTTCGACATCTTCATTTGTCATTGGACAAAAATAAACTGTTGGCTTTACTGTATTTATGTACACATGTATTAAAAAAAAAATGCGGGAAAAACACAACGTCCCATCTTCGTTAACTTCGGTATTAATTAAAAGTTTCAGTCTGTCAAACGAAATACTTCCGAACATGTCGAGTGCCGATGTTCTTTGTTGTTTTCAACTTTTCGTTTTTTGCTTTTGCCTTCACTACGACTGTTTTCATTTAATGAATCAGAAGTAAAGGCAACGGTTTATTTTCGTCCAATGAAAAATCAGAAAGTGGAAGAAAAAGCAAAATAAAATAGGTCAAAATAAATAAACGGAATTGCGAAATCAATTTGTAAATTAAAAATTTTTAATATTATTGATGACACTTAGTAATTTTGAAATAAACTTATTGAGAAATTTTTTTTTAACATTAATGCTGACACTTATTGATTTCGCAATGCCACAGTATAATATTAAGTTAAATATTAAGAAATAGATAGTAAAATAGTTAGTCTTGTTTCTCCTATTGTCTTGAACAAACAAATAAAAATAAAGAAAACTAAAATAAATTGTTTTTTTTTCGAACACAACACAAACAAAAAAGTTAATTCGTGCTTTTGAAACCACACGTATGATTTTGTGGTGTTTTGAAAGTCATACCGTTGTTGCGTTTCTGCAATTGAAGATCACACCAAAACATAGAAAAACGGGACGCTAAATGTCGAAATACTAAATGGGAAAATACTAACTCAGCAACTGAGTTACACGCGCAACCACAAGTAAATTAATTGATGGGAAAATGCGGGATCGGCAAATTATTTTAAGAAAGTAGGTTTCATTATAAGAAAAAATTGTAAAGTCTTTGCAGTCAGTTTTGGAATTTAATTTAATAAAGACATTACTATTAATCCGTCTGATTAATAGTAATAAAAAAATATTTTTTTTAAAAAAATTAAATACCGAATGTTAATTTGTATATTTAAAAAAAAATTGTACCTTTGGTTATTCAAAATATTTTTACTTTAATTAGACGAACAAAAAGTGTACATTAGCATCACTGCTAACTTTACCATTAACAGCGAAAATTTTTTTTGTTAAGTACTGATTACTCAATAACTGCTTTAAGATATTTTGATATTTACCAATATTGTATCATTAATGACGCTTTAATAAACTTTAATGAAAAAGTGAAAATATTCGAGCAATTTGTTTAAAAAAGTGTATTTAGTGTTTTTTTTATTAAAATAATATAATATTAATTATTTGAAAAAGTAAGTACACATTAAAAAAATACCAAGCCAAAAAACGTTTAAAAGAAAAAGAAAGAATGGAGGCTTTGTTAAGTAGCTTATTGGCACAAAATGTTAGCCAAGTGTTATTGAATCCGACAAATCCTTCTTCATCTGTTATTGATGACCAACATTTTTCTAACGTGTTGGAAACGGTAGACACTGACAGTCCATTCAGAGAAAAATTAAAAACTGGTTTCTTAAATATAACCCCAGTGCTAAGTGCACAACAAGCCTTCTTGAAATGTTAAAGGCCGAACTGTTAGATGTTCCAACATCTGTCACAGGCCTTTTGGGTAAAGCCAAAAAATGTACAGAACGCACAGTTCTCCCTGAGATATATGTACATATAGGGTTACGACAACAACTACAGAAAATTTCAGCAACAATAATATCATCAGGACTAGATGAAATTATTTTAGACATAGGTATTGACCGACTTCTACTTTTTAAAAGCTCTGGGGTTGGGTTATGGCCTATGCTGCCACAGGCTAAAAATTTAATAAATACCAATGTATTTATTATTGTTTGCTATGTGGGTACAAAAAGCCTGTGAACGTCAATTCATTTCTACATGATTTTGTTAATACCGTTTCGGATATAAATAAAAGTGGATTCTTAATTGACAAAACAAACATAAATGTAAAAATTAGGGCTTCTATTTGTGACGCTCCAGCGAAAGCAATCGTTTGTGGAATAAAAGGACATATGTGTTCTAACGGATGTTCTAAATGACAGCAAAATTGCAAAAAAAAAATCGATTGTGTTATTAGATATACAGAGACTGTAGGAGACAAAAGAACAGATCAAAGAAAATCATCAAGAAAATATCCAAATTGCCATCAGCCCATCCATATGGAGTTGGAAAGACTGGGAGTTGGAATGGTATCTCAATTTCCCATAGATTGTATGCATCTTATCGATTTAGGTATCACAAAAAAATGCTAATGTACATTTCAAAAAAAAAAAAAAGACTATAAATCCCGTACCTTCTTCATCTATTCTTTCAAATTCCGAAACCCTTTTTTCTCTTTCTTCCCATATTCCACGGGAATTTTCTCGAATGCCCAGAACATTGTTAGAAATTTCTCGATGGAAAGCCACTGAATTCAGGCAATTTTCGCTTTACACTGCCATTGTCGATTTAAAAGAAAATGTCCCCGAGGAAATTTATACACATTTTCTTTTACTTTTCCGTTTTTATAGAATTTATTTTGTCTCGTCTAACTCTGATGATAAACAAAAGGCGGAAGCTATGGTCAGAATGTTTGTTGAACAGTTGCCTGCATTATTATATGGCAGGTCAAGCCTTTCCTATAACGTTCATAATGTTCTTCATATTCCAGAATGTGTAGAATAGTTTGGCGTTTTAAGTAATTTCTCTGCGTATAATTATGAAAATTTTATGCAAAAACTAAAAAGAATGATTTACAACAAAGACAGTACCAGGACTTAAAATACCAAATAGGTGAAATCAAATCAATATCTCTCCATTTTGGATATTTTAGTAGTGCATGTATGTATCATCGTCAGCAGTTTAAGTGCTTTGCCACACAATGAGTAATTTGTTTATTAAACTTCTAATATTACTTTCTTTGTTTTGATTGCCGCATTCTTTGTTTATGATTGCCGGCAATGTTTAATGAAGTATCAACTTCATTTTTATGACCCAATTATTCTGCATTCTTTTGGCGTTGAATGATACATGCATACACTGCATATTAGTATATAAGTTTAGCACATAAGAATATACGAAAGAGTCAATAAAGAGAAGTCATTTATTACGGTTCTAAAAACGTTACGCTTGTTTCACTAAATCAATCATTATATGGCGACCGTGACGCAGTGTGAACTATGTAGTAGAATAAAAGAAGTTCAGTTTTAGCAAGTGTTTCTGAAAAGAATTAAAAATCTAAAATTTTAAATGAATTAATAATTTTGCACTAAAATTAAAAAGAGGGAAAAACCTTTGAAAAACATAGTAAATAAGCGGTTTTAAAATCAAATTTTGGTGAAAATTAAATTTTTGTGAAAAGTTAAAAACAAAAATCATAAAATGGAACAGCGTGTGTTTTGTGGAAAAAGACACAAAATGAAACTTATTTGATCATAAAACAAACTTTTGTTAAAAAAAATATAATAAGAAGAAAAAACAAAAAGCAAAAATAATATAATGACGTGGTGGAAAAAAATATTGACAACAATACCACTTTTGCTGGCCGGCTATGAAGTTGGTAAATCATCGGAAGAGAGTGATCAGAAAGAGCTAGTTGAAATATTGCGTAATAGTGTACAAGTGAATAACGAACATAGTGTTACTGAAACCGCTCAGATGAGCTATCTGGAAATTTTCTCGATAGTGGCAGTGTCTTTAATGGCCGCAATTTACCTTACGAAAATAATATGTAAAGCTTTAAGAAGTCGCAATAACAACGACGCTCTACAACAAATATAATAACTACAATTCAACTTTAATCGAAACACCCACAGGGGGAGAAGTAAGCATCAAAAATGACGACGTCGAAAGCAGCAACACCCTGGGACTAATTTCAATCAAAGACGGTGATGCGAAGTATAAAATTTAAGAATGTTATTATTGTAAGTTAAATGTTTTATATAAGTTAAAAAAAATTTTTTTTCTTGCTAATAAATATACTGTTCAAAATACAGTAAAGGCCATAGTAAAAAACTTGAACTTTGATAGGACGAAATTAATTATTGAGGCAGGAACATTTGAGAGTGTGGAGCAAGTTGTGACTAAGTTTCTCAGCTCACAGACAGGGTCTGAAATCCCGAATGTCTTACACTTCCAAAGTGCCAACAACAACGGCAGATATTGTAGCAGGTACGGAGGTAACGATCGGTATAACCGGTCTGGCAACTTTAATCTACAGTTAACGACGCTAAGTGAACACCCATAATGCAGTATCGAATTATTTTTCGTTTTCGCGTGTAAGTAATGTGATAGTACTATTGCTAAATACTTGAAATGCAAACTTGCATTCTAGGTTTAATATTTTTTGTGTTTTTAACTTTTGTAAATTCTGATTGGTCAATTCATGAATAATTTTTAAATGGGAAAATTACTTTGTCAGCATTTATTTTTTTAAGAACTTTAGTTGCAAGTACATTACTTTAAATAAAACATTCTGCATTGAATCGCAAAGAGGAAAGGTGTCTTTTATTTTAAAAAGGTAGCTGATCGAAGGTTTTAATCAACATATAGTTTTAACGACAATTTTAGCAAGTCTATGCAAACACTGAAGGACGTCATATTGACGGACAGCCAGGAAATTAAAAGAAAGATTAACCGGGTTGAGGACATGAACAAAAACCTCATCAGAGAAAATCTTGCAGTCCTACAACTTTTCAAGATCAACATACTTAAGAGGAAAATCGAAAGCCTACAACAAACAGTGGCATCCGCGAGATTGTGAGTTTTTCCACCTACTCTCTTAACCCTGGAGGAAATAGAAACGATTAACATAGATGTCGAAAAATCGGCATAGTGACGAGCCAAAGCAGAACTATAAATTTAATCATCAAGGTACCGCTAGAAAAGATTTCACTTAAAAAACCGTCATCATTCCTGTACCTAATGAGTTGCGAAGTTGCGTGATTAGGCAACCGTGCAGGATGGTGATAAAGATAAAACCTGACATCATCCAGATAGACGACAGCAAGGTTATAGTCATCTACGTCAACCTGACTAACCTCAAAAGCACATGCGACAGCCGTGGTGTAGTGAGTGTGCTATTTTTATGCACACCACTATTTAGCTTGTAATTTAAGAACATTGTTAATTTTTAAATATTTTTATTATTGCAAGTCAAATTTGTAGAAATGCAATTCAGCATTTCCCACGAGTTGAATAATTTAAAATTTAATTAATGTAAAAAAATCAATATGAATTCATGTTTAGTCAGCAGTAATTGTAAGTTCAATGATTCCCCAACTGTCGCAACAGAAAAATTTGTTGATGTTTAAAAATTCAATGTCAATTGAATTTCAATGAATATTTTTATCGTGGGAATTTGGCATTGCCAATTTGTTTATGAGAAATGCAGACTACTAGGATATTTTAGTATATAAGCCGCTATAATAATTCAATAAAATCAGAATTATTTAAGCATTCAGGAATTGATTGTCTATTATTTCTCACCATAGGGCATTTTAATGCTCAGTGAATGCGGCAGAAGTGCTTAGCAATACTTACTCCTTTTTTTTTTGTCTGACACGTTTAACTTCCGACCACTACATGGCGATCCTGCCAAACCAATTTTAAAATTGTTTTTTCCTTACTAAAAGAAAAATAAAATTGTACTGAATGACAACTAAGGAGGAATTAGACACCATCTTCAGAAAGTGGGAAGAATACATACCACTTCCAATAAACGAAAGTTTGGAGCAACCTCCAAAATACATACCGACCCCGAAGGAAGCTGGCCGTAAATCTATAACGTTAGAAGAATATATGCGAAGAACAAAGAGGACTTCAAATCATCCACCCAATCTGCCATAAACCAAGGAAGTGAGGGAGTTGGCACAGACGTGTGCCAACATCCAACGCATAATAAACATTAGCAAAGGAGCTCAGAAGAAAAAATTAATTGAGGAATTAGACGCACTAAAAAAGAAAGGCTGGAGAAACGAACACTAGAAACTTTCGAAGTAACAGAAGAAGGCAAAATAAAACAAGTCTTAGAAAATATCAAAATAATGGGGATAGCAGATACAAAACTTGAACAAACATCTAATACATATGCGGTAAATGACAATAGGATAACCCTAAGTTTACCTATTGTACCTATTGTATAGTGTACCTATTTGTTGTTTTGCAATAAAAAAAAACAACTGTGCGTGTGTTTTTATTTAAAAGTTTTTAATTGTTTTTTATCCAAATTGTTATAGGTAATAAAAAAGAAAAAATTTCGTAACTTAATATAAAAATACTTCGCTGTACGCGCTTTTTACCAATAAAAAACAATTGAATCGAAGTGTTTTTTATGTACAAAAAGGTACAGTTCAGCCGAAAATTACATGTCTCATTTAAAAGATCATGTAATTTCGGCAAACTGTCTTTATGAATGCACCTTATGTACTGAGGACAAGTTGAAATGTGGTAAGTTTATCATAATAAGTATGTGGTAAGTTAAATAACATTTCTAATTATATTTTATGTTTAATAATAGAACCTTCTGAAAATTACGTGCTACTTATTCAAACCCTTAGAAGTGAAAACATAACTGCAAATGATTTCGACTTGTATTGGATACAAGCAAATAGCGGAATCTAAGTCGACATCAGAAGTATTAAATTTATGGCCGGAATACAAAAAACCGTCAGCATTTCAGCGTTTTTTTTTTTTTTTTTTTTTTTTTTTTTATAATTTCCTAGCTTATCCCGCGAAGCTTTATGCTTGTCTGCAGGAAAGAAACCAGAGTCTGCAATTAGCTCCATTTCAGCTTGTAAGTATTAAATAAAAAAAATTCAATGCATTTACCTGAAATTAACTCTTTTTACATTTCTAGATTGATAAAGATTTTACTCTAAAGTTTCCTGTAGCAAAATCTTTGAAGGACAGATTGCCCACATTCGCCGAAAGGATTTTAAAAATTATAAAAATGAAGTCCAGCTGTTCCTCATTTTTAAAAGATATCCAAAAGGTGGAAACAATCAATGAAGGTAGGCAAAAAATTCCGAATATGTTTTGGATAATTTTTAATTTATACTCTAATGTTAATTTTATAGAGTCTAAAACATTTGCTACGCTATGGTACGCACACAAACTCTTTCTGCCTCAACAGAGTATTATAACAACACCAAACGGCGAAAAAATTCGAAAGAGATATTCAGTAGCCGATTCGCAAGAAAGCTTTGCTATGTTAGCAACAACGAATGAAGAATTGGAAACCAAACTAAAGCCTCTTGAGTTTCAAGGACGATCAATTCAACCTAGACTCTTGATCATTGGCGACCTTTATAACATTAAAAAATTTATGTATATTTTGATAGACTAAAATTTCCTTGTTTGACCATTTTAGAGGCTTTTGACAATTTATTTAAACTATTTTTTGTATTTAACTTAGAGTTTCCCATTGAATCGGAAGTTTTTTATAATTTTGTGCAATCTATTTTGCCAACTTTAAAAAAGTCCACAAAAGTTTCTTCTTTAAAAAATGAAATTTTAAATATGTAATATTTCTTAAAGTTTTAAAATGCTCAATAACAAAAACATTGTTATACAAACATATCGTAACTTTAATATAGAAAAGCCCTAACTAACGTTTTCTTTACTTTACAGGAGAAGGAAAAAACTTAATAAAACTTATAGTCTTGTAGTCGCGATTTTTTTTTAACGCAATTTTTTATTTAATTGCTTATAGAATTAATGTGAAAATCTTTAACTGGCGCCCGAGCAGGGACCCCTAAAAAAGGTCCTGTTTCCTATAAAATAGTAACGTGCCTGCGATCTCTACGGAGCACTCCAGGACTTATAATAAAAAAAAAAAAATAACAATAATAAAAAATAAAAGAATAAAAAACTCTCCTTCGCCAACCTGATATTCCGGGTGATTCCAAAATATAATATATCACAGACGGTTATCAGAGCGAACGTGAAGAAATCCGTACCCTAGTAGACATCCACGACTATTAAAGTGGGTGATCAAAAAGGATACATACGGATCTTCCGCGTAGCGTAGCTAAGGCTCAAAAAGAAAATAGAAAAAAATAAATCAGTACAAAAAAACAACATATTAATTTTTTTAGGAAAGAAGAAAAAATTATATAGAAAATTTAATAGAATCTGTTAAAATAAAAAGCAATAAATTATTGCAAAAGTAAAAATAAAATTTAAAAGTATCTGCAAAAAGAAATATAAATTGCTAAAATACAAAAAGGAAAAAAGAATCTGTTAAAATAAAATAATCGCGCAACGTTCATTGCACGCGTAACTCCAATTTCACACTTTGAGAGCGTGTGAGCCGATTTATCAATCGCCCGAGCCTTTAACGAGGGGGTAATTCAAGGAATTGATAACTCAAAACAGCGAATGAAGTTTTCAGTAACGCCATAGGCACAAGACAAACTTGCGAAGAACTTATGTTTGTATTCTATGAACTGATTTTCTTCTGATATTATTATAAAATTTAAAATTTTGTTTTTTGAATTTTTGATTTGTTCTGAAAAGATAGTTCCAATTATTATTAAAAAATATATGAAGATAGCGTCGTTTGTAACAAGGAAATAGAAAACGGAGTTTTTGTTGCAAATACTATTATACCAAAAGATGGTTACCGTCATGTTAAAATCTTAAATACATTAGAAATACCTATACAACTTCAAAAATTAAATATCACCATAATACCACCATGTACCGTTAGTCTTTGTTGTTGTGTTTATATGTATTTGCTTAGTTTTTGTCAAAACAATATCAGTTTGTATGTATAAAAAGAATTTATTTTATGGTAATTATAAATTTCTATTGCAATAGCACCTTTGTACATATTCTTATTATTCCCACTACTGTAGAGCGTGACGAGGATTAAGCCTTAGAAATGGAATGCCTTAGATCTTCTAACATATCGCAAGATGAGTTAAATCTTTATTGGCAGAAGTGTGCTCCATTGCGATTTAAGCAAATTGCAAACTCTAAGGACACTGTAGAAATTTTCAAATTATGGCCAGAGTACGCAAAACCTTCTGGCTATCTTTTGGTAAGTATGCAATACAGTTTTCATTTTCCCCTTTATTATACATATGTAAATTTTTAATTTCTAGATCGATATAGATTTCGTTTTAAAGTTCCCCATGGCCAGAAAACTTCATGAACGTTGGCAATATTTTTCCGAAGAAATACTCTGCATTTTAAAATCTCAAATATCTTGTTCCTTAATTTCAAAAAAACTACATCAAATTGAAACAACTGATGAAGGTAATTAGTACTATAAATTATATATTCAAAAAAAAGTACACGATATCTAAATTTTTAATTGTATTTATTTATTTATTCATATATAGAATCAAAAATTTTCGAGACATTGTGGTATTGTCACAATTTATTCCCTCCCCAACTTAAAATTAACACCGATGAAAATGGAGCGAAGTATAGGAAAAAATTTACGATATTGGATTCGCAAGAATCATTTGCAATTGTTGCTGGTACTGTGAAAGAATTGGACGCAAAGATAAAGCTGTTAAAAATTCAATGCCGAAATATTCAGCCCAAACTTCTTGCTATTGGAGATATTTTTAAAATAAAAGAAATTTATGTATAGTTCGACAATTTAAAATACCCATTTGTTTCTGTTTTAAAAGCATTTGATTTGTTATTTAAAATAATTTTTGTGTTTAATTTACAATATCCCAGTGAATCTGAGATATTTTATCATTTCATTCAAGATCTTTTCTACGACATTGGCACTAACAAAAAATGTACTAAATCTTCGTCCATAAAGCACGAGATAATGAAATTGAAAAACTAAATATGTATTTCATTTATATGTAAATAATATATGTATATGTACATACATATCGTTACTTTTAATATATATATAGGAAAGCCCTAACTAACATTTCCTTACTTTACAGGAGAAGAAAAAAACTTATTATAAATTGAAGTATTGTTGTTGCGATTTTTTTTAAACGCAGTTTTTTATTAAATTGTTTAGAGAATTTAATAAAAAACTGAGTTTAAATAAAATCGAGACTACAAGACTAAAATTTTTATTAAGTTTTTTCCTTCTCCTGTTAAGTAAGGAAAATGTTAGTTAGGGCTTTCCTATATTAAAGTAACGATATGTGCACACATATTTGTTTTAAACACTGCTTTAATTTTATTTATAAAATTTTATAATATAAAAAAATTATTTTAGAAATTGTTCATTGTATATTGGTTGGGCCTTGAATTGTTTTTTACATTAAATACTTTTGTTAATTGTTAATTTTTCCCTGAAGATAATTCACACTAATCTACCGAAATTATGAGATACATATGTATGTATATTTAATAAAATATACATAAGTACATATGTCATAATTTTTTTTTAATATAGAAAACCTAAAGCTTAATAAAATAGAACACAATTTAAAATATTTCAAATTAATAAAATTTAATGCTTTAAGGGTCTTATTCCGTAAACACAATGCGTGTTGCATTAAAATTTCATTAAAGCAAAAACAAATTAAAAAATATTTTATAATTCTGTTGTATTTAAATGTATATGTATGTCATTGAAGTTGTATAAATTTATTTTAGATCTTAAAAGTCTGTTGAATTTGACTTAAAATTTACTTTTTAATAAAAACTATTTTAAATAAAATATATTATTTTGTGCTTTTTTACAATTTTGGGGGTTAAATTTAAAATATTTTAATTAATTTTAAACAATAAAACCAAATAAAATTTTAATTCAACTAATTATTTTTTTAATTGATTTAAAACTTTCAAGTCAATTAATTTTTTAATTGTACCAATTAATGTTTTTGTCTGAAAACTTCCATATACTTTAGTTAAATATTTTGTTTGACCCAATTAAAGATTTTAATTAAAACTTTCATATACTTTAGTTAAATATTTTGTTTGACCCAATTAAATATTTTAATTAAAACTTTCATGTACTTTAGTTAAATATTTTGTTTGGCCCAATTAAAGATTTTAATTAAAATTTTTTATTATATACAATTAATTTTTTAATTGACTTAAATTGTGAAGCCAAACTCGAAAATACAAATCCGTTAATTGATATGATTAAATCGTTTGCAGGGGCAAAATTAGTTAATAATTTAATTGTCTGAACAAATTTTTTAATTGAAATCGATTTTCTATTTTTTCTGTGTACAATATTATAACGTATATAAAACCACTAGACAATAGAGAATTTTTAGAAGCAATCAAATTTGAAGATTTTGACGAATAAAACAAAATAGCTTTAAACGACATATTCAGACAATATCAAGAAATATTTTCTAGAGGGAGAATCCTTAACAACTAATAATTTTTACAAACAAACCATAGAACTAAGCGATAATACCCCAGTATACATAAAAAATTATCGTTTACCACAATCACAGTTGAATGAAATAGACAGACAAGTACAGAAACTATTACAAGAAAATATAACAGAACCATCAATTAGTCCATACAACTCTCCTTTATTACTGGTCCCTAAAAAAGGACAAGATGATATAAAGAAATGGCGTTTAGTTGTAGATAACAGACGTTTGAATGATAAAGTAGTAAACGACAAATTCCCCTTAAAAGGCTAGAAGATGTTTTAGACAAACTAGGACGGACAAAATATTTCTCAACTCTTGATATGACAAGCTCTTTTCATCAAATAGAACTCAATTCAGCATCAAGACCAATGACAGCATTTTCCACTAACAGCGGTCACTATCAGTACAATAGACTACCTTTTGGAATAAAAATATCATCAAACAGTTTTCAGAGAATGCTAACTATAGCATTGGCTGGTTTGGAATCTGAAGCATTCCTATATGTAGATGATATAATTATTTTCGGATGCAGCCTTAAGCACCACATAATTCAATCAAATCAGAATTAATTAAGCATTCAGGAATTTCTTAAACAACCCTCCTGTATGTTCTATTCTTAACCAATCAAAGTTTTTTTTTTTATTTGTATATATAGTGATGTCAAGTAGAGGATTATCAGTCAAATCACAATTAAATCGAAAGTAGGCGGTGCACAACAAAGTCTCTAAAGATGGACAACATTGCTTGCAAATACAAACATAAAAACAGGGCCCTAGAGCTGAAACATGTGGAATACAATACTATGAAAAACAACGGCTGGCTTAGCGACCATCACATCGACAAATTTTTGAAATGGGTGCTCAACACAACCCTCACACCTCTGCAGGCAGAACAGGTACACGTTTTTAATGCACAATTTTACGCGGCACTAAAACTGTGAAGTCTTGACCCCTCTAACGAGAGGAATATCGGCAGAATTCAAAGAACAACACACAAAGCCGATTTAGCGAAAAAGGCTCTTATGTTTTAACCGGTAATTGAGCAAAACCACTGGACCTTGGGCTTAGTGTCCGACAAAAGGGTTATATTTTTCGACTCCCTTAGACCCCACAATCTAGAGATACCGGGGGGTTATATCTCGAATATGTACCAGTTCATAGGGTACCCTCTTAAGGAAGTTCCGTTAGTCTATGCGAAATGCCCTCAACAGAACAATACAGTAGACTGCGGTATTCACACCAAACGACACGCAGACTACTGTATGAAATGGAATTGTTGTGGTTGTAGAATTAGAAGACCTTTTTCTTAATTTTTCTGACCTGAAGTGCTCCGATGAAGTCGCAGGTAGATTTTTATTGGCTTGCTAATTACAACTCCACTTAAAACTAATCTTACGCGCTATTTACACCTAGTTGTTAAAAATTAAAATGCTGACTGTACTAAAGTCAGCAAGTTTCTAAGGTGCTGACTCGTATAATTGAGTCAGCCTATTTTTTGATTACTTAATTCTAAATAATGTCAAACTTAAAATATACGAGGGTGACTCTCAACACAACAATTAAAGTGTCTTGTTAACTAAATGCAAAATTAGCAATTTTGAATTTAACGAATAATGCAATAAAAATCATGCTAAAGTGTCATGTTAGTGAAAAAAGGTATTTTCAGTCTTAGTTCCATCCTCTGTAAGTGAAGTAAAATAAAATAACATGAAATTAAGCAGTCGGTTGTCCTTTTTCATAAAAAAGAGAGAAGGGATAGTGATACGAAAAAAAACTTTTCCGTAAAATATATTGTGTAGTGAATACAGTTAAAAAAAAAAACACACTTAGGTACAGTGCAGTGAAAAAGGCACTAAAAACCAATCAAATTTATACTTGTTGCAACCACAATCAATTCTGAAGGATATCAGAAAGAGTTAAGAATTGAGAAACAGAAACGACAAAGAGCATTTGATAAACACAGAAGGATGGAGCCGACTCAAGGGGTTGATACATCTGTATTAGAACAGTTAGAAAGAAGAGAGAAGCAGCTAGAGCAATTTCGAGGCGCTTATATAGAACTACAGCAAAGGCATGTTAACGATACGGCCAACATTGCCAACAAAATTAATTTAGCTTAATTAGCTAATAATTTTGTTCGCCAACTTCCACACGCTAGTTACATATAAGTTAACGTGTGCACGATAACAGAACTGCCCTAATGTTTTAATGGAATTTATTCTGCATTACAGAACACCACTAATGTTTTATTTTTAACTTGTTAGCATTTTAGCTTTGTTCTGTGATTGGCCAATTCACCGTAAATTTTAAACTGAAAACTAATTTTATAATTGCAATGTCGACATATTTTTATATTTTTGTTTTGCTAAATACTAATATCTTATTACAATAAGCCTCACAGTAGCTGTCTGTGACTGGCTAATTCACCGTAAATTTTAAACTGAAAACTAATTTTATAATTGCAATGTCAACATATTTTTTATATTTTTGTTTTGCTAAATACTAATATCTTATACCTTTGTAATTGCAATATGAGCATATTTTTATGATTGGCCAATCTTAGGTAAATTTTGGAATTTCATGAAAGTGCACTGTTAGCACTAATAGCTTTAGTGTTTTTTAAAATAAAGAAAAGAGAGTATTCTGTATTCAACCATCAAAGGAATCGTGTTTTATTAACTGGCGCCCAACGTGCAAAAAGACTAAAAAGGGTACATAGTATACCCAAGTCTTAGTGAAATTTTTAATAAAAAAAACAAAAGGACATAGTACCTCAAATTTTAAAAAAAAAAAAAAGGACATAGTACCTGGAAAATTTTTTGTCTTAGTGAATTTTTTTTTAATAAAAAAAAACAAAAGGACATAGTACCTCAAATTTTAAAAAAAAAAAAAGGACATAGTACCTGGAAAATTTTTTGTCTTAGTGAATTTTTTTTTAATAAAAAAAACAAAAGGACATAGTACCTCAAAATTTAAAAAAAAAAAAAAAGGACATAGTACCTGGAAAAATTTGTCTTAGTGAATAAAAAAAAAAAACAAACAAAAGGACATAGTACCTCAATTTATTTTTAAAAAACAAAAGGACATAGTACCTTAAGTTTTAATATAAATAAACAAAGAACAAGTGCCTGAAAATTTTAAAGCTAATTAAAAGTTTTGAACGATAAAGGACAATTTTGTGAAGTTTAATAAACAAAAGAACAAAGCGCCGGAAATTTTGAAGCTTAATAAAAGTTTTGAACGATAAAGGAACAATTTGTTTTCAAAGTTAAATAAACAAAGAACAAGCGCCTGCAAATTTTAAAGCTAATTAAAAGTCTCGAACGATAAAGAACAATTTTGTGAAGTTAAATGAACAAAAGAACAAGTGCCGAAAGTTTTGAAGCTAAATAAAAGTTTGAACGATAGAGAAGAGATACTGTACCCGAGGAGAATTTTAAAACCAACGACGAAGGCATAGCAACAAAAAGTTCTGCAACAGCCGTGCTAATTAAATTGAAAAGAAGGACTACCCAGGCCCATGATTTTAATAAGGAAACTGTAAGTACATTTTTAATCCGAATTGTAAAAGTTTTATTTGTGTTTTGTGGTTGCCTTGTGCTCGCGAATTATTTTTCGTTAACCCTAATCGCTACAAATATTTTTCTTCGGTAGCCGGTTTAAGAGAACACACCCAGATCATCTTCCATCGATTTTTCCTTTTTTTTAAAAAAATTTTTTTTTTTTCTCTCTCTCTCTCCTTGTCCCTTTTTTTTCATTTTTTTATTTTTATCCTCTGTGAATGAGTAACTGACTAAATAACTGACGAACAATGAGCCTGAATAGGGAACAGATTGTAGACATAGTTAGCGCTTCGGTGGAGGCACTTACGGAACAGTTACAGGAACAATTGAGAGGCCTCACGCGTCAATTCGAGGAACTCACTCCAAGGGTGGAAACATATGAACCTGTGACAGTCAGCCGGTTCAGTAGAGGAAACTCTCTGGATTTGGTAAAATCCCTGCCGGAATTTAAGGGCGAGAGTCAGACATACCCAGCATGGAGAGATGCAGCGCATTTCGCTATGGAATATTACACAGAGGGTACAGAGAATTTCTATATAGCTATGGGTATTTTTAGGAATAAAATAACGGGGGCAGCTAATGCAAAGCTGTCATCCTTTAATACGATATTGAACTTCAAAGCCATAATATCTCGATTGGACCAGGTCTACGCTGACAAAAGGTCACTACAATCATTGGAGAATGAGTTGAGTATTTTAAGACAAGGCACCTTATCGATAACGGAGTTTTATGACAAAATCGACCAACATCTAACCCTTATTGTAAACAAGAATAAGATGAGTTATTCAACTAATGTTGAAGTAATCACGGTTCTGAATGAACGGGCAAGGGAAAATGCGCTTCGCGTTTTCATATCTGGACTACGTCGTCCACTCAGTGATATTTTGTTCTCAGCGAAACCGAGCGACCTGCCAACGGCCCAAGCAACTGCGCAGGAGCTGGAAGCGGACCAACGCAGACAAGAATTCGCAAGAATATTTGCAACAGGCGACCTTATGAAGTCTGCTCGAACACAGCGTAGGGACTTAAATCACCCATCAACATCACACCCTGCGTATAAGCTACGACCATCTGGTGCGAAATACGACGGGAATAAGAACCCTAAAACCGAACAACCCACACCAATGGACGTGGATCCAGGTTCAAGTATGTTCAGGAGACCAACAGCGCACATGGCTGTTCAACAGAACATCCAACAACCTCAAACTGTTTTTAACAATAAAAGGGTTTTTGAAGGTTCCGGAAGAACTGCCCCCGTACAGAAAGCACAGAGAATCAACCATATAGTGGCTGACGAAACTCTCGAAGAATACGAGGACGATGTTAACTCTATCGACGAATACTCACAACATGGGGACTTAGATGTCGAGGTGGCTTATGAGGAACTTAATTTTTTAGAGTAGAATCTCCCCTACCATTTGTTAGAAAGACTATAAAAGGTAGGGAACTTAGACTTTTAATTGATACCGGCACTATGAAAAACTTCATTCAAAACTTCGATTTTCTTGTGGGCATTACACCATTGAAACACCCATTCAACGTTAATTCTGTTAATGGACCCAACCTGATTGGGGAAAAATGTAAAATGGTTGTTTTTGGTCATACGACAAATTTTTTTATTCTCCCATCTTTGAAAACGTTCGACGGTATAATAGGTTTCAGATTTTTAAAGGAAATTGGTGCTGTGGTTGACACAAGGAACAATACACTAAAATACAATAAAGGGAAAACTGGGTTACCGTATGAGAAATCTGAGCTCGTAAATTTTCTTGCCTTGGATAGCGAACACATACCGCGAAACGTCCAGAATCAATTCAGGGAAATCCTGAGGTCTAACGTGAATTCATTTGCGGATCCAAATAGAGCACTGCCGTATAACACTGCAGTAGAAGCCAGAATACGAACGAAATCTGAGGACCCCATATATGCAAGATCATACCCATATCCAGCTTCAATGGCGGATTTTGTGAACGGCGAAATCGACTCTCTTCTACGGGATGGTATAATTCGGAAATCATCATCCCCATACAATTCGCCGATACACGTCGTTGAGAAAAAAGGCGTGGATGAAAAGGGAAACCCTAACCACAGACTTGTCATCGACTTTCGAAAACTTAATGAGAACACCATAGACGATAAATACCCGATGCCTGATATATCTATTATTCTTTCGAACCTGGGGAAGTCGAAGTATTTTTCAACACTTGACCTTAAGTCAGGTTTCCACCAAATAAAACTTACCGAGAAAGATAGACAGAAAACAGCTTTTAGCGTCAACAATGGCAAGTATGAATTTTGCAGACTGCCATTTGGACTAAAAAATGCCCCCAGCATATTTCAGAGGGCCATAGACGACGTTCTACGAGATGACATAGGGAAAATATGCCAGGTCTACATGGACGATATCATCGTCTACTCACCGGATGAACATAGCCATTTACAACATGTTGATACCATTCTGAAGAAACTCGAAGCCGCAGGCATGAGGGTTTCACCTACAAAATCCAAGTTTTTTAAAACAGATGTCAATTTTTTGGGATTTGTCGTGACGAGAGACGGAATCAGAACATGCCCGGAGAAGGTCAGGGCGATAGCCGAATTTAAGGTTCCACAGAATTTAAAAGCACTCAGATCGTTCCTCGGCTTGTCCGGTTACTACAGGAAATTTGTCAGGGACTATGCCCGTATCGCTAAGCCTTTAACGAAATATCTGAGAGGAGAAAACGGCCATGCCGCAGCTAATAATTCAAGGAATATCAAAATATGCCTGGACAAAGAGGCATTAGAAGTTTTTGATAAGCTGAAAAGGATATTGGCTTCAGAGGATATTTTGCTGGCATACCCGGACTATAGTAAAAGTTTTGAATTAACCACTGATGCATCGTGTGTCGCACTCGGAGCAGTTTTATCCCAAAATGGTAAACCAATTACTATGATCTCTAGAACACTTTCAGATACGGAGATGAATTATGCCACCAACGAAAGGGAGCTGCTTGCCATAGTATGGGCCTTGAAGAGCCTTAGGCATTTTCTTTATGGTGTCACCGGAATCCATATATTCACTGACCACCAACCGTTGACATTTGCCATGTCCGATAAGAATCCTAACGCAAAAATGAAGAGGTGGAGGGCGTTTATTGAGGAGTTCTCGCCAAAATTCTTCTACAAGCCAGGACGGGAAAATGTGGTGGCAGACGCTTTATCTAGGCAGTATATTAATCAAATATCGGACGATGACAGCCAGACGGCACACAGCGAAATTTCTTCTACAAACGTTGTGAAATCCATAAAATTCCCAGTAAACCAATTTAAAAACCAGATCTTAATTTCCAAGGGAGATCGGTTCTCTGGACGCAGGAAAATCCTGTTCCAGCGATTTATAAGACACACGATATCGTATAACACGGTAGCCGAGCTCTTGGATCATTTGGCTAATATTGTCGATTCTACTGGCACGAATGCCATCCATTGCGATCTCCCGACATTGGCGGACTTCCAGGATGGTCTGATCTCCCGATTCCCATCCACTCGGTTCATACATACCGAGAAATTCGTGATGGACGTAATTAGAGAGGATGACCAATGGGAAATAGTTGCAAATGAACACAACAGAGCGCATAGATCGTCAAATGAAAATTTCCAACAAATAATTAACGAATATTACTTTCCCGGCATAAAGAAAAAACTTAAATATATCATATCTAACTGTAAAATCTGCAAAGAAAACAAGTACCAAAGGAAGCCACAGAAAGCGGTAATGACTGAAACTCCTATTCCTAGTTATCCCGGCGAGATACTGCATGTTGACATAATTATAACGGATAAACAGCACTTCCTTTCTTGCGTGGATAAGTTTTCAAAGTTTGCCATTGTAATCCCAATAGCTTCTAGATCCAGCATAGATGTTAAAACGGCCCTGTTTCAGATTATGAACAGATACAGGAAAGTGAGGATATTGGTCTCGGATAACGAAAAATCGCTCAAATCCGGTGCCATAGCCGCATTCCTTAGGGACCATTTCGGAACAGAACAATTTTTTACCCCTCCGATGCACAGTACGAGTAACGGCCAGGTGGAACGATTCCATTCCACGCTCTTGGAAATCGCACGGTGCGTGAAGGCCCAACAGAATATAGACGATACCATTGAACTAATGCTACTATCTACGATCAAGTATAACGACACGGTGCACTCTGTGACGGGAAGGAAACCATTGGACATCCTGAACGAATTTAACGGGAATACCTTGACTGATGTTAGAGAGCATTTAAGGGCTGCGCAACACAAAGTATTGGAGAGATATAATAAAGATGCCACGACAAAGAGGTATCAACCTGGTGAAGTCGTTTTCATCAAGCGCAACAGACGACTGGGTAACAAATTCGACAAGTTCTTTATGAGGGGTGTTATTCAGCGAGACCTGGGGACTACGGTACTGATAGACGGAAGAAAGGTCCACAAGGACAATTTAAGATAACTCATCCTCTCTCATTTTTCTTTTTTACTTCTACCGGGGTTTCTTCTTTTCCTTTTTTTTTCTTCTTCTTTCTTCAAATTTTCCTTTTTTGTTGTTTTTTTTTAGAGTATTTCTCACCCTAATATCCTGGGTGTCGCCCAAGATCATCGATTATTCGGACTCGTATTTCATAGCCATAACCGATGGCGATGTCGCGACATATATTGACTGCGACTACCTGGTACACCAGACGAACTTAACGGAATACGAACTAGCGGTGGAGGAGAGTGAGAATCTTCTCGTTAACCTATCTGACCCCAGAGAGACTGGGATGGTGCGGGAACAGACAAGGGAGATACGTAGACTGTTGGAGACGTTGCATGTAAACAGACGGTCCGCAAGATCCATTGACTTTTTGGGTTCCGCGTTGAAATTTGTCGCCGGCACACCTGACCACAGCGACATGGAGCTGCTTATGACCCGGGAGGACTTGTTGATTCAGAACAACCGGAAGCAGGCGGTAGTGAACTCGGCTATACAGGACAAAATAAATGAGCTGACCGAAAGACTTAACGTTATACGGGATTACAGAGGTAGCAATGCCATTGGGGAAGATGATTTGGTCTTGTTCGAACTTGTATCCACGAGAAACGGTGAGATAATTTCATTTCTTAATAACCTAGCACTATCGATAATTCTGGCAAAAGAGAACATTATACACCCAGCCATACTTGATAACGTTGATCTTGAAAAACAATTCGAATCAAAAATAGTACCCATTAGTATAAATGATAGGCTAAGAGTAAGCAATGTATCTGTTTTCCAAAACGAGTCAATGATTTATTATGTTATAAAATTTCCAATTTTTAAGAATTTTTGTGAATATCTTAAGGTGTACCCTGTGATTCATGATGGTTCCATTCTAAGATTGGAAGTGTATCAAGCTGTAAAATGCCACGATTATACTCTCCCGATAACGAGCTGCATCAATGTTGGAACAACAAAAATCTGCCGCGAAACAGTTGATACATGCCTTTCTCAACTCTTGAACGATAATTCAGCATCCTGCCACACACAATCGGCGGATGATGTTCCTTCAATACAATGGGTGGCAGATGGATTAATACTTTTGAATAATGTGTATGATACAAGCATATTCGAAGGAGATACAATAAGGGTAAACGGAACTTTGATGGTCGCATTCACAAATAACGTAACCATAAATGGTACTTGGTATAAAAAACCCCAAACATGGAAGAGAAACTTATTGCCACATCCCCCGAAAACCTTGAACATTAAAAAAACGGGTCATGAAGAATTATTGACGCTCCCATACATTCACAGGCTGAACTTAGAAAACATAAGTTATATAAAGGAGCTCAAAGATTACACGTTCACGCATAGAATCGCCCTCGCCTCATTGGTCATACTAATACCTGTTATTGTCGGGTTGAGTCATTACATACGGCATAAGTGCAGAAGGGAGGCGGTAATCAGTGTGGAGGACATAATAAGAGAGATCAGGTCGAAACAGGGATGTCCCGACGTTTAAAAGGGGGAGGAGTTAACGTGTGCACGATAACAGAACTGCCCTAATGTTTTAATGGAATTTATTCTGCATTACAGAACACCACTAATGTTTTATTTTTAACTTGTTAGCATTTTAGCTTTGTTCTGTGATTGGCCAATTCACCGTAAATTTTAAACTGAAAACTAATTTTATAATTGCAATGTCGACATATTTTTATATTTTTGTTTTGCTAAATACTAATATCTTATTACAATAAGCCTCACAGTAGCTGTCTGTGACTGGCTAATTCACCGTAAATTTTAAACTGAAAACTAATTTTATAATTGCAATGTCAACATATTTTTTATATTTTTGTTTTGCTAAATACTAATATCTTATACCTTTGTAATTGCAATATGAGCATATTTTTATGATTGGCCAATCTTAGGTAAATTTTGGAATTTCATGAAAGTGCACTGTTAGCACTAATAGCTTTAGTGTTTTTTAAAATAAAGAAAAGAGAGTATTCTGTATTCAACCATCAAAGGAATCGTGTTTTATTAACTTATACAAATAATAAAGTCGACGAACTTGCAAATGATGATACAATTATAGACAAGTTCGACGACTTCCTAAATAAAATAGGTCAATATAAATAAACAGAATTGCGAAATCAATTCTGTTAACTAAACATTTTTTAATATTAATGATGACTACTAATAATTTTGAAATAAACATAAAATAGGTCAAAATAAATTGTGAAATCAATTCTGTAAACTAAACATTTGTAATATTAATGATGACTATTAATAATTTTGAAATAAACATAAAATAAGTCAAAATAAATAAACAGAATTGCGAAATCAATATTAATGATGACACTTAATAATTTCAAAATAAACTTATTGATTTCGCAATACCACAATAGAATAATTAAGTTAAATATTAAGAATTGTAAAGAAAAAGAGTTAGTCTTGCTCTCCCTTCTGGTCGTGATAAAACAAAATTAAATAAAACATTTTAAAACTAAACAAACACTGTGTTTTTTTTTTGCACACAGCTCGGACAAAAAAGTTAATTGGCGCAGTCGGTAGGATCCTTTTTCTATAAAGGATCCAGTGAAACGAAACCTCGTTTTTAGTATTAGTGCAGTGAACAATTATTCGTAAGAAAATTGAAAGCCACTAAAAGAAAAAAAAAAATAAGTATTAGTGCAGTGAACAATTATTCGTAAGAAAATTGAAAGCCACTAAAAGAAAAAACAAATAAGTATTAGTGCAGTGAACAATTATTCATAAGAAAATTGAAAGCCACTAAAAATAAGTATTAGTGCAGTGAACAATTATTCAGAAAATTGAACGCCACTAAAAGAAAAAAAAAAAAAAAAAAAAGACCTTAGTGCAGTGAACACTTGAAAATACAAAAGTGACTTCAGAAAGGCAAAGATTGTTTGATCAACGACGAAGGATGGAAGAGCAACCTCACATTGCATCTGTAAATGTGGCCGAAGAGCTGGCCAGAAAAGACCAACAGTTGGAACGGTTAAGGCAAGCATACCTAGACCTGCAGGAGCAAGCACAGCAACTCCAACAGCAGCAGCAAAACCGAGTACCAGACGATGCACAGTTAAATGCCACTAGAGACCGCATATTTAAAATGATTAATCACATGCCCACATTCACTGGCACAGGAGAAGTAACAGTAAACAGCTTCTTCAGCGGCACGGAATATTTATTGTCAACTATACTAGACGAGAATATCAAAAAGGACGCTGTAAGGACCATTTTCTACAAGGTGATCCAAGGCCAAGCCAAAGACGTTGTAATAAACATACCCACACCGGACGATTGGCAACTTATCAAGGAAACCCTAAAACTAAGATACAGGCCCAACGTGGAACCTCATCAATTATATCGAATGATAGCCAACCTAAAAGTGAATACGGTGAGTGAGTTAATAGTTGAAATTCAAAACATTAAATATAAGGTTGATGAGTTAACAGTTTACTATCATAATGACCACTATATTGATTTGTCTAACATAGATAGCCTTCTTGTAAACACAGTTAAGGAAATGACACAAGGGACTTTATTGGACAAAATTTACGAAGAAAGATATATTAATGACATACTTAGAATACTGACAATACGACGATTTGAGGATACATGTATTAGGCCAGAATACAGAAGGTTTCGAAACAAAGACAACAAAACTTATGGACAGAATCAACCACAAAATAAGAAAAATTTCTCTCAGCAAATGTATAACAATAAACAGGGTTATAATCAGCAAGGATACCCAGGGCAGACTTTTAGACAAAACTACAATAGTAATAATAATTTCAATGTAAATAAAAATTCTAATAATTCAGGACAATATAGAATGTATAATAACAGAATTAATAACCCATCGGGTAATTTCCAAAGGTTCGGACAGACAGGACCCTATAGGACGAACGTCAATCAAGAAAGAGGGAATCAAACTAGGCAAAATACCTACGAACCTATGGAAGTTGATAATTTAGAAGCAAGTGACGTATATAATAATACATTACAACAAAATGATTTATACTATAATAATCAAAGTTTCTCACCGGTAGGACACCCTAGACCATATGTTAGCCAACATTGCTTAACACATCCTAGGCAAAACCGAACAGAAACAATAGAATTAAGCGAAATTGATAGATATAATAACAATACTCAAGGATCCGCCCAGTTAGGAAACCCTAGACCATACGGCAGCCAATATCGCTTGACGTCACCTAGGCAAGAACGAAACGGATCTCTTGAACACGGTAGTGAAGAATTAAACTATGGTCAAAGGGCAGGAAACTTGGAGCCAGATTTATACCAACTCCAACCAAGCCAGGATCAGTTTTTTTCAAGACGACATCGGACTACCTACCCATCATAAAAATAACTATTAAAAATAAAATATACAATGCACTAATAGATACAGGTGCAAATATAAGTTTAATTGATCAAAGTGTAGAAGGATTTGAGAGAACGCTATTAAAAAAACCCTTAGAATTTAGTACAATAAATAGAAAAGACATTATTAAAGTTGAAGTATTGACAGACGCACCCTTGGAGTTCAACGTAGAAAAAAATGCGAAAATTAAATGGAAAATGACTCACTTGAAAGGGAGAAAATATAGTTTTATTATTGGAATCGACTTGATGAATTGTTTCAACACCATGATAGATTTGGTGGAGGGACACATATCCTTTAATAAAAAAAAACTAGTTTTATAATCAACCCCTACCAAAAGGTACAGGTTTGCGCATTAGAAACATCAGATTTCGATTGCAACAGAATACAATTGGACCACCTAAGTAAAGAGGAATACAATGAATTAGTAAAAGTTTTGATTAAATTTAAAGAATTGTTCTTTAAAGAAGGCGATCAGTTAACCAGTACAATGGAAATTCAGCATGAAATTAGAACGGTGACAAATGAACAAATAAACTCCAAATTATACCGATATCCCCCGCAACATGAAATGGAAGTAAGAAAACAAATAAGAGAAATGGAGGAGCAGGGAATAATAAGAAAAAGTTGTTCTAGATACTCAAGCCCTCTGATAGTAGTACCGAAAAAAATTGACAATTCAGGAGAAAGAAAATATAGGATCGTAGTTGACTATAGAAAGCTAAACGAAGTGACAATTGACGACAAATTTCCATTGCCAAACATAGATGCAATTTTAGACAAACTAGGGCGTGCACAATATTTTACAACATTGGACCTCGCCAAGGGGTACCACCAAATTTTGATAAGAGAACAAGATAGGGAAAAAACCGCTTTCGTGACACCCCACGGTTTATATGAATTCATAAGGATGCCGTTCGGATTGAAAAATGCCCCGGCAACTTTTCAAAGACTCATGAATGAAATACTACGTGATTTCATTAACAAAACATGCGTTGTCTATCTGGACGATATTCTTGTATTCAGTACATCCCTTAAAGAACATATAAACTCCGTAACGGACATTTTCAAAGTTTTGAGGCAAGCCAATTTAAAAATACAGGTCGACAAGTGTAATTTTATGAAAAGAGAGACAGAATTTCTAGGACACGTACTAACAAAAGAAGGACTAAAGCCCAACCCTAACAAAATTAAAACGATTCAGGACTTAAAGTTACCAACAACTGAAAAACAAATAAAAAGCTTCTTAGGACTTACGGGCTACTACCGTAAATTCGTGAAAGACTACGCAAAAGTTGCTCAACCAATAACAAAGTATTTAAAAAAAAGGAGTCAAAATAAATACCAGAGACCCAACATATATAGAAGCTTTTGAGAAGCTTAAACTATTAATAACTTCACACCCTATTCTGAGATATCCGAATTTTGACAAGCAATTCACGATAACAACAGATGCATCAAACTATGCACTTGGTGCTGTGTTATCGCAAGAAGGACATCCAATCTGTTTTGCTTCAAGAACACTAAATAACCATGAACGAAATTATTCAGCTACAGATAAAGAATTCCTTGCCATTTTATGGAGTGTACAGTACTTGAGACCTTACATATACGGAAGAAAGTTTAAAATCCTCACAGACCACCAACCGATTAAATTTTTACATTCAAAATATAGAGGAAAGGACATGTCACCAAGACATCAAAGATGGCTTCTTAAATTAGGAGAATACGACTTCGATATCGAGTATATAAAAGGGAAAGAAAATAGAGTAGCAGATTTCCTAAGTAGACTTGACAACGAGGCGGACGCGAATAATTTTAGGGATAATGAATCCCATTTACAATTAATACACAATATTGAAGAAGACAATGCTTCAATGGTAACAATCCATTCTGCGGAGGAAAACCTTTTAGATAATTTTTACATAAAAGAAGAAACAGTTAACAAATATAAAACGCAAATAATACTAACTAATAATAAGACAGAGGAATTGAAAATATTACACGGAAAAAGAATAATCTTTATAGCGGAGTGCGACTTTGATGTAATGGGTAATATATTTAGAAAATATATCTCAAAAGGAAAGATAGGAATATATTCAGAACTTTCGGAGCACAGTTACAACATCGTACAGCAAAAACTCATAAATATGTACTCAAACGATAACCAAATTGAATTCATCAAATGCACGATGAGAGCACAGGATATCGAAACGGAAGTAGAAGCAGTTAAGCAAATCTCAATATATCACGTAAAGGAAAGCATACATTCAGGAATCAATGAAACCTACAATAATATTAAAAATAAAATATATTTCCCAAAACTTATGGAATTAATTCAAATAGTAATAAATCAATGTGACCTTTGCCAACAGGTTAAGTACGATAGGCACCCAATTAAAAATAAATTTCAGCTTACCGAGACTCCTTCAGACAAAAACCAAATTATACATATCGACACATACGTAATTAAACGTCAACATTTCCTAACAACAATAGATAAGTTCTCAAAGTTCGGAGCTGCTTATCCATTAAGCGACAGAAACCACGTAACCATAATAGAAAAATTGGAGGAACATATAACCAAAATCGGAAAACCAAATAAAATAATAGCGGATAATGAGTTTAAAGCATTAAGAATAAAAAAATTTCTAATGGAACAAGGAATAGAATTGCACTTAACAAAACCAAACAGCCATACAGGAAATTCAGATATAGAAAGATTCCATAACACCATAGCAGAAAAATTTAGAATTTTATATCAAACAAACAAAGATTTACCAGTACAACAACTAATTCAAAGAACGATAAGAAATTACAATGAAAGGTACCACTCTAGTATAAAATATACCCCGAAAGAGGTTCAGGAAGGACGTATAGATAAAAACAAAATCAAACAAAATTTAGAAGACAGTAAGAAAAAGACAATTGACAAACTTAACGTAAAAAGAGAAGATTATAGGGAAACAAGAGAAGAAGGGTTTATTAAAAATTATAAAGCATCTAGACATAAAGAACAACCGAGATATAGAAAAGAAAAATTAGAAAGAATACATCCTTCTAATATCAAACGACCTTTAAAATTTTCAGATATGGACGACACTAATGTTGATACTAACGGGGACACCGATAATTAGAGGAATGATGACTACAAAACTTTTGACAGAACAAACAGGATTCATAGACATTTACATGAAAAACCAGGAAATAGTTAATGAATCAGACATAATATTACATATTGTTAACTTGAACGAAATAGAACACATTTTAGACAAAATAACGGAAAATATTATTTTAATGGAGTTGGAAAATAAAAATTTACTTCAGTTAGAACTAATGGACACCAGAAATAAATTAATGACTTTAATACCGAAACAGAACAGACAAAGACGTGGACTCATAAATGGAATAGGAAGTATGTCTAAATGGTTATTCGGAACAATGGACGAAGAGGACAGACAAAACATACAAAATCATCTATTGCAGGTTAAGGGAATAATGGAAAATAATAATCAACAAATACTAATTAATGACTATTTTAATGACACATTAAACCATTTAAAATTAGTTATAAGTAGTGATAGACAGACAATCGAAAAGGAAATAAATTCTATAAGTAAACTTCTGGAGACGGAAAATAAGAATAATATATATGTACTTAGAACAGATGACTAACATACAATTATTGAAAAATAAAATAGAACAATTACAAGACAATGTAATTTCTGCACAACATAATATCGTACATCCAAATATATTAACCAGTTATGAAATTCAAAAATATGAAATTGATTACAATAAACTTAAATACATACAACTAGGAACAGCAGTCTTAAACAATTCGAATTTAATTTTTTGCATTAAAATACCCAAAACTTTTGAAATAGTAAAATTAAGATCAATTGTACCTATACCAAATAAAGACAAAAATGAAATAGATTATAATATTGAACAAATTTTTGAATGGGATGATAAAATTTATAAATTTGAAGAAAACAAACATATGAAAGATTTGAAAATAAGCACACACTGCATAATTAAAAACGATTGCCAATTGATGAAACATAAAGATTTTGAAATATTAGAATTAAGTGTAGACACAATTTTAATTAAAAATGCAGAAAATATTAATATTAATCAAACTTGTAATTCTGAGAAAATTGTTTTAAATGGAAATTATCTAATTAGTTATAGTAATTGTTCAATTAGAATAAAAGACTATTATCTCTCGAATATTGTGGAAAATGTAAAACAGAAACAAATAATTAATAGCATTGAAATAATAAAGAATTTTACTAATAAAATAACGTTGGAACAAATTGAGCAAGAACATCAATATAGTGTAAGAAATATCAAAGAATTAAATTACCACAAAAGAATAACATATAGCTGTAATATTTTAATTATAATTATAATAATTGTTATCATTAATATAATCTTTATAAAACATAAATATATAACTGTAAAACTAAATAAAAGAATTCAGGAGAATTCTTATCTAAAGGGGGGAGTAGTTACATATACAAATAATAAAGTCGACGAACTTGCAAATGATGATACAATTATAGACAAGTTCGACGACTTCCTAAATAAAATAGGTCAAAATAAATAAACAGAATTGCGAAATCAATTCTGTTAACTAAACATTTTTTAATATTAATGATGACTACTAATAATTTTGAAATAAACATAAAATAGGTCAAAATAAATTGTGAAATCAATTCTGTAAACTAAACATTTGTAATATTAATGATGACTATTAATAATTTTGAAATAAACATAAAATAAGTCAAAATAAATAAACAGAATTGCGAAATCAATATTAATGATGACACTTAATAATTTCAAAATAAACTTATTGATTTCGCAATACCACAATAGAATAATTAAGTTAAATATTAAGAATTGTAAAGAAAAAGAGTTAGTCTTGCTCTCCCTTCTGGTCGTGATAAAACAAAATTAAATAAAACATTTTAAAACTAAACAAACACTGTGTTTTTTTTTTTGCACACAGCTCGGACAAAAAAGTTAATTCGCGTGACCGGTCTACTTAAGGATCAGGTTACCAGACGGTTTATTTTGCTCGATCAGCTAATTCACACCGAAATGGCAATTGTGCTAGACCAGCATTAATGCACCTGAACATGGCAATATTCAATTATATTAGAAAAAAGTTTTTGAAGCTTGCCGCCATTATCCTTTATTGTAGTATGCACTGAAAAATTCGTTACAGAAAAAAAATCCTAAAAAAAGAAGAAGTTCCATATGCAGAAAGTATTTTAGAAGGTTTGTGAAATAAAATCACCTTATGTATTACTTATTGAACAAGTCACATTATGCTTGCAACACCTTAAAAGTGAATCCATCACAGCAGAAGGATTCGATCTACATTGGCGCAAATGTGCCACATTTCGATTTAAGCAAATATCCGAGTCAACAAGTACCACCGAAATTTTTAATTTAGGGCCAGATTATATAAAGCCTTCTGGTTTTCACTAAGTAAGTCTTTCGCATCTGTTATTATAAGTAGGTACATACATATATACATGTAAGTACATTTGTTTTTAACAATTTCTTTAAATCCAGATAAATATTGTTATTGGACTTTTATTGTCAAAATATGAAAATAATATTTCTAAGAATTTTAAGTGTTACAACAAACTCTCGCTAAAATCAATGTCTTCTAATTTAGCAAGGGTATGAATTTGCAGTATTAAGCAAAAGTTGTTTTTTTTATTCACAAAAGTTTATCGAACCTTTATTCATGAATCTCAGAACAAAAAACCAGAGCAAAGAACTACGTATAAATTATTGGTTTATATTTAAATATTTGTTTATAACTCAAACACTCAAACAAACGGGACTTATACAATTTTAAAAAGGAATTTTAATAAAACTGGCGAAGTCGGTAGGATGTTAAGTAAAAAATAACATCTAAGGATAAAGTGAACCGAGAGAAAATTATTGTTAATTTAATTAAACCGTGAAGTGTTTCATTTTATACAAAAAGATTTTTTCTTTCACAAAACTGACAAATATGGAAATTTTCAATACACAAAATAGCAATTAATAAATAATTAATATTTTTACAATTAAAAAATGCAAAGTACTTTTAAAACAAGTTTCTTTTTCATTAAAATAAATAAAAAAAAATTTCTAAAAAGTTAAAGTTTAATTTGTATAAAAAAAATATTAATAAATAACGTTTGTGGCATTTAAATAGTGCAACGGAAAACTAAATATTTGAAGATGACAACACTTGTATTAGCAGAATGCTTGAGGGAAGCGCCTTCCTCCATTTACTGGAGATGGTGGCTACATTAATTATTTGATATAATAACTGGAGATGGTGGCTACACCTTGGGTAATTATCTCAGAGATGTGATGAATATTCTATCCTTCACGCCAGCGGGAAGTCAACCAATCGTAAAATCGGCTTTGGTCAACAAGTTACAGGGAAAAGCCCTAAGACGTATCGAGAAACTTACCAACATTCTTGTGAAGTTAAAGTCAAATGTTTAAGTTAACACTACATTTACACCTACGCAAAATCTAGCACTTACGAGATTTCGAGCCAAATCTAGTTGTGTTTGACTAGATTTCACATACAAAACAAGTGCTTTTCGGATAGATTGATCCACATTATGCAAATTATGAATCGAATAACACAAAAGCCTTTAAGTGTGATTTCTAATCTCAGGAAATCAAAAGCCTAAAACCTATTTTAATGTCCCTTTCCGTCAATCAGAGAGTACTCACACCCTTGAAATAGAAATCGCAGATATATATGTATGTACAATGAAAATTAAGAATATTTTAATGAAGATGCCGATTGCTTTACATCCAACAATGTGCCAATAGAATTAACATCGAGTCGATATTTTGTTGGTTACATATCACAACGAATATCATGCGTTAAATGTCGTATGGATATAAAAAACCCTCGCAAATTTTGTCATATCCTTCAAAAATGTTTGTTCATGCAAAAAATTGTCAAAAATAATCCGACTTTGGAGGTTTGTGTGCTCCCTCTGACTTATTTTTTGAAGTTTGTAAAATTGATATAAAGGTCTTTGAAAAAATATTTTTACAAAATAAAGAAATGAAAAGCATAACAAAATTTATTGTTGAGCAATGCGTGAATTGTACCAAAAATTCAATTTATTCTTTTTGGTTTGAGGAGAATGACGTATGTTATAAACACAGGATGGAGATGCTCAATTTACTACTAGTTCTTATATTATTACGGAAGCATTCCACATGGGAAACTTACAACTACAAATTATCTAATATTGAAAAAGTTAAAATCTTAAACCATTTAACTTGTAAAGAGCTCATAAGTAAAATTAATAAATACTCATAGTAAATTCGTTTGATATATAAATAAATACACACATGGTAAGTGCATAATTAAATAATCTAAAAAATGGAATTATAATTCGGTGCAAATCGATGTAGTTTAAGTTTTACAAAAATAAAACAAATACTGTTGCCCTACAATTACACAATCGGTCGCATATGCTCTTACGTAGGTTATTTGCACATAAATTGTTTGAAAATAAAACGCAATCAATTAAAAAAAATACCAAAAACCGGTTTCAACCAAAAAAAAGCACACACACTAAAGACCTGCACGAGTGTATCAGTAAGTATTGTTGAAACAGATACACCAGATATTTATCTGTTACTACTGATATAAATGAGAGAATGAGTGTAACTGATATTGTATGGTTTTGCTTTTGTCCACTCACCATATCTTAAAAACAAAAACTGTTGCTTATGGTTTTGTATTGAGTATGACATAACATTTTTTTCTTGCTTACAAATATCTGTTGTCACCATAAGTATTTCTACAATATCTGTGGTGTTATGTTGTATTTTAAAATATTGTTGGCGAGTTTATGAAAATAAGAAAGTTTATAAAAACTTGTATACGATCTCAACCAGGGGTGCCAGATCGTTTTGGTAAGAAATCGGCATATTTTCAAAAACAAATCAGAAATTAAATTAAATAAAAAAATCGGCAAATTACTATTACGATTTTTAACACAATAAAACATTAACAAAAATAAAAAAGCAAAACAATTAACCATTACCTAATGCTTTAAAAAAATTAATAAAAATAAACTTTTAAGAAATAAATTTTAGTTAATTAAAAAATCGCAAGGACCGTAAATAAGAGTTATCCATAAAATGTTAGCTTAAAAACGGAGTCAACCAATAGGTTTGTTCTAAAGTTCTCTTTAAGAACCTATGGTGATCTAGAAAAAAAATCTCAACTCCACAGTTAAAAATCATTTTTCAACGAAAAAATAAAAGTTTGGATAAACTCTTAAAAACAGAGTTTTTTCCGCAATCATAACATATTCGCCCTAAAATAGAACTCACACCATCAACAAATACAACTCTTTTAAGGATTTTAATTTTTACGTCTAAAATACTCATTATGTTTTTCTTCTTTTTTTATTTTTACGTTGAAATTGTAGTGATCTGACCAGCGACAAGCTTTGGTTGTTAGTGTACAAAAAATTAGTTGAATAAAATGCTGGTTTAAATCAAACTCCTGAAATGAGTTTTATATTTTGACGGCTGAATAATTTCTCGTTTTAACAGTTTTATTCGATATTTTATTCCTCAACTGAGTTTTAATTTATGACGGCTTAATAAAACTCTCTTTTTAAGAGTTAAATTTTACCTTTTATTTTTACGTTGAAAAATGACTGTTTTATATGGACTTGTTGGTTTTTAAAATAAAAAAATAACTCAGGGACTGAAAATAATTACTGCATATATTATTTTTTGTAAAGGTTACGAGAAATATTCCTTTATTTTCAATTGGGAATATTTAACCATTATCGTTATATATATTTTATTTTGTTGGTGGTAACCAATGAAAGTAAAATTTATTGTTTTTTTTGTTAATGATAACCAAATTTGTTACAAATATCTATTGGAAAAAATATATTTTTTTCTGGTTATATTTTTTTATTTTTTGGGTACAAATATCCAATTTAAACAAATAAGAAAGTAAAGTTCTTCAATCCCGACCCTATGATACTCCACACCACATCATTTAGACAACTTTTCAAGAGTGTACCTTATTTGGGACCAATGGTCAATCATGGACCCAGGAAAAAAAATAATATTATAAAGTTAAGATTCAGGTCAATGTTATTACCATTTATCGTAGGCTTAATTCTTAGGGCAATAAGAACCTATGTACCGAATTTCAGCAATTTATCTTCAAAATTGCCACTTGAACTTTGCCTACAAGGCTTACACGGACAGCCAACCGGACGGGTGGATTTCTTTAGATCGATTCCCCTTGTGCCTTAAGCCCCTCATATGTAATTGTATATTTCTCAAAATGTTTTTGCATGGTTAGACATACAATACAAATACTGCATATATGGAATACATATAACCATTTTTTCCTTAAGTAGATATAAGCGCTGAATTAATAACAGTTGTCTCTTTGTAATGTAACAAGTTGCCCAAAATTAATAACACTGTGCAAGAAATTTACACTTTTTTGAGACAAGCTCGGCACCTGGCGTTTTAACCTAATTCGGATACGTTGAATCCAGCGGTGCTCGCCGCTTTTAAGATTGGCTCTGGTTTTCGAGATATACCGTTATTTCGAAAATGGAGGAGGTTGCATAACATATGTTCGCGTAACTCAAACACGCTTTTGCGATAAAATTTCCTTTAAGAAAAGTAAAACTTTTTTCTAATGTGAGCAGTCGTTTTTGAAACATAATTTTTTTTTATTGAAAAAAAAAATTAATTTCGAAATTTTTGTTTTTTAAAAATTCATAAAAAATTCAAAAATGCAGCAAGGGTTCTAATTTTTTGCAGACATATAAAAAACGAAGCTGCAAACAAAACAAAAAAAATTGCGGAGTTTCGGTTTTTTTTAGTAATTTCAGTAAACTAAACCGTTTTTGAGTTACGCTAATAGGTGTATGTTGTGCAACCTCCTCCATTTTCGAAATAACGGTATATCTCGAAAACCAGAGCCAATCTTAAAAACGGCGAGCACCACTGGATTCAACGTATCCGAATTAGGTTAAAACGCCAGGTGCCCAGCTTGTCTGTTTTTCCAACTAGCGTAGTGTAATATATATAAAACAAACCAAAAATTACCGTGTTGTTAGTATTTCTCAAAAATTGGCACTTTGACAATTTAGAGGAAAATATCGCCAAAAATCGTGAAATATGGCCTGATAACAACGATTCTAGCTTGTGTTGCAGTTGTTGCTCGGCAATTTGTACTGCCACAGCACAACACACAGTGTATGTGTGTGTGTAACATGTGTGGTTTTTTATTGGCTTTTTGTTATGTATACCCTCCGCCACAACTAGCTGGGTATACTTAGTTTGTCATTTCGTGTGAAACATTTTTATTATTCGAGCCTTTACCGCGAAAATAACGTAAGCACCAAAATAAATTTTATAGGTGAGAGTTTTTTTTATTCTAATTCATATAAATTTTGTATTAAATTTGTTGCTCACGATAAAATCAGGGACCAAACATAATGGTTATTGTATTTTATTTGAGTTTACTGGAAAATTCCTTTTATTTTCATTTGGTTATTTTTAACCATTATCGTTACATATATTTTAAACTAGTTATCGTAACCAATTAAAGTAAAAAACATTTTTTTGTTTTTTTGGTTACAAATAACCATTTTAAAAAATAATTAATTTATTTGGTTTCAAATAACCATTAAAACAAGCGATTTTTTTTAACAACGACACAGGTTAAAAATTTTCTTCAGATATTTTTTTCTGTGCATATGTAACCTGCGGAAAATTTGTGTCAATTGGTCCAAGCGACTGGTCCTGGGATTTGTGAAAATAGAACAAGTACAAAAAGAAAGGACTCATGACCAGTGAAAGAAGATCCAATCCCTTAACTGGTTTATAAAGAACAAAAAGGTAGAAAAAGTAATGAATTTCAGAACAGTCTTCAGCGGTGATGTGACACATTTTTTGGTAATTTTTAAAATTTGGCTCTTAAATTTAATTCTTAGACTAGTTTTATTGAAATAATACTACATAGTATTTCCCCTCCAATGACAACCCCATGTAAAAGTGATAGGTCTTATTCATATAAAGTGTTAGAACTGGAACCGGTCCCTACCACCAAAGACCTATCAAGGGACTACTTCAGTGTCAGTTCGCTTCCCTCTAGGGTATTTATATGTATGATTATTTCCGTGCATTTATTATTTCGATGACTAAGAAGAAGGAGTGAACGTGTCAACTGTTGTGCGTGACTTGAGAGGCAATTCTAAACCGCTAGAATCACCGTCTTTACTTAAAAACAGTTTTTTTGCTTTTGCCGGAAAAATTATTGCCCAAGGGTCCCAAATAGTAACCGACTATACTTTCTTACTTATGTATAATTTATATTTGTAACCAAAAAATAAATTACTTGTTTTAATGGTTATTTGTAACCAAATTAATTTATTATTTGTTAAAATGGTTATTTGTAACCAAAAAATTAATTATTTGGTTTAATAGTTGTTTGTAACCAAAAAAATTTTTTAGTTGAATTAATGGTTATTTATGAAGGTATAACCAAAAAAAAAATTTTTTACTTTAATTGGTTACGATAACCAGAATAAAATATATATATTAAATGATAATTGTAATTTTTAACCTTTAGGTACCTATAATTCATCAATATTAATGGTTATATTTATATAATTTTTTGTCGTTTCCTTTATAGGGTCCCTGGATAAAATAGTTTTTGCCATAAAATCGTTAAAGTCATTTATTTAGAAAAAAACAAAAATCTAAAATGATGCCGCTTACGTTATTTTCGCGGTTAGGGCTCAAATTCAACTATTAGTCAAACAATTTTTTTCAAAATAAAAATATTTCAAAACGTTAATATGAATTGCTATTTTTTTTTAAATTTCGGTGCGTTTTTTAATTTTTCTAACCCAACAATTATACTTACTGTAACATTTGCCTTTATGTATGTAGGTTATTTCCACATAAAATGTAGCATACTTCTTTTTTAATATTTTCAAATGTTTAAATATTTAAGAAAATGCTTTAAACGAAAAAAATAGTTTTGGTTGTTAAAAACCCAAGTTTTTTTACAAAAACAAATTACATGTGTTCAGTAATTTTTTTTACAATAATTTTAGTCTACATGTCTTTTTAACAAAATAACCATAGGCATCAAAGAATTTAAGAAAAAAAATATTACCGCTACTAAAATCTTCAAAAATGTTTACTTTAAAAAAAGCAGCATACACATGTTTACAAGAACAAATCATGTACGCAGCAGACACAAAGGCTAATCGTGCTGCTCATCAAGAAAGATTGCAAGCGCTTCCACTTGTATTTTCGTCGTAGGTATAATACGTAACTTGTAGTGTTGTTGTTGCTTGGCAATTTGTACGACCATAGTACAAGCAGCCTGTGGATTTTGTTTTTGTAAAATTTTTTGTTTGGCTTTTTTTCGCTCGTAATACATTCACGCTCTTTTTCGTTGAAAAATAATTGAAAATAACGGCATCGTACAATAAGTAACTTATTGTATTCCATCAGTATCCACTAGTATCTGCTTTTGCAAAGCAGATATTAACAGATATGATACTCTCTTTCGCTTTTGTATCAACTTACATCCACTCTTTTACAATTCATATCAATATCAACTTATATCAGAAACACAAGAGCACTCATCCATACATATCCACTTTAGAAAACACACAGAAACAGATATAAACAGATGTATCTGTGCAGGTCTTTAACACACACACACTTTGGCTGGCAAAAACAGGTTATTTGCGCATAAATTGTTTGAAAATAAAACGCAATCAATTAAAAACAATACCAAAAACCGGTTTCAACCAAAAAAAAAGCACACACACACTTTGGCTGGCAAAAACAGCAAACATGTGTATGTATTAATGCATGTGGTTTCTTGCTCTCTTTAGTTCTCTGAATGTGAACAAGAAGTTTTTGCTTTCTTGTTACTTCTCCCCCTCATCTATAAGAAGAACAACATTTTTTAAAATTTCAAATGTACTATGTATGTAAGTGCAACATCTTTATAAATCTATAGTCTATGGTATAAGGTTGAGTCGCACCAGCCAGTAATTTTAGCAGTTGGACAAAGCAAAAGCTCCTTAATTCAGTATTTTATAAACATCGATGGTAAAAAAATGAATGTTCCCGATAATTACAATTTCTGCCAGGTATTCGACTTATACTTTAAGAGTTTTAATGTTTTCAACATTGAATTCGACGCAGCTATAGTGAACTTTATGCAGTTCTTTGCAAAATTTCTCTACGGAATTGATAATCAAAAGAAGCTAACAGTTACGATATCCACAGTACCATCACATAAAATAATAATATAAATAAACATACATATATACATATGTACATACATATAAAAATACAAACCTATTTAATTTAATTTTTGCTTACAAATAAATATTAACGTATCCACAAAATTAAAACAAACATCCATATGTACACATATGTATACTATACACTTGAAATTGTTACATTTTTTATTCGATACAAATGTTCGTATACAACATTGTACACAAACATTCGTACATTCATATAACATGAAGTTCTTTTATTGTTTATTGAAAAATATCAATTTCTTAAGAATGATTAGCTACCCAAAATCTTATAATTAAATTGGTCAGTGAACTTTTAGAATCTTAAGAAATACTTCTTAAGAATTTATAAGTGCAGTTTGCTTTGTTTGTAATAAATTGTATACTAATCATTTTTGTAATTTGTAAACTTAACATTTTTGTATTTATAATTATGAAATTTGAAAACTGAAATCATTCCTATTCGTGGAGTCAATAAAGAAAGATTTAAGAAAATTAATAAAAACAAAATTATTGTTTTTTTTTAAAATTGAATCTAACTAATACAAAACTGGCGACGAGGATAAAGATTTTGTCATATCCTTTGACAAACAACGAAAAAAAAATATATAATTTTTTAGTGAAACTTATTGACAAATCATGTCCTTTGATTGTGTCAATTGAAACAATAGTGAAAAAAAATATAACTAATATTTTTAGACTGTGAGTGATTTTTATAAATACATACGTATCTGGAAAATGTAATATATTGTCTGAAAGACATATGTATGTGAAACAAATTAGTAAGAAAAAGTATACAAGTGAAACAAATAACTAATATTTTAAAACTGTGAACGATTTTAATAAATACATATCTGAAAAATAAAATCTTTTGCTTAAAAGACATTTGTGAAACAAATAATTTTATATAAAAAAACATAAATATAAATCAAACCGGTGAATGATTTTAATAAATACATATCTGAAAAATAAAATTTGCTTAAAAGACATTTGTGAAACAAATATTTTTTTTATATAAATAATATAAATATAAAACAAACCGGTGAACGATTTTTTTTTAAAAATAACTGAAATACATCATCTAAAGAACAAACTAGCCAAAAAGAAGAAAATACTCGGATATCAACACAAGAGGAAGATAATCCTAGAGAAAGAAGAGCCTAAAGGACAAATATAAAGAAGATACCAATTATCCAACCAAGAAAAGCAGAAAAATTACTGTAAGCCTTAGTATAAGATATTTTAATTTTATTAAACATATGTATAAATTTTTTTTTACCATATCCTTTGTGCGTACGAACAAATTTTTCATTTGCATTTTTACTGATCGTTTTTAAGTAAATTGTTTCTATTAAATAAAAAATTAAAATTCAATAAAATGGCAAATCCTCCCCAAATACATTTAGACCCCATTAAATATTTAAATAATCTTCCTGTATTTAACGGAAATATTAATGAATTACACACTTTTACGACATTGATAGACAGAGTGCATCCTCTTCTCTCCTCCTATGACGAACTATCACAACTGTTATTTTCTGATATAATCAAGAGTAGGATTAGTGGAAAAGCAAGAGAAGTAATAGAAATAAATACTCAGGCTCAATCATGGGCAAGCATCAAAACCATTTTGCAAAACAATTTCGGTGAAAGGAAAAGTAGTGACCAACTTTTCGATGAGTTACGAGCTGTAACTTTTCAATCTAATGTCGTCGACTTTTTTAACGATATTAAACATATTCTTAGACGTTTAAATAATAAAATGACAATTACATTAGGAGAAGGTGAAGCTGCAAAACAAGTTTCGATTAACAACCAAAGAACAGCCCTCCATATTTTTAAAAATAAGATGCCAGAACCTATGAAGACTATACTGGCATGCCGAAATCCAACTTCATTAGAACAGGCTATGGACATATTGTACGAAAACGAATATGATAGAATAGGTAAAGACGAAGAAAGAATCTCGGGCATTTAAAATTTTTAGTCGATACGGGAGCTTCCCACTCAATTATTAACCCTGGCATATGCCACCCAAAATGGAATATACCTGTAGAAGAAACAAGTATAAAAACTCTTCAACATTTTATTAAATTAAACAAAAAAGTTCGCATTCCTCTTTTTGAAGAACTTGGTAATAGAAATGAATTAGTCGAATTTTTTGTTTGCAATTTTCACGACGACTATGACGGACTAATAGGAACTAATATTTTGAAACCATTAGGAGTAATAATAAACTTGAAAGACGATGAAATGATCATCGGGGAAAGGAAAATACCACTAAAATTTGGTCAAACTGAAGTAGAATACTACTTTGAAAAACAAGGATTATATGAAGTTGAACTGCCCGTTGAATGTAAAGAAGGGTTAGTGTACAAGAATCAAACACTGTCATTCGATAAAGACATAGAAATATTAGAAGGTGTGTACGAGGCAGAAAATTTTAAAATTAACGCTACAATAAGCTTTAACGGAGAAACCCCAAAGAAAGTAAAATTTAGCCCATTTAAAATTGAAAACGTCAATACAGAAAATTTTTGTATTTATAATATTTGTGAAGATATTCAACAAATTCCAATTTCGGAACAAATTCGCACTGAACACCTCAACACTGAGGAAAAGATAAGATTGACACAAATAATAAATAAATTTAAAAAAATCTTTTACACCGAAAATAAAGATCTTTCGTTCACTAATGCTATTAAGCATGAAATAAGAACGATAAACAACATCCCAATTGCCGCAAAAACTTATCGTTACCCATATATTCACAAAGAAGAAGTGAATAAACAGATTAAGGAAATGTTAGACAGTAAGATAATTAGGCATAGCCATTCACCATATTCAGCTCCAGTATGGATAGTACCAAAAAAACTGGATGCCAGCGGTAAGAAGAAGTGGAGGCTTGTAGTTGACTATCGTAAGTTAAACGAAGTCACAGTGGATGATAAATATCCAATCCCCAATATAGATGAAATATTGGAAAAGTTAGGGAGATGCCAATATTTTACAACATTGGATCTCGCGAAAGGCTTCCATCAAATTGAAATAAATGAGAAAGATATACCTAAAACTGCATTTAGCGTGGAAGGAGGACACTACGAGTTCCTTCGCATGCCATTCGGGCTAAAAACCGCCCCTGCCACTTTTCAACGATTAATGAATAACGTATTGGCAGACTTCATTAATAAAATCTGTTTGGTATATCTAGACGATATCATTATTTTTTCTACTTCACTCCAAGAACACTTGGAATCACTTACCAAAATATTTCAAAGACTTAGGGATGTAAATCTAAAGGTGCAGTTAGATAAAAGTGAATTTCTTAAAAAAGAAACTAATTTTTTAGGACACATCGTAACTAAGGAAGGTATTAAACCGAATCCAGACAAAATAGAATGCGTAAAAAATTTCCCACTTCCCACTACTCCAAAAGAAATAAAACAATTCCTTGGCTTAGCCGGCTACTATAGGAAATTTATTAAAGACTATTCGAAAATCGCCCGACCGATAACAAAATATTTGAAAAAAGATAGTAAAATCAATTTAAATGACCAAGAGTACAAAGAAAGTTTTGAAAAACTTAAAATACTACTTGTCAGTTCACCAGTTTTAACATATCCTGATTTCCACAAAACATTTACTTTACAAACCGATGCTAGTAATTTTGCAATTGGCGCGGTACTATCTCAAGATGGACACCCAGTCTGTTATGCAAGCCGAACGCTCAATGATCACGAGCAGAATTATAGTACCATAGAAAAAGAATTGTTGGCAATAGTGTGGGCCACACAACACTTGCGACCATACCTCTTCGGAAGGCGCTTTATTATTGAAACCGATCACAGGCCGCTTACTTGGCTATTTTCAATAAAAGAGCCAAATTCTAAATTAGTAAGGTGGAGACTGCGATTACAAGAATTTGACTACGAAATCAAATTTAAGAAAGGTGTTTTAAATGGGAACGCCGACGCACTGTCCCGTATAGAAGTAAATTTAAATATGGAAGACAACCCTACTACAAATGATGATTCTTCAACAAATAACGTAATTTTAGAAACAAATAACCCCTTAAATTTTTACAAGAGACAGATAATTTTAAATAAGAGTAATTCTGGTTCAATGAGAATAAAAAACGAAACCATCTTTCAAAATAAAAGAAAAACAATTTCTGCTAAAGAATTCGATGAAGCGACACTAGTAACAATACTGAAAAATCATTTCGATCCAGAAAGAACTAATGCAGTCTTAATTCGTGATAACACAACTCTTCAGAAATTCAAAGATACTGTAAATAAATTCTTCGAATCCAGTAACGGATTTAAAGTCCTTTTAAGTCAAAAAATTTTAAAAGATGTTTTAGATGAAAATGAACTTAGTAAAATAATAGAAAAAGAACACAAAGAAAACCTATAGATTTTAAAAACGGAATAATTAGTCGAGAAGAATATCCTACAATCAGAGAAAAAATAATAAAAAGGAAAGAAAGGAATTTGGAAAAACGAAACAAAAATCGTGAAGATGTAGAAATACAAACCGGAACTATTTATCTGAAAGACGAAAGAGGCGGGAAAAATCATTCAAAATTTAGAAAAATAAAAGTATCACAGTTAGATGATGACCACGTCATAACAGATCGAGGTCATAAATATTATAAATCTCATATAAAAAGAAATAAAAATTTTCAAAAAGAAACTTCTATAGAAAACTAATAAGAAAAATCTAATTTCAGATGATTATCTTCATACTACTTAATGTGTTAATACTACGTGACACAGGAGCACAGTATTTAGAAGTAAATGACCTGACAACCAATCACGGATACTTACCAATAAAACTAAAAGACATGGAGATTATTGAAAATTACATAAAAATTATACATATTATCAACACAACTCAATATTTGGAAACAGTAAACATCTTACAAAATAATATACTTAAACTATCAGACACTTATACGAACGTTACTCCATTATTGGACAGTATTAACAGAAGCATGTATATATGTAAAACAAAAATAAAAAACTTAATACCCAACTTTAGACAAAGGCGAGGACTAATAAATGCAGTAGGGAAAGGACTAAAGTATATCGCAGGGACAATGGACAGCGATGACGAAAAAGAAATTTTTGACAAAATCCAAAACTTAGAAAAAAGTAATAAAGAAACAATGACCACTCTCAATGAAATGACCTACCTAGGAAATTCCATATCGGATAAAATATCAAATATTACAGATCATATCAACAACCAGCAGAAAATTATTCAAAGATATATAAATAGACTTAAAACGGAAATCCAAAATAAAATTATCAGCTTAGAAGACGAAACTTTGTTTTTAGAAAATATTTTCCAAATTAATAATGATGTGAATCTACTGATAGACCACGTAAACGAAATAGGACATGTTATCTTTACTTCTAAACTAGGAATAATTCCATCAGACATATTGACGACCGAAGAGTTCAATTTCATAAACAAAACAGAATCATATATTCACACTAAAGTATCCGTTGCATATAGAGAAAACTTAGTAATTCTAACATTAAACATTCCAAAATTTTTAAACGAGACATTTACGGAGGTATTATTTGAGCCACTTCCCAACAGCCAAAATAAAAGTGTTATACTAAATGAAAATACTGTTCTCATATACAAAAATGAAATTTATGAACCCAATACCCTAGAATATAAAAAACTAAGAAAAATAGAAGATCATTGTTTAACAAACATCGTGAAAAACTTAGAACCTAAATGCAATATGACTATAATAAAAAAACCAGAAGAAAAAGAAATTCATCCTGGCTTACTTATATTTAAGAATTATCAAAACAAAATTGTTACAAACTGTAAGCACTCACATAAATTTGAGAATTTGAAAACATTTTTATTTAAATATGAAAATTGCTCTGTTAAAACTAATTTAAGAACATATGAAAATTATAAAATCAATATACATAAAAGAAATGTTTATTTTAGAAAAACTAATGTTAAGAGTCAAGGAAAATAATATAATATTTCCTAACTTAGATTTTAAAGAAATACACTTTAATAACACAATTAAAAATGTAAACCATAAAATTCTTACAAACACTCTAATAAATACTGGGAGCAATATAGGAATCTTTATAATTTTTATCTGCATCGTTATTATAATCTTTATAAAAAATAATAAAAGAACATACATCGTTTCTTCGTCGGAGCCTCAATCTAACGGAGGGGGAGTTACGATATCCACAGTACCATCACATAAAATAATAATATAAATAAACATACATATATACATATGTACATACATATAAAAATACAAACCTATTTAATTTAATTTTTGCTTACAAATAAATATTAACGTATCCACAAAATTAAAACAAACATCCATATGTACACATATGTATACTATACACTTGAAATTGTTACATTTTTTATTCGATACAAATGTTCGTATACAACATTGTACGCAAACATTCGTACATTCATATAACATGAAGTTCTTTTATTGTTTATTGAAAAATATCAATTTCTTAAGAATGATTAGCTACCCAAAATCTTATAATTAAATTGGTCAGTGAACTTTTAGAATCTTAAGAAATACTTCTTAAGAATTTATAAGTGCAGTTTGCTTTGTTTGTAATAAATTGTATACTAATCATTTTTGTAATTTGTAAACTTAACATTTTTGTATTTATAATTAAGAAATTTGAAAACTGAAATCATTCCTATTCGTGGAGTCAATAAAGAAAGATTTAAGAAAATTAATAAAAACAAAATTATTGTTTTTTTTTTAAAATTGAATCTAACTAATACAAAACTGCTAACGTCAAGACTTATAGAAGTCCATTCGAAGTTTGAAAACAAATTCAAGGAACGCCTTGATTAAATTTGAGTGCAGAATGTCAAATTTTTGCTCTTTATGCGATAGGGAATTCGAAACAGTAAATTTTGTGATTTTTCATTTAAGAAATGAACATTTTTTAGCAGAGTCCCATGGCTTAAAATTAAGATGCGTATCCAATAAGAAATGTCAAAAAGTATTCTGTACATTTAGTTCACTAAGAAGGCATTCAACATCCTGCATTAAACGTAAAATTAAAGGTGAAAGTCCGATTAAGAAAAAAAATTTTTTTGAAAATAATGATGAGTTGCCCATGAATGAATCATGTGCAGCGATGCCAGAACTGCAGATTTATCTGCATTTTGAAGATTTTATCATTTTTAACATTTCAGATTTTTTAGCTCGATGGAAACTTCTTAACATTGTCATGATTGTACTATATCCACATGTTGCATTGATAAATAAATATAGTATATCAACCATTCATGGAAGAACCGTCTGGAAATACATTCATTAGTAGACATTTTATGTACAAAAGATTACTTAAAAATTAAAAATTCGCATTGTCTTGACACATTAATATCTCTGGACATACATATGTCATCTGATTTTACACAAAATATTATGCATACATATGTACCCTAGATAATTTAAATAACATGTCAAACTATTAACGCGTAATTTGTTTTTTAAAATAACAAAGATTAATCCTTACTCAGCCTGAGTAATTAAATTTGGATAGATATTTTTAATGTAAAAATTTCCAAAAGTTATTAGTCATGTTCTTAAATCGAACAAATTTTTAAAACGTTTCTGTGTTGAAAGTTCAAAAAAATATTACCTTTTTTATACCTCACACTTCGAGGACCACTCATATTGACCAGAACGATTTTTAAATCTACCATCGATTTTATCTTCGGGAACATATTTTGAAATTTATTGTAATATCTTTTTCTAAACAAACTACATAAAAAATGTAATAAATTTGTTTTGAAGGTTTATTGAAGATTTTTAAAACTTTGGCGCAGATTTTGCAGATTTTTTGACGAAAAATGATGGGTTTTTGCTGATTTTTCCTCTAAAAGTTCTGACAACACTGATCATGTGACCCAACAAATAAGAGCGAACAATTTAATGTTGATAATGACAAACACACAACTAATCCATATGAGTTGCCTTCAGCAAACAATTTAAACACTTTCTCAATTGCTTCAATTGCTTCTCAAAATTTGATATCATGCAATATTTCAGAAAAAAAGATCAGTTTAGAGGGTCTGTTTCAAAGAAGCTTTATTGAGTTTAAAAATTTTTTATTTAGAAAACATACAGAGATAAATATGAATGATTTTGAAGCCACTTTCTCTGATTGGAGGGACACAATAACTCAAGACTTTAAGCAATACTCTACTAAATATAGAAGAGATAAAGACTAAGAAAAATGAATTATATGTTCCTCCGATTGCTTGGCCAATAGGAGGCCATTGGGTTGTTAAAAAAAAAGGAAAATTACATTCAACAAAGCACTTTGTCCAGTCAACATTTCAATATTTTTCTATTATTGCGACACTGGAAGCTCTTTTTAAAAACGATTCTTTTAAAGAATTATATTTTGCAAAAACCCACACTTGTGCTGAAAATATATTTTCCAGTTACTGTTGCTCTGAAAACTTTTTGAATTCCGGTTTTTTCCGAAAAGAAGTAAATGCTCTACAATTGCAAATTTTTTATGACGACTTTGAAATAGCAAATCCTTTAGGAAGTAAAGCCGGAATTCATAAGGTTGGAGCACTTTACTTTACAATACGTAACCTTCCTTTTCAGTACAATTCAAAATGTGAGAACATTCACTTAATTTCGCTTTTTTTGTGTAAAGACCTTAAAAATGAACACGTAAACTTCAATCATGTGTTACATCCGCTAGTTAATGATATACGAGCTCTCGAAAACGTTGGTGTCAAAGTAGACAGCGCTTTTTTAAAAGGCACCTTAGTAGCGATAGCTCACGATAATTTAGGGGCAAATACTTGTCTTGGCTTTGTAGCTTCTTTTCGCGCGGACCATTTCTGCAGATTTTGTAAAATTCACCGAGAAGACGCTAAAAACATTTGCGTTGAACAGCAAAATCTATTAAGAACGCAAGCCGAATATAATGAAATGTTGTCCCTTAATATCGGAGTATCATCTTTAGATCACAAAACTACAAAAGGAATTAAAAGTGTATGTGAGATCAACAAATTGTCACATTACAAAATGTTTGAAAGCCTTAATGTTGACGCAATGCATGATATATTGGAAGGCGCTGTTCCTTTTATTTTAAAACTTTTTTTTCAGAAACTTCTAGAATTCAAACATCTGACTTTAAACGAAATTAATGACAAAATAAAAAGTTTTAATTATGGATTTTTACAAAACACTTGCATTCCTCCAAAAATCACGCTGGACAAAAAATGTCGGACCTCTATTGGCTTGTCTGCTTCGCAGAATTTGTGTTTAATTTTGCATTTTCCTTTAATTTTTTTTGACTTTTATGACAAAATGCCACATTTCTGGGAAGGTATTACTTCTCTGCTTCGGGTTTTAAGAACAGTCCTTTCTACCGTCGTTAAGCAAGAACATTTCGACTCACTTCGAAGCGATATAGAACTACATTTGAAATGTATTGTCGAAGTTTACCAAAAAACCCTACTCCCCAAACATCATTTTTTGACACATTACGCGACAGTGTTTAAAAGAATAGGTCCCCTGATTCATACATGGGCTATGAGGTACGAAGCAAAGCATCGTGAATTCATTAGGGATGTGCCAATTATCAACAATTACAAAAACATATGCAAGACCCTTGATATAAGATATCAAAAAAGAATGAGTGTTGCTTGGGAGAATATGACATTTAAAAATTAATTTATTTTTCACAAAATGTACACTCTCCTTTTTGAAGATTTAGATGTAAGCGCTCAAAACTATTTTTTGCAAAAGTTTAGTTGCAACGAAATTACTAAAATTTTGATAACAAATAAATTTGAATGTAAATTTGGTTACATGTACAAAATAGAATTTATAATATATTTAAGAAAAGAAGTCGAATACCTAACGTTTGGCAAAATCGTGGATATTTATGTAATAAATAACGACGTTTATTTACGTTTAGAAACTTTTGTAAGCAAACACTTCGACTTGGTCGCACATTGTTACGAAATTTCACCAAGAAATGCTTTTGAAATAGTTCGCTTTACTGATTTGCAGAACATAAGACCTTACGAATTTCATGTTATTAAAAATAAAATGCTTTTATTAGTTCCCAATCTATTAATTGAATAAAAATTTACTAAATATTTTGATTAAACTTAAAAAACTGTTTTTTTTTATTTGGGCTTAGGTTTGGAACTATAATACGGATAGTTTTTATCCAGTTTTGGATTTAAATTTAATCCAATTTTGGTATAAATTTGAATCTAATTTTTGACTAAAATTTTATACTTTTGGTTTTAGTTTTAATCCGGAAAAGTTTACTTTTAAAACTAAAATGAGATCAATTTAAAACCTCTTGGATTCAATTTTAAACTATTTTGGTTTTAGTTTTAATCCGGAAAAGTTTACTTTTAAAACTAAAATGAGATCAATTTAAAACCTCTTGGATTCAATTTTAAACTATTTTGGTTTTAGTTTTAATCCGGAAAAGTTTACTTTTAAAACCAAAAATGGTTTTGATTTTACTCCAATTTTGGTTTTAATTCAATGACAAGAATATTTCATCTCCCGAATTTTCTCTCTCTCATTTTTTTATTTTTTTAATCCAAAATGGTTTTAATTTAAAGCCATATCTGATTGTTCTATATAAAAACCAAAATGGTTTTAATTTCAAACTAAATTTTTTACTGTGTAACCCTTTAGTATGGAGGTTTGCTCACATAAGGCAAGCAATGAATCTTTTCAATATCGATGTGAGTATGATTTATATACACACATACATATCTGCGGACATTTGTAGTGCATCACACAAGCCCATAATGCCTGTAACACAACAATTGATATGTGTATCAATAACATTACTCAATTTTCAATAACTATTTGAGTGACACATTTCTATTTGAGTGTATTTCTAGACTCAAAGTTAAACGATTGGTCAAATAGAAATGTAAATATGATCCTTAATAGTATTGAAAGAGAAAAATATAACATTGTCATGTTTAGAATAAGTTAGAGGGATTAAGATTAATTTTCAAAAGTTGTATATAAAACAATGTAAATTTAAATAAAACTAGACTTGAAATTACCATACTAATTCGGCAACAACCTGCCTTGTGTTTTAATTGAAAGCCTTACAATAATTCGGCAGGTCTTTTGAACGCCTAAATTACCAGCTAAAACCCTGACAGCTATTTAAAATAACCAAGGGTTGGAGGGCTTCTCTAGAGATAAGACAATTTTCTAAGATTTTTATAGTAAATATAACATTTTAATGCACTTCTTTTGCTCAAATCCCCTTCTTCTTTCAGAGAATTTAAAATTAACACAAAAAACTGATAACTGTCATTTGACAAAACAGCTCGTCTCAATTTAGCTATAGAACATTTTTACCAATTGCGTTTTGACAAAACAGCTTCTTTCGAAAGCAGTCGTTTTGTCAAAAGCAAAGTTTAAAAAACTTACCACTTGTCTGGAACAAATTGATTTTTTAAACAGTTGATCGCCAGCCTTCGTTGCGACAAAGCGTCTTGTATCAAGAGAGGTTCTTTCAAAAAACAAAAGTTTAAAAAATTTTAAGGCTTAATGTTACTTGTGGAATGAAACTATTGCAAAACGTGGAGCAAACGATATTGGGTATTTCCGTTTTAAATGCTTGTTGGGTTTACCTGATACAATTCACCACGTCATTTTGTACAGCGACTCCTGTCCAGGACAAAACCGTTACTCGTGTATTTGTGCAATGTTTCAACAAGTTTTGGAAGAGCACAAAAGCATTGAAGTGATTGACCTTAAATTTATAGTTGTGGGTCATACCCATCTTGAATGTGACACAGTGCATGTGCAAATTGAAAAAAAAAATCCAACTTTTTCTATATTCCACACACATGACTGAGCAAATCTAATATCGGCTACAAGTAATAAATATATTTTTAACAAATTAAACCAAAACGATTTCTTTGATTTTAATGTTCTGATGAAAAATAAATTCATATGGAGAACATGCAGCATTTCAGGTATTTCTAAAGTTCTTCATTGGCCATAACAGAACAAAAATCGCGATTTATTGAATATTGCTGTAACTGATAAGCATTAAGGCTGAATGAAGGAGATATATTTAGTACCCTAGATATTAAGTTCAAGAAACCTCAGCTTGATCTGTGTAATACATGCGAACTCTTTAAACCCAAAATAAGAAACTCTGTCGACGAAGATGAAAAAAAATCGCCGAAGTTAGAACTAAAAAAAACATCATGACGACGCAGAAAAAAGTCTTGTGGATTTACCAAATTCAGTTCGTCATATTGTTTTATATATTGATTCCTGTACTGGTCAGAACCGCAACTCATACCTTTGCGCAATGTTTGGGAAAGTTTTGGAAGGTCACGCAAGTATTCAACTTATTGATCATAAATTTCGTGTCGTGGGTCATACGCATCTTGAATGTGATTGTCTTAATTTTCACTAACAGGCCATCGCTAATTAATTGTTCTTATACATATCTTTTAAAAAGCACCAGAATCAAGTTGATATTCCATTTGCGATTTATGCCGATTTTAAATCAGTTTTGGAAAAACTCAATGATAGCGTAAGTAATAAGACAACAAATATTCAAAAGCACTGTCCATGTGCTTCAAGTTGTTATAGTCAATGTACATATTTTAAAGGATTCATATAACCATATTTATTATTTTGGGAAAGAAGCATCGAAAGATTTTGTTCACAAAACTGTTAAAGATGCAACATAATAATTTATAATCAGTACCTGTCTAATGTATAGAAAATAATTATGTATGACATGACAAATAGATGATTTTGAGCTTTTTAATAAATCGACTATTTTTTTTAATCTACTAATAGACAAAATTTGTAGCGATTTAAGAAGCCCTTTCCAAAAGGAGACTCTTTAAACTCCACTCACATTTAAGATCTTTCGTCCACGTTTCACAACAGAATGAGTGTACTTGAAACGTTTTTCCACATTTCCTGCTATGAGGCAAATTTAGAAGGTATGAGTTATAGTATGCCCTAATAAAAGAATAATTTAAAACAATTCGTTCCTAATAAAATAATAAATTCATTTTAAAATAATAAAATGATTGCCCACTAATTATTCCTATGGGTAACTTGGAGATTAATTTTGAAGGGTAAGAATTTTTTATGTCTTTAAAAACCGGGATCGTCAACATCCTGAAAAAAACAAAGATTCGGTCGAAGTGATCCAAGTAAAAAAAAGTATCATTAAAAAGGAGAAAAAATTAAAATAAAAAGCATCCTTAAAATGGAAATAATAAATTAAGAGAATAAATTAAAAGTTAAAAAAAATCCTTTAATTTAAAATTAACTTGGTGCAAGTGGAAATTTTTTTCAATCAGTGCTAGTATTTAACCAATTCAAATTCCAAAGTCACTAAAAAATATACAATAATAAATTTCGTGCTGTAGTGCATGTAGTATGAACACACCTAATGCAGAAATACAAACAGAAATGCAAGCAAGCAAAATTGCAAGCAATGAAAAATTATAAAAATAAACAAAGAAACAATGACCTAAATTTTATTATGAAATTGCAAGTGACTGGTGTTTATTGAAATAGGTCACTAGAATTGCAGGTTGAAAAATGATAGTAATAATGAATTTTGAATATTGAAAAGATTAACAAAAATAAATTAATATGATAATTATTAAACATAGAATAAGAAATAGTATATAAGCTGAAGAAAATCATAAATAAAGTTAGAAATAAATCTGACTTCAAAGTTGTTTTATTTTTCTAAAAACTTCGGCAATTAACTTTGCCATAAAATAGAGCCGTCTGCTACTCTAAGGCTCTCTAATAAATCAAGAGTACTATAGAGTCAAACCATTAGTGAAAAGATCATTACAGTGCCTTGCAAAAAACAAACATTGGCAAACAAAAACTTTTGAATAAACAATTTTACGCTTAAGTGCAGCAGAAAAAATCGTATAAACTCATGAAATTATAAAGTTGTAAACAACTCGTGTGAGAAAAAGAAACTTTCACAACAAGGAAATAAACAGAAAGGAAAATCAAAAACAACAAATAATCATTATTGAAAGGATAACTGCCCATTCCAAGGCAGCAGCACCCCAGAACGATTGAGAATATGGGTCAGCTATAAACTAATCAACGATAACCGACAACAACGAGGTTTCCACTAAAAATTTGTTTATTTTCATGAAATGTCACTCAAAATAATATTATTTTTCCCAATTCTTAATGTCTGCCGATCTCAGGTGCAGATATTCGATTATTCAAATTCCCAACATGTTCCTAAATATTCGGGACAAGCTCGGTGGCAAAAATGGAAACTTTAAATTAATACATGTTTTAAATTTAACACATTACGAGTCAATAATTCAAGAAATGGAATCGGAAATTCAAAACAAAATATTAAGAAATAGTACTTTTATGCCATTTTTTCTTCACGATATCGGGCAAATGAAGGAACACCTCGAAATAATTAGGCTTCAGAAAAAAGGATCCATAAATTTCCTGGGTAGGGCTTATTAATGGGTTGCTAGTACTCCAGATCAGGATGACCAATCAACATCTCCACTTCATCCACGACTGTAACTACTATAACTCCCAGTGTAGGTGGAGCATTATCCATGGAATCCCTATTAAATCCAGACGTGGATCTCGGAATGGAAAATGGAACACAGAGCTCACAGAAATTTACCTCCAACATCTCACAATATACTTGTCTTCAGAAGTACGGTATATTATACAAATCAAAGTCGGGAGACAAAGTTGGGGATTGCTTAATACAACTGAAGATATATCGAAAATCGGATTTGAAAGCGATGAATTCAGAAAAATGGCGGATGCATGCGAAGAGAAGGATGCAAGTAGTAATCGACCATCACGACGAAATAGCAATGAAAGCATTGACAACGTTAGTAAACGCAGCGGAACAGCTTATTCAACAAAGTCCAAATTTCCAAAAAGAGGACCCTCGTCCTATACCATATTACAGTGGTTTAAAGTAAATCTTCCATATTCAGCTAATAATGCTCCGCAATCTGTTCAATGGATTAATGAAACAAATTTATATTTGATTTCACGGAGTCATAAAGAATTTAAAGAAGCTATTGATGCATATGATAGATGGATACATATAAAAACATTAGAAGAACTTTATGATTATTTAAAATATGTTCCGATGATTTTAATATTTCGTACGAAGAAATTATAGAAGAAACAATTATTATTAATATTATGATAATTAAAATAAGTATCACAAATTTAATCAATTTAATTAATTTATAATAAAAATTATTTTGATTATTTAAATTTAATGCTTCTTCTGCGATTAAAGAATTTTCCACGTTATTAATTAAATCTACAACACTTTCAGTTGACATTTCTATTTAACTGACAAAATTCTATTACAACATACGGTAATATACACAGAAACTAGGAGCTTGTCGTAAACAAAACCATTGGTTCTTGTTTAATCACCACCCCACACACACATCAACCAAAAGCGCCAACGTCAGCGTAATATAAAACCCAGCTTGCTATAGCGCTGCTCTGCCGCTACTTCTATCCGGCCGATCGGCTACTGCCATGATCATGGACCAAGTTGCAACCGTTGAACATTAAACACGCAGTCGCGCATCAAAGTGAATATTGTGAAATTGAATTTATTTTATTATAAAAACCCCTAGAAACTAAACATTTTTATTCAATTATATTTAATGAAAAGAACTTAACTTTTTTTTAATCGTGTCTAAGTAAAGAAACTATATAAGTGAGGTTAAACAATTTTTAGATCATTAAAAGTTCCCTTATTCTGATCCCGAACAACATAAATCTTTTAATTTACATACATATTTTCAATCAAACCAACGAAGACCACACAAAACAACAATTATAATCATTGCAGCCAATTTGATTATCACTAACTCCACTCATGTCACAAGTTATTGTCATTTAAACCTTTAAAAAAAAACTACTACTTTGCAAAATTTCTTTTACAAGTTTTGTTAAAATTTAACATTAAACCTTTTACTTAAAACTTCTAATAAGCAAATTGACCTGTTAAAACTGTAATAAAAAATTATATTGTACTAATTTATAAAAGATAAAACATTTTTTGAAAAGAAAGAGGGTAATTCGCAACCTTAACCGTAAAACTTGTGTTTTCCTTACTTCAAAGTAGCATCACGACAACTGCCGCCCGAGCTAAAAAAGAAAAAGAGCATTTAAAAAGTTATCCTTGAAATTATCGGAAAACTTCAAAATTAAAGAAGGATCATTTGCAAATTAAGGAACATTCCGGATCCTTTTAATAAAAACCCCTTTAAGTAAATAAAGGGAATATTTTTGATCAAAAAAAGTTACTTTAAATCAAATTATAATTATTGTAAAATTAAATTTTTAAAATTTTTACTATTCAATAAAGGCAATTTTACACTATCCCACAAAGTCTTTAGTAATTTACGAAAATGCACCCCTGTCATGATAAGTTTTCAAAGAATAATTAGATCTAACGTTTGATCAAAAAACGCAAAAGACCGTTTTATAAAACTTTTAAACGCAACGGTGGCCATAAACAACCCTTGGAAAGAACCTGCAGTGAAGCAACCTCTTGATATTAAAGACAAATTTCTTTTATGTTTAGATTAAGAAATTAAGCAATGTTTTATTGTAAGAATTCTTGTTACAGAAAGTTCTCGACTGTTCACATGAATGTTTTAAACGTATGTATATAAAATTAAAATAAAAATTTTGTGTCAATTAAGTAAAAATAAAAAGAGTTGTCAAATCACTAAATTCATATGCCATACATATTTGGGAAAACAGTGAAACAAAAGAAAAGTTATACCGATTTTGAAATTGACAAACAGAGTTGAATTAAAATTAACGTATTTCCAACATAACCAAGTAGACGAATACACTCCTGGCGAACTTGTTGGACCTTGCCCTTGAGTAACAGCCGAAAGCCGAGGACTGTAGCAAACAAATCAGTAGCCAGCAATGCTTGTAATCCTGTAAGTAAGGGTGCGTTCTTAAATGCATCAAAACTGTGCATCACTGCTGTAGTGATGCAAAATTTTGTTGCTGATGCGTGATCACCAGTTGCACTTGCTGTGCAAAGTTTGAATTTTTGAACACGAGCTAAATTTTAAAAGTTTTATGAGCGAACATAAAATAATAAAAAAATATGTTATCAACAAGAGCGATGGCAAATTTTATTGAAAATATTTAACTAAAAAGCAATAGTTTTCTTATAAATTACAAGAAATCGCATAAAAAAAGAAAAATAATACGATTTCTTTTATGTTAAAAAATTGCCAATATTTGCTGCAGAGCTGCGGCATCGCTGCATAAAAAAACTTTTGACATATGAAAGTAATGCCAAGTTTCTTACAAGTGATGCACTTACGAACATTCAACTTTACTAATGCGCAACTGATGCGCAACTGATGCGCAACAACTGCATTTACGAACGTACCCTTATATAATTACCAAGATAACATGCTGAACTCCATGCACATAAGTACATTGTGGTAATGCACCTTACTAACCCAAGGTTAGAGAAACATAACATTGTAATCCACATAAGAACATTACATGCTATAAGTGTTACCTCAATTAACATACGAACATTGTGGTAATAAACTTTAAGATAACTTCATTTTATTATTTGTATTTAAAAGAAGAATTTTACCAACGAACTCTTCAGTCATATTCTTTGATTCAACGTTCACTTCTACTTATTAATAAATAGTTAATTTTGTGAAAAGTGAAAAACAGTGTTTTTGTAAAAAAAATATTTTTTAACTAAAGTTGGAATTTTACTGGTAAAAAAAATAATTATTATTTTTTTAAGAAACCAGTCAACTTGATATTTACTTTTAACGGTGAAACCATGGTAATCGACATAGAGGATGAGGAAGAGGAACTGGATGAGTAGAACCTAAATCTCTGCAACCCCTATACATATATATTATTAAATTTTTGGTGGAACTGCACTAAAATTCTTAGTCGATACCGGAGCAAACAAAAACTTCATAAATGAAAAAAATAGCATTTAACCAGTAGATAAACAAACCATTTATAATTCACCCAGCAGGCGGCGATATCCAAATTCCACATAAAGTAAGTGGAACATTTTGAAGTGAGTGTGCTATTTTTATGCACACTACTATTTAGTTTGTAATTTAAGAGCTTTGTTTATTTTTAAGTATTACAAATCAAATTAGTAAAATAAAGAAAAGCAACAGCAGCATTCCCACGGCTTAAAAAAATTTAAGTTTAATTAATGGAAACAAAATCAATTTAGGTAAATGCTGATGTTAGGTTAAAATTTAGAGATCCAACAGCCACCAACATCAATAAAATTTGCGAATACATTGAAACAACAAAAGTTAAAATTTAACAGAATAGTAATTGTAATTGTATGTAAATCATAAATTTATAAATATTTTTAAGATAGAGCTGATGGCCTTTGCTGCCAATGCTCATTCCCATATTTAGTCTCAGAATTTATTCTGTTGATTAACTAAATAAATAAATAATTTTAATAAAATCAGAAATAATTTAGCATTCATATTTTGATTGTTTAACTTCTTTCTCACAAAAAAGGGCATTTTAATGCCAGGATAATGCAGTATTATTATATCAACGAAAGTGGCCACAAGGAGAGAAAAATAAACGGCACCTTTTTGATTGTGTTTGAAACCAGCGTTACTATCAACGGCTCTTTGTTTATCAATAAAAACAATGTGCAGAACAGGAAACCTGGTACCCAAACTTTTCCTATAATTAACATCACAGAGCATAAGAATGTACTCAGCCTACCATTGCTGCATGAGATGAATATAGAAAACCTGCGTTACATCGGTGAGTTGCAAGAAGAAACAAAGGCTAGACCTGTGATAGTTGGAGGTATAACTTTTGCACTGTTTATGGCGTGCTACCTTGTGGTACTCGCAATGGGCAGACTTATGAAGAGACGAAGGTAAGTAAGTCTTAAATTCGCTATTAAATCTGCCTCGAAGAAGACCGAGGACGGTCTTAACTTAAGAGGAGGGGCAGTTAACACAGTTTCGTCGCCCACTGTAAGTGAACGATGTTGGAATCATTGACGGAAGCTGGTGTCACATTTCATGATACATACCATCGTTTGGCTTTTTTCTTACATTTATTATTGTGTGGCTTTTGTACTTTTTGTATTTTTTGTTTTATACTTCAGTTTGTTATTTTTAATAATTTCTGGTTAGCCTAGCAATAAGTTTCCTATCGGAAAAATTTGTATTTTCCCATGCAATTTTTATTCCCATCGAAGGTAAAAAGCAATCGTGAAAGTCGCGTCAAAAACTTTTCACGCAATTAGTTTCAGTGAATGTAAAAAAAAGAGAGATTGAAAATAATAAAAAAAATTAAATGAAATTTTTGTTCAAAAAAATACACGAATATATTTTAAGGAAAAGTTAAAATAATTAAGTAAAATAATAAGTATTGGGGCGATAGGCTGATTACAACGTTAGTTTTTTGCATTTTTTAAATTTTATGTAGAAAAATATTTTTCAAAGTTGGAACCTTATTATTATGTCTTGCTTAATATTTGAATTATAAGAAGAACTACTTACAAACATGTTCTGTCCTCCATCTATATAAAATGAGCAATTCAAAGGGAAAAGTGAACCATTTACGATGAAAAAATCTATTTCCAATAAGGTATATTTTTTCCACGATATTAATCTCCTTTAAATAACCTCAAAAAAATTTTTCATCGGAGTCTTTCAGGATCGCAAATATGTGGAAAGGGAAAATATTACGAGTGAACATTTTTTCACGATAGGGGTGAATACAAATTTATTTGTTTCATAATTTCAAATTTATTATATTGGGGTCTTTTTCATTTCGGAAATTCGTCTTTTATTTCATATAAAAAAATGCATCCAGTACTGGGATATTATTTAATTCCTTTCGGGCCCTTATTTAATTTCAAAATTGGGCTTTTATTTTATATACAGCCAGCCATGGTGAAATTACTAGAAGGTGGCAGCACTAGGATTTGTTGTACAACAATACAACAAAAACAGGCAAATTTGTTTGTGTAAAATAGTCCATTATGTCAAAAATATGGATTTTCACCACACCAAAATATATTGTTTTTATTCTTTCTGATATATTATAACAAATAAATTACAATTTCTACTTAGTTGAAACACGGGTACGCTTGTTCCAAGAAAAGTTTACTCCATAATTCTTAACACGTTCCTTTTTGGGGGTTTCGTCAGCCTCGACAAACCAACAATTTCTTTCATCTACTAAAATGTATTTAAGTGGCATTACCTCAAAAAAAAACAAATAATTTTGACATTAAGGAAGTTCACCATGCATTGAGCAAAAAATAATTGATTCTGTAGTGCTGCCACCTTCTAATTATTTCACCATGCAGCCAGCCAATTATGAATAAAAATTCCCCGGGAGTTGTTCCCCTTTTCCCATTTTTACACTTGAATTTACATAGGAAAAATGGGAAAAGAGAAAAAACTCCCGGGGAATTTTTATTCACAATTGGGCTGATAATAAAATAAGACCCAAATTTGTGGGGTTCAATGAAAAAGCAGATCGTTTTGCAAACTATCAGTCAATGCAGGTCTACTTATTAATCATTTAATCATTGATCGCAAAAGCTTTTTCACTCTGAATTATTTATGTGAAATTTTGGCATTAAGGTGCCCTGTGTGATTGTTGATATATTTTAAGATCTTTTTTAAGGTATAAAAAAATTCGTATACATTTTAAAAAATTCGAAACGCTTCTAAAGGAAATTTTAAACTTTGTTAGTGGCCTGAAAGTCCTTGAACTTAATATGAAATTACAATAAATAGCAGATAACATGTGTTAGAAAATTAAAATTGCTTTAGAAAATCTTTTCAATCGTTAAATTTCAATAGATAAATTATGATATTAATGTACTTATTTAAGCCCTTCTTAGTATTCTGATTATTAAAAAAAGATTATCATTAATTTTATATCTCTACTTCTTAAGAAAACTTACGTCAAAAATAAATCGATTCTTTCTCCGGCTTAGTTTGAAGAGTTGGACGATTTGCTGTTTTATTAAAGCCGCGACAGCTGCAGCTGTAGATGTGGAAGATGCTGGATTCAAAGTTGATAATGATGAAATATGAGGTATTTTTGTACGAGCTCCGGTGTTGTGAGAAATTTTGTGGCTAGATGAAGGAGTGGTTGCTGCTAATGCATTTGTTGAGACGAGAAAATGTCCACAATTAAGTGTTGCTGAGGAGTCAGTGCGTGTTACCCCAGCTGAAGAGGGAGTTGGTGAAGAGGTTAGATTTGTTGAGTTATTCGCAGGTTTGGGTATGTTGAATGAAAACCGGAGATCTACCAGTGCATGAGTGTCGTTGCATTAGTTGAGAGGCGGCTAAGGGTGTGGAGGTGTTAGAATTTTGTGTAGTGCATTTATCGACCAGTTTAAATGGAAACATTTGTTTGGTACCTGTTACGGAAGAAGGGGAATTATAATTATTGTTGCTGCTGCCGATGAAGATGAGGACGTCGATGATGAAAAATATGATAATTTCGTGGGAGTATTTTGTATTCAACATTTGCTTTTATCTTTGGGACATTTGATTGTACAGGTCAACGGGAGGAGTTTTTGATATTGTCGAATGAAATTATTTTTTGCTCGTTTCAAATAGAAACCGGCAAATGTGTCGGCTTACTTTGGCAGTGTAGGAGAATTTTAGGTATCACTGTGTTTTTTTACCAACCGAAATAACCGACCTAGATACAGGTTGCCCTGCATTTGTCAATCGTTGTGGCACAAACAATATACCCTCAGGAATAACTTTTTTTAACAATGGGTTTTGAAGACATTCCGAGGATCTTGGAGCTCGATCGGTCATACAGGCTTTAAATTTGTCCAAAGCAGAACGATGATTAGCACAAAAGTCCCCATAAGCCAAGCGCAAATGTTGGGCTTTTTTAAGAAATACGAATTCCAATAAGATGTCAGCTAGGGAGTCACCTTTTGTTTGACGCATAACTTTTTCAAAACACACACTGGGATTCCGTTAGCTCTAGCGGTCTTGGAAACATTTAATTCCAGTTAAGGACTGGTTATTAACGTTCGATGATGTCTGCTTTGAAGCCATGCGCTTTTATAAGAGCATCATTAAGAAATTCAGATCTTATAAGAGGAGAATTATTATCATTTAGCTTATAATTTTGTTCGGAGCCATCATAAAAGTCCTGGAGCATTAGATTTTTATTACATTTTCTAGTTAAGCCCGCTACAAGGCCGGTCGTACTGCCTTATTATTCCCTTACCCTCCAACTGATGATCCCTGAGCGTATCCAACGATAAACTTACACCACAAACATCACAATTAGACATTTGGCTACCGATTGATTTTATTTTTGTTGTATCTTTTTTCTTGCGAAAAAAAACATGAACCACGTTTAGGTCTCTTCTCTTCGTCATCGTAAACCACCATTGTAGCGTATGCTCTTAGTTGACTTTGCTTTTCATCTTCACTTTCGGTTAGATCTCGTGCTATATAGAGCCTTTATATCTTCTTTGGCTACAATGGCAGAAGTTAAAATACTTTTCAGCAGTGGTATGCGGATAATAATCTTTGTAGCTAAACTTCTTTAAGCTGCTTAGCTTTCAAAATCTCGGCAAGTGCTGCCTCATTAAAAAAATGCGTTGAAATACCTGGACAAAAAATGAAATGATAAAGAATAAAAAATAATAATTGAAAAAAATACGTTTTTACTGAATTTTTAAAAATATAGCTTATTTATTTAATAATAACTTTAAACTTTAATAAAATAAATAAATAAATAAAAGCACTGATAAAAACATTTAAAATAAATCATTTTAACGGTACGAATATTTTGTGAACAAATTGTGTTGAAGATTAATGCTCAATTATGTATTTGTATAACTAACTTTTTTTAATTTTAATTGAAATGGGCTGGTATTCTTTAAACATTTTAAAATCTTTACCTGTGGTTAACCCATGAAAACACTTTTATATACTTTGGGACCACGTATCTCTACCAAAAATCAATAAAAAAAAACATTAAATTAAACCCACACGCATGGTTTGATATGACAAGAATCAAAATACTATTGATTTTCATAAAAGTTAGAAGCCAGTTTGATGTGTGTGAACGTAATTTCTTTAAATTTTATTTTTCTTTTGTTTAAAAATGTATGAAAAATGTAATTAAAATTTTTTTTTTATTAATTTATTAAAAATGTTCATTAGTTTTTTTTATCATTTAAATAATTTTTTTTTAAATAATTATAATTATTAGCATTATAGATATTTTGTTGAACTGTTCTATGGTTTTTAATACAAATTTTGATATTTTAATTAGGTTTAAGTTCATCAAATTTAATTTTCATTAAATTATTTTTTTATGAAGAAAGGAATTTTAAAACATGAAATTAATTAAAATGTATTGATAATTTTTCATTCTTGACTGACCTGAGGATCGAACCCAAGCGTTTACGGACAGTTTACCCCTACATGTTTCAATCGCAACCAATCGATATCCTCAGAGGGATTTGGATTATAATTAAGTTAATGTGTTAATTAAATGAATTATTTTTTTAACTGAACAAAAATTAAAACTATATGTTTGATTCAATTAACATTTTAATTGTTTTAAAAATAATATGTATGTAATTAAATAAATCAAAATCTTAATCGACTTTTAATAACGGGTCCGCCATCTAACGATTTTTTTTCAACTAGTGCTTATTTCGTGAATGGTAGCACTTAGCTCATGTCTGATTTGACAGATAATTAGTTGTATCCTTCCGCTGAACGAATATGGTTGTGTATACGCATGAACAACGCTGGGAAATATACGTTTTCGCTTCGCTAAGTGAGCCTGCGATCGACTTACAGAAGATGCCGATTTTGCCAAAAAAAAATCATCTTTTCAGATGAAGCTCATTTTGATCTTGGCGGGTATGCTAACAAGCAAAATTGTCGCATTTGGGGCACAGAAAACCCGCACGCATACATTGAAAAGCCGATGCACCCAAAACGAGTCACTGTTTGGTGCGGATTTTGGTCCAGAGGCATAATTGGGCCATTTTTCAGCAAAGAATGGCCGTTACAGTCAATGGCGATCGTTATCGGGCCATGTTGAATGAATTTTTGTTTACAAAAATTGAAGATGAGGATATTGGCAACATTTGGTTTCAACAGGACGGCGCTACGTGCCACACAGCCGATGCTACACTCGATGTTTTGCGCCCTGTTTTTGAAGACGCAGTATCAGCCGCAGAGCTGATGTCGTTTGGCCACCTCGGAGCTGCGATTTGACACCGTTGGACTATTATTTGTGGGGTGCCTGCCGTCATTGTATTGTTTTTTCTAAATATACACCGGAAAAAAAATATCACGAAAATTTTTAACAACACAGTTTGTTAAAAATAAAATTTTAGGTCAACAAATTATTTATTTAAATCAATTAAAAAATTTTTTAAAATTACACTTTGCAAAATAGCACCCAATAAAAAATATTTAATAATAAACTAATTCATATTCAATAAAATATTTGAATCAAAGTAAAGGCAGTATTTTTACAACTTTTGCCCATTTTTAAGCTAATAATTATCATTATCTTTACAGTTTTAGTTGTGTAATATCTTTAGTTTTTCCAAAGTCTTTGAAAAAAGGTTTCCTTAATAATTTGAGTGTATTTACAAATGAATAAAAATTAGGAATTTAGCGCATCTTAATTAATAAATAAATAAAGATTCGATAAACATTTTGTTTGATTTATTCAACATTTCCAACAATTTATTTTAACAAATGACGCAAAAATTTTTTGGGCAACAACTTTTTTTATTGGCTCAATTGGTTGTTGAATAAAAATTCAACAATTATATCTACAAACTTTTTTATCAATACCGCAAAAATCGTCATTGCAAAAATTTCAAAAATTTTTGTAATAAAATATGGGATTTTTTTAATTTTAATTGAATCTAATAAATATTTTGATTACTAGTTTACTTAATTGAATTATTTTTACAACTACATACCTATAGAATTGACAAAAACTAAACCGATTGTAGTCGGGACTGTAAGAATATATAAACTCATTGTTTACACAGAAATAAAAACACTCGGGATAAATCAAGTTTTTTGGGATTACTTTAAGTACGAGTCGTACTCAAAAATTCAAGTACGAATATCACTAAAACGTACTCAAAACAATCCTAAATGGGATTACTTTGGAAAATCAATCCCTTTTCAAAAAAATTTTTTTTTAATTAACAAAAACAAAACACAAGTTTGGAAAAACCGGTTTGCTTATTGTGTGTAGAAAAAACAAAACAAGAAAAACACATACATACATATAAATAATATTTTCATGTTTAACCCTCTGGCTTGCGCATGTTTTGATTTTCTTTACATATGGATAAGGTCTGGCCAGACCCATGTGTACAACGAATGGTTAAAAAGTAAATTCGAACTCATGCTACTCATTTAGTTAATATTTTTGGTTAAATATGTACATAAGATTTCTAAAATAAAAACCATATCGGGCACGATGTTGGTGTTTTATCATTCTGTAATGTGTAATACGGATCAATCATAATCATTTTTTCTTTGTAATTTCTTTTTTTTTTATTTTTTTCAATCATTTGGGATAAAATCAACTTTATATTACTTGAATCAAGCTCATTTTGGGATTGATTCAATCTTAGTTTTACTTAAATCAATCTCATTTTCGGATTATTTGAGGTACAAATTCGGATTAAAACAATTTTATAATTTTTGAATTAAGCGCATTTTGAGATTGATTCAATCTTAGTTTTTCTTAAATCAATCTCATTTTCGGATTATTTCAAGTACGAAAACGGGATAATTATTAGCGTCACGCTAATTTTTTTAATAGCGAATATATTAAATGTAAAAAATTGAAGTTGACAATCATTGTTTACATGGTTTCAACTCATTTTTAATAATTTGTGAATTTAAGAAAAAAATTGCCTACGAAAAAAAACCAAAATAGGCAAACATTTCATGAGCGTCACTTTTGATATATATTGCTTCATACAAGAGTAAAACAACAAAATTAATGGCGGTTGAAAGAGAACGAAGATATAGAGAGAAAATAAAGCTCGATAAAGCGCGTGATGGCGAATGTAAAAGAAAGAAGAAAGAAAGAAAGGTATAATCGATATTCACCATATAATTACAAAATCCAGAGGAGAATTGATTTACAGATCTCGCTCGTGCTTTTGCAATTTAAACCTCTGGGGGGCCGGAAACTTATGCAACTGCCACAAACTTAATTCGAAAGTGCTAAAACTGAATGAGAATGAAAAAACAAAACCGTTTGTCATTTCATAAAGAATTCGAATGAAAATTTATAAATTAAATTAAGTTAAGTTATTGTTTTGCGTCAAATATTTACATATGTGTATAAGCAAGGCCCATTGAAAAGGTCTGCGCAAGAAGCCTGATGATCATTGTTTATGTTCTTTTTAGTTGTCAAAAGTTGTTTACATTTTGCTTACATGTGCATGTATACGTTTATGGTATGCGACACATACACGTTTTTTCTTTTTGCTTTGTATATGTGGTAGTAAATTTTTGACAACTAAAAAGAATCGTTTTTTGTTTTTGTACAAGTAAGCAGACCTGATAGATGGGCCTTGTGTATAAGTTTCTTCAAGAATTACTTTTTTTTGTTAAAGACATCAAAGAATATGTACATGTTTAGTTTTGTATGAAAATTTTTGTTTTTTGAAAAATTTTTGTTTTTTTTTATTAAATTTTTGTAAAATAAACTTTTTTTCGTTAAACACTAAATTAGGCATTATTTCTTGTTTACGTGCAACAAAATCTCTTGATCGTCACAAAATATCTTGAGCGTCACACTTAGATTTTTTCCCTTAAAACGCTTATAAATGCAGTTTTTTTAAATACATTGTTACAAGCCTATTACTTTGCAAGTAACCTCTAAGTTCAAGTCTTTTTTCAACAAAAATTAACATATTTTCATCTTAAAATTTTAAAATAACTAGTCACTTTTAAAAAAAATTTAAAATCAAAGTGAATCGTGATTTTGTGTTTATAATCAAAAAAGTGATTTTCACAAAAGTCAATCTTGAGAAACAAAAGAACATCGTAGTAAGCTTGAATTTTAAATATTTTTGCATTTTTAGCGAATTCTTATACATATTTGGTGTGTGACGCTCAAGATCGAAATCATGGAAAACCTAAAAAAAAATCAAAAAATTTTGATTTTTTGGAGAGCCTAAAAGTACCACCGGATTCTTCATCAATTTCTACATAAATTTGCCACTCTTACAGGCGACTTGAAAAAACTTTAAAAATAAGAAAAAAAAACTCGATGTGTACGTTTTTTTTTAAATTGACCCACATATGTATGTGTATTCCATAAAATTAACTGCTAAATTAATGCTAAAAATAAAAACCAAGAGAATTTCCGTAATAATATTTACCTACATACCGTCATTTAAATTTACAAAAGCCATAAGTTGAGTTGGAAAAATTTTACAGGAGAAGAAAAAGACTAAAATCAAAACTTGAAAAATGTGTCTTTTTTTCGTATCCCCTGGAATTTTTCGCATGTTACTTTTTTATCCCCTCTAGGGAGAATATGTCTTCCACGAAGCATCGCCATCTGACACGATTCGCCGCTGCTTTGTTTAAGTGTTCCCATGTCAGGTAATTAAACCTTAGTTATGTTACAAAAAAAAAAACGCTTAAGCATTTTTTTAACCATTAATGGAAGCATATACTTCTTTAAAACACAAACAATTTTTTTTATAGGTAAAAAATTCAATTTTATTAAAACAAAATTCAGTAACTCAAAAATTCAATTCTGGGTGAGTGTTTAATAACCTATTTTGTGTGGTCAGAAAATAAATTAATGAATCCATAATGTTGTCAGTCATCAATTATTAAGTCAGTCAGCAATAAAAAATTTTTAACTACCAGAAAAAAAGCGAAGCTATCAGATTATATTAGCAGCTGGCAAAGCATCTTAAGTACGCTTTTTATCCGTTATCGACTCATTAATCTTCTAGTTCATTTATTTCATGGGAAAGATCACAAAGATTTACGTTGCCATGCACAAATATAAGTTGGTGTACTTTTTCTGGATTTTTTCCGACTACACTTCTGGTTTCAGAAAGAGCTTGTCTGCTACTGGAAAATATTCTTTCTGATGGTGCGCTACTTGCTGGAATGCAAAGTATTTTCCGCGACTCCCACCATTGTAATATATTGAAATCATCAACCAAACAAACGGTTACAGAAAGTAACAGTTTTTATTTTAAAAATTAGTAATAATCTGCAATAAAGACAAATTAAAAAGCAATAACCATTGCTTGAATTTAATGCTTAAAATACCCACATTGTAAAATAAGAATCTTGCAAAATACTTACAGAACATTAGCAAAAAAAATGTTTACTTTAATTTATTTATAGTGAGTAAGAATGAGTAAATACAAGAACTCTGAGCGTATAAAGAGAATAATTTTTTTATTTGTGTTTTTTTTTGTTTGTTTTGAATTTGTTTGCATTGATCCTCTTTTGTACTTAGCTTTAATCTGAGAATTTTTAAAAAAGCAAATGTTCTTGAATTTAAATCAGGGGCAGTGTTACCGTCGGATATTTTCGATAAGTACCAAAAAAAGGGGATATCTAAAAAAAAAGTGGCACCGAAAAGGGGATTTTTATAAAAAAAAGTGGCACAACTTTTCAAATTAAAATAAGTACACCACATTATGTATTTTTTACGTTTTTTTTTCTATTTATTATAATCTTAAATAACATTTTATAAATGGTATAAAAACATTACAAAAAAACATATATGTAGTAATTATATGCACTAAAAAACAATTGATCGTATTACAATAGACATACATACTTATGGCTCATTTGTTGCAAAAATTAAAATAAATATTTCTCTCGAGAAGTTATTTTTATAAAATATTTTCTTTAATAAATAGAAACTGGGAATTATATCCTTCCGAAGGTTACTTTATATTATATTCAATATTTTTTATTTTTCGAATTATTAGACACCAGCAGAATGTAATGCATTTTCTGGCACGCTACGGCCTTCGTCAGCATTCTTTGTGAATATAATATAAAGTAACCTTCGGAAGGAAATAATTCCCAGTTTCTATTTGTTAAAATTGTTGAGTTAAATACATTCAATTTATAAAGTATCACTATCCAGTGTGACACAAAGAATGCTGACGAAGGCCGTAGCGGGCCAGAAAATGCATTACATTCTGCTGGTGTCTAATAATTGTAAATTTTTCTTTACATACAATATACCTCATTGCTTTCCAAAAGAAAGCTAAGGTAAAATGTAACAAGAAAATACAATATAATAGTCTGGTAGTGTATAAAGTCATTTCTGAAAAATTGAAGGAATATGATTATTACAAAAAAGCTTTATAAAAATACATAACTGAAATTTAGCTCATAGAATAAATTCGAAAAATAAAAAATATTGAATATTTTCTTTAATGTTTTGGTAATTCAAAAACGTCAAACTCGTTTTCTGCCAAACATGTTTTTTGAATTCTGACATTGTTGCAGCAATTAGAAGATATTTATGTAATTTGTTTTATATATACATTAAGTAATATATTTCTTGTACTTTTCTTTCTGAATAAATTTTCTTTGATTTATTTAAGACATTGAATTGCACAGGTTTTAAAATTTTGTTAGAAGTTTATTTGCCTATTCCACCAGATTCTTATGTTTTTTAGAATGCTTTGGCCAAATATGAGTACAGTTTTCTCCCATCACGTCACATTTATCAGAAATCCTAAACAAAAAAACGAAAATATCACTTTTTAAAATTCGTTATAATTAATCAGTTTCGCACTTTAATACAAATAAATACACGGCATTCATACATGCTACTAAATTTAAGTGCAAGTGTTTTAATTTCTTTAGTATAGGATATTTAGTTTTTATCCAAATTCGTCTATTATTGCTTCAAATTATTGTAATCAGCTTTACAAATAGAACAAAACTATACCACTCGATTTTGTTATTAATTGTGGTACAAAACATCTTCCGAAATTACAATAATTGGTGTATCTGATAAATGTGACGTGATGGGAGAAAACTGTGCTCATTTTGTCTTAAGCATTCCAAAAAAAATAAGAATCAGTTAGAATGGTTAAACAAACTTTTTCAATGTGTTATTTATTAATGGTCAGTTACATACATATTTTTTTACAATTAGTTGTTTTAAAACGACTTCTATACTTTCGTAGAATGTCTTCACTTGGAACCCAATTTTCAAGGCTAGTATGGGAGTTATAACAAAACAGAATGAAAAAAAGTATCTTTTCCTAACGTAAAAAGTATCAAAAAAGTGGCAAGAATTACAAAAAGTATCACATTTGGGTGCATTTTGTAAAAGTGGCCAAATAGTATCCAAGCAGTCGAAAAAGTGGCAAATTGCTACTTTAGTGGCACCAACGGTAACGCTGATCAGGGGTTTCCATTTCTTTGCACAATTGTGCATACCACTACAAACACATATTTTTATGCTCTTCAATTCAGTCGTCGGTGTGACTTCGACAAGTGTACATGTTTAGCGGATGCTATATTATTTTGTTTCAGCTTACACTCAAAAATATTGTGCGGTCAAAAATGCTTTTGGTAACATCCAATGCCTTGCGTGCAATATTTAGAGTCTTAATTTTAAGACTTAAATGCAGAGTAATATAACATTTCTATTTAATTTTAACATAATTTAAATTGTTGAAAATATTTAACAGCAAAGCTAGCGTAAATCTTATTTAGTAACTTTTTTTAACAATAACATTTACTGCAACGTTTAAGCTAACGATATGTGTTTTGTGTGTGAAAAAAATTATTTGATACCTGTAAAAGGGTCCCTTTTGCTTTCTTTAAAAAGACGTACCTAAATGCAGAAATTATTAAGAAAAAAAAAATAGCCAAAAGAATTTGTTGGTATTTTGCTTGTAAAAATATTTTCGTTTCTGTACCAATTGCGTCGTTGGGTTTTTTCTTTCTTTGAAAACCCTTTTCTTAAGTAAGTAGAAATATTTAAAAAACAAGTAAAAAAGTCTTGTTTTGCTACAATTTATGTGTAAATAACCTCTACACATAAAAGCAAATGTGACAGTAGGTAAAATGTTTGGGTAAGAAGATGTGTTTTATTGATGTATTAATGAAACTTTATTGTTTCGCACTATTTTTGTTGCTTACTTTTTTATGCTACAATTATTTGACCGAGCCCAAAAAGTTAAGGCTCAGTAAGTCTTTACTTTCTGTTCTGTTACGAACCAGCTGATTTGTTTTTGTTATTAAAAAATCAAAAACTTGTAAAGTAATTGTAAGTTGCCGCAAAATAAATAATAAAAAATACGTTAGTTAAATTTTATTTCTTCAAATTTATGTGCATACAAGTTATTGAAATAAAACAACGGATGGCGCAAAACTAATAAATTTGTCATAAATGGCTAATAAGTTGCTACAGAAAACGTAACTTTTACAATTTTGAAACATAACGCCACGGAACAAAACAGAAACAGAAAGTAAAGACTAATTCTGCCGTTAACCTTACTAATTTATCGTAACTATTTAACGTAACTTTGACCCGTTATAATAATTTTATACATTTTTGCATGCAAACTCATGTGTGCATTTGGTATTTTCTAAAAAGTTATGATATACCATTAGCTAGAATAAAAATGTATGCACAGATGTTTGAAGTATGAGCAACCCAACACCGTGAATACAATTTCTATATTACTTACCACTATGTATACCCTAACTGTTTACTAAAATAACACATTATAATTCTCATATTGAATTGAAAAAATGGTTATTAGAAGAGGAAATTAATGAACCAAAATCAGTTCCCAAACTGAAAATGGAGCTTTCAAGTTTAGTAATATTGGAAATTGTTAAGAAAGGAAGACCATTGTGTTGATGGTGTTTTTATCAAGCAATTGCTGAAGAAAATTTGTGTAGAATCTGCAATTAGGGAAAAAGTAGTTAATTGCGAATTTTTTTCAATTTGTTTAGACGAAAGCACTGACATAAATGACCTGTGTGAACTTGTAATTTGTATTCGATGCGTAGACAGCGAATACACCATTTTTGAGTCAATGTTTACTTTAGAATCATTTTATGGAAATGTAACTAGCACGTTGTTGTATGATGTTGTCAGAGAAAAGCTTCTTTCCATTGTAGACACAAACAAATTTGCTGGAGTCTGCACAGATGGAGCCAATGTAATGTTGGACAAATATAATGGACTTATAGGCCAATTAAAAAAACACGAATTTGCAGTTCATAATTTTCACTGCATAATTCATCAGACCGCTCTTGCATCGAAATTCATAAATGATACCCCAGCTATGAAGACAGCAGAGGAAATAATAAATAAAATTCGAGGCGGACATCAAGCGCTTATCCACCGAAAATTTGTAACCTTTTTAAAAAACAAAAATGCTGTGAATTGTGACCTGAAAATGTTTACAGAAGTTCGGTGGCTAAGTCGCGGTGATTGCCTGAATAGACTTGTTTATGATTTAAGAGAAGAAATTCTTCAGTTTCTAGAAACTGAGAAAATAGAAAAAGTTTTAGTCCAGTGTTTAAAAGACAATAATTTTATTTTAGACTTAACTTTTTTGGCAGATACGACAAGTATGTTAAATGAACTTAATTTGTAATTACAAGGAAAGGAACGCAATATATGCGACTTGTCAAAAATCATTCACAATTTTAAAACAAAACTTTTTCTAATTTTTTCCCAAATTAAAAGTGGTGATTTTTCCAACTTTCAAAAAACTTCACTTGTTTACAGAAATCTCGAAATCGACAAAAGATATGAATATGCCGAAATATTTGAAACACTTTTCAATAATTTTCAAGACAGGTTTCAAGATTTTGTAATTTTACAACCGCTATTAGATCTTTTCGAAAACCCTTTTCATTGCGATGTAAGCAACTACGAATTTGATATTCAACCAGAACTAATCATACTACGAAGCGAAGTAAATGCCCCAGTCGAAAATAATATTGTAGAGTTCTGGAAAGATTTGGATGGCGAGTTCTATCCTGAACTTAAAAAAATATATTGAGGTGCCTCTCTTTATTCGGCACTACTTACCTATGCGAACAAATTTTTTCGGATTTAAAATTTATTTGTTCCAAGCAACGTAATAAATTAAGTTCATCCCATTTGAAAAGCATTCTACTATTACGAAACTGCCATAAAAGTATAAATTTAGAAGATTTTATTTTATAACTTGTATAACACAAGGGAAAAAAATTTAAATTTTTTTTTGTTGCTAGAAAATTTGTAGCAGTTCTTTACCAATTCAATATCGCTGATTTTAAAACTGCACTTTTTTTCTATCAGCTGTGATTTGCGTGCAATATTTATTTTTTTTGAATTTTTAAAACATAAAAATATTTAATTTTTTACAATTGTTTAATAAGATATTTGAAACTGAATTAGAGTCAAAAAGCTTCCGAATAAAAAAAATTGTAGTTTTAAAATCAGCGACATTGAATTGGTAAAGAATTGCTACAAATTTTTTATCAACACAAAAAATTTTTAATTTTGTACCTTTGTGTTATACAACTTATAAAATATATTACTAACATTTTATTTTGGCTGTAAATAAATGCATTCTCTCAATTTGCTTACTCTCTCCCAGCAAATAAAATTAGACCACCTGACCCATTTTGATAAAATGGACTACTCCATGGACTGGTCCGATGTAATGCAAGCATGGACCATGTCATTGTTAAAAAATGTTTGTAGTGAGACGACATGTCTTCGTTTTTTAACGACGTGCTTTCGTTTTTAAACGACTTCAAAACTAATCCTCTTGAGTATACCATGGAGTAGTTTTAAAACTACTCCTTAGTGGTCCAAAGGTGGGTTATATGATCCTCTCCTAGGACATCGTAATGTTAAATAGACCAGTTTTTTTCCATACGTTTGGGTTACTTTTGGACTAGTCCTGGTCCTTTGTGGACTACTCTTTACACGCGTGTTTGGACTGGTCCTATTATTTGCAGGGCTGGTACTCACTAATACACAACCAAAAAAATTTTGGAAATCCCTGATTTAAATGTACTTAGTGCAAAAGCCTACTGCAATGTCACATCGGCTTCGAGTGCAATGTTATGACATTTAAAACGTATTTGGACTTATAAAAAATATTTTTAATAATTTAGAAACATATTAAATATTTTTGGTAAAAACCCACAAAAAAGGCTTTGGCGATTTTTGACATTCAATATGGCGAAAAAGTTTCAAATAAATCTGACAACCCTGCATACCTAAATACTACATGTTTAAGCATATCGTAGGTATCTGTCGGATAAAATTTTTTTATGTCCTTTTGAATTTCTAAGATAAACAATACAATGTTTAATGTAACATTTTTTAAAATTAATTTAAAAAACATTTCTTAAAAAAAAACCACTTTGTTTGCTTAGCACTCACCCTTTAATTCAATTCTTTTTTTATTTGCAAACACTTTTTAGTAATTAGTCTTAGCTTGTGATACTTAAAGATGCAAGCAGAATTTTTCACATCACACAAAATTTAAAACCATTTAATGTAAACAAAAAATTTTAAATTCTTCTATTTAATGTTCCCTTTAGTTTTTCACTTCTTTTTTTTAATAAACATTTTTTTTACACAGACAAAAGCCTGTCGCTTTTTAAGTAAAAACCTCAACTGTTGATCATTTTCCAAGCACACAGACAAGGCGAATTTAATTTATACATATGTCAGTGTTGCCAGTGAAATTTCGAGAAAGATACAATTTAGTTTCCAAAAAGATACACTTTTTCCCAAAAAGATACATTAAAAAAAAAATGAAAACGCATTTTTAACATTTAACATAGCATTTTAATTTCATATTTAATGAATATTGTAAAGAAAATGTTCAGGTATATTCTATGTTTCGACTCAAATTTTTTTGGTTTTCTCAAATCCACATATTTTTGTGTATTTGAAGTTTTTGTTCGAAATAGCTTTAGTTTAACGTAAGATCGCTAATTTTCAAACAGCAGTGTGCTAGCAAAGTATAATATTTATTAAAAAGCTGTAAAGAATCAAAGGAAAAAATCGCTTCTTTCGCGAACATGGCTAAAATTGCAAACTTTTAAACGAACGCGAAAATTAATTTGAAAGCGCTGAATTGGTTAAAAAAAATCCAAAAATAGCGAAATTTTGCGAAAATTTAATATTTTAAACAAGCCATAAAACTGATTAAAAGTCCCTTCAACAGTAAGGAAGGGCAAAAATTCGGTTAAAATTGCTAAGCTAGCGGAAATTCGCAAAAATTTGCTAACAGCGGCATGATAACAAAGTCTACTTTTTATTATAAATCGTTAAAGATGTAAAGAATCAGAAAACTTACAGGAACAAATCGCTGCATATTTGTAATTATTAATGGTTAAAACTTCCTTAATATTTTCTTTCACCATTATTAAAGCTGCTATTGTATTAGTATAGAGTCGGCAATGATAATCAGTCTTAATAAGTTTTAGTTTGCTAAAAATTCTCTGATTTTTTATTTCTGTACATATAACCAAAATAAATAGGCTACATAATTTTTCGAAATTTTTTAGTGGACGTGGCGCCTCCTATACAAAGTTAAAACTTATTTTCGTCAATATTAAAAAATTCTTGAGCAAAAAAGCGGAGCGGGTAGTTCTTGTTCTAAAACAAAAAATTGATTATTTTTATGTTGAAAAAAAGTAACCACAATGAAAAAAACGTACACAAGTACACATTGAAAAAAAAGTAACCAATTTTGGTAACCAAAACGGCAACGCTGGTTACAATTGTAACTTTAAAATTAAAAACAAAATCATGGTCCAAGGTATATTTATAGCAGGTAGCCGCGAGATTATAACAATTGTACAATAAAACAAACAACAGGGCTTTTTATGCGATACAAACTGTCAAAAAGCAAAGGGGCTGATAAGAGACAAAAAAGACAAAAGATAAAGACAAAAAACTTGTTTACTATACAACATTTGACAGTTCGTATCGCAAAACAAGCAAATAAAAAAAAAACAGCTGGCTTTCCGAGACTACCTGCTATAAATATAAATATGGTCCAATTGAAGGCGAATTCATTTGCATTCATTCGCCTTGGTAGATCTGCCTGAAACGCATGCTGGCTTAAAGGCGCAATTAGGCGAATGTTGCTGTACTGTATCAATCAGCTGTTCGCTTTTTGTTATATGAAAAGCAATACGAAAACTTACCGAAATGTAATGTACCGTAGTTGCAACGTACCATTCTGTATAAAATAGAATTTCATACCGTTAGTCCCAATTTACACTAGGGACATTTCTTGCCTAATATGTATTAAAATTAAAGAATTGATACTTTACTTGAATTGATTATGTGAGTTTTTAAGAAGTTTAAGGATATAAAAAAGTGCTAAATAATTGTAAAAAAGTGCTAAACTTAGTACTTTTTTCGAAATTCTTAGTGATATATCAGAAAAATATATGCTTAATCTAGCACTAAAAGTGCTAAACTGGCAAGCCTGAACAAAATCAAGGGAAATTTACTACAGGAAATTGATTATCTCTTTATTGTTTTATTTTTTCATTAATAAATTGTAAAACAAAATATTTATTTAAAAACACTAGTTTAAAAAGCACATGCAAACAAAACTTTTGAGATTTCTGGCATGACCAAAAAAAAAACCGGCTTTCTTATCGGCGCCAACCAGTGTTGCCAAGTAAATTTAAAGAAATTACCCCAAATCAAAAAAAAATACCCCCTAAATTTTTACTGAGAATAAATAAAAAACCCCAAAATAAAACGAATAATTTTTTAAATATTTTTTAAACATACATACCATTTTAGTTAATTTAATTTTTTACGTATGTATGTATGTAACTATATTTTAACATATATGTACTTACAAAAAAAAAGCTATTAGAAAAACAGAATATATTATTATAACTCATTAAAAACGTCTAGTACATTTTCATCCCTCTCGTCCACGTGCATGCTTTCATAATAAAAAATTTAAGCTTTCAGAAGACGGAATAAAAATTTAGATTCATTGCTTAAGCTAAGATCCCACTATCGGCTCAAATAGCACAATCTGTGACGATTTTTATCGTGCTATTTAAAAACATTGCACAATTTATTCTTAGGTAGTTCCATTATCGTCGCACATTGTGACAATTTTTTTCGGTTCATATCGGCCAGAACTCAATTGTGACAATAATCGGTACAATGCGGTCACACTATCGTTCTATTTGGGCAAATGAAATCATATGTTTGCTTGTTGGCAGACATAATTTTACTTTAGAAATTCGCAAAATTCTCCGTCTGAATATTCCATTATGTTTCCTAACAATTTTAAATAATACATTAATCTATAATAAAAAATGTACCCAATTTTATTCAAACTTACTGCACTTGTTCTTTTTTTTTGTAATTGTTGTTTTGTAAATAGATGTTTGTTTACAAACCAGGGATGGCAACATCGATACAACCGCAATGTTTTGGTTAAAGCGAATTGTTTTCTTTCGTTTAACAGTACAACTGCACTATTTAACGTTTTAATATATATATAATAAATAAAACAAATGTCATTTTGGTACAATACAAAGATCAAAAAAGTAAAATTTTAGTAGCCAGTTGGTGCAATTTAAAAATTTCGTTTTGCCATCTCTTGTATCGGCGCTGATTGGCGGCTGTGATCGGCGCACAAGTGGCCGATAAAAATCGGTGCAAATTAAACAATTTGAGTGTTCACATTATCGGCTCATTAATGTTAATTTTGATTGTCAACAATCAGCAAAATTTCGGCACAGATTGTCGCATATTAAAAAATGTTGGCTGTTCACATTATCGGTACATCAAATACGACAAAAATTGGTTCATTGCGCCGATAGTGGGATCTAAGCTTTAAAGAATATCTAAATGCTCAACCATAATGTGCTCAAGTTGGCTTAGGCAAATGTGCGAATACATGTTAACCATTTTGAACTTTAGGAAACTTTTTGCTAAGTTTAATGAAACTGTCATTTGCTCAAGCAAGGTGCGAATCTATTCGCACATTCCATACGGAATCAAATGTTTTTTTATTTGGTTTTTCTAAATACATTTGAGAGACTTTTTGTTAATTTTTGAGAATAGGTTAAGCAAGGCTATGCATATTATGGGTTAGGCCTTAACTCTTAAAATTTTACATTCAACTGTTGAAGTTGCCAGTTGGTTTCTTATTTCATTTTTAATAATACTTAACGTTGAGAATGCTCGCTCGACATTTGCGTTCGAAAATAGTAGTGGCAGTAACGCAGATGCTTTCCTACTAATATTTGAACATTTACTAGTAATGAAACTTATATTAAATAATCACCTATAAATTAATGTGGTGGTCTCCTATATTTTCCCCAGATGCTATTTATAAACACTAAATTCCCCCCTAACTTCTTTTTAGTCCCAAGACTGAACCTAAACGCAAAGGAAACTTCCAAATTAAGGGTGAAAATCCCTAACTTGGCAACACTGCCGCCACATGGAGTTAATTCGCCATTATGAATTCGTTCAATAGTCATCAAGGCGAATTAACTACAGGTGGCGGCGAAAAGACAGCCGGTTTTTTTTATTCAGGCCAGATCAAGGCGAATTCAAGTTTGAATTCGCATTGGGCCAGATGTGTCAAAAGTTTTGTTTACATGTGCTTTTTAAAATTGTGTGTTTAAATTATCAACACAGAATACAATTAACAAGAAGGTAGCTTTACGACTTAAAAATAATATGAAAAAATTAGACGTTAAAGAAATTATTAATAAAACTATATTTAAAAATTGAGTGAACATTTTTTTTTACATTACAAAAACTAATTTTTACCATTATCACTTTATCTTAAAGGTATTTTTATTATTTACATACATAATATTCAATATTCAAATGCATTAACTGAACACAGAAAAGAAACGGTTTTGATAATTTTTAATACAACATTCAATTCAACCGAATTTGCTATTTAATGCTCATAGGAATTGCACAAGTTTATGTTATAAAAACTTTTTTCTTAATTCCAAAAATCATTTAATTTTTTTTTTTGACTCAAATATGTTTGTTAATATTAGTCCAGGGATGCCAGATAAATTGTTTCTGCAATCCTAAATTTAAAATAAAAATTACTTAAAACATCCCCTTTATAAAAATAAAAAGCTCACACATAAATTATTTTAAAATAAGTTATTTTGCCTAAATATAAAGTATCATTGGGGATTAATTTTGTCTTATAAATTTGTATTTAAAATTTTTGAAAGCATAGATAAGTACACTAAAACCATAATGTCATGTAATTTTACAATATTTCAAATTCTGTTTAAAAATCTATATTATTAAAAGAAAGGAAAGTTTTGATCAGTTAATCTTAAATAAATTAACACATTTTAAATTTCTTGTACCTATGACTACTGGTAAAAATATAATATTTAAAGCATCATATGTTTATTGGAAAACAAGCTTTTAGCATTAACGGAGTCTGCCAGGAAATCCACGAACTTGAAATTTTCGCAACTTAAGCACATTTCAAATGTGGAAAATTAGGGTTAAATTAACGACCCCACAAGCACATCCATTTAACGCGTAAAATGTTAATTGACTTAGCCATTCAGGAGTGTCCTGGAAACCGAAAACGCAAAACGCTAGAATTTTGAAGTTGTTAATAATACTCTTTTAATTTAATTTGTATAATTTTTAATATAAAATTCTGTTTAATAAATAAATATTTGTATAATATTTGTCTTAAAATTCTTTTATTACAGAAATCTTATTCAAAAATTACATATAGAATTTTTGCGTTTTTCTTCTTCGATTTCTACAAACATAATGTGGGCATACGTTTAAAAGTATTTTTACTTTTTATAGTTTTAACAGGTCGACCTAAACAAAAGGGCAAACGTTTTTTAGATAAGAACAATTCTGCTGCTAATAAATTTTAAATAAAAAACTGATATGGTATTTCCGTTATAATTTGTTTCATATACATTGCAAGGCGAATTCAAACAGGTAAACTCATCTCGTCAGTGTTAAAAATATTATTTTTATAATAAAAAAATTTCAAAACTGCGAATGATTGAAGTGAATTTATTAATTTCTTTTGTAAAAAAGTGATAATTTTAATTTGCAATAAAAAAATTTTGACAACCAACCAGAAAATTGTATAAACAAAATACATGGGGCTTTTTGTAGTTGTAGAGATGAGTTTACCTGTTTGAATTCGCCTTGATACATTGTATTAAAATAAATTTTGTTCAAAATTCAAACAGGTAAACTCATCTCGTCAGCCGTTCATCAGCAGTTTCCACGGCGAATTAAAAAAAATGGTGAAACGTCAAAATATGATTTTGTTTTGAGAATAAGTTGATTGAAAAGTGCTAAAAATATTATCTTTATAATAAAAAAATTTCAAAACTGCGAGTGATTGAAGTGAATTTAAAATTTTCTTTTATAAAAAAGTGATAATTTTAATTTGCAATAAAAAAATGTCGATAGCTAACCATTAAATTGCAAAAACAAAATACATGGGGCTTTTTGTAGTTGTAGAGTTGCACTTACCTGTTATGAATTTGCCTTGCATCCGTGTAAACATGAAAAATACATACAACAAATTTTTATTTATTTCTTTTAAACACGGAGAGAATTTCATAATATTTTGATTCTACAAAGTCGTAATACATTGTATTACCGTGTAAACTGACCTTTAGCAGTACACAGTGTTGCCAGAAGATTTGGAAGGAAATTCTTCATTTAGCGAAAAAAAAATCTTATTTTGAAGAGATAAATTTAAAAATTTTTTATAACAAGGGCAACAATTTAAAGATTATTATTTTTTAAAAGAACATACTTATTACTATGGAAACTATTAAAATATATTTTCCATAAAAAATTTTCTAAAAAACCAAATTAAATTAATTTGATATCTAATAAATAAGAATGTAAAAAGTCCATCTAAATAAAAAGTTTCATTGAAAGTAATTAAATTTTAAGGTTTGAGATATTTGTATACATTTTGGGCAAGACAATTTTAGTTTCGGAGCTATGAACGTCACACATTATATGAAAACTTAAGGTTCCTCAACTTAATATTATATTTTATTCTAAGATGATTTTTTAATATTTTGTATTCCCAGAAATAATGATGCATTTTTGTGTAAATTAACAACGACAAGTGAACACCCATAATATTAATCAACGGTTAGTGTATAACCATGGTAATTACTTTGCGGTGTCAAATTACTGCATACTTACCTGTGGGGAGGTGTGGTTTTAAAATTGTCTATTTCACAATAATTCTTTTTATTAAATTACAATTGGTTAAAAACAGTAATATTTTTTTTAAAAAGTACAGACCCTTAGTCAGCACTTTTATTTATTAACTCTACATTATTTTGCAAACCTTTTTTTCCTCTTGGTCAATATTCTAAAAATTTTATAAGTAAGGAAAAGTGCAGACCTAAGCAGTTTTAATATTTTTTTGTAAACTTAAGTAAAATTTAAAAATAAAGGGCATTCTATATCGAATCATAAAACCGAAGGGTCGTTTAAATTAACTTGTATGCTAGACAATCAACATGGTGAGGGCATTTCTAATAGGGTCGTAACGAATACCGAGACATCGGTGATACTACGTGCTTGCCAATATATTGGTATCGGCGATATTTTATTGGCGATATTTTTTATAGTTTTTTTTTGAACAAACAATTTAATTTTCAATGATTTTTTTGCATTACAAATAAGAGCAATAACGCATTAAAGAGTAGAGCATAAAATCAAACAGAATACTAAAAAGTTTCTTGTAATTCTTAAGGCCCAACCATAATATGCATAGCCTTGCTTAACCTACTGTCAAAAATTAACAAAATTTCTCTTAAATGTATTTAAAAAAAAACAAAAATAAAATCAACAAACATTTGAATGTTCGATCAGTTTCGCACTTTGTTTATACAAATGACAGTTTCATAAAATTTAACAAAAAGTTTCCTTAAGTTCAATATGGTTTGCCTCATATGATTAACATGTATTCGTACATTTGCTTAAGCCAACTAAAGCACATTATGGTTGGGCCTTTAAGCTGGAGGCCCACATCACGCATTCTATGTTGCTTTTTTCCTTTTTTCAAGACGCATGCTGAAATAGAATGTAATCATGCTTTATGCTTTCGATACGTATAGGCATTATACGTTTACTGTGTAACTTGTTTACACTACTACTTTTTGGACAGATACATACACGCATTGAACGATTGGTGTGGACCTGCAGCTTTAGCCGTTTTACTTTCAACCATAGTAGTAAATCTTCTATGTCTTTGTACGTTTTAAGATTTTTCTGCTTATTTTTAATAATTTTTTTTAGAATAAAATTTCGAGTTACTTCGAAGATACCGAAGATGTCTGAAGCTATTTTGCTAGTTAACAGTTTTCGGACATTATTAGCAAATACAATAAATGAATAAACTGAGATGCGTAATAGTTCAAAGTCCCAAAAATTTCAATGAATGAACGATTTGGAACACAAATTTCGAAAATTTTAAAGACAATGGCGCATATTCAAAAAATCATATCTAAAGTCGTAACTAATGAAACAGAATCTAAAAAATAGTTCAAAGATAGTTATAGATCTTATTCATAATACATAAATAACTAGCCTAGCAAATACTTTCAGCTGATTGAAGAAATGCAACCATGCATATTGGCATGTAGAGAAAACAAAATGTCGATTATATTTTGAACGATATAAACTGAAGTTTATTTAAAAGCTTATGAATCTATTAAAAAAATTGTTATTTTTCTTAAAAAATTCATACAAATTCTAAAAAAGAAATTGGTTGGTTATAGTTTGTATATAAATCAATTAAAATAGGGGCCTGTAAAAATAAATTTATTCAATAAAATTTGGTGACTAAAAACTTATCTCTAGCTTATATAATATTTTGTATAAATGGACGTAAGTAGCAAATATGATAAGGGAGGTTTTTTAATTACGAAATTGCAAGAGTATTTATTATATTCTGATTTTAGAGAGACAGAAATTAGTCACCAAAATTGTTTTACTACTCAAATTATAAAATAAAATTAATCATTATAGAATTAAAATTATAAAAATGCTAAAAACATTTTATAAAAATGCTAAACAAAATGCCAAGTGCCAAAGGAAAATTTTTCTGCTAAATAAAAATTGGTTAAGCTAAGTTTAGCTGAGAAAATGGTCACACTGGTTGTTGACTTCTTGGAGTCTCGCCGACATCAAGGCGAATTTACTTTATGTGGTGGGGGTGGCGGCGAGACTACAACATGTCAATCAAAATGCATTAACAAAGCATGAATCAAAAAAACAAACTCAGCCGTAGAAAAAACATTTCTACTGCGCATCTACGTCATCATATAATAAAAATGAGTGTTTGTTGTAAAAAATTTAAGACACACACAAATGCACATACACAAATTCTATTTCTTCGTCACACACAAAAATAACGGACCTGCGCAATCTTGTTTCTTTGATTCATGTTAACAAAGTGACCTCAGTACTACAACAATGAAACTATAGAAAAAACAACAGGCATTTTTTTGCTAGAATTGAGACGGCAAATCTCAAAATGTCTTTATAAAAAATGTTAATAAACAAACGTCACACACGAAGAAAATCTTTGCAAACAGCTGCGCTTGTGAGGTCACTTTATTAGTACATTCTGAAGTCAACAGGGTGTTTTGTTTTTATTTTTCGGTCATGTAATCAGGGTTGTTCTATCTATTTGTTTCATCAAAAATCGTCAAAAATTAAAACAAAATTCGTCAAAATCGTCACGAATATTTAGCAAAATCGTCAACAAATCGTCAAATATATTGAAATTTTACAAATTAGAGACAATTTATTGCATTAATTGGTTCAAAAATATAAATTTTTAGCAAGAAATTTTATTTATGATGAAGAAAGTCATATGATTAAGTTTTATTCTATTTATTTCAGCAAGTGGGCTGAAAAATATTTATCATTTGAAAAGAAATACATAAGAAAAAATATATTTTCATAAATGCATAACAAAAATTTATTTATTTCATTTATCCATATTCATAGTAGCTTAGGAAACAAAAAAAAATAAAATCTCATTTGCTATTAACTCGAGCTATCTTTAAATGATTAATTGTTAGCGTTATCGCTTTTGCAAATTGTGTTTACTGTTGAAGGTGCTTAACCAAGGGTTCTGTCTATATCAACAGTCTTTCTACCCGACTTGAAACGTTTTATTACGTCGAATTTAAGTTCCAAACTAAGTAAGTGCTGGCTCACAATCTTCAAGTTTTAGCCGTCAAGTCTTGAGTTTTTAGGAGAGAGAGAAAAATAAATGACATTCGCTTTTCCCTTCTCTCCTAAAAGCTCAAGACTTGACGGCTTAAACTTGAAAAGTTAGAACCAGCACTAATGCATTGTCATCTCTTTACACCCATTTTTCTACACAACTTCTTATTAAGAACTAACTTCTTACTTCCTAACACGCAACTATACTTTTACCTAACAGAATTAAATGGGAATTCGCCTTTTTGCACGAAAATAGAAAAATTCTTCACATGTGATTATGACTTCATCGAAAAATGCAATCGTATGTAGAAATCGAAATCATAAAAACGCAAAGAGGATTTAACCAATTTTTTAAAAGCGGACCAAATATAACCGACGCAAATCAGGGCTCTAGTGTATATTTTTTGCAGTATCGATGGCATTTATATAGTTGTAGAGTTTTAATTACTTATGCTTCTAAAAACAGCCACCTGGTTTGTGATGGGGGAAGAATTTTTTTTGTTTAATTTCCAAAAATTTTTGTATTTCGAAAAATTGATTTTTACGTTTTGGACTGTTCACAATATAATTGTAAATATTTTTTGTAAGTGTTTTATTGTTGCCCAAAAATCGTCATAACACTATTACTTTTATACTGTGTTCACACTAAGGTTTTTAAACGCGTTTAAACAAAATGTTGATTTAGCTAATCAAAGCCATTCACATTACATTTGAGATGATTAAGTTGACAGCAAAGACAGCTTATCGATAAACAAAAAATAACAAGCAAATTTTTATTTCTTGAAAACATTAGAAATGGAAAGAAATAAATTAATAAAGTTATCAGCAGATTATTAACTTTCACCCCACACTTCCACTAGCATCTCCTCCTCCTTCTGACTCCAAGGCTTCTTTCTTTTTTTCTTTTCCAAATCCATTATAATTTTATTATATCTTAACATTTTTTTTATTTAATGAAAAAAAACTTGCTGTCAAAGAGGTACGTTCATTGTGGCCGTTTTTCAGTTTGTGGCAAGACGAATTTAAATTCGCTTTGGTTTGAGGTATGTTCAGAGGATTCTATCTGGTTTATGAAGTGATTTAGTTGTAATCATGTCAATTTGAAGTGATTAACAAATCACTTCAATGTATGGGTAATCATCTCGATTTTGAAGTGTTTAACGCTTAATCACGTTCGAGCTGCTTAAACGCGTTTAAGAAGCCAAATGTGAACTAGCATTAGTAAAAAAAATCGCCAATCGTCATTTTACAGTTTTTTCTCAAAAAATCGTCAAAATGACGAAAAATCGTCACACCTAGCAACCCTGCATGTAATGCCAAAAGCAAAGCGAATTAATATATAAATGAATTCGCCTTGTATAAAACAGTTGATTAAAATAGGGCCACCAGATTGTAGGTTCTAACCTCAAATTAGATTAAAAAAAAAATTTCGGGATTATATTGGGAATGTAAAATAATATATTATTAATACGATTTCCGTATGACGTGCTAAATTCCCAGTTTTTCATATTTGATAAATACACTGAAATTTATTGCTGAGGGAAAGCTAGCTTCTATGCGCATTTCACTGGTTGCTTAGGCCAGCTCATCAGGAAACCTTTTCCAAAGATTTAAGAAAGGCCAAAAATATTATACAAATAAAACTCTAAAGCGAATAAGAATTATAAACACTCAAAGTCTTACTTGCAACAATATTAAAGCCAAAACAAAACACCAACAATAAACAGTGAGTTTATCTTTTCTTACATATATAATATATTTTTCTTTTTCTGGAAATTATTGATAGGTTTTTTTCTTTTACAAGCCATCATACATATATAAGAACTGCAAGATTTGTTATGTACAAAACTCATTTAAATACAATTTATATGAAACGAATTATAACGCAAATACAATATTGGATGGCTGAAAAAACTGATCGCTATATCAGATTTTTATTTAAAATTTATCACCAGCAGAATTTTTCTTATCTAAAAAACGTTTGCCTCTTTTGTTTAGGTTGACCTGTTAAAACTTTAATTAGGTTGACCTGTTAAAACTTTAAGAAGTAAAATTACTTTTAAACGTATGAACACAAATTTAATGGCTAAGCGTTAAATTGATGTGTTTGAGGGCTCGTTATTATAATCCTAATTCTCCACATTTGAGAAATGTTCTGAAGTTTTGAACAGTTCAAGTTCGTAAGCAATATTAAATGGTTAAAAATGGATTTTCAGAAGCATTGTTTGCAATATGCACATGATGCTTCAATTATTAAATTTTTACCAATAGTCATACAAATTGGTTACATGACATTATTGTTGAAGTGTGCTTATCTATTCTGATATACATATATTTAAAATACAAATTTATAAGATAAAATTAATCACCACTGATACATAATGTTAAAACTAAATAATTTATTTACAAAGAAATCATTTGGGGGCTTTTTATTTTTAAGGGGAAGTTTTAAGAAACTTTTGTTTTAAATTTGGAATTGAAGAAAACATATATCTGGCATCCCTAGACTAAAATTAGAAAAAATAAAAAAAATCATTTTTAAAGCAGCCTATACACTATCAATCAAGGCCCATCTATCAGGTCTGCTTACTTGTACAAAAACAAAAACCGATTATTTTTAGTTGTCAAAAATTTACTACCACATATACAAAGCAAAATGAAGAAACGTGTATGTGTGGCATACCATAAACGTAAACAAACGTATATGTACATGCACATGTAAGTAAGCTTTTGACAACTAAAAAGAACATAAACAATAATCATCAGGCTTCTTGCGCAGACCTTTTCAATGGGCCTTGCTATCAATATTATTGTATATGATATTCACCATATTATTTCCATTTTGTTCTAGTACATGATGCAATAAAGGCGATGTCAGATAAAATTTCATCGCTTTGCGCGACGTTTCTAACTTTACCAACACACACGATTTGATTGTTAAAAATAAATAAATAAAACAAATTATACTAGCAGACTGTCGAAGCGCGCAACAAGAGAGAGTTGCCTAACTTTTTGCTACGCTCTGCGTTAAAGTACTTTATGTGACATGTTTCGTTTAAGTTTTTATTATAACATAAACTTGTGCAAATTTTGTAAACGTTAAATTGCAAATTCGGTTGAATTGAATTTTATATTGAAAATAATATAAGTCGTTTCTTTTCTGCGTTCAGTTTATGCATTTGAATATTTAAACTGCGCATAAACGTATTAACACCTTTTAGATATAGAGATAATGGTTGAAATTAGTTTTTATGATATAAAAACGATTTGTACATAATTTGTACCTATACATGGTTTTATTTTTTTATTAATAAGTTGTAAACCAAAATTTTAATTTAAAAGCACATGTAAACAAATCTTTTGACATTTCTGGCCTGAACAAAAAAAAAACCGGCTGTCTTTTCGCTGCCACCTGTAGTTAATTTGCCTTGTGCGAACTGAATCCAGGCGAATTCAAATTTAAATTCGCCTTGAACTGAATATAAAAAATACAATAGACCAAGGCGAATTCGCCATTAGCAGCCATCTTATAAAAATTCGCCTTGTGAGCAGGGTTTTTAGATATGAAGATATTCGTCATTTTGACGATTTTTTTGAGAAATAAGTAAAATGACGATTGACAATTTTTTTAATAAACATATTAGTGAATGATGATTTTCTGCCATCAATATGCGTGCTTAAAACTTCCTTGGCTTCGCTTGGATGCACCCAAATATCTCGAAAACAGACCGAACGATTTTTTTGCACGCATCGCTTATTGTGTTCCTAAAAATGCATTTTTTCATTTGTGTTAACTATGTTTTGTGTTTTTTTTTTATTAAATATATTAGTTATTTTTACTTCCCCTTTTTAAAACCCTAAATTCGACTCTAACTTTTTGTCTTTATTCTGTAAATCACCATAATTTGGGTATTTCGTTTTCCTGGTTTATAAATTCCCAAATTCGACGCTATCTTGGCTCACGTAAATTATTTCATTCAAACAGTAAATAACAACAGCTGTTCAAACTAGCTACAAATTCTTGCAAGCGGAAATTTCTCCAGCAACATTTTGCAAGTTCTCTTACTTCCAACTGTCAAATAATTCCCTTTTGGCTCTCTCGCTGCAAGAGATTTGGGGTACGCAGACAACTTGCAAAAGTTTTTGCACAAAATTATGCAAAATCAAAAAGTAATTTCAATTTTTGGGAATACAAAATTTAAATTTCAAAAGATTTTGTTATTCGTGCTAAATTCCCAGTTTTTATTATTGATAAAAACACTTGAAATTTATTGTTGATGGGATAAGCTATTCCTATGCGCATTGTACGCATATGTACGCAGACAGACCTCATATTCTTATGGCGTTTCTTTTCTAAAAAAAAGTGTTGCATAAGTGTTACATGGGATCTGGCAACATTTTTAAAATCAGGTTTAAAGAAGTGTTGTATATTTTACGTTTACAAAAGAACTCAAGTTTCGGCATAAAACAATAATGTACAATTATCGTTAAAAATTTGGAGCCTTTTATAGTGCTAATTTCTAAGTAAAAAAAATACGAGAGACGAATTAAAAAATAATTTATGTTTTCTGATATAATAACAAAACCAGCTGTTAATCAATTGCTACACTCATGCCCCTTTAATTTGAACGAGTTTTGAACATGTGGCATTTTTTTCTTTTTAAGTGGAACATCTTCAGATAGAACACGTTGCACTTTTAAAATAGAACACATTTTTCAGAAAAGAACATAAAGAAATGTAAAAGGCAGAATATTACTCAGAAAAGAAAACGCCATTAAGGAAACTTTTTGTTAAGTTTAATGAAACTGTCATTTGCTTAAGCAAATTGCGAAACTGATCGCACATTCCGGACGGCATCGAATGTTTTTTGATTTTGTTTTTATTTTTTTTAATACATTTGAGAGACTTTTTATTGGCTTTTGACAGTAGGTTAAGCCGGCTATGCATATTATGGTTGTGCCTTAAGGGTTAAGCACGGCTATGCATATTATGGTTGGGCCTTAAGATTCGAAAAGACACATAAATAGTAAAAATACTCACCACATGAACGTACAAAAAAATACAATTAAAATTTTATAATTATGTTGTTTTATTTAAAATTTATAATAAGCTTATAACAATTTTTAAATAATTTTTATAATTGGATTATAGATTGTGTGTGAAACGGTAGCAAAGTCGTATGTTGAATTAAAATTGTCAAGAATTTCTACGCAAATGTCAAAATTTATACTAGTCCCCAGGGCTAGTGAAATTTAATTCACCCGAACAGTGTCAAAATTTTACTTCCATGAGTACTTTGCTGCCGTTTCCCACACACCAATAGCCATAATATACAATCACAATTATTATTTTTTTTTAAATAATATTAATATATTGTAATTTATTTAAATATATCATATGATTTAATTTAAAATTTTATGTAATTTAAATTAAAAATAATTATTAAAAAAAATTTATGTTATTGTTAAATTAAGGAATGTTAAAGTGTAATCTAAACTAAAATTATTAAATTTTTTGTAATTTTTGCCAACTTAAAATTTTGAGGCATAACACATTTTTAATCTAAATATTTTGTTAGCATTTATTACAATATTTTTTTTTTTCTTCATTTTAAGAACTTTGCCTTGTAGTTTTTATTTAAATAAGAAAATATACGACCATGTTCTGGAAATCTAAATCTCGAGAAATTGAAATCGAAAAATTTTTTAAAAATTTTCCTGTGTTATATGTATTTGTATGTACCTCACATTTTAAGGACCACTTTCCTTTGCCTAAACTGCTTTTGAAATCAGGAAAATGCTACGTTAATTTTTCAAAAATTTAATGAAAAATATTCAATGATTTAAATTTTACGTGATTTCGATTTCCAGACCGATAATTTATATGTATTTCCAGTTACGATTGTTTGAATTTTGTTAGTTTAAAATACTAAGGGCCGGCCAGTTTTTGACTTCGTATTTACATATACAGCCCAATTATGAATAAAAATTCCCCGGGAGTTTTTCCCTTTTCCCATTTTTACAATTTAATCTTCAGAGGAAAAATGCAGAAGGGAGAAATTGTTATAATGCCTCCCGCTATTCCCTTAACACAAATTATATAATATAAATATGTAACTACTAACATACGTACATAAATATGTACATACTTACTTTTTACTTTATTTCAAGAATTGCTTATGAACTTTATTTAGTTCACTATTAATAATTTGCATTATAAATATTAACATTCATACATAAATATGTACACACTTTAATTTACTTTTTACTCTATTCCAAGAATTGCTTATGAACTTTATTTAGTTCACTATTAATAATTTGCATTATAAATATTAACAGTCATACATATATATGTACACACTTTAATTTACTTTATTCCAAGAATTGTTTATGAATTTTACCAAGTTCAATATTAATAATTTGCACTCCCACTAAATAAATGCAACTCCAGCATTTAAACACAGACAAATTTATTGAGAATTGATTTGCAACTATTAATTTGCAATCATCAATTTTTGATTATTAATTTATTGTTTTGCAATTGTTGAATTATTGGGAACTGTTTTTATTAATATGATGAACAAGCTTTTTAACTATAAGAACATAAACTGTAAAATTAGTATTTAAGAAAGCTCAAGAATGAAAATAAAGTTGGTCTTAATTTGGAAATGAAATAGTGAAAGTGTTTTTATTTTTTTTAACATTATTTTTTTAAATTCAAAAGTGGCGCAGTCGGTAGGATCCGTAAGTCCTATCCAACGTAAAAGTAAAAATTTTATTTTTGTGATAGTGCTAGGATTTTTATCCTTAATACGGAACTGCAAAATAAGGATATAAAGATATATCCTTAGAAAAGAAAAATATAAAAGATAACAAGAGTTATCTTTCAAAAAGAAGGAAAAAGGATATAAAAAAAACAAATAAAATACACGAAATTTTTTTTTTCCCGTGTGAAAGTGACATTCGAAATATAAAAACAAAAAGAAAAAAAAAAGCACGAATATTTTAACATAGAAAAAGAAAAAATAAGGTGAAGAAGAGCCAAGATACAACAACATCAGAGAATAAGAAGATTTATCCTCATCAATATACATCCAAAGTGACCCAATAGAAGCAAATATATAAAAACATCCTATCAGCTTTAAACCCTCAGGAGTGGAAACAAGAGCCAAGATACAACAGCATCAGAAAATAAGAAGATTTACCCTCATCAATATACATCTAAAACGACCCAATAGAAGCAAATATATAAAAACATCCTATCAGCTTTAAACCCTCAGGAGTGGAAACAAGAGCCAGGATACAACAGCATCAGAAAGTAAGAATTAGATTAACTATATTATATTTATTTATTAATATTATTAAATGTATGTAACTGAAAAAATAAGCATAAAGTCAGAAATCGAAAGAAAATTACTGTATACGTCCGGAGAACTAGAAACCAAAAAGTTACAGGAATTCCTACATAGAATAACCCTGATAAAAATCAAAGCAAAGAAAAATTATTTAAAACATAAGAACAAAAGAGAAAAACGCATTCGTGTATAAGTGAGAATTTCTTCTTCCTTTCCCAAATCCATTCAAACTAAAAATGGCAGTACAGGTCGAAAATCCAATAAACAGTTTAACTATAAACCCCTTGAAATACCTAAACAACTTACCTGACTTCTGTGGCGACTCAGGAGACTTACAGACGTTCACCACACTTATTGACCGAATACACCCACACCTACAAACATACGACGAACTGTCCCAACTACTTTTTTCGGACGTAATAAAATCAAAACTCAAAGGAAGGGCAAGACAGGCAATAGAAATAAACTGCCACGCGACTTCATGGACGGAGATTAAGAACATACTACAGAATAATTTTGGGGATAGACGTTCCTACGAGGAACTCTTTGACGAATTACGAAGCGTGACCTTTAAAACAAATACCTTAGATTTTTACAACGACATGAAAACCAGGTTACACAAATTAAATAACAAGTTAGTAGTTATTTTAGGAGAAACCGAAGCAACTAGACAAAGTGCGATAAACAATAAACGCACTGCCCTCAACATCTTTAAAAACAAGATCCCTGAACCGATGAAATCCATCCTATTCTATTCCCAGAAGACTTAGAACAAGCTATGGATACCGGGAACGACCCAGAATTTAAAACTCATTCAAGTAATAGAAATAATAACTATAGAAACAATACACAGTACAATAAAAAAGATAATAGGAATAGAACACAATACGGGAACCCCCAACCATTCACCAGAAAGAATTTCCAGGCAATGCCCCAAAATAACGGAAGAGAATATCAACAACCATTCCAACAACACCAACCATACCAACAACACCAACCATACCAACAACCATTCCAACAACACAGACCATACCAACAACCATTCCAACAACACCGCACATACCAACAAACAAACTCACAAAACTCCAGACCTCAAAACCAATCATCCCAGAGATCAAATATTAGAAACCAAGTAGAACCTATGGACATAGGAAAAATTGAAGTGGCTGAAAATTTTCAGGAATCAGCCTCAGGAATAAATTACCATTTATAATAATAAAGACAAGGATAGGTTTTATAAAATTTATAATAGACACGGGCGCAACAAACTCTATTTTAAATCCGGGGATCTGCGACCCCAAAAGATTTCATACAACTAGCCCACTTTTAATTAAAACTCTCCAACATCAAATTTACGTTGATGAAAAAGCCATAATACCTATGTTCAAAGAATTCGGCGACATTGAAACAAATAAAACACTAGAATTTTATATAATAAGATTTCATAATTTTTTTGATGGTCTAATAGGTAATGATATCTTGAGACCACTAAATGCCTGTATTGATTATAGAAAGAAGGAAATAACCATCGGTAACCAGACACTCCCTATGCACTTTGAAAACGAAAACTTAAATAAAAAAAGGATAATAGCACCAGATGACTCTGACCTAGTATATTATAAGGAGGAAAACGACGGAAATATTGTAAAAGAAGGAATTTTAAACGTAGAAAATGGAGAAGTAGAGATAAACTTACTATCTGAAACTAACCGCGTGAATACGCAGAAGGTAGATCACGAAAATTTTAACATAATAGAGAATAAAGAATTTAAATCATTAAATGCCCAAATTAGAATAGGACACTTAAACCCCGAAGAAAAATCACAACTATTACAAATTATAAACAGGTATCATAATATTTTTTACCAAGAAAATGATAGACTCTCGTTTACTTCCGCAATAAAACATAGAATTAGAACGACAAACAATATACCCATATTTTCCAAGTCGTACAGATACCCATACGTACATAAAAAGGAAGTTACGGATCAAATCCAAGAGATGTTGAAAAATAAGATAATTAGGAATAGTAATTCTCCCTATTCAGCCCCAATTTGGATCGTGCCAAAGAAGGCCGATGCCAGCGGGAAACCCAATTGGAGACTTGTAATCGATTATCGTAAACTGAACGAAGTTACGATCGACGACAAGTTCCCCATCCCAAACATAGACGAGATTCTCGAAAAACTGGGAAGAAGCCAGTATTTCACTACACTCGATCTGGCTAAGGGTTTCCACCAAATCGAGATAGAGGAAGAGGACATCCACAAAACCGCATTTAGTGTCGAAGGAGGACACTATGAATTTCTGAGAATGCCTTTCGGACTGAAAACAGCCCCCGCAACATTCCAGAGATTGATGAATAATCTTCTCCAAGATTATATCAATAAAATCTGCCTGGTATACCTGGATGATATAATCATATTTTCAACATCCTTACAAGAACACATGAACTCTATCAGACTTATATTCGCAAGATTACAGGAGGCAAACCTAAAAATCCAATTGGATAAATCAGAATTTTTAAAAAAAGAAACAGAGTTCCTTGGGCACATAATAACAACAGAGGGAGTTAAGCCCAATCCTAAAAAGATAGAATGCGTCGTCAACTTCCCAATACCCAAAACGACAAAACAGATCAAACAATTCTTAGGGCTCACAGGCTACTACAGGAAGTTCATAAAAGACTATTCATCTATCGCTAAACCAATGACTAAATGCTTAAAGAAAGATTCAAAGATAACCATAAATGACCCAGAGTATGAAAAAAGTTTCAACACCCTCAAGACCCTATTAACACATGATCGAATATTAGCATACCCGGACTTTTCTAAAACTTTCACATTGGCAACAGACGCGAGTAATTACGCCTTGGGAGCGGTACTCTCTCAGGATAATCACCCAATATGCTATGCAAGTCGCACCCTTAATACACACGAAATAAATTATAGTACAATAGAGAAAGAATTATTGGCCATCATATGGGCTACGAAATACTTTAGGCCCTATCTTTTTGGTCGCAAATTCATAATAGAAACGGATCATAAACCATTAACATGGCTCTTTTCTATAAAGGAACCCAATTCAAAACTTGTTAGGTGGAGATTACGACTATCCGAATACGACTACGAAATCAAGTACAAGAAAGGAATAAAGAACGGTAATGCCGACGCCTTGTCAAGAATTGAAACTGAACCCAACATTAATACACTAGAATGCGACAATGTAACGATGAAAAGTACTAATTCACCAATTAACATGTTTAAAAACCAAGTGGTTATAATGAAAACAACTTCTGGATCATTAAGAATAAAAAATAAATCTGTTTTTAAAAATAAAAGAAAAATAATTTCTATGAAAGAAATGGACAGGGAAACCGCAATCACAATACTAAAGAATCATTTTAACCCAACACAACTGAATGTTATTTTTATCGAAGACGAATTTTATACAATGTTTAAAAATGTTTATGAAGAACTATTTTCAAATAACGCAAATTTTAGGGTACTTAGATCTACACTCATGATAGAAGACATAGAAGATGAAAACCGGTTAACTGAAATTATTAAAAATGAGCACCTTAACAAAAACCATAGGGGAATCCAAGCAGTATACAAAGAATTAGTTACGCGAATTTACAATCCTAAACTGAAACAAAGGATAACTCAGTTCATAAATAACTGTGAAATCTGCAACCTAGAGAAATATGATAGAAAACCTCCAAAAATTCCTTATAAAATTACAGAAACTCCACATAAACCTCTAGAAATATTACACATAGACGTATTTTATACCCTGGATAAGAAACTCTTTATGACAACAATCGATAAATTTTCAAAATTCGCCTTAGCGTTTCAAATGAACGGTAGAAACTGGATGGAGTTCAAAACAAAACTATTACTAATAATCAATACCTACGGGAAAATGGATAAAATCGTCGTAGACAATGAATTAGGATTTAAGGCCATACCGATGCAGGAATTTTTGAAAAAGGAAAACATAGAAATTCATTATACCTCAAATAGTAACCATACTTCCAATGCCGATATCGAGAGGCTACACAATACCATCAACGAACACATACGCCTACTAAGACACGATACAGAAAACAAAGACGAAAGTATGGAAGATAAAATGACAAGAATTATAGGTTTTTATAATAATACAATACACAGCACGACCGGCGTCAAACCGATCGATTTTGTAAACGGCAAAATACATGAAGATAAATATACAGAAATTCGTAATCTTATGAGCGCAAAAAAAGAAAAGTATACCCGGAAATTAAATGAAAACCGGAAAGACTTTGAATTAGAAGGAGGACTAAATTATATTAGAGAGATAAGAGGTGGGAAAAACCACAGAAAATATAGGAAAGTTAGTACAGAAAAAATAGACGACGATCACGTACAAACGATAGGAACTGGACATAAATATTACAAAACTCACGTTAGACCTACTAAGAAATGCCAAGACAAAAATAACCCCAAAATCAGAGCAACAAATAAATAAATATTTTTTTTAGATGATAAAATGGATCATAACGATGACAATTGTCCTAACCATCAGGGCCCAAACCATCGACGTACAAGACCTATCATACAATAACGGCTATATACCAATCAAAACAGGAGAGATCAAAATCGTCGGACACTACATCAAAATACTACACATAATAAACACAACAGAATACGAACAAACTCTAGAAATAATCAAAACCAACATGGACATCCTCAAAACATCCATCACCGAATCAAAAAGGTTAATTGATACGGTAAACAAGAATTTCATGCTATTGAAGGCAAAAATAGAAAATCTTAACCCACACTTTCGAAGAAAACGGGCTCTACTAAATATTATAGGTAAAGGATTAAAAATAATTGCAGGTACAATGGACAGCGAAGACGAAGAACAAATAAGTAAAACTCTTAAATTACTATATACAAATGACGAAAACTTAACAAACAAAATTAACAACTTAACTTATATTAATAATATCATGAACTCCCAGATTCAGAATATTACTAACCACATAAATTACCAGCAAAAAACAATTGGAAGTTATTTAACAAAATTCAAAAATATTATAGGAAATAAAATTTCAACTATCGAAGACGAGATAACATTTATAGAACACATATACCAGATTAACAACGACATCTCACTCTTACGCCAACATGTAGATGACATCGGACAAATTATTTTCTCAGGAAAACTGGGAATTATTCCTACAGACATTCTCACTCAAACCGAACTTAACCTAATCTCAGACTTTGACAGTTATACCAACATCAAAGTATCCATTGCACTTCATGACGGTAACATCATCATCATTCTCTCTATACCACAATTTTCACAAGACCCACTATCCATGGTGACATTCGTACCCATACCTGACAGGAATAATAAATCCATACAACTTAACCATTCCAATGTTCTCATAGATTCAGAAAACAATATTTATAGCACGTATATTAAAGAAAATTTAAAAACAAATCTAATAAAAATCAATGACAATTGTTTAAGTAATATATTAAATTCTGAAGAAGCTAACTGGAAAATGCAAACATTTAATAAACAGGAAATAGTTGAAATAATTCCAGGCATATTAGTTCTCAAAAGATTCAATAGTAACATATCGCACAATTGCAATAAAGCTAAATTAAAAATTTCTGGAAATTACTTAATAAAATTCGAAAATTGTGAAATAAACGCGTTAAATAAAACTTTTACAAATGTTAAAATAGAAATACAAGACAAGTTTATTTTACCTAATCTCATAACAAAAATTAAAGACAATAGTAATACAACACTTGCAGACATAAAAATTGAATCTTTATATCTAAAACAAATAGAATACGAAGAAACACTCAAACAAGTACTATATACAGATAAGAACACAAAAATACTTAGTTTTAGCATAGACATCTTAATTATTATATCAATATGTATCTTAATTATTTTTATATACTTCTTTAAGAATACAAAAACATATATTCCAAATGTACAATTAAAAAACGAAACTACTATAAATAACCCGGTAAAGATAATATAATTTCGTCGGAGCCTCAAACTAACGGTGGGGGTGTTATAATGCCTCCCGCTATTCCCTTAACACAAATTATATAATATAAATATGTAACTACTAACATACGTACATAAATATGTACATACTTACTTTTAACTTTATTTCAAGAATTGCTTATGAACTTTATTTAGTTCACTATTAATAATTTGCATTATAAATATTAACATTCATACATAAATATGTACACACTTTAATTTACTTTTTACTCTATTCCAAGAATTGCTTATGAACTTTATTTAGTTCACTATTAATAATTTGCATTATAAATATTAACAGTCATACATATATATGTACACACTTTAATTTACTTTATTCCAAGAATTGTTTATGAATTTTACCAAGTTCAATATTAATAATTTGCACTCCCACTAAATAAATGCAACTCCAGCATTTAAACACAGACAAATTTATTGAGAATTGATTTGCAACTATTAATTTGCAATCATCAATTTTTGATTATTAATTTATTGTTTTGCAATTGTTGATTTATTGGGAACTGTTTTTATTAATATGATGAACAAGCTTTTTAACTATAAGAACATAAACTGTAAAATTAGTATTTAAGAAAGCTCAAGAATGAAAATAAAGTTGGTCTTAATTTGGAAATGAAATAGTGAAAGTGTTTTTATTTTTTTCAACATTATTTTTTTAAATTCAAAAGTAGAAATCTCCGTGGAAATTTTTATTTATAATTGGGCTGATTATTTATTTTTAAGTTTCATTTAAATACAAAATTTCACTTTTCAGTGCTTTGATATGTATGCATGTAGATGCTACTTAAATAGCCCATGTTGCTTTTAAAAGTCTATTTAAGTGGCTTTAATATCACAACAATACAAAAACAACAGCTAAAGAAAAAAACAATGAGCTGGTTCTTTGAGGCCAACTTGTAATAAAATATACTTTTCAAGTTTTTTTTATTTTAGTTAAACAGCTGTTGGGGGTTATCGTAATAAAACAAGATTAATTTAGTTAAACTAAAAAACTAAAACTAAATTTTAAATAAAAAATTTTAAAATATGAAGTAAAAAACTGGCCATAATTGCTATAGATGCTTAAAATTAAAGACAATAATATTTCTGAAATAATAATTATTATAAAAATATTCGATTGAAAAGATTTCCTCAAGCACCCTACACCAACATGCACTTATATAGTCACTATTGCTCTTTGTCGTAAGATAAGCGTTACAAATTAAATTAGAAAAACTAAATGTGCAATAAAGGATATTTATGCTAACTTATTTTATTTTCATGTGCTCGTCTAGTGTTAGCGTTTTACAAACGATTTTAAATAGCTTTTTTTTTAGACGTTGGCAATACTCGAAACAACGATTCGATAGCTAATTAAAACAGGGATTCGACGAAGGACTACGATTCGACATACTTCCGGTAAAATGCAATTGTGTAAGTTGTCGCATAAAATAATTTTTATATAACTGTAAATTTACTTGTAAATTTAAGATAATAAAAACTACAAAACTTAAGGACAATATTGGATTTGAGTTTTTATTAAAATTGTATTGAGTATATTGCAGTCCAAATTACTGCCTTTAATTCCCAGAAGAAGTAATCGCTTAAAAAAGATGTATATTTCAGAAAAGTCGTATAGTGAACAAGATAAGTTTTTTCCATACTGTAGTGTATGCGCACTTATGCACATCACTGTAACAACATATATGTAACATTAAACCTAAGAAGCAAAATTGTTTAATTTAAATTAAGTAAGAAATTCATGTTTAGTCAGCAATAATTGTAAGTTCATTGATTCCCCAAACTGTCGCAACAGAAATATTTGTTGATGTTTAAAAATTCAATGTCAATTAAATTGCAATGAATATTTTTATCGTGGGAATTTGGCATAGTCAATTTGTTTATGAGAAATGCTGACTATTAGGATAATATAGTATATAAGACGCTATAATAGTTCAATAAAGATCAGAATTAATTGAGTATTCAAATTAATTGACTAATTATTTCTCAAAAAGGGCATTTTAATGCTCGTCTAATGCGGCAGAAGTGCTTAGAAATACTTACACCTTTTTTTTACACTAAAAACCAGAGTACCGAAACGTTCGCTCATTTTTCAGTCATGAGCGAGCGTGAAAAATTTTAAATTGTACTGCCTTTTCTCATTCATGAGGGTGAGGAAAAAAAATATTTTGAATTTCCTCATTCATGAAAAATGAGCAAACAAAAAAATTCATATGTGAATTTGTCAGATATGAAAAATTTAAAAAAATTCACATTCAAATTCCTCATAAAGAAAAAAAAACGCGATTTGCCCGTCCATTAACAGCGGGAAAATGAAGAAGTAAAGAGGCCTTATAGAATGCCTTATTGGCGATATAAAGTTTTTCAGTCGCATTCCAACTGTATTTCTAATTTACACAGTATGTCATTGGATCTACTTTAACGATTTCGATAGGCCTTATCTTAGAATAGAAAATCCCAATTTCTAAAATATTTAATAAAAACTATTCTAAAAGAACTTTTAAAATAATGCAGAGTGGAATAAGTAAAAGTTTATTAAAAATACAGTTGTAAACCTTCTTTAAGGCCTGCAAAGTGAAAGCGCTGGCAATTTTTCCCGCTGGGCAACGTGAAAGCATGTGTGTGTGTTTTGTTTTGTAAAATTATTTGTTGGCTGCAGCACCATGGTGAACCAAAATGTATGTGCTGCTTTTTAGCAGGCATAAATTATTGGAAAAAAATTAAAAGAACTGCACATATCGTCATCTTAAATGCAGAATAAGATAACATTTCATAAGTTTACATGCAGAGCAAAAAACTTTGTAAAATGTTAATTATTTGAGATTTAAAATCAATTTTAAATATTTCAGATAAAAATGCGATAACCCATATATTTTTGAAGAAAAATATCATTTTTATTATTTTCTAAAATGTGTTAATATTAATTTGTATTTTTTGGAAACAAAAAGACATATCGTAAAAGAAAGTATATTAGTATTAAGTGAAACAAACATATAATATATTAAATTATTAAATATTTGTGTTTAATTACCGGAAAATGGAATATATACATATATATAAATATATGATAATCGCACGATTAATATGTAGCATCATAAGGATTGCGTTGACATGTTAAATAAGTTTGCTTTTCTGATGCAGCGCAGGCAGTAATGCATTTAACAATGTGGAGAACTTATATTGTTATAGATATTATGACATACCTATTATTTATAATTTTTTTTATTGATTTTAATTACTTATAAGTAGTGGTTTAAACTAAAATATGTACTTCATTAAATTTAGCTATGAATTGATTTTAAAAATACATCTTTTTCATTCTTATCTAAACGTATTTTGATCTCCATAAAATGAATTATCTTAATGAATTTTTTTTTACAATGAACAAATTTTGCAAATAAATATTTGACTCATATTCATTCATACCTATTTGTCTCCAGTTCACGAATTATTTCAAAATAACTCTGCATCATATACTTTCAAAGCTAATGCAACAAGTTAATTTTAATTAGGTAATTTATGAAAAATATAAAAAAGATGGAAAGAGTAGTCCAACTAAGAGAAGTTGTTGATAGCAGCTCCGGTATTTAGTAAACGTAAATATTGGACAAAGTAGTACTTCTCCAAAGAAAGATATTATTAGAATTTAATAAAGCTGAAGAATTAACAAAATATAGCTAAACAGTCTATATTCCACTACTTATTTAAAAAAAAATTGCGTTTATTCTAAAAATTTATAAAAATTGTCTTTTTTTAAGGATATTGATGAAGGGCCACTTGGAAGAATGCAATTCTAACACAAAAAACCCCGAAAATTTTAAATAAACTAATAAAAAATATTTCTTTTGTATTATAAACTTCATATTTTATGGTCCCATACAGATTTATTATAGGGAAGTTCGACTATATTTAAATTTATTAAAAAGGAAATACATATGTACATACATATATAAACTCAAAAATCTAAGGACCTGCAGATGTTGTCATTTATTCTTGGAAATTCTTACCGTTTGGGAGTGCAATGGGGTAGGCTACACAATTTCAAGATTACTAACGGTTCGGTTCTTTTAATTTTACAGCACTTTTTTATTTTTTCTTATGCTATACTGAAAATTATTATTATTAATTATTATTTGATCACAAATTTCACTAGCACCGTAGTAACAGTAATCAAACAGATCACCCAATGTTGATGTTGTAAAAAAAATGTGTTCTTATAAAAATAATTAAAAACTCTGCTAATTTTTTTCTTGAGTGTGATTATACATTATGTTGTTAAGAACAATGATATACATATGTATTTGATAACACTTAATTTTTCATTTTGTAAATAACTTGGTTATTTTTTTAGATAGAAGTTTAAAATTTTATAAAAATATGTTGTAACGTGAATCGTAATCAACAAAACAAGTCAATTTCAAATATTCCAATAATATCTTCATTGTTTTGCATTTAAGCTAACGATATGTGTTTTGTTTGTGAAAAATAAAAATTCTTTGATGCCTTTAAAAGGGTTACTTTTTCGTTTCGTTAAAAAGACGTACCTGAAGGCAGAAATATTAAGAGAAAAAATAGCCATAAGAAGTTGTTGGTATTTTGTGCTTGTAAAAATATTTTGGTTTCTGTACCAATCGCGTCGGTGGGTTTTTTTTTCTTTGAAAACACTTTTCTTAAGCAAGTAAAAATATTTAAAAAAAAAAATGAAAAGGTCTTGTTTTGCTACAATTTATGTGTAAATAACCTCTACACATAAAAGCAAATGTGACAGTTGGTAAAGTATTTGGGTAAGAAGATGTGTTTTTTGACGGATTAATGAATCTTTATTGTTTCGCACGAAATTTATTGCTTACTTTTTTATGCTAGAATTATATAACAGAGCCCAAAGAGTTAACCTTACCATTTTGTGGTAATTTACTTTACGTAAATTTGAACTGTTATAATGACTTTATAGGTACATTTTTGCAGGCAAACACAGGTTCGCATTTTTTGCATATTTTGTAAAAAGTTATGATACCAATAGGTAGAATTAAAATGTAGGCACAGATGTTTGAATAATTTGTCCTGTTGCCTTTTCTTATTGTACATTTTTCATTAATCCGTCAATAAAACATCTTCTTGACCAAATACTTTACCTACTGTCACATTTGCTTTTATGTGTAGAGGTTATTTACACATAAATTGTAGCAGAACAAGACCTTTTAATTTTTTTTTTTTTTTAAATATTTTTACTTGCTTAAGAAAAGTGTTTTCAAAGAAAAAAAAACCCACCGACGCGATTGGTACAGAAACCAAAATATTTTTACAAGCACAAAATACCAACAACTTCTTATGGCTATTTTTTCTCTTAATATTTCTGCCTTCAGGTACGTCTTTTTAACGAAACGAAAAAGTAACCCTTTTAAAGGCATCAAAGAATTTTTATTTTTCACAAACAAAACACATATCGTTAGCTTAAATGCAAAACAATGAAGATATTATTGGAATATTTGAAATTGACTTGTTTTGTTGATTACGATTCACGTTACAACATATTTTTATAAAATTTTAAACTTCTATCTAAAAAAATAACCAAGTTATTTACAAAATGAAAAATTAAGTGTTATCAAATACATATGTATATCATTGTTCTTAACAACATAATGTATAATCACACTCAAGAAAAAAATTAGCAGAGTTTTTAATTATTTTTATAAGAACACATTTTTTTTACAACATCAACATTGGGTGATCTGTTTGATTACTGTTACTACGGTGCTAGTGAAATTTGTGATCAAATAATAATTAATAATAATAATTTTCAGTATAGCATAAGAAAAAATAAAAAAGTGCTGTAAAATTAAAAGAACCGAACCGTTAGTAATCTTGAAATTGTGTAGCCTACCCCATTGCACTCCCAAACGGTAAGAATTTCCAAGAATAAATGACAACATCTGCAGGTCCTTAGATTTTTGAGTTTATATATGTATGTACATATGTATTTCCTTTTTAATAAATTTAAATATAGTCGAACTTCCCTATAATAAATCTGTATGGGACCATAAAATATGAAGTTTATAATACAAAAGAAATATTTTTTATTAGTTTATTTAAAATTTTCGGGGTTTTTTGTGTTAGAATTGCATTCTTCCAAGTGGCCCTTCATCAATATCCTTAAAAAAAGACAATTTTTATAAATTTTTAGAATAAACGCAATTTTTTTTAAATAAGTAGTGGAATATAGACTGTTTAGCTATATTTTGTTAATTCTTCAGCTTTATTAAATTCTAATAATATCTTTCTTTGGAGAAGTACTACTTTGTCCAATATTTACGTTTACTAAATACCGGAGCTGCTATCAACAACTACTCTTAGTTGGACTACTCTTTCCATCTTTTTTATATTTTTCATAAATTACCTAATTAAAATTAACTTGTTGCATTAGCTTTGAAAGTATATGGTATGAATGAATATGAGTCAAATATTTATTTGCAAAATTTGTTCATTGTAAAAAAAAATTCATTAAGATAATTCATTTTATGGAGATCAAAATACGTTTAGATAAGAATGAAAAAGATGTATTTTTAAAATCAATTCATAGCTAAATTTAATGAAGTACATATTTTAGTTTAAACCACTACTTATAAGTAATTAAAATCAATAAAAAAAATTATAAATAATAGGTTTGTCATAATATCTATAACAATATAAGTTCTCCACATTGTTAAATGCATTACTGCCTGCGCTGCATCAGAAAAGCAAACTTATTTAACATGTCAACGCAATCCTTATGATGCTACATATTAATCGTGCGATTATCATATATTTATATATATGTATATATTCCATTTTCCGGTAATTAAACACAAATATTTAATAATTTAATATATTATATGTTTGTTTCACTTAATACTAATATACTTTCTTTTACGATATGTCTTTTTGTTTCCAAAAAATACAAATTAATATTAACACATTTTAGAAAATAATAAAAATGATATTTTTCTTCAAAAATATATGGGTTATCGCATTTTTATCTGAAATATTTAAAATTGATTTTAAATCTCAAATAATTAACATTTTACAAAGTTTTTTGCTCTGCATGTAAACTTATGAAATGTTATCTTATTCTGCATTTAAGATGACGATATGTGCAGTCCTTTTAATTTTTTTTCCAATAATTTTTTCCTACAAAAAATGCAACAGACACTTTGGCTGGTTGCCTTTGCCAAAAATATTTTACACAAACAAATACACACACAGGCATTTCGAGCTGTAGTCATGCAAACTGTCGAGCAACAACAACATTACTAGTGAGGATCGTTTTTAAAACTTTTTTTTTCCTCATTTTACATGACTGAAGAAAGGCAAAATTGGATTTTTCCTCAAAAACAAGAATGAATTTGCCGAAATATTAACAATTCATTTATGACTGTGAAAAAAGTTACACATTTTACATTTTTCATTTATGTAAAAAATTCAAGAATGGTTGAATATGAGCGATCACATATGACTTTCTCTGAACTCTGCTAAAAACATCCGACCACCACATGGCGATCCTGCCTAATTTTTTCGATCCTGCCTAATTTTTTTAATCCCTGGAATTTTTGTTTAAGTTAAAAATCATCCTGCCTAATTTTTTTGATCCTGCATAAATTTTTCGGTCCTGCCTAATTTTTTGATCCTGCCTAAATTTTTTTTTTAATCCCTCGAATTTAAAAAAAAAAATTTTTTGTTAACAACCGATGACGTCCCAATAGGAAATCGACAACATTTTCAAAAAGTGGGAGAAACTTAATAACAGAAGAAGACGAGGAATACACCCCCAAACCCATAACTGAAACTACGGAACCGCCACCAAAATACATACCAACGCCAAAAAACGCTGGTCCCAAACCTATATCAATAGAAGAATATAGGCGAAGACAGGCGAAGAACACAAAGGACTCCATATCAACCACTCAACCTGCCCATACGCCAAAAAGCGAGGTGGCAAGAAGAGAAAGTTTGAACAGACGTGTGCCAACCTCCAACGCATAATAAACATAAGCAAAGGAGCGCAGAAGAAAATATTAATTGGGGAATTGGACGCACTAAAGAGGAAAGGCTGGAGAAACGAACACTAGAAACTTTCAAAGTAACGGAAGAAGACAAAGTAAAACAAGTCTTGGAAAATATCGTAATAATGGGGATAGCAGACACAAAACTTGAACAAACATCTAATACATATGCGGTAAATGACAATAGGATATCCCTAAGTTTAGATATAATAATTGTTTTAATAATAATTGTAATGATAATAGTACTTTGGAAATTGTTAAAAAATTATATAAAAAAGGAAATTACTACTAATGCAGTAACAAACAATTAATTAAATATACAAACAAAAAAAAAAAATATATATTTCATATGAACCAAATTATTGGAGAACTACAAAAGTTAATTATAAACGCTAAAAATCAAAAGGTAGAAAATATACAGAAGAAACAATAAAAGAAAAGTACCACTTAATAAATGAATATAGTAGACAATTTGGAAAACTGATAAGCTATTTATCAAATCCACTTAGACAGCAAAAAATTGAAGAATTTAAAACGTTAAAGATAACAGCAATCGAACTTTTGAAAGAACACTTCAATTCAAACAGCCTAAAAATGTCAAACTTTGATAGCAAAAAAGCTTCGGACACAATTCCTATATTTGACGGAAAACCTACACACCTCGATATATTTCTGTCAATGGTAGAAATGGTTCACGATGACCTTAACGAACAAGGGAAAAAGAACTTAATTAAATATATTATTGCCATGAAATTAAGCGATAGGGTTAGAAGTGTTTTAATGACACAAGACATACCAAAAACATTTAACGAACTAAAATCAACACTGACCAAACATTTCAAGTCAACAAAGACAGCCAGTAGTCTTCATTCGGAAATTAGAAATATTAAGCAAAGAGGTAATGTGTCAAGTTTTAGAGAAAAAATAAACGCATTGATTTCAGAATTAACCATAGTACAATTCAGTGACCTTGAAGACAATTCAAATGAAATAGCACGATCTACAATTAGAATGTTGAACGAAAAATTAGCACTCGAAACATTCCAAGAAGGTTTACAAGAGAACATAAGAACAGCAGTTATAGCAGCGCAACCTAAATCGCTAGCACAAGCATTTGAAATAGCAAGCACACAGGAAAGACTATTACAGGCAACAAATACATTAAAGATCTTTCATATAAATGATAGAAATCGACGCAGTAATAACAATTACAACTATAACAATAACAGATACAACAATCAAAGAAGACAAGACTTCAACAGAAATGACAGAAACTACAACAATAATTATAACAACAACAATAGTAGAAATTTTAATAATTATAATAGGAATTCAAATAACACCAACAGTAGATACAACACAAATAATGCTTACAACAGAAATAATAAAAACACCTATAACAATAACAACCATACAAATCAAAGAAATGACAACCCAAACGTACGCGCACAATACATCGACAGGGAAACGAAGAAGCCCTGGAGACTCAGAACGAATCTGCAGAAGGGGAAAATTACAGATTCACACAATAAATCCCAACACTTCGAACTTTATATATCTTTCTATCAAAAACCTGACTTACAAACTGACTTTCCTTATAGATACTGGTTCTGATATATCCCTTTGCAAGGAAAATATTATACACGGATACAATGTAATTGAACAAGATATTCTTAGATTGAATGGCATAACCAAACACTATACAGAGACTATTGGATCGACTGAATTAGAAGCGGTACTTGGAGAACATTGCTTAAAACATAAATTTTACTTAGTAGACAGAGACTTTCCAGTAAACACAGACGGAATTTTAGGAATGGATTTCTTCCATAAATACAACTGTATAATAAACTACGATACACACACTATAAGTACTTACATAAATGAAGATAGTATCACAATTCCTATAGAAACTAATACAAAACATTTAACAAGCGTCATCATACCACCAAGAAGTGAAAAAATAGTAAAAATCAACATTGAAATAGGTGAAGATAGTGTAGTATGCAACAAAGAAATAGAAAACGGGGGTTTCATTGCAAACACGATAATACCAAAAAATGGTATTCGCCGCATTAGAATTCTATATACATTAGAAACACCAATACGATTGTCGCAACTTAAACTAGCTACGATACCTTTACAATACTATAACATTTATAATTTGCCAACTGCTTTGCTATCGCAGCCGTGCATAACTGTTATAATGTCTCCCAATATTGCCCTATCAAACGTTAATATAATATAATACATACCTACACACATCAATAAGTATTAATTGCAACTTTGCGCAATTATTAAATTTTATTTCGCTTTTCGAGGAAAAGGACATGCTCGACACTCATGAAGTCCTTTACTGCCGTGAATGCTTCAAATGGTTCTCAAAGGTAAATCATCTGGTGTAGCATGAAAAGTCGCATGCTACTACAACAGGTTATCGAAATGTCCAATTTAAAAAACCTTAAATGTGTGAAAAGGGCATTTAGGGATAGAATCGTCACATACCTTTATGAAAATAAAAAAGAAGAGATTATTCATCCACAAGAGTTTTTCAATGGAATTCTTTTGAATCTTTTAAAAATTCTTAATGGAAACCTGAAAAAACACGTAACTATAAAGTATAATCTAGAGCTGGAATATGAAACATTCAAATAAAAAATGAGGATATATACATACATTCGCTCTATTACACATAGATCTAAAATGGAATTCCTCACTTTAAGCGACGACGTGGGGGACTCCCTCAAAAATAATTTTTTAAATATATGTATGTACAAAAATGTCAGAATTTCAGGAGAGGGACAGTGGATGGTCTCTATTAAAAATAAAACTACTGGAAATAAATATAAATAAATCATCGTTTATTAAAGGTTCCAAATATATTCCAACACCACAGTGGATCAGAAAAAAACGGGGAGTTTTTAATTTCCAAAAAGATGATGACTATAGTCTACTGTATAGTATACTGCTTTAAATGGAGTATTATTGCTTAATTTTTAGGCAATAATCAAAATTTATTGAAAGAAATAAATATATTTGAAGAAAAGTTTCAAATAAGAAATAATCTTATAAATTTTGAAAGATTGGAGTTCCCTCTAAAGTTGAAGGATACTAAGATTTTTGAAAAAATTAATTCAAATATAAGTATTAATGTATTTGGTTGTGAGGGAAGTCAAATTGTGGGACCATATTACCTTACCAGTGAAGTGAAAGACCATCATATAAATCTACTTCATTCAATGGATGAAGAATGGTCACATTATGTGTTAATAACAAATATTTCAAGGTAACAAACGTAAATTACAAAATTTAATTCCAAAATATTAATTTTGTTTTATTGTCTAAATATTTAAGGGTAATAAGAAGTAGCTTAACTTGCCATAAGGGACGGGTATATTTTTGTAACGCATGTCTACAATACTCTTCAAGTGTGAAAATAATGAAAGAACATGAAAAAGGTTATAAGAAAGTCGTTTCAAAAATGCCGAAGGCGGAAGACTGTGTGTTACGCTTTAAGAACTACCAGAAACAATTAGATGTACCATTCGTCATATTTGCAGATATTGATGCATTCTTAAAGAAAATTGATGGGAGTTAGAAGCATGGTAATATTCAAAAACACATAGCTCCTGCCTTTAGAAATGCAATCTTAGCATTTTTTAAGTTTAAGAATTAACCTTGAATGTTTGCTTCATATTAAATTATGAGTTAATAAACTTTCATAGGTGAAAAAATGCAATAGTGTGCATTTTTTAAGTAAAAGAATTAACCTTGAAAGTTAGCTTTATATTAAATTATGAATTCATGAACTTTTAAAACGTATTTTATTTAATTATTTATAATAATTATAACAAATTTTATTAAACAGTTATCAAGTATTTTTGAAGCTATAAACATGATCGGTATAATTAAATGTAGTGAATGCAATAAAAAATTTGAAAAAGAAATGGACTTAAAATTGCATGAAAAAACGCATGCATCATCTTCATCTTCAATAAATTAATTAGGAAAAGTGAAACAAGTGACAAGTGCCTTTAAAAACAGAATAATAATTCTTACATATGAAAATATGAATAAAAAAAATATTATTCCGGAACTATTTTTAAAACAAGCTGCTGTGGTAATAAAGTCGGAAGTGGAGAAGTTTTTAAGACTCCATGTCATATAGAAATTCAATATGGAACTTTCTGGGTTTTATATAAAACCATTAAAGACTGATAAAATATATCAATAGAACTAAAAACCTTCCAAACCAAAATGGAATAAATATATTATATTGAAGATTTTGATGTCATTTTCAATAACAAAATTGAAAAAGTATTACAAAAAATGGAGGAGTATCAAGAAAGGGATAGTGGTTGGAATCTCTTTGAAATAATAAAAGTGGATGTCAATTTGAACAAGTATCAACCAATGAAGGGGTCAAGTTTCATTCAACTTCCTAGAAAACTAAAGGTAAAAAAGCCTGACTTAATATTAAAAACAGAGATGAGTTTTGTTTTAAATGACTTAAAACAAAATAACGCCAATTTCACATTTATGTACAATATTAAGATTGAGGAAAAAATAATTACCATAAATAGTTATACTTTAAATTTAAAGGAACTAAGCTTCCCTGTAAAAATAAAAGACAAAGCCATTTTTGAAGAAAACAAACCTGTGATCAGTTTCAATGTTTTTGGATATGATGATGAAAAAGATTTAGTTGTTGGACCGTAAAGGGAAAAAATCCAAACACATTTCCCTTATGTTCCTACAGGAGAAAAATGGAGTTAATTCCCACTTTATGTGGATAAAAAATATTTCAAGGTAAGTTTATAATTTACAACCGGTATAAGTTTATGTTATTAAAATGTTATCTTTATTTTTCTTTTTGCAGATTAATTGTTATAGTGCCACCCAATATTCTCATATCACCGGTAAATATTATTTAAACTTTTTATTGAATCGCATTTTGGTTCTCATAACAAAAATGCAATTCAACATCTTTATTTTTTTTCATACATTTTACATCCGCTCCTACGACGAAAATGTCCAGACACTTTTCCAGTTAAATTTAAAAAACACTGTTTTGTTTACACGCTTATGCTTAGTAAACAAAACACACAACCAATTTTAGCACACTTTTGTATTTCCAATGTTTTGTTACTTATTTTGTATTTCCAATTAAATCAATTTTTCGTTACTTATTTTAGCACACTTTTGTATTAATGTTTTGCTTAGTTAACAAAATTAACTATAGTTCTTTAATATAAAAACAGAAGAAAATTAATAAAAGAGTTCAGTATTGATTAACAATATTCAAACAGTGTTTTATTTACATTTTTTTTTTTAAATATTCGAAGAACGAATATTAACTATTAATCAGACAGCATTTTTACCAAAAAGATAAATTAAATAATCACCAAAAACACTGCAACCGAAAAATCGCCTATGCTCCAAAGGAAAGTGAGTCAATATAAGAATTTAAGAATTTCAATAACTCCATTGAAGTTCAATTTCTGATATTTGCTGATTCGGAATGTATTTTTGAAAACATTCAATCGTCCATGCCGAAAGGGGTTACTTCATCAACAACTTTGATTAATAAGCATATCCCCCATGCATTTTCATATTTCATTAAGTGTAATTTCAATGATAATATACATAAATAGATAAAGAATATTTAAAGCGCTTGATTACGCAAAGCTCTTTATAGAAATTTTAGTACTAGATATAACGCCCGTATTTATAAAAATTTGTTAAATTTAATAAAGGTTTACAAAACAAATTTTGTATGAAAATTTGACTTAATAAACGTTTGTTAAATTTAATACTCATTTATAAATACGGGGGAAAATATTTATATAATAATTTTCTCACTAAAATCGTTCCAATGACACCCATAACCGAACAGGAAAATTTAAATTTTGAAAACAATAATGTTTGTCATATTTGTTCTCAAGCTATTACAAATGACATAAAAGTAAAAGATCATTTTCATGAAAGTGGAAAGTATAGAGGACCAGCTCATAACTATTGCAATATCAATTATAAAATTCCCTGTTATTTTTCATAATTTTTCGGCCTATGACTCTCATTTATTTATTAAAGAGCTAAACAATATTGATGATGGTCCTATAAATATTATTCCACTTAATACGGAGCTATATATATCACTGTCTAATGGCCGTTTTCTCATTACACGATTAACTTTTTCCCAATGAAAAACTGCACATTAATGAAATTTGGGTTTCTCAATGTCTCATTTGCTTCTATTCTGTCGCAAAGCTAACCAGCACTCATCTGCCGATTATTTATTTTCCTTTTATTTGCCGTACAGATAAATTCAATCAGCTGACTCCCAACTTTTACATGTATTTTGAGAGGTGTTGCCAGCTTAAAACCATGTTTCTTGTCGGTATATTGAGAAACCCAAAATTGTTAACAGACAGTTTATCGATCTAATAAATTTATGGTGACATTAAGTAAAAGGCAGTTTGATGGTACATTGAGAAAATGGCCACAAGTCTATAAAAGGCGATAGCACTGATAATATTGAAATACGATTTTTAGACTCTTATAGATTTATGCACTCATGCTTAGGCAATCTCGTTAAGAATTTAACTAAACATGAATTGAAAATAGTGAAATCATTTTGTGTAGATGATGAAACTAAGTTCAATTTACTTGTGAGACAAGGAGTTTTTCCGTATAATTATTTGACTTCATTTGCGAAATTTACAGAAAAACATTTGCCTAGCATAGAAGATTTCTTTAATAAGTTAAATAATTCATGCTAAAATGGTTTGGAGTAAATTTCAATGTGAAACTTTGGAAGACTATTCAATGTTATACCTTAAAACTGATGTTTTGTTGTTAGCAGATGGAAGTTAACGTAAACATTTATCAAAATTAAAGTAAACTCAATTAACATTATTCTTTGAAATAAAATTACAAAAAATACAAAGACGCCTACATTGGCATTTTGTTAAAAATAATTTTAAATTTCTTAAGAAATAAATAAGTGCAACGACGTAATAAAAATCGTTGTAAGTTTCTCAAGAAATAAATTATGCAGAATTTATAATCACGCCACCGTCAAAATTTGCTAGAATAAACAAAAATACAGAATATAAATATTAATTGTAAATTTTAGTTTTAAGTTTTAATTTTACTTTAATAAAGCGCGGTCACGCTGACCGAAGAAAAAAAGATAGTTTGTTTTAATTAAGAACAAACTTAACTTGTATTTGATAATTTTAGAATTGTTTGCAAAGACATTTATAATTAAGAAATTAAAAAAATCAAGAAAACTCATCTTTAACCTATAATCACCTTCTTTCAAGCCTCCTTCCTATAACCGCCTGCTCTATCTATTAAATGAATTCAAGATTTGACTTGCTCGATCTTTCTTCTTTTGACAATTTGCTCGTAGTTGACGATAAATTTGCATCTTCCAGAACTGATCACGGAGATCTGGCTCATCTATCTAAAAGGCCCTTTCCCGTAATTCTTATTTATTTAAATTTAAGTCTGCTACAGTATTCCACGGATAATTACCTCGACAAAAATGCCAAACTTTTTGGGTAATTATGCGGGGTAAGCATTTAAACGAATACGCTTAACTACCTCGTTAAGGTAATTATAAGAATACGTTTAACTACCTCATTGAGATAATTAAGCGAATACGTTTAAAAATCTCAGTGATGTAATTTAACGTTTTTATTTACTAGATATCTTAACTTTGATGTATGAAAAATGTATAGACATAGGCATTTTTACATTTATCAGCTAAATCTTAAGAGATAGCATTTAAAAGCAATGGGAGTTGTTGTCTTAAATTTTATCTGTAATGCTTTTTGGGATGTCCTGTCATATCCTACTAACGAAAGCGAACTCATACATTCAAACCTTTGATCATGGAAACCGTAAATATGCAATGACATGGTTTTTCTTGTGCGACCAATAAAGGCGGAAGCAATATGTTTGTCCGTTTTAGAGCTTTTTTTTTTATTGGTATCGGTTTGATTGTGGATAATTTGCATATTTAAGGTATTGCTGCTTTTTTTCACACATATTTCACGTTTTTAAAGCATATTTTAATACATGTTCAACAAATAAAATATTGCTAAAATTCTGGTTATCAGATGAATTGTCTGTTGCTTTATTTTCGCTTTCTACATTTAATTTTCACTCCACAATTTTTACCCAAAGCAAGTTTTTGCTAAGAAGATAAATGTTATTCTAAACTGTAGTTTTATATATATGTAGGCAAAAAGTAGGAAAAAAGCAATTATATAAATTTTTTCTGATGCATAGAAATATAGACGCATCGTGATCTCTTAGGGCTAACAAATCAGAGCAAGTTAAACTCTCTTTTTGGTTTAAAATGTGTTTAAACCAACAAATCTATTAGTCACCAAAGAAATAAACCATTTTTAAACGCATTAAATTGGGCGTTTAAACTACCAATACTGACCGTATGAATTTGCTAAGATTTATCGTAGTGCTGCCACATGTTATTTTTTTAACACCATATTATACATGGGACACTGATTTCTAGTTGTTGAGTTTAAAATACATTAAAATTCAAGTTTAGTTCAACTAAACCAACGTTTAAACCGTCCGTGATTTATTAGGCATAAGTGTCCGTTCGTTAATCTGGCTGGTTGTTCGTCCATGTAAACCTTGTGCGGAAAGAAAAGTAGCTGTTTTTTGATAATTTTTTTGTCATAATAACGAAACCTATGTAAGTTGTAAGAATCGGTTAATAATATCATATAGTCCTCTCATGCAAACTTCTTTCTTTATGCCCATAAAAAATTTTGTCTTGTTCTTATTGAGATTAAATTTGGCCCAAAATATCTTATTGCAAATTAAATATGGTTGAGTCGGTTCAGATTTAAACATACAGCTTCCATTCAAATATCAATCCCTAAAATATGCAAGCTATTTCAAATGTTAATATAATTTTAAATTTAGCGACCTTTCCTTTAATCCCTTTAATGCAAAATATCTCATATATTTGGTGTATCTAGATAATATTTAGCACAAATAACTCCTATATGAATCTTAACTTTATAACATATCTTTATCCTAAAGAAAGTTTATTTTAACGCAAATATTAATTTGTGGAATATTTTTTGGCCATATTTTTTTAAATGTTTAGTGCATATTTTCAAATTATTAACATGTAAACTTGGTTGCATTACTTACTGTGTTGTTGGCAAATAGTACTGAGGCAATTAAACGAATGAAATTAATGTGAAATTTGGTTTTGGGAGTTTAATTTTTAAGGCAATTACCCGTATTGGGTAATTAAGCGTAAGGCAATTAAACGTGGATTTTTGTTTGAAAAAAGGAAGAAAAAAAACGGGGATTTAAAACTTAAGGTAAATAAGCGTGAAAGGCATTTAAGCGTGGGGTAATTAACCGGGTTATACTGTATTCAAAAACTTCTTGTTGATAGCTTTGTATATCTATTTCAAAATGCAGCTCTCACGTGATCTTCCTCGCATGAATATCTCCTCTCCCATAGAAAACAGAAACAGATCCTCTGGTCCAAAAAGGGCTGCAAGTCTGCTATTCTACTGTATTATTAATATTATGATCATAGGATCATTTTTAATAGACTCATATTTGTTTTATCATTATTACATGAAGGATGCTATGTGTGCATCAAATTTCACCTCTGGGAATTCAACTACACAGTTGACCATGCCATCATCCACGCATCCGTCTCTAGACTCGTCACTTTCATCAACGACACCTAAAGAAACCCAAAATAAACATTTTAAGTTTTTTTTTGATTTGATATTTGATAAGACCCATGCCATTATTTTACAGCTCCAAGATTGTCATGGGATGCTATGCTTAAATTAACAAATATTAAATTAGATTTGCTTACTGATTTAGAAATGATTTCCTTTCTTCAAAAGGGTATTAGCCCTTTCAGACCCAGCTGTCACGATTGTGTTAGCTTGTTCTGTCGGAGTTAATCCATTTTTATTCAAAACGGACAAATACACACAATTTTCGTAATATAAGAAATAGTGGTATTTTTTTAAGTTGAAATAAACTTAAATTCTAAAAAAATTTTGGTGTTTTTCTTCCTGTCGTATGATGCACTCGCCAAGGTAGAGTATATTAATTTCGGCATTAACATCTCGATTCCAACAAGTACGGCAGTTTGGGCAATACTGATACCTGTGTGGAGATTTCGATGTTGTATTTTCGCCGAAGCAATTATAAAAACGACATAATCTATTTTGACAACTACTACACTTCACTGCCACTTCCCGTGTATCTAAAATTACGCGGAATTTATTCCTTGGGGAACTATTCGTGCAAATCGCATTCTGAATTGTAAGCTGCCAACCGACAACGATATCAAGAAACAACCATGTGGATATTCTTCCGAGGTTTGTTGTTCTGCTTATGGAGTCGAAATTTCTTTATCAATTTGGAAAGATAATAAGGATCTGCGATTCGCATCGACCTACGCAGGCACGAAACCTTTTCACAATGAAACAAATCCAAAAACAAAGTTATCACGTTTTGTTCGCTCTGAAAAAAATTTATTGACGTCGATTGTCCCAATATAATCCATGACTATAATAGCCATATGGGTGGTGTCGGTCTCATGGATGATCTTATTGGCCGATATAAAATACCAGTGAAGAGCAACAAGTATAAGTTAACGCCCTTAATGTTTAAATACAATCCCCCTAATGTTTACCACGTAATTCGTGGAATCTCAAACCAAATTTATTTTAATTTCCCACACCAGCAATGACCCAATTTAAACTGTGCAAGTGCAGACTGATTTCCCATGAACTCAGGAAACTGTTGTGGTTGTTTTCTGTCATCACCCTTTGCTGTTCTTCAATATTCTGTCTATCCTCTTCGTCCATTGTTCCGAAAACAAACTTCAAGAGGGATCCTCCTGCGTTTACCAGCCCTCTGGTTTTCCGTCGCGGCAACAGTGTGTGGAGGGAGTCCTCCATTTCATGCAGCTGGGATCTGGCAATTTCGCAGTGTGGTAGTTCCCCAATGATGTCCAAGTTATGATGGAATTGTTTTATCACAGCACCTATGTTTTCTAAATTAATCACGTGGATGATGTAATCATATTTTTTCACAAGTTGGGTGGTGCCCGTATAAATTTCCGTAAACCCACTGTGTGACTCCAGCTTCTCAATGAACAGTTCCGCACGAATTCCGGGGCTACCGAGCAGTACCATCAGTCCTACGGATAGAGACTGAAGCAGGGATTTTAGTTAGAAAGGCTACTAAACCACAATCTGTCGGTATGTCTGGGTAAGTCGGGCGTCCTCTGAGTGCCGAATAACTATGTAGTTCCCCTTGCTCTTCTGATATTTATTTGTTTACTTTCAACAGGAGATTCCTACTCGACCAGAACGCTCCAAAGATGATCGTGAGCCCGTATGGTGCCCCGTTAGGAGTAGGATGATCCCTTCGGCCCACACCAGGCCGAATGGATCCTAGCCGGTACGTTTTGTTTCAATTAAATTTTCCTATTGAATTTATACTAATTCCTTTTCTTCTTTCAGCCATCTGGGACTGTTGCCCTTTTCACTGCAGGACCATCCTCGTGTGAACTGCGAGTTATATTTGAATTTCTTTTGAATTATAGGGTAACCTATATTAAAGTCCGATTTTTATTTCAGGTGGACACGCAGTTTGCGCAAGGGATTTTCTGTCAATGCCAATGTTGGACGAGAAATTTGTGGGTAAGTCCACAAATTTGAAAATAAAAATATATGTACATCTGTAATTTTACTACAGATGAGCCAAGAAGCTCCTGTCAAATGCTAAGTGCAGAGTGCGTTTAAAATGGAGAGTTTATTTAGATTTCTACCTTGCGTTTCATCTTCGTTATATGACCCTTCTGGTCCTTTCCCCCTGTTTATGTATTTTAGTTTTAATCCCGAGTATCTTGCTTAAACTATCCCCTTCTTTTTTCATTTCGTGACCGTCCTGGTCCTGTCTTTATTTCTAACATTCTTTCTGGTTAATTTCTTTATTTTTTAATGATCCGTTTGGTCATTTTCCCCCCTTTTGTTTTTCCCTTGGTTTATCACCTTATTTTTACCCACATTTTCTGTTATTTGTCTCGAGTATCGCCCTTACATTCTCTCCTCATCTCGTAGCTTTGGTTTCGAGCCAAAGTAACTAGGATGGGAGTGTTATTTTTCTCGGGTATCGCCCTTACATTCTCTTCTCATCTCGTAGCTTTGGTTTCGAGCCAAAGTAACTAGGATGGGAGAATGGTTTGTCGGATACTTCCCTTATATTATACTGCCTATGGCTATTCAGCTTACTATTATTGGTGCTGCCACCTTATTTTATTATCTACTTGATACTTCCCATTTGATCCCTTTTTATGTTTACCCCAAACTATTCCTTCACACCCCCCATAGCGTTTGCCGTCGGCTGAAATCGTATCGAACTTTCGCACTAATTTCCCCTGTTGTAGGCAAACTACCCATGTTGGTGCATCATAGGAACCTAATCAGTGTTTGCTGAGTATCCTCCTTGTGTTCCATCTTCGTCCCGTACCTTTGGTTTCGAGCCAAAGTAACTGGAAACGAAAATGGAGTAACTCATACTCTTTAAAACTAAATATACCATTCGGAAAGAAGAAAAAAAAAAACGAAGACTACTCTTTTTTATTGAACGTATCAAAATCTATCCCCTTGCACTCTACCACTTTTGACAATACTTATTTCGCTAGCTTTATCAAATTGTTGTGATAAACCTTTTCCGAGTTCTTGTGTCTTATTTCCATCAATACTTAATACCACAAAATTCTTATTGTGGTAAGTTTTTTTTTTTTTTCAATTTGGGCATTGTTAATATGTATAATTTCAGCAGTTAAAGATTAACGTTGAGGCGCGCTCGTGAAGTACAAAAAGTTTAAAATAAAATAAAAAAAACTGAAGCGAATGAGTATAAAAAAAAAATTAAATTAAATTATTATTAAATACAATTAAAAAAAAAACCATGCACGGAGAAAATACAGACCCACACAGCCCGGTCAACCTTCCATAAATACAAGGCAGTTCAGACTACCCGAAGTCCATCGGAACGAAATCAATAGACAAGTAAACCAAATGCTAAATGATGGAATCATATCACCCAGCAACTCCCCTTGGAACTCTCCGATCCTGTTGGTTCCCAAGAAAGCGGGACGAAATGGCGAGAAAAGATGGCGTCTAGTGGTAGATTTCAGAAAGCTAAATGATGCCACAATAAAACAGGTGTTTCCTATACCAAGAATTGATGAAATCCTAGACCAGCTGGGATGCAGTCGATACTTCTCTACCCTCGATTTGGCTAGTGGATACCACCAAGTCTTAATGGACCCTAAGGATAAACAAAAAACGGCATTCAGTACCAATTTAGGACATTTTGAATTCAACCGCATGCCCTTCGGATTGACAGGTGCACCAGCCACTTTTCAGAGGATAATGAACTCAATATTAACCGGGTTGCAGGGAATCGACTGTTTTGTCTATTTGGACGATATAGTTATCTATGGCAGAAATTTAGCGGACCATAACTCACGGTTGATGAAAGTTCTGGACGTCTTGCGGAAATACAACCTCAAATTGCACCCCGAGAAATGTAATTTTCTGCAAAGAGAGATAATTTATCTAGGCCACCAGTGCTCAGAAAGAGGAGTGTTGCCAGACCCGAATAAGACTAGGGCAGTGAGGGATATACCACCCCCTAGAAATATCAAGGAGCTGCAAGCGTTTTTGGGGTTAATGAATTATTACAGAAAGTTCATACCAAACTCGGCACAAATCTCTTTACCACTTAATCGAATGCTGAGAAAGGACGCTAAATTGGAATGGACACAAGAGTGTCAGGAAGCAATGGACAAGTTAAAGGAAGCTGTAACCAATCCTCCTCTACTCCAATACCCCGACTTTAACAAACCCTTCATCTTAACAACAGATGCTAGTAATGGCGCTCTGGGAGCAATTCTCTCCCAAGGAGAACCTGGAATCTATTTCGCTAGCAGAGTGTTAAGCGACACGGAGAAACGATACTCCACCATCGAGAGGGAGTTGCTAGCCATTGTATGGGCCACCAAAACGTTTAGATCATATCTTTTCGGCAGACATTTCGTAGTATTTACTGACCATAAACCGTTGAAGGGAATAGCCAATCTGAGGGATCAGGAAGGTCGATTGGGACGCCTTAGGCTAAAATTATTGGAATATGATTTCGAGATACGTTACAAACCTGGCAAGACAAATCAGAATGCGGACGCTCTCAGCCGCCTGCCAATTGAGGAAGTGAACATAGGTGCAATAACTAGGTCGGGAGCAAAAAGGATGGAAAACCAGAATAGGCAAACAAGAGGGGTGCGGGATGAATTAGAAACTGATATAAACAATAAGCAGGAGGATAATACGACGTACTTAACGGACGAAGGGGATATACATAATGTGATTAAAACATTTCACGATACCCCGGTGGGAGGACACCAAGGTGCACTCAAAACATATTTCCGCATAAGATCACAATATAAATGGGCCGGTATGCAGGGCCAAATTAAGAAGTATGTTGCCTCCTGCAAGCTTTGTCAACAAAACAAAAGTTCGAGGATAGATAGGATGCCAATGACCCTGACCACAACCCCTAATTTGCCTTTTGAGAGAATTTTCATGGATATTGTGGGACCTTTACCCGAATCTTCAAGCGGCAACAAATATATGGTAACTTTCTTAGACGATTTTTCTAAATACCTAGCCTGCGCAGCTATCCCCGACATGGAGGCGAAAACAGTGGCAAGAGAGTTCTTCAGGGAAATAATTGCACGATTCTTCATCCCCAAGATCCTGGTGACGGATAACGGAAGTAATTTTACTTCGAAATTATTCAAAGAGGTCTGTAAAATGCTTGGAGTGAAAAACATTTACACAACGCCGTATCATCCCCAATCCAATGGATCTTTGGAGAGGACGCATAGACCCCTGGCAGAATATTTAAGGAGTTTTGTGAAGCTTGACGGAACTAACTGGGATGAATGGCTGCACCATGCCATGCATGTGCACAATAATACCAGACATTCGTCCACTAAGCAAACACCGAATAGGGTCCTGTACGGATTCGAATTTGAAATACCTGTGAGGCTCAAAAAGCAGCCAGCGCCTCTCTATAATATAGATGATTACAGCAAGATCCTTAGGTATCAAATTCAACGAAGTTATGAAGTCGTGAGACAAAACCAGGTCAGAGCAAAGGCAAAATCAAAACAGTATTATGACAAGGGCACGAGAACTAGACATTTTAGGACAGGACAAATGGTTTGGCTAAAAAATCAGGCGCGAAAAAATAAATTCTCACCTATATGGTTGGGTCCCTACGAAGTTACGGGAGTACCAACACCGGTCAATGTAAGAATAATTTTAAGGGCAGTTGTAATTAGCAAGCAAATAAGAATCTACCTGCGATCTCCACGGAGCACTCCAGGTCAGAAAAATAAAGAGTGTAAAATAAAAGTAAAAAAAAGGTCTCTAAATATTACAACTACAACAAAACCAATGCACGCGCAATATTAAATGCTGTCAAAGTATTTCCCAAATAATATTTTTCCAACTAATTTTAATGCCAACTTATTTTCTCAACAATTTTTAAATGCTGACCAATTTTAATTATTTTATTTTTGCTATTAACTTATTTCCTATGTAATATTTTTCCAACTTATTTTAATACAAAGTTATTTATCATCAATATCTAAAATTCTGATTAATTTTAATTTATTAACTTTATGTTTATTTGAAAAAATATAAAAACCAAAGATGTTTAGGTAATAAAGTTCAGTTAATTTTTTGGAATTCACCTCAAAACATACATTAGTTTTATTTAATTTACTTTAGTTTTATTTAATTGGCGCCCAACGCGGTTAGACCCTTAAGTAGTGTCACAGAACCCAATCCCAACGTGGGTTTGCCCTAAAGTAGTGCTCGAGAACCAAAAAGTAAAAAAAGGTCCTAAAGTAGTGCCTAATAACTGTTAAGTGAAGAAGCCCTTAAGTAGTGCCATACTTAAGCAGTTAAAAAAAACACACATAATATTTATAGTGCTAAGCTCATATAGGGGGTACTCACAAAAGGCATAATAAGTACACCAAGCGGGAACCTAAGTAAATAATGAAAAGGACTAATTCCCCGGTGTAAGCGTTATAGGTCTAATAAAAAAAACTACACGGGAGAAAGTAAACTCGCCAGTGAAAACCACATTTAAAAAAAAACATCAGAACTGACAAAATAAATTTAACTGTTTGAAATAAAAACCTTTTTGTTAAAATTAGAAACCCCACTAAAATTTTTGAAAACAACAAAACATTAAAACGAAATATAAAAGATAAATTATTGATTGAAATAAACAAAAAAAGGAAAAACGCTGCCTACCCAAAGAAGACAACTAATAATAGAAAGAAATATACATTATCTAATACTGTAAGTTAATATTAAGAATTTAGTTTTAATTTCTCCTAAAAATTTCTTTTAGTAACATAATTTTTGAAAAAAAAGGAAAAAAAGTGAAAAATTCAAATAAAAATTTCTTTAAGTAACGAATTTTTTGAAAAAAATGTGAAAAATTCAAATAAAAATTTTTTTAAGTGGAAAATATTTTGTAAAAGGCAAACTCCCGGAAACGGCCATAATGACTGATAGCGATTACAATACTTACGATTCTAGTACAGAAACTTTATGCTGGATAACTACCTCGAACGACTCGGGAGTAGAATACGACACAAAGAGAACTTTAGCTAGGAAAAGAGTACGATTGACTAGGGAACGTAGACATTACTTATATAACTTGCGCCAAAAAAGACTAAACAATCAGAATGGCTAATCAAAATAACCTCATCAGACCCCCAGTTCTAAATTCCAATCAAGCCCCCGGAAACCAGGTACCTAACCAACAAAATATAACTGCCGAAATTGAACCACAAATCATAAATTTAGTTAGAAGAACTTATGAGGAAGAACAACAGGACAGAAATAGGGAAGAGATATTAGTAGATCAGGGAATAAACACACAGTACAACAACAACTTAACGGACCTCGACAAGATTACAGACATAGTGGAATGCCTTAGAGAATTTTCTGGAAGCCCGACAGAGTTCGGATCCTGGAAAAAAAGTGTAGAGAGTCCTTAAGATTTATGACTCACTCAAAGGAACGCCTAAATACTTCAGAATATTAAACTTTATAAGAAACAAAATTACGGGCAAAGCGGATATTGCACTGGAGCCCTATAACACTCCACTAAATTGGGAGTGCATCATAAAACGCCTTACTACACATTACGCGGACAAGAGGGACTTAGGAACGATGGAATACCAAATGTCTTCCATGACTCAAGGTAATAATTCAGTACAGGACTTTTACAAAGAAATCTACGCCCATCTGTCTATGATATTAAATAAAATCGCATGCATGGAAGAAAGCGAGGCATCCATTCACTGATTAACAAAAACGTACCGCAACAAGGCACTGGACACCTTTGTCAGAGGACTAAGAGGTGACTTGCCAGGACTTTTAGGAATAAGAGAACCTTCTGACTTGCACGAAGCCCTGCACTTATGCCTAAAGCTTGAAAATCAACAGCTTAGGACACAGTATGCAATTAATACTACCAGGACACCCTCAATTCCACAACGCAAACCTAATAACCATAATCAGAACCGAACTTTCTACCCCCAACTATCTCATTTGCCCCATTTGTGCGTTCGCAGGCACCACAATCCACACAAGCAACACCCATGAATAACCCTTTCAGACCCACCAAGCACAATTGTGTTAGGTGAGTTTGTTGGAGTTAATCCGTTTTTATTAAAAGCAGGCAAGTATACATATTTTTCGTTATATAAGAAATAATGATACTTAAATAAAAAAAATTTATTTTCTAACAAAATTTTCATGTTTTTCAATCTGTTTGATGATGCATTCACCAAGATAGAGAATGTTAATTCCGGCGTTGACATCTCGATTCCAACAAGTACTACAGTTTGGGAAATACTGGTACCTGTGTGGGGATTGAGATGTTATATTTTCGCTAAAGCAATTGGCACAAAGTTTTGTAGTACGAAATTCGTTTACTAGCAGAATATCGGCTCTCCTTTTCCTCAGTGCTGCAATCAGTTTTCTGTTCGGAGTTCGAATGTAGTCTCTCATCGGCGAGTTTGCAGCGATTTCAGTTGAGCCTATACAAATTAACGTTTTTCCCTTATATCGGGGACTAGGTTTGCAGCCACGGTGTTGACAGTTTTTTCTACATTAATAAATTTTTTTAACTTTAATTTCGTCACTTTTCGTTGCGAGTACAGTCTCTGCCTTTGTTCGAAAATTGTAAGCTGATATCTAGTGTATTCTTCAACGTTCTCTGCATGTGACTCTTCTGTGAAATTTATAGTATATTTTTTTAATTTGCAGTTACGGGAATGGAAACCGGACATATGGTGGTATGTTGTACTTTTTAATTTTATTGGCTTGCTATTTCTTACACCGCCGTATATCAGTCGCAGCCCCGGATCTAAACCTAGTTTATTATCATAGGTTGTACTTCTGATTTTCAACAGATTCCCGCTACAGTCAGCTTCATTTTGCTGCACTTTCTTCTTCTTTTTCGGTGTACTTTCAACTCGCTTAGGTTTTTTCATCGAGAATGATACAGCCACGCCATCCGTTTGTAGGGAAAAGTTGAATTTTTTACTATTAGTTTGGGGAAATTTAAAATATTTACGCCATTCCGTATCCCGGTCAAAAGTAAGCCAAGCACCTTTATACAACTTTAGCCCGCACAACAGTTGATAGAAAGCGAACGAGTCGTACTGTATATGATGCGATCCATGCTTTAGAATTGGTATTAGCGAAAAGTTTTTTAAGTTCATTTTTTCATTGTAGCGCTGCAGCTTGTAAAATAGTGGGATGTAGTTCCAGAAAAGTTTCCGATTTTTGATTTTATCTAAGTTTTCGCCATCCCACAATAGTTTATCTTTCAACTGTTGCAGCAATATTTCATCAGGTTCCTCTTTGCTGTTTGTTTGAAATATAAACGACAAAGTTCGGTACACCTTTTTCTTGTCTTTCTCATCTTTGAAAAATCTACGCAATCTTCCGTATGCGTGCATCCAGAAATTGTTGTGAAATAGAACCTCATATTTATTAGCGGCTGCTGTGAAGAGATTTGACCGATATGAGCTGTCGTACAGAGGAAGACTATTGCGGAATTCTTTATACTCGGAATCGAGAATATATTGTGGCTTCTTCTTTGTCATTAGTGGATAGTAGAATGATTGAAATTTTATAGGTTCGAAGTTTCCATTGTTCCAGCGCTTCATCAGAGAAAAATGAACGTATCTCGAAACTTCGACGAAAAGAGCGGACATCTCTCGAACGTCGAGCTGTATTTTCTCGAAAACCGCTTCATTTTTACAGGTACTTCTGAGCGCTCTTTTAACAACGACTGTTTCAGTTTCTTCCGCAGCAGGTGAGCATACAACTTTCCGCTTCGACATTTAGCGAACAATTAATCACAGAGGATAAAATCTACCGTTTTTATAGCCGGCTTTTGCACACGGTACTACTCAAAATCTGTGGGGAGCACCCGAAAATATAGTAATAGATAATGAGAAATCTCTAAATTCATCTGTCATTACCTTAATGCTAGAAGATCAGCTAGGAATAAAAATTTACCGCACCCATCCGTATACTAGCACAGTAAAGGGCCAGATAGAGCGTTTTCAATCCACATTGACAGAAATAATGAGATGCCTTAATGCCGAAAAAATTTACAGTTCCTTTGAAGACCTCTTACACAATTCCATTTATAAATATAACCATTCCATACACTCTTCTATAAACAAAAACCTATAGAAGCATTTTTTGGAAGAACTTGTTGGAGGAAAATGAGACCGACCAGGGTTCGGACGGTAGTGATGACGAACACGAGGCGAACTTGGATCATCTCGGCCCGAAATTATTGACTGCGGAAGGCGAGATCCAAGACGAGTTCGATGACTGGAGTGACAGTGACGATGAGCCACTGGCTAAATACAGAAAAACCGTAAGTTCGAGTGTGCGTGCGGGAAATGCCTTGCGTTGGCGAAAAGCGGACCCGGTGTACGACTTTCAAATGGAATGCGAAACAATACCGCCGAGTGCCGAAGCTCAAGCCGCCAGTTCGCCTACTGATTTCTTTAAGCTATTTTTCTCTGAAGGCATTATAAATTTTTGTGCTGAGCAGACAAATTTATATGCTCTTCAGAAAAATGTTGACATGAGAATGAGTATGGACGAGGCGAGAGTTTTTATTGGCGGTATTTTGATGTCGGGTTACGCAAAATACCCCAACAAACGTTTGTATTGGCCGGAGAAATCTGATTCGCCAAGATTGCTAGCGAACAGCATGAGGCTGAATCGATTTGAAAAAATTCTAAATAATTTCCATCTGAATGAAAACACGCAAGCCCAGGGTACCGATTGGCTTTACAAAATTAGGCCACTAATTACTCACCTGAACGAGGCGATTCTAAAGCATGGTGGAATGGCCGAGAATCTCTCCATTGATGAGAGCATGATACCGTATTATGGTAGGCACTATGCTAAACAGTATATCCGTGTTAAGCCCATTCGACTTGGACTCAAAAACTGGGTTCTGAACTCCAGCGATGGATATATGCTTCAGTTCGATGTGTATATGGGCAAAAATGCAGAGAGCGTCCCACAAGGATATGGAGTAGGAGGTGACAATGTGGTTGATCTCCTCACGAAAGCAAATGTACGACACCATAAGGGATTCAAGGTAAGAAATGAAATGTTCGTCATATCATATTACAATAATAATATAATTTACATTATAGCTTTTCATCGACAACTATTTTACGTCCGTGAAACTGTTGCGCAATTTGGCCAGTATGGGGATTTGTACATCTGGTACAATTAGAGACAGTCGCATAGAGAAGTGTCCTCTTCGTCCAATAGCCGCCTTGAAAACGGAGCAGCGAGGATCCATCGATTTTCGTTTTACTGACGATGGCAAGATTCTCGTTGTAAGATGGAAAGATAATAATGTGGTGACCATTGGCTCCAACTTTGATACCAACGATATCGGGACGTGCAAGCGCTACGCGAGAGGGCAAGGTGCGATACAGATACCACAGCCGAAACTTCTGCAGCGCTATAATCAAGGCATGGGAGGCGTTGATAAAATGGACCAGATGGTGGCTGTGTACCGTTCTAGAATTAGACAGCGTAAGTGGTGGTGGCCCATATTTGCATATTTGTTGGACGCATCGATCGTAAACGCATGGATCCTTATGCGGAAAGTTCATCCGAACGACCCAAATTGTGGCACTCTGCTAATTTTTCGCAGGTACATAGCCATTTCGTATCTAGAGAGATACGGAATGCCGTCCTCAAGAGGATCGAGTAGAACCAGCATCAAACCTGATGCGCGCTTCGATGGAAAAAACCATATGATTGAGTACTCGAATACGGATAAGAGATGTGTCTATTGCGGAAAGAAGTCTAACTTTTTATGTACTAAGTGCGAGAAAGGGCTTCATCCGAAAGAATGCTTATAAGGGACGGTCCCCAAAACCCCCAAAACACATTTTTTTTAATAAATCAAATTAAAACTATTTTATTAGACTTATTTCAATGCATAATGATTAAAAAAAAAGGTAAGTATAGCGCCAGGGAACTTCATGCACTAATGGGTTAAAAAGGACATTACAAGAAGAGACTCCAGCTATTCTTTCATAATGCACGATGTACGTTCGTTAGAAAAAAAATTCTTAACGAATTAAGACCAAGACGATCAGCAAGATCCATAGACGCTCTAGGCACTGCCTGGAAGTGGATTGCGGGAACACCCGACCACGAAGATTTTCAAATTATATGAGACCAAACAAAAAACTTGTTACGAAACAATCAAAACCAAATAATTATCAATAAAGCTATTGAATAACGATTAGAAAGCATTACGAATATGAAAAATGCATTACTTAATACTGTTAAAACCTCGGACACACTAAGGACCCTAATAGTCAAGGACGTCGAGAGAAAATTAAATGTTATAAACGAAGAACTCGTGAACATTAATTATGCTATTCAATGGGCCAAAACCGGCATCGTAAACTCCTTCAATTTTTCTAACGCTGAATTAACTATAGTACAGGATTTTTTTATAAACCAGAGCTTGCCTTGTAGTAATCTAATTGAAGCCCTCGAATTCGTAGAGGTTAGAGTAAGATCAAATAAAAACATGCTAATTTTTATTATTAACTTGCCATACTATGTGTAAGAACCTATTTGTAAGACCTGTAAGAAAAGGAAACCTCACTATTAACTTACAAACTGAAAATGTAATTCTATGTCAAAATTCTATATTAATGATGAGAAATAAATGTAAAATTATTAATGAAATATCTTTATGGAAAAGGGAAAATCTTGACAACATTACCAACACTAAATGCATACCTAATCTTTTATCAGGAATACCATCCGTCTGTTGACAACTAATCATCACCATTTGCCAATAGTAGAAGAAGTCATGTCCGGCTTGGTACTTCTAAACGGGTATAAGGGCGTAATTACAATAGATAAGGAAGAAATTTCCCTTAACGAGACGTTTGCAGTAAAATTCCATAACACCTTAATGATCGGAGACAAAAGTTACTTCAGCAAGGAGATTACAATGGCTCGGCCACTGCCAGCTATAGTCCAATCTTCTAACAAAGTGTCTTCCTATGATGAAGTGCTATCGTTAGAACTGATGAAAACCCTACACTTCAATAATCTAAAGGAGATCAAAGATCTCACTCACGAAAGCGGGGCCGCGCTCTTTACGAGCCTGACCTTCCCGGGTATTATTATTTTGGGACTAATTTGCTTAATGATAAGGAAAATTCTTGTAAGACGAGAAACCTTGAAAATAGAAACGATTAACGTCCATCCTGCTGATTACCAAAATCACGACGTACCCAACGCGGACGTTGGAATTTAATAGGGGAGGAGTTAACCCCCTTAATGTTTAAATACAATCCACTAATGTTAACCACGTAATTCGTGGAATCTCAAACCAAATTTATTTTAATTTCCCACACCAGCAATGACCCAATTTAAACTATAATAAATAAATATACATATGGAAACTGGGAATTATTTCCTTCCGAAGGTTACTTTATATTATATTCAACATTTTTTATTTTTCGAATTTATTCTATGAGCTAAATTTCAGTTATGTATTTTATAAAGCTTTTTTGTAATAGTCATATTCCATCAATTTTTCAGAAATGACTTTATACACTATCAGACTATTATATTGTATTTTCTTGTTACTTTTTACCTTAGGTTTCCTTTGGAAACCAATGAGGTATATTGTATGTACAGAAAAATTTACAATTATTAGACACCAGCAGAATGTAATGCATTTTCTGGCCCGCTACGGCCTTCGTCAGCATTTTTTGTGTCACACTGGATAGTGATACTTTTTTTTTTTAAATTGAATGTATTTAACTCAACTATTTTAACAAATAAAATAAAAAATGTTGAATATAATATAAAGTAACCTTCGGAAGGAAATAATTCCCAGTTTCTATTTGTTAAAATAGTTGAGTTAAATACATTCAATTTAAAAAAAAAAAGTATCACTATCCAGTGTGACACAAAAAATGCTGACGAAGGCCGTAGCGGGCCAGAAAATGCATTACATTCTGCTGGTGTCTAATAATTGTAAATTTTTCTGTACATACAATATACCTCATTGGTTTCCAAAGGAAACCTAAGGTAAAAAGTAACAAGAAAATACAATATAATAGTCTGATAGTGTATAAAGTCATTTCTGAAAAATTGATGGAATATGACTATTACAAAAAAGCTTTATAAAATACATAACTGAAATTTAGCTCATAGAATAAATTCGAAAAATAAAAAATGTTGAATAAAATATACATATGTTTTATGAGGTATTTTCAAAAGATTTTTTAATTGTTTTATTTAATTAAAAATGGAAAGTGTTAAACTCAGTTGCGAATTTTGCAAGCATTTAACATTTGCAAATAATTATAATAAAAAAAGGCACTTGATGCGGGTGCATAATTTTAGTGCGAAGAAACCTAAATATTATAAAATTGGGGAAGAACAACATCCAGCAGAGATTCCTGATTACATAAAAAAGTTTTTGGAGGAGGATGATTATTATTTTTTAGAAATCAAATTTTAAATTTTTAAGTGTAAAATTATTTATTAAATAAAAAGTATTAATAAAAATTAAAAAAAAATTTTTTTTTGTTTTATTATATTTATCTTTGTTGTAAGGATTTTTTTCAGAGTTTAGGTATAATTTAAATCGAATATTGCAGGTCCATTTGGTAATTGACGCCCCTTGTAAATAATTGTCCAAACTTTATCATTCATTTGAGTTAAGTATGGATCCTCCTTGTTTAAAAATTTCATCATTCTATTAGGGAGATAAAAGAAAACACGTCGTAAGTATACTTTTGCTGTTGCCCTAAAGCACAAATTAACTTGTGAATTTTGTGGAAACATAACGTTTGCCAACAAATATAATAAAAAAAGACATTAAATGCGGGTTCATAATTTTGGCCCGTACAAATCAAGTAATTTTTAAAAACCCACAAGCGATCAAAGATGAAAAGCTGGAGGAGCAACATCCAGCAGGTACAACCGAGGAGATTCCTGCCTACTTAAAGGAATTTATGAAGGAAGATGATTCGTTTTTATTGGAAATATAAAAAAAATGTTTAGAAGACTGAAAAATGGACAAGCACAAATTAACTTGTGAATTTTGTGGAAACATAACGTTTGCCAACAAATATGTATAATAAAAAAAAGTCATTTTATGCGGGTTCATCATTTTGGCCCGTACAAATCAAGTAATTTTTAAAAACCCACAAGCGATCAAGGATGAAAAGCTGGAGGAGCAACATCCAGCAGATACAACCGAGAAGATTCGTGCCTACTTAAAGGAATTTATGGAGGAAGATAATTCCTTTTTATTGGAAATAAAAAAAATATTTACAAGACTGAAAATCGGGATTTCCCGAATCCCGGGTTTGTTAAAATCGATCCCGTTTGGCATCCCTAGTTTACACTAACTAAAATTCTCAAAATTTACACATTGCACAACAACCAACCGGGAAAACAAAAGTCTTACGAATTTTGGTCTCTTTATTCTTATTTTTGTATTATTATTAAACATTTTAGTTCATAGCAATTTTAAGTTATAAATACCTATAAGAATTTGTTATATTAGAACAATAAATTATTAATCCATTCTCAACTAATGAATAACGTTTTATCAAACAAAAAAATCTGTTCTTTTTATTTTTAACAAAAAACCCAATTCATTTCTTTTAAACCCAGACACTTTTCTCGAAAATTGTTTCCAACTCAATTGCATTTCCGTTCTCATAACAGAAATGTAATCCAATCTATTTTTTCTTTAGTTTATTTTTCCAAAGAATTATTTGTGATATACAATTTTTAACATAAAAGTAAACAAAACAACTTATGCTTAATAGGCAAAAACCGACCAAGAAAAAAAAATTTTGTTTCTAAAAAAAAAATTTTATTCTGAATTAAAACTGTAACAAGCGAAGTGTTTTTTTCACTTTTAATTAATTCGTATTCAAAACTCAACATCCCGCAGATGTAAGTAAAGAGATTCCTGCCTCTTAAGGGAATTTATGAAGGAGGAGTATTTCCTTTTATTGGAAATACAATTTTAAATAGTTTACAGTTATGTAAGTATGTTTTATTTTATATATTCTGTTTACGTATAAAAGAAAGAAAAATTAAGTTGTAAACTAGTGTTGTTCTAGTAACACAGCTACCTAAGTTGTCTTTTTGTTGTTTTTCAAAACGCTCCTGCAGGTTAAAGTGCCTGTCAGGAACCCCAAAACAAAACCACTCCTTCAGGTTATGTGCTCGAAAGAAACCATAGGGAATTAGGATTTTCTTTTCTTCTATCCCAAAGTGCGCGAGTTACATACCCAGGTATGAACCCAACAACGCAACCACCACCAAGACAGAATTAGTACATACTAGGGATGCCAATCGGGACTGGTTTTCGCAAATCCCGGGATTCGGGATTACAAAAAATCAAATCCCGGGATCCCGGGATTCGGGATTTTTGAAAATTAAATTTATAGATATTTATTAAAAAAAAACGTCTTTAAAAGAAGTTTACAAACGCAGGTTTTATAATTAATTTATTATTTTAAAGTTAAATATTACTTAAATTTGTAAAAACTTTAAATTGTGACTTTTCTTATTTAATGACTAATTTAAAAAAAATTTGATAAAAAAAAAGAACGTACGATTTTAAACAATGTGTTAATTGATTCAATAAAAAATAATTACCATAAAAGCTATATTTGATTCAATTACCTCAGTTCATTCAAGCTAAATAAAAAAAATAATTAATATTTTAATTGAACAAAGCAACATAGAAGTTGATTTATTTGTAAGATTCAAATTTTATTAAAGGAATTAAAAAAAATAATTGAAATTTGAATTCGAAATTAACTAAAAAAATCAATTAAATTAGTTAACCTTTAAAATCTTATTTTAACAAAAACGCATTTTTATAACCACCACTACTTCCGGTAGGAATTATGTAGTGTATAAAATGCATTACTTAATATTGTGAAATCGCTCCATTAATTATCATAGGTTCGATGTCAACTCTCGGAAAACACTTTAATAATCTTAACCCTGTAAAGAGTAAAGTTTAAATTTTGTATTTGGTGCACCAGTGAATTGTTTTGTGCATTTCAAAAACATTTTTTCTTTAATAAATTTTCTTCTTTAATTATTTTCAGCACTTCTCACGTTAAAATTTCTTTAAAATTATTGGACACGCTTGAAAATAATAACAAAGTGAAACTATTTTCTTACGTTTTCAATGACAGTATTAACAGAATTAATCAAATAAATATTAAAGATCAATATTGTCTTCTCTATCCTCTCATGGGGAATGTCATAATGAATTTATTTTTATAAAAAAGGTAAAACAAAAAAATTAAGTTAAAAATTTCGGGATTGACAAAATCCCGAAAATCCCGGGATTAAAAAAATTTAATCGGGATTTCGGGATTGGCATCCCTAGTACATACACAGCAACACTAACAACAATACATTAACTAACTAACTAAAACTATTAATTCAGCAAAACCAAATGTCAATCAATATAAAATAAAATAAATAATATAATGTTAATGGTAACCATAAACAATAGAAAAACAATAATTTAATAAAAACCACAACAATACAGTTTCACAGGAATAATATAACTAACATACCTATAATCTTTTCGTCAATTGTTTTAATTTTACGTTATTTTATAAATTTATACTAAAATTGTTTAAAAAAAGTCAGATGTGGTAAATAATTTTTTGTGTTAAAGTGCGTTGTCTTTTTTGTAAAGTTTTTGTCGTCGTACATATGTTCTTTGGAGTAGAACTTTGTTTGTCTGAGTGTATCCGTGAAAAAATTTATGTGTGAGGAAAGGAAATGATGTGCACCATATTTTTTTTTGGTAAAACGATCTGCTTCAATCCGCCATATTTTATAAAATATCCATTTCCAGATAGCATAAAACTTAAAAAATCGGATATTTTCTATTTCAGCTACTTTATCAAAAGTAAACTGTTTCGTCTCCATTTAAACCAACTACAATGAGAAAAAAGAAAACAACTTCTAACGAGAAAATGCCATTACCTCTCTCCCCTGAAGAAGCATTAGGTTGACCGTTAAAATCAAAAGTTGGACTTCTTTAGGTCTCATTCGCCAATTTGTATTTCAACATTTGAAATGATTAAAGCACTAGGGTGACCGTTAAAATCAAAAGTTGAACTTCTTTAGGTCTCATTCCCCAATTTGTAAGACAACATTTGAAATGATATAAACACTAGGACTTGGACTTCTTTAGGACTTATCCGCCAATTTGTATGAGAATATTTGAAATAATATAAACACCGGGGTGACCGTTTAAATCAAAAGTTGGAATTCTTAAGGTCTCATTTGCCAATTTGTATGAGAACCTTTAAAATAATATAAACACTAGGGTGACCGTTAAAATCAAAAGATGAAATTCTTTAGGTCTCATTCGCCAATTTGTAAGACAACATTTGATATGATATAAACACTAGGGTGACCGTTAAGATCAAAAGTTGGACTTCTTTGGGACTCATCCGCCCATTTGTATGAGAACATTTGAAATAATATAAACACTAGGGTGACCGTTAAGATCAAAAGTTGGACTTCTTTGGGACTCATCCGCCCATTTGTATGAGAACATTTGAAATAATATAAACACTAGGGTGACCGTTAAAATCAAAAGTTGGACTTCTTTAGGTCTCATTTGCCAATTTGTATGAGAACCTTTAAAATAATATAAACACTAGGGTGACCGTTAAAATCAAAAGATGAAATTCTTTAGGTCTCATTCGCCAATTTGTAAGACAACATTTGATATGATATAAACACTAGGGTGACCGTTAAGATCAAAAGTTGGACTTCTTTGGGACTCATCCGCCCATTTGTATGAGAACATTTGAAATAATATAAACACTAGGGTGACCGTTAAAATCAAAAGTTGGAATACTTTAGGTCTCATTCGCCAATTTGTAAGACAACATTTGAAATGATATAAACACTAAGGTGACCGTTAAAATCAAAAGTTGAACTTCTTTAGGTCTCATTCGCCAATTTGTATTTCAACATTTGAAATGATTAAAACACTAGGGTGACCGTTAAAATCAAAAGTTGAACTTCTTTAGGTATCATTCCCCAATTTGTAAGACAACATTTGAAATGATATAAACACTAGGACTTGGACTTCTTTGGGACTCATCCGCCCATTTGTATGAGAACATTTGAAATAATATAAACACAGGGGTGACCGTTAAAATCAAAAGTTGGAATTCTTAAGGTCTCATTTGCCAATTTGTATGAAAACCTTTAAAATAATATAAACACTAGGGTGACCGTTAAAATCAAAAGATGAAATTCTTTAGGTCTCATTCGCCAATTTGTAAGACAACATTTGATATGATATAAACACTAGGGTGACCGTTAAGATCAAAAGTTGGACTTCTTTGGGACTCATCCGCCCATTTGTATGAGAACATTTGAAATAATATAAACACTAGGGTGACCGTTAAAATCAAAAGTTGGACTTCTTTAGGACTCAACCACCAATGTGTGTGAGAACATTTGAAATAATATAAACCGTTAAAATCAAAAGTTGGACTCCTTTAGGTCTCATTCGCCAATTTGTATGAGAACCTTTGAAATAATATAAACACTAGGGTTGTTTTAATTTGTCACTGGCGCAGTCGGTAGGATCTGCGAAAAAGATCCTTAAACGAACTTACCCGTTTACTAGTAAAAAAAAACAATAAAGTAAATTATAAAAATGAAATCACATTGTGTAAAATAATTAAAGGACAAAAAAAAATTTTTTTTTTAAACGTTTTTTATAAACTTAATTAATTAGCAATATTATTCTTGTAAATTAGTATATAAGAACAAAAATAATAAAGACAAAAGAGGAGCTAATTTAAAACAAATGAAGTGACAAGTGTTTTTATTTTTTTGTGTAAATTCAGTTTAAGTATAAAACTGAGAATTAGAGGAACTTTATCATGCATAACCTAAGAATGTTGCATCCTTTTACTGTGGAAAAAGATAGACTGGGAGTATATATAAGAAGTATCGAATGCCCCAGGATGATCGGTTTCTTTTCTTTAACACTATCTTGGGAACTCTGAATGACGTAGCTTTGGACGTAGTAAGTAGAGAGCAGCCGACTGATTGGGCAACATTGAAGTTAATTTTAATTGACGAATTTGGAGAACATCAACCAATACCGCAATTAATTCTAAGTATTAACAACACTAAATTTAAAGGTAATTGTAATATCTTTTGTGATGAAATCAATAAGTTAGTTTGTAGAATAAAGGATACAATCGAATTATGTAGTGAAACTGAGGAAAGAAAATTATTTTTTAGTAATGAAGTGAATTTTAATGCTTTGAATGTTTTAAAAAAAGAATTACACATTCATCTAGTGGCTTTACTTAACGCCAACTTAGTGACCGATTTGAGATCAGGGATCCTCAGGGAAAATAATGAAATTTAAAATAACACCCGCAATTACTTTAAACCCAATAACCAAAGGAATCTATCACGGAATAATGTACGACCACAGATAAATGAATTTCGTAATTTTAAAGTATCATTCCAAAATCCAAAAAATAATTGTCAACCACATCCCTGGAACAATTTCCAAAACCCTTCTAAAAATTTTCAAAATAGATTCCAAAATCGTAATTATCAAAATAATTTCCAGAACCCTGATGGCAATTATCAAAATCCAAAACGAATGAGGGAGCAAGATTCTAACCAGTCTAGGTTGCAAAGATTCGGAGTGTTAGTTCCGATGGAAGTAGAAAATTTTCACTCCATGGCCTCCAATCACTTCCCTCCATCGCAATGAGAATTAATAACAAAAATTATAGATTTCTGGTTGATACGGGATCGTCAATCAGCTTGATTAAACATAACAGATTTCCAACTCCCCTGATAAAAGTAAATCTCATTTGCGTTAAAACTGCTATCGGAAATATAATTCTTGATCAAACACAGGAAATTTTTAGCCCTATAAAAAGAATTAACACCAATACAACAAAATTGTATCGAATTAAATGTAACAATTAAAAACAATAACATTATAAATTAATACAATTGTAAAATTAAAATAAGAGATTTTGAATTAGAAGTGCTACAAGTTAGGGAAAAATCCATCATGTTACCTAATGTTAAGAATATTGAAAACATTGTAAAGCTAAATTTATCTCTGCCAATCCTAAAAAAGCACATTGAATAGCTAAATGAAAAAATGTAAACTATTTAATTGGTCTTCTCATTTAAATTTTTCTAATATTATTTTTAATTAAGTATTGTGCTAAGTATTTACTAAAAATTATAAAGGCAAAAGATTTGTAATAAATAAAAAAAAGAACAATGAGGACATTGTGCCTTCCAAAGATGGGAGGCGTGACATACACGAATCTCACATTAACATTCCGTAGAATTATAAATATTAAAAACAATAAAAACCAACATTATCACATAAGCTAAACAAAACAAAGGTTTTGTTTACATTTAAGAAATCATATTGCTTATATTCTTTCTGTCTTTTTGGTCACTTTAAGTTTATTTAAGAATGAAAGCATTGCTTATTCTGTCTTTTCGGTTACTTGAAGTTTATTTAAGACTAAAATTTCATAAACTTATAATCAATAATTTTAAGTAGCTTAAGAAGTAAAGTATTTTTTAGTTTAATATCAACTCCAAAATAAAAAAGTTTTTTTAATTTGTCACTTGCATAAAAAACTTTATTATAAACTAGATTTTTATTGTTTTAGATTGAATCGTTAAGACTTTTTGTATCTCGCGGATTTAGTAAATAAATTATTTGTAATTTGTAATTTAATTTTTGGTGTTTTCTTTTCAACAAAAAAATGCAATTTGGTGTCTGTTTCTTAAAAATTTTGCTCCCGAAAAGCATGAGTTTTTTAGAATTAAACAAGCCACTCATTTCAGGAGCAAAATTTTTAAGAAAAAGATACCAAATTGAATTGTTTTTTTAAAAAAAGGCACATTTTTTTGTAGAAAAGAAAACACCATTAATGTAATGTAATGTAATGTGTGTCCGCCCCGCTAAAAATGTGGTTAATACAATCCTTATTCTAAACACCACTGGCACTATCAAAGTAGAGTTCAAAGCGTTTTTCGACATCTGTGCAAATAATCTGGTTAAGCAACATTTACCACATGGAAAAAATGGTATTATTGCAATGCACCAACGGGAAGTGACAAAAAAACTTATTGCCACCTGCTGTATTTAATAACTCTCTAGTGTGATTGATAATTTGTTGTTACCATGTAGAAGAGTGTTATGTTAATATAATTTTATTAGTGTGAATGGGCATAATCGTATATTACCAATTAATTTGTAAGTAAAGACAAGAATATAGGCAAGAATGTATGTAGGGCATTTTAAGAAGTGGGATTGTGCAACGACACCCACATCGATGCCTACGGTGACGAACTCGCGAAGAGCCATATAAAAATGCTGTAATGTTTTTGGTGGGAGTTAGTCTTTGTGCTTTTCCTCTCATGGTCTCCCTTTCCATTTGTTCTTCATTTCGCTGCCACTATTTTTGTATATACGCAGCCGCTCTAATATTAATTTGTCAGTTCAGTAAAAAGCGACACTTTGTGAACAACCACCAAAAATACTCATGTTTTTACTGTTTGTACCGCCTGCAGCTCAACATATAGAATTTCGACCCCTGTCAAAAACAAAGGAATTTTACCAATAAATCTTGGACCTGCACGGCTTACCAATATATGGCATTCTTGTTTCATGTCATACATTTAAATCGAAAACTACAAGATTTAACCTGCAGGAATTAAGATCAAAACCTAAAATCAAAAAGGTTAAGTGGACCCTACTGGCCCATGTGATCAAATTCATTATAAGAAACATGAACGCAAAAGATGCGGAAGTTGTCAACAAACAAATTTGGCAGTTATAATCCAATCTTCAGGGATCATTATCCCAGGAACACAAACTAAACTTAAATATGCCAAGGAGATTCGAAAACATTCCAACTCTCATCAATGAAAAACAGGAATCAAAAGAATCAATTCTTAAGGGGCATATAAACAGACTAAAGCAAAATGTTAAAAATGCGAAAAATGCTTAAAGAAATACCGTACCTTAACCAAATAACCTACAACATAGGCAAACAAACGAACCATATCAATGACATCTCAGAAGCAATTGTCCGCATTATGAAAAATCAAGAGGCTAGTTGTGCCATTAACGACAATGGCGAACCACAATGAATCTTTCAGCCGGGACCAAATCGTATCATGCATTGACACACCTAAAACACAAATTTATACAACATGCGGTAGTCATAACCAACCAATAGAAGGAACAGTCCTAATACGCTTGTAAATACTAATGATATTGCTTATAAAAGTAAATTTGCTGAGCTGGAATCGCAGAATCACATTCTTCAACATCGCTTGAATAGAGCAGACGTCGTTATATCCGGTCTTCCTACTGATCTAAAAGATCTAAATGCAACTGTAAGCACTTTGTGTGGGTTTCTTAAAGTTGATGTAGTTGGGGGTTATATAGTGAATGTTATGTATATAAAGAATCGAAGAACGGTATTAGTGAAGTTTAACCATATTGCTAAACGTGAAAAACTTATTTCTGAGTACTTCAAATTTAAATCACTGAAAGCGTCTGATCTTGTGGTAGGAGCTACCGAGACCCGAGTTTACCTAAATGATAACTATTCGTCCGTCCCTTGCTAATAAATAAATGAAGATGTGCTGGAAATTGAAGAAAGAGAAGAAGATAAGCGGCCATGGTATTATAAATCGTGAGGTCCTTTTGTTTAAATTACTTTGCTAATTGGAAGCGTTAAAACTCTTAACTATTATGAATGTATCTCCAATAACCTCCTATGCTTAATGCTGGAGCAACTTCTTCTGTTTACATTTCTTATGTATTTTTGAATGATCAAACTACATACAAGTTAACGATACGGCCAACAGTGCCAACAAAATTAATTTAGCCTAATCAGCTAAACTTCAACACGCGAGTTACATCCAGATCACCCCAATTAATAATACCTTCTGGTAAAGTGTAGGAAAACTATGAGTTTAAGATTTCATTTTATTTTTTTCCAACACTTTGCCAGACAGGTAAATAAGCTAAATTATTTTATAAAAACAGCAACGTAAGCATAAAATCCTTACGTTGCTTGAATAAGTTAATTTTTAGATTTTAATAAGTTAGTCTTAAGATTCAATTGAAATAAAAGGAACGTTCTGAAGAACGTCGTAAAACAACTCAACCTTTATTGTTTGTTTTATTATTTTTTTTTTAAACTATTTCATTAGAAATAGATAACTCGCGAGTTACATATTTAGATATTAATAAAGAAAAACCTATACATAAAGCCGACGAACTTGTAACTAAAATAAGTGCTGATGCAACTCTAGACAAGTTCGACGAATTTTTAAATAAAATAGGTCAAAATAAATAAACTGAATTGCGAAATCAATTTGTAAACTAAACATTTTTAACATTAATGATGACAATTAATAATTTTGAAATAAACATAAAATAGGCCAAAATAAATAAACAGAATTGCAAAATCAATATTAATGATGAAACTTAGTAATTTTGAAATAAACTTATTGATTTCGCAATGTCACAATAAAATAATTAAGTTAAATATTAAGAATTGTAAAGTTAAAGAGTCAGTCTTGTTCTTGAAGTCAACAAATAAAATCTTTTTTCAAAAGGTCTTGATTATTAAATTTAGGTGTATGTGTATGTTTGTGGTATTTTGGCAAGACATAGTAAGTCGAGATAAAAAAAAAGAAAAAAGTAAGAAAAAATCGTTGTAAGAATAATTTTTATAAAATTAATTAAAGAAAACTTTCCGATTAACGGTTAACCGAATGAATACCCTAGAATGAACAAGTTAACACAGAAAACATTTAAACTTCAAAAATATAAAAATAATTCACACGTTAACAAAGCTTACGTTACATCTTCAATTACAACACGTTTCAACAGCAACGTAGCTTTGTTCCCATTAATATTGCTGACTATGCTGTTCCCACCGATGTTGCTGAGTATGCGTCTGGCGAGTACACGAGCCAACATGAAGAGGTGGCGTGATCGGCTGATTGTTAGGGTAGCTTAACCCTGCCTTTACACATGCAAGTAGTTACTTGCAAGTAGTATATACGTATTATCAACGAAAAAGTCGAAGAAAAAGCCGAAAGTCTTGCAAGTAGCTTGAGAGTTTACACAGTCAAGTGCAAGTTAATTTTCAAAATGTCGTCGAAGGAAAATCAACTAAAAAAAATTGCTTTGTTATTAAAGTTAAAAAAAATAGTATGTGAAAAAAATGAAAAAGTTAAAAAAGTTAAAAAAAGAAATATAAAGAGAAGGTATTGGGTAAAACCCTTACTGATAAAAAGATGCGAACTTGATTTTGAAGCACATCTGCTGAAAGATTTATTGTGGGAAGATGACGATACCGACTTCAACAATTTTTGCCGCTTGAGCATAGTGCAATTTGAAGAAATTTTAAAAATGGTACGTAAAAATGTTTATAGTTTATACCTATTTATGTGTTTATGGTTTTTAACTATGATTAAAAATTGTTTTTAAAACATTTTCATTCATAGGTGCAAAACAAAACAACAAAAAACGACACTCATATGCGTGCTGCGATTTCTGCAAGAACGAAATTGGCTATCACGTTAAGGTACCTTGCGACGGGAGACTCGTTCGGCTCTCTAGAGTTTTTAACCAGAGTTTCTAGAAGCACTATTAGTTTATTTATTCCAACTGTGCTGCGCGCAATATATGATTCGTTAAGAAACGTTTGTTTAAAAGTAAGGTTTTTTTTGAGCTGCAGAAGGTAGATAAATATTAATCTTCTTTTCTTTTGCAGCTTCCAGACAGAGAAGAAGAATGGGAAGAAATCGCCAGGGACTTCAACGATATATGGCAATTTCCACATACACTGGGGGCGTTAGATGGCAAGCACATACGCATCAAGGCACCATCTAATACTGGATCCCAGTTTTATAATTTTAAAGGGTTTTTTAGCATCGTTCTTTTTGCAGCAGTCGATGCACACAGCCGCTTTACATTTGTTGATGTTGGGTCGAATGGCAAAGCGTCAGATAGCACAATTTATCGAGATTCCTACCTGTATAATGCTTTGGTAAATGGAGATCTAAACGTTCCAAACAGCAGGCAACTTGTTTTAAGTCGAGGCAACAATATACCCTATTTTTTCATCGGCGATGATGCATTCCCCCTGGACAAGCATTCAATGAAGCCATACAGCAGGTCTCTGAAATTAAATATTCCGCAACAAATATATAATTATAGACTGTGCAGAGGTAGAATGGTTGTTGAGTGCGCTTTTGGAAGATTGGCCAAAAGATTTGCAATATTTAATAGGCCAATTGAAGTTCAAACCTCAACTGTAGACCTCGTCGTGATGACTGCTTGCACTTTACACAATTACCTAACAAAAAAAAAGACAAAGCCGACTACACCTGACTTCGAAACTGAAACTCCATCTACATTTTCATCAATTGGACAACAAGATTTAAAAACTTACAAATATGCCTGCAGGGTAAGGGATGAAGTATCCCGATATCTGGTAACGGACGGAAATGTTGATTTTCAATGGGAAAAAGTTAACATTAAACAAATTTAACCATTCTCATTGGGAATGGTTAAGTTTTTTAATTACATGTAGGATCAAAAATAAAATCAAATGCGATGTTTCATAGCTATAAGATGCTTATTAATAATTTTTCAGAGACCGTAACAGTTATGTCTTTTTTCATAAGTCAGATGAAAACATTTATTTTTTGATTTTTATTTTTTCGATCAAAAATAACAGTTATTTTTTTATTTTTATTTTTTTGAACAAATATATATTGATTTTTATATATTTAGTGGAGAGCGCATTATATATTTGTGCTGATGTGTGTAACGCCTTTAAATATTGGTCCTAGCCCCACCTTAAAGTATACCGATCGACTCAGAATCAGATGCAATTTCTGCCTCTCACAAACTTTCAAACCGATTTTAATGAAGTTATAAACATAGATACATCCATATATATATATATATATATATATATATATATATATATATATATACTATACTTTCTTACTTGTTGTTATTATATATATATATATATATATACTATACTTTCTTACTTGTTGTTATTAGGTTTTATAAAATCAAATGAAATTCTAATATATTAAGATTTTTTAAATAAAATTTATTTAAAAAAAAAACTTCAAAACTTCTATAATTCTTTTTTTATTGAGATCATAGCTGTAAGATGTGAATTAAATTCAAAATACTTTTTTTAATTATAATATCTACATTTTATAAAAGAAAATTCATGGTTTGTTTTCAATAAAAAAAAATACAATCTAAAATACAAGTAAAAAATTGGATTTTTTACTCAAAAATAAAAGTTAAATTTTTGGCCGATATCCTTTGGCCAAATATAACAATAAAAAGAAGTTAAAAGTTGAAACATGTGCTCAATTAATATTTTAAGTTACAAAAAATTGATCTATACCTACTTAATACTATAAAGCAGAAAAGTTTGTACTTTTTGTGTTTTTATGTTTGTTACAGGTAATCTCCGGAATTTCCGGTCCGATTTTAAACTACGTTTCAACAAAATGAAGGAACCTCCTGACGAACATAGGCTATATTAGGTTTCACTTAAGTGCTTAGGATACGATCCAGGGGCGCTAAGCCTCCGATACTCAGAAAATATTAATTACACTGTGCAAGTTGAAAAAAACTTGCAAGTTGGAAAACGTTTTAACCTAAGTTCTCTATAATTAAGGGGAGTTTATAATTCAAATATCGATTTCAGGCAGGTTTCTTTGTATTTCGAAAATGGACTGTTCGAATTTGTTTCGTCACATAATATGCAATAAGGCCTAACGTAATTTTTCATGAGAGATAAAAAACGTATTACTTAACAAACTGTTGTAAATAAAAAACTGTTTTTTGAATATATGTTAGTGTAGTGAGTTCAGACTTTAATGATAATACCCAGAAAAATTCGTTTAATGCTGGGTACACACTATGCAACGCATTAAATTAATTTTCATTCATGCCAGATTGAATCAACATCAAAACGCTTTGATATTTTGAGGTTGCATTGAAACAGATTGCATGAAGGTTGCACTTTGTACCCAGCATTATAGGGGTTTTATCAAGTTCGTTATCACCCCTGAAAAATTGCTAAAAATTATATATGGCCTTTCTGCATTTTATGTGACGGTTTGTGTATATATCAAGGCATAAAAAATACTTATATAAAAATTTAATAAATAAAAATATTCTTAGTCTGCAACAAAATCAATTTCAGCTTCTGTAAGTGCTAATTGAATTACGTCAGAAGAAGGGGTAGAGTTGTAAATACGACCATTGCTACTTGATGTCTGCGAATATAAACGCGATGGGTTTAATCTGCTCTCACGTACGTTCTTTACTTTTCGCTGCGTTATTAAAATTTGAATTTCGCCCATTAGCTCGTATGCAACCTCTACGGGCATACTCTGTAGCTGATGCGCAATGCTTGCACCAAATGTGGTGAACTCATTTTCGTTTCCTTGTAATATCTTTTCTATGGCCTTGTCAATTTTTTGTGTGGCTAAATTTTCACTAACTGATTCATTTCTATTGCAGTCATCAAAATCCAGTTCATCAACTTCTATCCAGTTCTCTAAACTTTCCTGAAAAAACATTATTTAATTCATGAGATACAAATGGCGTTAGCCAGAAACTTTATACTTTGTAATTAGGTATATTTCCTATCACTAAAGAACTTGTTAAGTACTCAACTGGTTCAGTACTTATCATCGCTTAAGCCCTGAATTTGCAAAGTGACTTACCTCTGTAGAATTGTCAATAGATTTTCTTGTTACGATAGAACTATCCAGAAAACTCATTTCGTCGAACCACGATAATGAGGATACATAGTTTTCTTCTACCCCTGAGCCGGATTTCTTATGGTTCATCTTCCTTTTTTCCCCGGTGTAAGTGGTACGCAACGAACGTATTTTTTTCTTTATAACGTCAACTGCCAGTCCCATTTCGTCTGCTATTTCCTGATATGATTTGGCTTTTAAATCGTTTCTTCTATACAGCTTGCTGTTCATATCCCACAAAATAGGATGAGACCGATATAAATTTATTAATTTTAAAATTGCAGAGTGATTCAATTTTGGCTCCATTTTTTAACTTGTTTTGTTTATGAACCAGAGTTACCAACAACACAACAGGGATAAATTGTAATGCAAACATTGGGCATCAATATTTATTTTGACGTTTTTTAATGAGATTGATGTTTTAAATATAAAACAATTCTCTACTTTATGTATATTTGCAAAAAAACATAAGAAATCTTTTTAAATATACTTAAAAAAAGTTAAAACTATAATTATTGTTTCAGCAATCAAGAAAATTTGGCAACACTGCTTATTTTTTTGACATTAACTTGTTGCAAGTGTCAAAAAATTACTGTCTTCAGAAATGTCTTGCAAGTTGAGTTGCAAGTTGGTTGCAAGTATAAAAATTGTGATGGTGTTAGTGAAAAAGTGCGAGTGTATTGAGTTTTTCGAACTTGTACTTGCATGTGTAAATGCTAGGTAAGTAAAATGTGCTAAGAAATATTAACTTGTAATTTTACTTTCAATTAATAAAGACGTGTTGTGTGCTTAAAGAACACACAACCAAAAAATATTTTTTTTATAAAAATTCATAACGCGAATTTAATTTACATACTTATGTAAGATGATGATGAAACTAAATGTGACATAGATTTAAAATTTCATTAAACCCAAATGGTTATATTAACTTCTTTAATACATCAGATGATTGTAAAGTATGGAAACTTAGTCACCAGAAATTAAGTCAAAAAAAAAAAAAGAAACAAAAAAAGGATCAACAAAAACAACTAAAAGCAAACGAATTGAATGAAATAAAATACGAGCATTGAATATTGAGCTAAAATAAAAAACAAATAAATAAATATGAGAACTGACCTAATTTAAAATTTGCCAACTATACAAACAAATAAAGTTTTAGTAATAAGATATTTCTAAGTATGTAAAAAATTGTATAATAGTGAAGTAAGAGTATGTTAACAAAAATTGTATAAATAGAAAAATTAATGGCAAATAAAGGCAGAATCATTCTGGCAATTGAAGACAGTTTTTGACTCTCAGATTCAGGCTCCTAGAAAATCACTGGTAGCAGCCTACCAAGTAGCTCAGAACACACTTGAGCTGTAAATAAACTAAAGTGCTATAGGGAAAACATCCTCTACACCTAAACACCTTACACAACCCTTACATGATATTCTTCAAATTTATGCTGATCAATGTCATATTCTTACAACAAAGATGAGTGAATTCTAGGAATGTGGTCATTGATAGACATTTCACATCTGAAACTTAATCAATAAAAATAAAAACACAAGTAGAAAAGATTAACAATACAAACGTTTAGATGTATTGTGAAGACGATACTATTGTTAGACCATATAATTTTTTTACAACCGGTAAAATTACTTCACAATAATTATTACTTTTAGAGGATGGAGAAAGATTTCCGTACTTAGGATTGATAACATATCTAGTCTTTTGTTTGTAAAATATCTCATATGTCTGCTGTTCAACAGAGACATATGAAACGAGATACGGACACTTGTGCTTGCTTATATCTTCTTTAGTAACAAATATAGGAATCTGCTCTCTAAGCAGATTCCACATCTGTTAGATTTATAAGAACAATGTTAAAATAGTTTAGAAGTTTTTGGTTTAGAACTGCCAATGAAAAGATACAATTGTTTGATTTGGGTTCGGTATTTAATACATGCATATGCTGGTTAGCAACATATTTAGCTAATACCGCTGCCAAGGAGAATTTAGCTGAATCAACTCTACATTTATTTGTCAACATTGACACGAGTACCCGACCTAATTGCGAAACACATGTGTATATTTCCATTCCATATATTCCATTGCTGTCAATTAATTTTATGTTGAATCAACAAGTAATATTAATTTTGTTTACACAATATTTTAAATAATCAAATTTGCTTAGTTTATAGTTTGAGTTTATTCAACAGCTGCAATATTTCTTGATCTAATTATTAATTGTTTATAAAAGAATAATTAAATAAAGGATATTCAGTTCTCTTTGGTAACCTAACAATTGTGTTTTTTACTATTGGACGATTTTTCTTCAAGTTTCAAGTGCTTGTAAGATATTATTGAACTAATAATCGCTAACCATTGCACAAACATTTTGCTGACCCAGACGTAATCATTTCTGCAGAAGTTGCAACTAAGGGTGCGTACAGAGTGGCCGCTTGTTGCCGAGCCGAGCCGACTGACGCTTATTGCGAGAACTAACGCGAGAAAACTGGTTATTTACAAGTTCGGACAAATAAGAGCGAACAGGTCATAGTGGGCGCCGAGCTGATCAGAGCGCAAAGCTGATTGAATGCGAGAAAACAGTTCCAAAGCGTATTTCAGCGCCGAAAACATTGCTTATGTTATGTTGTTATGATTTTGACTTGTTTGGAAAACATTTAAAAAAATTAAAAACAAAAGTTTATTTTATTTTTTAATTTCTTTTTAATTTTGTAATGGAATTTTATTTAATTCTTGAATGTTTTTAATTTTTTTAAATGTATTCCAAACAAGTTGAAATCATCACAACATTACATAAGCAATGTTTTCGGCGCAGAAAAACGCTTTGGAACTGTTTTCTCGCATTCAATCAGCTTTGCGCTCTGACCAGCTCGGCGCCCACTATGACCTGTACGCGCTTATTTGTACTAATTTGTATAGGACCAGTTATCACGCATTGGTTCTCGCAATAAGCGTCAGTCGGCTCGGCTCGGCAACAAGCGGCAACCCTGTGCGCACCCTTAATCTGATACATATACTTCTAACTACGTCACTTGGCTGGATTATAGGCGGCTTAATTGAACTGCACACTAATCCTGGCCCATCTTTATCATTTACTTGTGCAATCCTTCGCAAGGAATCTTCACTGAAAGAAGCAATTGATTAACTGTGGAAACTCCATGAAATAGAGTAGACTGAAACGACCACGTCTCCAGCAGAAAGTCTTTGTAACGCAGATTTTAATTATTATGTTCAGACTTATTATAGCGGTCGTTTTATTGTCAGTCTTCCATTCACAGAACCCCCAACTGTATTAGGTCAAACGCATCAAATAACGTAATATTGGGTTTATCAGTTTGGAAAGGTACTTCATCTCGCATCATTTCATTCTAAGGCACGACAGCAACTCAATAAAACTCAGCGTAGTATTCGAAGCATCATCGACGACGTAAACCGGATATTCGCTAAATGGCTTAATGAACACTGGTCCAACTGTACAGAGCGATTTATTTTCAATCTAACTCCGATTCCAAATGCCGAAATTTGTTCTTACAACCAACATCGATAAAATTAAACGAAAAATATTAATTAATGTATTACATCACTTTCAGTATGACTCATACACTCTTTATCAGAAATTGTGTGGACTTAAGTTGTATAAAGGTCCTCTAGGAACTTTTAACGTAATGCAGAATGGCGCAATTACGTCAAGTTCCCAGAAACTAGTGTACACAAATTTTACTATTCTCTAAAAACTGACGGTGTAGCTGTGTCAATTTCGATGAAAAACTCCAAGAGATGTGATTTTTCGAAACAAAAAATTAAGAAATTAAAGAAAATTTGAATCCGTTGCAGTGGTAATCTGTTGAAAATTTGAAGAACGACATATAACAACAAAATCCGGGGCTAAGGTTAATATATGGTGGCGTTCGATATGTTAAGTGAATCAAACTTAAAAATTCTACATACCACGGAATATCTAGATTTCATTTAGGGGTCTTGAAATTCCTCCAATAAATTAAATATTCCATTCCACAGAATGTCTGCACAGAACAAAAATGGCAGGTTTTAACTATGATGAAGACCGATGTTCTAATACAATCGATCTCGTCAACACTTACAAGTACTTAGGCGTGTACGTAGACCACAATTTTAAATGGATAGAGAATGTAGAAGAAATCCGCAAAAAAATTAGAAAATCAGCTTTTATGCTACACAATTTAAACTACCGTTCAAATAATATGGTGCCACGACAACCTTCGACATGGCATAACAGCCTGGGGAAACTCATTGTATACTTAAAAAACTTCAACAAACGCAAAATCAACTTTTGAAAATTCTCCAAAAAAAGTCGCCCTATTCATGAACAAATTAATACAACAAACAGCACACATTCAACTATTTTCAATAATAACGACAGCGCAGCAGACAACAGAAACTATTCACAAAATATTATTTCTAGCAACTCTACACCAGCAAGATCTACGACAACAACGAAAACAATAACACCTAATAATCTTAACGTTCCTGTAAATGCAACTAACACGAACAGTACAACAATTACCCATAAAAACAAAATAACAATAAACAACATTGCTAAAGAATTACAAGTACTAGATGTTAACAGCATCTACTTCACAACTTTGGCAACAGAATTCTATAATGATTCCAGATTTAAAAAAAAGAATACACCATTACCACCAAACTCGTATGAACGCTGAAGGAAGATTCCGCATACAAGGACATAAAACCAACTACGGGAAAAGCACCCTATCCGTAGTTATCCCAACAATATTCAACAAACTACCCCTTGAAGTTCTTAATAATACAACAAATCATAATAAGAGGAAAAACTATGAAAAAACTTTTTTATACATCAGCAATGAATGATCTTTCCTGCTGACAAGCCACAATGGCTTAGCATGGGTGTTCAAATCTCCACAAAGAATTTCTTTTACATGTGCGTAAGTACGTTGTACAAATCTACAAACATACTTGTGTACATGTGCCTGCCCGTCCTCATGTCTTTCTTTTAATTTTTGCAATGTTTTAATTTTAATTTAACTCGTGTAAAACAGCCTTGAACTTAAATTGCAATTTTACTGTATTTTTACTTTTTACAAGTTTGAGGTACTAAATTTCATTTAATAACCTTGAACTACTGTTTGAGCTTATTTTATTTTTTTTTTGCCTCGGTTGAGGTTTCACATTTCCTCTGGAATTTCTTTAATTTACAATTTAGTAGCTTTGTTGTTATTTATATTTAGTAATTAATTAGTATATAAGAATCAATTTTTTTTCTCTGGTCTAACTCCGTTTGTAACCAAGTTCCAAGTGCTTGCGTTACGAAATAAAGTTGTCCTGCCGGAACAATACCCCAAACGTTACTTGGCTCTTAGCCTTGTAAAATAGGATAACACTAATTTAAAAGTTCAACAAATTGCTTAGTTGAACATATTTCAATCAAACAACTGAAGTAAACATTCACGCAAGGTTAGAGAAACTAGTTTAACCTAATTCAGTTAATCTGAATTAAACATCTGGTGACCCCGACGTTTCCTTTTGAAATTCAAGATTCCCCCCACCAGTAGTAAGGGTCCTGAAAGTCAATAGGATACAACACTTGCTCCTGCCAAGGCAACAATCCGCAGGACATCTACAAAAGACGTGCCCCTGCAAAGAAAAAAAAATTCCGCAGTACACCTCAAACAATGTTTCAATACCAATGGTAAACCCCATTAAGTACAATAAAATCCTACTAAGGGCAGCTATACTCCAGAATCATCAAATTGATTTGAAACGCAATACTGTTCTCATAAACCATGTGAACATATGTGGGATCAGGAACCATTGGTCATTTTTTTTGTTTTACACATAGACGGTTCCAATCGTTAAATTCAAACAACATCCTGTTTTCTACATTAAATATTCAAGATTTCATTCAATACAAAATATCGTCCCCTTTTATTAGGAGTTACAGGAAGAGTTCTCTATAGATTTAATCCTGATCTTTTTAGAGTTTTAGACCTAGTCTATTCTGACTTTAAAGGAGAAGACGACACCCAAAAGTTTGGCTATAGCGACGAATTCATTACACTCCTCTACAGTGGTTACATTCTTGCTGTAACTGGTCACTCTCCTGATATACCTTCTTGCTCTACTGGTGTAGGAAAATTATCGGCCCACGAGGTTGCTAAGTATCTACGTTGCTACTTCAAAACTGTTGTGTTTAAGCAAGTTATAGGACCTGAAAGTTACGACTCAAGTTCTGATCAAGAATCCGAACAAGCTCTAGAATCGCCAGAAAGTCCATCTAGTTTGTCATCTTTCTTCCAATCGTGTGAACAAATATTACCTCGTAGTTTAGATCAGTTTCCAGTAGACCAAGACCAACCTCAAGTCATGGCAAACAACATAATAGTCGGTGAATGGCTACAGCCCGCAGATGAATCTCCTGCCTTATCTGGAGAGGTTGAAGCAGCCTATCGTCAAATGGAGATAGAGTTGATGTCTGTTCAACTCAATGAAGAGGTTGTGATGGACACTGCTTCTGTGTTCGCTTATGTCGGTTTTAACGCTGACATCATTAGGGCTGCTCTTAAAGCTCACGAAGCTGATGTTCAAGTGTTTGGTAGAGAGATCAGCACTTTAATAACCATTGTGTTATCTAGAGGAACGTCAATCGCAACCAAGAACAAGGAGAAAATGACACCAAGGGGGGTGGAGATTTTCAACAATCTCTGTGTGAAGTATCGCATTAAGAGAGTCCAGTTTGCTAAAAGACATCTGGCTAACACTGATGTGACTCTATCACGTGTGGTGGCAGCACATCCTGAAATAGCCTATAGAATCCTTCTTTGCAGGAACTTGGAAAGACCCATAAGCTTGACAGCAATGAGAGAGGCTGGGTACCCAGATTTTGCCCCTTGTCTAAGAGGTAGCTACGTGTTTAGCTGTTTCCCAACTGACAAGACCACATTCCACACTGGAGTTGCTGCGGGAGCTCTAGCTTATATGACTTTGGAAACTAATCTGCTCCGGAAGAAAACAGATCCTCTTCCGATAAAAGAATGTTTCTTAAATAGCGTCACGTATGCTAGAGCCACCATGCAAAGCATGAGATTTGACCCAACTAGGAGGGCAGACTGGTTCGGAAAGATGAACATCCAGCTGGTGACCGCTGCTCAGTGGTACAACAGGCTAGTGACAACTTTCCCTGATGCAAGAGAGCAGCTAAGACTTCTGGGATTTGTCATCCCTGAATAGAAAGGATGTGATAAGAGAAGGGTGCCTATAGGACATCACAATTTTTGCGTTGGATCAACAAGAAGAACTTTCGGATGAAGATTGCTTATCAAGAATGTTGAGTGGAACCAACGCCAGTTGTACCTTCCGGTCTAACGAAGAGGATATATTAAAGCAAATCGTAGATGATATCCTGTATGTTTCAAATTTTAAAGGAAATGTGCCCTCGGAAGAGAATACCATCGGCTTGGATGGAACGTATTTAATACGACTCTTCAATGAAACCGTTACGATTGGGCAAAGGACCTTTGCAAATGAAAGAATCACGAACATTCAAGCTCTTCCTCCACTATTAACAAATGTATACGAGAAAGCACACAAAGTTTATGTTAACTTTTTACATGAACTTCATGAATAAAACATTCAGCATATCGAGAGAACTTAAGGAATCACATAAATCTGTCCCTTTGGTCACACGTCACAGGCTGCGGTTGTATCGTGGCGGTGTCAATCATCCTCACCCTACTATGGAGAAAAATATACGGTCGCATTACCATGCCAGCCCTCAAACTTCCAGGAAACCTGACAACAGATGTGAATTGATCAGCGAGTCGCTGATTTTTAAGGAGGCGGGGAGTTAACACCTCACACCTTTTTAGCTTACCTCTCAAGATTATGTTCCACTATACATTCATCTATATGTTATTTTGACTCAGCAAATATTTTTTTAACAAGTGAGTTTGGTCGTTGGGCCCAACATAATAACTATATATGTATATATAAAATAACACAAGATACGTTCAATCATACAAAACAAATTATTTTGAAAATAATTTTGATAATGTAATTTGAAACTCCTCAAGCCCTTATGACACTACATTTTTTATTCATTAATTTATATAGAATTGATAGAAAGAAACAGTAAATGCTAGAAAGAGCAAACTATAAAAAATGTAAACAAAGTTTTTTAGTTTTTTTCTCTTGTTATGGTTTTGTTTCAGGGATGGCGTTGAGAATTTTTAAAATTGTACCAACGACCTTTAAAAATTTTACTTTTTTACTCTAATTGTACTTAAAGATTTTTTAAGTTGAAATTAATTTTATTTATGTTCTTAAAAAACACCACAAAAAGGTATTATAAATCTTAGTTTAAAAAGTATCAACAAAAAAGTACAATTGAAACAACTTAGCCATCCCTGTTCTGTTAGTTGTATTAAATGTTGCCAACTTTTTGTTTATGAGAAACCTAAAAACGAAGAGCGGTTAATAGCCGAATTTGCCCATAAACCGCTGATGCAGCAACACTTTTAATATTTCAAGCTTGAAATGTCATTTTTAATTTGAACAATTTTACATTTTTTTTTGACGTAACTTCATTTTTTATCGATAACTTTAGTTAAATGTTTGACAGTTTGCCATTTATCTTAATACAGCTGAACCCTTCGCACTTGGTAAATTTTTCTATTACTTTATATTTGCACTGTTCACCAAAACTTGAACAATGCATTAAAAATGTAGTGTCATAAGGGCTTCAGTAGTATGTTTATACCGGTTCGGCGGCACTTTTTCCATACAAATTTGGGATCTTGTCTGAATGGGAGTATGTAATCATTTTATTTAAGAAGTGATATAGATATGATGTAATTTAATCTATACAAAATATGATTCATGTTAGGATGGGAGTAAGTAATTATAATTGTATATGAGAAATAGTTCTTATTCGTCCGTGTAAAAAAAAAGAATAAGTTAAAGCCGTGTTTCCATTCCTGGGGTGAAACCTTTGTATCTGGCGATTATATGAAATAAAATAAATTAAGAATTTAAACTAAGAAAAAATAAATAAAAAAATTATTTTATAGAATCTGCTTTTTGTTCCTTTTCATAAGTTACTTGTTTTGTAATATTAAACATTTTTATTTTTCAAATGTATTCTCCATATTGAAATATGGTTTTATTATCCGAAATTCTTAAAGAATAGGTTTAATGTTTGTATGGGAATATGATTATATAGGTATACAAATTTAGTATAAATAGAATAGCTAAAATACTAGAGGAAACACAGTTGTGGAGGGCTTATAATGCCAGCACAGTTGAGGAGGGCTTATAATGCCAGCACCATAAAAAACAGCACCTCCTCCAATTTTTCCATTTTATTCGGAATGCAATGGAAATGAGGATTAGTTACATTAATAAATTTTCATTCCTTCGAAATACCCTGGATGTTCTCTTTATTAGAAGTACATCTCGGTGTAATGAGGGATTTTGCCAAAAGCATAGAACCACTCTATAGCGTTGATGCATTGCACCCCTAAGTGGAAGGTTTTATGATTTAATTATCAAAAGTAATAATTATTGTAACAGTATAAAACAAACGCTTGACGATATCGTTACTGAATTTAAGTCGGAAGTTTCGACATGTAAGTTAACAGCGTCAGTAGTTTATGAATTTTAATTTTAAATATGAAACCGGCCTTCCGCTCCTTTCATATTAAATTGATTAATCGCAAGTTTATTGACTTTGTATTTCAATTTCGTTTATATTGTACTTTTGTTCAATGACCTAATTTGATGTAGTGAGTTGAAGAAATATTTGTTTACTTTACATTTTTGGTTAACGATCAAATTGGGTGTAGTGAACTAAGAATATTGATTTTATTGATTTTTGCCTAAATTGTATTTTTTTGTTTATCAAACAAATCGTTTACTTAGTTTACTAACGAAACTCGAAATAACAAGATCACTTGTTTTAATTGGCGCCCAACGTGGGGCACGAAAATAATTATAAAATGGTTATCAATATTCTATTAAAAGTTTAATTTTTTAAACAGATTAAAAAAAACTGCCCTGCTATAATATCATTTTTAAGTGGATTGAAAATGATTAAATCAAAATATTCTTATAAACCCAAATGCTTTTAAATTACAATAACAAAAAAAAAACTTAAATGGATTGAAAGTGATTAAATCAAAATATTCTTATAAGCCCAAATGCTTTTAAATTACAATAACAATAAAAAACCCAACACTTTTAACAAATTGCCTTGCTATACTTTGAATACCAAAAAAAAAAAATTCAACGGAAAACCACTGATACAAGTTTTTTATGTGACAACCGGTGTTCATCAACATTTTTGGTAGAGGTGCTGTCTTGTACGAAAGAGTATCCAAAACAAAACCAGCATCAACTAATCATCCCACTGTATGATCTAAGAATATTATATTATGAAATTGTAAGTAGAGCGTTCAGAAAAAATAACAAATCTTTCAAAGTAATCCTTGTGTTAATAAATAATTCGGATGTTAATAAATGATATATTGGCAAGGGTAAATCATTTAAAGTAGAGCATTCGGGAAGTAATAATTTAAACACATGAAAAACGTTTTTTTTTTTTTTTTGATAATTTCGGGCTCGACCTTTTATGACGTTTCTACTAACTCCATATGAGCGATAGCGAATCAGACATTTGACAAACAGATCGACGACCTTAACAAACGACATTCAGTTTTGACGACAGACGCTTTGGCGCTTGGTTTGGGAGCAGTTTTGTCACAGGAGGGAAAGCCAATCACAATGATTTCCAGGACCCTTAAGGATAGAGAGTTGAACTTTGCTACCAATGAGCGTGAACTATTAGCTATTGTCTGGGCCCTCCAAAAGCTCCTCTGTGGGGTGCGGGACCAAAATATTTATATGGACCACCAGCCGCTGACCTTTTCGGTGTCAGACCGAAACCCAAATGCTAAAATAAAACGCTGGAAAGCATTTATAGACGACCACAATTCGAAGATCTTCCATAAACCTGGTAAGGAAAATTACGTAGCTGACGCCCCCTCACGTCCAAATATTCATGCTCTGGAAGAAGAAGCACCTTCAGACGCTGCTACAGTGCACAGTGAAGATTCTTTGACCTATACCATTGAGTCAATGGATAAACCACTCAATTGCTTTAGGGACCAAATTATTCTGGAGCAAGTAGACCTCTCCAGTCTCTTCGCCAGTAAAACACGAAATATGATTAATTTCAGGGATAGGGAAAGCCTTATTGACGAGATAAAACTATCGGTTAATCCGGAAGTAGTAAACGCAATAAATTGTGACTTACCAACACTGGCAGCAGTTCAAAACAAGTTGGTAAAACTCTTTCCATCAACAAAATTCTGTTACTACAAAAACGTGGTATTGGATGTTGTCGATAAGAATGATCAGAGGGAAAACGTGAAACAAATTCTTAGAGACTTCTATTTTCCAAGCATGACAAAACTTGTGAATGAAATTGTCATAAATTGCAGGATTTGCTAAAAAGAGAAATATGACAGACACACGCAGAAACAGGAAATGGGTATAACGCCAACGCCAACATACGTAGGCGAGATGCTTTATATTGATATCGGAGCTATTTTCTTACCTGTATTGCTTTCAAAATTTGCCGTGGTCCAACCTGTTCCCTCGCGCACTATTGTGGATTTAAAGGCGGCAATTCTGCAACTTGTAAACTATTTTCCGAATCTAAGATGTATTTATTGTGATAACTAACCATCATTAAAATCGGAAACTATTGTATCTTTTTTACAGAATGAGTTTGGAATCGAGGTTTCAAATGCACCTCCCCTCCATAGTACATCAAATGGACAGGTTGAGCGCTTTTACAGCACTCTTGTGGAAATTGCAAGGTGCATAAGCCTCGAGAAGAACATCAAAGACACAGTCAAACTTATTCTGTTGGCAGCAATTAGGTATAACCAGTCAATTCACTCCGTTACAAATAAAAGACCGATCGATACAATTCACGTTTTGTCACCAGATCTTACACAAAAATTATCAGGGAAAATCGAGAATGCACAACGATTGCAGCTAGAACGAAAAAATATCTCTAGACGGAATAGGGCCTTTGATGTAGGGGAAAAGGTATGGGTAAGAAATAATAGAAGGTTGGGGAACAAGCTGAATCCTCTCTATACCGAAAAAATTGTCGAAGCAGACTTAGGAACCACGGTTCTTATTGAAGGGAGGGTGGTCCATAAGGACAATTTGAGATAACACACATCCCCTTTGTAAAGTTTTTTATTATTATTGTTCTTATAATTTTTTATATATTAGATTTTAATAAAGTTTTTTTTAGGGTTTTGACTATAACTATTCTCATCTGTGTGACGGCGGCAAAACTAATGGACTACTCGAAATCGCACTATATTCCGATTACGGATGGGGATGTCATTATTTGGCAGGATTTCAGCTACTTACAGCATATTACGGACTTGACAACGTACTATGAAACAATTGAGGATACTAAACGACTCGATACACATTTTCCTGTATCTCACATGATCAAGTTACTGGAGCCCGACATAACACATATTAGAACACTCCTGTCGTCACTACAAACTCATCACAGGAATGCTGGAAGCATCAATTTCCTCGGCACCGCCCTTAAGGTAGTCGCCGGCACACCGGATTTTGATGACTTCGAAAAATTTAAATTCGGACAACAGCAACTTATTGAATCAGAAAACGAACAAATAAGAATTAACACGAGGACACAAGAACAAATAAACATGTTAACATGTTAACAGAGACGGTTAATATTATTATTAAGGATTCCAAGATTAGGCAGATTGATACAAGTCATTTATACGAAACACTGCTCGCTAGAAACAGAATAATTATTTCCAAAATTGAAAACTTCATATTGGCTATTACCCTTGCAAAGATAGGAATTGTTAATTCCGCAATTTTAGATTCTGATGATTTAAATGAAATTCTAACTTAACGCTCTAAAAATACAACTGTAACTGACCTAATGGAAGTAGCCTATATTAGGGTCTCATTAGATAATAATTTGTTGATCTTTTTAATTAATTATCCTAATCCCAAGCTAGAATGTAAAAGGTTGACGCTGTTTCCTGTTCAGCATAATGGAATAATTCTACATTTTTCTGAAAATAATCTAGTCGCTGAATGCGGAAATAAGGTAATTCCAATTGGAAATTGCAGCGAAGCACTTACGTCGACATTTTTTAAGGAATCGCCAGTACCTAACTGTGCTCAATAACTTCACTCTGGCGGTTTGTCCCACTGCTCTAGGCCTAGCCATCTCGAACCAGTGGTCGTTTTATGATGGTATCATAATCATTAACGATAATAAAGTGGAAATCAAACTGGGCGAGGGCTCGCTAGAGCTCGTAACCGGAACCTATTTAATTACTTTGAAGCCAAGCCTGGCAATGGCTGCGAACCTAATCATCACTACACTAAGAGAAAAATCATTCATTCAATTAATGAAATGGGTTTATTGATAGTTCTTCACTTTATGAATGAACTGTGACGTTGATGGAATGAACAATTTCATGTCTGTAATGAATTTTTTTCATTTCTTAGCTATCATTGTATTCATGAAAAGCTTAACATTGATATTATGAAATTTAATTTTTCGCAAATATTGTGTTATATGAAACCTAATTATATTTGATTTAAGTATTTAAAGCATTAACATATTTCGGCAAAGAAAATATATTTGGTTCTAATATAAAAAGTTGAAAAATTATAGATTTCTTCATTTATTTAAAATCCAACGACACCAAATCATAAATAACAAGAACTTGTAACTTTGTTTCTATGCATATGGTAATACATACATAAACTAAAATTGCAATTCTTTCTTGTTTTTCGTGTGTGCACACATCCACACATACGTATGGTCTAACATTTTAAAATTATGTGAACAAAAATGAAAATATTTCATTTATGTAATGAAATATTCTTCATAGAAAAGATTTCGAAGCAGTGTGCGTTGTAGCCTTAGGCAACAAACTCATTGTTATACCTGTACATACATAAGTACACATGTAAAGTTTATGTGTACTCCCTCCTCACTCTGCTAGAATTCTATAAACTAATCTAACTGTTCTTTTAAAGATTCATGGTCACACATCAGACTGGTTCATCAAATTCTATGTATGTTTGAAAATGTTTTGTTTTGCTTAGTATCGGTAGTGAAAATCAAAAATACCTAGTTGGCCACGTCTTTAAGACATCTTTAGCGACGGGTACAAGAAAATAGTAATTCGTAGAAGACATACTGAGGAAAGCTCAATATGAACCATCGACAAAATTTGCATACAAATAGCGTCGACTATATACAAGGCAATATACCTGCCTATCTAATATAATATATTCGATACTATATACAAGACATTCACCCTTATTGTGTTTGGCGTATTTAAAATACGCCTACGACTGTTTGGTAACAGATTAAAGGAAATAAGTCTACGTTTTATTTAATCTATTACCAAACAGTCGTAGGCGTATTTTAAATACGCCAAACACAATAAGGGGGAATATTTCCTACTTTGTCGTCAAAGACAAACTTTATTACATGCAAAAACAAGTAAGAAAATAGGAAAAAAGATTTTGGACGATTTTCAATAAATAATTCGCAAGAATCATTTATCTACATCAATGAAACTATGCAGTCACTTCAGGAACACATAGAATTTTTAATAAGAATAGGTGAACCCATGCAACCTTTTATTATGGGCTTAGGGCAACCTAAAAATTTCATCGTTAACAAATATTTAGATGGAGTTTTAGTAGAATTTAATAATATCTTTAGAGCCTTAGACATTTGCTTTAAAGCTTTTCACATTTTTAACATAGAATATCCTCTAGCATCCACAAATTTTTGGACATTTGTAGAAATTTTTTATTTCAAATTAAGAAACAAACTCCGTTAAAAATGGGAAAGTAGCTTTACTTATTAGTGAGTAACAAAACTAATAATTAAAACTTACTGCCAGTTTGTAGAACACGAGCACAAGAATCGTTGGCTTAACTAACATTTAAAACAAAAAAAAATTTCAAATTTTGTTTTTGTTTTTATTGTTAGTTTAACGAACGAGTCGTGCTCTACAAACAGGCAGTTATAAGTAGTACTGTTTTTTCCAATTTAAATTATTCTTGCTAAAAAATAATATTCCTTTATAAATGTACATACATATACACTCGTTTCCATACACTCGTTTCAATGTAAATATTGTAAATAATCACCCTTGTCGTGTTTGGCGTATTTCAAATACGCCCACGACTGTTTGGTAATATATTAAAGGAAACAAGTTCAAGTTCTCTTTAATCTATTACGAAACAGTCGTAGGCGTATTTTAAATACGCCAAACACGATAAGGGTAAATATGTACATTTAAAAAGAGCGTAACTCGCTCTTTTTTTATATAGCATTTTTTGTTTATTCTGATTGCTAATGCCACATGTAGCATCTTGATTTAAATTTTTTAAGGGGTTGTAGTATAACAATTTTTGGATATTTTTTTTTTTAAATTGCATTTAAACTTTTTTATCTTAAATTGTGTGTTTATCTTCTCCTTTAACAAACAAAAAATCGAGTTAGGCCTTTTTTATATTCTATCGATATGTTATTTAATTAACTTCCTTCAATTCATGTGCATACATATATTATTTTAAATAAATTTTATTAATTTTTATTACCAATTTCATTGCATTTTAATTTTTTTCACAGATAGGATAATAGAAATTCATTATCTGAATGAAATATATTCATAGGTACAATGAATGATTTAACGAAAGATTGTCAGTCAATACATGAACAAAAAGTATTATATCAATGATTTAATTTCATAAAATAAATGACAAAAATCATTGCATCAACGATTGATTTTCATATAAGTATGAAGCAGTGTCATACATTTAATGAAAGTTTTTCATTATTGCAATGAAAGTATATCATTTTATTAATACAAAATATTCATGATTTGAATGAAATTGTTTCATACTAAAGCCGCAAGAAAATTTCATACTATACATGAAACTTTACGAAACGTTCTTTATTAATGCAATGAAGTGCTTCGTTAGCTCGTTATTAATGAAAAAAATCATTGATACAATGATGATGTTCATGTCCGGCATGAAGCTTTTTCTCTTAGTGTAGCTATTAGGAAATACTAAGCCTTCCATATCTTCGGAAAATTAATGCTGAAAACCTACGCCATATTGGAGAAATAAGATATGAACTGATTAAAAATCCAACGGTTTCCGGTTAAGTCGCGATGACTTTTTTGATCGTCCTATATGCCATCTCTAAGATATATCGACTACGGAAGAATAAACAATTGCAACACGATATTCAGGTTGTCATCGATAGTTTTCGTTGGACCGGGGACGGTCCAAACTTGAAAGAGGGATTAGTTAACAGCGTCAGTAGTTTATGAATTTTAATTTGAAATATGAAACCGACCTTCCGCTCCTTTCATATTAAATTGATTAATCGCAAGCTTATTGACTTTGTATTTCAATTTTGTTATATTTGCTTATATTGTATTTTTGTTCAATTACCTAATTTGATGTAGTGAGTTTAAGAAATATTTGTTTACTTTACATTTTCGGTTAACGATCAAATTGGGTGTAGTGAACTAAGAATATTGATTTTATTTAGTTTTGCCTAAATTGTATTTTTTGTTTATTAAACAAATCGAATGTATAAAACGGAACTCAAAATAACAAGATCACTTGTTTTAATTCACTTGCATATTTATGTTAAAACTGCTTATATAAGTAATTTTTAATTTATGTATTTATTTATTTATTTAAATGATGTTAACCTTACATATATATATAAAAACAAGACTAATATGTATTCCTAAGTACATATAAGCTAATGTAAACATTTATCAAAACTAAAGTTAGTCACTAAACTCAATTAACGAAAACATTATTCTTGGAAATAAAGTAAAACAAAACAAAAAATGCAAAGACGCCTACATTAACATTTTACTTAAAATCTTTTTTAATATTTCTTTGGAAACAAGTACATTGAGATTTTACTAAAAATCTTTTTTAATATTTCTTTGCAAATATGTGCAACGACTTATTAAAAATCATTTAAAATTTCCTAAGAAATAAATTCTGCAAAATCAATAATTACGCCACTTTTAAGAATTATTAGAATAAGCAAAAATACAAACTATAATTATTAATAATTGTAAAATTAAGTTTTAAGTTTTAATTTGACTTCATTAAAATGCGGTCACGCTGACATTGTTTTTTTTTGTTCTTAATTAAGGACAAACTTAACTTATACATGTAGCACTAGCTACTTTGGCTATAAGTGAATAACAATAATAATTATATATAAACTTTCCATTTTTTAAAAACTTACATACTTCAAAATAAATAAGTATTACTAATTCTGAATTTTTTTGATTATTTTCTTCAGTAAAGAATTTTTTTCTTTTCCTTTTGTAAATATACTTTTAGCTATAAAAATAAAAAATTATTTCCTTTAAAAAACTTGTTTTCTTTATAGTTAAAAATTAGAAACAAATGTTAAAACCGGTAATTTTTAGGGAAATTGTAGTTTGTTTTTTTGATAGTTAATTTTTTGAAACAAAAGTTAAAATCCGTAATTTCTACTGTAATTAGTGAGTTATTTTTTAACATTTGATTTAAATGAAAAATGAGTTGACCGGGTTTTAAATGAATTTTCATTTGTTTTATATTTCATTTTACATTGTGATATATTTGAAAATTTCCGTAAAGTTTGTGCAAGCATTTATAATTTAGACCCATGCCAATATTATACTACCCTTAGGTTTATCCTGGGGTGCAATGTTAAAAACAACTGAAATAGAACTGGAGTTGTTGACTGATATTAAGTTATTTTAATTTGTTCGTCAAGGTATCAGGGGAAGTATTGATATTCTTATCTAGGCGTAACTATCAGTCAAACAAACAAATAAAAGGTACTAAAGCAATTAAATATAAACGAATAATAAAAAAGTTATTCAATCCAAAGAGCGATATTCCTTATAAAAGTTAGTGGATGGATTATCATTAAAATCAGTAGAAAAACTTAAAACAAACTCTATATGTTGGGATCATCCTAATGAATTCGATAACAGATTTTTATTTTATTTATTTATTTATTTGTCTATGGAATATAATCCTTACAGACTTCATAATTAAATACAAATTAATTTTACAAAATATATACAAATGTGAAATAAAAATTACAAAAATTATGTGTTTAAATGGATTAATAATTTTGTTTTAATATCATTGGGACTAGAAGAATAGTCAATAAATTTATAAAACTTGTTGAACTCAATATACGTCCTTCTTAACGGATCACTATTAGCATAATTAGCTCTTAAAAATTTAACTGATAAAGGAACTAAATGACGTAAATGTTATATTGTTGATTAGGTATCCAGAGCATACGTCGCCAACAATTATGTTAAAAAAATAAACGAGATGTTCATCACAGTTCTACGCCTCTTTAGAGTTGGCAGCTTGATGAGGGCTAGTCTTGCAGAATAAGACGGCATATAAGTAAAGTTTACTCATTTCATAGAAAGGTGTTGATCATTAGAACCATAAAAACGAAATAATTTTCATTATTGTGGAACTTTAAGAAGACAATAGAATTTATTTAAAACATGAGTTTTATAAATAAATTTGGAGAAAGCTTAACACATAAGTATAAATTTAACCATTCAAAACTTAAATAAATTTTATTAAAAAAGCTTGATGCTCATGCTTTTGATATGCACAAAAGAAAAAGTACTTGGTAAAGATTTTTACAATAATTAATTCCATCGATTAATGCATTCAAATCAATCACTTTTCAACATTTAGCATTTTGATAACTACACGATTTAATAGAACATTAAAGGGACTATTGTTGTAAGAATTTTGTTATAAAGGAACATTTAAGTGGATTAACATTGTAGTGATCGTCATTTATACAACTTTACTGGAATGTACAATAATCTACTTGTTTAATTTTAATTTTTTTTTTTAATTTGTTTTTAAGATTTATTTTTATGATTTTTTATTCATTTACTGACAACGTTTTGAAGGAAGAAGGCAAGCATACATAGTGGAACTATGATGTGTTGTCTTATCGAGAGAAACCTGTATTTCTAGGTTTGGCAATGAGAGAATTAAAGAAGCAGGTGGACTTAGCCTGCGAGAACTCAACACTTAATAGCGGATTGAACACACATTTTACTGTAAGTAAGCCACTCGACACTACTATAACTTTGTCTAGACTCTAGAGTGGCAGGAGCTTATCCTGGGGTTGCTAACATAGTAATTTTAAAGAAGACTATGCCCATTTCTGCACAGTGGAACATGGAAAGCAGAGGCTGCAATGACTTTCCTTCATCTATGATGGACAATAATATCTTTTCTCTATTATCTTGAGAACATGATGATAGAATTAAGGGAATATTTTGTGGAACATTAATGTATATGTTCCATGAGACGTTGATACTGAGATGTAATTCAGCGGAGCATCCTTCTGATGAGGAGACAATGCCGAATTGTACAAATTATGCAAGGTCAGCGATCAGAAGCTAAATAAGATTTAAGCCCCTCGCTTACAGAGATGGTTTATGGTTAATGTTTGCGGTCACCTGATGACCTGGGCTATTCTGTCTGAGTAGACGCACGTTTTTACGGCTAGTCTCTTTTTTCAACTTAAAATAATAAATTTTCCTGTTGCAAAATAATAAAAATGAAATAAAAAGAGGACTACATAAATAAATACCTAGTCTTGAAATTATTAATTTCTATGTGTTAATTTAACTTCAACAAATTTTGGTAAATTCAATTAAGATGCATATCTGAACACGGTATAAACGAAAACTCAAAATTTTCAAATATTTAAGCATACCGTTTGAAGTGATCCAAACTGTGTTAGATTCTGAAGTTGTCGATTATATCTTCAATAAAACTCGCCTTTATGCTTCACAGTGTAATGAGCATAATTTTTAATTCACAGAAAACAATTAAAAGCTTCTTTTTTTGGGAATTCTGTTCTTAGGTGGATATCACTCTATGCCGAGAGAGAATATGTACTGGGAATTATCTGACGATATCCGTTCACCACTTATTTGCAACAATATGTCCCGAAACAGATTCAAAGAAATCAAAAAATTAATTCATCTTGCAGACAACAATAATTTGATACTAACAGACAGAATGGCAAAAGTTAGACCATTGCAAACGCTTCTATGACAAAAATGTTGCCATTTTGGATGTCACTGTTCGAAACAGTTCATCAAAGGCAAATAAACTACAGCCCGTTACTGTAATAATATTGTGAGTGTAGTAAAGGTTGCGACGTCAGTTGAAATGTGTACGAGTATGCAGAGCCAACACGTGTGATTCTTACGAAAACTCTTATTGCAATTGCCTTTGAATTTTATAATTTTATCAAAAAAAAATATTATGTGTTTAGCTAATAGATTGGATATTCCAGCTAGTAAAAATCCACTGTACGATACTAAACTTCCATGTGACTACACAATGCCCAATAATCTATTAAATTCAACCCTACTGGCTATTTTTAAGCACGTTGGATATCCGACATCGCTGGAGAACAATTTTATTTTAATTTGTTGTCTTTAAACTTACTGTTTGTTTAGATATTTATTTGTTTAATATCTAATTTTATATAACTGTTTTTCACTTCATGTTTGAGTGTTCCAATCAACTAGATTGTCTTGAGTATATCGCTTACCGTCCCGATCCTTCTTTTCATCATACCACATTGATTATTTTATTTGTACTATACATTGCATTATGGCTGGTAGACGTAACAATAGAAATAAGAAGAATCATGGGACTGGTAAGGGCAAGAGGCGAGCAGAACGAGTTTCCCACAGAGCTGCAGCCGCTGCGTTCAGACCAAAACCTCTGACGCGATACCCATCGTTGAGAACCTTTCAAATGTACCCACAGGTTCTGAAGAGTGATAAGACGGTTGATGGTAACACTTGGTTATCAAAATTATACAAATACGGGTGTATGGCATTGCATTTGTTTACTCTTGCGTTAACGAAGATAAGGAACGGACCTTATTCTGCTTGCACTTTTGCAGTTACTGGAGCTATTCAAGGCTTCATTATTGGTATTGATGATCTTATACTGGATTCGCCGTTATGTGAGATCGATAAACAGGACAAGGATAATTATTCTTGTTTTGATTACTGTCAGGGTCGATGTGTTTCTTTTACCGTGACAATCACTCCTGGTTCGGAGTTGTCAAGACGAGCTGGCCGTTACGTTGTTGCCGCTGTCTTATTAAGTTACGATCAAGCGAAGCGTTACATTGATGGAGTTAAGGAACATCGCGTACTGAAGACCACTGAGTACATGGATTTCGACACCTTACTACAATACCCAGGAGCCGTTTCCTGCGCAGCTGATAAACCAACCCAAATGCACATTAAGACCAGTGGACATTCAGCAAGCTGGCATGAAATTGGATCTGTTTCTGAACCCAAAGATACATCTTCTTTTGCAGGTGGAATTCCCCTAATAAAGATTGTATTTGGTTATCGCGACATGGCATCAATTACACCTGAAGCGAACAAATTGTATTCCGCTGATGAAGCGTTGATACAGATGGACATTTCTGCAAATATGTCCTTTCGCGAACCTGGACGCCGTTATATAATAAAGCTATGAGGTCAATACCAAAATACAATATATATGCTCCAATTCAAATAATGCTAGACACACTAAAATGGTTAAACATTCAACAAAGACTTGAACTGAATACACTGCAATTCATACAGAAAATGAAAATGGGAAATGCACCAGAATACCTTACTGAACAACTTGAATATGTGAGAGAAGTGCAACCATATTACCTTAGAAACGCTGAAAATTTCCGACTGCCGAGGGTAACAACAACAGCTATGCAACGATCTCTATTCTTTAAAGGACTTAAATTATACAATTTGTTACCAGATTACATTAAAAGGGAGGAAAATATTAATATATGTAGGAAGAATATAGCACAATTTGTAAAAAATAATATAGAAAATCGTATTTTGTAAAGAAAAAATAATTAAAAACTATGTATATTTGAAAATTTAAAAGTATGATAAATACTACTAAATAAATAAATAATAATAATTATAATAATAATAATAATTTGTGCAAGTGAATCAGGAGGATGTGTTGAGCCATTCGATTTGTTTTTAAGTCAGTTACATGATCTAGATAAAGCTACACAATTAACTTCGAACATTAATCAACTGAAAAATTAATCTGCATTTTACAGCTATAACACAGACAATGGCTAAAAAATCACGACTAGTGCGTGTTAATGGGCACAATTTTTTTAAAGTTACAATCGGTCCCGAACCTATAAATTTCAACAACAATGCACAAAATATTACCTACTGTAGTGTGTTTGACTAAGTCGTTGTTACCATACATTCTGTATGCAAATTCCCAGCGATACTAAGAAGAATGTTTTTGTTTAAGTGTAATAGCTGAAACCTACAGAGTTAATTCATTTTATTAAAAAAATTAACAAGTATACATAGTTTTCGTAATAATAGAAATAATGATACTTCAACAATAAAAATTATCTAACAAAATTGCAATGTTTTTCTTTTTCAGTTTGGGCAATACTGGTACCTGTGTGGGGTTTTTGATGTACTATTTTCGCTAAAACAGTTTGCGCATAGTTTATGAGTTCGAAACTAGCCGGATGTCAGCTTTTCTTTTTTTTGAGCAACTCGATTAGTTTTCTGTTTGGAGTTCGGACGTAGCCCCTCATTGGCGAATTTGCAGCTATTTCGGTTGGCCCTGATTTAATAATCGAATTTTGCGCACGGCACTAGATTAAAGCCGTGTGCAAACATTATATGAATTCAGTATTTTCTGGGAAAAAACTAAGTCGATCGTATTTATTAGAAAAATCAACACAATCAAAAGATTAAGCAAAACTAACTTTTTCGGAAAACGAACGATCCATTAGGCAAGAAGGAAATTTAATTGTCAGCCATCTATATACAGAAAACGATTGTGAATTGTTAGGTTATCAATTCAGAGAACATCTGGACAATTTTTTAAAAACAGCAGAATTTCAAAAAGCTACTGTCTACGATAATTTATCACTGATCATTAAATTTACTATATTTTCACCGCGGCAAGTGAACGCAATCATTAAAATAACAACGAAACAATGGGACGATCTAATAACATAACAGATAACTACAATCAATCGAAAAGCACACTAAGACCAATAAAACTACTGACACCAACTAATCTAGTTTCATATTTACAAAGGTACTTTAATTCTCAAATAGGAAATAAAAATGTCAATACAAAAAATAGTCGGCCACAACCTAGTTCAACATCCAATAATGATTCAGTAGCAACTGTTATCAAAAGTTCTTATCAACAATTATTAAAAACTTTCAAAAGATTTTGTTATTCGTGCTTAATTCCCAGTTTTTATTATTGATAAAAACACTTGAAATTTATTGTTGATGGGATAAGCTATTCCTATGCGCATTTCACTGGTTGCTTAGGCCAGATCATCAGGAAACTTCATCCATAAAGATTTTAGAAAAACTAAAGATATTAAACCAAATAAAACTGTTAAACGTATAAGAATTATAGCAACAGTTCTACTTGTAATAATATCAAAGCTTAAAAAAAAAAACAACATCAACAATAAACAGTGGCTTCATCTCATCTTACATTCCCCACTGCAGTTAGTTGAAATTCTCTCAACATTAATTGTAGTTGTAAGTAGGTTAAGAAAAACAAAATAAAAACAACAACAACTTACAAAAGATGTTGTCAATTAAGTGTTTTTTAGGCCGTGCACCTGCCTGTTTATTATCAAAAAGTAATTTCAATTTTTGGGAATACAAAATTTAAATTTTCAAAAGATTTTGTTATTCGTGCTTAATTCCCAGTTTAAACATTTAAACAGATTACTGCATCTCTATTGCATCGTAGAGTCGAAAGACCTTTTTATGGATTTCGTAATTATTTTCCCGGTAAATTCAATGTTACTGATTATCAAAACACAAAGCGCGCATTAGATCATGGTACACAGAAAAAATTATTTTTCCAATTCAAACAAAAAATTTGTAGAGTCAAAACATTTTTTGTCTGAAATCGGTCCTATAAACAAATTCGCATATTCAAACAATTTATTTGTATTTTGTTTACTGAAAAAAATCACTGATTTTTTCAAACAAATAATTTAACTGAATCAAACAAAAAGTTTACTGAAATTCATATAAATTTCAAACAAATAATTTTGCTGAATCAAACAAAAATTTTTTGCACAAGCAATGACGCGCACCCAAGCTATCACTTAAGGAGAAGATGAAGGCAGAAGCAGAGCGGCGGCTGGCTTTGAGACACTTTTTTTGTTGGAATAATTTTTGAACGAAGTCTTGTTTATACACACAATTTGTTTCTTCATCACTCACTGTTGCTGTATCCTTTCCTTGGCTAAAGAAGAAGAAATGTAACAAACAACGGCAGCAGACCGACTCGATATGTTTTTCGTCATCATTTTATTTTTGTATTTGATGTACATATTTAAGTAAACAGTTTTCAAAAATTGAATACGGGATTTTGTTTTTCATTCTTTTTTCCAACTTTGAAACCAACCAAAAATTTATTTTGTTTCTTACAATGTTGTTGTTGTTTCTGTTGTTTAAAAAAGAATGAAACCTTTTTTTTACCTGCTATTTTTTTTGTTTTTTTACTAATAACCTCGTCGAGCTATTTTATCATCTTTCTTCTTGTTGTACTTTTTTAAAGCGTCCAAAAATAAACTGTATGTATGTGTTTTGTGTTGTTGTTCTTATAGTTGCTTACGATCAAATAAAAAATGCAAAAAACGACAACATTAAAGAGCGTTAAATATTTCATACAAAATTATGAAAAATTTAAACCAATAGCGCGTATATTATATTATTGAAAAGTTGTCAACATTTTTGTTGGTTAAATAAAAATCAAACAAAAATATTAATTGAATCAGTAAAAAAATTTGTAGAAATTAAAAAAAATTTCAAACAATCGTTTGTTTGAAAATAATTCGGCAATAATTTTTTCTGTGTGGGTCAGCTGAATAATCCATTTGCCATGACATTTCGCTTGAATAGTGTATATCTGCTGTGCACTTCGTCAATGTTTATCAAGTTTGACAGTGACATCCCAAACTGGGATGCTTGGCTCAATAATGTCTTGAGTATATACAAAACAACGACGAAAAAATTAACTTACGCTATAATATTGGAAGATTTTTCCACTAACATAACACTTTTTCAGCAGGAACTCTTGGACGAAATAATTAATTTCGGCCAAATTCTGACAATTATCGCCACTGATTTTTCAACCAATAGTTCCACAGACACCAGAGATGCATGGAAAAATATCGTATGGCTGAGCTTAAGGGACGGTAGTCAGACTGATCCACCTGTTAATTTGTTTAATGTTTTTATCGAGCACGTTAACGTTACACACTACAATGTGATTGTATTTCGACAAATTCTTCATTATTTTTTTCACAGTAAAACTGAACCAGTACATCGACACTGGTCCATTGACTATTCACCTCCGGAAAGTGAATTTTCGCCCTGGACACACACAAATTAACCTTAACACATTTAACAGGAGAATCATCTACGAATAAAGAAGGCAATTCTCTTATATGCCATATCCCGACTATGTGGACAACGAATTTAAATTTTATGAACGACGCATACGAAATTTACAATGGAAAAACAAGGATAATATAACTCCATCAAACACACACACACACACACATGTGACCAACGTTCCCCAGCTTCAAATTTCCTACATATATCATATACAAATAACTCGGAGAACGATAACAGTGTACACCGTACCTCAATTTTAAAACGACGCCGTAGAGAATTAGCTGAGTATAAGGTAACTCCTATGCCTATGATGTTGGACGAATAGTCTGATGATATAAAAAGTCTCCTACCATATCCTAATTGGTTCAACTGTAGTGAGTTTGCTATTTTTATGCACACCACTATTTAGTTTGTAATTAAAGAACTTTGTTTATTTTTAAGTATTTTTAATTTTTTTATTGTCACAAGTCAAATTAGTAAAAACAAAAAAAAAAAAAGCAGCATCAGCATTCCCACGGTTTGAAAAATTTAAGTTTAATTAATGTAAACAAAATCAATTTGGCTAAATGCTGATGTTAGGTTAAAATTTAGTATATAAGCCATTGATTAATTTTAATAAAATCAGAAATAATTTAGCATTCATATTTTGATTGTTTTATTCTTTCTCACAAAAAAGGGAATTTTGATGCCAGGCTAATGCGGCAGAAGTGCTTAGTAAATACTTAAACTTTTTTTCTTATTTAAACAACTTCATTCTAAAAACTTACACAAGATTCCTCTATTTGACCAGAAATACTACACAACTATTGGCTCAACACTGTATATGAAAAAATGTTAACTTGCTTTTTAGGACTCACCGGTAACTACCGAAATTATATAAAGGACTATTCGTCGATAGCTAAACCCATGACTAAATATTTTAAAAAAAATTCCAAAATAAGAATAGATAATCCGGAATATCAGGAAAGTTTAAGTACACTTAAAACATTGGTAACAAACGACCCAATACTGTCTTACCCAGATTTTACAAAAAGATTTACGTTGACAACGGATGCTAGCAACTTCGCATTAGGAGCAGTCCTATCGCAAGAAAACCATCCTATCTGCTACACAAGTCGTACTGTAAACGAGCACGAAATCAACAACAGCACTATTGAAAAAGAACTTTTGGCTATCGTTTGGGCAACAAAGTTGACATGGCTTGACATGGCTTTTTTCAATCAAAGAGCCAAATTCAAAACTAATAAGATGGAGACTTAAGCTTTCAGAATATGATAAACTATAAAAAAGGATACAAAAATCGGAACGCCGACACACTATCCAGAATCGAACCAGACCCTATCTGCATAAAAACGATGGAAAGTAACAGTGCGACAATACAAGAAACCTCATCCCCAATTAACTTGTTCAAAAATCAAATCATAATAAAGAAATCAATCTCGGGATCTGTAAGAATGAGAAACAAAGAAGTCTTTAAGAATAAAAGAAAAACTTTAACTATAAAGGAACTAGATAGAGAATCAACCATAACCTTATTAAAAAAGCATTTTAGTCCAACACAATTGAATGCCACGAGTTTTTTCCAACACTAAACAGTGTATTTCTAGAATCATTTTCAACCAATAAAAATTTTAAAATAATTAGATGTTTTAATATATTAGAAGACATAGAGGATGAAGAAAAGTTAACTGCTGAAATAGAAAAAGAGCATCTTGACAAAAACCATAGAGGCATACAAGCAGACTTTGAAGAACTAAAAACACGAATCTATAACCCTCAATTAAAACTAAGGATAATAACACAATTCATTAACCACTGTCAAATCTGCAACAGAGAAAAATACGACAGACAACCTCCTAAAATACCGTTTAAAATCACAGAGACCCCATCAACACCCAGAGAAATTATTCATATTGACGTTTTTTACACTTTAGGAAAGCAAATTTGTATGACTATAATTGATAAATTCTCAAAATTTGCTAAGGCATATAAAATTAGTGAACGGACTTGGACAGAATTTAAATCAAAACACACACACTTCATATCTTCTTACGGAAAAATGAAAAAAATAATCGTAAATAATGAACTTGGCTTCAAAGCCATTCCATTACAACAATTCCTAAAGAAAGAAAATATCGAAATCCTCTTCACTTCTTGCAGCAACCATACGCCAAATGCTGACATAGAAAGACTACTGTAGTGTACGTATACTTACGTACCAAACTGTAGATAAAGTAAGATATTTTATTTGATAAAATTATTTTTATTTTTTTTATTGTTAAATTAAACGTCAGCACAATTGAATTTAGTTTAATGACCACTAGTGCAAAGACACAATATGCAAGCGTCAGCACAATCAACGGAACCTTGCTAAATGTGGAAGAAATATCAAATTCAATTATGCTGATCAATACTTGAATTTTAGTATATGTATGTATGAATAAGTTAGTATAATTTGTAAATAAAGACAGACTTTGATTTAGAACATCTTACGGCTAAGACAGCCTTGGTTTTTAATTTCAAATTCTCGAAACCTTTCTGGCAGTTCTTTTGAACGCCTATTCTCAAGCTGGTACCCTACAGCTGTATGAATACACATTGGGTTATAGGGACAAAATACCATAGGGTCCTAAACTACTAAACCACAAAAATAAATCTTAAATCATTACACTAATATATGTAGGTTCTAAGATCGATTTACAGAAGAATGTATTAGAAACAAAATATTCATCAATTCCACTATACCATAATCCAAATGTTTGTTCTGGCAAAATCCCAATTGAACCAAATACAAGAATGTGGATTAGGTTACCCGTCGATGTCAAATCAAGGGATATCTTTATTACGGAAACCTTTATTAATGAGAACCTAGTCATATCAGCTGGTATTTATACAGCAAAAAAAAAACTGGTTTAGATGAATAGAGGTAACAAACTTAAGTAATTCCTCAGAAACTGTATATTTCGATCAACCTTTAAAAACACCTCACAGACCATAGACCGTTAACATGGATAATGGGGCTAAAAGAACCCAATGGCGGTTGAAGTTAGAGGAATTCGACTACGAAATAGTTTATAAAAAATGGGTACAGAATTCAAACGCTGATGCACTTAGTAGAATAAGACCGGACGTAAACAATCATGAGGCTTTTTCTACTCTCGGCACTAGCGGAAGCACAGTGCACTCTGAAGAAGAGAATTTAGACGATTGTATTTCAATTTCAGAGAAACTGTTATGCCCACAAGAATTAATATCATATAAAACAATGTATTTTACATGTACATACACACAAACACAGGTAATAATAATTACATTTAAACATAAATGAAATTATTATTACCAACAATGAGAAAAGAATAAGTTCTATAAATTCCAACTAATTATGTCTGGATTAATTCCGGCAGTTGACATAAATTAATTTCACACATTGCTTAATTTTCTTAAAGACAGGAAATTGCAAAACAATGTGCCAATATTTCTGTCTTAAATTTCTCAAGAATTATTTGTGCACTAAATTAAATTAAATTTAACTTTAATTTGAACTTTTTAATTTTTTCGCTTGCTTAATTTCCTGCCCTGCAGTAAATTAAAATGCAAGTATGCACTTTATTCTTTTCTCACATTTATCATTTTCTCACAATAATTTTAATAAACTAAAATTATAAAAACAAATATAATTAATAAAAATGTCAGTAATAATTCTACCATCAAAAATGACGCGTGTTTTAATTACTCCAGATTTGTTATCTGAAAACCCGCGAATATAAATTTGTTTTTTGGGTCTCAAGAACCCAAAGGACGTTTCTAGAAACCTCTAAATGAATTAAGCATTCAATTAATACTTTAGGTATATACGGAATCAAAAGTTACGGTTGAAGTACCTTTCAAAAATAAGTTAAAACGGGTAGTCAGATCACCGACCTTTGACGGAGATGCAATAATAAAAATCTTTACCAAATTTATTACACCAAATAGACTCGTAGCAATTTATACAAACGTTGACGTTTTTCGTATAATACAGAAAATTTACTCCGCATATTTCGCTAGTAATAAGCAATACCGATTAATACGTTGTACTCTTAGAATAAGGGATATTACCGATAATGATGAACAAGATGAGATTATAATGAAATATCATCAAAATAGCAACCATCGTGGAATTGAGGAAACGTATTTACACTTAAAAAAGGAATATTTTTTCGCGCTGATGAGGCAGAAGATAAGCCAAATAATTAATGATTGTGATACATGCCATACACTAAAATATGATAGACACCCACAGAAATTAGTTTTCCAGACCCCAGAAACGCCAGACAAACCATTAGATATTCTTCACATAGACATCTATTTTCTAATCTATTTTCCAAATTCGCAACAGGATTCACAATTGCTGCTAAAACTAGTTTGAATATAATTAAATCTATGAAGACCTTTATTAGTGCCTATGGCATCCCGAAAAAATCGTATGCTATCAGGGAAAAGAATTTACGGCCATTATCTTTAAAGACTTTTGTAAACAATTTGATATTGCTTTACATATTACTTCATTTCAGCAATCTTCTAGTAATGCACCTCTTGAAAGATTGCACTCAACTTTTACGGAATTATATCGAATAATATTGGCCAAAAATAAAGAAAACAAACTCTCAACAGATCATGAGGAAATTTGCTCAGAAGTTTTTATTACATACATATGTACAATAACTCAGTGCACTCAGCAACAAAATTAACACCGTATGAACTATTCGTTGGCAGACCACAAATATTTAACGAAACAATAAAATTTAATGGGGAACATGAGTATCTACGTAAATTGAATGAATACCAACAAATACTATACCTGAAAATTAAATAGGAACACAATCCAATGTCCCAAATAGAATGGAAAAATTACATATGAATAGGAAACAACCTGTAAGCTCACAGCCAAACGATATTATATATCGAAAGGAAAATAGAAGCAATAAGATTACGCCTCGATTTTCCAAACATAGAGTTGAAGTAAATAAAATTGTCATTGTTATTAATCAATCAACAAAAGTATTCGTTTCATTCCCATAACATATCTCGTGCGGAATTGTCAATTGTAAACTTATTTGAGGGGTAAACACATTCTTGTGTAAAATGTACCGTACGTTGACCATTGCAGGTTTCAAGGTGAATTTAACTCAAAGAGTAATTATGTTTATGCAGTAGCTTCGTTTCTACTAAATGACCGTTTTAAAGCAAACAAATAATTACAATGTAAAAGTGATTGCGTGCACGTTTGTCATCGTCGTTTTGGCCACAGATACATTGGTGCAATAGAGTCTAGTGTAACAAGGGACGCTGTAACAGGTGTAATCGTTGACAATTGTAACTGTTAATTCAATTGTGAAGTATGCTTAACAGCCAAGCTGACAAGAAATCCGTTTCCTAAATCTTCAGAATCTAAAACCAATGATATTTAAGAGTTACATAATACATTGTGACATTGTGCGGTCCAATGCAAAATAAAACTCCTGGTGTTAATCGTTACTTTTTGACACTCATCGATGGTTATATTACCGGTTATAGTTTTTGTACCGTTTTCTTTATTGCATTGAAAGGCTTGACATTCGATAAAATAACAAGAATTCGTCGAACAAACAGAAAACCAATTTGGCAAGCGTGTAAAGAAATTCAAAGCTGATCGAGGTGGGGAATTTGTTTACAACAGTATGAACAAATATTTTAAATCCAAAGGCATTATTTACCTGTTAACTTGCGCTTATACTCCTGAGCAGAATCGTGTTTCGGAGAGAAAGAATCGCAGCTTAACGGAGATGGCCAGGTGTATGCTGTACGATTAAGACATACATATGTATACATCACGTTTTGGGTTGAGGCTGTAAATAGTGAGAAGTACATACAGAATCGTTTCTTGTCGTCTGCTACAGATGTGATCCCATTTGAAATATGGTTTGGTAAGGCTTCAAATTTGATCCACTTTCGTACTTTTGGTACCATTGCTTATGCGCATACTAATAAGCAAAAGCGCAGAAAATTGGATGAAGTTGCTGCAAAATATCTATTTGTTGGATACGCTGATGAATAGAAAGCTTTTCGACTGTTGACTAGCGATTCTATTAAAGTCATTATTAGTCGTGATGTTAAGTTTTTAAAATGTAGCGATAATGGTGTTTTAGGGCGCTTTGAGGAAAAAATTCTATTTTTTTAATTCGTACGACGAAATTAGTGCGAAGAATTTTTTTAAAGTAGGCATTTTTTAATGGTTTGTGAATGTGGAGGGGAAAATTCTCAAAAAAGGAGGAACAGAAGCAAAATCAATAAATGCCTTGAAATACAAGAAGAGTTATATTTATTAAAAGGAGGCAACTTTACGGTTTGTGAGTTTTTTTCACGAATTGTCTAAGAAAAATATTAAATGTTTTAATATTGTTCCGAAAGAAAACATGTTTAATCAAGAATCTTTTGGAGAAAAATCGCCTAATTGAACTTTTTACTTCCTAACTTTTGTACATGAAAACGAGAGTATAGTATGCAAGGGCAAATATCCACATATTGATCAAAAGGTCTTGCATTGCAGCGTTTACAAATATTTTTATATTTTATATTTTTACTCTACACCAACAAAATATACAGCAATATACTTTAATTGGCAACACTCAAAACCAATAGTTTACATTTTTGCTCGACGTACGCAACAATTTATTGGTAACCGACCGCTGACACTCAGTGTAACAAGCTGTGATTTTCGTGTTTTGCAACAAACCCAAAAAGGTAATTCACAATTGATAGAAAATATTTACAATTGCAAAGATTTCCAATCTCAGATGCACAATAAAAACAATCGCCTTTGTTTTTCTTCCATGCGTCTGAAAATATGCAATGAATAGGATGTTCAATGAACGATGGTGGATGCTGTTTCGAAAGGCTTTCAACATTTAATTGAATCTACCATTATTTGGCAAATTACAATAACAATTTATTTATTTCAAAATTTTAAATGTATTATATTGGGGTCTTTTTTTAATTTCAAAAATTGGGGTTTTACTTTTTTAAGCACCCAATACTGGAGTAGAATTTCATTCCGTTGGGCCCTTAGTACATTTCACAATTATGGTTTAATTTCATATGAAGAAGACCCCAATTTTCGGGGCCTGAACTTCAATGAAAATGCAGGTCGTCTTGCAAATTAGCAGTCGCTGAAGGTCTATTTATTAATAATTGTATCCTTGATCGCAAAAGCTTTTTTCACTCTGAATTGTTTATGAGAAATTTTGACATTTAAGTGCCCTGTCTGATTGTTGGTATATTTTAAGGCAAGGTATATTTGTGTAAATATATCTTGATTTTAAGGTATGAAAAAAATAATTATCCTTTTTAAAAATTCGAAAAGCTACTAAACGAAAATTTCAAAACAATTGTAAGTGGCCTGGAAGTTCTGAAACTTAAAATGAATAAATAGCAGAAAATATTAGTTATATTTAAAAAATTAACTGTAACATGTGTTAGATAATTAAAATTGCTTAAGAAAACCTTTTCAATCGTTAAATACCAATAGATAGATTATGATATTTACTTATTTAAGCCCTACTTAGTATTTTGATAATTTAAAAAGTTTTTTTATTAATTTTATGTTTCTTCTTATTTTTTAGAAAACTTACGTCAAAAATAAATCTCTTCTTCCTCGGGATTAGTTTGAACAGTTGGACGATTTGATGTTATTGTTGAGGCTGAGACAGCAGCAGTGAAAGGTGCTGAATTCGAAGAAGATGATGATGACATTTGAGGTATTTTTGTATGAACTCCGGAGTTGTGAGAAATTATCCGGCTAGATGTAGGAGTAGTTACTGCTAATGCATTTGTTGAGACGAGGAAATAACGATGGCCATACGTAAATGTCGAAAAGGGAGGTGGCGGTGTGGTAAGATTTGTAGTATTATTCGCCATGGTTTGGGAATGTTGAAGGATAGCCGGAGAGCTACCAGTGCGTGAATGTTGTCACATTATCTGAGAGGCGGCTAAGGGTCTTGATGTGTTGTAGTGCTCATCTGCCACTTTAAGGTAAAACATTTGTGTGATACCTGCTACCGAAGGTAGGGAATAATAATTATTGTTGGTGTTAAAACTATATGATTTATCTACTTTTGCCGAACTGGCTACTGCCGACGTAGATGAGAACGTTGATGATGACAAAGATGATAACTTTCTGGGTACTTTTTGTTTAAGCACATTAGCACTTAACAGGTTAAAGGGCGAAGTTTTTGATATTGTCGAATCCGTACGCATTTCCATTGATTACCGGCTTAAAGGGTGTAACATTAAAATTATTTTTTGGAATAAACCTGCTAGGCAAATTTGCTAAGTCATGTAGCTTTCCGAATTATTTGAATCATGCACATCATTGTCCTGATCGTAAGCATTATTTGCTGCTGCTGTTGTCTGCAAAAGTTGTGTGCTTATATTTAGTGGAGTATTTGGTGCTATGAGCCGACCTTGACTTGACAACACTTCCATTTTTCTATTCAACTGTTTCCGCTGTTTCTTGATATCTTCCTGTTGGGGATTAATTTGTGCCTGCGTTTTGCCTTGCGCTTCTTTTTCTCGCTTAATTATTGTTCTTGCGGATTTTTGTCGCATCGAAACTTCTTGAAATTTATCTTGTAAATTTCCCAGTTCCTCCAATTGATTGTTTTGTGTTTAAGAAGCTCTGGGACTTTCGCGATACAGAGCTTATTGTAGTTGTAGGGAAGGCATTGTAGTCATTTGTTGTGAAATGATGTAGAGAACTGTTTGAAGATTGGAAGCAACTTGTAGTAAATCTATATAATTTGGCGTTAGAAATGCCCGTTATTTGATCACATAACTAAGAATATGTTTCACTGTTGGCCGTGGCTAGTGGTGTGAATATTATAGAAGCGTTTTTGGTTTTTTTAGTTTATTCAAGTTCCTGCAAGCGTGGCGATAATACTTGTAGTTCCTAATATCGCAGAGCAACAGTGAAGTTTTTTTTTGTCGTTTCTCATCGAAACTGGGAAATGTTTCGGCTCTCTTTGTGAGTATAGGAGAATTGTTGGGTGATACTTACAGTATCTTAACATTTTTATCTTTATTTAGGATTCGAAGAGATAATATATATATATATATACACCTGCTTTGTGTTCGGGCATGAAAAATATGTATATTTTGTGAGCAGATTTTCATTTAGAAAACATAAACAATCTGTCAAGACAACAACCAATACCAATTGCATTTTGGTTCGACCCTGCATTAAGGTAGCCAAGCCCATAAACTTTAGACGTCTTTTTGATACCACATCCGACTAACGAAAATGTTTATTTTTATAAATAGCAAATGATTTATTTCCTATGCGATTGTGTGTATCAATTTGTCTTTCTCTAAGTTCTTTTCGGCCGCACAAGCGTCTACATCAACCAATTTATCACATTCCAATTTATCCTCACGGGCGCTTTTCAGCAAGGGTTCTACATATTAAAAGAGGGTGTTTTTTGTAAAGCGTTATGTCATATACAAAATACACTCGGGAATGCCTTTCTTTTTTAACAATGGTTTGTAAGACAGTGTTTACACCATTCCGAGAATGTGGGATCTTCAGCAATCATACAGGTTTTAAATTGCTCCAAAGCAGAACGTTGATTAGCCCAAAATTCATCATAAGCGAGGTGTAAATGTTGGGCTTTTGCAAAACTAATTCGAATAAGATGTCAGCTATGGAATCCACAACAAATTTTTCTTTTTGTTTGACCCTTTACTTTCATAAGAACCAACAGTGTTTCACAATAATGCTTTTCCGTCATAATGAATTCATAAATATGATGTTGCCTTTTGATTTGAGTTTACTTAAGGGGTTTTATAATTTACTTTGGTATGCCAGAATAACAAGAATCGTGCTCTTTTAAGCATGTACTCAAACTGGGTTCCATTTTTAAGTCATGACCTTTAATAGGAGCATCATTAAAAAATTCAGATCTCAAAAGAAAAGTATTTTCATAATTCAAGTTAATATTTGGTTTAGGGCCATCAAAAAAGTCTTGGCCCATATAATTTTAATAAGATTATTTAGTTAAGCCCGTTAACAGGCCGACTGTACTGCGTTTTTCTTACACTCCAACTGATGATCCAAGAGCGTACCCAACAACAAATTAGCAAATAAAAATCACCAACTTGGCAACCGACTGATTTCATTTTTGCTTTATCATTTTTTGCGAAAAAAAAATTTGATTTAAGCATGTGCCCTTAGTAAACTTTGATTTTCATCTTCACTGTTGGTTAGATGTCGTGCTATAGCCTTAATATCTTCTTTGTCTACAATGTAAAAAGTTGAAATACTTTTCTGCAGTGGTAAGCGGCTGATATCTCTGTAGCTAAGATTCTTTTAGCTGCTATGCGTTGAAATACCTGCACAAACAAATAACGATAAAAAAAATAATAAATTAATATTAAAAAAAACTTTTAACGGAATTTTATTTAAAATATCGCTAATTTATATGATTATAACTTTTTGAGGCACTGATTAAATAATTATAAAATTAATACTGTTACTGTATGACTAACTTGATTTAATTTTATCTGTAAGGGGCGTTTTGTAGCCTTTTGTTTTTGAAATAAAATGTAACATTAAGTAAAAGTGATTCCTTATTACCAGGGAAACCAAAAATATGCGATTGCATGTTTTTTCTTGTGCAACCAATGACGGCATAAACATTTAATTTATCCTATTGCTTTAGTTGGCCAATTTCAAAATTTAAATCTTTTTCTTATTGTTAAGCTTGTTAGGCCCGGAGCTTCAATGTAAATAAAACATCAATTTTATTACAGTTTTTCCCAACGTATTTTTTTAACATCTTCAGGGGGCGTCTATTTAAATATGTGTAAAAACTTACATTATCATACAATCTTTTTGTTAATTCATAAATATATGTAACTTACAAAATTTTTTTGATTATATAAAATGATTTAAGATATTTGATTTTTTCCGAATTTTAGAATTTTGTATAAATTTTGACATCGATTTGTTAGTGCATATTTTTCCGTTTAGAGCATTGTTTTGCATTTTTTAAGTTTATAGCGCATATTTTGCCTTTTTAAGGTATATTTTGTTACATGTTAAATTTTTTTAGACGCCTAAAAGAGCAAAGGATGAACATGTTTTTCTTTTTTTGCGTTGTTTTGGCTTTTCCATTTTAAATATCTATCTGTATACCCAAGGTGTTGCTTTCTGCATCTACATACATCTAATTTTTACTCGAAAATTATTAGACAAAGCAGGTGGTCATTAAAGATTAATGCTATTTTAAACTTTAAAATTGTATATATGAACTAGCATTTAACCAGCTACTTCGTTAGTGTCTTCTTTTTCTTCGTGGACATACATATCTGTATGCCAATGTTTATTTTCTCATTCACTCAGGACCTTGCATGTTTAATTTTATCTTTCTAGGTCCGATACTAACCGAACTTCAAAAAGTACCAGCTAATGAATAAAAAAGTACCAAAAATTTCCCTCATACATTCTCATCCACTCAGGACATTGCATGTTTAATTTTATGTTTATAGGTCCAATACTAACGGATATTCAAAAAGTACCAGTTAATGAACAAAAAAAACACCAAAAACTTCCGCTTATAGATTCTTATCCACTCAGGACACTGCATCTTGAATTTAATGTTTCTAGGTCCAATACTACCAGTTAAAGAACAAAAAAGTACCAAAAAGTTCCCTCATAAATTCTTATCCACTCAGGACATTACATGTTGAATTTTATGTTTCTAGGTCCAATATTAACGATAATTAAAAAAAATACCAGTTGTAGAACCAAAAAGCTAAACAAAAATATCAAATTTCCCGTATTTCCTTTTTGGTACTATTTTTCCCTCCATTAAAGTATCAAAAATTTCAGTATTGTAGTGGGAGCCCATAATTTAGTACGAATATGTCAAAGAATGAAGGAAAATGTTTTGTAAAAAAAAGTACTAACAAATAGTTACAATTTTCACCCTTTAAATGTTCGAATTTCGAAAAAGTACCAAATTCGTATTCGTATTTTTTCGTATTGATAAGTTTCGAATGTGGTATAAACTTTGGTTCTATGTTTATTGGTTCAATAGATATATGGGGTGTCAAAAAAGTACAAATATTCAGGTTTTACCCGTTTACTACCTAAAAGGGCCGAATTTCAAAAAAGTACCAGACACCTGTCCGCTTATTTTTCTAAACAACTACGATTAGTATTCAATTTTTTTTGTATCTCTTTTAGTTTTGGAGATATAAGGTTACCGAATTTTCCCGTTTTTTACCTCCTAAACATTCGAATTTCCAAAAATCCCGCCTTAGTGGATCGATTTGGGGAGTGACCAATCTCTGGTCCAAATTTCAAGTTTTTAGCTTCAGGCGTTAAGGCTGTGCGATGATGAATCAGTCAGTAGAGGGCTCAGAGCTGAACCGAGCCAAGTCATAAATTAAATTACGTTTATATATTTGAAATCTGGTGCTTAACTTTAACTCAATCCAAATCTGTAATGGGGTAATTCAAAAACAGTTTCGTTCCTAAGGTAACGGTAACAAACCCAAGTCAGTGGCTCCAGTAATTAATGGCAATTTACTTACTCAAACTCAATATATTTTCGAATTTTACTTTTTGGTTCGCTTCAGCTCTGAGCCCTTCATATATAGATAAGCAGAAATTTAGGGAAGAGGCAATTATATACGTTATTGGCGATGTGTGTAATACTAAAAACCTGGATCAATCATTTGGTATATCATTCGATTTAGGGCCAGTTTCAATGTCTGGCTGGTTGCCTGTCCATGTTGATTTTGTGCGCAAAGTACTATTGTAATATTGTAGATAATTGGATCAAATTTTATAAATACACTCAAAAAATTATTACAGTAACTGATTGTGCGTTTATAAATTCGTTTTCCGTGCTGTTAAAATTTAATAAAAATATAGTTATTTTAGAAATAATTTTATTTTTTAACATTTGTGTTTGTTATTCAAACAACAAACTACCAAAAAATTATGTTTTTTCGTATTTATTTTGTTATTTAGTTTGATTTTTGTCCGTTAAAATGTATTTTTTAAAAGTAAAAACTAGAATGTAATAATAAAGTGACGTCACAGGCGCAGCTGTTTGCAGTGATTTTCTTCGTGTGTGACGTTTGGCGTAATTTTTTTTTTTATTTTTTTGTTTATTTACATTTTTTATAAATGTATTTTGACATTTGCCGTCTCAATTCTAGCAACAAAATGCCTGTTGTTTTTTCCATTGTTGTAGTACTGAGGTCACTTTGGGCCTGTTCGGAAATGCATCACTGCGCTGCACCAGTGATTTCAAATGCTTAAATTTATATCTGTGAAGTAGATGTGGACCAAAAAATTGTCAAGTACTCCACAAAAATAATAGTCACACAATAAAAAAAAATTAAATTATTTTTTATCGGCATTAAAAAAAGTTTTGCTTTTCTGATGCAGCGCAGTGATGCATTTCCGAACAGGCCCAAAGGGTCATATTTAAGTCAGTTAATACATTTTGGTAAAAACTATTCAATTTTAAAGAATATGCTGTTTAATAAATAAAAAATTGAAAAATTAATGTTAAAATTATTTGGTTAATTAAATGAAATGTAAATGATCCGTTTTTCAAATAAATTTTAAGTTGTTTAAAATGAATTTTCGTTTGAATTTAACTACATAATCAGCCTTATTGTGGTTGTCGTTTTCGTAAACAAACGTGTCGTTTTTTGCAGAAGATTAAAGAACACATGTTGTGTATTACTTTAATCTATTACACAGTCGTATACGACAACGACAACCACAATAAGGCCGAATATTTTGAGTGTACACTTTAATTGTACTAAAGACAAATTTTGTGTCTATGTCTTTGAATCGGTCTATAATTTTACACATTCCTCATAAAAACGTTTTCTAAGTTAGACTCTTTTTGTCCGTAAACCATCTCATTACATTGGTTTTTAGATTCAATTTGCCCCAAAAATGTTTCACTGCAAACTAAATTCTTTTCGAATCATTTCACATCTTTATAAAGCTTTAATTTCCTTAAATAACAATTTAGCGTCCGTCCCTAAAATCCCTTTAAGACAAAAAATCTCCTATGGATGTTGATATCTAGATAATATTCGGCACAAATAACTCTCATATAAAATTTTAACCTCTTAACGTGACTTTGTCTTTGTGAGTCGATGACTGCCCATCGTTTCCAAATAGGGTAAAAGCTCGAAATTTGTCTGTGTATAGGTGTATGGGCTTTACCGATAATAATTTTAGGATTATTTTTATCTTATTGAACTTTTATAAAATTGTTGAATATTTCGTTTTCAAATGAGCAATTTTTTAATTTTTTGGTTCATATTTTTAACAATTTTGAGGGCATATTTTCAAGTTTTTACTGCATATTTAATGCGCATAAAAACGTGTTTTTTAGAGCATATTTCTGGTTTCCCTGCTTATTACATTTAAATGGTTGAATATCAACACCTAAAACTTAAAGATTTTGTTTAATTATTTTTTTTGTTTAAATCGTTAAATTCAGTAGTCATGTGCTCCAAATCTAAATGATACGATTGATTAGAATGAAGCTCTATGCCAAAATGTACTAATAAAGTGGCCTCACAAGCGCAGCTGTTTGCAGTGATTTTCTTCGTGTGTGACGTTTGGCGTCATTTTTTTTATTTATTTACATTTTTTATAAAGGCATTTTGACATTTGCCGTCTCAATTCTAGCAACAAAATGCCTGTTGTTTTTTCTATTGTTTCATTTTTGTAGTACTGAGGCCACTTTGTTAATACATTTTTCTGAATTCTGAGGTTGAATTTTTGACAGTAAAAATTAAATGAACATTAAATGAAAAACAAGTTAGAATGCTATATTCGGCTGTGCCGAATCTTTGATACTCTCCACCGACTGTTCGAATATTTCAGGAGGGATATCTATATGATGTCTATTTATTATTAATTTTTTTTTATAAAAACAGACTTCAGCATTAAAATTGGTTGGTTTGAGGTTTAGATCTATATTAAATTATTTAGCAATTTAAGCTAGCTTGAGTAACAGTTTCCATTAAAATTTTGTTATGATAAAAACTGTGACGTACCAAATTTTGTTATGATAGCATTATTTTTATCGGTTTTAGGCGTACTAAACTGTTTTCCGGGAGTAGTGTTTATATGGGGCCTAGAGTAAATTATGGACGGATCTTCACGAAATTTTACAGCGTGATTTCCAGTCGAATAAAACAAATTTTTGCAAAATCTTATCTCATTCCATTTATGTTATTTTTTTGTAACAAAATTATTATTTTTGCAGGTGGTGGTTCCACATTTTGATTCATAGCTCTGGTCCTACTACACCGATTTTGCTGAATTTCAATCCCAAACTGCTTAGGATAACTACAAGCAATTCGGCACCAAGTTTGTTGATTTCTTTTGAGTTGTTCGAAAGTGAGCGTGTTTTCAACAGACGGACATGGCTAAATCGACTTAGAATCACTCAAGGACCCAGAATATATATACTTTATGGGGTCTGAGATGAATAATTAAAAAGTTTCACACGGAATGACAAACTTAATATACCCTCTTCACAACTAATTGTGGTGGAGGGTATAATAAGTAGACCGGTTTTTAACTGAATTTTTATTTATTTTATATTACAATTTCAGTTAATTTTACGTACAGAATATTGTGAGTGTATAACAAATCGCGTTAATATTTATAAATATCTTATAAATCTGAGACACAATTGAACTGGTTAGTATAAATGATTATATAGTAGTCCAATAATTATGACGAGTTTCGATTAAAAATAGATATGGCTTTGTTGATGACAATAAGTGTGTGGCTTGTGGGCAAAATGATTGATGCCTTTGATCCTGCTAGACCGCCAACGAAAATTCAAATACTGCAACGATTTCTCAAACTACATTTAGTTGAAAAATACACTATATCGAAAAGCGCACGAAATATTGCATATAAGTTAATGGATTTGTGGGAAACGAATCGAAAGGTACAACACATTGCACGCAATGTAATAAAATTGCACTCAAAGTGGTTATCGTTACATAAGAATAAATCTTTAAAAGTAAACGACAAATTGAAAAACAAGAAAACTTCATACACGACAAAATCTCCTAGTTCAAACCAGGTCCGAAAGATAAAATTGGAATCTGTTGCCACCATGGATAGGTTCAGCGTTGATGATGCTAATGATTCTGAATATGAGCCAACAACAAAATTAGTCCAAAAAGAACTTGCTACTTTCTCAAATAAGCAACAGCTTTGTGCAAGTTTGGACAGAACCGGAATTAGTTGCCTTATAGCCGCACTTGTAGTGAATCGCTTCTCAGATCCTGGACAAAGTAGATCAAAAGCTGCATGCTTAAAGAGCTCAATTTGGATGGAACGTCAGAAACAGCGAACGATTATCGCAGAGTCTATTAAGAAATCGTTTGACGCCTCAAATTTCATTACAGTGCATTGGGATGGAAAGATAATGCCCGAATGACAAAAAAAAAAGAAAAAAATTGATAAACTTTCTATTAGTGCAAACGGAAATTTCGACAACAAGCTTCTGGGAGTAGTACCACTCCCATCCAGAAGGGGAGAAGTTCAAGCCGAGGCAGTGTTTCAAATGCTAAAAACCTGGAACTTAACTGTAAATATTAAATTTATGTGTGCTGACAAAACAAGTTCCAATACATGATGTCGAATTGGGGTATGTGTTTTACTTTGCCAAAAACTAAACAAAGACCTCATATTTTTAGAATGCCGTCATCATATGTTGGAGCTTGTTGCAAGATCAGCGTTTAAGGCACTTGATATTGAAGAACAGACTTCATCACCACAAACCAAAGCTTTTTATTATCCCGAAATATGTATTTACGCGAAGATTTAAACATTTTTATAAAAGCGCAACTTCAGGAAATGCACACAAGAGAAGATTACAAAGAAGTGCTTCAACTGAGCCTTATATTTTTGGGCGATAGATCTGAGCCCCATCCGATAATAAAAGCTCCTGGAGCCATTTATCGGGCACTCTGAATAATGAAAATTATATATTCTTTAAAAATATGCAGTTTTCAAAACCAGCTGCAATCCTTCATTAACGCTTAAAAAATTTGCGCCTTGCGTGAATTTAACATAAAAAATTGGTACCTATGCCAATGCCCTAGATACGCTTCTCTCAATGATTTAAGTATATTGAAGCAATTGGATGACTACAAAAGCTTTAAAGAACCATCAGCCTTTTTTGAAACCACCAACATTTCTGTTGATTTTTTTACAAACAGATTCGGAAAAATGGCATACAAATAAATCATTTAATTAAGCAAAGAACAAAGTTCAGCAATTGCACATCGTAAATGATGTCACAGAACGCGGCATGGCCTTGGCTAATACTTACATTAATCTTACAAGCTCTGAAACAGACTTCAGAATTTATTGCAGGGCATAGAGCTTTAACGTAAAAGCTCTAATAAATAAGCTGTCAAGAGTTTTTTGGGCTCGCATTGCTGAAGACTGCGCAACAAAACAAAAAAACCCACCCATATTTAATATTTTGAAAGAATACCTAATATCTATATAAATCACTAACATTAAAACAAATCCTATGCATAACTGGCAAACACATTACAATATTTTTAAATTCACAAAATGGGTACAAAACTTAAAAAGTGGAAAACTTTGGAACGGTAAGAGCAAATAGAATAACTTTTTTTAATGACTCAGCATTTATCCACCTTTTAAACTGAATCATTCGTTTTTTTTCAACTTCAATATAATTTTAAAAGTTAAAAAGCATTATTTTTCAAATGTATGCTAAATTAACAAAAAAAAATTCATTAAGGGGACCCAATGAGCAAAAAAAATAACTGAAACTTATAATATCTGCACGGAGAAGTAAAGTTTGAGAAGTTTTTTTTTTAAAAATTGACTAAGTAACAAAAAAAAATCTTGCTTAATGTAATGAGTAATGAGCAAAATTAAAAAAAAAGTCGAGAAAGTACGATTTTTGGGTTAAATTCGATTTAAGCGACCTCTAAACCTCTCACAACAGTACTTTACTTTATAAGTTTTCAAAAAAAGGTGGGGCATAAAATAATGTTTTTTTTTTGGTACACACTAATGCATACTACTTAGAGTATTCATTAAATAGGGCTTTTGCTTTAATCGGTTAGTCGCTCGATTAATTAACCGAGGTTTTGGTTTAATCGGTTAATAATCGGTTAATTTTGTTTTTGATCGGTTAACCGATTAATAAAGTTTTTATGGGGCTTTTTCTTCAATATATTTCTAGCCTGCATTGAACATTTTGTATGGGAGCCCCTTTAGAAATGGAGATAGCGGGTAGGTATGTTAGAAATTAATGATTGAGATGAAAAATAAAGTGGGGTTGGTCATTTGACATTTGACCCAGGGCCAAATTGAAGAATTTTATAGAACCGCCATATTTGTATGCTTGAAATTCTTAAATTTAGCCGGAGCAGGGCTTAGGATGCTCCTAGATGGGTTTTTATACATCTGAAAAAAATTAGAACCCAAGCGGCAATTTTTTATGAATTTTTAAAAAACAAAAATTTCGAAATTTTGATAAAAATATTAAATTTTTTCTAAAAAAAAATTATGATTCTAAAACGACTTCTAGAAAAAAGTTTTATTTTTCTTAAATGTAATTTTATTGCTGAATTTCGGGTTTTTTGAGTTTTTTCAATTAGCTAACGCGTTGTTAAGTTACGCGAACATATGTTGCGCAACCTGCTCCATTTTCGAAATAAATCGGCTAGCACCGCTAGATTCAGTGTACCCGAATTAGGTTAAAACGACAAGTGCCCAGCTTGTCTTAAAGAAAGTGTCAGTTTCGAGCACAATGTAATTAAACACAATAAAATACATAAAAGCTTAAAAAAGCATGACGAAAAATTACATTTTGAGATCTGGGTCCGATTTTAGGTTTTGTATCTTTCGCCGACGTTAAAAGTTGCATTTGCTAAACAAAAGTATGGCATAATTCAAAAAAAAAATTGCATTTTTCCGAGGTAGGATTAGTTCTACTTTTCCCCCCTTGTTCCACATATTTCTGCCAAGGTACATCGATCTAGGGACACTCAATAATTTTATTTTTGTTCGATTAAACGATTAATCGATTTTTGGCATTTCTGACTTATTTGATTAAACGAATAAAATTTTTAAATCAATCGATTAATCGAATAATTCTAAATCCAGAAATTTTATAAATTACGAGCTTTTTTTATAATTTAAGAAAAAATTAGAACTTGAGTAAATAAACATTATTTTTTTAAATAAAACTTGTCAACGTAGCTCCAAATTGTTGCTTAACTTTCGGGCACTTAGATTTTAAGAGGCAATAGCACTTCGGATTTTAGAACAATTTTTTGTCTCTACTGAAAATTTATAAATTTTAAGTTAACCTTTAGAGCGATATGCCGCATGTGTCGCATGTTAAAGTTGATGTTAACATGTTAATTTTACATATTGATGTCTACAAAATCACTGTTAAAACTTGTTTTCATTAAATTCTGTCTTATTATGTTATTGTCAAACATGCATAGCGGCATAACATGAATTGGCAATAACATTATGTGGCCATGTTGACAGGTTTTATAGTTTAACATTTGCAGCTCTTTAGCTAGAAATCAATTCGACTGAAATTTAAATGGCCGTATAAACAAAAATGTAAATAACGCTTTTTTTAAGTTGAGTCAACTAAAATTTCAGCAACAATTGTTATCAAATTGTTTCTGACGTTTAAAATAATTTTATTTAGTTTTGAATGAATATTTTAACATAATGTGGTAAAAAATAATAATAAATGCATAATATTGTTGTGGGTAAAATTTGCAAACAGTTTCAGTGTGTGGTTGCGAAAAAAAATTTTTGCTCTATTATGAACACCAAGCGAAAACGTGAACGAAGCTTAATTCAAAAAATTTTTGTTAATTTAAAATAATTAGGCTCTTTTTTTTAATCCAAATTTTGATATTTTAATTAGGCAAAAGTTCATTAAATTAAATTTTCATTTAATTATTTGTTCATAAAAAATTTTAAATAATTTTATTCTACAACTTTTATACAAATGTAGGTATTTTATTTGTTTCTTTTAAATTAAATTGTTTCAAACAAATTTTTGTGCTTTACTATTGATTTGAATATATTTTTTTAGAAGGTATTAATTTGAATAAAATAAATTGAAATACATACACACATATGTACATAATAGTGAATTTAACTTCCAAGAGAAGAAATGAAATTTGAAAATCATTATCGTAAATGATGTACCTATTTGAAACTGATTTATATTTAATTTAAAGAAGTATTAAATAAATTTAACATATTTTAATTTGGAAATCCAGTTACAAATTGCAAATATGAAACTCATTTAGAGGCAATATTTAGGAGAAAATAATTTACAATGAACAGCTATGGCAGAAATATAATTAATTTTCTTCATTTTACATATTTTTTTTAAAAGTCTTGGCATATTCTCATCAAAAGGTTATGGCAGCACTGTTCATCATAATCCAACATTTGCAAAAAGTATGACAAAGTACATACCTACATACATACATATGTATGTACATAAGTATGTGTTCAAAATTTGCATACTTTTTTTAAATTTATTTCATATAGGTATACTATGAATGAACATACATAGATACATGCATATGGTATATCTCATTTTTTAATAACAAAAATCAACAATTGTTTTAAAAATGTAACAAAAAATGGAAAATTATGCTTGCAATTTTGTTTTAAATGCAGGTTAAACGAACGAGTTTTGCACTCGTCATCTAAAAACAAGCGGTAATTTTTTTTAAATTTGTATATATGTACATACCTACCTACTACATGTTTAAGAATATCGTTTCTGTCAGAGAGTTATTTATGTTATTTTAAATTTCTAAGATAAAATAATATCTCTAGAATATGACTTTTTCAAATTCTTTAATAGGTAGGTACCTATTAACTTTAAAATATTTTTTAAAAAAACCGTTTGATAAACACTCACCCTATAATTAATTTTTTTTTATCACATTTCACATCACATAAAATGTAAAACTATTTAATAACAATAATATTAATTTGTTCATATTTAGTGTTCTCTTAAATGTTTTCAATTCTTTTTAATCTACACAATTTTAAGAGACAAACGACCGTCGCTTTTCAATTAAAAACCGCAACTGTTGATTATTTCCCAATCAAGGCGAATTTATTATATATAGCAGTGATGGAAAATTTAAAAATTGAGATGGAACTGACCACCACACATAAAGAGTACTATATTCAACATTTTGGTACTTTTTATAAAATCTTTTTTTTATTTTATACTAAAAATATATAAAAAAATTATTTAATTTTAAAATAAAAATATAAAATTTTCGTTAACAAACTAACAGAATTTTGGAACAGTGGGAGCCACTTTATTATAATTTTAATCCGAATGATTTTGAAGGAGATTTTACAAGCGCTAAATAAAAATGTAATTATATCCGGACGTTCTACTTCAGCTTATAAATTTCTTTTTATCTTTTTGCAGTACATATTGAAAATTGTAAACGAAATATATATGGAATTGCAATCCGAAGATGCTCGTATGTACATATGCACGCTTAGAAATTTTATTTTCGTTTAAAAAATAAGTGGATTTCTCGACCGCATGATTCAGGTCTGGCTAGACAAAATAAAATTTTGTTTGCCTCTATTCTTGAATATTTTGAAAAAGAAGGGGCCTCGAAAATCATTTTTGACAAGAATCGCTATGTGCCTTTGACGCGAAAAATTTTTACCCAGCCTATTATTATGTTTAATTAATGAAAATGTATTTAGTTGTTTATGCTATCTATACTTTACATGTACAAATGAATTTTAAGTACCTTTTGTTTTTTTTGTATTAATTTTTTGTTTTTAAACATAAAATAAAAACTAATTTAGTACTATTTGGGGCCGAAAAAGTACGATCTTAAAAGTTCGTTGGTACGATATTGGTTTTCTCTTTTATCAACCCTGCTTTGTTATATTGTTATCAAAACCAAGGTACATTAACACATGGTAGACTCATTTGGGATTGTAGACATGCTGCTCTATAAAAAGAACCGAGTTGTCAAAATTAACTTCATATAAAACGATAATAATTTAACGCACACATGTACGTTTTGACGTTTGGGTTCTAACAAGGGAAAACAGCTGACAAAAATATGGGCTAACGAGTCTACCTTGTGTAAATATACCTTGATCAAAACCATCAAGGCGAATTTAAAATCAGTATACCTGTTTGAATTCGCCTTAAAACAATGTAGTTAAAGCGCCTTCAAGGCGAATTCAAACAGGTAAACTCAGCTTTACAACTACAAAAAGCCCCATGTCTTTTGTTTATACAATTTTCTGGTTGGTTGTCAAAATTTTTTTATTGCAAATTAAAATGATCACTTTTTTATAAAAGACATTAACAAATTCACTTCAATCATTCGCAGTTTTGAAATTTTTTTATTATAAAAATAATATTTTCAACACTTTTCATTCAATTTCTTCTCAAAATAAAATCATATTTTGACGTTTGACCATATTTTTTAATTCGCCGTGGAAACAGCTGATGAACGGCTGACGAGATGAGTTTACCTGTTTGAATTCGCCTTGAGCGCCTTCAAAAACACTCAATAATAGGTGTGTTCCACAAGATCTCGGGCAAGTTCGGACTAATGAGAGTAAAATGAAAATTACTCTCTAAATTTGCCGAAACTACCCAAAATTGCTGGAGCGCAAAAAACCATTTTTGAACATCTTCAAATACTAATGCTGCTTACTTTTCAAATTAAGATCTATTTCAGTGATTTAAGACGCTAATGTTGAAACAAAAAAATTAATGGTAGAAACAGTGTTGCCATTAGGATCCGAAAGATACATTTTTCGTATCTTTTGATGACTTCAGGTACCATGTGTAATCCTGATATTTTTCGTATCTTTTGAATCCGCACGCAAAATGTACATAAATAAAATCGGGACTTTTCCGAAAATCACGTGCTTTTAAAATCACAAGTGTGATTTTGTGGGATTCTGAAAATCATGCCGTTTTTGTGTTTCTTAGTGTGCTTTCGGCATTTGCAGATCACACCAAATTACACAAAAACGGAACCCCAAAACATCACACGTGTGATTTAAAAAGGGTCATGTGATTTGAAATCACGCGATTTGAGCTAAAGTGATTTGCACAACAGGCCTAAATATTAAAATTTGGTTTAACAGTGACATGACCGCTAAGTATTGGGAAAAAGTGTTTTATTTAAAAAATGTTGTTAAGTCCTAGTCCATATTATGAAACATTTGCTACGAAACATTTGAGTTTGATGATGAAGGGGGAAAGACGAATGGAAAAGTGTTCTTTGCTTCATGTACAAGCAGTTTCTGTGAGATTGTTATTGACAGTAAGAGTAAAGGTATACAAAGTGATATAATGCAGCAAAACAAAAGGTTTATTGCATTGACACGAATGCAGTTTCAAAACAGAATTGAAGAAAGTTTCTGCAGCAAATGTTTCATAATATAGATTAAGACCAATGAGCCGATTTTTAAAAATTTGAAAAAGTAGTTTGTTTCACTTTTGTAATTCCATTTTCGAATGCATGTGTGGAGAGATTTTTTAGCCAACTAAAATTTATTAAGACTGATTGATTATCGTAACCTACTCAATACTAATACAAAAGCAGCTTTAATAACGTTGAAAGAAAACATTACGGATGTTTCAACATACGATCCACCTAAATCGATGATTTCTAGTAGTGCGAAGTTGAAGTATGAACTTTTTGATAAAATCGCCTTAGTGTAAACGCCTTAACTCGTATATTAATTTTTACAAAAATGAATTGGTTTTGATAACATCCAAAGATAGTTGCATATAATTAATTTTAATAATATTTATGACTTAAATAAATATAAAAATTAATTCATATGCCATAATTTTCTTTACAATATTTATTAAATATGAAATAAAAATGTTATGTTAATAAATGTTAAACATTAACAGCCGAATTCATAAACCTTTTAAACATCATTCAAATCTGTTAACCAAAAATCGTAAAAATTGTATTCATAAAAGAATATTACCTTAAAAATCCCTTTTTAAGCCTTGTGTAAATAAACGAATTTTAAAATTGGCTCGACCCTTGTTTAAACCTATTTTAAAATGAAATTTTTGCTTTTTTCTGTGTGTTTATGGTCATTTTGAACATTTTTGCGAGAAATGTTCATTCAATAGGTATATTATTATGGTTTATACATTAATAATAAAATTAAATTCAAAAATATGTAAGTTTGTATGTACATTATAAATATATTTTTCAATTTCACAAATTAAAGCTAAAAAAAATAATTAATTGTACAAAATGAATTAGTGATATGTAAACAATCAAAACAAATAAAATAAAACTCGTTATTTGAATACTTTTTTTTATCAGCAATTAAATCATCATCTTATTGCACTTTTACTAAATAATTTTTGAACTCCTTTTATTTTGTTAAATAAAAGAAAAACTATCGTACAATTAGTCTGCTTTCACACGTTTCATCTTTTGATGCTCAACTCTTATGTTTTTAGGTGAGAGAAGAAAGATGAAAGGGGGTTAGTACGGAGATGCCTGTACTCGGTCAGTACGCTTTATGTTTTTATTCGTTGGTATATGCACAACGATAGCTGCATGTAATTTTTTTCTTTTCTTTTTCTCTTTGATTCGCTGTTAATAAAATTGTTGTTGTTTTGAACCGAAAAAAGTTGAAACCGATTGCTGCGTGTGATTATATTGGCATCTTTAAAAGAGAATTGAAACCAAGTTGAGCATCAAAAGATGAAACGTGTAAATTTAGACTTATTCATTTATAAAAAGCAATTTTTTTCTCACACACGACAAAAAAAATTGTAGACACGAGTACGAATATGAATTAATAACCACTGGTTTGCATCATTATGATTCAAGTGACAAATAAAAGAGATAGTGTTGCCATCTTCCAAACAAAAAATAGCGTAAAACGTTTATTAGTTAAAATGCTGATTATGAATATGAATTTAGAAAAAACTTTTTAAGGCTTAAAATGTTTTTTAACTAAAATGTAGCTAAAACGTGATTTCAGTTTTTTTTATGAATACGGCTGTAAAAATGGATTTTCAAATTTTTTTCAAAATGTATCTTTTAGGAAAAAGTGTACCTTTTTGGGAACTAAAATGTATCTTTCTCGAAATTTCGCTGGCAACACTGGGTAGAAACACACTATAAATTGTATGTGAACCAGGGTTGCCAGATATATTTGTGATGAAATCGTCAATTTTCTGAGAAAAAATAAAAAAATCGTCTTTCACGTTCCGAAAAATCGTCAAAAAAATCGGACTACTTAAAATTTAGTTCTTTTTAACAATTTTTGTTCGAATTTTATAAAAAAAAACATTCAAACAAAAACATAATTACTTCATACCTAGCTAGCATTTTCAATCATGTAAGAGCTACTGGGAGTCTCATGAAGAGCGTCTTTGATCTTCGATGACCGCATTTTAGTTTTCAAAATTTGTCATGCCCATAAAATTTGTATGAAGCATACCTAAATAGAGCGGCGTCAACGCCTTGCAATTCGAAACCCCGATTTTGACGGCTGGTTTAAAAGTGTTAATTAATAATGGAAATTTAGCTATTTTTTGGTCAAATATTATTTTTATTTATAATTTCTGGGTTTTATTAAACAAGAAAGTTATCACTACTATTCGTGACATACCGTTGTCGCTCTTGCTTAGGTAAGGCGAAAAAAACGTTTTGTCTTTCACTCTTGTTAAGGTATGGCAGTTAAACATTCCAAGATTTAAAAACGAACGTGTCAGAAAATGTAATGTTTTATTCAGACTTTGGAGACGGAAAAAATCGTAAATTTTTAGAAAAAAATCAGCAAATCGGCACTTTGCTTCTTTCGGAACAAAAAATCGTCAAAATTACGATAAATCCTCAAATATGTCAGCCCTGATGTGAACGCTGTTTGTTATTGGCAGGGTTACCTTTAGGAATTTTAAAAAAGTCGCACAAAAAGTCGTTTTTAAAACAAAACGTCGCACAAAAAAGTCGTTTTTTTAAATATAAGTCTCACACTTTTTTTTAACATTTTAGTTACTTTAATTTAATTATTTACCACCCGGGTGACAATTTCGGTTTTATTTCTTTAATATGTAACTCTCTTAAATTTGCTTTAGTTAAAAAAAAATTTACTTACAGAACAAATTTGTGTGACGAAAACTGCTTCGAAAAAAAAACAAAAAAGGGAGAGTGACGATAACTTGTTCTCATCGCTTATAGACATGCAGTAACACCCGGGTGGGCATTGGTAAACGGTGTACATAAAAATGTTTGGTATGGCGATAGTTAATAAAAAAAAAAACAGAACAAAAAGGATTTTGCCTATTAAACGATATAAATAGCTGAGAAATAATCCGTTAAAATGTGTTTAAATACACTTTTGTGTATTAATTTTATATTTGATTGATTTTTATTAACACTGGGTCAACAAAGTCGTGACCAAATGAATCTGATACCTAATCTCTATGTAAAATTGTCCGCTGAATCCGAATTTTTTAAAAACACAAATAACAGTAATTTTGGAATATGTCAAAAACTGTTCTACTTTTGACAATTCTTTCTTCATATTAGAATACAGCGGACAATTTCACATAAATTAGGTGTCAGATTCAATTGGTCAAAAAACTGTGACGCAGTGTAATGTGTTTGTATATATGTACCTTAATATACATACACTCATAATATTATTACAGTAACGGACAGTAGTTTATTTAAGAAATATTCCGTTCAGTCATTTTTAAATAAATAAACATTTAAAATTCCAAGCAAATTTATTTTTAACTGATTCTAACAGTTATTCAAAAAACTAAGTGCATATTAATACGGATTTTCAGTTGCAGTTAATATTGTCCGTTGATTGAGTTAAATTCTTCTTTATGTTAAAGTAAATAAAAATGTAATTTAAAGCAACGAAAAGTTCATTTAATTTTTACTGTCAAAAATTCAACCGCGAATTCCGTAAAAACCAATCAATATTCAGTTATCTTTTATAAATTAATTGTCAAAAAATTACCTACATATTCCTTAAAAAAAATAAATATGCAGTTATTTTATTAAATTTTACTGTCAAAAATTAAACACCATATTCAGTAAAAACAATTAAATATTCAGTTATTTTATATAATTTTACTACCAAAAATTAATTTTTACTTATCTATAAAAAAAGAATTGCTTGTTTTGTGTAAGCAATTCCCATTTTTTATTTGTTAAAATAATTTAGTTAAATACATCAAATTTTAAAAGTAAAATAATTGCGAAGCCATATCGGTCATGCTGCTGGTGTCTTATAATTGAGAGTTCTTCTGAAAACAATGTGGTCAGTACAACAAAAGTAAAAAAAACGTGTGTAACTGGGTAAGTAAATAAAAATATTCTCCCTCTCTCGCTTATAAGAAAAACAAGCGGACAGGTGTCTGTCTGGTATTTTTTAGAAATTCGGCTCTTTTGTGGAGTAAACGAAAATTTAATAAAATAACTGAATATTTAATTGTTTTTACTGAATATGGGGTCAATTTGACAGTAAAATTTTAATAAATAACTGAATATTTAATCGTTTTAACTAAATATGGTGTTGAATTTTTGACAGTAAAATTTTACAAAATAACTGAATATTTATTTGATTTTAAGGAATATGGTGTTGAATTTTTGACAGTAAAAATTAAATGAACTTTTTGTTAAAAATAAATGAAAAATAGGTAGACCGGTTTTTAATTGAACTTTCATTTATTTTATATTACAACTTCAGTTAATTTTACGTACAGAATATTGTGAGTGTATGTATGTATGTATAAACTTTACGTTTTATTTTTTTTTACTTTTTTTTTGTATTTTCGCACAAGTTCATTACTTGGCATCCAACCTTTCATTTCAGTATCTAGAAAATTTAGAGTTTATATGGACTTACAACTTTCTTCTTTTAACCTTGTTGATCAAGTTATTTTCATTAATTCTAATTTTGAAAAAAGAAGTTGTCACACATGCACTGTTGTGCGGTAGAGTTAATACATGCGCTGCTTATTTGTCTAAATTAAGGTACAATGGTTATTTAAAAGTAATTTTTAAACCTCCTACTCTATGCCAAAAATGGTTAGCATTTGTAATTTTAAAAACGTAATTGTATGATTTATCATTGGATTTACTTTCTAACAACTTAAATTCGTTAATAAAAGCCTGTGTCATTTATAATATTTTTAAATAAAGATATGATATCAATAGCGGTAAAAAGTTGGTCTTAAAACGCTTTAAATAATAGTGCCGATCATCCTAGATTGGCATGGAAATTGAATGAACACGATACAAAACAAGGCATAAACAATACAGTTCAGTCGTTGAAATTGTCTGGATACAAAATAATCACCTGATCAATCGTATGCGGTAACGGCAAATAATTACCAAAAATAACGAAAATGTTGTAAACTTTTTTGTGCTTACGTTCTAAGTTTGTCATTCCGAGTCAAACTGTTTTAATAATCATCTAAGACCCCATAAAGTAAATATATTCTGGCTCCTTGAGTAGAAATTCTAAGCCGATTAACCCATGTCCGTCTGCTATCCATCTGTTGAAATCATGCTCACTTTTAAACGACTCAAAAGAAAAGATAAATATTGGCATACAATTGCTTAGAATTCACCTAAGCAGCTTGGGATTGAAGTCCAGCAAAATCGGTTCAGAAGGAGAAGAGTTATGAATTTAAATGTGATACAACCACCCTAAATAAATTATAATTTTGTTACAAAAACTAGTGGTGGAATGCATATATTGATATACGATTTTGCATAAATTCGTTCTATATGTTTAAATATTATACTGTTAAAGCCTCATATAAAGCCCACTCTCGGAAAAAACTTTTAGTATGCCTAAAACCGTAGCAAATAATGCTATTGTAATAAATTTGGTCCGCCAGTTGTATATGACTAGAAATCACACTGTCATTTTTTGTGACTATCAGTGCATAATTTACCATAGGCCCCATATAAAGCCTACTCTCAGAAAACAGATAAGTACGCCTAAATCCCTTATATTGCTATTTTAATAAATTTTGGTCTGTCATAGTTTTTTAACTAGAAATTACGCTGACAGAACGGACCATTACTTACCACTGGCCTCACATAAAGCCTACTCTCGGAAAAGCTTAAGTACGCGTAAAACCGTAAAGCTCGTAATCTGTGTTCTATTTTAATAACATTTGGTCAGTCATAGTTTCTTAAGACTTGTTCAAATTTCGGGAAGATCGGCCCATAATTTACCATATGTTCCATTTAAAGACCACTGCGGAAATATTCTAACGGTGGAGGGTAACAAAGATTCGGCCCAGCTGAATACATCTCAAACTTTTTTTTTTTAATAAAATACCTAGGGAAGTTGGAAATCTAAGTATGTAACGTAGTTTGAGAGTCATATGCCTTTGAAAAAGCAGCCTATATCTAGATTTATATAAAACTTTTAAAAATGTTAAGGTTTTATCAGTATTTTTAAAAAATATTTTATTTAGCGGTTTCTAGCGGTTTTCAAGTCCAATTTGGCCGGAAATGTTTAAAAAAGTTGGCAACAAGTCAACAACACAACAAACAACATGGTGCAAGAACTCATTTTAATACAATTTATATGAAACAAATTATAACGCAAATACAATATCGGACGGCTGAACAATCTGATTTACTGATCAGTAAGTATCAGTTTTTTATTTAAAATTTATCAGCAGCAGAATTGTTCTTATCTAAAAAACGTTTTCCCCTTTGGTTAAGTTTGACCTTTTAAAACTCTAAGAAGTAAAAATGCTTTTAAACGTATGCCCACAAACATAATCAGGGGTGTTCTGCAAATCGAAGAATGATCATCAGGCTTCTTGCGCAGACCTTTTCAATGGGCCTTGACAAAAATATTTGAGTCAAAAAATTAAATTAGTTTTGTAATTAAGAAAATAATAGTTTTCACAACATAAACTTGTGCAACTCTTCTGAGCATTAAATTGAAAATTCGGTTGAATTGAATGTGGTATTAAAAATTATTTAAACCTTTCTATTCTGTGTTCAGTTTATGCATATGAATATTAAAACTGCACCTAAACGTAAAAATTCAATTAAGTTATAGTGATGACGGTAAAAATTAGTGTTTGTGATCTAAAAACGATTTGTACTTAATTTTTAAACATAGTTTCATTAATCATCTCTTTATTGCTTAATTGTAAAACAAAATGTTTATTTAAAAACACAACTTTAAAAGCACATGTAAACAAAACTTTTGACATTTCTGGCATAACCCAAAAAAAACCGGCTGTCTTTTCGCCGCCACCTGAAGTTTTTGTTTTCGGTCACGAAATGTCAAAAACAAGGCGAATTTATATAAACATGAATTCGCCTTGTATAACACAGTTGGCTAAAATAGGGATACCAGATTGTGGGTTCTAATCTCAAATTAGATTTAAAAAAAAATCATTTCGGGCTTATATTGAGAATGTAAAAATAACAATTTTTCTTTTTGGGGAAGAATTTATTGATATATTTGTATTTTTTACAAGCCATCATGCGTATATTACAACTGCAAGATTTTTTATATACAAAACTCATTTTGATACAAATAATATGAAACAAATTATAACGCAAATACAATATCGGACGGCTGAAAAATCTTATTTAGTGATCAGTAAATATCAGTTTTGTATTTAAAATTTATCAACAGCAGAATTGTTCTAATCTAAAAAAGTTTGCCCCTTATGTTTAGTTTGACCTGTTAAAACTCTAAGAAGAAAAAATGATTTTTAATGTATGCCCACAAACATAATCAGGGGTGTTCTGGAAATCGAAGACGAAAAACGCAAAAATCTTATGTAATTTTGTAATAAGATTTCTGTAATAATAGAATTTTAAGACAAATATTTATTTATTAAACAGAATTTTATAATAAAAATAATACAAATTAAATTAAAAGATTATTATAAATTACGAAGTTATTCCAGTATTTTGCCTTTTCGATTTCCAGAACAATCCTGAATGGCTAAGCCAATTTTGCGCGTTAAATGGATGTGTTTGTAGGGTCGTTAATTAAACCCTAATTCTCCACATTTGAAAAGTTCTGAAGTTGTGAAAATTTCAAGTTCGTAAACAAAATAAAATGATTTAATGCGGAATTCCTGTCAGACTCCGTTAATGCTTGCCAATGTTTGCCAATATGCATATGATTCTTTAATGCCCAATTTTCAGGATAGTATTTAAATCTATATTAAGTTAATTTTCATAACAAACTTAAATCGTATTTAAAACAGATTGGTTTTTTGAGTCTTATTTGAAAAGTCTTATTTAATTATGATAAAAGTATGGTAGCACTACTAAATACAAAAAAAAATATAAAAAAGTGTAATTATCTACAAGGTGGTCTGAAAAAACAGCTGACTGTTAATGTTTTGCCTGTTGTTGTTGTATTGTTATGATATTGAGGCCACCTTGCTAAAATATTACAATGGAAACTTAAGTTGAAATTAAGTGTACCACATCGGTGACTTAAGTTTGATTTAAGTTTTTAGTAAAGAAAAGAATTTTGTATTTAAATCGATTTTAAAAATAAATGTGTTTTAATATCAATCCTGAAAACTGGGCATAAGCTAAGTTATTTTAACCAGTAGTCATAGATTTCCTGATAACCCAAAAGGTACTATGCTAAGTGCGTTGCCAATTATTTTTCACGACTGTTTCCTCCTACATGCCATTATATTCTTACATTAACTTAAATTTACTTTGGTATATATCACAGAATCGATTTAAAAATTATCCAATGCTATTTTGTTCAAATATTTTACAAACGTTAGAGTTTCTTCTATAATGTTTGTGTACAATTTCAACAAACATAAAAACCACAATCTTTAAATACATAAACATATTTTTTATCAATCCTAAGGCAACCACACCCTGATAATTTAATAACAATATTTTCATTTTATTTCTATGCTCTTCGGGCTCACACAAATTTGTTAATAACTGATTTTTAAGTATTTTTAATGCATACATTACAATACACGAAAATTCCACCATTTGAGCCATCTTGTTGTGTTTCCCTTTCTGTAATTTCTTGATACTTCCACAAATGTTTACTAGTTCCCAACTCAGTTTTGAATGTATTATATATTTTTTCTTACATACTTTTTAAGATAAAAAAAAATTAATATGCATAAATTCATGTGTAGAAAACATAAGTACACAAAGTGTAAGGTTAGGTTAGGTTTAGAAGGGTTATGTGCCCAAGTGCACATTTCCACTCGGAGACCAATGATAGAAAGAGAAAAGTAAAGAAAAGAAGTATGAGGTGGATATAATTAAGACAGTTAGAATGTTAGTAGGTACCACGTAGAACTATACCCTGTCTACAGTCACCTCAACAGAGACAACCGCAATATTTCCTTGACAAACCCCAGTAGATTAGCCGGATTAAATTCAGCGATGCACCCCAGTTCGTCATGAAATCTATCTCCTAGCCACTTCTGTCTGAGGACAATGGCACAATACATGTTCGATCGTCTCCAGCTCTTCAGAATCATCGCACAACCTGCAGAAGTCCGGTATATCTTAATTAACATTTACATATATCATTATATACATTTTTTAAAGATTTTTGTTCCAAAACTGTTTCCAAATTTAATTTTTTTCTTATACTTTCCCATTCACGCCATTTTTAGACATGCCTACGCCTAATTTTTACCTTTCCATTTTTTGTAAGTATTTTGCCATACTACAGATGTTTCCTCTTTTTTTAATATTATTTTGGATTTAAAGAATTTATATTAATTTTTAAATAGTTCAAAATTTTTTATCTGCAATTTCTCTAAAAAGGACATTTTGCCAGAATGGACTTTCAATCACTAATACTTTAATTATTTTTACGATTTTTCATTGGTAACTTAATATTAAACAAACAAAATAAATAATTATTAAATTTTTTTTTATTTATTTTTTAAACGTTAAAATTTTTTTATTAAAATTAACTAGAACATACCTTAAAAATTAGTCTTCACACGAATTCTTGCAAACCTTAAAACGAATTAAATACTGTTAAATAATTGTGTTTAAAAATATTTAACAATTGAATTAACATAGGAAAAATGGGAGAAGGGAGAAAACTCCCGTGAAATTTTTTTTCATAATTGGGCTGATAATAGTGAAATATGGTCCGATTCATTAAAAATCGGTTAGATGATTTAGATTCCAATACTACGCCCGGAAATAGCTTTTAATACCATAACTTCCTTATAAATGTTGGTATTAACAAAATCAGGACAAAATATTATGCTAGTGGTGCAAAAATTTACCATACATATTTCCCATATATGCCCACTTTCTAAAAAATCTGGCGGATCCATGATTGCCCATGGGTCCCAAATAGGGTACACTCTCGAAAATTTGCCTCAATAAACTGTGGTGTAGGGTATCAAATGGTCTTGACCGACTATACTTGTTACTTGTGTTTGCTTTTATTGAATAAAAAAGTCTTATGAAGTCTGACCAATGCTTTTTTATTTTATAGCGAAATTTTGGTACAATGTTGCCATTGAGACGATACAATTTAAGAATTGTCTGTACCCAACAGTGGTTCAGTATAATTCACTTATAAGTCCACTGCTTTAAATGCCCATTATCTGAACAAACGTTTTGAAATGACTTATTTATTCAAAAACTATGGAATTATGATTGCTTTAACCGAAACAATTTTTTCTTCAATATACTAGATGGTTATATTTTTGTAGACTTATGATGATAGGTAATTTTTCGAGGTTTAAAACTGATTCAGCCCAATAATAAATAAAATTTCCCCGGGAGTGTTTCCCTTCTCCCATTTTTCCTAATAAATTTTATTGTAAAAATGGGGAAAAAAACTCCCGGGTATTTTTTTTTTATAATTGGGCTGATTATTTCAATTAATTTTTAATGATTTAACCGCCGTATTAAGTAATTTGTAATCAAAAATTGAAAAATTAAAAAAAAGTACAATGTTAAACTGTATTTAAATATTAAATGAAAAATGTTAACTAGTTTTTCTATCAGTTTTAATAGAAGATATTATTATTAAATAAATCTAGCACTTTCCTTTTTAGCTGTAGAACATCTTAACATTTTTTAGGCCATTTAGCTTTTTTGTTTTTTCATCTTATGGCAACACTGATCAGAGATGTAAATAAATCATTCTTTTTTCATTTTAATTCGTTACGAATTAGCTAAATTTTGAATTACTTCTTTTCCCAGTAAAAAAGAATTGAATGGAATTTGAATCAATTCAAACGAATTAGGCAGAAATGAATCTCAATTCGTTTTCCAATTCAAACGAATCTGTAATGTGAATTGCGATTCGTTTCCAAATCAAATCAAATGAGCTGGAAATGAATTGCTAATTCTTTCTTCTAACTCAATTGAATTAATTCAAAATCAATTTAATTTAAAAATTCAAAAAATTTTATATGAAAATTTTCTGAACGCAAGGTGAAGTGAACAACAAAATTACCCCCTAAATGAATCTGTAAAACACTTTAACAAATTCATTTGAAATTGAAAACGAATTGCAATTAATTTGACAATTTCTTTTGAATTAAAAATTAATTGCAATTCATTTTTACCAAATACATTTGAATTAATGCAAATTTCATTCAATTCGTTGCCTTGTGTGAAAAGAATTAATTCAAAATTTGCTTATTCAGTGGTGCATGAATGATTTACGAATTAATTTAAAAATGAATGATTCATATTCAGATCTGGCACTGATAGACCCGCTCTGGTAGTGAGCTATATTTAATTGTGTAAGAAACTTTTTCATCGCAGTCCTGTGTAATTTGTCCAAGTCCTTTTTGTATATTTAAATAAATGAAACAACAATTTAGTAATTTTTTTTTTATTTATTAGAAATAATTAAGATTCGGAAAGACACATAAATAATAAACATACTCACTTTCATATGTACGTATACATAAATACAATCAAAACTTTTATTTTATTCTTAGTTTTATTAAAAATTTATAATAAGCTTACACAATGTTTTAAATAATTTTTATAATTTAATTATAGGCATAATTTACAATCACAATTATTTTTTTAATTTTTTTTTTTTTTTAATAATATTAATATATTTTTATGTATATTTTTATGCATATCGTACGATAATGTTCAAAATTGAATGGAATTTATATTAAAATATTTATTTTAGTTTAAGTTGCATTGCAGGGAAGAAGAGAGTTTAAAATAATTGATGTAAAATTAAAATATTTTTGTTTCATGTTACTGTAAAATTTAGAGAATGTTAAAATGGAATCTAAACAAAAATTATAATTTTTTTTTTAAATATTTGCCAACTTATAATTTTGAAGCTTAACAAATTTAAAAACTACATACATATTTTGTTATTTAAACATTTATTACAATTTTTTTCAGTTTAAGCACGATTGTTTTAATTTTATTTACATATTTAAAATACTAAGGGCCAGATTTTAACTTCGTAATTAAATAAAACTTATCTTTAAGTTCTATTTTGATACAAAATTAAGTTTTTCAGTGCGTTTTTAGATGATACTTAAAAATAACAGCCCATGTTGCTTTTTTCAAAGTCTATTTAAGTTTCCATAATGTTGGATTTACTTGACAAGGTGGCTTAAATCTCACAACAATACAAAAACAGCAGGTGAAGAAAAAAAAAACAATCAGTTGGTTCTTTAAGGCCAACTTGTAAATAAATACACTTTTCGAGTTTCTTTATTTCAATTAAACAACTGTAAGAGGATATTTTTTGATATTTTTCGTAGTGCTGCCATACTCTTAACGTAATAAATTAAGATTAATTAAGTTTAACTTTAAAACTAAAATTAATTTAAATACAATTTATATTTAAAAATACGGAGTCAAAAACTGGCCATAATTGCTATAGATAATAAAAATTAAATAAAATTTTGCGATATTTTTGAAATAATAATAATTATAAAAATGTTCGATTGAAAAGATTTCCTTAAGCACCGTACACCAACAATTATAATTCTTTTGCTTCAACAGTAAAAGTTGAAATAAATTAACAATGATCCTTCAAGATGGATGATTTTCCGTTTAGTTGTTCAAATAAATTTAACATGTAATCTTATCTACATACATACGTATGAACATACCTAATTTTTTATTTAAATTTCTTAAACTGAAATCCAAAATTTTTTTTCGAATGCTCAAAAACTATTATTCAAAACACTGAAATTTATCCTTCATAATAAATATAGCAAAATATTTTTTATTTACCATTTAATGTTATTCATTTTATTTGTAATTTTATTTTACTCTAAATATTTAATAAATAAATTAAATACTCTAAGTTATAGCAAATCCTTAATACACATAAAGGATCTTGTCATGTCAGCGAAATACTTTATCATAAGTGCAAACAGAGTAAAAACAAAATATGGGAGCACAATTAAAATTGAGCTGGAGGATAATGTATTATTTGAGCCGTATTCTGCCAAAAAGGAGGAGGTGTAGTGCATATATGTGTGTGATACTACTCAGCTTTTTAATTTATAACAATATTCCCATTGGTATACTTTTACAATGAAATGGGACACCGAGTTCATGCCATTTCAACAAAGTAATAATATGCTGTGGTAGTGGGAAATGCAACAAAGTAATAATATGCTGAGGTAGTGGGAAATGCATAAATTCCAACCTGTATGCACACTAGGGATGCCAATCCCGAAATCCCGGGATTATTCTAAAAATTTAAGTCTCGAATCCCGGGATTTTTTATGTAAAAATTCCGAGATTTTAGATTTAGAAAATATGAGGTAATTTTTTATTAAATACAAATATATTAAAATAAACTTCAAAATTTTAATATGTATTAAATTATACTGGCAAAGAATCTATTTTTTAACTGGTTACAAAAATAAGTCGCAAGTGAATAAATGTTACGTGCAATGCATTTTGTAACCCAGAAAATAAAATCTGAAGATAAAGTTCGGTGTGGTCTTTTTTCTAAGTGAATGATAATAGAACTGCGAACGCACAATGCAAGTTGTGCTAAAAGGTGTTAAAAACTTTAGGGGATGCTACCAAAGGTCTTTTGACAGATTTGTTTAAGTTTATTTTATTAGATTAATACTTGCATATGTATATATTTGATAAAAATAAATTAAATATGTATTGTCATATAGCATATATGTATCTATTAATTTACTATACCAAACAGAAGTGTTGAATGCGAACATTGGTTTCGTAGACAGCATATGTTTGCAATAAAATTAAGTATCGATTATCAGACGTCATTAATTTGTTTTAGAAGCTTTTTAAAATATAAGTTTTAATACATATTTTTTCCATATTCCTTTAAAAGAATACATTAAACTGTTTTATTTTGTAATGAGTTTAATATTCTTCATGAATTTATTTGTTTTAATACTTATACATAAACATTTTATTATAAATATGTATGTATATGAATTCTAAAAATTGGGCTTTACATATGAAATCCCGAAAAATCCCGATCCGTCCCGGGATCCCGTTATTTTCAATAAAAAATCCCGAATCCCGGGTTTCAAAAAACCTGGTCCCATTTGGCATCCCTAATGCACACGCCATAGTTAATGATAATTATTCACCCCTATCGTGAATAAAAATTCCTTGGGAGTTTTTTCCATTTTTCTTATGTTAATTCAATTGTAAAAATGGGAAAAGGGAAAAAACTCCCAAGGAATTTTTATTGACGATAGGGGCGAGTAAGTTAATGTTAAGAATTAAGAAATGGAAATAAACAATAATTATTCAATAATCAGAAGTCAACCAATAAAGACGGTAGGTTTTATTTGAATTGCCCCGACACTTGAGTACTGAGTGTGTGTGTGTATCAATACAAAACTAACAGTACGATCAAAACACACAATCGTCAATAGCAATACAATCACTACTCTTGCTATTGGACGAATATCGATGAGATAATATGTATTTATTGAGCAAGCCGTTCTACCTTCCTCTGTACATCAAAATACTTAATCAGCATAAATTATGTATAAAACTGGGAACAATTCTTGTCTTAAAGAGTATTCTTGTATTGGAATCAATCAGTGTAATAATAAAACTAACAAAGAAAATTCTTTTTAATTAATTTCATTGGAACATATAAATTAAATGGCGATCCTGCCAGTCTGCTAAAAAAAAAGGAGGAGTGCTAAAACCACAAATAAGACCCTTATAAGGAAGAAGGAGTACTAAAACCACAAATAGCGCCTTGAAAGAAGTGCTAAAATAAGCACCCTGGAATAAATAAAAATCTAGGAGTGCTAACGTCTTAAAGCACCCTAAATTTTTTGGATTCTTTTTTCTTCAAAATGCCGCATGGCCTTGGGTGCAAAAAGTATGGGATAGCATCGCAAAAATTATTAATTTTTTATTAAAAAAATAAATACTTTCTGTGCACATGAGAACGGTATTATAAGCACTACAACCGGAGACCATGGAAGAAGCTATCCATGAGTTGTCTCAATCAGAATTTATAAAAAAAAAGTCTTGTCAAGACATTACTTTTAAAAAGTTATTTGTTATAAATTAACAGTTGTTTTTCTAACTATAAAAATAAATTAATTCAAATTTCCTGATACCATCTTTTAATTGAAAAAACCCCGGTCAGAGATGTCTTTGAAGGTTTGGTTAAGGGGGGAAATTATTACATCCTTCAGAATGGAGTTTTAACAAGGATGTCGTGCAGTGATTCCAGAATGGTACCTTGTACCCCTGGTGCGTGCAAGTGGACCGGAGAATACGACGGTATGCTAGATCAAAAACAGAAATGTTTAAGTAAAAATTTACAATAACATTTATCCAATTAGATTTCTATTATTTGAAAAGTAAATATCTTAACTTTTTCTTGTTAAAAATAAATTTTAAAAATAACAGACAAACAGACATTCATGTTCAAATAATAACATTTTTAATGGCAGTTTAAACCATTTCAAAAACAAATTTTATAAATTATTCCTAATAAAGCGTTCATTACGAATTATATCAGAATAGTTTAAGAATACTTTTACCAGCTATACGAAATGATCAAAAACAGAAATGTTTAAGTAAAAATTTACAATAACATTTATCCAATTAGATTTCTATTATTTAAAAAGTAAATATCTTAACTTTTTCTTGTTTAAAATAAATTTTAAAAATAACAGACAAACAGACATTCATGTTCAAATAATAACATTTTTAATGGCAGTTTAAACCATTTTAAAAACAAATTTTATAAATTATTCCTAATAAAGCGTTCATTACGACTTATATCAGAATAGTTTAAGAATACTTTTGCCAGCTATACGAAATGATCACAAACAGAAATGTTTAAGTAAAAATTTACAATAACATTTATCCAATTAGATTTCTATTATTTGAAAAGTAAATATCTTAACTTTTTCTTGTTTAAAATAAATTTTAAAAATAACAGACATTCATGTTCAAATAATAACATTTTTAATGTCAGTTTAAACCATTTTAAAAACAAATTTTATAAATTATTCCTAATAAAGCGTTCATTACGACTTATATCAGAATAGTTTAAGAATACTTTTGCCAGCTATACGAAATGATCACAAACAGAAATGTTTAAGTAAAAATTTACAATAACATTTATCCAATTAGATTTCTATTATTTGAAAAGTAAATATCTTAACTTTTTCTTGTTTAAAATAAATTTTAAAAACAAATTTTATAAATTATTCCTAATAAAGCGTTCATTACGACTTATATCAGAATAGTTTAAGAATATTTTGCCAGCTATACGAAATGATAACAAACAGAAATGTTTAATTAAAAATTTACAATAACATTTATCCAATTAGATTTCTATTATTTGAAAAGTAAATATCTTAACTTTTTCTTGTTTAAAATAAATTTTAAAAATAACAGACAAACAGACATTCATGTTCAAATAATAACATTTTTAATGGCAGTTTAAACCATTTTAAAAACAGATTTTATAAATTATTCCTAATAAAGCGTTCATTACGACTTATATCAGAATAGTTTAAGAATACTTTTGCCAGCTATACGAAATGATCACAAACAGAAATGTTTAAGTAAAAATGTACAATAACATTTATCCAATTAGATTTCTATTATTTGAAAAGTAAATATCTTAACTTTTTCTTGTTTAAAATAAATTTTAAAAACAAATTTTATAAATTATTCCTAATAAAGCGTTCATTACGACTTATATCAGAATAGTTTAAGAATATTTTTGCCAGCTATACGAAATGATCACAAACAGAAATGTTTAATTAAAAATTTACAATAACATTTATCCAATTAGATTTCTATTATTTGAAAAGTAAATATCTTAACTTTTTCTTGTTTAAAATAAATTTTAAAAATAACAGACAAACAGACATTCATGTTCAAATAATAACATTTTTAATGGCAGTTTTAACCATTTTAAAAACAAATTTTATAAATTATTCCTAATAAAGCGTTCATTACGACTTATATCAGAATAGTTTAAGAATACGTTTGCCAGCTATACGAAATGATCACAAACAGAAATGTTTAATTAAAAATTTACAATAACATTTATCCAATTAGATTTCTATTATTTGAAAAGTAAATATCTTAACTTTTTCTTGTTTAAAATAAATTTTAAAAACAAATTTTATAAATTATTCCTAATAAAGCGTTCATTACGACTTATATCGGAATAGTTTAAGAATACTTTTGCCAGCTATACGAAATGATCACAAACAGAAATGTTTAATTAAAAATTTACAATAACATTTCGTCAGCTTAGAGTGCAAAGGTGCTAAGTCTACTTTTTATACAAATTTACATTTTGATGCAGAACGAAAGATAAATGAAAAATACATCATACTAAACAAAAAAAAGTACAGTTATTTCGCTTATGATTGTTTGTAAACACTGATGTGCAAAAGTGCTAAGTCCACACCTGCCATATCGCACGTGCTAAGTCCCGTTAAAAAAAAACCTACTTGTTCTTTTTAATCAAATTTTTCAATCGCAGTAATGAAACTAATTTTTATTGCTTAATAAACATTCACGTGAAAGAAAACTTCTAGTATTATCAGTTTGCCAATTTCATTTTATCACCAAAAGGTAAGTAACAATTTGCTTTTTTTGTTGTTTTTTTACGAATATGTCTTTCAAATATTTTTTTTTTCATAGAATGTTAAAATGTCTCTTCATAACAGCAATAGCACTGGTCCACAACCGCTTCAATGCAACAATTACGACAACTATGGCATTGAACCAGATGATGGAGTTGTTGGGCTAGTTCCTTATGGTTTTAATAGCGATTCTGACGACTCTTTTGACTTACCGACTAAGACCCAAAATCGCAAAAAGAGAGTTCAGGTGCAGAAGTCAGCTTGGTTTGCGGCCAAAAATAAGAAATCCAGAGAAAGAGGAAAACGTTATTATGGGAAACAAAAAGAGAGCGACATTTGGAATTATGAAAAAATTAAAGAACCACGAGCCATTAAACAAAGATGTAAGTGTAAAAGTGATGCTTCTACCATAAAATGTGCCCAAATCAATGATGAAGAAAGACAAAAAATATTTAAACAATTCTGGCAAATGGATTGGAATGCAAAAAAAGTTTATGTAAACACATTGATACAAACAACTGCACCTTCAAGATCCCGAAATAGAAAGGTAAGCAACGAATCCAGAAGGAGCGTTACTTTACAATATCACCTCAAAGTGCAAAATAAATATATACGTGTATGCAGAACATTTTTTTTAAATACATTGAACGTAGGTCGACGTGCTGTGCTTAATTGGCTAAAGAAACCTCTGGTTTCAAAATCTAATTTAAATGAAAGTGTTCCGAAAAAATGTAGTCAAGACAGACAATCCCTTAACTCATTTTTTGACTCGCTACCATCTATGGAATCCCATTATTGTCGTGCTTCAACGAATAAAAGATATCTTTAGCCTGAATGGCGTTCGAAAAAAATGATTTACGACTTTTATGTTAATGATTGGTGTAAAAGCCAAAAAGTGCACCCGCTCTCGATTTCGGTATTCTACGAAATATTTGATATCAAAAATCTTAGCTTATTCTCACCAAAGAAGGATCAATGTGAAACCTGTTCACGTTATTCAGTCGACAACCTTTCATATGAAGACTACACTCTTCACCAAGAAAAAAAAGAAGAAGCTAGAAATGAAAAAAACCAAGACAGAAATGAAGAAGCAAATGTGTTCACCGTTGATCTTCAAGCTGTCTTAATGGCTCCAAAATCTCAAGTCAGCAGTCTCTACTACCGGACAAAGTTGCAGGTGCACAATTTGGTTTTTCATAATCTTATAAACCAAAAGGCATACTGTTTCTTATGGAATGAAGCTGAAGGCGGAGTAACTGCTGAGGAATTTGCAAGCATATGGGTTTTTTTTATTGAAGAAAAAATTATCCGTGAAAATGACCCTAAAAAAATTATTTTTTACAGCGATGGGTGTAATTATCAAAATCGTAATTGCTTAATGAGTAACGCCCTGTTAAATACAGCAATCAAACATAATGTTACTATAGAACAAAAAATTCTTGAAACCGGGCATACCCAAATGGAGGCAGATAGCGTTCATTCTACAATTGAGCGTGCTATGAAAAATAGAAATATTGATGTTCCTGCGGAATATATTGGAATATGTAAAGGAGCCCGAAAAAACCCCGAACCATATGATGTTACCTATTTGGCTCATTCCTTTTTTAAAACATTTAAAAACGTTAAATTTATCAAAAATATTCGACCTGGTCGTGGAAAAGGCGATGCAAAAGTAACGGATATTCGTGGTATTAAATATACACCGAATGGTGAAATATATTTTAAGCTCAGATTTCCTGATCCATGGGAAGTACTACCCCAAAGAATAGATGGTAATGTAGTGGCGTTGGACTGGTCAAATTTTCAACAGCTTTACCAGGAAAGAAGAAAAATAACAGCTAAAAAATATGAAGACCTGCAATATTTAAAAACTACTTTGCCGAAAGATCACCACAAATTCTACGACGATTTACCTCACGAATGATGAATTAATAATTAATTAATTAATTAATAATTAATGTGATATTTTTTTATTTAACAGCAATGAAATAAGACTGTCTTTAATGTTTTTTGTTACAATAAAAGAAAAAAAAAATTATAAAATTGTTTTTTTTTTTCATAAATATTTAACAAATGATTTTAAGAAAATGTGCTAAGTCCAATGCACAAACATAAAACAAGTTACAGAAAATGAGCTAAGTCCCGAAAATGCTTGAAAATCAGCAGCGTGTGCTATTTTTCAATTGCTCCTTTTTGATAATTAAAAAACGAACCAACACCGATAAAATTACGTTTAAAGTTTTATAGAATATTTCCATAGATTCATTTAGGAAAGTTTTATGTCTCTCCTGTAAAGTCTTAAAATGTGGACTTAGCACCTTTGCACTCTAAGCTGACGATTTATCCAATTAGATTTCTATTATTTAAAAAGTAAATATCTTAACTTTTTCTTGTTTAAAATAAATTTTAAAAACAAATTTTATAAATTATTCCTAATAAAGCGTTCATTACGACTTATATCAGAATAGTTTAAGAATACTTTTGCCAGCTATACGAAATGATCACAAACAGAAATGTTTAATTAAAAATTTACAATAACATTTATCCAATTAGATTTCTATTATTTGAAAAGTAAATATCTTAACTTTTTCTTGTTTAAAATAAATGTTAAAAACAAATTTTATAAATTATTCCTAATAAAGCGTTCATTACGACTTATATCAGAATAGTTTAAGAATACTTTTGCCAGCTATACGAAATGATCACAAACAGAAATGTTTAAGTAAAAATTTACAATAACATTTATCCAATTAGATTTCTATTATTTGAAAAGTAAATATCTTAACTTTTTCTTGTTTAAAATAAATGTTAAAAACAAATTTTATAAATTATTCCTAATAAAGCGTTCATTACGACTTATATCAGAATAGTTTAAGAATACTTTTGCCAGCTATACGAAATGATCAAAAACAGAAATGTTTAAGTAAAAATTTACAATAACATTTATCCAATTAGTGAACATTTGTTGATACAAAAATATAATAGACGGATCAATACTCTATTTATAGAAATAACAAAATGTTCGGCGCCTGAGAGAAAAATTTTTTATTCTAACACTTTAAGTACACGATATGATTGTTTTTTCCAGAATAAACTCAAAGTTCAGTGGTATGATGCGATACCTGATTTGACGAAAAGGGAGGGTTACAAATTTGAAAAGAAATTTATCATAATAGAAAGAAAATTGTATGAGTTGATTTTTGAATATTATATGAAAACAGAAAAGAATGCTTTTACTACCAGTAATGGTGTTAAAGCAGCTTTTGCTTATAATAGACGTACAACTTTCAATGGAACATTTATCCAATTAGATTTCTATTATTTGAAAAGTAAATATCTTAACTTTTTCTTGTTTAAAATAAATTTTAAAAATCACAGACAAACAGACATTCATGTTCAAATAATAACATTTTTAATGGCAGTTTAAACCATTTTAAAAACAAATTTTATAAATTATTCCTAATAAAGCGTTCATTACGACTTATATCAGAATAGTTTAAGAATACTTTTGCCAGCTATACGAAATGATCACAAACAGAAAGGTTTAAGTAAAAATTTACAATAACATTTATCCAATTAGATTTCTATTATTTGAAAAGTAAATATCTTAACTTTTTCTTGTTTAAAATAAATGTTAAAAACAAATTTTATAAATTATTCCTAATAAAGCGTTCATTACGACTTATATCAGAATAGTTTAAGAATACTTTTGCCAGCTATACGAAATGATCAAAAACAGAAATGTTTAAGTAAAAATTTACAATAACATTTATCCAATTAGTGAACATTTGTTGATACAAAAATATAATAGACGGATCAATACTCTATTTATAGAAATAACAAAATGTTCGGCGCCTGAGAGAAAAATTTTTTATTCTAACACTTTAAGTACACGATATGATTGTTTTTTCCAGAATAAACTCAAAGTTCAGTGGTATGATGCGATACCTGATTTGACGAAAAGGGAGGGTTACAAATTTGAAAAGAAATTTATCATAATAGAAAGAAAATTGTATGAGTTGATTTTTGAATATTATATGAAAACAGAAAAGAATGCTTTTAATACCAGTAATGGTGTTAAAGCAGCTTGTGCTTATAATAGACGTACAACTTTCAATGGAACATTTATCCAATTAGATTTCTATTATTTGAAAAGTAAATATCTTAACTTTTTCTTGTTTAAAATAAATTTTAAAAATCACAGACAAACAGACATTCATGTTCAAATAATAACATTTTTAATGGCAGTTTAAACCATTTTAAAAACAAATTTTATAAATTATTCCTAATAAAGCGTTCATTACGACTTATATCAGAATAGTTTAAGAATACTTTTGCCAGCTATACGAAATGATCACAAACAGAAAGGTTTAAGTAAAAATTTACAATAACATTTATCCAATTAGATTTCTATTATTTGAAAAGTAAATATCTTAACTTTTTCTTGTTTAAAATAAATGTTAAAAACAAATTTTATAAATTATTCCTAATAAAGCGTTCATTATGACTTATATCAGAATAGTTTAAGAATACTTTTGCCAGCTATACGAAATGATCACAAACAGAAATGTTTAAGTAAAAATTTACAATAACATTTATCCAATTAGATTTCTATTATTTGAAAAGTAAATATCTTAACTTTTTCTTGTTTAAAATAAATGTTAAAAACAAATTTTATAAATTATTCCTAATAAAGCGTTCATTACGACTTATATCAGAATAGTTTAAGAATACTTTTGCCAGCTATACGAAATGATCAAAAACAGAAATGTTTAAGTAAAAATTTACAATAACATTTATCCAATTAGTGAACATTTGTTGATACAAAAATATAATAGACGGATCAATACTCTATTTATAGAAATAACAAAATGTTCGGCGCCTGAGAGAAAAATTTTTTATTCTAACACTTTAAGTACACGATATGATTGTTTTTTCCAGAATAAACTCAAAGTTCAGTGGTATGATGCGATACCTGATTTGACGAAAAGGGAGGGTTACAAATTTGAAAAGAAATTTATCATAATAGAAAGAAAATTGTATGAGTTGATTTTTGAATATTATATGAAAACAGAAAAGAATGCTTTTAATACCAGTAATGGTGTTAAAGCAGCTTGTGCTTATAATAGACGTACAACTTTCAATGGAACATTTATCCAATTAGATTTCTATTATTTGAAAAGTAAATATCTTAACTTTTTCTTGTTTAAAATAAATTTTAAAAATCACAGACAAACAGACATTCATGTTCAAATAATAACATTTTTAATGGCAGTTTAAACCATTTTAAAAACAAATTTTATAAATTATTCCTAATAAAGCGTTCATTACGACTTATATCAGAATAGTTTAAGAATACTTTTGCCAGCTATACGAAATGATCACAAACAGAAAGGTTTAAGTAAAAATTTACAATAACATTTATCCAATTAGATTTCTATTATTTGAAAAGTAAATATCTTAACTTTTTCTTGTTTAAAATAAATGTTAAAAACAAATTTTATAAATTATTCCTAATAAAGCGTTCATTACGACTTATATCAGAATAGTTTAAGAATACTTTTGCCAGCTATACGAAATGATCACAAACAGAAATGTTTAAGTAAAAATTTACAATAACATTTATCCAATTAGATTTCTATTATTTGAAAAGTAAATATCTTAACTTTTTCTTGTTTAAAATAAATGTTAAAAACAAATTTTATAAATTATTCCTAATAAAGCGTTCATTACGACTTATATCAGAATAGTTTAAGAATACTTTTGCCAGCTATACGAAATGATCAAAAACAGAAATGTTTAAGTAAAAATTTACAATAACATTTATCCAATTAGTGAACATTTGTTGATACAAAAATATAATAGACGGATCAATACTCTATTTATAGAAATAACAAAATGTTCGGCGCCTGAGAGAAAAATTTTTTATTCTAACACTTTAAGTACACGATATGATTGTTTTTTCCAGAATAAACTCAAAGTTCAGTGGTATGATGCGATACCTGATTTGACGAAAAGGGAGGGTTACAAATTTGAAAAGAAATTTATCATAATAGAAAGAAAATTGTATGAGTTGATTTTTGAATATTATATGAAAACAGAAAAGAATGCTTTTAATACCAGTAATGGTGTTAAAGCAGCTTGTGCTTATAATAGACGTACAACTTTCAATGGAACATTTATCCAATTAGATTTCTATTATTTGAAAAGTAAATATCTTAACTTTTTCTTGTTTAAAATAAATTTTAAAAATCACAGACAAACAGACATTCATGTTCAAATAATAACATTTTTAATGGCAGTTTAAACCATTTTAAAAACAAATTTTATAAATTATTCCTAATAAAGCGTTCATTACGACTTATATCAGAATAGTTTAAGAATACTTTTGCCAGCTATACGAAATGATCACAAACAGAAAGGTTTAAGTAAAAATTTACAATAACATTTATCCAATTAGATTTCTATTATTTGAAAAGTAAATATCTTAACTTTTTCTTGTTTAAAATAAATGTTAAAAACAAATTTTATAAATTATTCCTAATAAAGCGTTCATTACGACTTATATCAGAATAGTTTAAGAATACTTTTGCCAGCTATACGAAATGATCACAAACAGAAATGTTTAAGTAAAAATTTACAATAACATTTATCCAATTAGATTTCTATTATTTGAAAAGTAAATATCTTAACTTTTTCTTGTTTAAAATAAATGTTAAAAACAAATTTTATAAATTATTCCTAATAAAGCGTTCATTACGACTTATATCAGAATAGTTTAAGAATACTTTTGCCAGCTATACGAAATGATCAAAAACAGAAATGTTTAAGTAAAAATTTACAATAACATTTATCCAATTAGTGAACATTTGTTGATACAAAAATATAATAGACGGATCAATACTCTATTTATAGAAATAACAAAATGTTCGGCGCCTGAGAGAAAATTTTTTTATTCTAACACTTTAAGTACACGATATGATTGTTTTTTCCAGAATAAACTCAAAGTTCAGTGGTATGATGCGATACCTGATTTGACGAAAAGGGAGGGTTACAAATTTGAAAAGAAATTTATCATAATAGAAAGAAAATTGTATGAGTTGATTTTTGAATATTATATGAAAACAGAAAAGAATGCTTTTAATACCAGTAATGGTGTTAAAGCAGCTTGTGCTTATAATAGACGTACAACTTTCAATGGAACATTTATCCAATTAGATTTCTATTATTTGAAAAGTAAATATCTTAACTTTTTCTTGTTTAAAATAAATTTTAAAAATCACAGACAAACAGACATTCATGTTCAAATAATAACATTTTTAATGGCAGTTTAAACCATTTTAAAAACAAATTTTATAAATTATTCCTAATAAAGCGTTCATTACGACTTATATCAGAATAGTTTAAGAATACTTTTGCCAGCTATACGAAATGATCACAAACAGAAAGGTTTAAGTAAAAATTTACAATAACATTTATCCAATTAGATTTCTATTATTTGAAAAGTAAATATCTTAACTTTTTCTTGTTTAAAATAAATGTTAAAAACAAATTTTATAAATTATTCCTAATAAAGCGTTCATTACGACTTATATCAGAATAGTTTAAGAATACTTTTGCCAGCTATACGAAATGATCACAAACAGAAATGTTTAAGTAAAAATTTACAATAACATTTATCCAATTAGATTTCTATTATTTGAAAAGTAAATATCTTAACTTTTTCTTGTTTAAAATATATGTTAAAAACAAATTTTATAAATTATTCCTAATAAAGCGTTCATTACGACTTATATCAGAATAGTTTAAGAATACTTTTGCCAGCTATACGAAATGATCAAAAACAGAAATGTTTAAGTAAAAATTTACAATAACATTTATCCAATTAGTGAACATTTGTTGATACAAAAATATAATAGACGGATCAATACTCTATTTATAGAAATAACAAAATGTTCGGCGCCTGAGAGAAAAATTTTTTATTCTAACACTTTAAGTACACGATATGATTGTTTTTTCCAGAATAAACTCAAAGTTCAGTGGTATGATGCGATACCTGATTTGACGAAAAGGGAGGGTTACAAATTTGAAAAGAAATTTATCATAATAGAAAGAAAATTGTATGAGTTGATTTTTGAATATTATATGAAAACAGAAAAGAATGCTTTTAATACCAGTAATGGTGTTAAAGCAGCTTGTGCTTATAATAGACGTACAACTTTCAATGGAACATTTATCCAATTAGATTTCTATTATTTGAAAAGTAAATATCTTAACTTTTTCTTGTTTAAAATAAATTTTAAAAATCACAGACAAACAGACATTCATGTTCAAATAATAACATTTTTAATGGCAGTTTAAACCATTTTAAAAACAAATTTTATAAATTATTCCTAATAAAGCGTTCATTACGACTTATATCAGAATAGTTTAAGAATACTTTTGCCAGCTATACGAAATGATCACAAACAGAAATGTTTAAGTAAAAATTTACAATAACATTTATCCAATTAGATTTCTATTATTTGAAAAGTAAATATCTTAACTTTTTCTTGTTTAAAATAAATGTTAAAAACAAATTTTATAAATTATTCCTAATAAAGCGTTCATTACGACTTATATCAGAATAGTTTAAGAATACTTTTGCCAGCTATACGAAATGATCACAAACAGAAATGTTTAAGTAAAAATTTACAATAACATTTATCCAATTAGATTTCTATTATTTGAAAAGTAAATATCTTAACTTTTCTTGTTTAAAATAAATTATAAGCTTTGGCAAATCCTTAATACACATAAAGGATCTTGATGTAGTGTGTTTGACAAGGCGTTGTTACCATACCTTCTGTATGTAGCACGAGATTCACACTTTGTGCATGCAATTATGTCCATGCCAGCCAATCTTATCGATTACTTTTGTAGTAAGTATCATATCTATAATACAAAGTGTATGAGTGTTAGTGTAGATTTTGGGGGCTTTGAATTTTAGCATGAAAAAAGATTAAGGCCCCGGCCCTTGATGTCGACAAGAACATTTCTTTCGTATGTTTGTATTGAAAACAAAAACAAATTTTAGTTTTTTATTATTGTTTTCAATATAAATATGCGAAAGTTACATTAAGAAAATTAAATAAAAAGGTGAATGTCATTCATTTCAGTGAAATACGTAACCTAATTAACCTATTAATTGGAATAAATTGGATCAAATTCTACCACCACCCAGTTATGTCACATGTGGTGGTCTAAGTGAAGAAGGCTTAATACGATACGATGATTCTTCTGACATTCCTCAATATAGTATGGAATGGAATAACGATGATATCGCTAGAAACAATCGATAGCATTACACATTATGGATATCAAGCTATTGAAATTCAAACTTTATTTGTCGAATGCTCAAAAAGTGGGATGCAAAACACTGAAACTTTATCCTTCATAATAAATATAGCAAAATATTTTTTATTTACCATTTAATGTTATTCATTTTATTTGTAATTTTATTTTACTCTAAATATTTAATAAATAAATTAAATACTCTAAGTTATAGCAAATCCTTAATACACATAAAGGATCTTGTCATGTCAGCGAAATACATTATCATAAGTGCAAACAGAGTACAAACAAAATTTGGGAGCACAATTAAAATTGAGCTGGAGGATAATGTATTGTTTGAGCCGTATCGCTACAATTCGCTATTTGGAGCTGATGTTAAGAATTTATCCTCTGAAAGTTATCGTATTTCCAGAAGACATTTCGATTTGTCTTTTTTAAAAGTGTATTTAAATTCATAGTCTTATCCATATGATGATCATAACATAAAGTATAAGAATGAACCCCTTGTAATTCTATAAGGTTTCAAAAAAGCTTGTATCAGAGCGTCTCTCAACCGCTTCTCACTTTTCAAGAGCTAAAAAGTAAATCTCCAATAATAGTAGTAGATACATATTAGCTACTTAAACGGATCTGTTGACAGTGGACCCATTGACATAAAAACTGAAAATTCCAGCAAACACATCAGTTTCGTTTTCGTTGATTTACAAGGTTTTAAATTATAATCGAACAAATTTATCGGTAAAGAAGTTACAACGGTTTTTAATTGTAAAGAGTTCATTAGTTTCATTATAAAAACACCTTTTGATTACAATTGTTTATCACAAATAGAGCGAAAAGAAGTAGATTGGTTAATAAAATGTTTTCTCCATCTTAACTGGGGTACATGAGTCGTGTATTTTAGGAACCGGAGCAAAAAACAAAAATGATGCAGCAGCAAATATTTAATATAGAGAATTTTGGATGTATTAATTTAAGGGAATTAGATAAAAAAGTATCCAGAAAACAAATATTGCAGTCATCACAACTACGGAGTAGAGTGTGCACATGGATTGAAATACAAATGTTCATGGTGCAACACGTAATTGTGCATATTTGAGTAAGTTAACAACAAAAATATTTCTTTTAATTTTTATTACTTTCCATTTTATTACGACAGTTCCTTTTGCTGTTTCTTTTCTGAATACAAGTAACAATAAGGTCGTAGTAGTCTGACTTGCTTACCATTGCTTTTATTATTAAATATTATTTTGTTTTGTTCAACTCTACACTGTTCATTGTTTTCATTACTAAGAAATGCTTTGGTTTATTGAACTTCACACATTTAACCATCCGTCTTACACATGTTTTTATTTTCACATTCGTTACGCATGAGTCTAGCCAGACCCAACAAACTTTTGAATAAATAAAACCAATTTTTTTTTAACTAAATGTTATATTATACACATTTATAATTTAAATTCATATTTTCAACTTTTACCAGCTATACGAAATGATCAAAAACAGAAATGTTTAAGCAAAAATTTACAATAACATTTATCCAATTATATTTCTATTATTTGAAAAGTAAATATCTTAACTTTTTCTTACTAGCAGTAGATATGTGACACAGGAGCAAGTGTTTGGTGGAAAGTTCGAGTAAGACATTCTAATAGCTATAATATAGTGCGAATCTTTTGAGTGTTTTCTAGCGTTTTTATTGTGAGTTCTTTTGAAATTTCAGTTTAATCGCTACCCTTATTTGAGAGTTAATTAAACTTTCCGTGAATTATCAAAGAGTATAAAATTTGTAGTCTTTTTAAAGATAATAAAACCTTTTTGCTATAATTTTAAAATATTTAAAAATTTTTAAAATAAATAAAAATAAAACAATGAAATTTATAAAAAATACCGTTATCCGTGCCAAGCAATTGGCATATGTCGGCACTGTCAACGCCGACAATGTTTTCTACCCATTTGGTGTTGCTTCATCGCACCGCCGTCAAGTAGCCGTTGAGTATCACGTCAACGGTGTGGCATGGCATTGTATTATGCCATATATTGCTCGCTTCAGAAACGAGCAATATTTGACCGCCCTCGCTGAGAAGCTTCATTTCTCAGATTCCATCGACGGCGCCCTCCGCATCGTCGGTAATTTCCGATACGCAACTTACGAGTTGCGCAAAGCAGCATTAAAGCTGAAGAAAGAGGCCGCCGAGAAACTCAATTGTTAGCAGCCCAACCAAAATATAGTGATAAAATAAGAAAAGCGTTCATGGAGAACCTATCACATTTAGAGATGGCTGACAAAGTTGCTGATGCATTGCTATTGAACAAGGACAATTGGTATGGATTGCTACGTTCATTGGGAGATGTTCTACTGATCACTTCTCACAAAGGCTCTAGAAGGTTATATTTCCCATTGGAATTTTACACGTGTACTTATTCAAAAATGGGCGAATGTGGACTAGAAAATACTTTCTCCTTCAATGGAGTTCAAATGTTAGAGCACTATGTGAGATATAGTGGATCACTAAAGTGGATGATGAGGGGGAATGAAACCTACAAAGACAGCCTCAGACAATATCTTTTCCATGGAATAGTTACAGGAGGATTGGAGAATCTAGGTTTGCTAGGGAAAATCACAAACTTTCCGAGATGGGGAAATAGATCAACTATTTCTGAAGGAGTAAGGGCAAGGTTCTCCAGCACATCGATGATAGTGAAGCCTATAAACTTTTTGTATATTTCCAAAGGATCGAGAGCATTGCCAGTTGGAAATAGTGGGGGAATTATTCCAATGTACACGGGCGACTTGCGTTTTGCGGGTCAGATGTAGATTCAAAAGTGCTTATAAATCACATAGAATGTTCAGCACACAAGTAGTGACCGTATCCCTTGACTGGCCTAAGGGCATGCTTCCAGATACAGGAGTGGAAGTGATGAGCTTGTCTAGAGCTACAAGTTTACTTCTAGGCAGTTTCAGTGATACCATACCGCAAGGGGATGATCATCAATTTGACGCCTCAGAAAAGGATGCGGTGGCTAGCCACATAGCTTCGAAGTTCTGGATAGACACTGTAAAGACTACCAACACTATACATGAGTTCAATATTAAGCTAGGTGACAAAACTACCAAAATTTATTCTCTTAGAGGTGCTACTAGTGCCACTTTAAGGAATATCGACTTGAAAGACAAATTGCTTGTTGATCGTGCAATACATGCAGCGATCAACTATATGAACGAATCAATAGTGGATAGATTCGCAAGGCATGCTAACGTAATGACTCCTTTAGCTAGAGTGGCCATCACAGATGATGCACTGTTGGAGATGTCTGACATAACTGGATGCTCTGTGGCTAACATAGTAAAAAGATTCAATGTAGCAACAGCAAGAAAAGTACAGCAGTTGGCCACTGTCAACTATTACGTACCAGAGTTAGCTATGGCTTGCTTAATCAGAAGCTCTTTTTCTCAAGTGGCCAGCCAGACCACTAAAACAATCGGATTGAAACAAATGGCTAAAATTGCCAATACTGCAGGTATAGGGGGAATAGATCAAGGCAGAGTATCAGCATACCTTGGATTCTTGAGCTCAAACGAAACGATGAAAGCGAATGTTGAGGATCTTATTGCAGATGCAAAAAAGATGAAGACATTAGCTAGAGATCCTATTGCTAAGCAATCAGTTAAACTACTGTTGGCTATGTCGGATGACCTTATATCTGATGCTGATGAGGGTGCTATAGCAGTACCAACACGTAGAACAGGTGCTATTTCCAAGTCCGCAAAGAAATAAACTTTCATTTTAAGATCAATTTAAAATTAAAAATATAATTTTATAAAATATCATTGCTATTTTAAACAAATTATTTTAACTTTTAATTCAACTTTTAATCTTAACAAATTATTTTTTTTATTTCACAGAAACATTACTCATTTGGACTTTAAATGTTTCTTGAAGTGACTACATTGTATGATCGTATTTCAGAACATTGGTGAATTATATTTTAAGTAGGTCACAGAAACATTACTCATTTATTTCACTACACAGAGGACTTTGGCATTCAGTGCCGAATTAAGGAATTATTTGCGATCGGGAAAAACACATGTATCATATACGAGCGACATTCCTAGCTTAATAAGTGCATTAAACGTCCTCAAGTTGGATGTCGAGAAAATGATTGACACCCCCGAAGCGACAAAGGCTGGTACCACTAGTTGGTTCAAAGTTAAGGCCCTAGGAAACAATTTGGAGTTCGAAGTTTAGACCTATCGATGATCCTTACGGTTATTTTTATGTTTAATCATTTTTTATATTATTTTATATATTATAGTTGCATTTTCTCATGTTTTTTGTTGGCCACCATGTCTATGAAACCTACTTCTTTAGGATCAGGAATCGGTACCACCAAGTCTCAGATATGCAGACGTACCACACCTAAACAAAGCCGAAGAACTAGCAGTAGATATGTGACACAGGAGCAAGTGTTTGGTGGAAAGTTCGAGTAAGACATTCTAATAGCTTAAATATAGTGCGAATCTTTTGAGTGTTTTCTAGCGTTTTTATTGCGAGTTCTTCGTAAATTTCAGTTTAATCGCTACCTTAATTTGAGAGTTAATTAAATTTTCTGTGAATTATCAAAGAGTATAGTATATTTATAAAAAATACCGTTATCCGTGCCAAGCAATTGGCATATGTCGGCACTGTCAACGCCGACAATGTTTTCTACCCATTTGGTGTTGCTTCATCGCACCGCCGTCAAGTAGCCGTTGAGTATCACGTCAACGGTGTGGCATGGCATTGTATTATGCCATATATTGCTCGCTTCAGAAACGAGCAATATTTGACCGCCCTCGCTGAGAAGCTTCATTTCTCAGATTCCATCGACGACGCCCTCCGCATCGTCGGTAATTTCCGATACGCAACTTACGAGTTGAGCAAAGCAGCATTAAAGCTGAAGAAAGAGGCCGCCAAGAAACTCAAATTGCAGAGCGAGGCACGCAGCGCTGCGATCAACTTTGACCGCAATTATCTTCCACTCGTGTACTGTGCGCGTACAACTTTTAGCCCTGAAGGCTATAAAAAATTCATCACCAAGATTGTTGCTTACGCAATCTCATTAGGGCTTGAGTACACGCCTGAAACCTTGTGGCAAGCTGCGGTGAATAGCAAATTGCAGTTTGGTAAGCAAATTAAAAAAGTCCAAGCTAGCCTTGATGAGAAGCATGAACGTGCTTCAAAAATTACAAATTCAATAAGTGGCAGAATTCACCGGGAAGCATTGGCATCTCACAAAGGGAAGCCTACAGCTCATCCCAATGTGTTCGTGCAATCGACACTTTCGCCACATGATTATGTGGCATTTACAACGCTTTTAGGCAAAATTGGCATTAAAGCGACTGAAACTTTGTGGAAGCATTACAAGGAGGATGGCAAGGATCTTGCAAAATTCCTGTATAATCGCCGCCAAAAAATAAACGACATCATGCTCAAGAAGTCTCGGGCAAAAGCTGCGTATCTACTCTGAGGATATAAGACAACAGGTAGACTGCAATAATGTTACATTTTTAGTTCCCTTGGGTCATTCCAGAGCGTTCGATATGGTTGACCATAATATATTGTGCCTTAAACTTAACCATATGTTTAGATTTGCATCAACTGCCACAAGTCTTATATATTCATATCTAACAGATAGATATCAATATGTTGAAACAACTACATCAGTTTCTGGCTCTTTGCCATTAAGTCGTGGTGTTCCGCAAGGTTCAATTTTAGGCCCATTACTTTTTTCGTTATGCGTGAATGATCTTCAGGATAAGCTTGAGCATTGTAGGGTTAGATTATATGCAGATGATGTTCATCTCTATATTAGTTGCAGCAACACTGTGATTGATGAATGTATGAGGACCTTAAACCAGGAGTTAGATCGTGTTTACGGGTGGGCCACCGCTAATGGTCTAGCAATTAATCCTATCAAGTCCAAGTGTTTGATTATTAAAAAGAAGGCGTTAAAACTTGACGGCAATCCTACTCTAACTTTACATAACCAGTCCATTAAAATTGTAAACTCTGCCAAAAATCTTGGTATATACTTTAACAACACCCTCACTTGGTCTAATCACGTTAATTTTTCATGTGGCCGAACGTTTTCAATGTTAAGGAATCTGTGGCAAATCCAGTATTGTACACCAATTAAAATAAGAATACTCATTGCTAAATCATTGTAGTGTGTTTGTCTAACCACATCACACTTACCTAAAAAATAATAATAATAATCACAATTACCTAAAAATAATATGTAGCGTGTAACACAACAAACACAACAACAAAGTTCTTTGTGAAAATTATTGTAAACTAAAACCACTTATATGGCGATCCTGCACACCACGATCCTGCCAAGATTTACATTTTTGAACATTTAAAAAAAAAAAATTTAATTTTTTATTTCGCTCGAAGAAATTCCCTCGCAGGAGGAGATATATAAGATCTTCGCTAAATACAGTATAGAGCAGTATATTCCAGAAGGTCAGACGGAGCATTGTCCTAAATATATACCGACTCCAAAGACTGCCGGTCCAAGAGCCATCACTTTGGAACAGTACAAGGCAAGGAATATAAAAGAAGACCCAAAGAAGACAATAAAGAAACCGAACAGAGGAGGCAAAAAGAGAAGGGAACAAAAAGAAAAGAAGGAGCTGATCAGGTTAATGGGCATAACTTCAGGTGAAGAGAAGAGGAAGTTATATATTCAGCTAAAGAAATATAAGTAATGGGAGGTTCAGAGAGCAAAGAATCAGTCATAATAAATGAAACGGAGGAACCACAAAAACCCAACAGAACATGGACTTCAGCACTACCATCAAACTAGATACTTTCTTTTTAATATGTATTATTCTTATTATATTCCAAGTGTATAAGATAAATAAGTATTTCAAAAACTATGTTAACAAGAAGGCAGTCGTACAAGTTTAAAATAAAATAAGCAAAATATATATTAAACCCTAAATGGAAAAAATATTTGAAAGGATAGAGAAAATAATTATAAATTTTAAAAAGACAGGAGCTAGGGGATATCAAAAATCCACAATACTTATAAAATTACCGGAAATAGACTTGTTAAGAAAAGAATTCATTAATTTAATAGAAGTAAAGGTTATAACTAGTGACATAAAGGCTAATACTGAAAAATTTGACAAATACTACAACAAAGCAAAAACGCTTCTAGAACAAGCATTAGATATTTATTTAGATATTCAGAACCCCAACAGTCAAATACAAAGTTCAATAAATATGGCTACACAAAATTTTAATTTAGAACTGGCTTTGAAAACAATTCCAGAATTCACAGGGAATTATAAAGATCTTAATTCATTCATTGCAATAGTTGAATTGATCAACAATGGTTTGGCAGAAGACCAGAAAATCATATTACTAAATTTCGTATATAACGTAAAATTATCAACAGTAGTAAGAACTGCCATAGGTACGTCAGCACCAACAACAATTAATGATTTGAAAACCATACTTACAAATAGGTATAAAAATACCAAAACAATAGCTCAGATACAATCCACACTAAGTAATTTTTCTCAAAAAAGTATGAATATACATGCTTATCATGAAAAATTATTGAATTTAATAGCAGAACTCAATGAACTACAGATTAGGGAAATACAAAATTGTAGTACAACTCAATCGGAAACTATTAAATTAATAAATGAAAACTACGCCTTGAACATTTTTAAAACTGGGTTAAATGCAGAACTTAAACCAACAATTTTTGCATCAAGACCTAATAACCTCAATGAAGCCCTACAATTAGCTTTAGAACTAGAAAAAGAATTTTCTAGCGGCAATGAACATGTGCTATATTTTTCGGATTATAGAAATAGAAAAGACAACAGAAGAAATACAAATTTGAGGAATGAATTTAATTATTCCATTGTTGGTGATAACAACAGTGATGTCTGAAGAATATTTCAGACCACTGTATAGTTACGACACCAACTTGATGGATATAGCTGATTCAAACATCAAATACAATTTCATTGACAGATCAAAGCTGGTTGAAGATATCGATCCTGAAAATTGTGATCAGACTGGATGCAAGTTGAACTTTGAAAAATTAATAACTGGATTTACTGATAAAAGCTTTGGTGTAACTTTTGATGTCAATGGGATGGGACTTAACAACAAAACAATTGAAATTTATACTTCTGATATAGCATTTGATGTGGAGGTCAGTTATGTATACAGCACTTTGTACTGTAAACCTTTTTACAACTGGGTACTTAGGAATTATGATAGTGAATCTTATGATAAATGCTTGTCCAATTCTGACGATCTGGAAATGGTTTCAGCATCAGGAGAAGTTGACACGAAAATATGGAAGACAGCAGCCAGCCAGAAATATAAAAAGACAGTTCAACCATACTCATCTGATTCCGCAAAATGCAACCACTATTGGTTAACACCTTTAGATATTTGTATGAGGAAAAGTATGAAATGTAAACAGGATTCAAAAATAATTGTATTCAAGCTTTCAAATGAGGCAACTTATGACATGACTTTAGTTATTGAAATGGACAAACAAAAATATCCTGTAAATATTAAATCGGATTTCGTTGAGTCAAAAACTAACCTGTATTAGTGATGTATTTTCAGTTAAAGTGCAACCTTCTGCATCACTTGTGAATCCTTTGAATGGCTACTTGCTCTGTTACAGTCTAACCACAAATAAAACTACAGCTGAATGTGATGGTGGATGGTATTACACAGAAAATGTGCCAGCTAAAGGAAACTTACCTGTTGATGGTTTAGGCAAATATCAGTTGGTTCCTTTGAATAATATAGAAGAGCTTTTATATGACAAATCTATTATTAAATGGGATGGCAGTTTGACTTCTTGTGGATCTGACAAAATTAACAGGTTTGCAAACAAGAGACAGGCAAAAAGTGTACATCATGATTCCAATTCACTAGCTAATATATTTTACTCTGATAATACAATGCATAAGAAAGTACCAATAAATGCAACAGAGATGAATGTAGGATATACAAAGAATGATGATTCATGTTGTGTATACATGTCAGGATCTTCAGACAATTTTTTGGACAACATAGTAAAAAACTACCAAAAATTTGATGACAAAGCTCATGTAAACTACCCTATAAAAATAAAAGACTTCAAATTAGATGTTAAAGGTTATCCCGAACTTTCTAATATTAAATATAAAAAATTATTCAAATCGACTTACAATCTGATATTGTACACTAAAGATCTGTACTTGACTTTTAATAAGGAACCTGGTACAATAACTGACCTAAAAATAAAAACAATGGTTTATTATAAATCTGGAGCAGGGTCTTATTTAGAATATTAATTTAGATATTCAGGAATACCAGGGGTTGCTGTTGCAAAATGAGATATATGTTCAAAACAATGGGTTGATATCTGGTTCTTTAGGATTTAAATCGTTACAGCTTGTTGTTTACAAGCCACTTGTCTGCTTTGGAAGCTCTAACAATTGTGTTCGTGCATCCAAATATGACGTTATAGAGCCACAATCTGGTTCAACTGATGATCCTGATTCTAGCCACTTACCTAGCTATTTTAATAAAGTTTATTCATTTTGGTATTACTTGAGCAAAAACATAATGTACATGATTACAGTGGTAGCACTTTGGATATTAAATATAATAATTGTTGCACTTATGTTGTTTATATTCTTCAAGCTGATCAGTAGGACTTTTTTTAGCTCTTTTGATCTATGCATGCTGCACCAATGGTACAAATGCTATGCTAGGCAACAAAGAATACTTTTGAAAGTCAAACTTGTTCTCGCCTTCTAGCCGGGCACCTTAAACAGTGCTCAGAAGAAGTAAAACGTGCTGTGGCTAAGCATAGCATTATAAACAACTTAGCAAAACCACACTACACGTTTACACTTACACTATAAATATTTAATCCTTTATATGGCTTATTGCATGGCTGTGAATTATTTGCCAGCTGTGACAGCGGAAGTAAAGGGAAACTTAAAGTGGCGTTTAATAACATTGTTCGGTACGTCTATGGTTATGGAGATATGACCATATTTCCTCCTACGTTACCTTGCTTTACGGAATCACTTTTGATGATTACTTAAGAGTGCGTATTTTACTGTTTCTGCACAAAATTATATACACACATCAGCCTGAGCATCTCTACACACATTTAAACTTTTCAACACTTGACAGAGTGTGTACGGAACATCAAAAAAAAAATAAATAAAAAAAAAATAAAAGTTTTCACCTTCACCCAATCCACTTGTGATTCCTTTTTCTAACTTTTCTATACCGTTTTCCTATATGTGCAACACTTTCGAAGTTAAAAATGAATGTATGAAGGGAAAAAAGTATTTTTTGCCTATTTATTTTTTGTTGGGGAATGGCTGCTGCCAGCTGATGAGTCTCCGGCTCTATCTGGTGAAGTTGAGATGGCCTATCGCAACATGGAAATGGAGCTAATCTCAGTTTCCTTGAATGACACCATAATCACTGATACAGTTATGGTTACCCCTAATATCGTGATCACACCTAATAATATAATTTAACACGCGCAACATAGAATAATGCTTACTTTCACTTTTATGTTTTGAACTTTTTCGTGTCCGGTCACACGAGCAAAATTAATAATAATTTTGCCAACATGTAAATTAAACAGTAAACAATTCTCAAGAATTAAACTATTACGAAATTAAGTGCAATTACACTTGTTTGCGATAAACACAAACAAGTCGAATAAATTAATTTAACGTTTCCGGTCGCGCAGACAAAATTACCAATAATTTTGCCACAAGTAAAAAAAATTATTACCAAATTCCACAGAATTGTTTACCAAAAAATTATTACCAAATCGAATGCACTTATTTGTGATCAACACAAATAAGTTCATTCATGCTTCCGGTCAGCAATTCCTCAGAATTTCTTACCGGCAAGATTGACACAAAAAGAAAGGTATATAAAATAAAATAAATCTAAGTTTAAGTTAGTAGTTTTTTGTCATAAGCTAGTGAGTGCAGTTCAAGTGTTAATTTTAAGCTTAATTTTAAGAATCAATAAAGTGAATTTATTTTTTTTAAAAACTAAAAATAAATATCCTTTTACTGGCGCAGTCGGTAGGATACCCAAGTATCCTTGGATTTTTTTATTATATAAGTGAAAATTATATAATAAAAGGATACTCAACATTTTAATGTTTAATCGGGTATTTTCTGCAAAACATTTCTTCTTTAAACGACAACGTTTAAAATTAAATTTGGAAAAAAAATATTAAAAATAAAATTTGTGTTATTGTTGCTTGACTGAATTATATAAAAAAAAAGGATAATTAACATACACATATATCTAATTGAACTTTAAGGGTTAATATACAACAAAAAATATTGGTGTTTAAAAAAAATAAAAATAATAACCAAAAACTCAAAATTTATTTTTGAGAAAGTGTAAAAAAATAAAGCTTCGGTTATCCTTGATGAACTAGAAATCAAAAATATTACAATATTGATTTTTATAAAACAAAAACATAAACTTTAAAAATAAAATAATAAAATAAAATAAAAAACCAAAAACTCGAAATTTTAAAAAGTGTAAAAATAAAAGAGAAAAACTAAAAATTAATATCCAAAGGATAATAAGAGTTAATATCCAAAAAAAAAAAAAAAAAAAAAAAAAAAAAAAGAAAACACAACAAAACACTAAGAAAAACAATTTCTATCACAAAGGAAAACTAAATATTACGAAGAAAAAAAAGAGAAAGAACTACAAACCACAGCTAAGAAAATTAATACCAATATACAACAAGTTACTACACAAAACCATCAAGAATCTACATTTTGGAGGAGTGCCCCTTGCAGACATCTTTTCCTGGAAACCACTACGGACCTATGTTTTCGGAATACCCTTATAAAGTAAGAATATTATATTAGCAATTATTATAAACTATTAGTATTAAGATATTTAGGAAAAAGTTGTTCTTTCCAATATCGTGAATAACACATTTCTCTATGAGTGACACCGATTCATTATCGGATTATCCATCAGACTTAGAATTTATTGAAGAACCATTGGACTTCCACTCCGAATACCCACTCGATTCAGGAATCGAGTCTAACGACGGCTACCTTACAGATACAAACGAAGACATAGTAAGTGAAGGAAGAACAACTAGAAATAAACGCCTTTTCGCAAAAATACTAACATTAAGACGGTTTCACTAAATTCAAATTTTTTTTCATTATTACAATGACGGAACCACAGGCACCCCTCTCTATCTCTATTAACCCCCTCAAATATCTAGATAGGCTCCCAGAATTTAGTGGAGATTACCGGGACCTTCAAACATTTATTAGTTTAATAGATAGAGTCCACCCTATACTTAGAGCTTACGACGAACCTTCACAATACCTCTTCTCGGACATCATTAAAAGCAAATTAAAGGGAAAAGCAAGGGAAACCATCGAAATTAACTGCCAAGCTCAATCTTGGACAGACATAAAAGCAATACTATTAAATAACTTTGGCGACAGGTATAGTATAGAAGAACTGTTCGACAGACTAAAGGGGGTAGTATTTAGAAATAATTGTATAGACTTCTACAATGATCTTAAACAAAGCTTACGGAGCTTAAATAACAAAACCCTGATGACAATAGGAACGGGTCCTGCAGCTAACGAGTGCGCAAAGAATAATATGAAAACGGCTTTGAACATATTTAAAGAGAAAATCCCGGAACCTATGAAAACGATATTGATATGCAGGAACCCAGGTAGCTTGGAGGAGGCAATGGAAATATTATTTCAATCCGGATACGCCCATGCAAAAGGCTCAAACGAACTTTTTAGTACAAGTAGAAATGAAAACAGGAGACGCCCACACGATAGATCAAACACACTGCCCCGACCATTAAATCAAAATCGCGGAAATTACCAAAATAATCCCCACCACCAAAACAATTTTACAACCTTAAACCAACCTTTCAACAATAACAGGAACCACCAAATACCTTCAAATACCCAGTACAATCCCAACAACCGTCAATACCAACCTTTCAACAATAACAGGAACCACCAAATACCTTCAAATACCCAGTACAATCCCAACAACCGTCAATACCAACCACCAGCGGAACCCATGGATGTAAACATGATTCAAACATCCAACGAACATTGTCCCCCTAGTGGAACTAACCACGATTTCAACCGCTTTGTAAATTCGGCTAGTCGCAACAATAATACCCTGAATTTTCAGCAGCCGGCCTCGCAGGCGAATTACCCCATATAATAATAAAGGGAAACCTCAAATTTATTGTGGACACGGGAGCCACCCACTCAATAATCAACCCTGACCTTTGCAACCCTAAATGGAAAACTGAAACATCAACAATTAAACTCAAGACATTACAGAACATCGTTACAACACAAACTACGTACAAAGTGCCCTTGTTTGAAGAACTTGGATGTACTAACGATTGGATTTACCTAATCGAGTGCAAATTCCATGAAACTTACGACGGAATATTAGGAAATGACGTGCTCCAAAGATACAAAGCAATAATAGACTATGAATCGAACCAATTAAAAATGAACGAGAAAACTATCCCTTTACATTTTTTGGACGAGAAAATTATAAAATTTATAACTAACACAGAATGTGGACTAGTCCACATAAAGGACCACTACAACGCAAACAGGGAACTAGTACCCGAAGAAGGAATATATAACGTCCAACATTTTAAGGTAGAAGTAAAAACTAGGTATCAATGTCCTAGCGTAGTGCACGTGAAACCACAAGATTCTTGGCCCGTCACCTATGAAAATTATTACATTGGGAACGGAACACTATACGAAAAACGTCCATTGCAACCAATCCCAAGCTACCCGATCAGAATGAACCATCTCAACTCAGAAGAAAAAGAAAAATTAAGTAAATTAATAAGAAATTACGTAGACATGTTTTATAACACTAATTCCGAATTAACGTTTACAAACGTTATCAAACACCGAATTAATACAACCGATGACAAGCCAATATTTACCAGGTCGTACCGCTACCCCTACGTCCACAAACAAGAGGTAAAGACACAAATCGAAGAAATGTTAAATAATAACATAATTCGGCCTTCCACCTCACCATATTCAGCACCCATATGGATCGTACCAAAAAAGGACGATGCAAGTGGCGAAAAGAAATGGCGTCTAGTTATTGACTATCGTAAACTAAACGATAAAACTATTGATGACAAATACCCTATTCCTAATATGGAAGAAATACTGGACAAGCTAGGAAGAAGCATGTACTTCACCACGCTTGACCTCGCTAAAGGGTTCCATCAGGTTGAAATAGACGAGAGAGATGTCCACAAAACTGCATTCTCTGTTGAAGGAGGGCATTATGAATTTCTAAGGATGCCCTTTGGCTTAAAGACGGCACCAGCCACATTTCAACGTCTAATGAATGTTGTACTGGGTGACTTACTAGGAAAAATCTGCCTTGTCTATCTAGATGACGTAATTATTTTTTCTACGTCACTTGAAGAGCATCTGAACTCAATCAGATTGGTATTAAACCGAATTAAAAAGGCCAACCTTAAAATTCAACCGGACAAATGCGAATTCCTAAAAAAGGAAACGGAATTTCTTGGACACATCGTAACCCGCGAAGGGATAAAACCAAACGACAAAAAAGTGGAATGTGTAGCCAACTACCCCTTGCCGAAAACCCCAAAGGAAATTAAACAGTTCCTTGGTCTCAGTGGGTACTACCGCAAATTTATAAAGGACTACGCAATGGTTGCAAAACCTATGACTAAGTACCTTAAGAAAGATGTAAAGTTAAACATTAACGACCCCGAATATCTAAAAAGTTTTAATAAATTAAAAACACTTCTCACTAGTAATCCAATTTTGAAATACCCTGACTTTGATAAAAAATTTGTAGTAAATACTGACGCTAGTAATTACGCGTTAGGTGCTGTCCTCTCCCAAGACAGTCATCCAATCTGCTTTGCTAGCAGAACACTAAATGAACACGAAATTAATTACAGCACGATTGAAAAAGAACTCCTAGCCGTTACATGGGCAGTAGGGTATTTCCGCCCATACCTATTCGGAAGAAAATTCACCATCCAAACCGATCACCAACCATTACAATGGTTGTTCTCCATCAAAGAACCCAACTCCAAACTTGTGAGATGGAGACTGAAATTGGAAGAATACGACTACGACATCGTCTATAAACGTGGAATAAATAATGGAAATGCCGACGCATTATCTCGAATCCCACCTAATAACCCACAAATAAACACAATAGAAACCGCTAACGAAATTAGGGAAGTCACAACACCAATTAATTTTTATAGAAACCAAATTATTATATCCAAAACTACCTCTGGATCTATCAAAATACGTACCAAAAAAATATTTCGAAACACTAGAAAGACCTTCCACATTAAAGAATTAGATCGCGAAACAACTATAACCTTAATCAAAACACATTTTAACCCAACTCAGGTTAACGCAATCCTAATCGAGGACTGTTTTTTGGATACGTTCAAAACCGTGTATAGCGAAATTTTTCAAGGCGTTAACTTTCGAATAATAAGATGCAAAACAATGCTCGAGGACGTAGAAGACGACACTAAGCTAACAGAAATAATTAAATTAGAACACCTCAATAATAATCATAGGGGGATCCAAGCGGTCTATGAGGAACTTAAATTAAAATTTTACAATCCTAACTTAAGACTCATGATAACCAAATTCATAAACAACTGCGAAATCTGCCTTTTAGAAAAGTATGACCGTAACCCACCTAAAATACCTTACAAGGTAACAGAAACGCCAAACAAACCACGAGAAATAATTCACATCGACGTATTTTACACTCTAGACAAAAAGCAATTTATGACGTTAATCGATAAGTTTTCTAAGTACGCAATGGCTTTTCCAATAAACGGAAGGAATTGCGGCGAATTTAAAAATAAGCTATTGCAAGTTATTAGTATGTTCGGGAAAGTTGGAAAAATAGTTGTAGACAATGAGTTAGGATTCAAAGCATCGGAAATGCAAACATTTCTGGAAAAAGAAAACATTAGTATACACTTTACGTCAAACAGTAATCATACATCTAACGCTGACATAGAAAGATTACACAATACAATAAATGAACACATCCGACTCCTAAGACATGACGAAAAAAGTAAAGACGAGACAATTGAAGAAAAAATTATGAGGATTATAGGGTTTTATAACAATACCATCCATAGCACCACCGGTATCAAACCCATAGACTTTGTAAATGGTAAAATAAGCGAGGAGAAGTACAAAGATATACACGATCGAATGGAAGCTAAGAAAGATAAATACATATCTAAATTAAATAAGAATAGAGTAGATGTAGATTTAAGAGAAGGAATCAATTATATTAAGGAAATAAGAGGGGGAAAAAATCATAGAAGGTATAGAAAAGTCGATGCGAACAAAATTGACGACGACCACTTACAGACTAAACGAACCGGGCACAAGTACTACAAAACACATGTAAAACCCAAAAAGAAGTACCAAACCACGGATAACTCTTATAACTAACGAAACCCTAATCGACTCTCTTTACAGATGACTACCTGGATACTTACAGCGACATTCCTTACAACCGTTCTTTCCCAATCAATTGACATACAGGACTTAACCAACAATAACGGCTACTTGCCAATAAAATTGGAAGACGCAAAAATCATCGAACATTACAACAAAGTAATACACATTGTCAACACAACCTATTATGCAGAGACACTAGATTTAATATCAAAAAATATACGTACTTTAAATATAACAACCACGGAAACAAAGATCCTACTAGACACAACTACAAAGAACTTCATTTTACTAAAGGCCAAGGTAGAAAACCTCATTCCACACTTCAGACCAAAACGGGGACTGATAAACGTACTAGGAAAGGGACTAAAAATTATAGCTGGAACAATGGACAGTGACGATGAGGCCCAAATTAACAAATCATTAAAATTATTATATAACAACCAAAAAGCCCTAACCGAGCGAACAGATAAACTTACATACTTTAACAGTGTAATTTCATCTCAAATTCATAATATTACAAATCATATAAACAAGAAACAAATCTTAATAGAAACCTACCTTAACGAATTCAAAAACTATAGACAGAATAAAATAGCAACACTAGAAGATGAAGTTGCATTCATGGCACACATATACCAGATAAATAATGATATTTCACTCCTGAAAGACCATATAGATAATATCGGACAAATCATATTTTCCAGCAAACTTGGTATTATACCCTCAGACGTACTAACAAAAACCGAACTAAACCTCATAGAAGATTTCGACAGCTATACTAACATAAAAATAACCGTAGGTGCATACGATTCCATGATTATGATAATTCTTCTTATACCACAATACTGGAAAGAACCTCTTTCAAAAATCATATTTGAACCAATCCCTAATAATCATAATTACTCTATAAGCTTAGAAAATAAAGAAGTTCTTGTAGATGCAAATAATAATATTTTTAATACCAATGTAAAAGATAATTTGAAAAAGAATCTGATTAAATTAAACGATTCATGTCTAACAAAAATAATAAATTTTAAAACAGCACAATGTAATATGGAAAAATCAGGAAAAACTATTGTAACAGAAATTATACCTGGTATCCTAGTATTTAATAACTTTTATGATAAAATCAAACAGAACTGCAATAAAAATAATATAAATATGCAAGGAAATTTTCTTATAAAATTCCAAAACTGTGAAATAACAGCATTAAATAAGACATACCTAAATTTAAAAATTCAAATATATGATAAATTTATTTTACCCAACATAATTACTAAAATAGATAAAAAACCAAATAATATAACCAGTTTAAAGCTAGAATCTTTGTATTTTGCCCAAACAATACAAGAAGAAACTATTAAATCAATTATGTATCAGAATAAAAACTCTAATATAGTCGCCATAAGCATAGATATAATAATAATATTTGTAATAATAATCTTAGCAACAACCTTCTTTTTTAAGAAAAAAGTGTCAATCTTTAAACTTTCGTCGGAGCCGCAAGCTAACGGTGGGGGAGTTATGGTTACCCCTAATATCGTGATCACACCTAATAATATAATTTAACACGCGCAACATAGAATAATGCTTACTTTCACTTTTATGTTTTGAACTTTTTCGTGTCCGGTCACACGAGCAAAATTAATAATAATTTTGCCAACATGTAAATTAAACAGTAAACAATTCTCAAGAATTAAACTATTACGAAATTAAGTGCAATTACACTTGTTTGCGATAAACACAAACAAGTCGAATAAATTAATTTAACGTTTCCGGTCGCGCAGACAAAATTACCAATAATTTTGCCACAAGTAAACAAAATTATTACCAAATTCCACAGAATTGTTTACCAAAAAATTATTACCAAATCGAATGCACTTATTTGTGATCAACACAAATAAGTTCATTCATGCTTCCGGTCAGCAATTCCTCAGAATTTCTTACCGGCAAGATTGACACAAAAAGAAAGGTATATAAAATAAAATAAATCTAAGTTTAAGTTAGTAGTTTTTTGTCATAAGCTAGTGAGTGCAGTTCAAGTGTTAATTTTAAGCTTAATTTTAAGAATCAATAAAGTGAATTTATTTTTTTTAAAAACTAAAAATAAATATCCTTTTACTATACATCAGCAATCTTTGGTTATGTCGGCTTCAATGCTGATATAATTAGAGCTGCACTCAAGAGTTATGAGGCAGACTTGGCAGTTTATGGGAAGGAGATCAGCACCCTCATTACCATTGTGTTGTCTAGAGGCACATCCATCGCCACTAGGAATAAAGAAAAGATGACACAAAGGGCTCTCGAGATATTTAACAACTTGTGTGTCAAGTATCATTTGAAAAGAATGAACTATGCCAAAAGACACCTGGCAAACAGCGATGTCACTCTCTCGAGAGTCGTGGCATCTCACCCGGAGATTGCGTATAGGATTCTCCTTTGCAAAAACCTTGAGAGGCCTATTAGCCTCAGTACCATGGCAGAGGTGGGATACCCGGATTTCCATCCTGGGCTGAGAGGCAGTTATGTCTTTAGTGTCTTTCCGCTGGAGAAGACAACCTTTCACACAGGGGTTGCTGCTGGGATCCTTGCCTATATGACCATGAAGACCAATCTACTCAGGAAGAAGACTGATCCAATCCCTATGAGTGAGTGCTTCACCAATAGCATCACGTATGCACGTGCAACAATGCAGAGTTTAGGGAAATACAAAATTGTAGTACAACTCAATCGGAAACTATTAAATTAATAAATGAAAACTACGCCTTGAACATTTTTAAAACTGGGTTAAATGCAGAACTTAAACCAACAATTTTTGCATCAAGACCTAATAACCTCAATGAAGCCCTACAATTAGCTTTAGAACTAGAAAAAGAATTTTCTAGCGGCAATGAACATGTGCTATATTTTTCGGATTATAGAAATAGAAAAGACAACAGAAGAAATACAAATTTGAGGAATGAATTTAATTATTCCATTGTTGGTGATAACAACAGTGATGTCTGAAGAATATTTCAGACCACTGTATAGTTACGACACCAACTTGATGGATATAGCTGATTCAAACATCAAATACAATTTCATTGACAGATCAAAGCTGGTTGAAGATATCGATCCTGAAAATTGTGATCAGACTGGATGCAAGTTGAACTTTGAAAAATTAATAACTGGATTTACTGATAAAAGCTTTGGTGTAACTTTTGATGTCAATGGGATGGGACTTAACAACAAAACAATTGAAATTTATACTTCTGATATAACATTTGATGTGGAGGTCAGTTATGTATACAGCACTTTGTACTGTAAACCTTTTTACAACTGGGTACTTAGGAATTATGATAGTGAATCTTATGATAAATGCTTGTCCAATTCTGACGATCTGGAAATGGTTTCAGCATCAGGAGAAGTTGACACGAAAATATGGAAGACAGCAGCCAGCCAGAAATATAAAAAGACAGTTCAACCATACTCATCTGATTCCGCAAAATGCAACCACTATTGGTTAACACCTTTAGATATTTGTATGAGGAAAAGTATGAAATGTAAACAGGATTCAAAAATAATTGTATTCAAGCTTTCAAATGAGGCAACTTATGACATGACTTTAGTTATTGAAATGGACAAACAAAAATATCCTGTAAATATTAAATCTGATTTCGTTGAGTCAAAAACAATACAGGTTAGTGATGTATTTTCAGTTGAAGTGCAACCTTCTGCATCACTTGTGAATCCTTTGAATGGCTACTTGCTCTGTTACAGTCTAACCACAAATAAAACTACAGCTGAATGTGATGGTGGATGGTATTACACAGAAAATGTGCCAGCTAAAGGAAACTTACCTGTTGATGGTTTAGGCAAATATCAGTTGGTTCCTTTGAATAATATAGAAGAGCTTTTATATGACAAATCTATGATTAAATGGGATGGCAGTTTGACTTCTTGTGGATCTGACAAAATTAACAGGTTTGCAAACAAGAGACAGGCAAAAATTGTACATCATGATTCCAATTCACTAGCTAATATATTTTACTCTGATAATACAATGCATAAGAAAGTACCAATAAATGCAACAGAGATGAATGTAGGATATACAAAGAATAATGATTCATGTTGTGTATACATGTCAGGATCTTCAGACAATTTTTTGGACAACATAGTAAAAAACTACCAAAAATTTGATGACAAAGCTCATGTAAACTACCCTATAAAAATAAAAGACTTCAAATTAGATGTTAAAGGTTATCCCGAACTTTCTAATATTAAATATAAAAAATTATTCAAATCGACTTACAATCTGATATTGTACACTAAAGATCTGTACTTGACTTTTAATAAGGAACCTGGTACAATAACTGACCTAAAAATAAAAACAATTGTTAATTATAAATCTGGAGCAGGGTCTTATTTAGAATATGAATACTTTTGAAAGTCAAACTTGTTCTCGCCTTCTAGCCGGGCACCTTAAACAGTGCTCAGAAGAAGTAAAACGTGCTGTGGCTAAGCATAGCATTATAAACAACTTAGCAAAACCACACTACACGTTTACACTTACACTATAAATATTTAATCCTTTATATGGCTTATTGCATGGCTGTGAATTATTTGCCAGCTGTGACAGCGGAAGTAAAGGGAAACTTAAAGTGGCGTTTAATAACATTGTTCGGTACGTCTATGGTTATGGAGATATGACCATATTTCCTCCTACGTTACCTTGCTTTACGGAATCACTTTTGATGATTACTTAAGAGTGCGTATTTTACTGTTTCTGCACAAAATTATATACACACATCAGCCTGAGCATCTCTACACACATTTAAACTTTTCAACACTTGACAGAGTGTGTACGGAACATCAAAAAAAAATAAATAAAAAAAAAATAAAAGTTTTCACCTTCACCCAATCCACTTGTGATTCCTTTTTCTAACTCATTGACAGTAACCGTTGACACACTGAAAACAAAATTACGGAGTCAATGCGACCCAACCAAACGAGGTTTCAACCCAAAGAATGATGGAGATGAAAGATTCGTACCATATTTTAAGATTAGCTCATATCAAGCATGGAACCTAACGGGTCACCTGATATCATTATCAGTGCAAGACTACACCGATACTCAGTCTGCCAAAGGCGGCCGAGACCAACTTGCAGGCATCGTAGACACCGGAGCTCCCGGGATACTGCCTAAAGTGGGTTTTAAACTACCCGCTTCCCATCGTAATCACGTATTACGATCCGATGATGTTAAATCAGCCATAGAAGTCAACGTTATACAAGTGGGAGCTAGTGATCAGGGCTTACTTTATGTCAATCTAGAATACAGATTTGATGGAATAGCCTCACTACCACAAACAAAATCGCTTTTCTCCATCCTATCAGCAATAGGCAGAAAAGTGAACCAGATAGAAGCAGCAACCCATGTTACATCGCTTAAGACCAACCAAACGCACCTTTATTCTATCCAAACATGTTAGAGCAGATAAAGGTATTCACCAACCGGATTGAACAACTTGAAGTGGAAACAGGTTCTATATGTTCCGAAATAAATAGTTATGAAAGAATTTAGCATTTTATCATTACTATTTCATTATTTGTATATTTTAATTGTATTATAGATTTATTTAACCATTTTATTTTAAGCATTTGCCTTAGGCCAACTTTGTAGTGTATCCACACAATTCTACTAAATACATTCTTAGCAATAGTAAAAAAACACATTCTTTCACTCGTTAAACAAAATGTACCGCTTATACAAGTTAAGGAACAAAATATTTACTATTAAAAATTTACGATTTTGAATAAGCTTCCGTTAATATGGCATTATGCAGGTGATCTAAATATAGTTCAACCTAATAATAGCTTAATTAACAGAAGTGATTTTACTTAAATAAAAATATGCAATGTAATTAAAAAGAATTGACCTAGATGAATAAGAATGTTAAAATACAATTTATTTAAAATTAACTTCCGCTTATAAAGCAACCTAAATAAACAATTGTAGTGTATGCACACTGTAGTATGCACGTACAGCCAATGAACCACACATGGTGTTTCAATTGCATTAACAAAACACTCGCCTCTACGTACTTGATATTAATGAGTAATATGTGTCACTTGGAAAACTGATCTGATTCGTCACACGTAAAAATACTACGTAGTATGAATGCAGACTAGGTATGACAAGGTCAAGTACACAAATATTAAATTATGAATTAGTAGAAGCGACACTCTATTGTTGAATGTCAGAAATAGAGTGAGTGTAATGCAATGGAACATAGAGTCAAAGATAAAAGGGAATGTAAAGAATTTCCATATTATTTGTAAGTAGATAATAAGTTATTGAGTGAACGTTAGAGAGTTGCTCTTAGGGGAAGTTATTACTTCCAGTAAGTTTTAGTATATAAGAGACTTGTAATTGTAAATAAAGCAATCAGTTTGATTCAGTAAACTAAAAAGTAAAGAACCTTCTTTTTATTACATGGCGATCCTGCCGAATACAGATGAAAATATAAGATATAAAGCACTACTTGTGCATTAACACTTATATTTTCGGAAGAATTTATAGGATCAAGGAAGAAAAATAATAAATAGCGTTAAGCTGACATTTTTCATCCTTTAAAAATTTTTTTTTATTATTATTTTAAAATATTTTTAATGGAGCAACCGCTTCATGAATTATTAGAAGAAATAAAACGAGCAGAAATTCGCTGGGCCAAATTATTAGCTGAAGGCAATAAGAAAGAAAAAAAACCAGTCGAACTTACGATTGGACCAAAGCCGCTGGCAATAAAAAGCAAGCCAAAGAAGGACGAGGATCCGAAGTTCGAAATTTTTCCAATCCCGAACATTCAGAAGAAACGAGGAGGTCTCATCAATCGGAAGAAAAAAGAATTAACGGTAACTGAACACCAACTGACTTATGAAGAAGGTTTAACGAAAGCAGCATTAGAAGAGAAGGCGCACCAACTCAAGAAGGAGATAAAACGGCTAAAAGAAGTCAAGAGGAAGGCCAAGAAGAATAAAATAAAACAACAATAAATATGTCAAAAACCATTATTTTTAAAACAATTTGTATAATTATTTTTGTAACACTTATAACCTTGGTTATAAAGTACATTAGATCAACTTTAGAAGAGACGATATTGCAACAGGCGGAGTCTGTAGTAGAAAAAGTTCAGGAGAAAATAGAAAATTTCCATATTATTTGTAAGTAGATAATAAGTTATTGAGAGAATTTCCATATTATTTGTAAGTAGATAATAAGTTATTGACTGAACGTTAGAGAGTTGCTCTTAGGGGAAGTTATTACTTCCAGTAAGTTTTAGTATATAAGAGACTTCTAATTGTAAATAAAGCAATCATTTTGATTCAGTAAACTAAAAAGTAAAGAAACTTCTTTTTATTACACAATTTAATTGACCTAGATAAAAAAGAATACTAAAATAATTAAATGCAATTTGTTTAAAATTAACTTCCGCTTATAAAGCAACCTAAATAAATAAAAATATTAAAATGTAAATGCAGCGACCTAAATAAATAAAAACATATTAAAATGTAATTGCAAAGCTATGCAATCTAGAAAATTATTAAGTTTTTTTAGTTTTAGAACAAGAACTCATAATAAACGGACACATAGTGTCTAAATAAAATTTGTTTTTTTTTTTTTTTATTTAATAAAATAAAATTAAATTAACTGGCGCCCGAGCATAGTGTTTCCTAGAAGTGGAAAAACGCCCGAAATAAAACCCGAGCATAGTATTTTTTTTTTAAGAGGGGAAAACGCGCCCGAAGTAAAATCCGAGCGCAGAGTTTTTAAAAAGTGTTTAAAAAAAAGTACCGCGAAAAGTAAAAACGCGCCCTAAAATAAACCAAGAACAAAGTGTGGGTAACAACTGTTAAAAGTAAACACGACCTAGACAAACCAAGTGAAGTTGGTTTAAAGGAAAATCCTGTGAAAAAGGAAGAGATCCAGGCATTAAAGAAGAAGCGACCGCAGTGCCGAAGTAGCGGAGGCAAAACGGACTTTGCTGCATCACTTCACCAATGTTATACTTAATATTACTTATTGCTGCGTCAGTTCAGGCTGATGTACAATTCAACAACTATACCTCATCAAAAATAGCCACAATAGACAATGGAATTGCCAAAATCCAAAATGGTATCTTACGATTTATCCACAAATTCGACATCGACAAGTACGAATACTGTTTGCAAGACATTCGAAATTTTATCAAATCCTTTGAATCCTCCAGAAATCCCATGATTCCCATTCTTAAAGAACAACTAAAAAGAACATCGCAATTACTAGAAAGCATTCGTGCAACAAAAATTGTAAAGACCAAGAGATCAATTAATATTCTGGGAACAGCGTGGAAATATTTAGCTGGCACTCCAGACTATGATGATCTAGAAAAAATAATTAATAATTTAGGAAAATTAAATACAAATAATAATGAACAATTTATTGTAAATGATTCTTTCGAAGCTAGATAAATTTTTTTTTTTTTTTTTTTTTTTTTAATTTCCTAAGCTAATCCCGCAAAGCTCTTCGCTTGTCTGCAGGAGAGAAACCAGAGTCTCTGGCGGGAATCGAACCCGCAACCCCGGCGCTGATAGACTAGCTCACTACCAGCTAGCCTACCGGGGCAGAATGAAGAATGAATTCTGACATTTCGGCTGAGACCAGCGGTGTACTGTTCGCCGATGGCACCTCCAAAGGGGGTAAGCAAGGACACCAAGTACCGGGAAGCGTCAGCTTCTTGAAAGGTGCAGTCAATGTTCCGGACTGTACCGGGTGTACTGACCTGGGCAAGGAATCGGTGCAGCATGCTGCTGTCGGAGGTGTGGCACGGGAGGTGCGGGTAAAAAAATATTTTAGTTAGTGCTGGTACGGATATTCGCATTGTGGTAGAAATTAAATGGCTACCAAATCCCCTATTCAAACTGATGAGTCGGATAAGAAAGGTGACGAAAGTAATGAGAGTGTTCTCACTCGTGAATTGCCCGCGCCAACGAAGAATGGCGCAGATACTTTGAAATCTATGAGTGGTGATGGGCTTAGTGCTCCTGATTCTGTGGTCGATAAAACGGATCGACCCGTTTCACGTGTTGAGCCTTCTACGATTCAGCAGATCATTGAGACTTTTGTGTCGTTAGAATTTATTTCAGTAGGAGCACGTAGTGTCCCTCCCTTATTGGAAGGTGAAATTGTGAAGATTTTATTAGGAAATGATGAGTTTGTATTCGTAGAGAGCGAACAAATTGAGCGGTATTTTGAGGTTTGGTTTGATGGACCTAACCGCACATACTATGTTAAACGCGCGGGAGCGCACTTTTTGAAGTGGAGGACTCTGTCCGAATATTTTGTGACTAGATTGAATTTAGATGCTGAGCGCATTCGTAGATCGCTAATGGTGCTTCGCGATTATTAGGTAGAAGAAGGCGGAGCTGAGGGAGAAGCAAATGACGGAACAGACTATAATGAGGAATATTTTCATTAATTCCAGAAAATCTCGTAATAAATGAAACTAGGGAAGCCCAGCCTGATGACGTTCAGGTCGTCGTTAATTTTTTAGATTAAACTGTTCCTCGTTACCTTATTTCGAGGCTAAAACGGGGGACGGAAAAATACTGACATTTCTATTGGACACTGAATTATTGCAACAAGAATTATATTAAACCCACTTTAGTAAGTAAACGTAGATGTAATGAGAAAATATTTGCAGCGAAATCTGTTGCCGGTGATACAAAAATAACCCATCATACATTCTTAAATCTTTGCGGAATCAATGACTTACCAATAAAATGTTTCCTTTTGCCTGGCCTACTTTCGTTTGACGGAATCTTTGGGGAACGACAGCTTAAAAGAACTCTGCTGTCATCCACACGGCTGAGAATTACCTCACAGTTAGGGGAGGAAAGAAAATCTATATTAAGCAACGCCCGGCACAGAATGTAAATAACCTCGAATTAAGAACCCAGCATTTAACCGAACATCAAAAAGTATCGCTGAACAATATTGTAAGGAAGCATCACCGCCTTTTTGCAGATCCAGAAGAAAAATTGACATTTACTACAACAGTAGTAGGAGAAATACGCACGAAAAACAGTTCACCGATATATTCTCGCAGTTATTCCTACCCAATGGCTTTAAAAGATGTTGTAGAGAAAGAAATATATCGTCTCCTACGTGATGGCATTATAAGACCATCCAGATCTCCCAATAATTCACCCATATCGGTGGTGCTAAAAAAGTAAGAACTATCCGGACAGAGAAAGTACAGATTAGTTGTAGACTTTAGACGACTAAATGCAGTAACCGTGGCCGATAGGTACCCTATTTCGTAAATTAATGATGTTTTGTCTAATCTAGGTGGAAATCAATATTTAACAGTATTGGACCTGAAGAGCGGGTTTCACCAGATACCATTGAGAGCGGAGGACATGGAGAAAACTGCCTTCTCAGTAAATAACGGAAAATATGAGTACACTAGATTGCCTTTTGGACTCAAGAACGCACCATCAATATTTCAAAGAGCATTAGACGACATCTTGAGGGAATTTATTGGAAAGGTATGTTACGTGTATGTGGACGATATTATCATATTCAGCAAAGTCGAAAAATCCCACTTGGAACATGTGGAAAAAATATTCAGAACACTGGAATTAGCCAATATGAAAATCCAGTTAGATAAGTACGAGTTTTTTAAATGCGAGGAAGAATTCTTAGGATTTGTTGTGTCAAAGGAAGGTATTACGACTAATCCTAAAAAGGTTGATTCAATATTGAAATTCTCTTACCCTCAGACCCTAAAAGAACTTCGATCGTTTCTAGGACTATCGGGGTATTATAGAAGGTTTATTAGAGGTTATGCCGACATGGCGAAGCCATTGACATCACTTTTAAGAGGAGAAGAAGGACGATTTTCAAAATCCGCCTCAAGCCAAATTAAAATAAATCTGGATGAACCTGCGAGAAACGCGTTTGATATGCTAAAAAATGCATTGGCTTCAAGGAAAGTTTTACTGGCATACCCTGATTTTGACAAAGATTTCGAATTAACCACTGATGCCTCTAATTTTGCAATTGGAGCCGTATTAAGCCAGGATGCCAGAACCCTAAATAAAACGGAAGAGAACTATGCTACAAACGAGAAGGAGATGTTGGCAATTATATGGGCTCTAAGCTCATTAAGAAATTATCTATATGGCTCAAAGAAGGTTACAATTTACACTGACCACCAACCTTTAACATACGCCCTGAGCAGCAGTAACAGCAACTCAAAAATGAAAAGATGAAAGTGCATCTTAGAAGAATATAACTATGAGTTGAAGTACAAAACTGGACGAACAAACTATTCATGCTGAAGGATGACCTAGGAATTGACGTGTTCACAACGCCGGCATATAGGAGTGAAGCAAATGGTCAAGTGGAACGCTTCCACTCTACATTAGCGGAAATTATGAGATGATTGAAAAGTGATGGCACCTCTCGAAATTTCGAAGAGTTATTAGAAAGATCAGTGAATGAATACAATCATACATTTCATTCAGTGGCTGGGAAAAGACCTGTAGACTTATACTTCGGACGTACGGTCGAGTTTTCTCTGCAAGATTATGAGACTACAAGATTATCTAACATCGAAAGGCTCAGGCGAAAGCAAGAGACCTATATAACAAGAAGAAAAAAATTACTCTTGAATGAAAAAGTAGACGAACTACAGATTTCCCAGACACTTTGAAAGGTGACTACGTCTTTTCAGTAATCAGTAAAGTTTACTGAATACTGAAATTTTTTTTCAGCAATCAGTTTTATTTACTGAATACTGAAAAAAATCAGTAATCATTAAATTTTACTGATTACTGATAAGAATGCAGTATCGGGAGGTTTTTACTACCTATACACACATTAAATCTTTTGGCTACAACCGATTTCAACAAAATAATTAATACTTTAAGTCAAGACGTAAAAAATATACACAAAAATTCTTTCAGAAGGTTACATTGATAAAATTTAAATTACAAACTACTCTATATTTAAATTTTTTGGTTATAGATGTACACACTTTGGGAACAAGTGTAATAAAATAAAAATAATAATAAATACTTAGTCGAATTAAGTAAAAAACTGCAAAAGGCATTAGTTAAGAGATTCGAAAAATATTTTCTGATCCAGTCTGACACTTGGGATGTCATTATTGCCGCAATAACAATACCTGAAATAAAGCTAAGGTTTCTAAAACCACTTATAAACGGAAACGGGGAAAACAGAAGAAGAGGTAAAGAAAATGTTTAATACATATGTTGTAAAATATGGAAAAATACCCACAATTGAAAGCCGTGCTTTGCCTCAAAGACCGCAAAAATCATTTTTAGATTTTGGAGAGGAAAGTAATGGTAACATTTTGCATCTTATTTTCCATTATATTTTTGTATTTATTATTCACATGCTTATCTTATTTTCTTAAACAGATGCGGGCATAACTATTAATTCAGGTGACTTGGCAAACTGTATCCAGGAAACAATTTTGTACCTTGCCGAACAAGACACTAGCATAAATTGTCTGCATAATCACAGTGCTATTAAAAACGTGTTTTTGAAATACAATACTCCTTTGCCTTCGTCTGCTCCTGTAGAAAGATTGTTTTCTTTCGCTGGGATTGTGAATCGTTCCAGAAGACAAAAACTTAGTGATAAAAATTTTGAAATGCTTGTATTAAGAAAAGCCAATAATATATAAAATCTTTTATCTTTATTCAACAAATTTTCAAATTTACAAATATTTATTGTGTTAAACCCGCAAAGCTTTGAGCTTGTGAAAAAAAAAATACGTAATTGTGACTCAATTTTCAGTAATCAGTAAAATTTACTGCATACTGATTTTTTCTTCCAGTAACACAGTACAACAGCCAATCTGGGGGGTGAGAAATTCCAAGTCAGGGTGATGGTACTAGGTCAGTATAGTAAAACCCTCAAAGGGTTTGGCGTTCGTATGTGTCAGTTTTTTTTATGACATTTTAAATTTTTTTCTTATCTTGATGTTTTTTCGCTTAGTTGTAACATTTTGGCAAAAACGTAGTTTAATTTAACATAACTCGAGAACCACTTGTCCGATTTTGATGAAACAAATTTAGAAAAATTAAGAATTACAATTTCTCTAATCGGTTTCTATACCGTTTTCCTATATGTGCAACACTTTCGAAGTTAAAAATGAATGTATGAAGGGAAAAAAGTATTTTTTGCCTAAAAATTTAAATATTTTTTTTTTTAAATTCATAAAAAATCCAAAATGGAAAAAAGTGCCAAAACTAATTTCTTTCGCGTAAAGTCACATAACTCATGAGCAAAAAAAGGCATAGATCACGAAAATCGAAATAGCGCGCGTTTCTCATTTATTCACAATTAGGTAAATGTATGAATTTCAAAAATTTGCTCCAGATATGCACAACATTATTTGGAGAAAACATTGACACTCACAAGCCGAACTCTCTCATATTTTTCTACTGTACTAAAAGAGAAATATTGATGTGGCAATACTGGTTCTGTAATGTTCACATAAAACATGCATTGTCATTAAAATTCTTCTCTTTCTCACACTGGTTCTGTGATTTTTGTCATTCAACAAGTGCCGACGAACGCGAACAGTAAAAGTGATTTTTCTCCAGTTTTTTAAAAGTGAACAAAAGAGAACAGAATATGGAACTGTGCAAGGCAGATATAAATAGCTTTTGCTACTGCTGTGGTCAATATGTCTCAACACATAAAAAATTGGAAATATTTTAAAAATGGTTAACTACGCCAAAGATATGTGGCGAATATGATGCGATTTAAAAGTTGTGGCAATGCTTTGCGGTCTTCAAAGCGGCTATATAAAATATATGTGCTTTTTGTGCGATTGGGACACACGATTTTCCGGTGACAAATATACATGACACGGATGGATACTCAGAGAGCATAGCAGGTTACAAACGGCCAATATTATTCGTGAGCCTCTAGTGCCGAAGGAGAAGATATTGCTGCCTCCACTGCATATTAAACTTGGAATTGTTAAGAATTTTATCAAAACTGTCGCCAAAAGAGATGAAGTTTTCTTGTGTTTGAAACTAATTTACCCGATACTCAGCGAAAGTAAAATTAAAGAAGGTAAGTTATAATATCACATTCATTTCCCATGATTTTCCATCTTAATAAATTAATTTTTTCCAATCAGGCGTACTAAATGGTCCAGATAAACGAAAGCTGATTAAAAGTGACGCATTCAACAATATTTTGATTGAAGCTGAATTGAATGCATGGCAGGCAATCAAAGAAGTAAAAGAAGGCTTGTTGGAAAGCATCGTTCTAACAACTACGATGTTTCTGTCGCAAGGATGTTAAGAGCATTCTCGGAAATTGGTGTCCACATGTCCTTGAAAATCCATTATTTACATCATCATCTGGACTACTTCAGCAAACAATTGGCTACCGAATCTGATGAACAAGGTGAAAGTTATCATCAAGTTGCTATGCCATTTTAAATGAGGTAATACTGATTTTTTATTTTTTCAAACTCATTTTAATAAAACAAAAACTTACAGATATAGAGGCAAAAAGTCGCTTGTGTGGCAAGACAAGGATGATCTTTATGATAAAGAATTTTCAGGAGATGCAGAAGGGCCAACAGTGGAGTCACACATTGACATTATGTGTGGTTCAGAAACTGATGACAGCGATGAATGCGATGCCACTAGTCCCGAACAACCACCATCGAAAAAGTCTAGGCAATATTTATTAAAATAAATAAAAATAAATAAATAAAATAAAAATAAAAAATTATGAAAATGTTTACTTAATTTGTTTAGTAGTTTATGGCCAGAAGTCTGGAGTTATTGGGAAAATTTATAAAAAAGGCGATAAATGACACTTTTTTGAATAAAAACAAATATTAATATTCTTGCCAAAATGGGATACCTTCACTTAATTGTAAATAAAAGCAGAACGCGTAAATCGATTTCTATGATCTATGTCGCATTTTGTTTATAGGTTATGTGCCTTTACATGAAATTAATAACACTTGATCCTTTTTTCCGTTTTGGATTTTTTATGAATTTAAAAAAAAAAATTTTCATTTTTAGGCAAAAAAATATTTTTTTTTCTCCACAAATTTATTTTTACCGGCAAAACTGTTGATTATAAAGAAAAACGTTATATGAACGGATAAAAGAAATTTTTTTGAGTTTGTTTTAGCAAAATCGGACAAGTGGTTCTCGAGTTATGTTAAACAAAAAAACATCAAGATAAGGAAAAAATTGGCATAAAAAAAACTGACACATACGAACGCCAAACCCTTTGAGGGTTTTACTATACTGACCTAGTACCATCACCCTGACTTGGAATTTCTCACCCCCCAGACAATAATCCCAAAAATGTTCCATAGTGTAATCAGTAAACTTTACTGAATACTGATTTTTTCTTCCAGTAATCAGTAAAAATTTACTGGTAATGAAAATTTTATTTCATTACCAGTGAGTGCGTACCAGCCGCACTTAAATAAAGAATTATAAAAATTATGATTTTGAATGTAACTATTTTATTCATTAATTAGTTAAATATTAAACAGTGTTGCATGACTAGGACTTTGCGCTTGCATATTGGAATCGTGCAGGTCTGGCGCAATAAGCTGGCCTACGGGCCAAAATTGGGCCATACCCAGGAGGGCAGCCGTACACACTGAGCGCGAGTTACGTACTTGCCCTCCATGCAACCCAAACTAGATATCGTTGCCGACAACAACGACATTAATATTATATTACAAAAATACATGACACAATAAACTACATCCAATAACACACTCATACAAGCGCCCCAGCAATACCTCATTGATTGTTGTGCCGCTTTTTGTCAAATAAGCTGAATCAATTTCATAATTTAGAAACAAACCACCCAAAAACCTCATTAACGAAAAAAATAAACAAATCCACAAAAATACCAACGGAGTAACTTACACTGTTGTTATTTTTGTAGACCGCCAGGAAAAAACCAAGACCTAAGCAATAAACCATACATACATTTAAACAGTTAAAGTAAATCCATATGTAAACCAATTAGCGTAAACAAAAGTATCAACAACGTTGCTACTTTTGCCAATCACATAGCATAACTAAGATAACCCAAATTGTAAACCCACCATATGTAAAACACTCATAACTAAAAATAACCCAGATTGAAAACATTCATGAACTAGAATAACTCAGATTGTAAATTTACCATATGTAGAACACTCATAAGTAGAATTAAGAATTTCTATAAATACTAAATTAAGATCAATTAAAAAAACTAGTCTTAAGATTCAATCCAACGAATAAAGAATAAACCCAAAATATCGCGTGTTTTTTTTTTTTATTTAGAGGTAATAGTGCTATTTATCTAAAGAATAAATCACCAATAACGTAATCCGACGAAACCACAGCCAAGATATTAAAGTATTACATCTTTTGGGGCTCCTTCTTTCTCCATCACCCAAATCACTCCATCATTCACAAAGAAGGATTTGTCATTCTGGAATGGTTAAGAGCAGTAAGCTTAGAATTTCAGGATGATGATTTTATATCCTATGAAATAGAATCTGAAGTGGAACAACACCTGGAAGGAAACCACTTGAAGATATTCAAGTACCCGAGAGATTTATACCTCAACGTAATGGGCACTTATAACATTAATAAAGCCTCCCAATCACAGATAAACAAGTATAATGAGTCACTATTAAATTTTTACAAAACATTAGAAATGGGTATCTTGAAGGGATGGTTACCACTTAAAGGGTCTAAAAAATGGTGTGTTCCTAACAGCGTTACAACATTCTATAATAATCTCGTGGACCTACTTCAACAAGAGGAAGGAACCATGGCATGCGGTGTCCAAGCAATGGTTACAGAAGAGCCTTCTACTTCATCAACAAAGGCGACTATGCCCATCATAAGTGTAAATGTAGGTAATGTTATCCCCACCTAACCAAATCCCCTAGAAGATCCCAATGATCATCTAGTTAATAGTTTCTATCCCTCTAGGCCACGAATTGGCTCCATCGCATCATTCGTGCATCTTAGGGTCTACTACCAAAAGATCTGCTTCGAATGGACTAAGAAGGAGTTAGATAGTTATTATAGTTACAAAGAAGAGGGAAACACTGATCAGGCATGGAGTATGATAGAATCATATATCATCGCTCATCTAACTCCAATGCTACCAACTAGAGAAGGCGGTTCAAGCGGAGGAGACGCAGCATGTGTCAATCGGTTCTTCGAAACTGTCAAAAGTTCTCCGATGATTAACCTCCCACTAGAAAGCATGCACCAGGCTGTGACGAGATTGATGCAAATCGAAGAGAGATTTGAGTCTCTATTAGCCACCCATTCAAGAGGTATTGCAGCCCCAGATGTACCCAATTGTAGTGTATCTATAATTAGTTAAGGCACTATAGCAATGTAAGAATTTTATTTACTCTTAGCATGACATTGAACTTGAAATTCAATTCATTTTTTTTTTCTTTGTTTACGATAAGTATTTTATATGAATTTTATTTTTAAAATCAATGAACTAAATTTATAATTGTTTTTGTGTTTGGTCAGCATAAATGTGCATTGAGTTTTTTCTTGTTGAATATTTTTGCAATAATTATTTTCACGCGCCTACCAATTCTAGTAAATTTGTCAAAATTGCAAATTCCCGTGGGAACAGCAAATCTACTATTGATTTGTTGCTGTGCCACATTAATGCTGACCATAAAATAAATTAGTATATAAGTTGGTAATTTGTATGAATAAAATTAGAATTTATTCTCTTAATATCTCACTAAAATCGGCACTGTTGGGTGCTGAAGGAAAACGGCTGCAAAGCTTAGTAAATACTGAAAACTATTATTTTATCTTTCCCTTCATTCAAAAAACCAAAATCACGACATGGCGATCCTACCAATCTGTAACCTGTAAACAGAAAGCATTTTTTTAAGGATACCAATTTATTGAGTTTAATTTTTATACCAATAGATTTTTGATTTTTGGATTTTTATTATTATCATGATTATTAAATAAAATATGACTCAAACAGAAGTGAACGAAATTTTTGAGAAGTGGCAAACATTTCTGCAGGAAGATAGATTAGAATATAAGTTAACGCCCTGTACACTGAAAATGCTAATCCAACAGTTGACAGTTTTGTGTTGCAAAATTGTGGGAACTTCCGCTCCAAATAAAATAATTACATTAAAATCTGCTGACGGCATGTCTGCTAAAGTAAAATAATTTCCCAATAAGTGTATCGAGCAGTTTGTTTGCAGCGCACGTGTAACGGTGGCAGAGGGAAACAAAACCACAAATAATAATATAAAATTAAGTATAGAATTTGTTAAGTTTAGTTTTTAGTTTCTTTTCTCAGATAAAACATGTATAAAGTTTAATAAAGAAAATTTTAAATAAAAAATTATATTTTTTTTTAAATTTTTTAACTTAATAAAAATTAATTTATACTTTAGAACAAATTAAAATGGGTATCGCAGATGCGAAAGTAGAGGGTTATGCCAACGCTACAAATACAAATAAAATAACAATAGACCAGGAAATAATAATAATTCCATTATTAATTTTCGTAATAGTGGTCATATTCAAGTTTCTACAACACTATATAAAAAAATAGATTGTAAGAAACTCTGTACAAAATGCATGAAGCAGATATTCGAAGACTTAGAAAGATTAATTGTTAACGCTAGGAAATCAATAACAAAACCATATACAAAAGAAACTATATAGTTGTATATAAATATAATAAGCAAAATTAGAATTAACAAATTCTAAAATTTCCTTTTATGCCATGTTTCCACGGTACGTGCTTCGCTCTCTATTCATGCTTCACATTCCAATCATGAACGAAGCAACTGCTTCTCCATACAAAATTTTGAGAGCGAAGCAAGTAGATTCAATATGAATCTACTTGCGAAGCATGAAAAATTTCTCTCTTCTCCAATTTTTATCGCAAGTTTATCTGATCTAGCTGTAAAAATCGATTGTTTCAGAGTTGTCAACTCGGTTCGTTTCGCACCAGTTTTGGTGCTTTTTTAATCTTGTACAAATGAATGCAAACATATGTATATATTATGTATTTATATACAAATTTGGTTATTTTTTTTATAAATTTTTGGGTTTTTATTGTTTAACTATGTAAATGTAAAAGGCTGTTTAATTGTTATAATTTTAACCCTTAAATGCATCAAGATGCCATTTGGCAACATAATCTCTAAAAGGCTTTAATTAGAGCTGTGACAAAAAATTAATGTTAAACTCATCACGTTTCCAAGTGGATACATACTGCCTATAAGATTTAGTTAATTTACTAATGTTTTTTTTGCCAAAACGGTGCTTTTTTTGTAATTTACTAGTAGTAGCACTCAGTTTATCTGAAACAGTGAAAGTGTTAACATCATCTCTTATTTTTAAAGAGACAAACAAAAAGTTCAAAGTGCATTTTTTGTTATTGACAAAAAAAATGTAAGTATTTGTGTAATAAACGGTTAATAATGTTTTAGTTTTAGTCATATCGCAGTAATTTCTATGAAAAGCTTTGATGCCGATTGGCTACATTGTGCGAATAAACATAGTAAATTTTATCATTGTTCGTAACGGTTTTTTTCTTCTTGTTAGTTCTATCTTTCCAAGAAAGTTAAGTAATACGCGATGAATAAGCCATTTAAATCAGTGGAAGAGCTGACGCAATATTTGTTGGATTATAACAGTGAAGAAAGCGAAGATGAGGATAATGCTTTTGATGATGACAGTTTGGAAGACCCCGATTTTGTACCAAACCTTTTGCAGGATTTTGGTGAAGAAGGTGATGAGGGTGAAGTAGAACCAGTGCTGATGTCTTCACCTCCAACAACTTCTCAAGTTAATAATGAAGACTTACCGTCGTGTTCTCGCGATGTTTTTCAAACTCCAAGTCAAATTAAAAAAAATATTATTTGGAAGAAAAAAAATTTACAATTAAATGAAGGTCAGTTAAATTTTCATGGAAACTCGGAAATTGAAGGTGAATTACTAAATTTGGAAACGCCGTATCAATTCTTTAATTATTTTTTTTCCGAAGACCTTATGAAACATATTGTCGAGCAAACAAATTTATACACTATTCAAAAAAATCCGGAAAAACAAACTACATACAGTGATTCGGATGTAAAACAATTTATCGCAATTGTTCTCTACATGTCGCTTGTTCATGCGCCCAGTGTAAGGTCGTATTGGAGTGATGATCTAGGATTTCCTCAAATCAAAAATATAATGGCAGTCAACAAGTTCGAAAAATTGCGACAAAGCTTGCACTTTAATGACAATTCAACCTTTGTGCCAAGAGATCAATGTGGACATGACAGATTGCACAAGCTAAGACCAGTTATAAATCATCTGCTATTAAAATTCAAAACCATTCCCTTGGAAAAAGAACTTTCTATTGATGAGCAAATGTGCTCAACAAAAGTCAGGCATTATATGAAGCAATACATGCCGATGAAACCTCACAAATGGGGGTTTAAGTTGTTTGTTTTAGCTGGAGTTTCTGGGTTTGCCTACAACTTCGAAATTTACACAGGATCTGAAAACAATATGGCTAGACCAAACAGTGAACCAGATCTCGGCGCAACATCGAATATAGTTTTGCGTTTGTCCCGTATTATACCACGGAGACAAAACTATCGTCTGTACCATGACAATTTTTATACCGCCATTCCACTTATGGCTTATTTGGCAAAGGAGGGCATTTTTTCGTTGGGTACAATTCGAAGGAATAGACTTCCAAATTGTAAGCTACCTACTGAAGCTAACATGAAGAAAGAAGAGCGAGGTTCTAGTCACGAATATATGACAACAGTAGATGGAGTTGACATAACTTCACTTGTTTGGAAAGACAATAAATATGTTACCCTAATCTCTACCTTCGCTGGAACTCACCCTGAGGCATTAGTAAAAAGATACGATAGGAAACAACAGAAAACCATAGATGTTAAATGTCCTTACATTATTCAACAATATAATCGTCATATGGGCGGCGTTGATCTGCTAGATAGCCTAATGGGACGGTATAAAATTTTAATAAAAAGCAGAAAATGGTATATGCGGATTTTTTACCACCTGGTTGACCTCACAATGGTCAATGCATGGTTGACTTACAAAAGAGTGCTTACACAGCAAAACAAAATGGCTTCAGAAATCCTAAACCAAATGAATTTTCGTGTAGAGGTAGCCCAATGTTTAAGTAAAATCAACACCGCAACGAAACGTCCGAGATCCAGTGCAATTGAGCCTGCCATTCAAGAAAAAAAGAAAAAAGGGCCAGCACAGCATGTTCCACCGCAAGATATTCGTAGAGATCAAATTGGCCACTGGCCAGAGCATGTGGATGCGAAAATACGATGCAAATATCCAGGATGCCACGGTTATAGCCGCACAATATGCGAGAAATGTGGCATTGCATTATGTTTAAACAAAAATAATAATTGCTTTAAAAACTTTCATTTAAAATAAAATTCTTTGAAAACACTATGTAGCCATTTGGCAACAAACCAATATCCTTACAAATAAAGGACAATTTTGAACTAAAAAATTTTTTTATTATTTTTTTATGACATTGTGAGCAAGAAACTTTACTTGTAACTAAAAATTTTTCAAAATAGGAAAGTCATGCATTTAAGGGTTAAATATGAAAATATTAAACTTCTGAAAAAAATAAATTTTTTAATTTTTTTTAATAAAACGATAAATACTGAACTATTGTTAATTTTGAATCCCTACTAGATATGTATATATGTATATATTTTATGTAAATAAAAAAAATTATCTAGTACATATGAATACCGAGTCGATTTCAACAAGGTACCCTCGTCGCTTCAACAATTACAACTCTAACAAAAATAACAGGAATTTTGTTAGTTCAACAAATCCAATTTGTTAAAATAGTTGTTAACAAAAAGTGTGATGAAAACGTATGTAAATAATAAATAAAATAAATTTGATTGATTGTTTTCATATTTTAATTTGTGTTTCTCAAGATTTTAAAGATATTGGAACAATTTAAAGGGAATAACTAATATATAAGATATTGAAAAACAAGTAAGTATACATACTTTTTAATCAATTTTAATAAAAGTTTCACAAAAAATAAGTTTTTTTCTCAAAAAATTTTAACTTCGACAATTTAATGTATGTAATTAAAACAAAACAATTAAAAAAGAAAATACGTAAGCGAATAATTTTTATGTATCTATACATGAAAATAAATAAATAAAATTTATTAAAAACTAAGGCCTCGAGCTCAATTATTCGCTTACGTATTGAAAACAAAAAGGTCGAAAACACATACATAATAATTAAAAAAGAAAATTTTTGACAAATGGGATGTAACAGCTGACGAGCAGTTACTCTTAAGAGTTTACCTTGTTGAATTCGCCTTGTATGAAAACAAACTAATTTGTGTAGTTTTTTTATATTTGTTAAGGTTTATTTATTCTTTCTAAAAACTCTGAGCTGTAAAGACTGGGGCCTAATTCTGGCAGTCTTAATCGAGTACTTTCTCGATTCGAAAGCAATTTTATTTCAGTCGATACTTAATGAATAGAAATTATTTTTTCAGTATTGTGAAACTGAAATTAATGCTTTATAACTCAGAAAAAATAATTCCGATTTGTTCAGTAATGACTGAAATAATTAGATAATAAATTGCTTTCGAATCGAGATATTACTCGATCACGACTGTACAGTAGAATCGCGAAAAAAATAGACCGAAATATTCCAAGAGTTGTTAACTTTTTCGAACTATTAAATTTTCTAAGCGGTATTTAATTGTAAAAAATACAAAAATAAGCAAAGATTTTTCCAAAATAACACACGTAATTTATTTAAATTACTTATTTTTAATAAATTAACTTAGATTTATTTTGAACCGGCTGGTTTAAAGTGCATAACTCCTCTTGAACTACAATTTGCGATTCTACTGTATTTTTCTTATAAAAATATTATGCAAAATGAATTCAATAAATATTTTAAATAAAAAAAGTCTAAATAAAATTGCTGCGTTTTTTCACCATTTTGGTGTGTTTTGAAAATGAAAAGTTGACAACGCTGATTTGTTAATAAAAACAACTGTCAAAACGAATCAAGTAGATAAGTCGTATAAACACCGCGATTAATTAACATGATTCAGAGAGCGAAGCAGGTGATTCAAATCGTAGTGAAAACATGGCATTAGACAAAACAAATATTTATTTGTTTAAAAACGGCAAACTTTTGTTTTTGTGCCAACATATGTGGTCTTTTCAAATCTCTCCAACAAAATTATGACCCAGAGGAATGGCGTCTTTTTATGGATGGAGGCAAGGATAGTTTGAAGGCAGTCTTGCTTCATAAAGGGAATACGAAACCATCAATTCCAATCGGATATGGAAAATACATAAAGGAAACATATGAAGCAATGAAAGAACTTATCGATCTCATACATTATGACCAACATCAATGGAAAGTTTGCTCTGATTTTAAATTAGTTGCCATACTATCTGGATTGCAAGGGGGCAATACGAAGTTTCCCTGTTTCCTATGTCTATGGGACAGCCGTGACCGTCAGGATCACTACACCCGAAAAGTTTGGCCCGAGTACAATATCAAAAATGACCCACTCATTCCTCTGGAGAAGATAATACTTCCTCCATTACATATAAAGCTTGGGTTATTTACAAATATTGTAAAAAAGTTGCCAAAAGACAGTCTTGCCATGAATTACCTTAAACAAAAATTTCCGAGAGCCCCAGCGAGCTGGTATATTTGATGGACCTCAAACTCGGGCTCTGTACGGTGACCAATCATTTAATGAGTGTTTAGGTCCAGCTCATTTGGAGGCATGGGAAGCATTCCAGGACATCGTTCACAACTTTTTGGGAAACTACAGAAGTCCTGATTATAATTATTTTTATTCTTTTCCCAAAAAGGGAGGTGTAGTGTGTTTGACTAGTCGCTGTTATCATACCTTCTGTATGTAACACGAGCTTCACACTTTGTTGAAGCAACAATGTCCACACACAATGTCACCATCTTTCTATTGGACAAGTGTCTGCGAGATTGTAAGAAAATGCTAAGCAAACCGCTATACCTTCCACTGTAATGAAAATGCTTAATAGGCATTTATTGTGTATAAAACTCGCCACAATTATTAAACAAAATCGATTCTTATACCAAGTACAAACAGTGCGTACTAGCCGCACTAAATAAAGAATTCTTTTTAAACAAAATTCAAAATTAAAAAAGACTTTTAATTACATGGCGATCCTGCCAGCTTTGGAGTGCTTTTAAAAACAGCGAGCACCCAAAGGATCCAGGCTTCTAAAAGGAGTGCTTCAGTCCTAAAAGCACCCTTACTAGAAGAAGGAGTGCAAAAATTGTTTTTTCTTAAGCATCCTCAACATTTTTACCACCTGGCATGAAAGAAGGTCCACAACCTCTAACAATAGAGGAGTATAGAAGTAGGCAGAAAAAGCCTTCTCTGCCCAACGAAAAAGAGCAAAAAACACAAACCCCGAGGAAAAAACGCCGAGGTGGCATCATACAAAAACTTAAAAGGGAAAAAGTAATCCTCCAGAGAATTTTAAATATGGATCCACCACCATCTTGGGCTGAAGCGTCCAGAATGTGGCTCAAAATTGATGAAATTAATTTCCTCATCAACCAGGACCTTAGACGGAAACATAACTAAAATCTTAAAAAACACTTTTAATAATCTTAAAAATACATAAAAATAAAAAAAAAAAAAACAAGAAAAAAAATACAAAATTTTAGCTTTTAAACGAAGTGCGTCCAATCCGCACTCGCAGGGCCTATAAGCGACATATCGCTATTTATTACCTGGTAATTTAAAAAATTTGCAAAACATTTTATGACCTGTGGTCGGCTTATTGGCAGTAACCAATTAAGTCCCTCTTTAAAAAACATTTTATGACCAGTAGTTCACGCAAATTTTCCTATTTAAGAAATAATATCGCTTATTTTTTTTTACCTATTTTTTACCAAAAAATAAATATAAATACTTCACACACTCTGAGTCAAATTTCAGTTGAATACTTAACGTGAAAGTGTTAAAGTGTTTTTTTTTTTTGTAAAGTAAAGAGTGAAGCTGTAAAGACAATTTAAAGTAAAATGAATAAATTTTGCTGCAATCCGTTTAACAAGAGTGGACATCGTTCGAAAAAGAAAAGAGCAATATTTGGCGGAAAAGTTTGAACAGCTGTTAATTCAGGAGGTGCATTTCAAACAGTGGATAATTAGCAGCGGCAGATGTTCCCTTGAGACCGTGGTAAAGCAGATTCCGGAATTCATCGAGGAATTCAGATTCAAGTTGAATGAACTGAAGGCGCACCATTTGTTGCTTCCGAACTTTTATCAAGTAAAGGACCACTGGAATTTCTAGATGAGTTTTTGCGTGAGGAGGAAAAATTGGCGCAAAATTCTCTTGAGAAGTTTTTGTTTAATTTAATTGATAAAATAATAAAATTTTTAATCGTGTACAAAATTAAGGTCGCTGCTATAGCTGCTTATGGTATTGCCCCCGTGCTTAGACCTTCCAGAAGTAATTTAATAGTGTTTTAATAATTTCATATCCGAGATGCAATCGAAATTTCTAAAGGAAAGTAAGGAGAAATTAGCCCAAAATGAATTCATCGTGATAAGCGACTTTGCCGAGAATTACACTTTTCTCGTTCAGGATGACATTCAGGCTTATCACTGGGCAAACGACCAGTGCACGGTGCATCCTTTTTGCATTTATTTCAAAAACGAAGATAACGAACTACAGACCGTAAGCCTTGTTGTTGTCGCGGAGAGTTTAGCTCATAATTATGTGTCCGTTTATTTATTTCAAATGAAACTGTTTGAATTCTTAAGATCAAAATTCGATGCAATCGACAAAGTAACGTTATTCTCAGACGGCGCGACTTCTCAGTACAAGAATAAAAAAAATTTTTACAATCTTTGTATATTGAAGAAGAGCAAAACTGCAAGGTCGAGTGGCACTTTTTCGCGACGTCCCACGGTAAGGGCCCATGCTATGCGTAAGGGGGAACCCTAAAACGCATGGCGACTAGGGCAAGTTTGCAAAGGCCATATACTGACCAGATCTTAAATGTACAACATTTGTTTTCGTGGATTCAAAGCAAGGAAATTGCCATTAACACAGTTTTATGCACTCAAAAAGAACACGATGCCATGGAGCGACGAATTCAAAACAGATATAATAATGTCAAAACTATAACTGGAACGCAAAAGTTTCATTGCTTCATACCAAACATTTCTGATATGTCAATTAATGTAAAGCGGTACTCTTCGTCTGCCGACGTGCTAAATTTAAAGTTACTTTAATTTTATAATGATGCCAAGACAATTGAAATTTTTAATAAATATTGTAATTAAGTATACGCAGCAAAATAAGAAAGATTTTTTCTTCATAAATGTATTTTTAACTGTAAAATAATTTTTAAAATGTATTTTTAACAAGGTGGTCTCTTAAATGCTCTTCTCCTGTCCAAACAAGGAGTCGGGGCCCATTTTTTTATTGCTGATTCTTAAAGCAAAAATTATGAGGAATCCAAAAAAAAAAAATTAGCCGGAAAATTTAGGAGCTTCTGTGGAAAATCGGAAAATTTAATTTTCATGGGAAAATTTAAAGGTAAATTTCTAAGAAAAATTAGGAAAATTTTATTTTTCAATTAAAGCCTGATTCAATACCTTTCCAACGAGCTATCACTCGTTGCGATCGCTTTAGTAGTTTTTTTTTTTAACAACTTTCAATGAGGTCCCTTATGAAGAATTCTTCAATTTTGTCACATGACAGTGGTGTACACCACCACTAAACCAGTCACTATAAAAAAAAAATATGTAGGTACATTAGTTTTTGCTGGGCAATCGATTGAGACTATCCAAAAATTTGCCAATTTTGATCGTTTTCATATGGAATTGCTCTATACAAAATTATTTTTTTAAAATATACAAATTTGTAATTAATTTCATAAAGGAATTTTTCCTTGAATTATTGAAATTGAATTATGTGCTTAGATTTAAGTAATTTTAAGCAAATTCATTCAATGAATATAAATTAAAGGGAACAGTCGCACAAGCGGCTGTTCAAAAGTGAAATAAGATAAATAAAAAATTCAAACACATGAATTAAAACAAGTGTGTTTTTGTGTGAAATATCAATAAAAGATTTAAAGATATTATACCATAATAGTTTTAAGGGAATGTCCCACACATCCCCATAAAAGATATTTTTATATACCTGCTCTACAAAACATTATTTTTTAAAAAAATAAATATATGTACGTACCTAATAGAATAATTATTAAAAGCATTAATGACAAAAATAAGTTTTCAAAAAATAAATACAGGTACATAAAAAATACATGGTACTCTTAGTTAGGCCTTTTTGTGTTTACCATATAATCTTTTATGATTAGGACCTTTTATTTTTTGCTTATACAATTGCAAATTTTGGCCGAAAGATACAAAAATGTTTTGTAGACATTTGTGTTGATGCAATAAAATAGCGGATTTCAAAAATCACCCTTGGTTTGCTATCAGAAGATTTCTACTCGACAGAAAAGAAAAATATCCCATATAGTCCACATACTTTTATTTCTAGGGTAGAGAACAATTTTTTTTGTTGCGCAGTGTACTTTTGTTGCGCAGTGTAATTTTTTTTAAAATCTGCCACTAGACTTTTTATATCATTCTACACCTAAAACTATCAAAAAACTAAAACTTTTAATTCAAAAAACACGTTTAATAATTTTGGCCAGCTCTCAGCCTCTGTGCGATGATCGCTTGGGTGTACTATTATCCTAGCATAGCTATCAGGAATAATATAGCTATTAATGAGGACGATTATTTGGCCCTAAGAGATACGCCACAATTTCTGTGCGATTGGCGTGTGTATCAAGGAATCGAAACTTTTCTGAAGTCTTCAACTGCATTCTCAGCGTACCGTTCTCTGTTTAACGCGTACAACAGGCATGCAATAGATTTCATCGTGCGTTTGAACGAGTATCAGAAGGTGATATGGTATAACATATTCAGAATGGGCGCTAGGAATTCGTCAGTGTATATTGGAAGTCTAGCGCAGTCACGCGATCAAAGCGTGCCAGTGGATGCGGATTTCTTTATTGTGTTGGGCAAAGGGCTAATGGTGACGCAATTTAAGCCTCTCCGAGACGTGATCGAACGGTTACGATATCAGGGAGCTTTCATACGCGAGTCTTTTGCTGTATACAGACGATTGCGAGTTGTAGAAACATGCTGGCAGGAAACTGGGCAGCTTACGTCTTTTCCTCTTCGTAGACGTATCCACATTTCATGCGCTGCATCAAAACTATACGAATGGATTCGCGTTGAATTGTACGACTGCAACGAGGATAAGTTGATTATGTCATTGCGCATGCTTCGATTTTTTTTTTTTTTTTGTTATTTCTTCGCTCTGAAAAATATAAGTCCTCGCAACCTGTGCAGCGTACGTAACTTATACTGAAATGACCAACACTACTGTAGTTTTTTTCCCACCACATCTGCTTGCGTACAAATTCATGCATACGCCTATACGTGTGTATTATCTCACCCGCGACAAACAATAACATAAAGGATGAACAATGGAATGGCGAATGAGGAAAGAGAACTAACAGCTAGCGTAGACAACGTGATGGCCGTGGTTTGATGCGTGATCATCAGAATCAACCACGTGAGTTGTACATCTATCGCGGTTCTACGATGTATGGTGAAAGGTCAAACTACTGGTCGATGGAATCAACGCCAAATTCAATGGCTGTTGTAGGGATGGCTAGCTTAGTCGAAGAAGAATGTTTTATACATTCTAGATATGAACTAGTTTCTCCCTCCGCAATAACTGGTACTGCTAGTACTATGTTATACGCGTTTAGTGACACTGCACGTCACGTAAGGTAAAAAAAAACCATATAAAATAAATATTTTATTGATTGGAAATAAAAATGAATTTTTAATTTTTTTAATGGATGCTAAGAAGAACCAGGCTGTGTTAAGTAGTGAGTGGGCCCTAGTCTTCTGTGAAGAAGATTTTGCAGAAGGTTGCGAATCTTTAAGATCTCGAACGCATTCAAGAGTTTGAACTCTTTCTGTCAAACCAGTTTTATTTTTTACACCTTGTTTCCATTGGACCAAGTGCTCTGGGTAACACATTTACTTTCAATAAATTAAAGATGTTGGAACATTACGTGGGATCAGTGAGCCTTAAATGGAAAATGAGAAGACATGAAAACCACAGAGACAGTTTGCGACAATACCTATTCCATGGGATGTTCACAGGTGGTTTGGAAAATCTTGGTCTCCTTGGCAAAATAGCAAATTTTTCATTATGGGGGAATAGATCTTCTATTTCCGAGGGAGTTAGGTCTCGTTGCACATGTCCAACAATGGAAATAAGGCCAATAAATTTCCTGTACATTTCCAAAGGTTCTAGAGCGTTGTCCGTGGGAAATAATGGTGGTATGATACCAATGTACACTGGTGACTTAAGATTTGCTGGTCAGAGAACTCTAGTATTTAGTGCGGTCTGGAAAAACTCATGTGTCTTATACAGGTGACATTCCGAGTTTAATTAGTGCCCTTAATGCTCTGAAGTTAGAGACAGAAAACATGATGGACACTCCTGAGGCTACCACTACACGGTACCACTAACTGGTTCAAGGTTGTACCCAAAACAGATACTATAGAGTTCACTGAAGACAGTGAATTTAAGCCCGTTGACGATCCATATGGGTATTTCTATGTTTAAGCTTGTATTTTTATTATCTTGTATTTTTGTATTTCATTTATAACGTTAAAAAAAAAAAAAATATAATAAATGTTTTGTCGTCTAGCCAACAAGGTTATTGAATAAAACAGTTTGCAAAGGGTTCTTCTTGAACTTAACAATTTTATTTGCCTTCATCATTGGCTGCTTAAAATAGACTGACTTTCTTTTTTTGTTGAAAAACAAAAAGTTTGTTGTACAAAAATGACAAAAAAAAAATAAAAAATGGGATTTTCATAACCGACAATATTCAACTTACGTACTACAAAACTACTTCTCTTAAGTAAATTAATGGTCTTTGACAACAAAATAATGATGAGGTTAAATTTCTCTCAACCCAGGGCGCGTCCCGACATTGCTTGAGAGTGAGATAATAAAGATTTTACTCGCTAGCGATGAATTTACATTCGTTGAGAGCGAGAAAGTGGATAGGTATTTTGAAGTTTTGGTTTGACAAACCGAACATTTTAACCTTGCCTCCTTCTCATACAATGTCACTCTCATGCTATACATATGCCGCAAAAGAAGAGGGCGCACTTTATAAAATGGAGTTGTCTATCAGATTATTATAAAGCTCGATTGGAATTGGATGGTGAACGGATGCGTAAGTCAATGGTGATCCTCCGCGAACCACCGCGAGTCACCATCGACACCGTGAGGGTGTGTGATCCTACTATGTTAGGTTTCCCTATTGAGTTGTTACTGGATGGCACGGAAAACGATCAGGTATATCGTGACGGTATGCGCGTCCGTTGCCGGCCGCAGAAGATTAATGAATCTCGTGTTAGGATTGAATGCTTGTAAGATAAGGGAGTTGCGGATGCAAATTCCAAACTCATAACTTATTCACGTTTGAGTATGCCAGTGGAGAGAGACCACCGGAGTAATTTTTTGAATACTGTGGCTGTGCTTGAAAGACAGCAAAAGCATCAGATATGCGAATTATCCGTTTTTTGATAGCTTTTATCCATCCTTCTCACCCTTTAGCGTGCAGGGGATGTTTCATAATTTGATTAAGGAATCGGCGTTGCGTATACATTTTTCGCAGCCAATTATAATGCCTCATATAACGTATGCTCCTATGCCGACGGCTCATCTTATGAAAACTTCAACCATAAGCGTGACCCGCGTGAGCTTTGTTAGTGACAGAGCGTTCAATCCGGATTATAGTCCGCTTCTTAACATTTTTATGGTATCTCACCTCATGCCAGGTGAAGTTTTTTTGATTGCAAAATGCCAGTTAGCACGACGGATCCCGCTGTGCGCGGATTTGCCATGTAGTGTACCTCACAAGTGTCTGCTGCGCACACATTGCCCACTCTGAAATTCATACATACAATCCAAATCAGAGTAGGGTATGCAATAGATCAAATAACTGCATTTATCCGTTTAACAAGAGTGGACATCGTTCGAAAAAGAAAAGAGCAATATTTGGCGGAAAAGTTTGAACAGCTGTTAATTCAGGAGGTGCATTTAAAACAGTGGATAATTAGCAGCGGCAGATGTTCCCTTGAGACCGTGGTAAAGCAGATTCCGGAATTCATCGAGGAATTCGGATTCAAGTTGAATGAACTGAAGGCGCACCATTTGTTGCTTCCGAACTTTTATCAAGTAAAGGACCACTGGAATTTCTAGATGAGTTTTTGCGTGAGGAGGAAAAATTGGCGCAAAATTCTCTTGAGAAGTTTTTGTTTAATTTAATTGATAAAATAATAAAATTTTTAATCGTGTACAAAATTAAGGTCGCTGCTATAGCTGCTTATGGTATTGCCCCCGTGCTTAGACCTTCCAGAAGTAATTTAATAGTGTTTTAATAATTTCATATCCGAGATGCAATCGAAATTTCTAAAGGAAAGTAAGGAGAAATTAGCCCAAAATGAATTCATTGTGATAAGCGACTTTGCCGAGAATTACACTTTTCTCGTTCAGGATGACATTCAGGCTTATCACTGGGCAAACGACCAGTGCACGGTATGGTCGAAAATAAGTTATTGCCCAGTGTATTGCTGCCAATTCCTGTTCAATAGTTGATTTATTGCTCTCGCCGTTCGTAAAAGACCGGGAGGCATAAGCAACGGGGAATTGCGTTTCATTATACTTTTGACTAAGTACTGCGCCGCATGCATATTTACTTGCGTCAGTAGTTATACAGAATTGTTTCTGAAAATCTGGGTATTTCAGTATTTGCGGGCTCATTAATGCATTTTTCAGATATCTGAATGCTTTTTCGCAGTTAGTGGTCCACTCAAATTTTGTATTCTTTTTGGATAATCTCGTTAAGAGTCTAGAATGTTCTGCAAAATTTGGAACAAAACGTCTATAATAGTTGCAAAATGCAACAAAACGCTTAGTTTCGTCGGCATTTTTGGGTACAGGATAGTCTTGAATTATCTTAAATTTGCTATCATCTGGAAGAATGCCCTTATCTGTACATTTATGTCCTAAATATATCACTTCGTGACAAAAAAATGAACACTTTTCTGGATGAAGTTTTAGGTTATATTTTCGGCACGTCTCGAACACATCTGTTAAATTTTTTAACATGTGCTGTTCTGAACGACCCAATACAACTAAATCATCCATCATAATAAAATATATATATAATAAAATATATATATAGATAAATCGTAAGACGTCTTCAAAATGAACCGCAGAAATAATAATAATAATAATGGTTATCGTAGAAACGCCAGTGATGAACACGGTTTCCCTAACCAACAGCAGCAATATTATGACGAAAGACCGGGACCAAGCCGAAATAATAATAATAACAATAATGATGGTAATTACAGGTACAGTGGTGCCCGTAATAATAATGGTAATAACAATGGCGACCGTCGTCCGCCAAATCGTAACAATCCCACTTTTAGAAGGAGTGGTATTTCAAATTCTCCTAGGGAGAATGTCCGAGCACCAGTTGTTGCGAGAGATCCTCCAACTGGTCAACACTTGTCAAAAACTACTTCCGAATTGAAAAACGATCCTTTGTATTTGGAAGCCTTTGTTCCGGCAGCTGCCGAAGAAATTGTTCCTGTAGCGGAGGAACTGAATCATTTTATGGGGTTCGAAGGCCTTGCCCCTTTAGTGAATGAAAGTTACGAAAATTTGTGCGCTCATTCTTTAAATTTTAAGCGATCAATTTCGCTTTCCATGTATAACTATTACATCACTGTTTTTGCATGGACTAGGGTACTGTACATTAAGAAGAAGAATCGTTACCCGTTGACACCTTTTGAATTGGAACTTATTGAAATGGTGTATACTGAGGGCAACTATGTTGTTCCAAAATCGATTGTAATTTACCTGTCTGGATTCGGTAATTTTAACATACCCAGTAGCGTAGAATCCAAGCTTAATATAAAGGACTATTCGTATGATGATAATGGATACTTTAATGATATGGAGAACGCGTATTATCTCGCTGCTTCATATCCGAACATTTCACTCGCCGCTGAAAGAATATCATACGACATTGCATTTACAGAGGATCCTGATATTGGTGCCGCTTGGCAACCAAATGAAATAGCTAGAGAGTGGAACTCTAGATGTATTGGTTATGCAGAGTCCGTCCGACTAAGTGAGATGCAGAGGGCAGTGCTCGCTAATGCTTCTATTACTGCAGAAAATTTTCCTGCGGATATTAATAATTTCCGTATTTCCGTTCGACTGATGAGCTCAGTTTCTAAATATCTACTCGAAGTCCCTTCACTGGAGTCTGGTCCTATTCCTACCAACGTCGCTGGATCACAGGGACAACTTATATTGAATGTCGTCGATGAGAGAGTAGCTCAATTACGTGCCCTCGACGATATAGGTGCTGCCTCCTATGTGGCAAGATCACCATTCCACCTTGCTGGTCCTACATCTTATTTAGGTGGCAGTTTTATGTATAGAGTTGATAAGGCTCTAACTCCTGGCAGGATCGCCATGTAAATAAAACATTTAACTTTTCTGTTTTAACTCTTACGAGCAACTACTTCTTTATTTATTATTATTTCTTAAACTACCCTAGCTTAAACCAAACTTAATCACTAATACAATCTTAAGCAAATATAGAAAGCGTCACGTGTATAATGCGACCATCGTATCATGGGAATCACTTACTACGCAGTTTTACCTGTCTTGGTAACAGTACTGTGGGAAAGGAATGTAGACGTATAAAGTTACGTCTAGCATTAATAATATGAGGCATTATTGTTGTTCCCGTGGGAATGTTTTAACACGTAACTATATTAGTTATGGCAGAACATTATACACGCTACAATTATAGTGGAAAAATAGAAAAACAAACCTTTGTGAAAATCCGAAAATAAAAATCAAACACAATGCTGACAGAACGATATGATTCTATCTCCAAAACAGCGAATTGTAAAAAAAATTAAGAGTGGCGCTAGTAACAAACTTACAATATAAAAGGGAAAACAGACCACAAAGAAAATAAGAGCTACCACAAAAAAAAAACACAAAAGTGCTTAAACATTTAAAGTGAATACAAAAAAAAAAATATCATTACAATGAAAACAAAATAAACTTTAAAATAGCCAAAGCAGTTATAGATAAAACAACACGGTGGAAAGAAAACAAAACTAAATGAAACATAACAAGACAAAGAATTCATAATCTAACAAAATAACAATTTCGTTGCTAAAACGTGTACAAGTACGTGTAAAAAAAAAAAAGAGAAATTAAATTAAAAAGGGTAACATTCCAAGTTGCCCGAAGGAAGACGCTGGTGCGGCCAAAATACCGGTCACCATCCACAACGTATCTACAATAACAACATCAACAGCAACGATAGCACAAAACCAAAAACATAATAATCATCAATATGGATCATCTTCACCACACGCATCATCGATAGTATGTAATAATATTATTAATTTCTAAACATAGTAGAAAATTTTTTCGCGCCTTTGAATTTCGTGGATCCTCCTATTGAGCGAATGTATGGTATCGTACGAGGTGCGCTTATTAAGCCCACCCTGAATTTCATAAACGAAAGGCTGATCAAAGAGGCGATTGAATCTCAACGCCCTTTCTTCAATCTTGTTGACGATGACCCTAGTGTCAGATATACTTATCGAGACGTGGAGAATTTCGTCAGATCACGAGAAATCTGTCAAATCTTTCACGCCGCTACCGTGAATCCGTTTTGTTTGGAAGTGCATTTGCCGTATGAAATTGTCCACATGCTTAGACCGTCTGTTAATCCCAAGGCGATATCCGTGGCAAGTATAATTAATGTCGATGTCTCTTTTGAGCATCACGTTGAAGTATCTGGGTTAAAAATGTTAGCGTTATCCGTAGACTCGAGGGATTTCCTGTATCCGGACGACTACGTCATATATACGCATAGAGTTGATGAAATGTTCCCACATTCATCTGACGCGCGCGATATAATTATAGCGGCGAAAGACTTTTTTGCTAATATTGGACGGTGGTCAACTCCCGTCTTCGCGCTTACGAAGAAAGACTTCCGATTCGTAACACTATATGTGCGATAACCTTGAAGTTTCCGTCCAGTCTTGTGCCTTACCACCACCTGGATAACTATCTGGCCGCGATGTGGTGGCTTATATGCTGGCTGTAGTGTATGCCTTGTAACTTGAATCGGTAAATTCTATCCGAAACAAGTTGGAAGGCATATGCTTTAAGGCCAGCATGACCAAGGGTTATCCATCCATCCATCCCCCTATCCCTTTACCTAAAATCCTTTCTATTCCCCCTTTATTCCCCATATCCCCCACTTTTAAGGTCAATGTGGTTGACAGCAGTGCCGAGGGCCCGAATGGCTAGTTAGTGCGTAAAGAAACTGGTCGCGAACAGCTTCCCTCTGACGCCGATGGCAAGGGTCAGTTGTAACTCAAGCCTAGTCCGTGCAAGCCGTCAATGCGCGAGACGGTCCTTTTATATACGGCATACTCGTGGGACAAAAAATCTGGACAAATTAAATAGAAACGAAAAGGACGTGGCTCTAGGAGTCGATGCAGGGGATGTCTCTGGCAACTCGGCAGTTTCGGTGTCAGACCCAGACGCCGATTGGCTGAGTATTCACAGTGATATTCTGCTGCAGGAAGGTCAGTTACTGACAGAACTGACAGAGACGGACGGGATGGACCCCCCGGTCGGTTCCCCGCCTCGAACAGGGATCTCTGACAGACTCAATGATCTTGCTCTGGGATCTGATGATGAGCACGAAATTACAATGATTTCGGCTTAGGATCGGGACCATAGGGCTCTGGAGGCCTCACTCGAGATAGGGAACGGTACAGCGGGTGTCTCCAAACCTATTGTTCGGCAGGATGCGACAGTACAGGTCACATCAGAAAGCCGAACGAGTTATGAAAAAGCCAAGAGCGGTGTAAGAGCCTCCTTAGCCTTTCTAGATAAGATAGCTAAGAAGGGCTCCTCACTACACGATGGGCGGGATAGGCACTTGCTGAGGAAGCACCGGAAGAACGTAGCTAGATTCGAACGAATCCACGGTTCTGTCGGTGATATCCTAGGCATTCCCTATCTTGCGGGATACACAACAAGGGCTGCTGAGGGCTCAAATGTTGTCAGCAAAGACAACGAACCTTCAGCAACCCCTGCTCATGTGTCCTCGAAAAATGTAACTGGAAAACAAAAGGAGGGTAATGATTCAACACCTGGTCCTCTTAACCCTGACAGTACGGTCACAGTTAAGGGAACTAAGCCTGTTGACGAATTACTCGTCGAAGTTCACTCCCGCTACGCACGGTATATTCGTATTTCAATATAATTATCATTTAATTTTAACTTAATAATTTAATATTGCAAGATTATCTTTTATAGCCATATAAAAGAATTTAAATTGCTCATTGAAATTAAACTTTAAATTTAGTAAACTTGTATTTGAAAAAATTTGGCCCCTGCATAAGCATACCCGCAAAAAATAAGGATATAAGCAGTGATGTTCCTCGACACGTCGTCTTTAAAAGTCGACACAACAGTGTCGTCAATCGTGTCGTCAATGTCGCCTATGTCGTCTATGTCGCCAATGTCGCCTGTGTCGACAATTGTGTCGCCAATGTCGTCAATAAGAATCAGCTGTTCTTTAATTCACGTTTTGCCACGTTTTGCAATAAACTGTCATCAGTGAATCAAATTTATTAAATCAATCCTTAACATAGCGGCCACACGATCAAGTTTTGCCTTTCAATTCCATTCAATTTACTCAACTCTCTCATTTTTTTACTAACACACTCACACTTTTTAAATTGACCACGAGATGGCTTTCAATTTCACCTTTCCATTTGTTTGACAATTTACTTTCAATTTAACAGCTGAGTACATGTTTGTCTTTATAAATTGTTTTTTTTATGGCATCTTGAAAGTAAATTCAGTGCCACCTACGTCACAGCTCTCAATTTTTGTAAATTTTGACAAGCAGTATATGTAAAAGACTATCAAGAACAACTTGATCGTGTGGCCTCAGGGTAAGGGAAAAAACTTAAAAAATAAACAAACAAAACAAACTCATTAAATAAAAGATATGGTTGGGCGCACAAAGAATAAAGGTTACACAGAATTAAATTATGATTTAGTGAAAATAAATGGCAAACATGCCGCATTTTGCAATGTGTGCAAAAAACATTTATTGAACACTGCAGAAGTTCGTCTAAGACAACACAGGTAATGTGATCTAAAATTTGTTCATTTACACCATTTCTTACATTCTTTTTTTTTTTTTTCAAGAAATGTTTGCAAAATGATAACCGAAGCAAAAGATGCAAATGCATCTAATAATAATCCAGAAAATGAGAGTATGGTTTCTATGATCTACATCGTGGAAGATAACTCAAATAATGAGGTTCAGCTTTTGGATGCCGCAGAAACATTTGATATAAGTGTAAGCTTTGAATTAAAATCCATTAATTGAAATAATTTGCAACATTGACTGATTTTTCTCTAGATGGAAAACAGCTCCAATGTTCTAGAAAATTGTCGATCTCCAGTTTCGTCTAATTTCAACAATAAACAAGCAATATCATGTTCATCAACATCGTTGAATTCAAGCAATGAATTTGTTTCCAGACCAGCCTCTGCAGCATCGCTTTACTTCAACAATAATAAACAAAACCTAAATAGCAACGTTAATCATTTCAGTTCAGGCTCATTGTCTACTACAAGCTCCGTCACAGCATTGTCTTCCAACGACGACCAATAATTTTTCGCATCAAGTAAAAACAGGAAACGACCAGTTTCTAAAAAAAATTCCAGCTCTATTACTGCATTTGCTGACAGGTTGTCTGAAAAAGAAGAAGCTGCAATTCATCAATCTCTGGCTGAGTTTTTCTACGGATGTAATATTCCACTTTGTGTAGTAGAATCAATATATTTTAAAAACCTAATTAAAAAATTAAGACCAGCGTATGCTGACAAAATTCCTGGCCGGAAAGCGTTATCAACAACATTATTGGACACTGCATATGAAAAGTGCTTAACTTCTGCCAAAGAAACTATGGGTTCCGAAGCTGTTTTATTAATTGACGGATGGAAAAATTCTTCATCTAATTGTAAGACAGTGGTGTCGATGTTGCATAACGCAAATGGAGAGCAAGGATTCTTAGAAGCCTGGGATGTGACTTGTGAAAGCGAAACTGCAGAAAAACTTGCCGAGATTGTGTCGGAATCTGTTAAGTTGGCTTAAAAAATGTATTCAACACACGTCTATGCGGTCGTCTCCGATAATGCAAGCGCAATGAAGAAGATGGGACAACTTACGAGTCATTTGGTTTGGAAAAGCAATTGTAGTAGTCATACAGGAAACCTTTTAGCTAAAGATATTATTAACAAAGAGCTTAATCTTAAAGTCACATCGGTTTTAAAAGAATTTAAACATGCAGATTTAGGAAAGCTAATTGTTGAGAAAGGTGGAAAGCGAATGAAACTTCCATGTGACACTCGATGGTGTTCATACCGTGACGCATATCAATGTTTAATTTTAAACTCTCAAATTATGAGGCAAGTTGCAGCTGATTCAAAAGTGAGTGCTAAATCTGTGGGACTTCTTTTCGATGAAGTATTTATGAACGAAGTTAAAAAATATGTACTAATTCTGGATCCAATTTGCAAATTAATAAATGAATGCCAGTCACAAAAGTGTTCTGCAGCCAGGCGCGGATCCAGCCTGAGTCTTAGGGGGGGGAAATTTTTTTTTATACAAAAAAGTAAAAAATTTTAAAAAAACTCAACTATAAGGTTAAATGAAAAATAAGATCAGTTCAATATAAATTAATTTTTTTAAATAAGCAATTTATGATTTTCTTGTGAGGCAAATTTAGATAGTACAGTGTTTTTTCTGTCATTGTTGATCTGAGCCATGTTTTTATTAGACGACGGGTAGGAAATGACCATTCTCTCGTAGCATTACTGACGAGAAGGGCAAGTTTTTTATGGCATATGCAATTTCTTCATTTATTTTTTTAAAAAGCAATTTTTGGTCCAGCTTGCCGAAGAATACCTTTTTGCAACATAGAAAAAAATTGTTAAATAAGCTTAGCGAATATGAGGCAGAATCTATTCGAAATGCTAACTGAATAATGCAAAAATCGGACGTAAAAAGTACTTTCAATGCATCTGCTCAAACCTCTAGAAGTTACAAACGAAAGGGATTTCTATGAATGAAAGCTTTGGCTTAATTTACAGTGCTAAGGAAAATAATACAAGATGTCAGTAAAAAAGATTTTGTCGAAAAGTTTAAAAAAGGTTTTAGATCGTAATACGTGTGGTAAATTATTCAATGCTCCTGAAAAATCTATATGGCACAATTTTGTTTTAATGAAAGTGAGACGGATGAATTTATTGACAACCCTTCTCCATCTGAACTTTTAGTGTTCAAATATGCTCCAGTTACATCTTGCGATGTTGAAAGAGTGTTTTTCATTTATAGAACTGTTTTATGTGATAACAGGAGGTTATCAGGGTGTTCTAGAAATCGAAGACGTAATACGCAAGAATTTTAAACGTCGTTTTTTAATAAGATTTCCCTGATAAAAAAATTTTAGAATTTTATAATTTAGATTAAAAGTGTATTAAAAACAACTTCCAAATTCTTGTGTTTTGCCCCCAGTATTTTTTTTTTTGACAATTTGAAGAAACTATTGTACTTACAATAAAAACTTAATAAAATAAATGTTTCTTAAATAACATGTTTATTTTTGCCATTTTTCGTTTCATTTTTTATACTTTTTCGTGCCATTTTGCCAGCTATTTTTCGTGCCATTTCAAACTGGCCCTGCTCGTTGAAACGAAAATTTTAAATATTTTTTTTAAATTTCGGTAGATATCTTCATCACAGTTTATTAAAGCATCTACAACGTTATCTGATAGATTTTCAGATATTTTCCATGTTTGTTGCCAATGCAAGAGTTCAGAGTCAAGTTTAGATGTTAGTAGGTGTTTATCTTTCTCTTTTATCAAACATAATCAGCTCATCAGCCAGTTGTGATTTTAAAAGTTTTGTATTTGACTTGATTACACTTTCAGGGTAGAAGTTTAGGTATGTTCTATTGGGAAACGTGTTTTGAGATCTTCTAAAATAAATTCAATAAGAGGAATGTAACCTACAACTCGGTAGTAATCTTCAACATTTTGAATGTGATTGGAACCTCGATTTGAACGCAGATAACTTTAACTTTTTCAAAAATCGCTTTAAATAGTTCTTCGGCTTTATTTCTTTTCTCTTCAAGGCACGTGATTTAAGTTTTGATAAGGCTTGATCCTTTTTGAAGATCTTTATCGTGCTCTTGTAAAATGATACTAAGCGGCAGTGATACAATAACTATCACACTTAATATGTTTATTCCGTAAATGAACTCAAAAGTACTAAGGGAGTTCCTTAATATAAGGCTTTTGATGAAGTATCTCTACCTTTCCACTCAGATATTTTTTCCAAAGCTTCTACTATATGATGTACACTTGTAGCAAAGTGTTAAATTGAGTCGTGTCTTGTCTCGCATAATGTAGAGAGTTTGGCTCCCAAATACTTTGCTAAAACTGCTTTTCGCTTGGGATGATTATATATAAAAAAAATTGTCGTTTCTTTAATTGTATTAATGGCACTTTGTTTCTTTTTGAAATTGAGTTGTATGATTTATGGGAATAGCAAGGCGTTTGATTTGCATTTGTCCAGAATTATATCACAGCTCCATTTTCTGATGACATCAGAGGACACCCATATGTTCCATTTCCTACACAATTTTTTTGGTCAAGACTAAAACTTGTCAAAGCTTTTAGAACTATTGATGATAGTGCCTTCGCATCAATTGACACATCAACGTCATTATCAATATCCTCTGAAGCCTCTTCAAATGCGTTTGCAACAAAGCCAATTAATGCTTTCCTAACAACTTTTTGTTGTATGTTGAAATATCTTTAAGATAAGGAAATCTGGATTTTCCCCGACAAATCTGTGTTTTCGTCAAAAATTATTGAATAGAATTTTGTTTCATATAACACATATCTACATAAATATTGCATATACTAAGGCTTATTAATAATTCAACCGCACGCATTTTCAAGTCAAACGTTTATTCGTTGGATATAGATGGTGTTTAAGTTAACTTAAATAATAACTGGTTGCTCGGTTAAGGGTTAAGGTTTTCTACCATTTTTTAGCAACCTTATTCTTTCGGAGTGTTTACCTATACATAAAATACCGTTAACGGTTAATAAAACATTGTTTTCGCCATCTTCAAGTTTTGTTGTACATCTCTAAAGTTAGTTATTGACATAACTACCAAGAGTTCAATACCGAAACTTTAAGGTAAATAAAGAAATTCTTTATTTTTCTTTTCTAAATATTTTCCACAATCACTTTTAAATAAAATGTACGCACCTTTTTTTATCAAATATAAAAATTTAAATGTTGTAGGTATGTACGATACTTATGTAGGTGATGTATGGATGTGTGTATGTACACGGGGGTTGAAAAACTCAAAGACGTCGATCTTCTTAAAAAGAAAAACAAAAATTTAATAACGTCCGGACAAAAGCTTCCAAAAATCCGGTTCGAAGGACCAAATGTTTGCGTGCAAGGCGGAAAAAAATGAAATAAAAGAAAATTTGGTGTTTTGTTTATATTTAAAAGAATTTCTTTATTTGGCTCCCCGACGGGGAATTGAACCCCGGTCTCCCGCGTGACAGGCTAAACTTTCATTCAATCACATAGCATCATAACAATCTCAAATGGCTGTTCCTTTAGCTAAACAAAGATACTGTGTCAACACAGACACCAGATTATATACACCAACCGTAGGGGAGAAGAGGCCTCCTGAATTCCCCAGTGCATGGTTTCGAGCTCACCCTCAAACTCAGCCTATATTAAATGTACCAAGATGTTCGAATCTCCAATCGTTGAGAAAGAAGATGAAAGCAGCTGTTGACGGAAAGGCAATTTCAGTGGATTATGTTATATCCTATCTATATGAGATTCTCAAAGAAGTCAAGGAAGTGTCTCCCGTAGACATAACATCCTACGCACTGGAACTAGCGAAAGCCAATGATACAATAAATCCATTCTTCTCAGTTTTGATAAATGCTATAAATGAACCAACATCTGATGCTGAGGAATCCTCCACCGAACCTACTGCTTCAGATGATAAATGGATGGTTCTGTGGATACTTAGCTTGTACCGCATTGAACGCGCTTCTGACTCTGCCTATCGGGAACAATTGATCAAGATTTTAACAGATCACATAAAACTTTCTGGATATACCAGTAGTTGTGTAGTGTACCTCATAAGTTGCCACCGCCTACCCTTAAGTTACTCTCAAATCTATACATACCAACCTATTTTGTGTAGGGTAATTATGCAAGATCAAATAACGGCATTTACAATCGACTCACATTGATTGGAATGCAAGTTGATTGGGGTATGAGTATGATAGAAACAGACGAACAATTCTACTCAATAAGAATTGTAAATTGAGTGACAAATAGGAATGAGTGTACCCACAAACATTCCTATTGGTCAAAACAATTGTAACTAGGGTAAATATACATATGTCCATAATACCGATAAAGACAAATAGAACTTGTCAACAAGTATAATAAGTTAGAGAGGTTAAGAATTAATCTCAAAATTAGTATATAAGAGCAAATAAAATTAAATAGAGTCAGACTTGAAATTACAATACAGTATTGGCAACAACTTGCCTTGTGTTTGATTTTAAGACTCTCAAATAATTCGGCAGTTCTTTTGAACGCCTTAATTAGCAGCTGAAACCCTGACAGCTATTTAAAATAACCAAGGGCTATAGGGACAAAATCACACAACACATAAACTTACATTACACTACATAGAGATCCTGCCGATCCTCACTCATTACATGGCAATCCTGCCACTCCTACATCTTACATTTCATTACATGGCGATCCTGCGGACTACGAACTGATCCTGATAGCCTTGAACCAGCGGAAGTTTACCTACAATAATAGATGTCCGTGGAAGTGGACGAAATTATTGCGCGCTGGACGCTGTATTTAGAGAGGAAAAAAGAAGAAAAGTACGAGCCGGGGCCGGCAAATCTAGATGCACCTCCATATGAACCACTCCCAGTTAATGCGGGACCAAGGCCGATTACGATAGAGGAATATAGAAATCGTCAACAGAAGAAACCAGCGGCACAGACAATAGTTAAAAAGAAAAAGAAACGAGCTGGGAAGCAGTACCAGAGGAGGAAGGAACTGGCGATACTTTACAGGGACCTTAATTTATCAACAGAGAAGGCAACGCAAAGAATTATAAGATCGGAGATAAGGAGTTTCAAGGATAAACATTTTTAAAAATCAAGTTTTTATAAAAAAAAAAAAAAAGGAAAAAATATATATTTATAATTTGTAATGTTTAATATTAAAATGGTCAAGCCAGAAATCTGATGGTTAAAAAAAAAAAAAAATATATATATATTTATTTACTTCATAATTAAATAAATACAATCAATCATTAAGAGAATATTATCAAAATGGCATGGTGGAAGAACATTCTTAAAGCAATTCCACTTGTTTTTGCAGGATACGAGGTAGGGAAGAATGAGAACCATGAAAGCGAACAGAACAATCAGCAAATTATAGAATATATGAATGCCATAAGAATACAAAGTGAACATAAAGAAGAGAATGTGAACATTTTTGAGATAATAATGATAATCACACTAGCTCTATTAGTAATTGCCTACATCATAAGGTTAATGTATGCAATACTTAGTAGCAGGCGGTAAAGGAAAAATAAATTTGATACAGTTTATAAATATTTGTACCCAATACTGTTAAATATACTTAAAATAATACAAAGTAAAAAGGAAAAATATTTTTGCTGTACAATTATAAATATTATTAATGTTGTCTAAAATAACGAAAGTCTTAGTAATTATTGCTTTAATCATATTCTTATTATATAGCATGTATAAGCTTATTAATAGTTGTAAAAACAGAAACAATAGTAGAAATAAGATAACAGAAGTATAGAAGGTGAAGATAGAATTGTAAAACTTAAATTAAAACCATGTTAAACTGAGGTATAAAGTTTTTTTTTTAAATAACCAATTTTGTATAGATGGAAGGAAGTTTGGTAAAACTTAAAGAAATACTAAAGAATTTAAAGAAAAGTCCAGGGAGGACATATTCGGAAAAAACAATAAATCTTAGACTAGAGGATATACGAATTATAACAGAAGAATTTGAGTTAGCACAATTAGAAGAAAAAGACGAAGAGATAATAGCAGTGCTCAGATTAGAATTTAGCAATATAATTAGGAAAATCAAAGAGTACTTAATCAAAGGCATTAAAAACCCATTAGAGGCAGAACCATCAGAAATAGAAAATACAATGGCAGCATTTAGTTTAGAAACAGTGTCTAAAGCACTCCCACTTTTTGCTGGAAACCATGAAGAACTAGAAAGTTTCTTAATAACAGTAGAACTCATTGAGAAAACTCTTGCTGAAACTGCAAAACAAGATTTCTTACAATATGTATACCACGCCAAATTGACTTCAGGGGTAAGAACTGCAATAGGTAATTACGCAAAACCTGACAATTTCATTACATTAAATACATAGAACTTGTCAACAAGTATAATAAGTTAGAGAGGTTAAGAATTAATCTCAAAATTAGTATATAAGAGCAAATAAAATTAAATAGAGTCAGACTTGAAATTACAATACAGTATTGGCAACAACTTGCCTTGTGTTTGATTTTAAGACTCTCAAATAATTCGGCAGTTCTTTTGAACGCCTTAATTAGCAGCTGAAACCCTGACAGCTATTTAAAATAACCAAGGGCTATAGGGACAAAATCACACAACACATAAACTTACATTACACTACATAGAGATCCTGCCGATCCTCACTCATTACATGGCAATCCTGCCACTCCTACATCTTACATTTCATTACAGTTGTGGATTCCACCAAGACATGATCAACAACTCCAATTGGGTGCAAAATCCCGATTTTAGGAAAATAGTGGCTTGTGTTGATTGGTCCTTCTTCCTAAACGACCGCCATCCATGGGCTAACATTAGAATCGCAACTATTGGGTCCAGATACCGAGACTGCGCCGCTGGATGAATCCAGCAATTCATACATATTGCCATATTTTGGGCGCAATGTTTGGAAACGTGAGATCTCTAAATGCAAGGTTTTTCTTAGAGGAAGATCTTCCTGGCGTTATTTTCAATGCGCAGTGGGTTGGCTGTGTATTCCTAACCAGCGTAAAACAAAGAAGGGCCTTTATTCCAATGGTTGGTGATTTACAACAGATGCGAGACAGTGTCCAGGCAGCCCGCAACGCACTGGATGATGGAGATCGAGAGTTAGATGATGATTTCGATGGAACGCTAGAACCAGTTACAACTGACATCGATGAATGGTTTAATTTCATGGAGGGAAACCAGTGGCAGTTGACAAGAAAGATGAGAACAAAGATTCGATCCTGTTCTAGGGATGTTCGCTCTCCTCGCCCCAAAACATAACATCCTATGCACTGGAACTAGCGAAAGCCAATGATACAATAAATCCATTCTTCTCAGTTTTGATAAATGCTATAAATGAACCAACATCTGATGCTGAGGAATCCTCCACCGAACTTACTGCTTCAGATGATAAATGGATGGTTCTGTGGATACTTAGCTTGTACCGCATTGAACGCGCTTCTGACTCTGCCTATCGGGAACAATTGATCAAGATTTTAACAGATCACATAAAACTTGCTGGATATACCAGTAGTTGTGGATTCCACCAAGCCATGATCAACAACTCCAATTGGGTGCAAAATCCCGATTTTAGGAAAATAGTGGCTTGTGTTGATTGGTTCTTCTTCCTAAACGACCGCCATCCATGGGCTAACATTAGAATCGCAACTATTGGGTCCAGATACCGAGACTGCGCCGCGTTAACATCTCTGTCACATGCGACAAAAATATTAGGATTGAAAGACATTGCGGACTTTATTGATTGGACCAGCAATCATACGATCAGCTTAGAGATGTCCTCAATGTTATGTCAAGAAGAGGAGGACGGGGTGATTAATTCATATTTCCCCTATCAAGTCGATTTTGGTCTGGTCGCTAGGAGTGCGTTTTCTGCCAGGATGAATCCAGCAATTCATACATATTGCCATATTTTGGGCGCAATGTTTGGAAACGTGAGATCTCTAAATGCAAGGTTTTTCTTAGAGGAAGATCTTCCTGGCGTTATTTTCAATGCGCAGTGGGTTGGCTGTGTATTCCTAACCAGCGTAAAACAAAGAAGGGCCTTTATTCCAATGGTTGGTGATTTACAACAGATGCGAGACAGTGTCCAGGCAGCCCGCAACGCACTGGTGATGGAGATCAAGAGTTAGATGATGATTTCGAGTACGCTAGAACCAGTTACAACTGACATCGATGAATGGTTTAATTTCATGGAGGGAAACCAGTGGCAGTTGACAAGAAAGATGAGAACAAAGATTCGATCCTGTTCTAGGGATGTTCGCTCTCCTCGCCCCAAAACATAACATCCTATGCACTGGAACTAGCGAAAGCCAATGATACAATAAATCCATTCTTCTCAGTTTTGATAAATGCTATAAATGAACCAACATCTGATGCTGAGGAATCCTCCACCGAACTTACTGCTTCAGATGATAAATGGATGGTTCTGTGGATACTTAGCTTGTACCGCATTGAACGCGCTTCTGACTCTGCCCATCGGGAACAATTGATCAAGATTTTAACAGATCACATAAAACTTGCTGGATATACCAGTAGTTGTGGATTCCACCAAGCCATGATCAACAACTCCAATTGGGTGCAAAATCCCGATTTTAGGAAAATAGTGGCTTGTGTTGATTGGTTCTTCTTCCTAAACGACCGCCATCCATGGGCTAACATTAGAATCGCAACTATTGGGTCCAGATACCGAGACTGCGCCGCGTTAACATCTCTGTCACATGCGACAAAAATATTAGGATTGAAAGACATTGCGGACTTTATTGATTGGACCAGCAATCATACGATCAGCTTAGAGATGTCCTCAATGTTATGTCAAGAAGAGGAGGACGGGGTGATTAATTCATATTTCCCCTATCAAGTCGATTTTGGTCTGGTCGCTAGGAGTGCGTTTTCTGCCAGGATGAATCCAGCAATTCATACATATTGCCATATTTTGGGCGCAATGTTTGGAAACGTGAGATCTCTAAATGCAAGGTTTTTCTTAGAGGAAGATCTTCCTGGCGTTATTTTCAATGCGCAGTGGGTTGGCTGTGTATTCCTAACCAGCGTAAAACAAAGAAGGGCCTTTATTCCAATGGTTGGAGATTTACAACAGATGCGAGACAGTGTCCAGGCAGCCCGCAACGCACTGGATGATGGAGATCGAGAGTTAGATGATGATTTCGATGGAACGCTAGAACCAGTTACAACTGACATCGATGAATGGTTTAATTTCATGGAGGGAAACCAGTGGCAGTTGACAAGAAAGATGAGAACAAAGATTCGATCCTGTTCTAGGGATGTTCGCTCTCCTCGCCGCAAAACATAACATCCTATGCACTGGAACTAGCGAAAGCCAATGATACAATAAATCCATTCTTCTCAGTTTTGATAAATGCTATAAATGAACCAACATCTGATGCTGAGGAATCCTCCACCGAACTTACTGCTTCAGATGATAAATGGATGGTTCTGTGGATACTTAGCTTGTACCGCATTGAACGCGCTTCTGACTCTGCCTATCGGGAACAATTGATCAAGATTTTAACAGATCACATAAAACTTGCTGGATATACCAGTAGTTGTGGATTCCACCAAGCCATGATCAACAACTCCAATTGGGTGCAAAATCCCGATTTTAGGAAAATAGTGGCTTGTGTTGATTGGTTCTTCTTCCTAAACGACCGCCATCCATGGGCTAACATTAGAATCGCAACTATTGGGTCCAGATACCGAGACTGCGCCGCGTTAACATCTCTGTCACATGCGACAAAAATATTAGGATTGAAAGACATTGCGGACTTTATTGATTGGACCAGCAATCATACGATCAGCTTAGAGATGTCCTCAATGTTATGTCAAGAAGAGGAGGACGGGGTGATTAATTCATATTTCCCCTATCAAGTCGATTTTGGTCTGGTCGCTAGGAGTGCGTTTTCTGCCAGGATGAATCCAGCAATTCATACATATTGCCATATTTTGGGCGCAATGTTTGGAAACGTGAGATCTCTAAATGCAAGGTTTTTCATAGAGGAAGATCTTCCTGGCGTTATTTTCAATGCGCAGTGGGTTGGCTGTGTATTCCTAACCAGCGTAAAACAAAGAAGGGCCTTTATTCCAATGGTTGGTGATTTACAACAGATGCGAGACAGTGTCCAGGCAGCCCGCAACGCACTGGATGATGGAGATCGAGAGTTAGATGATGATTTCGATGGAACGCTAGAACCAGTTACAACTGACATCGATGAATGGTTTAATTTCATAGAGGGAAACCAGTGGCAGTTGACAAGAAAGATGAGAACAAAGATTCGATCCTGTTCTAGGGATGTTCGCTCTCCTCGCCCCAAAACATAACATCCTATGCACTGGAACTAGCGAAAGCCAATGATACAATAAATCCATTCTTCTCAGTTTTGATAAATGCTATAAATGAACCAACATCTGATGCTGAGGAATCCTCCACCGAACTTACTGCTTCAGATGATAAATGGATGGTTCTGTGGATACTTAGCTTGTACCGCATTGAACGCGCTTCTGACTCTGCCTATCGGGAACAATTGATCAAGATTTTAACAGATCACATAAAACTTGCTGGATATACCAGTAGTTGTGGATTCCACCAAGCCATGATCAACAACTCCAATTGGGTGCAAAATCCCGATTTTAGGAAAATAGTGGCTTGTGTTGATTGGTTCTTCTTCCTAAACGACCGCCATCCATGGGCTAACATTAGAATCGCAACTATTGGGTCCAGATACCGAGACTGCGCCGCGTTAACATCTCTGTCACATGCGACAAAAATATTAGGATTGAAAGACATTGCGGACTTTATTGATTGGACCAGCAATCATACGATCAGCTTAGAGATGTCCTCAATGTTATGTCAAGAAGAGGAGGACGGGGTGATTAATTCATATTTCCCCTATCAAGTCGATTTTGGTCTGGTCGCTAGGAGTGCGTTTTCTGCCAGGATGAATCCAGCAATTCATACATATTGCCATATTTTGGGCGCAATGTTTGGAAACGTGAGATCTCTAAATGCAAGGTTTTTCTTAGAGGAAGATCTTCCTGGCGTTATTTTCAATGCGCAGTGGGTTGGCTGTGTATTCCTAACCAGCGTAAAACAAAGAAGGGCCTTTATTCCAATGGTTGGAGATTTACAACAGATGCGAGACAGTGTCCAGGCAGCCCGCAACGCACTGGATGATGGAGATCGAGAGTTAGATGATGATTTCGATGGAACGCTAGAACCAGTTACAACTGACATCGATGAATGGTTTAATTTCATGGAGGGAAACCAGTGGCAGTTGACAAGAAAGATGAGAACAAAGATTCGATCCTGTTCTAGGGATGTTCGCTCTCCTCGCCCCAAAACATAACATCCTATGCACTGGAACTAGCGAAAGCCAATGATACAATAAATCCATTCTTCTCAGTTTTGATAAATGCTATAAATGAACCAACATCTGATGCTGAGGAATCCTCCACCGAACTTACTGCTTCAGATGATAAATGGATGGTTCTGTGGATACTTAGCTTGTACCGCATTGAACGCGCTTCTGACTCTGCCTATCGGGAACAATTGATCAAGATTTTAACAGATCACATAAAACTTGCTGGATATACCAGTAGTTGTGGATTCCACCAAGCCATGATCAACAACTCCAATTGGGTGCAAAATCCCGATTTTAGGAAAATAGTGGCTTGTGTTGATTGGTTCTTCTTCCTAAACGACCGCCATCCATGGGCTAACATTAGAATCGCAACTATTGGGTCCAGATACCGAGACTGCGCCGCGTTAACATCTCTGTCACATGCGACAAAAATATTAGGATTGAAAGACATTGCGGACTTTATTGATTGGACCAGCAATCATACGATCAGCTTAGAGATGTCCTCAATGTTATGTCAAGAAGAGGAGGACGGGGTGATTAATTCATATTTCCCCTATCAAGTCGATTTTGGTCTGGTCGCTAGGAGTGCGTTTTCTGCCAGGATGAATCCAGCAATTCATACATATTGCCATATTTTGGGCGCAATGTTTGGAAACGTGAGATCTCTAAATGCAAGGTTTTTCATAGAGGAAGATCTTCCTGGCGTTATTTTCAATGCGCAGTGGGTTGGCTGTGTATTCCTAACCAGCGTAAAACAAAGAAGGGCCTTTATTCCAATGGTTGGTGATTTACAACAGATGCGAGACAGTGTCCAGGCAGCCCGCAACGCACTGGATGATGGAGATCGAGAGTTAGATGATGATTTCGATGGAACGCTAGAACCAGTTACAACTGACATCGATGAATGGTTTAATTTCATAGAGGGAAACCAGTGGCAGTTGACAAGAAAGATGAGAACAAAGATTCGATCCTGTTCTAGGGATGTTCGCTCTCCTCGCCCCAAAACATAACATCCTATGCACTGGAACTAGCGAAAGCCAATGATACAATAAATCCATTCTTCTCAGTTTTGATAAATGCTATAAATGAACCAACATCTGATGCTGAGGAATCCTCCACCGAACTTACTGCTTCAGATGATAAATGGATGGTTCTGTGGATACTTAGCTTGTACCGCATTGAACGCGCTTCTGACTCTGCCCATCGGGAACAATTGATCAAGATTTTAACAGATCACATAAAACTTGCTGGATATACCAGTAGTTGTGGATTCCACCAAGCCATGATCAACAACTCCAATTGGGTGCAAAATCCCGATTTTAGGAAAATAGTGGCTTGTGTTGATTGGTTCTTCTTCCTAAACGACCGCCATCCATGGGCTAACATTAGAATCGCAACTATTGGGTCCAGATACCGAGACTGCGCCGCTGGATGAATCCAGCAATTCATACATATTGCCATATTTTGGGCGCAATGTTTGGAAACGTGAGATCTCTAAATGCAAGGTTTTTCTTAGAGGAAGATCTTCCTGGCGTTATTTTCAATGCGCAGTGGGTTGGCTGTGTATTCCTAACCAGCGTAAAACAAAGAAGGGCCTTTATTCCAATGGTTGGTGATTTACAACAGATGCGAGACAGTGTCCAGGCAGCCCGCAACGCACTGGATGATGGAGATCGAGAGTTAGATGATGATTTCGATGGAACGCTAGAACCAGTTACAACTGACATCGATGAATGGTTTAATTTCATGGAGGGAAACCAGTGGCAGTTGACAAGAAAGATGAGAACAAAGATTCGATCCTGTTCTAGGGATGTTCGCTCTCCTCGCCCCAAAACATAACATCCTATGCACTGGAACTAGCGAAAGCCAATGATACAATAAATCCATTCTTCTCAGTTTTGATAAATGCTATAAATGAACCAACATCTGATGCTGAGGAATCCTCCACCGAACTTACTGCTTCAGATGATAAATGGATGGTTCTGTGGATACTTAGCTTGTACCGCATTGAACGCGCTTCTGACTCTGCCTATCGGGAACAATTGATCAAGATTTTAACAGATCACATAAAACTTGCTGGATATACCAGTAGTTGTGGATTCCACCAAGCCATGATCAACAACTCCAATTGGGTGCAAAATCCCGATTTTAGGAAAATAGTGGCTTGTGTTGATTGGTTCTTCTTCCTAAACGACCGCCATCCATGGGCTAACATTAGAATCGCAACTATTGGGTCCAGATACCGAGACTGCGCCGCGTTAACATCTCTGTCACATGCGACAAAAATATTAGGATTGAAAGACATTGCGGACTTTATTGATTGGACCAGCAATCATACGATCAGCTTAGAGATGTCCTCAATGTTATGTCAAGAAGAGGAGGACGGGGTGATTAATTCATATTTCCCCTATCAAGTCGATTTTGGTCTGGTCGCTAGGAGTGCGTTTTCTGCCAGGATGAATCCAGCAATTCATACATATTGCCATATTTTGGGCGCAATGTTTGGAAACGTGAGATCTCTAAATGCAAGGTTTTTCTTAGAGGAAGATCTTCCTGGCGTTATTTTCAATGCGCAGTGGGTTGGCTGTGTATTCCTAACCAGCGTAAAACAAAGAAGGGCCTTTATTCCAATGGTTGGTGATTTACAACAGATGCGAGACAGTGTCCAGGCAGCCCGCAACGCACTGGTGATGGAGATCAAGAGTTAGATGATGATTTCGAGTACGCTAGAACCAGTTACAACTGACATCGATGAATGGTTTAATTTCATGGAGGGAAACCAGTGGCAGTTGACAAGAAAGATGAGAACAAAGATTCGATCCTGTTCTAGGGATGTTCGCTCTCCTCGCCCCAAAACATAACATCCTATGCACTGGAACTAGCGAAAGCCAATGATACAATAAATCCATTCTTCTCAGTTTTGATAAATGCTATAAATGAACCAACATCTGATGCTGAGGAATCCTCCACCGAACTTACTGCTTCAGATGATAAATGGATGGTTCTGTGGATACTTAGCTTGTACCGCATTGAACGCGCTTCTGACTCTGCCCATCGGGAACAATTGATCAAGATTTTAACAGATCACATAAAACTTGCTGGATATACCAGTAGTTGTGGATTCCACCAAGCCATGATCAACAACTCCAATTGGGTGCAAAATCCCGATTTTAGGAAAATAGTGGCTTGTGTTGATTGGTTCTTCTTCCTAAACGACCGCCATCCATGGGCTAACATTAGAATCGCAACTATTGGGTCCAGATACCGAGACTGCGCCGCGTTAACATCTCTGTCACATGCGACAAAAATATTAGGATTGAAAGACATTGCGGACTTTATTGATTGGACCAGCAATCATACGATCAGCTTAGAGATGTCCTCAATGTTATGTCAAGAAGAGGAGGACGGGGTGATTAATTCATATTTCCCCTATCAAGTCGATTTTGGTCTGGTCGCTAGGAGTGCGTTTTCTGCCAGGATGAATCCAGCAATTCATACATATTGCCATATTTTGGGCGCAATGTTTGGAAACGTGAGATCTCTAAATGCAAGGTTTTTCTTAGAGGAAGATCTTCCTGGCGTTATTTTCAATGCGCAGTGGGTTGGCTGTGTATTCCTAACCAGCGTAAAACAAAGAAGGGCCTTTATTCCAATGGTTGGAGATTTACAACAGATGCGAGACAGTGTCCAGGCAGCCCGCAACGCACTGGATGATGGAGATCGAGAGTTAGATGATGATTTCGATGGAACGCTAGAACCAGTTACAACTGACATCGATGAATGGTTTAATTTCATGGAGGGAAACCAGTGGCAGTTGACAAGAAAGATGAGAACAAAGATTCGATCCTGTTCTAGGGATGTTCGCTCTCCTCGCCCCAAAACATAACATCCTATGCACTGGAACTAGCGAAAGCCAATGATACAATAAATCCATTCTTCTCAGTTTTGATAAATGCTATAAATGAACCAACATCTGATGCTGAGGAATCCTCCACCGAACTTACTGCTTCAGATGATAAATGGATGGTTCTGTGGATACTTAGCTTGTACCGCATTGAACGCGCTTCTGACTCTGCCTATCGGGAACAATTGATCAAGATTTTAACAGATCACATAAAACTTGCTGGATATACCAGTAGTTGTGGATTCCACCAAGCCATGATCAACAACTCCAATTGGGTGCAAAATCCCGATTTTAGGAAAATAGTGGCTTGTGTTGATTGGTTCTTCTTCCTAAACGACCGCCATCCATGGGCTAACATTAGAATCGCAACTATTGGGTCCAGATACCGAGACTGCGCCGCGTTAACATCTCTGTCACATGCGACAAAAATATTAGGATTGAAAGACATTGCGGACTTTATTGATTGGACCAGCAATCATACGATCAGCTTAGAGATGTCCTCAATGTTATGTCAAGAAGAGGAGGACGGGGTGATTAATTCATATTTCCCCTATCAAGTCGATTTTGGTCTGGTCGCTAGGAGTGCGTTTTCTGCCAGGATGAATCCAGCAATTCATACATATTGCCATATTTTGGGCGCAATGTTTGGAAACGTGAGATCTCTAAATGCAAGGTTTTTCATAGAGGAAGATCTTCCTGGCGTTATTTTCAATGCGCAGTGGGTTGGCTGTGTATTCCTAACCAGCGTAAAACAAAGAAGGGCCTTTATTCCAATGGTTGGTGATTTACAACAGATGCGAGACAGTGTCCAGGCAGCCCGCAACGCACTGGATGATGGAGATCGAGAGTTAGATGATGATTTCGATGGAACGCTAGAACCAGTTACAACTGACATCGATGAATGGTTTAATTTCATAGAGGGAAACCAGTGGCAGTTGACAAGAAAGATGAGAACAAAGATTCGATCCTGTTCTAGGGATGTTCGCTCTCCTCGCCCCAAAACATAACATCCTATGCACTGGAACTAGCGAAAGCCAATGATACAATAAATCCATTCTTCTCAGTTTTGATAAATGCTATAAATGAACCAACATCTGATGCTGAGGAATCCTCCACCGAACTTACTGCTTCAGATGATAAATGGATGGTTCTGTGGATACTTAGCTTGTACCGCATTGAACGCGCTTCTGACTCTGCCTATCGGGAACAATTGATCAAGATTTTAACAGATCACATAAAACTTGCTGGATATACCAGTAGTTGTGGATTCCACCAAGCCATGATCAACAACTCCAATTGGGTGCAAAATCCCGATTTTAGGAAAATAGTGGCTTGTGTTGATTGGTTCTTCTTCCTAAACGACCGCCATCCATGGGCTAACATTAGAATCGCAACTATTGGGTCCAGATACCGAGACTGCGCCGCGTTAACATCTCTGTCACATGCGACAAAAATATTAGGATTGAAAGACATTGCGGACTTTATTGATTGGACCAGCAATCATACGATCAGCTTAGAGATGTCCTCAATGTTATGTCAAGAAGAGGAGGACGGGGTGATTAATTCATATTTCCCCTATCAAGTCGATTTTGGTCTGGTCGCTAGGAGTGCGTTTTCTGCCAGGATGAATCCAGCAATTCATACATATTGCCATATTTTGGGCGCAATGTTTGGAAACGTGAGATCTCTAAATGCAAGGTTTTTCTTAGAGGAAGATCTTCCTGGCGTTATTTTCAATGCGCAGTGGGTTGGCTGTGTATTCCTAACCAGCGTAAAACAAAGAAGGGCCTTTATTCCAATGGTTGGAGATTTACAACAGATGCGAGACAGTGTCCAGGCAGCCCGCAACGCACTGGATGATGGAGATCGAGAGTTAGATGATGATTTCGATGGAACGCTAGAACCAGTTACAACTGACATCGATGAATGGTTTAATTTCATGGAGGGAAACCAGTGGCAGTTGACAAGAAAGATGAGAACAAAGATTCGATCCTGTTCTAGGGATGTTCGCTCTCCTCGCCCCAAAACATAACATCCTATGCACTGGAACTAGCGAAAGCCAATGATACAATAAATCCATTCTTCTCAGTTTTGATAAATGCTATAAATGAACCAACATCTGATGCTGAGGAATCCTCCACCGAACTTACTGCTTCAGATGATAAATGGATGGTTCTGTGGATACTTAGCTTGTACCGCATTGAACGCGCTTCTGACTCTGCCTATCGGGAACAATTGATCAAGATTTTAACAGATCACATAAAACTTGCTGGATATACCAGTAGTTGTGGATTCCACCAAGCCATGATCAACAACTCCAATTGGGTGCAAAATCCCGATTTTAGGAAAATAGTGGCTTGTGTTGATTGGTTCTTCTTCCTAAACGACCGCCATCCATGGGCTAACATTAGAATCGCAACTATTGGGTCCAGATACCGAGACTGCGCCGCGTTAACATCTCTGTCACATGCGACAAAAATATTAGGATTGAAAGACATTGCGGACTTTATTGATTGGACCAGCAATCATACGATCAGCTTAGAGATGTCCTCAATGTTATGTCAAGAAGAGGAGGACGGGGTGATTAATTCATATTTCCCCTATCAAGTCGATTTTGGTCTGGTCGCTAGGAGTGCGTTTTCTGCCAGGATGAATCCAGCAATTCATACATATTGCCATATTTTGGGCGCAATGTTTGGAAACGTGAGATCTCTAAATGCAAGGTTTTTCATAGAGGAAGATCTTCCTGGCGTTATTTTCAATGCGCAGTGGGTTGGCTGTGTATTCCTAACCAGCGTAAAACAAAGAAGGGCCTTTATTCCAATGGTTGGTGATTTACAACAGATGCGAGACAGTGTCCAGGCAGCCCGCAACGCACTGGATGATGGAGATCGAGAGTTAGATGATGATTTCGATGGAACGCTAGAACCAGTTACAACTGACATCGATGAATGGTTTAATTTCATAGAGGGAAACCAGTGGCAGTTGACAAGAAAGATGAGAACAAAGATTCGATCCTGTTCTAGGGATGTTCGCTCTCCTCGCCCCAAAACATAACATCCTATGCACTGGAACTAGCGAAAGCCAATGATACAATAAATCCATTCTTCTCAGTTTTGATAAATGCTATAAATGAACCAACATCTGATGCTGAGGAATCCTCCACCGAACTTACTGCTTCAGATGATAAATGGATGGTTCTGTGGATACTTAGCTTGTACCGCATTGAACGCGCTTCTGACTCTGCCTATCGGGAACAATTGATCAAGATTTTAACAGATCACATAAAACTTGCTGGATATACCAGTAGTTGTGGATTCCACCAAGCCATGATCAACAACTCCAATTGGGTGCAAAATCCCGATTTTAGGAAAATAGTGGCTTGTGTTGATTGGTTCTTCTTCCTAAACGACCGCCATCCATGGGCTAACATTAGAATCGCAACTATTGGGTCCAGATACCGAGACTGCGCCGCGTTAACATCTCTGTCACATGCGACAAAAATATTAGGATTGAAAGACATTGCGGACTTTATTGATTGGACCAGCAATCATACGATCAGCTTAGAGATGTCCTCAATGTTATGTCAAGAAGAGGAGGATTGGGTGATTAATTCATATTTCCCCTATCAAGTCGATTTTGGTCTGGTCGCTAGGAGTGCGTTTTCTGCCAGGATGAATCCAGCAATTCATACATATTGCCATATTTTGGGCGCAATGTTTGGAAACGTGAGATCTCTAAATGCAAGGTTTTTCTTAGAGGAAGATCTTCCTGGCGTTATTTTCAATGCGCAGTGGGTTGGCTGTGTATTCCTAACCAGCGTAAAACAAAGAAGGGCCTTTATTCCAATGGTTGGTGATTTACAACAGATGCGAGACAGCGTCCAGGCAGCCCGCAACGCACTGGATGATGGAGATCGAGAGTTAGATGATGATTTCGATGGAACGCTAGAACCAGTTACAACTGACATCGATGAATGGTTTAATTTTATGGAGGGAAACCAGTGGCAGTTGACAAGAAAGATGAGAACAAAGATTCGATCCTGTTCTAGGGATGTTCGCTCTCCTCGCCCCAAAACATAACATCCTATGCACTGGAACTAGCGAAAGCCAATGATACAATAAATCCATTCTTCTCAGTTTTGATAAATGCTATAAATGAACCAACATCTGATGCTGAGGAATCCTCCACCGAACTTACTGCTTCAGATGATAAATGGATGGTTCTGTGGATACTTAGCTTGTACCGCATTGAACGCGCTTCTGACTCTGCCTATCGGGAACAATTGATCAAGATTTTAACAGATCACATAAAACTTGCTGGATATACCAGTAGTTGTGGATTCCACCAAGCCATGATCAACAACTCCAATTGGGTGCAAAATCCCGATTTTAGGAAAATAGTGGCTTGTGTTGATTGGTTCTTCTTCCTAAACGACCGCCATCCATGGGCTAACATTAGAATCGCAACTATTGGGTCCAGATACCGAGACTGCGCCGCGTTAACATCTCTGTCACATGCGACAAAAATATTAGGATTGAAAGACATTGCGGACTTTATTGATTGGACCAGCAATCATACGATCAGCTTAGAGATGTCCTCAATGTTATGTCAAGAAGAGGAGGACGGGGTGATTAATTCATATTTCCCCTATCAAGTCGATTTTGGTCTGGTCGCTAGGAGTGCGTTTTCTGCCAGGATGAATCCAGCAATTCATACATATTGCCATATTTTGGGCGCAATGTTTGGAAACGTGAGATCTCTAAATGCAAGGTTTTTCTTAGAGGAAGATCTTCCTGGCGTTATTTTCAATGCGCAGTGGGTTGGCTGTGTATTCCTAACCAGCGTAAAACAAAGAAGGGCCTTTATTCCAATGGTTGGTGATTTACAACAGATGCGAGACAGTGTCCAGGCAGCCCGCAACGCACTGGATGATGGAGATCGAGAGTTAGATGATGATTTCGATGGAACGCTAGAACCAGTTACAACTGACATCGATGAATGGTTTAATTTCATGGAGGGAAACCAGTGGCAGTTGACAAGAAAGATGAGAACAAAGATTCGATCCTGTTCTAGGGATGTTCGCTCTCCTCGCCCCAAAACATAACATCCTATGCACTGGAACTAGCGAAAGCCAATGATACAATAAATCCATTCTTCTCAGTTTTGATAAATGCTATAAATGAACCAACATCTGATGCTGAGGAATCCTCCACCGAACTTACTGCTTCAGATGATAAATGGATGGTTCTGTGGATACTTAGCTTGTACCGCATTGAACGCGCTTCTGACTCTGCCTATCGGGAACAATTGATCAAGATTTTAACAGATCACATAAAACTTGCTGGATATACCAGTAGTTGTGGATTCCACCAAGCCATGATCAACAACTCCAATTGGGTGCAAAATCCCGATTTTAGGAAAATAGTGGCTTGTGTTGATTGGTTCTTCTTCCTAAACGACCGCCATCCATTGGCTAACATTAGAATCGCAACTATTGGGTCCAGATACCGAGACTGCGCCGCGTTAACATCTCTGTCACATGCGACAAAAATATTAGGATTGAAAGACATTGCGGACTTTATTGATTGGACCAGCAATCATACGATCAGCTTAGAGATGTCCTCAATGTTATGTCAAGAATAGGAGGACGGGGTGATTAATTCATATTTCCCCTATCAAGTCGATTTTGGTCTGGTCGCTAGGAGTGCGTTTTCTGCCAGGATGAATCCAGCAATTCATACATATTGCCATATTTTGGGCGCAATGTTTGGAAACGTGAGATCTCTAAATGCAAGGTTTTTCTTAGAGGAAGATCTTCCTGGCGTTATTTTCAATGCGCAGTGGGTTGGCTGTGTATTCCTAACCAGCGTAAAACAAAGAAGGGCCTTTATTCCAATGGTTGGTGATTTACAACAGATGCGAGACAGTGTCCAGGCAGCCCGCAACGCACTGGATGATGGAGATCGAGAGTTAGATTGTAGTGTGTTGGTCACATTTGTTCATTATAGTGTGTTGGTCACATGGTGCATTGTTTAAAAATGCATTTGTTACAATTCAAAATAGTATAAACAATATGTATTCATGACCTACAAATTGTAACGGCGCGAGGAATCAAATTGCACAAATTATCAATATGCAATAAGTACGAATTAGTAAAATGCTGAAGTAAGAATAACTTACCACACTCTACGCTGAATGTAAATGTAAACAAATAGAATTTATAATTAGGTCATAAGTATAGATATGTAAAGATTTTAGATTTAAGAATTCATATAAATAGCTGTATGATGGATGAAAGAAATCAGAATAAATTGGATAATCAAAACGGCTTGTTAGCTGTAAAAATATTCTTTATTTTATTCTCTAAAAACTGCGGCTCATTAGCCATACCCAAGTGGCGTGCTCGCCTTAATAATAAGCAACCCATAATCCAATAGAAACAAAAACTTCCTTCATTACATGGCGATCCTGCCCTCTCGATCCTAGTTGTTGAGAGTTGTTTTCCGGAAATTATACCCATTCTTTTTTTTAATGAATTCTCCCACTGAAGAGGTAGTCTCGAAGGAATTAATTGATAATATTTTTAAAAAATATGAGAATTTAGTAGTAGATGAATACATTCCGGAGGCACAAACGATAGAGGACTATCCAGAGTACACACCTACGCCAAAGACAGCAGACCCGAGACCTATAACTATAGCAGAATATAGACAACGGCAGAATAAACCAGTAGTTGCGTCACCGAGAAAACAACACAAACCAAGAGGCGGAAAGAAGGTAAAACTAAGACAGAAGGCTGCAGAAGTACATAGGATATTGGCGATAACCACCGACAACACTCTAAGGAAAAGTTTGAAATCTATTTTAGTAGGGATAAAGGCAGAACAAAAAACAAAAACACCAAAAAGACATTAATGGGGAATCAGGATTCGAAAAATGAGGAGATAATAATCTCTAATAATAACGACAGCACCAACAAGATAAACGTCAGTCAAACAACAGTTATATATATAATATTAATTTTGCAATTGTTTCTAGTATTAGCTAAAATTCATAAAATGTATAAAAAGTTTTTGAACAATAGGTTGAAGGAAAGACTTTTGCTAACTACTAACAACAGAGTTTAAGAAAATTTTTTTTTACTTGATGTTTAAAATAATATAAGTAACACAATAAAAAAAAAAAAAAAAAAAAGAAGAAAAAGAATCTAAAAATTTTCAGTATGACCAATGGAAGAGATATACGAACGTATAGATTCTATTATAACTAATGCAAAGAAGTCACTAGCAAGAGGGTATACAGATGATACCATTCAAAGTAAAAGATTAGAAATAGAAGAATTAGAAAAGAGAGTCGTAGAATTATTAGAAGACAAAGTAGTAAGAGAACAACAAAGACAGTTACATATCCTGAAGTTTAAAGACAAAAAAGAAAGAGCGTTAGAAATATTGCAGAGCCACGAAGATAAACTTAAAATTCAATCATTAGAAAAACAATTGGAAATTTCCACAATGAATGACGAAAATTTGAATACGACGGAATTGGCATCTATTTCAAAGTTGGTAACAGTTTTCAATGGTTCAAGGGATGAATTAAATTCATTTGTAGCAAACATCGAAATACTTAAAGACACATTAACTCCAACAAAACATGCTTCATTTTTTAATTTTGTGTATAAAACTAAAATTTCAAACAAAGTGCAAACCAAGTTAAGACAAGTATTAGTTCCTACCGACGTAGACTCCTTAATTTCAACTTTAAAAGAGACTTACAAAACAAAAAAGTCACCAAATGTTATTTTAAACGAATTAACAAAGATTACTCAGTTAGACACTATCAGAAAATTTGCTGATAAAATAGAAACATTAACTACGGAATTGAATGAAATCCAGATAAGTTCTCTTGGAGAAGCCAATAGAGAAGCAATCAGTAAAACTAATGCCGTAATTGCATTTAATTCTTTCAAGAACGGACTAAAAGATCAAGATATTGTAAGGACAATAAATGCTAGTAGAGTAAAGACTTTAAACGAAGCCATTGACATAGCCATGGAAACATCAACAGACAAGAGACAAAATCAAATAATGTTCCAAACAACATCAAACAGAACCAATTACAGAAACTACACGGGTAACAACTATTCTACTAAAAGGTACAACAATAATAACTATCGAAGAAATGATAACAGAAATAATCATGACAATAGAGGAAATAATAATAGGACAAACAATTATAATAATAACAACCACTACAGCAATAACAATCGTAATAACAACAGAGGTAACAATTATAATAATAACAATTATCGTGGTAATTCCTACAATAATGGTAATGGTTACCGAAACGGGAATACTAATGATGGTAATCGTAATAATCGTAACAGAAACAGTAATAATAATTACTACAATGGTAACAGAAACCAGAACATAAACCTAATGGAGCAAGACCAGGGAAACTCCCACGGTCCGGAGACCATAGAATACCAAGGTCCTCCGGAACGAAACCAGTAACTTCAAGAGCGGTATTTAGCATTTCGTCCGATCTAAAAAATTATGTGAGATTAAATATAAAAGATACACACCGTGCATTAACATTTTTAATAGACACAGGTGCTGACATCTCACTATGCAAGGAAGACTTATTACATAAATATGATGAAGATCCAGACGACTATTGCTGCTTAACAGGGATTACGAAGGAAAAAATAAAATCCTTAGGTTCCACTAACGTAATTATACAGATAGACGGTACATTACTTGAACATAAAATGCAATTAGTACATGAAAATTTTCCTATCCACACAGATGGTATACTTGGACGAGATTTTTTATTAAAGTACAACTGTAACATAGACTATGAAACATTCACACTAACCATCAATACAAAAAATGAGACTTTGACATTACCTATTCACAACGACACATTTGAGGTAAATGTAATAAGAATTCCTCCAAGAAGCGAAGTAATTATACCTTTGCAAATAAATATTGGGGAAGATGGAGTAATATGCAACCGTGAGATTGGAAAAGGTGTATTTTTGGCAAATTCTATAATTCCAAAAGATAGATACAAACACATAAAGTTATTAAACGTTACTGATAAAACCATTAAATTAGAAAATTTGAAAGTAGAAACTATCCCTTTAAGAAATTTTGATATATATAAGACAGGTCATGACAAAACAAATGCTGGATATAGTGAAGAAAGATTTGAGAAACTGGTAAATGAGTGCAATATGGAGGGGAATGACGAGAAAGCAAAGAAGGAATTGCTAGAGATATTAAAAAAATACCAACATATATTTCATTTAGAAGGTGAGAACCTGACAACCAATAATTTTTACAATCAAACTATTCAGTTGAATGACAAAAATCCAGTTTATATAAAAAACTATCGACTACCACAAACGCATACGGAGGAAATAAGTAACCAAGTAAAAGGTTTGTTGAAACAAAAGATAATAGAGCCATCCATAAGTCCTTATAACGCTCCACTCTTATTGGTACCTAAGAAGGGGCAAGGTGATTTAAAAAAATGGAGACTAGTAGTTGATTTCAGAAAACTCAATGACAAAATAGTAAATGACAAATTTCCGCTAACACGTTCTTTCAATTCTATAGTTGAATATAAATCAAATATGGCATCATCCTTAGCTAAACAAAGATACAGTATAAACACGGACTCACGACTCTATACGCCAACTGTAGGAGAAAAAAGGCCTCCAGAGTTCCCCAGCGCTTGGTTCAGGGCTCACCCCAACACTCTGCCCATTCTTAACGTACCAAAATGCTCCAATCTTTCATCTCTACGGAAGAAGATAAAAGCAGCCGTTGATGGACGGGTGATATCCGTGGATTATGTGGTTTCTTATTTGTATGAAGTTCTGAAAAACGTCAGAGAAGTATCTCCAGTAGATATCACCTCCTACGGTCGGGAGTTGACAAAGACCAATGAGTCAATTAACCCATTCTTTCCTGTTTTTCCACGCTGGACATGACAAATTCCTTTCATCAGATTGGGCTCGACCAACAGTCAAGACCGTTTACAGCATTTTCAACAGCTAATGGTCATTACCAATATACAAGATTACCTTTTGGGCTAAAAATATCTTCAAATAGTTTTCAGAGGATGTTAACAATAGCACTAGCTGGACTAGAGTCCGAAGCATTCTTGTATGTTGATGATATAATAGTTTTTGGATGTAGTTTGAAACATCACAACAACAACTTGAGCAACGTTTTCGATAGATTATCTAGGTATAATTTGAAGTTGAATGCGAGTAAATGCTATTTTTTGAAATCGGAAGTTATATATTTGGGACATTTGATAACATCAAATGGTATTAAGCCAGACCCAAACAAATATGACGTAATTACCAAATATCCTACTCCTAATAATACTGATGACGTAAGAAGATTTATAGCATTTTGTAACTATTATAGAAGATTCATAAAAGATTTTGCAAATATTGCTAATTGTTTAAATAATTTGTTAAAAAAAGGAATAAAATTTGTATGGTCAAAAGAATGTCATAATGCATTTGAAACACTAAAGAACAGGCTTATAGAACCTCCAATTTTGCAATATCCAGACTTTGACAAAACATTCATTTTGACGACAGATGCATCAGATTTTGCACTAGGCGCAGTTTTGTCACAAGGTCCAATAGGAAATGATTTACCGATATCATATGCAAGTAGATCTTTAAGCAAACACGAAAAGAATAAACCTGTGATTGAGAAGGAACTATTAGGCATATATTGGGGCATACAGTTCTTTAGACCGTATTTATATGGTAGAAGGTTCACAGTTGTAACAGATCACAGACCATTGATTTCGTTATTTTCTCATAAAAACCCAAGTTCTAAGTTAACAAGGATAAGACTGGAACTCTCTGATTACGACTTTGACATAGTATATAAAAAAGGAACAAGTAACACTAATGCCGATGCATTATCAAGGATAGATATTGATTCTACTACACTAAAAAGTATGATACCAATGGAAAATGACGAAAAAGTAAAGAAAACACTAGTAATTACAAGAGGTATGAGTAAAAAGTCATCAGAAAAGAATATTATAAAGGATAAAAATTTAATGAGTGGATCTCATAAGGAGACTGATCAACTCCATATGTGGGATTGCACGTCAATAAGTGATATAAAGCGCGCGACGAAGTTAAAATTTGTATTAGAGAAAAGGCCAGAAAATGATGTAAAAGAATTATATAAATATATAGTTGAATATTATAAAATGAATAATGAAACACGTGTTAGATGTAGTGATAATCCAAAGTATTTAGGTACTCTTTTGGAGAAACTATCATCATATTTAAAAAATACAGGAAATAAGAAATTTGCAATCGAGAGAAATGATGCAATATTTGATATAATACCCGCGGATGAATTTAAGGCCAGATATAACGAAGCAAACTAAAATAATAAAGATGACATAATTATATTACTGTATAGAGAACCTCAGATAATAACAAATGAAGATAGAAGACAAGAATTGATAAAATTATACCATGACACACCTCAAGGAGGACATTTCGGGGTGAATAAAACTTTACTTAAATTAAAGCAGAAGTACATTTGGAAGAACATGAACAAACAGGTAAAAGAATATGTGTCTAGATGTGACTTATGCCAACGTAATAAACAGACAAGACATACGAAGGAACAAATAAAGGTTACAGATACTCCAGTAGACAGTTTTCAAACTATAGTAATTGACACTGTAGGTCCTTTACATCCAGTAAACAATTTTAGATATATTCTGACTATGCAGTGCGAGTTAACAAAATACGTAATTGCATGTCCTATGAAGACGAAAGAGGCAAAAACAATAGCCAAAGCACTAGTGGAGAATTTGATACTTAAATATGGTTTATTTCGCACACTAAAATCAGATAACGGTACAGAATTTAAAAATGAGTTATTGAAAGAGGTATGTGAGCTATTAAAAATTAAGCAAATTTTTTCAACACCATATCATCATGAGACGTTGGGTACGGTAGAGAGGAATCATAGGGTTCTAAATGAATACTTTTTATCATTTGTACAAAATGACAATTGGGATAAATGGATACATTATTATACTTTTGCGTACAATATAACTCCTCATGTAGATACTGAATATTCACCTTTTGAACTCATTTTTGGAAAATTGCCAAGTTTACCTGGAGATGAGGTAATGAATCATCCTAGGATGTACAATTTTGAAAATTATGCTAATGAGCTAAAGACTAGACTAAAACATGCTTTAGAAAACGCCAGAAACTTGATAGAGACTGTAAAAAACAAAAGAAGTATAGAGTCATTAAATAACACAAATAACATAGAACTAAAAGTAGGCGACTTAGTTTTGGTCAAAGCTGAAAATAGAAGAAAACATGAACCACCGTATGACGGACCATATGAAGTAATAGATATAGATGATTTGAATGTATCAATTAAAATAAAAACAAACATAAAATCAATTCATAAAAACAGACTAAAAATATATAAAGTTTTAAGACTGTTTTTAAACTGATTTTTGCTAATAATGGCGTTTCAAAATAATGTTAACTCAAACATTAACCAGCGTGGAGTACCACCTACAAACCAACCTCCTCCAATTAACAATCAAGGAAGGAGAAGACCCCGGCCCCGGGACGTAGAACGGATGAGGGCCTTTAATGATGTCCGCCACTTTCAAAGATTCGGCGAAGGCGGAGGATGGGCCGATGAGGCTCAGAATGAGGAAGCGTATCAGAACGCTTCCGCTAGGGTGAGACCACCCCCGCCCGTACCACGGGCGCAACAAGGCCAGCGGAATACCCGGCCACCACCAACACGGAGAGGACCACCTCCCGTTACCCCTTCCACGGTGAGTACACCTGCTAGGGACGAACCCCTCTATGAGGGAAACAATCGTGGCAGTAAGCCCGTTAAAAAGACGTTAGCCCATAACATGGACAACGCAGGCTTCATCCCCCTCGTACGACAAGTGTACGATCGGATGGCAGTGGAGGACCCCCAGTTAGCCCGGAAACTTCCCTACTGCATATTCCAACATGCCATGGTGGAACTGTTGTGCGCATATCAACTACACCAGGCCAAATATATGTTGAAGGCACCAGAGCTGCAGAACTTGATGGATCCACTAGCCGCCATCGCAGCAGACGAGTGCAATATTCCGGTTCCTATTTTTGATTACATATGCGGTATAGGACCGATGGTCACCCCTCCGGGTGACAAAGTTTACTGGAACCTACCATCCAGTGCAATTCCAGCGAGCGAGACAACACATAACAACCGCACTGTGAGAGCTGGATCTTTTGGCCCTATAACTAGTGCCAACCATAATTTATACGAGTGCTATATAAGCCCGTATGTTACGTCGGAGTATATTAAACGGACTGCTAACCATCCAGCCAGTTCCCGACGGTATGATTGGAACCCCTTTCCACCAGGTTGGTTTCCAACTAATGGAGTGCCCAATGAGAATCTCTTGGGATACCGGGATATTCATAGGCTACACCCGGATGCCACCAGAAAATGTGTGGAGTGCGAGTTTGATGAAAGTGATACTATCACTGGCCGCCTATGCCATAGTGCATACGCGATGAATCTTACATCAGGCGTTTTAGGCACATTACGCTCCATCAAAGTCACGAGGGCCGAATTTAAATCCCGTGACAATAGTTCCGCGTTCGTATTTAAAGAACGCGAAGAAGGAGTGGTGACGGATATATTATGGGATGAACCCGCCACTCTTAAGTATAAATAATTTTTAGTATAAAATAATTTTTAGAACACTTAAAAATAAACTTAACAATATATACTAACCTTTAATTTAGAAATTATAATAAGTAAAAAAAAAAAGAAAGGAAAAATCATCCAATTTGAATTGTATGAGTTTTTCTTAAGAGCGGAGGTGTAGTGTGTTGGTCACATTTGTTCATTATAGTGTGTTGGTCACATGGTGCATTGTTTAAAAATGCATTTGTTACAATTCAAAATAGTATAAACAATATGTATTCATGACCTACAAATTGTAACGGCGCGAGGAATCAAATTGCACAAATTATCAATATGCAATAAGTACGAATTAGTAAAATGCTGAAGTAAGAATAACTTACCACACTCTACGCTGAATGTAAATGTAAACAAATAGAATTTATAATTAGGTCATAAGTATAGATATGTAAAGATTTTAGATTTAAGAATTCATATAAATAGCTGTAAGATGGATGAAAGAAATCAGAATAAATTGGATAATCAAAACGGCTTGTTAGCTGTAAAAATATTCTTTATTTTATTCTCTAAAAACTGCGGCTCATTAGCCATACCCAAGTGGCGTGCTCGCCTTAATAATAAGCAACCCATAATCCAATAGAAACAAAAACTTCCTTCATTACAAGATGATGATTTCGATGGAACGCTAGAACCAGTTACAACTGACATCGATGAATGGTTTAATTTCATAGAGGGAAACCAGTGGCAGTTGACAAGAAAGATGAGAACAAAGATTCGATCCTGTTCTAGGGATGTTCGCTCTCCTCGCCCCAAAACATAACATCCTATGCACTGGAACTAGCGAAAGCCAATGATACAATAAATCCATTCTTCTCAGTTTTGATAAATGCTATAAATGAACCAACATCTGATGCTGAGGAATCCTCCACCGAACTTACTGCTTCAGATGATAAATGGATGGTTCTGTGGATACTTAGCTTGTACCGCATTGAACGCGCTTCTGACTCTGCCTATCGGGAACAATTGATCAAGATTTTAACAGATCACATAAAACTTGCTGGATATACCAGTAGTTGTGGATTCCACCAAGCCATGATCAACAACTCCAATTGGGTGCAAAATCCTGATTTTAGGAAAATAGTGGCTTGTGTTGATTGGTTCTTCTTCCTAAACGACCGCCATCCATGGGCTAACATTAGAATCGCAACTATTGGGTCCAGATACCGAGACTGCGCCGCGTTAACATCTCTGTCACATGCGACAAAAATATTAGGATTGAAAGACATTGCGGACTTTATTGATTAGACCAGCAATCATACGATCAGCTTAGAGATGTCCTCAATGTTATGTCAAGAAGAGGAGGACGGGGTGATTAATTCATATTTCCCCTATCAAGTCGATTTTGGTCTGACCGCTAGGAGTGCGTTTTCTGCCAGGATGAATCCAGCAATTCATACATATTGCCATATTTTGGGCGCAATGTTTGGAAACGTGAGATCTCTAAATGCAAGGTTTTTCTTAGAGGAAGATCTTCCTGGCGTTATTTTCAATGCGCAGTGGGTTGGCTGTGTATTCCTAACCAGCGTAAAACAAAGAAGGGCCTTTATTCCAATGGTTGGTGATTTACAACAGATGCGAGACAGTGTCCAGGCAGCCCGCAACGCACTGGATGATGGAGATCGAGAGTTAGATGATGATTTCGATGGAACGCTAGAACCAGTTACAACTGACATCGATGAATGGTTTAATTTCATGGAGGGAAACCAGTGGCAGTTGACAAGAAAGATGAGAACAAAGATTCGATCCTGTTCTAGGGATGTTCGCTCTCCTCGCCCCAAAACATAACATCCTATGCACTGGAACTAGCGAAAGCCAATGATACAATAAATCCATTCTTCTCAGTTTTGATAAATGCTATAAATGAACCAACATCTGATGCTGAGGAATCCTCCACCGAACTTACTGCTTCAGATGATAAATGGATGGTTCTGTGGATACTTAGCTTGTACCGCATTGAACGCGCTTCTGACTCTGCCTATCGGGAACAATTGATCAAGATTTTAACAGATCACATAAAACTTGCTGGATATACCAGTAGTTGTGGATTCCACCAAGCCATGATCAACAACTCCAATTGGGTGCAAAATCCCGATTTTAGGAAAATAGTGGCTTGTGTTGATTGGTTCTTCTTCCTAAACGACCGCCATCCATGGGCTAACATTAGAATCGCAACTATTGGGTCCAGATACCGAGACTGCGCCGCGTTAACATCTCTGTCACATGCGACAAAAATATTAGGATTGAAAGACATTGCGGACTTTATTGATTGGACCAGCAATCATACGATCAGCTTAGAGATGTCCTCAATGTTATGTCAAGAAGAGGAGGACGGGGTGATTAATTCATATTTCCCCTATCAAGTCGATTTTGGTCTGGTCGCTAGGAGTGCGTTTTCTGCCAGGATGAATCCAGCAATTCATACATATTGCCATATTTTGGGCGCAATGTTTGGAAACGTGAGATCTCTAAATGCAAGGTTTTTCATAGAGGAAGATCTTCCTGGCGTTATTTTCAATGCGCAGTGGGTTGGCTGTGTATTCCTAACCAGCGTAAAACAAAGAAGGGCCTTTATTCCAATGGTTGGTGATTTACAACAGATGCGAGACAGTGTCCAGGCAGCCCGCAACGCACTGGATGATGGAGATCGAGAGTTAGATGATGATTTCGATGGAACGCTAGAACCAGTTACAACTGACATCGATGAATGGTTTAATTTCATGGAGGGAAACCAGTGGCAGTTGACAAGAAAGATGAGAACAAAGATTCGATCCTGTTCTAGGGATGTTCGCTCTCCTCGCCCCAAAACATAACATCCTATGCACTGGAACTAGCGAAAGCCAATGATACAATAAATCCATTCTTCTCAGTTTTGATAAATGCTATAAATGAACCAACATCTGATGCTGAGGAATCCTCCACCGAACTTACTGCTTCAGATGATAAATGGATGGTTCTGTGGATACTTAGCTTGTACCGCATTGAACGCGCTTCTGACTCTGCCTATCGGGAACAATTGATCAAGATTTTAACAGATCACATAAAACTTGCTGGATATACCAGTAGTTGTGGATTCCACCAAGCCATGATCAACAACTCCAATTGGGTGCAAAATCCCGATTTTAGGAAAATAGTGGCTTGTGTTGATTGGTTCTTCTTCCTAAACGACCGCCATCCATGGGCTAACATTAGAATCGCAACTATTGGGTCCAGATACCGAGACTGCGTCGCGTTAACATCTCTGTCACATGCGACAAAAATATTAGGATTGAAAGACATTGCGGACTTTATTGATTGGACCAGCAATCATACGATCAGCTTAGAGATGTCCTCAATGTTATGTCAAGAAGAGGAGGACGGGGTGATTAATTCATATTTCCCCTATCAAGTCGATTTTGGTCTGGTCGCTAGGAGTGCGTTTTCTGCCAGGATGAATCCAGCAATTCATACATATTGCCATATTTTGGGCGCAATGTTTGGAAACGTGAGATCTCTAAATGCAAGGTTTTTCTTAGAGGAAGATCTTCCTGGCGTTATTTTCAATGCGCAGTGGGTTGGCTGTGTATTCCTAACCAGCGTAAAACAAAGAAGGGCCTTTATTCCAATGGTTGGTGATTTACAACAGATGCGAGACAGTGTCCAGGCAGCCCGCAACGCACTGGATGATGGAGATCGAGAGTTAGATGATGATTTCGATGGAACGCTAGAACCAGTTACAACTGACATCGATGAATGGTTTAATTTCATGGAGGGAAACCAGTGGCAGTTGACAAGAAAGATGAGAACAAAGATTCGATCCTGTTCTAGGGATGTTCGCTCTCCTCGCCCCAAAACATAACATCCTATGTACTGGAACTAGCGAAAGCCAATGATACAATAAATCCATTCTTCTCAGTTTTGATAAATGATATAAATGAACCAACATCTGATGCTGAGGAATCCTCCACCGAACTTACTGCTTCAGATGATAAATGGATGGTTCTGTGGATACTTAGCTTGTACCGCATTGAACGCGCTTCTGACTCTGCCTATCGGGAACAATTGATCAAGATTTTAACAGATCACATAAAACTTGCTGGATATACCAGTAGTTGTGGATTCCACCAAGCCATGATCAACAACTCCAATTGGGTGCAAAATCCCGATTTTAGGAAAATAGTGGCTTGTGTTGATTGGTTCTTCTTCCTAAACGACCGCCATCCATGGGCTAACATTAGAATCGCAACTATTGGGTCCAGATACCGAGACTGCGCCGCGTTAACATCTCTGTCACATGCGACAAAAATATTAGGATTGAAAGACATTGCGGACTTTATTGATTGGACCAGCAATCATACGATCAGCTTAGAGATGTCCTCAATGTTATGTCAAGAAGAGGAGGACGGGGTGATTAATTCATATTTCCCCTATCAAGTCGATTTTGGTCTGGTCGCTAGGAGTGCGTTTTCTGCCAGGATGAATCCAGCAATTCATACATATTGCCATATTTTGGGCGCAATGTTTGGAAACGTGAGATCTCTAAATGCAAGGTTTTTCTTAGAGGAAGATCTTCCTGGCGTTATTTTCAATGCGCAGTGGGTTGGCTGTGTATTCCTAACCAGCGTAAAACAAAGAAGGGCCTTAATTCCAATGGTTGGTGATTTACAACAGATGCGAGACAGCGTCCAGGCAGCCCGCAACGCACTGGATGATGGAGATCGAGAGTTAGATGATGATTTCGATGGAACGCTAGAACCAGTTACAACTGACATCGATGAATGGTTTTATTTCATGGAGGGAAACCAGTGGCAGTTGACAAGAAAGATGAGAACAAAGATTCGATCCTGTTCTAGGGATGTTCGCTCTCCTCGCCCCAAAACATAACATCCTATGCACTGGAACTAGCGAAAGCCAATGATACAATAAATCCATTCTTCTCAGTTTTGATAAATGCTATAAATGAACCAACATCTGATGCTGAGGAATCCTCCACCGAACTTACTGCTTCAGATGATAAATGGATGGTTCTGTGGATACTTAGCTTGTACCGCATTGAACGCGCTTCTGACTCTGCCTATCGGGAACAATTGATCAAGATTTTAACAGATCACATAAAACTTGCTGGATATACCAGTAGTTGTGGATTCCACCAAGCCATGATCAACAACTCCAATTGGGTGCAAAATCCCGATTTTAGGAAAATAGTGGCTTGTGTTGATTGGTTCTTCTTCCTAAACGACCGCCATCCATGGGCTAACATTAGAATCGCAACTATTGGGTCCAGATACCGAGACTGCGCCGCGTTAACATCTCTGTCACATGCGACAAAAATATTAGGATTGAAAGACATTGCGGACTTTATTGATTGGACCAGCAATCATACGATCAGCTTAGAGATGTCCTCAATGTTATGTCAAGAAGAGGAGGACGGGGTGATTAATTCATATTTCCCCTATCAAGTCGATTTTGGTCTGGTCGCTAGGAGTGCGTTTTCTGCCAGGATGAATCCAGCAATTCATACATATTGCCATATTTTGGGCGCAATGTTTGGAAACGTGAGATCTCTAAATGCAAGGTTTTTCTTAGAGGAAGATCTTCCTGGCGTTATTTTCAATGCGCAGTGGGTTGGCTGTGTATTCCTAACCAGCGTAAAACAAAGAAGGGCCTTTATTCCAATGGTTGGTGATTTACAACAGATGCGAGACAGTGTCCAGGCAGCCCGCAACGCACTGGATGATGGAGATCGAGAGTTAGATGATGATTTCGATGGAACGCTAGAACCAGTTACAACTGACATCGATGAATGGTTTAATTTCATGGAGGGAAACCAGTGGCAGTTGACAAGAAAGATGAGAACAAAGATTCGATCCTGTTCTAGGGATGTTCGCTCTCCTCGCCCCAAAACATAACATCCTATGCACTGGAACTAGCGAAAGCCAATGATACAATAAATCCATTCTTCTCAGTTTTGATAAATGATATAAATGAACCAACATCTGATGCTGAGGAATCCTCCACCGAACTTACTGCTTCAGATGATAAATGGATGGTTCTGTGGATACTTAGCTTGTACCGCATTGAACGCGCTTCTGACTCTGCCTATCGGGAACAATTGATCAAGATTTTAACAGATCACATAAAACTTGCTGGATATACCAGTAGTTGTGGATTCCACCAAGCCATGATCAACAACTCCAATTGGGTGCAAAATCCCGATTTTAGGAAAATAGTGGCTTGTGTTGATTGGTTCTTCTTCCTAAACGACCGCCGTCCATGGGCTAACATTAGAATCGCAACTATTGGGTCCAGATACCGAGACTGCGCCGCGTTAACATCTCTGTCACATGCGACAAAAATATTAGGATTGAAAGACATTGCGGACTTTATTGATTGGACCAGCAATCATACGATCAGCTTAGAGATGTCCTCAATGTTATGTCAAGAAGAGGAGGACGGGGTGATTAATTCATATTTCCCCTATCAAGTCGATTTTGGTCTGGTCGCTAGGAGTGCGTTTTCTGCCAGGATGAATCCAGCAATTCATACATATTGCCATATTTTGGGCGCAATGTTTGGAAACGTGAGATCTCTAAATGCAAGGTTTTTCTTAGAGGAAGATCTTCCTGGCGTTATTTTCAATGCGCAGTGGGTTGGCTGTGTATTCCTAACCAGCGTAAAACAAAGAAGGGCCTTTATTCCAATGGTTGGTGATTTACAACAGATGCGAGACAGTGTCCAGGCAGCCCGCAACGCACTGGATGATGGAGATCGAGAGTTAGATGATGATTTCGATGGAACGCTAGAACCAGTTACAACTGACATCGATGAATGGTTTAATTTCATGGAGGGAAACCCGTGGCAGTTGACAAGAAAGATGAGAACAAAGATTCGATCCTGTTCTAGGGATGTTCGCTCTCCTCGCCCCAAAACATAACATCCTATGCACTGGAACTAGCGAAAGCCAATGATACAATAAATCCATTCTTCTCAGTTTTGATAAATGCTATAAATGAACCAACATCTGATGCTGAGGAATCCTCCACCGAACTTACTGCTTCAGATGATAAATGGATGGTTCTGTGGATACTTAGCTTGTACCGCATTGAACGCGCTTCTGACTCTGCCTATCGGGAACAATTGATCAAGATTTTAACAGATCACATAAAACTTGCTGGATATACCAGTAGTTGTGGATTCCACCAAGCCATGATCAACAACTCCAATTGGGTGCAAAATCCCGATTTTAAGAAAATAGTGGCTTGTGTTGATTGGTTCTTCTTCCTAAACGACCGCCATCCATGGGCTAACATTAGAATCGCAACTATTGGGTCCAGATACCGAGACTGCGCCGCGTTAACATCTCTGTCACATGCGACAAAAATATTAGGATTGAAAGACATTGCGGACTTTATTGATTGGACCAGCAATCATACGATCAGCTTAGAGATGTCCTCAATGTTATGTCAAGAAGAGGAGGACGGGGTGATTAATTCATATTTCCCCTATCAAGTCGATTTTGGTCTGGTCGCTAGGAGTGCGTTTTCTGCCAGGATGAATCCAGCAATTCATACATATTGCCATATTTTGGGCGCAATGTTTGGAAACGTGAGATCTCTAAATGCAAGGTTTTTCTTAGAGGAAGATCTTCCTGGCGTTATTTTCAATGCGCAGTGGGTTGGCTGTGTATTCCTAACCAGCGTAAAACAAAGAAGGGCCTTTATTCCAATGGTTGGTGATTTACAACAGATGCGAGACAGTGTCCAGGCAGCCCGCAACGCACTGGATGATGGAGATCGAGAGTTAGATGATGATTTCGATGGAACGCTAGAACCAGTTACAACTGACATCGATGAATGGTTTAATTTCATGGAGGGAAACCAGTGGCAGTTGACAAGAAAGATGAGAACAAAGATTCGATCCTGTTCTAGGGATGTTCGCTCTCCTCGCCCCAAAACATAACATCCTATGCACTGGAACTAGCGAAAGCCAATGATACAATAAATCCATTCTTCTCAGTTTTGATAAATGCTATAAATGAACCAACATCTGATGCTGAGGAATCCTCCACCGAACTTACTGCTTCAGATGATAAATGGATGGTTCTGTGGATACTTAGCTTGTACCGCATTGAACGCGCTTCTGACTCTGCCTATCGGGAACAATTGATCAAGATTTTAACAGATCACATAAAACTTGCTGGATATACCAGTAGTTGTGGATTCCACCAAGCCATGATCAACAACTCCAATTGGGTGCAAAATCCCGATTTTAGGAAAATAGTGGCTTGTGTTGATTGGTTCTTCTTCCTAAACGACCGCCATCCATGGGCTAACATTAGAATCGCAACTATTGGGTCCAGATACCGAGACTGCGCCGCGTTAACATCTCTGTCACATGCGACAAAAATATAGGATTGAAAGACATTGCGGACTTTATTGATTGGACCAGCAATCATACGATCAGCTTAGAGATGTCCTCAATGTTATGTCAAGAAGAGGAGGACGGGGTGATTAATTCATATTTCCCCTATCAAGTCGATTTTGGTCTGGTCGCTAGGAGTGCGTTTTCTGCCAGGATGAATCCAGCAATTCATACATATTGCCATATTTTGGGCGCAATGTTTGGAAACGTGAGATCTCTAAATGCAAGGTTTTTCTTAGAGGAAGATCTTCCTGGCGTTATTTTCAATGCGCAGTGGGTTGGCTGTGTATTCCTAACCAGCGTAAAACAAAGAAGGGCCTTTATTCCAATGGTTGGTGATTTACAACAGATGCGAGACAGTGTCCAGGCAGCCCGCAACGCACTGGATGATGGAGATCGAGAGTTAGATGATGATTTCGATGGAACGCTAGAACCAGTTACAACTGACATCGATGAATGGTTTAATTTCATGGAGGGAAACCAGTGGCAGTTGACAAGAAAGATGAGAACAAAGATTCGATCCTGTTCTAGGGATGTTCGCTCTCCTCGCCCCAAAACATAACATCCTATGCACTGGAACTAGCGAAAGCCAATGATACAATAAATCCATTCTTCTCAGTTTTGATAAATGCTATAAATGAACCAACATCTGATGCTGAGGAATCCTCCACCGAACTTACTGCTTCAGATGATAAATGGATGGTTCTGTGGATACTTAGCTTGTACCGCGTTGAACGCGCTTCTGACTCTGCCTATCGGGAACAATTGATCAAGATTTTAACAGATCACATAAAACTTGCTGGATATACCAGTAGTTGTGGATTCCACCAAGCCATGATCAACAACTCCAATTGGGTGCAAAATCCCGATTTTAGGAAAATAGTGGCTTGTGTTGATTGGTTCTTCTTCCTAAACGACCGCCATCCATGGGCTAACATTAGAATCGCAACTATTGGGTCCAGATACCGAGACTGCGCCGCGTTAACATCTCTGTCACATGCGACAAAAATATTAGGATTGAAAGACATTGCGGACTTTATTGATTGGACCAGCAATCATACGATCAGCTTAGAGATGTCCTCAATGTTATGTCAAGAAGAGGAGGACGGGGTGATTAATTCATATTTCCCCTATCAAGTCGATTTTGGTCTGGTCGCTAGGAGTGCGTTTTCTGCCAGAATATTCAACAATGCTTAAAAACAGACAGAATATGGCTTTAAACAAATACTCGTTAAGTGCATTCTACTTGCATCCTTTCAAGGATAAAGCAAAATTAAACAATGAACATGATGACATTATTTTTGAATTCCTGTTCCAAAATTTGGATGGAACTGGAATTGAAGAGTGGGACCATTATCGACACAAAACAGGTTTTTTTAAAACGCTCTTTGAAAAAGATATTCAAAAGCCTCTTGTTTTTTGGAACATGGCGGAAATGAAATATCCAACATTAGCAAAGTTAGCAAAAAAATTATTGCAGATTCCGGCCTCTTCTGCTCAACTAGAGCGACTGTTTTCAAGCTGGGCTCATGTTCACTCTTTCAAAAGAAACCGTCTCACATTTGAGCGGTCCAAAAAACTCCTACATGTTTATTATTCCCTTCGATTCAAAGATGTTTCTCTAGAAAATGAAACAGATGAATCTGATTTTTAATAAATAATTAAAATATCTAAAGTTTACATAATTTTCCAATAAATTTTTACATTTTATTATTTTTATCTTTTAAATTGAAAATTAAAAATGTAAATTGAAAGGTTCTGAAATAAAAATATATACAATAAAATATTGAATTTTTGCGTTTTGTCGAATTATTATACTTTTTAAACAGTGAATTTTCTATTGTCGACGTGTCGTTTATTTGGTGTCGACAATTATAAATTGACGACACGGAATTGTCGACACGTCGACAATTGTGTAGTCGACACCGTGTAGTCTACACGGCACATCACTGGATATAAGTAATGGCTCACTTAGGAAATAGACCATCAACATCGCAATCATCAATAGAGACCGACTCGGAACAAATCACTCCAGGAAGCTCTGACTCAACGATCCAGTCTCAAGGTGCAAGGCCCTCCACAAAACGTAGAATGGTTGACAGCAATGGCCAGGAGATCCAGGACCCAAAGCGCATTCGTGCTAAACCAGACGACGATCTGAAGTTGAACGCCCTTGGTTTACTCTTGCACTGGCACGAATATTTGGTAAGGGCGTTCAAAGTTGAAGACACTAATAGAATTGATACCATAGCAGACATAACCTCACACTTGTGGGCTTTTCATACCAAGTTGCGGCAGGAGGCGAACAGGAGTGGATCGGCGAACTCAGCCCTCCAGGGGACATCTGTCTTCGGTTGCAATGGAGTAGAGATCGATTGGAATGCCGTTAAGCCAACGATTGTGAACCTAGCAAAACTATACGGTTTTAATTACGAGATCTCAGAAAGAGGTAGAAATGCTACAGGGACGCTGGGTTCAATACTAGCGCTATTCGACTTGTATCGCCCAAAATTTAACGAAGTAAGAATGGGAACACAAGACATGGTCGTAAGGAAGAGGGATAACGTCATTGATGTTATGAGCATCCGCCGTTTTGGACTAAGGCCAGAACATGCAATTTTTACAACGGGTTGTACGTTCAATCCAACATTACAATCATCTTCCAAGATGGCATTGGGTCCAATGACCATCGCTATCAACCTGGCTCAACAAACGCAAACAGAGTACCAAGGTGCATGGAAGTAAGCATTTATGCAAGCATTTAAGCTGTTTCCAGACGGGAATGAAATAGCAAACCTTCTGGCCGGATCAAAGGATGAGCATGACTCTGTACTCAAGGTAATGGCCGATATTGCCATGTGGGGGACGACCAGATCTACAAATAAAGCTAGTTTCCCTTTCGCTATGATGCTCACCATTGCCCGTAGATGTGAATCCTACAGAACATTATTTTCAGTTAACACTCCAAACACGCCAATTGAGCGTACCGTTTCTGGATGCTGGCTTGTAAAGAGAAATTTAGGATGAGAGCAGGGCCAAACATGACGATCCGGACCCAGAAGGAAATGCTAACCCATGCGGTTTAGGGAATGCAAAAAGAAGATTTAGGACTTTTAGAATGGGCCGGCAGAGGGGCAGCGCAGCAATTTTCCTTCGGCAGCTATCGGCCGTAGGCCATGATTAAGCTAAGCCATGAAGAAGAAAATTGCTGCGCTGCCCCTCTGCCGGCGTCTAGTCGTCGTCGTCATAATGTTTTTCTTAAATATGGTTTTGAAAGCATTTTTGGTGTTGTTTACCCGAATATGTCAGATAATAAGACATTACCGCAACTAGTATATGCAAGTAGAGAAAGACATTTAGCCAGCGAGGGGAGTCGTATTAAAGATACACCAGATAAAGGAGGATATTGAAATTTCATAAATCTTAAAACTACATCATTAATTGCTAAACAAATTTATGAAGCTTATAAAGAAGGTGGTTATTATTATTTTGCATTGAAAAGAGATTTTGATGCCAGTCATAGCACCAGAACCGATAACGAACCAGCCGCCAAGCGACCAAGACCTGCAGAAGATAGTGAATCTGATCGAAATTCTGAACCTAATCCTACTTTCATTGAAAAACCTAATCATAATCTCAGGATTAAATGCAGTTGAGGAGTACTCAAACCACCCAACCCATTATAAACCTTTTTATTTTTAAAATAAATAAACCTTTCTAATCATGGAGGATAAAGTTTACCTAGAAAAACCCGAAAACCAACGGGATAACAGAGCTACAAACGCTCATAAGCCTAAACCAAATAAACCACCATCGAAACCCATCGATAAGAAACCGGTAGACAGACCTCTACCAAAAACCGATTCAGCTCCCCCGAGTTCGAATCACCGTACCGGGATCAATTCTCCGAATCTATTTTCGGACGTGGATTGTCCGTACGAGAGTTCAACTCTCGTACCCAATTTACACCATTGTAGCGTGTCTTTTATATTAACATTGCTTACACACATAATTTACATACAATGAACCAGGCGCATGTTTTAATGTAACATGAATAAAGCACTTGTGTGTCGTGTGTTGTGAATATATCAATACAATACAATTTTACGATCAACACATATTCGTCCAATATCAATACGATCAACACTCTTTCTATTGGACGATTGACTATGACATTGTATGAAATTTCCAAGACAACCGTTACACCTTCCACAGTAAAGGAAAATGCTTGATCAGCATTTATTAAGTATAAAACTGAGAACAATTCCCATGTAAAAAGCAATTATGGTATCAAACTAAAACTGTGCGTACTAGCCGCACATGAAATAAATAAATATTAAACAAATTAAAAAGTCTTTAATTACATGGCGATCCTGCCAGCCTTGGAGTGCTTCTAAAAATAGCGAGCACCCAAGGATCCAGACTTTTAAGAAGGAGTGCTAAAATTAGTTAAAGCACCAAAATTTTTTTTAAATCTTTTAAAAATACCGCCTGGCCAAAAGGCATAGATGAAAAATACCCCAAGGGAGAAGAAGGAAGAAGTAATGCTTAAATTGGTTAAAGCACCCTGCATTTCTAGATGGAAAAATTCCCCAAGGGGCAGGGACCCCAGCCAATAACATTGGAAGAATACCGAAAACGTACTTGGAAGCCAGAAACAAAAGAAAAAGTAACAATAACAACTACAAAGCCAAAACGAAGAGGAGGATATACGACAAAATTAAAAAGAACAAAATCAATCCTACTACGGCTGATAAATAGTTCACCACCACCATCATGGACGGAGGCGTCCAGAATGTGGATTAAAATTCATGAAATAGAGTTGTTAATAGAGCAACATACATCAAAAAAAAAAGTAAATATTTATTTTCCAACATTAGCTTCTAAAAGACGTGCGGTCCATCTGCACTCTTAGGGCCTATAAGCGAAAATCGCTCGAGGCAAACATTTTTTTAATAATTATTATAAATAATTCAATATCAAAAAAAAAAAAAAATATATAATAAAAGCCTAATTATAATAAGAAAAATTATACTTTACATATACATATATAAAAACCTAAATAAAAAAAATATATGTATGTACATAATTTGATTTCAAACTTAATATTTTAATTTCATAAAGGAATTTTTCCTTGAATTAATATGCCACTCTAATAAAAATATATTTAATGTTAATTTCAAACTTAAAATTTATTTTTTAATTTTTAATTTCGTAAGGTTTTTTAGTAATTACGTTAATTTTTAATGTGTAAATCTGAAACAAAATTTGACAGGCCCAAGGCCAATGTCGTCAATGAAGTAGAAATAGTTGAGGGAAAAACAAATTTGTTAACTATAGAAATCTATCTATTAATAATAACAGTAATTATAATAATTAATTTTTTAATTCGCATTTACCAAATGCACAATAGAAGACTAAAAAAAAAAAATATGCTAGCAGAGCAGATAATATAGATAAAATATAATAAAGCCAATGACTTAGAAAACTTGACAACAGACAATAAAACAGATACTAAAATGACACAAACATTGGTAGAATTCCTAAATACAGCTTCAAAGCTGATTACGGAATTTGATGGAAAATCCGAAAATTTGCAGTCATTCATAGACTCCTTACAATTAGTTAATTTAATAAAAGGTCAACACGAATCTTCTGCAATATCGCTAATTAAAACAAAGCTTAAGGGAAATGCTAGAAATCTCATTAGTGAAGAATCTACAATAGAAGAAATTATCACTAAGCTCAAAGTAACCGTTAAAGGTGAATCAGTGCATGTTTTGTCAGCTAAACTGATGAGCATAAAACAAAACAATAAAACACCAACTGCATACTGTACTGAAATAGAAAATCTCACAAAGTCACTTGAAACGGCATATATATCTGATGGTTTATCTTGTGAACTAGCTAACAAATACTCTACACAAGTTGCAGTAAAAGCTATTACAAAAAACTGCTCCAATGAAAAAGTAAAACTTATCATGGAAGCAGGCCAATTCAATGATATGAATGAAGCCGTGAGTAAATTTGTAAGCAGTTGCACTGAAGCAACAGGGCAACAGAACTCCGTATTATATTTCATTCAAAGACCCACTTATTATCGTGGAAATAACAGAAGATTTCGTGGGAGAAACAATTATCCCCGAAATAATAACAATATAAATAATAACAACGGAAATAACAACAATAACAATTACAATAATAGAAACAGACAAAGACCTGACAATAATCGTAGGAATAGACACTACGTACGAGCAATGGACTCAAATGAAAATGGTTCGGAAAACTCCGACCATCCCCTAAGATCAGAACAGTAAATATTAAAGTGTATAACCTTAACCTCATCTTATGTTATTTCATTCAGATAAATATAGATAACAGTAACACAACAATAACACTACTAGTTGATACAGGTGCCGACATTTCACTCATAAAATCCAAATATTTTGATTTAAAGAAAATAAATACTAACAAAATCACAACATTAAGTGGAATAGGACAAGGTGAAATAAAATCTATAGGTAGTATATTTTTTGATTTAAATTTTAAAAATTATCTAATACCACACAATTTTCAAGTAGTAGACAATAATTTCCCAATACCAAGCGATGGAATCATTGGTATGGATTTTATTAAGAAATATAATTGTCAGGTATGTTCTAGGTTTAGACTCGAATTGAAAACGAAAAATTTTTTGAATCCGCATAAGTCATAAATTGGTGTTCTGAAATCCGCATGTTTTTGTGTATTCGAAGTTTTTGTTCGAAAGAACTTTTGTTGAACTAAAGATCGCTAATTTGCTAACCGAAGCATGATAGCAATGTCTAATATTTTCTAAAAATCATGAAAGCTGTAAAGAATCACAAAAAAAATCGCTAACATGGCTAAAAATCTCGAAAAATTGCAATCTTTTAAACAAACACTTAAATTTATTTGAAATCTCTAAATGGGTTAAAAAAACAAAAGGTCGGAAAATAACAAAAAAAATTGCAAAAATAGCGAAAATTCGCGAAAATTTTTAATATTTCAAACCAGCCATAAAATTGATTTAAAGTCCCTAAAACTATAAGGAATGGCAAAAAATCGGTAAAAATTGCTAAATTCAAGGAAATTCGCAAAAATTTGCTAACAGCGGCATGATAGCAAAGTCAACTATTTATTACAAATCGTTAAAGCTGTAATGAATCAGAAAACTTACAAAAATTCGCGAAAAATTGCAAAATTTTAAACAAACCCAAAAACTAAGAGATCGCTAAATCGATTAAAGAAACAAATTGTCTGAAAATAACATAAAAATCGTTAAAAAAAAAATTGGTATAATGACATCAAAATCAATGAAAAAGTCAACTTTAAATTTAGGGTTAGTAAGGGCCTTTTGCGTTTTAGATAACGATATATTTTTGATTAAATTGGATTAAGAAGATTTTAAGCTAAAAGCAATATTATTTTTTTTGTTAAAAATGTTATCACATATTACAATAAAAGTCGATTCGGTTTGCTCTCACCAACCCATATCTACTCTAATTGAAAACGAATAAAAACATGTGGATGTGAAATGCAGAACACCAAAAATGCTAAAATAATCCACTTTCGAGTGGATTCGGATTCTAGAACACACCCGTGTATATTGGATTTTAATCAGGATTATGACTACCTAGTCCTACGACCATTCAATATACCACAACCTATAGAAATACCAATTACTAACAACAGCGATAATCTTATATTGCCGCCAAGATCAGAAGTAATACGTAAAGTAAATTTTATTAATTGCGATAATGAAATACTAATACCAAATCAAGAACTTGAACCAGGAGTCTTTATCGCGAACACATTGGTAAAATCTAATAAAGCATACATTCGTATTCTAAATACAAATAACACTATCACATCAGTTAATAAAAGTAAAATAAAAACCGAAAATCTTTCTGAATATGAAATAGTCGAACGAAATACGACCAAAAATACACATAGAAAATCAGAAATATTAAAACTTTTACAGAAAAATTTTCCAGAACAATTTAAAAATACATTAACGGAACTTTGCACATCATACAGCGATATTTTCGGTTTAGAATCAGAAACGATAACAATTAATAATTTCTATGAACAAAAGTTGAGAGTAAGGGATTCACAACCGGTGTACATTAAGAATTACCGGATACCACATACACACAAAGAGGAGATAGATGGACAGGTGAAAAAATTAATAGACGACAGAATAGTGGAACCATCAAATTCTGAGTACAACAGTCCAATTCTGCTGGTACCGAAGAAATCACTTCCAAGTTCAGAAACAAAAAGATGGAGACTCGTAGTAGATTATAGACAACTAAATAAGAAATTGATAGCAGACAAATTTCCATTACCTAGAATAGATGACATTTTAGACCAACTCGGTAGAGCCAAATATTGTTCATGTCTTTTGTGGCGTCCATGGAGATATCTCGTTCGATATTCCAGCAACTAAAGACGGACGACGTTCAGTTGACTAAGCAACTGACCCCCGAGTATCTTGATTACTACCACACGTTCTGTGTATGGGCAAGAATTGTCCATCTAAAGAATAAGAACCAGGAAGTTCTCTCTTCAGATGAAGAGTGGCTTCTAGACGTAATTAGAAACCGGGAATATAGCTTACTAGAGCCAATTTCCGTATACCTACGAGGTGTCGGAAACAAAGTAATGCTAATAGGTCAACACCTGTACCCAACCTTCCCAGCCATGCCTACTAATATTGTTGGAGGGAAGCGAGGATTCTACGGACCCATCAACGTAGACAACCACAACCTCTACGAGGAAATCCCATGTTTTGGAGTTCGTCCAAGCGTATTGAACGCACCAAATGTTCCTGTGAATCAAAACCTATTAGGATTCAAGGGACTACAGAGTCGTAGAAACGAAGCTAAAGATTTAGCTTTCGCTTTCGACGTGACGGAAGCACAATTTTCTGAATTTTTCAACAATGTCAATCAATGGATCTCAAACCCAGATCATTGAGACTAAGCGCACCGCTGAAGCTAACCCAGGACCAGATGTCAATTCTGAATTCCAGCCTCAGTGCCTTATCAAAGAAAAAATTGCGACAGGACATCCCCGCCTCGAAAAGAATCGAGCAAAGGCTGCCATAAATGCTTGGGTAGACAAATCAGATGTAGTCCAAATGAATAGCTTTTGTTGCAAAGCAACATTTATAAACATTCTCTAAAATTACTGTTATAATTATTAAGAACCCAATATGGATAAGAAAAGGTCACTGAATCAAAGTGAAATTGAGTACAACGTAAATCTAAGTGATTCAGAACATGATTTCAGCGATGGTAGTAACGACATTTATGAGCCTTCTGAAGATACAATTGATAGTGAAGATGAAGTCATCTCCGAACACTTTTTCTACTACATTTTTTTTTTTTTAATTCACTAAGCTAGTCCCGCGAAGATCTACGCTTGTCTGCAGGAAAGAAAACAGAGTCTCTGACGGGAATCGAACCCACAACCCCGGCGCTGATAGACTAGTTCACTACCAGCTAGCCTACCGGGGCACTCAGACTCAGCGTAGCATAAAGACTATTACAGAAAAACTATAACAACAAAAAAATTGAGATTAGCGATGCACTCCCCACTTTAAGTTGTATTGAAAAAAGCGTTTTTTGTATCAAAAATGTATTGCTTCTAAGTGGGTAAAAGCTCCATTTTTTTGGAATAAAATTTTTGATTTTTGCTAGGTTTTATTGCTATGACTATATGTATAGCATTTCATATGCAAATTAGTTATCAATTGTTAAAAAAAAAACATAAAAAGCGTTTTTGTTATGGACCTCCTCATTTGTACTTTGATCTGTGATAAAGCATTTAAAGATAAAATTGTTAGTTTTTTTCTTTTGAAATAAAACAAAAAACTTTAAAATGGTTTTATTTAATTTAAGATAATAATCTTAAATACACTGGGATCAAGTGCGGGTTCCATAAAAACTTGTTTATTAAAATAATGTTTTTTAAAGATAACAGAACTTTTAACATACATTTATGATTTACATTTTGCTTTTTTATCATTCAAATAATTTCATTAACTATTGTATATCACTGATTTTTTATCTCCAATTTTCCAGTATAAAAATCTCTACAGAAATTCGGGTTTGTCCAGTTACTCGTTAAACGTCAAAATGAATTCGTTAAAATTATTCGCCATTTTACTCTCTATTTTCCCCATAATCGGGATACAAAGTCAATCGTTTAAAATAAAAGGCATTAGTTATTATTCATATTTTGATAATCATGTAAGAATATTTGAACTTGTAGCATTGGCGTGCTAAATAAATAATTAAATAAAAATAAATAATAACTGAGATATAATCTGAGAACTAAAGAAGACAAAAAATTATGTACTTCATATAATGAAAAAACTAACAGTTTCTATTTACATTTTTTAGTTTACTTGGAATCAAGCTGTCCTTCAATGAAGAGACATGGAAATGGATCTGGTTACATTCGATAGTAAAGAAGACCAAGATGATGTTTTAAATGAAATGACAGCTCAGTATGGGTAAGTTTGACATCAACGATTAAATAGCAATTTTATAAATATATTATTTATTATTTTTAGTAATTTCTTTTTTTTTCGGTTGGAGCTTGTTGAGTTTTAAAATAAGATCTGGTGTACACACATTATAAATAAGATAACAATCTTGCAAGGTCGCCAGAATGCTACTTTAAACTCAACATGTGGTGCGCACATTTAAATAATAAATACATACATGTGAGCGATCCTTTTTCTTGGCTGTTGTAAACAACAGAGTTTTTAATCTTCTATTGGTGTAATAAACAGTAATGCATTTATAACGATAGTTTAATCTTGTGTTTATTTAGGCTGCATGTATGTTTTATTGTAATTTATAAAATCTAGTAGGTAGGAATATTGTTATTGTTTTAGTAATAAGAATTTTAGTATTTAAGGAAAAATATTAGTAAATAAAATTGAGTTCTATTTTATAATTCAAAGACTGTGGTTGTGTTGTTTCAATTCATTCCTGCAAGAAGTTAACAGAGCTGTCATTTATAATAAAAGTGGTGCTTGGATTTTGACCGGAGAACCCATCGTACCCTCCATGTGGGATATCAACATTCCAAATGTCGCCAGCGTGAAGATAGAATAGAACAACTCACGACGGAGTTGAATGAGATACAAATTAGTACATTAGGGGAAGAAAATAGAAGTGTAATTTGCGAGACAAACGCTACAATCGCATTTAATTCTTTTAAAACCGGACTCAGTAATAGAGAGATTGTAAGAACTTTGGAAGCAAGCAGAGTAAAGAAACTCAATGAAGCTATAGAGATAGCAACAGAAGTTTCTGCTGACATTAGGCAAAACCAAATAATGTTTCAAACTAGTCAACCAAGAAACAAAGTCAGGAATTTCTATATTAATAGGAATAGTAACAATACTAATTATTCCCACTACAGAAACAACAATTTCAGTAGAAGTAGCAATGGAAACAGATATCCAAATAATAACAACAATGTATTTAACAATAACAGCCAGAGTGGAAACAATTACAATAATAGAACAAACCGTAGCGGGGTAAATAACAGTAATAGAGGTAACTACATGAGGAACAATAATAACCACGGACATAATTGCAACAACAGAGACATTGACAGAGACAACAATAGGAGCAATAGTTATAACAATACATATCGCAACAGTAATAACTATCGTAATAATAACAATAGAGGACGAAATGCATATTGTGTACAGGAACAGGGAAACGGGACAAATCCGGAGGTAGCATACCACCAGGTATCTTCGGATCAGAGCGAATAAATTCTAACCAAATATTTAGCATTTCATCTGATCTCAAGAACTATATTAAATTACCCTTAAAAGCCTGGTGGTCCCTTCAGGAACCTCAACTTTAGAGACTTGTTTTTCAAAACTGTTACATTTTTTGCGCAATGTTTATTCAGCAAATATTCTCTTTATAATGTATGCCATCTAGCGGAAAAGAAAATCATATGCTTTTCGGTGCTGAATACCTGATTTTTGACGTTTATCAGAAAAACACACAAAAGCTTCAAAGTAAACAAATCGTGCTTTTTCAAATTGATTGAAATCAAAACTTTTGCTCCAAAAGAACCAAATAAAATTAATTTTTATTATTTGTGCACTATATTCAAACCATGTAAGTATCTTTTTAGCAATATAAATTTTTTTTGTTTGTGTTTTTCGTGTAAAAGTCCTTCGGTCCTTCAAAGAACCAGTAGGCACTCATTAGAGAAGTGAAATTCGTTAGTGCTTTAGCGTCTTTTTCTAATTTTAGTGTAAATTTTTAATTTTTCATAGAAAAATGCCACGTAAATACAAAGATTTTACCACGGCTGAAGAGTTTGAAGCATTCGTCAATGATTTTGAATGGTCAGTAAGTGAAATTGGCGATATATCAGATTTTGACGACGACAGTCTAGACGATCCCGATTTCAATATAGTGACAAATGATGATGCGAATATCACTGATCAGTTGGAGGATGATGTGTTCGAAAATGTGAACGAATTAGATGCTGAACAAGTTGTGAGTGTGGAACCAACTGCTGATGAGAGTGTTCAAAATGAAGATATTGTTGTTACTGGAGATAGCACACGCTGGCATCAAAATGCAACATTTTACAAAGATATCACAATTGACAAGGACTCTTCAGAGTTTAAAAAATGTATCTGGAAGAAAAACCATATGCAGAATCATGCAAGTTGGGTTCAGTTTGGCAGCGATTCTGAATTGACAACAGAAATAATGGCACTAGATACACCTTTAAAATTTTTTTCTTACTTTGTAAATGACGATATAATTTCTAATATTGTAGACCAAAGCAATTTGTACGCAATTCAAAAGGATTCATCGAAACCTCTAAATACAACGCCAGACGAAATAAAACGCTTTTTTGGCATTACATATTTTATGTCCGTCTTCAAGTACCCAAGTATCAGGACGTATTGGGGTGAATTTGGCATACCGGCTATTATGAATACCATGACGAGAAATCGATATGACAAGGTACGCCAGTTTTTGCATCTAAATGACAACAGTAAGATGCCACGTCCGTCAGCTCAAGAACCAGCTCCTTCACGTCGACGAGGATTGCGTCCACAAAACACTGATTCATCAAACATTGATCGTTTATATAAAGTTCGTCCGCTTATTGATGCCCTAAATCGAAACTTTGACTCTGTTCCAAAAAGCAGTCGTTTGTGTGTGGATGAACAAATTTGTGCGACAAAAATTAAGCACTATTTGAAACAATACTTGCCAGACAAGCCTCACCCGTGGGGCAATAAGTTATTTTTGATGTGTGACGATATGGGATTCTGCTATAATTTTGAAATTTATTCTGGCAATGAAGACCATGTTTTGGACAATGAACCAGACTTGGGAGCAGCAGCAAATGTTGTGGTGCGGCTTGCTCGTAAAGTTCCGCGTTTCAAGAACTACAGAATTTTCTTCGATAACTATTACACAACTATTCCTTTATTGGCTTATTTACGCACCCAGGGAATCTATGGGCTTGGAACAGTTCGACGTAACCGAATTCCTGGCTGCAAATTGCCAGAAAAATTCCCCAATCGAGGAGACTGCGAAGAATATATGACCAGTATTCATGGTATAGATATAACTACTATAGCATGGAGGGACAACAAAGTTGTAAATATGGCATCGACTTTGCTTGGCATCAAGCAATTGAAATCGACAAATGCAAACGAAACTGATGACGCGCCTACGATTGCCAGGTATTTTATACTTTCAACAAATACTTACTGAATATAATTTTTTTTTATTTTCTTTAGATTTGACAAAAAAAAATAAGTGTACCGTAAATATTCAGTGCCCTGCGATAATCCACGAGTACAAGTACATGGGAGGTGTTGATCTTATGGATTCGTGCTTTGGTAGAAGCCGCATAAGAATAAAGTCACACAAATGGACAAATCGTCTTATATACCATATGATGGACATGGCCATGATAAATGCATGGATTTTATATAAACGCCAATTCTCTTCATCTCCTCGTACAGATAAAATGCTGACTTTGCACGAATTTATCGTAGACGTCAGCAAAGTTTTAGTAAAATCTGGCACACAATCCATAAGGAAAGGACGTCCAAGAAGCACTGGAGGATGTGAGACCCCTGAAAATGTGCCAAAACGAGTTCGGGTAGTAATGCCGCCTAGTGACGTGCGGTTTGATAATGTTGGGCACTTCCCGAAATACCTAACAACAGGCAAACCTCGTTGTAAAATGCCCAATTGCACATCTAGAATAACAGTGTATTGCATTAAATGTGAGGTAGAATTATGTTTCCAATCCACAAAAAACTGCTTTCTAGAATATCATACAAAACATTGAATAAATGAACTGAAATATATATAATTTAAATGAAAATAAAAAAAATTTCATATATAAACCATATGCATTTTACTTGTCAAAGGAGTGCCTGGTGGTTCTTCAAAGAACCAACACACAAAACCTCCCCTAAAATGTCCAAAACTCAAAATTGTGAAAAGTCGTAGAACAAACGTTGTTAAGGGTCCTAAAATACAACATATAACATTTTTTCATTGAAAAAAAGTCAGGCTATTAAGGGTTAAACATAGAATACATATGATTAGAGAAGATTTTCCCATTGGCACTGACGGCATAATCGGACGTGATTTTTTACTAAAATACAATTGCAACATAGACTATGAGACATTTATACTTACTGTTAACGTAGGAGAAGAAATTTTTAAATTGCCGATATATGACAACAGATTTGATGTAAAATTTGTGAAAATTCCACCAAGAAGTGAGATTGTAATACCATTTTATATAGACATTAAAGAAGATGGAGTGGTATGCAATAGAGAAATAATAGAAGGCGTATTTCTGGCAAACGCCATAATTCCAAAAAATGGAAACAAACATATAAAAATACTAAATGTTTCAAATAACCCAGCAATAATACATAATTTGAAGATAGAAACCACTCCATTAGAGGATTATAAGATATACAGAACTAGTGAAAATAGGATTAGATGTGATGAGGAACGATTCAATCGAATCTTAAAAGAACTCAATATAGACAACCAGGATAACGTAGCAAAGGAGAGTTTGTTAAAAATTCTTAAGAGATATCAGTCAGTATTCCATTTGGATAATGAAAATTTGACAACAAACAATTTCTATAATCAAACTATCCAATTGAATGACTCGAATCCAGTTTACATAAAAAACTATCGTCTACCACAGACGCATACAGAGGAGATAAATAATCAAGTCAAAGGGCTATTAAAACAGAAAATCATAGAACCCTCTATAAGCCCATACAACGCTCCACTTTTGTTAGTTCCAAAAAAAGGACAAGACGATCTGAAGAAATGGAGGTTAGTTGTGGATTTCAGAAAACTGAATGACAAGATAGTAAATGACAAATTTCCCTTAACGCGACTAGATGACGTTTTAGATAAACTGGGTAGAGCCAAATATTTCTCTACTTTGGACATGACAAGTTCATTCCATCAAATCGAACTTGGTCGGGATTCAAGACCATATACCGCTTTTTCAACTCCAAATGGTCATTACCAGTATACCAAGTTACCTTTTGGATTGAAAATATCTTCAAATAGTTTTCAAAGAATGCTAACAATAGCATTGTCCAGATTGGAGTTTGAAGCATTTTTATATGTGGATGACATAATTGTTTTTGGATGTAGCTTACAACATCACAACGACAACTTGATTAATGTTTTCGACAGATTATCTAAATATAATCTGAAACTGAATGCAAGCAAGTGTTGTTTTCTTAAACCAGAAGTAGTATATTTGGGGCATTTGATAACATCAAATGGTATCAAACCAGACCCGAGCAAGTATGAAGCAATTTCAAAATACCCAATTCCGAGTAGTGCCGACGACGTAAGAAGATTCGTGGCATTTTGCAACTACTATAGAAGATTTATCAAAAATTTCGCAGATATTGCTACTTGTTTAAACAAATTATTGAAGAAGGGCACAAAATTTGAATGGTCTCAAGAATGCCAAATAGCATTTGAAACTCTTAAAAACAAACTTGTCAATCCACCGATTCTACAATATCCAAATTTTGACGAAACATTCATCCTGACCACTGATGCATCGGATTTCGCTCTAGGTGCAGTTTTATCTCAAGGTCCAATAGGTGAAGACCTACCAATATCCTATGCAAGCAGATCCCTCAATAAACATGAGTGTAGTATTATTTGATCGTATGAATGCATTCCTTTAAATATTATTTACTTGCATGAATTCATACCTTTAAAGAGCAGACATTAAACGGGTATCTTATTACACCAAAATATTAAACCCTAAATAGCCGCTTAAAAGGTACTACACCCAGACGCGTGGGAAATATTTATAAACTTAAAATTATTAATCATATTACACTAATTTTCCCATGCTTTAGTTTAAGTTATTTTTACACTTAAGAATAGGCTAAGAATTATTCTCATAGTTAGTATATAAGTTAGAATAAATTGTAAATAAAATAAATAATAAGAATAAAGCTGACGAGTGCACTAGTTGAACCGTCCAAACTTAAAACATTTTCTAAACTATTATTTAATCATTTTACATGGCGATCCTGCCAGATTAAGGAGTGCTTACATTTTTTAAAGCACCCTTAAAAGGAAAAGCTAAGGAGTGCTTACCTTTTTTAAAGCACCCTTAAAAGGAAAAAAGCCCCCTTAATAATTTTTCCGCCTGGCCAAGAGGCATGAAGGAGGGACCCAAACCTCTCACAATAGAGGAATAAAGGCAACGACAGAAAAAGGCTCCTCTACCCGCTGAAAAGGAACCACCTCTACCAACAGTCCTGAAGAAAAAACGAAGAGGTGGCGTTCTGCAAAAACTAAAGAGGGAAAGAACAATATTACTACGAATAATAAACTCCAACCCACCACCATCATGGAAAGTATCGTCTCAAATGTGGATTAAGATTGACGAAATCAACTTCCTTTTACAACAAGAATTAAACAGGAGAAGTAAATAAGTATACAAAATCTTTTTCCATTTAAACGAAGTGCGTCCAATCCGCACTCGCAGGGCCTATAAGCGACTTATCGCTTAAGGCAAAACTTGAAAAAAAAAAAAAAAAATCTTTTAATAATAATATTAAAAAAAAAAAAAAAATACAAAATAATTTTTTTTTTTTTTACAAATGTCAAACTTAAAAGACATTTTTATGTAATTTATTGGGGAATACAATTTTTCAGACCATATCTGTTTGGCAGAAAATTTTCGGTTGTCACCGACCATAGACCCTTGGTATCACTATTCTCGCACAAAAATCCTAGTTCAAAGTTAACAAGAATTAGATTAGAGCTTTCAGAATATGACTTCGACATAATATACAAAAAGGGGACAGTAAACACTAATGCAAATGCACTGTCAAGAATAGAAATTAATTCTGACATATTGAAAAACATGATACCATCAGAGAATGATGAGAGGATAAAGAAAACACTAGTAGTAACACGAGGTATGAACAAAAAGTCATCAGAAAATAATAATATCATAAGCGGATCTCATAACGAGTCTGATCAACTCTATATGTGGGACTGCACTTCCATCAATGATATTAAGCGCGCAAATAAATTGAAATTTATATTAGAAAATAGGCCAATAAACAATATTAATGAACACACAGTAGAGTGTGATATAGAAAATAATGAGACACGTGTTAGATGTAGCGATAATCCATTGTATTTAGGTACTCTTATGAAGAAGCTATCGTCATATTTAAAGAAAGTAAGAAACATGAAAAATAAGAAATTTGCAATCGAAAATAATGATGCAATATTTAGTATAATTCCCGCGGATGATTTTAAGGCCAAATACAATAAGTATTGTAGAAAAAATAAGTATGACATAGTAATACTATTATATAAAAAACCTCAGAATATTCTAGACGAGAATAGAAAGCTAGACCAAATAAAATTATATCATGACACACCCCAAGGAGGTCATTTCGGAGTAAGAAAGACTCTGTTGAAATTGAAACAAAAATACGTTTGGAAAGGTATGAATAAGAGCGTAAAAAACTATGTATCTAAATGCGATCTTTGTCAAAAAAACAAACAAATTAGACACACTAAAGAACCGCTAAAAATAACGGATACACCAGCAAGTAGCTTTAACACTATAGTAATTGATACAGTTGGTCCACTACGTCCAACAAGTAACTATAGGTACATACTTACAATACAATGCGAATTGACAAAATACCTAATTGCTTGTCCAATGGAGACAAAAGAGGCGAAGTCAATAGCAAAAGCATTGGTAGAAAACGTAATACTCAAATATGGAATTTTTAGTGTACTCAAATCAGACAGGGGGACAGAATTCACAAATGAATTAATGAAAAACATATGCGAACTATTAAAAATAGAACAAAAATTTTCGACTCCATACCATCATGAGACTTTAGGAACTGTAGAAAGGAATCACAGGGTACTAAACGAATATTTTCTATCCTTTGTAGAGAATGATAATTGGGAACAATGGATTCCTTATTACACATTCGCATATAATACGACTCCTCACGTCGACACTGAGTATTCACCTTTCGAGCTAATTTTTCGGAAGTTACCAAGTTTACCTGGGGATGAAGTCATGAATCATCCAAAGGTTTACGACTTTGAAAATTACGCCAATGAATTAAAAAGTAGATTTAAATATTCTTTAGAAAACGCTAGGATTATGATAGATAAGATAAAAAGAAAGAGAAAATTAGAATCATACAATAAAATAAACAGATTAAAATTAATTTAGGAGATTTAGTATTAATAAGAGTAGAAAATAGAAACAAAAATGAAAAACCGTATAAAGGACCATATAGAATAGTTAATATAAATGACTTAAACATAACTGTAGATATAAACAATAAAGACAAAGTTTTTCAAAAGAATCTACTAAAGAAATACAAAAGTTAAACAAACGTCAACTTATTAGCGACTGACCTAAGACAACATTTAACCTACATAAAAAAAAAAAATTTTTTTAAAAAGAACGAAATTTTATTTTGCTCAAATTTCAAAATTATCACGCTAGCTAGCTACAAAGAAAAAAAAAAAACAAAAATATACACTGTTTGCTAAAAATAAAAACAATATGTAAAACAATGAAAAATAACAACTATGTTTATTAAAAATATTAAGTTACAGTAAGCAAATCATTATTAAGTGCAAAGAACTTTAAAATTAAGTAAACAAACATTTGTCACATTGAAGAAATAAATATACCTACATACAAATAAAGAAACAAAATGTAAAAATAAAAAACAACTTTAAATTAAGTAAACAAATATTTGTCACATTGAAGATATAAAAAAAAAAAAAAATTTCTGCAATCTTTGTATAATCAAAAATTCCATAAATTTTTCTAAAGGGTGAGGGTGTAGTGTACATAAGAATTGGCACACCAAAACCTATAATAGTGACCACCCATGCATGCATTCTTATGTAAGTGATCCCACAATAATCGAAGTTTAATTTGGAGTCATTGCCTTGCATATTTTTGCTAACGTAATGAATTTCAAATCAAACAAAGTGGTTGACTAATAATTGTGTCAACTGTTTTGTGTTGCAATAATGAGTAAGGAGCTTGCATATAATTAAGCCCCTCCTTTTACATACTGCATGAGAAAAAATGTGACGTAGATATGTAAGTAGTAATTATAGATTGTAAACTAGTAAGTAGAATAAGTGATTGAGTGAACTTTTTGTAAAGTCACTCAATATTAGGTTAAGTTTTATTCTCATACGTAGTATTTAAGCAAATAATTTTTGTGAATAAAGATCAGGAATTAACCATCAATCAGGGCCTTCGCTTGTGTTTTATTAATTTTTTAAACAAAAAGGTTAAGATTTAATTTCAAACTTAGTATATAAGAACAAGTAAAACCTAATAAAGTTAGATTTGAAATTTCTAAGCTAAATCGGCAATAACTTGCCTTAGTTTTTATTTTCTAAGTCTCAACAAAATAATTCGGCAGTTCTTTTGAACGCCTTAATTACAAGCTGAAACCCTGACAGCTATTTAAAATAACCAAGGGCTATAGGGACCAAATCATAACAAACTATATACCCAATACATTACATGGCGATCCTGCGGACTACGAACTGACCCTGCCAACTTGAACCAGCAAAAATTTTACAATCCTACAATAATAGATGTCCGTGGAAGTGGACGAAATTTTTGCGCGCTGGACGCTTTATTTAGATACTTTAGATACCAAAAAGAAAGAAAAGTACGAGCCAGAGCCAGCAAATCAAGATGCACCTCCGTATGAACCACTCCCAGTCAATGCGGGACCAAGGCCAAATACGATAGATGAGTACAAAAAACGGCAACAAAATAAACCAGACAACAGTGATAAAGAAAAAAAAGAAACGAGCTGGGAAGGAGTACCAGAGGAGGAATTAACTGACGATACTGCACAGGGACCTTAATTTAGCAACAGAAAAGGCAACTTAAAGAAGTATAAGATCAGAGATAAGGAGTTTCAAGGATAAACATTTTTAACAAATCAAATTTTAATAAAAAAAAAAAATTAATATGTATATAAGTTAACAACAAATACATTTCTTTTAAAATTTTATTGCTTCACTTTCATAATTGATCTTTTTGTTGTTTCTCTTCTGAGTACAACGAACCATAAAGTCGTTGTACTCCAATATGTTTATTATTGCATTTCTTATTAATTTGTATTGCTCAACTTTTCATTACTTTTTCTTTTGTTTGTTAAAACCCAAATATTTAAGTGGAACATTTAATTGTTTCTTTAAGCACTTCTCATATTACAGATATGTGGTTGTTGACTTTATCGATTTGACTTGTAAGCAATAACGATAAATAATAATTTTGTAGTTGTAGAATAATTTTATGATTCGTAATCAATAATTGTAAACAACAAATTTTGTAGTTATAAAATCATTTTAAGATTTGTAAGAAAAATAAAATTCAGTTGAAGTCAAGTACTCAAATTGTAAAAACGTGTTTTATTATAACTGGCGCCCAACGTAAAAAAGGATTATTTTTTAGCAAAAAACACCCCATAGGCTGTAGCTAAAAAAGGATAAATCCTAGTGAATAAAGTGAAAAAGGTCCTCAAGAAGCACCCAATATTACTACAAGTTAAAGTGTAAATAAATAAAGTGGTCCTCAAGAAGCACCCAATATTGTTACAAGTTAAAGTGCGAAAAAGCGGTCCTCAAGGAGCACCCAATATTGTTACAAGCAAAAAAAAGAGACCAATTTAATAAGTAAATATCAAATGAGAACTAATTGATTAAGTAAAAACGTTTCAAATCTTTAAAATAAGTGGAAATAAAAATAAATAAAAATTATTTAAAGAAAGAAATGAACTCTAAAAATATAACTAATAATTAAAATAATAAAAATTAATAAGTGTAAATAACCGAAAATACACAATTCAAATAAGCTACAATATATTAAAATTAAAAACTTTTGAGAAACTACAAAAGTAATGATCAAAACAAATTTACATTTAAATCTACATTAAAAATCATCATTGTCAAACATAACTAAACTAAAATATGTGCGTATGAAAAGGAAACTATTTACAAATTGCACAAACAGAAACTAAAAGCCAAAGTGGAAAATTTGAAGAATCTAAAAACAACGGGAACTAAAAGCCAAAGCGAAGAATTTGAAGAATCTAAAAACAACAGGAACTAAGAGCCAAAGCAGAGAATTTAAGTCACTACATAACGGCCATCGGAGTCGCGTCGCGTAGTTCTCCGATAATTTTCCTCACAAATTCTATCTGAAGGGGTCATTATCTTCCGCCTAGGCGTTTCCTCAATTTCCCAAAAACGAAGGAGATTCCCATTCAAACCATCCTCCATAGAAACATCTATTCTCGTCGAATATGCTCTAACTGTCGGCTCCACAATAGATCCCGTAATGATATATCCAAAGACAGTCTTCTGAGCCACTAAAGATCCTAAAACATCCAGGTCACGAAGGTGGGGAGGGCCATGGCGATACCCAATGTTGAGATGAGGGACGGGGGGGAAGTAATTAAGGCTTTGATACCGATAGTTGGACTGACATGTAAAATGTAGGGGTGTTGGGTCCGTACGGTAGACGTTCTCGTCGAACGAGAGAAGTATACACAGGAGGCGTACAATCGGAGCCTCGTCCATAACAGTACCAGCGTCGTCAGAGGCAGCGTAGGCCAGGGACAACATCGACGCTCCGTCCCTTATTGTAGGCCCACGTATTATGCTGCCAAGTGCGGAAGTGGCCGACTGGTCTTGCAGCCTTGTTTTTAAGGTCATGAGCATACCGGACTCGCGCCGTCCGTACTCTTGCTCGTGCTGGCAGGGTTGGGATACACAGAGTACGCGCTGCACAGGGATGAAAGGTGCGTAACTGTACAGTCTTGTTGGGGCAGGGGTAGCGACAACGGGCTGATGGATCTGAGGTTGTGGCACTACGTTAATGTAGTAGTTCCACAGTTTTCCCGCGGGCTGGGATCTGTTTAGCTCCGGATACATGGCAAGTTTTAGAGACACCATGTCAGTTGGAAAAGCTTCAACTATCTTTTGTGCTAATGAGGCTGAATATGTTGAAACCGGGAGACCGGCAGCCAATGAGAGAGAGTAGAAACTCTGTGTCTCAGATGCTGCTAGTTCGGAGACCTTCGCAGCCCAATCTGTCGCGGCGTACTGAGCAGGTGTTACGATTCCATCGCCGACGAGTTTTTTCGCAATCTGTGTTGTTAGTTTATCAGCGAAGGATACGGTGTATCGTTTTTGCTCATCGATCAATCCCTCGGTCAAGGCGATACTAGACGAGGTCGAGATTGTGAAAATTTTGCTCGGTAATGATGAGTTTGTGTTTGTGGAAAGTGAGAAGATTGAACGGTACTTTGATGTCTGGTTTGACAGACCGAATCGTACATATTACGTTAAACGTGCGGGAGCGCACTTTTTAAAATAGAAGAGTTTATCAGAATACTTCGTGGCTAGATTGAACCTGGACGCTGAACGTATTCGCAGATCGCTGATGGTACTTCGTGAACCTCCACGAATCACTATAGATGCAGTGAGTTTGTGATCCTGGAATGCTTGGTTTTCCGATTGAAACGTTGCTTGACGGAACAGAAAATGATCAAGTGTATCGAGACGCGATGCGCGTGCCATGCAGACCGCAAAAGATCAATGAATCGTGTGTCCGGCTTGAGTGTCTATGTGATACGGGTGTGTCGCAAGCCAATTCTGGACTCATTGGCTATTCGCGAGACAGCATGCCTATGGAACGAGATCATCGCAGTGGTTACTTAAATATGGTGGCTATGTTATAAAAGAAACAAAAGCATCAAATCTGTGAGCTCTTAGTTTTTGATAGCTTTTATCCGTCTTTCTCTCCATTTGCGGGGCAAGGCGTGTTTGACGGATTGATTAAGGAGTCGGCGCTGCGAATACATTTTTCGCAGCCTATCATAATGCCTCACATTACCTATGTTCCCATGCCAACGGCGAATTTGATGAAAACGTCGTCCGTGAGCATGACACGTGTTAGTTTTGTTAGCGATATTGTTAATAGAGCTTGGAAGCCTGATTACAGCCCTTTGTTGAACGCTTTTATGGTTTCCAATCTCATGCCTGGAGAGGTGTTCTTTGATTGTAAGATGCCCGTTAGCGCTACCGATCCAGCGGTACGCGGATTCGCTGCTCTAGTGATGAGAATGTTGCTGATGTACGATGAGCGTTCAATATTCTCCAATTCGTCACGTGAAACCCAGCAGGATATTGATCGCGCGATAATTAGGTGGGGTGTAGATGCGTCTGTACTTGAAGTTGCGAGAGGTGCGCCGATGGGAGAGTTCCCTCTGAGCGCATATACACTGAAAAATAGGTCTGCTTCAGATCGGCGTCTGTTCGATTATATGAAGATTGTGGACGGCGTAGGAGGGGCTTGCGCTGGAGGATGTCGGTATCCTAGAAACGATGACCCTCTGCTGCAATATTATCCCAATGTTGCTGTGAGAAATAACATCGCCATTAATGAAGACGATTATATGGCGTTGAGAGATACTCCCCAGTCGCTCTCCGAATGGAGAGTGTATCAGGGAATAGAAAGCTTTTTAAGTTCATCGAACGCTTTTACGGCGTATCGATCTTTGTTCAATGCGTATGCGAGACAAGCGATAGATTTTTTCGTTCGTCTCAACGAATATCAGAAGGTTATGTGGTACAACTTGTTTAGGATGAGTACGAGGAACTCTTCCATATATGTCGGCGCTCTGGCGCAATCGCGAGCACCTAGCGTCCCAGTGGAAGCAGAGTTCTTTATCGTTTTGGGGAAGGGGCTTATGGTCACGCAGTTTAAGCCTTTGCGTGATGTTATAGAGCGTTTACGATATCAGGGAGCGTTTGTTAAGGAATCGTTTGCTGTATTTAGAAGGTTGAAAATTATAGAGCTATGTTGGCAGGATGTTGGAAAGCTGGCTTCATTTCCATTACGTAGACGTATCGCTATAGCTTGCGCTGCTTTTACGATCTACGAGTGGATTAGAGCGGAACTGTATGATTGTAATCAGGACAAGAGTTTGAACTCTTTCTGTCAAAAAGGTATCAAAATCTTTCCATTTAGACAAACCACCCACCCCAATGTTAACTAAGTTAGTGTAAAATAAATTTAATTTAATTACAAAAAGAAAAACCTCAACATCTTCTCATTTAATTTGAGAAACATAAACATTAAAAAGGTAAGCGCCCACCACTTAAATACCCTATAGAGAAGAAAACTAATCCCTTGTTTTCTTTCTTTTATTTCAACTCCCAATAATTATAATTTCTCTGACGAGCGATTATAATTATCATTGGCCAAAGACTTCTCGATTCCTGTTCCCCAAGGAAAAGAGAATCTTTAGCCAATTTATAATAATTTAGGCCAAAAGAAGTCTATTTTATTCATGGTCCTTCGAGCCAGGGAAAGAAAAGCGCCTATATAAAAGAAGAAAAAAGGTCATCTGGTCACCCCAAACAAAAAAAAGAAGTAAAATCAACGTACTCTTTTCAAGGCGAAAAAATGAGGTATATATACGCAGTAGTAGAAAACAACTAAACGAGTAAGTACAAACCGGCTATAACCCTTATATTGAAATTAAAGTTAAATAAAAAACAAGGAAAAATTGTGTATGTGTGTGAAAAAACGAGGAAAATATTTAGGAAAACGTGTGTGAAAATATATGTGGAAAAATTAAAATTAATGTAAAAAAGAAATTAGAGAATTCCATATAGAAAAGTAAAAATCAAAATGGCATTGTCGCCATATTGGCAATTGGAATGTATAGTGCAAAAAATTTTTTTGATCGGAGAGTGTGTATATAACAAAAATACAAGTTAAGCCCGCTGGCAAACAACGGGTTAAACAGAATTTAAATTTTTTCTTTATTCTAACAATTATGCTGACGCTTTCCGTTTTTTTAAATTTATTTTTTTTTTCAGCAATTATGCTGACGGCAAAACAAGCCTTTTCATTTTATTAAAATGCAAAGGTGTTGATTTCGCAATAAATTTCTCACCAGGTTGAATTACCTTTTTTTGTGTTACTACGAGTTCACTAAACTACCGTTTTGTGGAATTTTAGTAACACTCAGCATAATGTTTTTTTATTGTTTTCTTTCTTTTTATTTGTGAATGTTTTTTTTTCTGAACTTAGGAGAATGGGAATGCGTCGTAGGTTTCGTTGAAAAAAGTAAAAGAGGAATTCTTTAGTCTTGACAAGTCTCTATCAAGAGACAGCTAGTAGTTACGGATAATAATAACTTACCGAATATTAAATAAATTCTTAGTAATTACGGATAATAATAACTTACCGAATGTTAAATAAATTCTTAGTAATTACGGATAATAATAACTTACCGAATATTAAATAAATTCTGATAATAAATAAATTACTGAATATTAAAATTCCGTGTGTTTTATTTTACAAATAACAATTAACTGGCGCCCAACGAAGAAAAGGACTCACGAAAAGGAGTTTTTTTTTTTAAAGTGAAACGAAAGAAAAATCCTCATAGAGGATAAGTGAAAATAAGGAAAAGAACTCATGAAAGGAAATTTTTTCTTAAAGTGAAACGAAAGGAAAATCCTCATAGAGGATAAGTGAAAATAAGGAAAAGAACTCATGAAAGGAAATTTTTTCTTAAAGTGAATCGGAAAAAAATCCTCATAGAGGATAAGTGTAAAAATAAGGAGAAGAACTGGTGAAAAGAAATTTGTTCTTAAAGTGAGTCGGAAAAATCCTCATAGAGGATAAGAGTAAAAACAAGAAAAAGGACTCTCGAAATACAAAAAACTATATAGTTTTAGCAAGCAATGGAACAAAAAAATAATTAAAAAAAAATGAAAGAATTTTGAAATCTATTACGATAAAAAACGATTAAAAAGAATAACAGTGGCTAGAAAAATCACTACCACCACAAGAAAAACACAATTTAATTAAAAACAAACAAGAAAAGCAGTAACAACAGACAACAAAATAAACTCTGACAATAACAACTGGGCAGAAATCAGCAGCAGCAGTGGAAATTGAAGCAGAATATCAACAGAAAGGCTGGAGCATGAATGCGATCGAGGTAATATTAGTGTAAGTTAAGATTAACTAGTTATTTTTTTTAAAAAATAATTTTGTAAAAAAAAAAAAAAAAAAATTTTTATAACAAACAACAAGAGCAGGAAGAATTAGATTAGGGAGTAATTATTATAACTGTGCAAAGGTTAATCTTAATAAACTACAGATTATTTTCATATCTAGAATATTTAAAATAAAATTTGTTTTTTTTGGTGCATTGTTCAAGTTAGAGGGGGGTTGGTTAACGTAAGTTCCCTCTTTCTGTATGAGCTCTGATCAACCGGGTACGCTTGACGACTTAGCTGACAGATTAAACAGACTTTCAGTACGCAGTAGAATAGGTATGGACGCTAACCAGTTACAGTCCCTATTGGACACGGCAATCAGCCGAGCGACAGAGCAGGCGAAACGGGTGTTTCAGGGGCAAATCGACGAGCTCACGAGTAGACTTGCTTCTCTGGAAACACCGGCCAGAGTAGAAGAATACAGAGAGGTCCGAATTCGGTCCGGTGTTGAGTGTAATGAATCGCTAGAAATTGTGAAATCGCTCCCAGAATTCGACGGCAATGCCGCTAAATATGTCTCATGGAGGCAAGCAGCTAGTACTGCACATAAGCTATTTGAGAAATTCGATGGTAGTAGCCGCTACTATCAGGCTGTAGCAATTATTAGAAATAAGGTTACAGGGGCGGCGGATACAGTGTTAAGTTCCTATAATACGGTGTTAAATTTCAAGGCCATACTGGCGCGATTAGATTTCTCGTACGGGGACAAAAGAACACTATTTACCTTAGAGCAAGAGATGTCCACACTGAAGCAAGGTTCGAGAGGTATAACCGATTTTTATGATGAGGTGTGTTTTATTTTACAAATAACAATTAACTTACATAAAGAGAAAAACCGCCATATTGGTAACAATAAAAAGAATAACGTGTGGAAATTTTTCTTGTAAGTTGGCAAATTTATTTAAATAAAATTGAAAAAGGAAAATTTATATAGAAGAAAAAATATTAATATAAATAATAATAATAAACGCAAGTAAAACTAGATGCCCATATCTAGTGCTATTTCCCCATATAGCCCCTAACTCACTATAGTAGCAGTAAATTGCGTGGAATAAACGCAAGTTAAACTAGATGCCCATATCTAGTGCTATTACCCCATATAGCCCCTAACTCACTATAGTAGCAGTAAATTGCGTGGAATAAACGCAAGTTAAACTAGATGCCCATATCTAGTGCTATTACCCCATATAGCCCCTAACTCACTACTCACTACTACACAACTAGTAGCAGTGAAGTGCGTGGAATAAGCACAAAATTATACGCTAGAACTATAACCCATATAGCCCCAAGATGAGTCTACCATGTACTCAGGAAGTAAATTTTTCTTTTGATTGTAATTATTTAATTCAGTTATGTGACAGGGTTAATGGAACCCCACCGGAAAAGTACACGGAGTCGCTCCTAAGACTCTGGTTCAGGGAATTAGATAGAGGATGGAGCAATGTGAAAACGTCGTATAGGGACGTAATGCTGGTCCCAGGTGGGGAGAAATATCCATACCTTAAGGAAGCTGCAATGGTGAACTTTGAGGCACATAGGGAGATATTTATTCAATGTAGTGCACATATCCTCGATTTAATTAAATCATATACAAGTGTGCCCGTTCGAGCTGTGCCTTTCAAGAGGATTGTACACTATCCCCTAGCGACGCAACCCGTTGCTCAGAAAGATGGTTCGGGTTTATCAAAGAGTGATATTGCAACCCATTCTGGAACCAAGGCACTAATCGTTAAAGAGGAAATCGCGTTAACTCAGGATAAGGACTCTACCAGTAATAAATCCCACGCAATAACAGAAAAATCTAAAGATATGCTCAAAAATACATACACAATAGCTCAAGAACATACAATTTCCGAAAATTTAACTGAATCATGCAAATTAGAGAATAAAATTAAAGAGATAAATATTTGCTCCATATCTCCACTAGTTGCAGATCAAAATTATGTTATAAATTGCCGAGATACTCAGGAGCACAACTCATCAAACAATAGTGAAGCCGCTAGAGAAAAAACCCCAACCTCAAATATTGAGGAATTTATTAATTTTCAAGAAATAAGCTGTGCTGAAATACAAGAAAATAACGCAAATGGAAAATTAATATCATTAGCACAGGAAGCAGTTCGGTATAAAACTTTAAACTTGGAAATGCTGATAAATAAAACTTTACAAAAATCAAATGTCGTAAAAATAATGTTAAATTTTTACTTACTCCCAATGCCACATTACTTTGGAGGGGGAGAACTACCCCCATGGGTAGTAATTGACAGAGGAAAGGGTTCCTTTAAGAAAGGGGCGACTGCGAATGATTTCCGACTACTCGATACTACCATCTTACAATTTTTTATACTCATAACATTTTTTTTTTTACTTATACATTTTTTCATACCCATACCAATTTTTATATAAATTTATACCGGTACTAATCTCAGTGTTATCTCTTATTTTTTTTACACTTTTATAGTCACAGGTCGAATTGCATCCACTGCACTAACGCCCACAGCACCAAACACCAGGGTGATCACAGGTTCTGTGCTTGGATGAATAACCCCATCTGGTTTCCAGCTTGTTACGGATTTTTTTTTCCTCCATCTTTTGAATCATGATTTTTACCCTCACCCAATATGTTGGGTCATGCAACCATACCCCTTAATTTCGTCATTATATATATATATTCTGTATTTCTTACTGACCACAAATTTTTGCCCTTACCTAATATATATTAAAACACGCAACTGTACCATTAAATTGCATCATCATGCGCCTAACATGCATTTTTTTTATTTTCGCATACTTATATTGTATTCTTTTACCATTCGCATATTTACGCTTACGGTATCATGCAAATGTCTTGCAGTTGGTAACAACTCTCATCCTGATGTAAAAACAAAATCGTTTTACATCATAACATACAACCAGTGGCCTGATACCACCGTTAACAGAAAACCTGTTTTGAGTAATGTAACCTTGGTTGTCATTGGGCATGATTTAATTTTTCTTATTACTTCTTCCTCTGAAAAATACATACAAACGTTCTCGCAACCTGCACTGCCCTGCAGTTTCACAAGTAGTGGCTGGCAACATTTTTCATTGACTACATCGCCGATTACATTGGTACTCAGTGGTAATCTGTAAGGTAGTGTCTCCAGAGATTTTCTATTGTTTTTCTTAACCTTAAGAATTTAATATTGTTAGTTTCATCTAATGCCTTAAGTTGTTAACCTTATAGTTGAATTCAAAGAAAAAATTTGAGTTCAAAATAAAGCGAATAATTTGTTGTACAGGCTTTTTATTCAAATTTGCTATCGTTTAAAAGTATTCTTTTCAACGAAGCAACCAACAACAAATGCTACATGAGACAAACAAGAAACAGTTACACAGAATAAGAGAAGAAGAATAACACCAACAACACATGGCACATTGCAAACAGAAATAAAACAAAAAGAAAAAAATGCATGAGTTATTCAGTGTTTTGTATTGTAAAGAACGGACGTGTGGCTGTTGTGTTTTTTGATTAATCAAGTGTAAAGAGTTTTGCTTAGGCAATTAATTAAATAAAAAAAAGACGTGTTACTGTTCTGCTTTTCATAAAAGTTTCAAGTGTTTTGCTTAAATAAAAAAAAGACGTGTTACTGTTCTGTTTTTTTTGTGTTTTGCTTTAATAAAAAAAACCTGTGACTGTTGTGTGCTTGGAAAAAATTTTTGACGTATGTATGTATATAATTTAATAATTTAATTATGAGTAGTCAAAGGCAATTGCGGAGACTTATCCAGAAAGAAAAATATTTACAACGGTTTATGGAAATAGCAAATAGGAGCGGTGGAAATATAGTTGTTGAAGAAAAAGTGATGCAAAAAAAAATTGTGAACAACAAAGACCGGCAGAATTAGATAAAGACAATAACCAATGTGATGAAAATATAGTTTTTGTTCAAAATGCGGCACAAGAAACAAATTGTGAACTACAAACACCTGCAGATATAGATGAAGACATGGACCAATGTGATGAAAGTTTAGTTTTTGAAGAAAATGATAAATGTGGAGTGTTGAATTTAAATGATAAATTGAAAGATTGGTTCATAAAATATAAGCCCCCGCGAAAATGTGTAGAAGAATTGGCTCGGATTTTAAGAGAAGAGAAGTTAGATGTAAAAATGTTTTATAAATTCGCTTGCCCTATTAAACCACAAATTGAAAGCATTTGTGGAGGGTCAATGCTACATATCGGTATTGCTCACCAGTTTAAAAAATTTGATAAAGTCATTAACCTTCCTGAAAATGTCAACATTGATGTCAACGTAGACGGGTTACCATTGTACAGAAGCTCAAAAGCTCAGCTTTGGCCAATTTTAATAAGAGCAAACAACATAACAAGTGAGCCCGTATTTGCAGTTTCAGTATTTTTAGGGAGAACAAAACCGAGTAATTTAGGAGATTACCTTGATATGTTTGTGTTAGAGTTAGGTGATGTGATGAAAAATGGAATTGATTTAAGCGGGAAAATCATTAATATAAGTCTGAGAGCTATAATCTGTGATGCTCCTGCGCGCGCTTTTATATCTGGGACTCCCTCCCACGTGTCGCGACACGGTTGTTCCAAATGTACGCAAATTGCCAAAAAAAATTGATGGTGTTTTAACCTACAGCACGAAACCGGGAGTACTCATAACAGATGAAGATTTTCGTAATTGGAAATATCCATGCCATCATAACAGTGCTTATTTATCGGAGAAAACTCCTTTTGAAACCATCAATACTTCTATGGTGACACAAGTACCTTTAGATACCATGCACTTAATAGACTTGGGAGTAATGAAAAAATTTTTATTTAGAGTAATAACTAACAAAGTTAGCTTGAAAATTCCAAACTTTTCTCCAAAAAATATTTCAGAAACCCTTCTTAAAATACGTCCTTTTATTTCAAAAGAATTTACCCGGAAACCACGATCACTAGATGAGTTCATGAACTGGAAAGCCACAGAATTTAGGCAATTTTTATTGTACACAGGAATTGTAGCTCTTAAAGAAGAAGTTCATCCTGACATATACTATGAGTTTTTGTTGCTCCATTGCTCATATAGGTTACTTTGCTGCCCTAAGCAATGTAGTAATAATATTGACTCATCACAGGAGCTTTTAAATATGTTTGTTGAGAACTTTCCAATATTATTTGGAGATAATACTGTAACGTATAATGTCCACAATTTGTTACATATGCACTCAACAATAGAACAAGTTGGAAATCCAGTAAAAGGTTCCGCGTATTCCTTTGAAAACTATCTACAAAAACTCAAAAACTGTATCAAAAAACCAACGAAAATTCTAGAACAAATTCACAGGAAAGTTGTAGAAGAAGAATTTTCAATTGTTTGTGCAGATAGGCAGTTGACACATAAAGTAGACGCCATTAATTTCAAAGAATGTGAATTAACAACCAAATCTCCAAACAATATTTGTTATGTAGAAGATAATATTCCAATAAAGATCGAGAGTTTCTCTCAGGATGGTAAAATATGTGGACGAAGGCTACACAATATTCGAAGCTTCTACGAAACGCCATGTGATTCTATATCATTAGGTATATATTTAGTAGATTCTGAAGCTTCAGACGTGATTACAACATTTTCATTAGCTGACATTCAATGTTAAGCAGTTGCCATTCCGTATAAAGAAAATCTTGTACTATTACCTCTTTTACACGGTTGCCTTTAAGACTTTTAATAGCCTTTTTATTTAAGCAAAACGCCTGCAGTAAAAAAAGAACGACACAAATAAAATATAAACAAAAATATAAGCAAAAATTTTTATATTAAAACGCTCCAGATCGATTATTAAATTTTTAAACTTTAACAAAAATGAATACTCTACCTTCAGAACGCAAAAGATCTGCATGCAACTGCGATGCAGTTAAAAAAATTGATGAAATGAAAGTGTTAGGAATCTTTTCATTAGCACCTTTGTGTTGATTTCATGTACTGTACATTTCCCATTTATATAGGACTTATACACACTGTCGGTAACCCTAACATCGTTTGACATTTCTACTTGTCACTTTAAAATGTTCCCTCCTTTTTATTATCGGTCTCTTTCTATTGTTATCTATCCTCGTTAAAGTCTTTTGCTCATACAATTGGAAAATAACCGTTATTTTCCATTTGGATGATGCAATATTAGGTAATAATTTCATCACGTAGGCAGCAGATACATAAGGGAATAGAAAAAGAAAAACGTGGCAGTTGTGAAGAAGATTTTAACGTGATCGGTCGTGGTTATTACAAGCGTTGGTGTCAAATTTAAATTTAATATACATTTTTATATTTATTCAAATGTGAAAATATTTTAAGTACATAAAATAATTAAACAAAAGAAAAAGAAATAAAGTTTAACAGAAAAGATTTTATGAACCGAAGTGAAATATTAAAAATAAGAAAAGTTAAAAGAAAATGGTTTATGAACTAAAGTAAAATAATAACAGAAAAAAAATGTTTGTAAAAAGAAAAAGGTTTAAGAACCATAGGTTCATAATTAAGCAAAATAATTTTAAAAAGGAAATTAAATAAATTAAACAAGATTTTTAAAACTAGTACATATATAAAAATATAAAAATTAGCAAGAAAAGCTAAGTTGAAACGAAAAGTTAGAAATTGAAATAAGAAAAAGACAAATGTTAACCAAATTGAAAAATAAAATAGAAGAAGAAGAAAAATTAAAGGAAATTATTTGTTAAATTGACTGTGCAAATTATTTACAAAAAAAACAATGAGATGCTAGTTATCACTAAAATAAGTTTCACATAAATCCTATGCTTAGAACCATACATTGGGTGTAAAGTGTGTTGGGTTTCTTTTTTGACATGCTGCAATGACAGAAAAAGTTTTAACTACGTGATGGACTTTCTTTTGTTTCACCATATATGAATATCTGTCCAAGAAATCGCAAGAAATTGTGGAATTAATTTTGAAGTCCTGATTAAAAGGAAAAGATTTTTAATAATCAGCATAAGCTTTAAGGACAAACGTTTGAAAGTACAGGATATTGCCCCAAGCTGAGTTAATTTGAGCACATGAAAGATTTTTGGCAATTGTGTTAAATAAATAATATCCTACATGCAATGAATTGGTCCACATCACCACAATATCAACCCAAAAGTACTCCAGTGGCGAGTCCATCGTCATCATAAATGCATAATCGTCATCATAAGTTCATCGTCATCATAAAGTCGTCGTCATCATCAGTTCATCTTTATTCACCCCTACAACATGTTACGGATTTAAAATGACCTTTTGCCGTTTTATTTTGAACCATGAATTTTTTCCCATACCTAATAAATTTAACCATGCAATTAAACATGCAAAACGTTTTCTTTCCCTTGTGCATAAATATGTATTTAAATTCCCCTAATTGCGCAATTGCATTCATGGTAATTATGTATGTGGTTTTTTTTTCGGTTGGTAACAACTTTCATCTCGTTGTTAAATTCTTTGACACCAGAAAAACAAAGAGAGAGAAAGAAAAAACATTATACCTTTTTTTTTTTTTTTTTTTGAGTAAAGTGGTCTGATTCTGCCGTTAGAAAAACCTGTTTCAACACGCTAACAAATGCGCATGGAATTTTTTTTGTCATTTATGGTCATTTCGTTCTCTCTGTACTCTGGTTATTAGTGCTGACATTTCTTTTTGAAGGTGACCGTCACTATAGTTACGGTTGTTCTGCTCATCCCTCATAGTCGCTTGCGTACGTACGTACCCACATACATATATACATGCATATACTCTTTTTCTCTCTCATGACAATTATTACATGGATGATGCAATAGCGAATGGAAAGAAAAAAGAGAAAATAATTTTTTTTGCAAATGCAATGCGTATAAGAAGGGTAATTACGCATGGTAAAGTTAGTTGATTTTTGGTAGTTGATCGTGTCGGTCGAAGAGTCGGATTGAAAAGGTGGAAAAAAAGTTGTCAAATTGAAATAAAGAAAACCTTTAAAAAAACAGGACTTCTTTTCTAAAAAGAACAAATAGAGAAAATTTACAGTGAAGTTATTCGGTCAAAAACAAAAAGGTTTTGATTTTTTTTTGTGTGTGAAAAGTTGTACGCTTACCAAACGAATACTAAAGTAAAAAGGGTTACAATTGTGTAAAGAAAATTAACATTATGGAAAAATTAAAAAAAAAAAGAAACTGAGCAAACAGTTAAGAAAAATGTTTAAATTATATAGTAACAACTAATGGCTAAAATAACATCAAATTAAGAGTATGTGTATTGCAAAAACAAAAGATAAAAACTTAATATAAAAAAAAAAGTTTCTGTTTTATTAGTTGCGACTTTAGTTATGATTTCTTTCTTGACTATTTTATGCTTAATTCTTGTAAAAAAAAAAAAAAACAAGGAAATTATATTAACAAAATTAAATAAAGCAAAGTTTGCACGAATAAAGTTTCAACCTTGGATTCACTCGAATAATCCAAATCAGATCAACTAAACCACTGAACAATTACCCTCAATATATTGTAAAGTTTGAATAAACTTCATTAGAAGAGAATAAATGGCTAAAGCCAAATTTGCCTTATGACGGAAGAGATGTGAATGCGAAATTTAGATTGCCTTGTGATTATCACGTAACAAAACTTCAAAATTGGTTAAAACAACAGCTGACGGGCTTATCCTCATCACTTTCATCATCCTAAACATTAAATCTCCTGCTGCAAAGTCAACGGAATTTCATCTCTAACAAATACAAACGCAAAACTATAAATGCCGCATTAAACACAGCTTAGCTGCAAAAAAAAAAATTCGTATTCAACCGTAAACATTACAATTGCCGAGTTATTTGTAAGTAGTTTTAAGTGATTTTCTGTGCTTATTTTATGGTCTAAACGAAAAACGACCTTATCTAAAACTCATTCATAAATATGTATAAAGAGACGTATACAAACCTATATGTACATACATGCTTTTCTGTTACTTTGCTTTCATCATTCAAAATAAGAGAGTGCTCAAACAATAAATATTTCCAAATTTGATGCAACTATAAGTTATGCATACAAGTACTACGATAATTTTCAATTTTTTTGTTATCAATACAAAACTTCTTGGCTATTTTCTTTAAATTCGATTTTTTTTATACCATAAACTCTCTTATTTGAAAAGAAAATAATAAACAATTAATAGAAAGAAAAGTTGCAGAAATTTAACAATTTATTTTATTTCTTTTATTACTATATACAAACATACATTTGTAAACTAAATCAACGTCGTCATACTTACATTATTTATTTTAGCAATCAAACATTTTGTCAACTTACTGTTATTATTATTTAACCCTATTTCATTTAAAATTGGCCAATGAATAAGACAAAAACTAAAGAGAAGAAAACTTTTTATGTTTAAACCGACGTCGGGTATTTTATTAGAATTTATAATAATATGCACATAAATAAAAGAAAAAGAATTGACTGAAAATTTAAATGAATTGCTAAATTTATTTCTAATGGATGCTAGGGAGAACCATGCCATGGTAAGTACACCATAATGTAGCGATTGTTTTTGTACATGGGACAGGTTAAATAAATTGTAGGGTACCAGCCTGTCATAGGGTGGTGTAGGGAATATTGTACCCCTATATGGCGCAACACCTAGCCATATCATCACTTATTGTGACGAATTCTCATTTTTAGATTTCCCAGCTTTCCTGTACGTTTGTCATTTTAGTTTCGAGTAACTTTCCCCCGTGGCACTTTTGCATTTTAGTTTTTTTTTATTATTGAATTTTCTGCATACTTCCAGGGTGTGAAGTATGTATATGTGTTTACGCGTCAAATCCCGGGTCGGGAACCACACCTCCTCTCTGAGCTAGCTGGCCACCTTTTATGCCCACCCTTTTCCGGTTTTTGAATTGTTGATAAATTTGTATTCAAAGTTATTTGACGGCGCGTAACAAACAACAGTAGCAGCATCATCTTTATCTCTACCCCACTGCCAGGTTTAGTTTTACATTTATTTAAGCTATTTTATAATACTTACCTATGTATTTATTTAATTATACAGTATTTTTGTTACAACTACTAACCCTATATTATTTTTATTAAAATGAATTTTATTTTGAAAATGAAAAGCTAAATTCTTTTCTTTGAGAGAGGCAGGTAAAGAATAGTTATGGTGGGTATACCGCAGTGAAATTATATGGGGCAGCATGAGACATTGGGTACCCATGTTGCCAATGGCGTAGTTCCATTGAACTCTTGGGAGGGAATTAATGTACCCAGAATGACTTTACCATCCAGTCATTCCACTTTTGCTTAGTTTCAGACAGCATAGTTATTGGTTTTTTTTATTGCTCATTTTATTTTGGTGATTTTTAAGGCATTTATTTTTATGCTTACGCGGCGAAGACTTGGGTCAAGAACCACATCACCTCTGGCAGAGCTAGCCTTTTAAACCTTTATATGCCTTAAGCCCAGTTTTTGTATTTCCAACTTAATATTGACAAAATTTTATAGCCCGCGCGTAACAAAAGGTAAGATGTATTGAAAAAATTGTGTTTAATACTTTGTATAATTTTTAATGTATTTTCAATTCATTCTATTTCAGAAACAATGAAATCAATGCAAGCGCAATTAACTGTTATTCAGGAGCAGTTAAAGTATGTTGTAGAACTGCTTGCTGAACACAAAGCTGTTGCGAGAAGGCTGGAACAACAGCAGTCGCATTATGTGCCTTTAAAAGCCAAGTTTCCCATTAAAAATGAAGGCGAATTTATACTAATATCAAATGATATTAACGATACAAATAGAAATGAATACGTAAGTACAGCTTAATATATGTATGTAATCATTATTCAAATATTTATGAAAATAATTTTTTACATTTCCAGGTCAAAGCAATGACATCAATTATTGGTCCTGCAGGCATCTTGAAAAATTTAAAGTTTATTTTAAGTACAGAAGTTTTGTTGGACTTCAATATGGATGGCACCCAGGGCAAGAAGAGTTTGAGAGGCATGGAAAAATTTTACAGTGCTCTTTTAGGTAATTCAACTCAATGATCTCTGAAATAAGAGCAAATCAATATTCCATTTTTTTATATTACAGAATCCATACCTACGGATGAAAAAGCGGGGTCAGCTGAAGAGCAACTTCGCAATGCAATTAATTTGCAGAAGAAGCGGCATTTTAAAGCCGTATCATTAAAAAAAAGCAAAACAAAATGAGCTTTAAGTTCTTTTTTTTTCAAATTGTAGCAACTTTGCCTTAAACAACTTAATATTACAGCCTTATTACAGCTATAATATTACATTAAAATATTACAGCCTGAAACAACTTCTTCATTACAACTTTTTTATCATATTTTATAATTTATCAATGTACATATGTTACAACTACAAATTTAATTGAATTCATTTTTAATTTTAATTTATTTCATTTTTGATCCTAATACCATTTTTTAATTTTTTTTTTTCATATTTTATCAATGTACATATGTATGTATATTACAGCTACAAATTTAATTGAAGTCATTTTTTAATTTATTTTTTTTTTTTTTTGGAATTGTTGAATTGAATCGTTTATGTTTTTACTTCGTTATTAATAAATAAAAATAAGTCGTAATAAATCGTTTTTCTTTTCTATCTCATCGGCGAAATGTAATCGATAAATGCGTCAACGAAATGTAACCGATAAATGCGTCGACGAAATGTAATCGATAAATGCGTCGACGAAATGTAACCGATAAATGCGTCGACGATATGTAACCGATGAAGTAATCGACGAACAGTAAGGCATTACCAATGCGGACATCGCCTTGTTAAATTCGCCGCTCAAAAGCATTTCTGGTAGTTTAGCGAGTCGTCGACGAAAGGTTTGTGGTAGTCGTTGAACTCATCGGCGTAGAGTCGATTACCAATACTGCAGGGTGCGTATGAGGCTTATGAAGAGAAAAAAAATGACCAACACTAATGTAGAGTTTTTTTCCCATCACATTTGCAGTGTACACATACATACATACACCTGTACGTGTGTTTTATCTCTCCCGCGACAACAAAAATTAGGGCGAAAGATGGAATGGCAAGTGAGGAAACAATTTTTTTTTATGAATGAAATGCATTCTAATAAGAATGATGATGAAATTTTAGGCAGTTGATTCTTGGGAGTTGAACTAGACAGTTTTACGCGGCCTTTTCATTAAACAAGTGGTGATTGATTATCTTTATTAATAATTTATTAGAAAAAAAGAAAAAGTGGCTTTCAAAAATAATAGTGTTTACAAATTTAATTAATTAATAGTTTTTAAAATATTATAAAAATTTTAAATTCAAATTAACAGTTTTACAAGGAAATTTGTAAAAAAATATGAAAATTATTTGCAAATTTTAAAAAGTTTTAACGAGAAAATGTAAAAAACTCAATTTATTTGTCTCAGAAATACCTTATACTGAAAATTTAAATAAAGGAAATGATGTATTACTACATTGAGTTTTTGTAAATAAAATAATGAACATGTAATTTTTCTTTATTAATGGATGCTAAGAAGAATCTGGCCGGGGTAAGTCGTGAATAGTTAGCGATTGTTTTGTATATGGGACAGGTAAAATAGACTGTAGGGTACCAACCTGTCATAGGGTGGTGTAGGGAATAGTGTACCTCTATATGGCGAAACACCTAAGCCATATCATCACTTAGTGTGATCTAATTATAATCATTTTCTCTCTCCTTTTCTTTAGCATGGTAACTTGAAATTAATTTCTTCATTTTAAATTTCGTGATATTGTAAACATACTTCCCGGGGTGTGAAGTATGGATATGCTTACGTGCCAAAACCCTGATTGAGGTAAATTGTGCTTATTGAGCTAGCGGGCCATCTTTTATACCCCCCTCAGCTGGTATTGGATCGTTATTTGATTTTTTTTAAAAAAAGTTTTGTAACGGCGCGTAACAAGCTCGAGGCCGGAGCATGTACAATTTACATTGTACACATTTGTATTTTTAAATGAAATTTTCTAATTTTATATATTTTATATATTTCTTAAAATTTAAATAATTTGAATTCTATTAATTATTTTGAACTTCTGTTATTTAATCTTATTACATAAAATCTCGGAAAAGTTAAGTCTCGGAAAAGTTAATCTCGCGGAAAAGTTAATCGAGCGGCTGTCTTCATAAAAAAAAACCGAAAAATTCTGAGTGAAGAGAAATATTTTCAGTTACGGTACTTCACGAATACATATGTATTTTGTTTTTACTACGTATTGCACATTTGTTTTATGTAAAAATGCAATTCTTGTCTCACAATATTTTAAGCCTTTGTTGTGAAAAGAACGCGGTCACAAAAATTATTTAAAGTGCGTAGTAAAGTGTGTGAATAAAATGTCAACAAAAAATAAAAAGCAGCAAAGACTGACTGTTCTACAAAAATCAGAAATTTTGAAAAAGACTGTCCAAGGTGTTAGTGGTAAAAGATTGGCATTAGATTATGGAGTAACAGAAGCAGCCATCTCAAAAATTAAAAAAAAGAAAAATGAAATATTGGAAGCTTTGAGTAACTCATATGAACAGGTACCAAGGAAAACTCTACATAAAGCAGAATATGTTGAGTTGGATAAAAGTGTTTATGAATGGTTTTTAAAACAAAGAGACCGTAATTGTGCAGTAACTGGACCATTGATAAAAGCAAGAGCTAGAGTCGATTTCCAAAAGCTTTATCCAAATAAACAATTTAATGCGAGTGATGGGTGGCTAGCAAATTTTAAGAAAAGGCACGGTATTCGCTTTCTTAAAGTGTGTGGTGAAATTCTATCTAGCGATACCGCAGAAATAACACCTTTTATTCATAATTTACGGGCAAAATGTGCCCAAATGAAGATCACTGAATCACAAATATACAACGCTGACGAGTCTGGACTTTTCTACTGTTTATTACCCGATAAAACTTTCGTCGCAGCTACGGAAAAAACCGCACCAGGGAGGAAAATAGCCAAGGAGAGAATAACCTTTTTGTTGTGCGGAAATACGGATGGTTCGCACAAATTGACTCCGTTGGTGATAGGAAAAGCAGCTAATCCACGTTGTTTTAAGGATTTGAAAACCCATTGGAGTACGTTAGTTCACAAAAGGCATGGATGAATGCAAAACTTTTTTATAACTGGTTTCATAACTCATTTGTCAAACAGGTAAATTCAGCAATTCATTAAATACATGTGCATTTCTATAAGAGCTAATAACTTTAAAATTTTACAGGTCCGCAAATTTTCTCATGAAAATAATTTGCCACCAAAGGCGTTGTTGCTCATAGACAACCGCACGGCACACAAGCCTATTGATTTACTGAAAACTGAGGACGGCAATATTAGAGCAATGCTTTTTCCGCCCAACGTCACACCTGTTTTACAGCCAATGGATCAAAATCCAATAAGATTGGTCAAATTGGGTTATCGAAATAAACTTTTATGCAACATGCTTGCAGAGGAAAATATTTCAATTGACCGTATGTTGAAGTTACATACAATTCGACAAGCCATATTGATGCTTAAGGCAGCTTGGGATGAATTGTTGCCAAGTGTTCTCAGCAACTCATGGAATAAAATAAACAAGTGGGATGATGATGAATATCAAGACGAAGACAACATTCCACTGTCTGCGCTTATTGCACTGAACAGCGAATACAACAATTCAATTAACGAAGTTCAAGTTTTACTTTCGAAGGTGTCCGATAATGTGGAGATCAACATAGATGACGTAGAAGGCTGGAATGAAGATCAAGCAACAGAGGATGTAGAATGCGAATTGTCTTCTGATAGCTCTGACTCAGATATCGAGCAAAGTAGCCCACAAGAGGAAGTTAGTTATAATTTAGCACTCCAAAGCATAAATAATTTAATAAAATACTTCAAAAATTATGTAAAAGAGGTGGAAGACTTGATTCTCAAACGCACTAAATTAGTAGCAGCCTACCACAACAAAAGCAAGAAACAAACAACTTTAAAAAGTTATTTCACAACACCTAATACATAACTAAAATTTTTTAATTAATCATAAGTATGTACATATAATATTAAAAATAAATGAAATAAAAATATTATTTACAGAAATATATGCTTTAAGCTTTATTTCGATAAATTTAAAAAACCTTCGGAAAAGTTAATAATTCGAAAAAGTTAATTACCCTTGGGACATTTTGATTAACTTTTCCGAGATTTTACTGTATTACTGAATTGTATATTAAAACTGCATTTTTGAATTACTGAATTGAATTGTATAACACTTATATTAGCAATCTAATAACTTTGAATTTTCCATCCCTGATAATAAGTAGTACTCGCTACAAATAGCAAATGACAATTTTATCCAAACTTCGTTTATACTCATAACCGAAGTTTCGCATAAATTGAATTAAAATAAAATGATCACTTGCTATTCGTACCTCAGTGCATACACTTCAATTTAAACACTTCAAGTGAGCAGACGAACCGCTCATACCTCAACCCACCCCAATGTTAACTAAGTTAGTGTAAAATAAATTTAATTTAATTACAAAAAGAAAAACCTCAACATCTTCTCATTGAATTTGAGAAACATCAACATTAAAAAGGTAAGCGCCCACCACTTAAATACCCTATAGAGAAGAAAACTAATCCCTTGTTTTCTTTCTTTTATTTCAACTCCCAATAATTATAATTTCTCTGACGAGCGATTATAATTATCATTGGCCAAAGACTTCTCGATTCCTGTTCCCCAAGGAAAAGAGAATCTTTAGATAATTTATAATAATTTAGGCCAAAAGAAGTCTATTTTATTCAATATTAAATGCGTTATATTGGTTTTTATGTATAGTTAGAAATTGCTGTTTATTCATATGAAATAAGACCACAACTTCTGGGGCCTGAACTTCAATAAAAAATCGAATCGTCTTACAAACTAACTGTCAACGAAGGTCAACTTATTAATCATTGTATCCTTGATCCCAAAAGCTTGTTTTCACTCTGAATTGTTAACGTAAAATTGTGAAATCTAGGGGTACATTTTAGGTATTTTTTTTATCCTAATTATAAAAAATAAAAATACTTGCACTTTATTAAAAATTCGAAAAGCTGCTAAACGATAATTTTAAAATAATTGTAAGTGGCCGGGAAGTGTTTGAACTTAAAATGAATTTACAATAAATAGCAGCAACAATAAGTTATATCTAATAATAAACTCTAAAATGTGCCAGATAATTAAAATTGCTTAAGAACATCTTTTCAATCGTTAAATAGCAATAGATACATTATGATATTTACATATTTAAATATTTCAATTAAGCCCTACTTAGAATTATGATAATAAAAAAAGATCATTATTAATTTTAAATTTCTACTTCTTTAGAAAACTTACGTCAAAAATAAATCTCTTCTTCCTCGGGCTTAGTTTGAATAGTTGGACGATTTGATGTTATTGTTGAGGTCGAGACAGCTACAGTGGAAGATGCTGGATTCAAAGGAGATGATGATGACATATGAGGTATTTTTGTAAGAGCTCCGGAGTTGTGAGAAATTATGCGGCTAGATGTAGGAGTAGTTGCTGTTAATGCATTTGTTGAACCGAGGGAATAACGATGACCATAAGTAAATGTGGCTGAGGAATCAGTTCGTGTTACCCCAGCCGAAGAGGGAGATGGCGGTGAGGTTAGATTTGTTGTATTATTGGCCGAGGTTTGGGGATGTTGAATGATAGCCGGAGAGCTACCAGTGCGTGAATGTTGTGGCATTAGCTGAGAGGCGGCTAAAGGTGTTGAGGTGTTAGCATTTGTTGTAGTGCGTTTATCTGCCAGTTTAAGGGGAAACATTTGTGTGATACCTGCTACCGTAGAAGTGGAATTACAATTATTGCTGGTGGTAAAACTATTCGATTTATCTACTTTTGTCGAACTGGCTGCTGCCGACGAAGATGAGGACGTTGATGATGACAAAGATGATAATTTCATGGGTATTTTTTGTTTTACCACATTTGCTTGTATCTTTGGGGCATTTGTAGCACTTAACAGGTTAACAGGAGGAGTTTTTGATATTGTCGAAGCTGTACGCCATTTTTCTTTACGCCTATCCATAGTTGTAGCGGAAAGAGTCCCAGACATGGAGGGTGTTGCAGTTGAATTATTTGTTGCAGCAGAACTACTAGCTAAATTTGCTATGTCATGCATATTTCCCGAATAATTAGAATCATGCACATCATTGTCCTGGTCATTAGCATTATTTGCTGCTGTTGTCTGCAAAAGTTGTGTGCTTATATTTAGTGGAGTATTGGGTGATATGAGCAGACCTTGACTTGATAATACTTCCATTTTTCTATACAACTGTTCGCGCTGCTGCTTGATATCTTCCTGCTGGGTGTTTATTTGTTCCTGCATTTTGTCTAGCGCCTCTTTTTCCTCCCTTAATTCTTGTTCTTGCTGTTCTTTTTGTCGCATCCAAATTGTTTTTTCTTCTTGCAATTTATCTTGTAAATTTCTCAGTTCCTCCAATTGATCGTTGTGCGTGTAAGAAGCTCTGGGACTTTCGCGATACAGAGCTAATTGCAGTTGTAGAGAATGTATTGTAGTCATTTGTTGTGAAATTATACAGAGAAGTGTTTGAAGATTGTGAGTTACTTGTAGTAAAGCTAAATTATTATCTTTGGTTACAGCCAGGATGCTGCTGGTGTTAGAAATGCCCGTAATTTGATCACACAATTGGGAATCTGTTTCACTGCTGGCCGTGGCTAGTATTGTGGATATTATTGAAGTGTGTTTGGTTTCTTTTTTAGTTTCCTCTAACTCCTGCAAACGTGGCGATAATACTTGTAAAGTTCCCAATTTGTCAGAGCGACAGGGAAAATTATTTTTTGCTCGTTTCTCATCAAAACCGGCAAATGTTTCGGCTCTCTTTGGTAGTGTAGGAGAATTGTAGGTATCACTGTGTTTTTCACCCACAGAACTAACCGACCTAGATACAGGTTGCCCTGTAGCTGCTGTATAAACGGTAGATGCTAGTTGAGTTATGTCTTGAACGGTATTTAAAACTTTTTTCCACAATTCTGAAGTATCACAATCTGCTCCCACCGACAAATCCTTATAAGAACCAAAGGTGCTTAAGAATTGAGCCGCGCTCATGTTGGTGGCATTGGTTAATTGTTGTTGCTGTTGTGTTTGTTGTTGATCTTGCGGATGTTGTTCCGCGAAGAGCTTTTGATCCTTTTGCATTAGATTTAATTGCAACAGAATTTTCTCTTCTAGCAAAATTGCCTGTTCTATGTCTTTTTGACGTATTTTTTCTATAATTTCCCTTTTGTTGACACCTATACGTAATTTTTCCTCATGCGTTAAATCTTCTGATTCAATGACATCGGAGGAAGGACAATCTAGAACAGCTTGCCTTATTGATTGTATCCAAACATTTTTATCTTTAGGTGTTTGTACTTTTAGTTCATACATTTCAGGAAATAATGGATTCGAAGAGATAATATATATACCACGAGATTCGGTACCGGCCTTTTCTCTGATCAATAATTTTTGGAGTGGCACCACACCTGCTTTGTGTTCGGGCGTGAAAAACATGTATTTATTGTGAGCCGAATTTTCATTAAGAAAACATAAACAATCTGTCAAGACAACAACCAATACCAATTGCATTTTGGAACGACCCTGCATTAAGGTAGCCAATCCCTCAAACTTAAGACGTCTTTTTGATTCCACACCCACATCCGACTTACGAAAAGGTTTATTTTTATAAATGGCAAATGATTTATTGTCTATGCGATTGTATATATCAATTTGTCTTTCTCTAAGTTCTTTTTCGGCGACACAAGCGTCTACATCAACCAATAACTCTTTGACTAAAGCCAAAGAATGCTGCAATTTATCGCATTCCAATTTATCCTCACGGGCACTTTTCAGCAAGGGCTCTATTAAAAGGGGGTATTTTGTCAAGCGTTGTGTCACGAACAATATACACTCGGGAATGCCTTTCTTTTTTAACAATGGGTTTGTAAGACAGTGTTTATACCATTCCGAGAATGTTGGATCTCGACCGGTCATACAGGCTTTAAATTGTTCCAAAGCAGAACGATGATTAGCACAAAATTCCCCATAAGCCAGGCGCAAATGTTGGGCTTTTTCTAGAGAAAAGAATTCCAATAAGATATCAGCTATGGAATCCACAACAAAATGTTCCTTTTGTTTGACTCTTAACTTTTTTAAGAAGCCACAATGCAATTCCGTTAGCTCTTGGAGTCTTGGAAACATTTTATTGCAGTTTAGGGCTGTAAAATAACGTTCCATGCTTTCTACGAAAACTTTTTGCATTACCAACAGTGTTTGACAATGATGCTTTTCCGTCATTATGAATTCATAAATATGTTCTTGTCTTTTGATTTGTGTATCTTTAAGGGTTTTTATAATATCCTTTGGTATGCCAGGAGACCAAGAATCGTGCTCTTTTAAGCATATTCCCAAACTGGGGTCCGCTTTTAAGTCATGCGCTTCTATAGGAGCGTCATTAAGAAATTCAGATCTTATAAGAGGGGTATTATCATCATTAAAGTTAGAATTTTGTTCGGGGCCATCATTAAAATCTTGTCCCGTATCATTTTTATCAGATTTTTTAGTTAAACCCGCTACAAGGCCGGCTGTACTGCCTTTTTTACCCCCCGTCATTCCCTTACACTCCAACTGATGATCTTTGAGCGTACCTAAGGACAAACTAACACCACAAACATCACAATTAGCCACTTGGCCACCGATTGTTTTCATTTTTGTTTTATCTTTTTTCTTGCGGAAAAACAATGATCCACGTTTACGTCTCTTCTCTACGTTATCGTATACCTCGATTTTAGCATGCGCCCTTAGTAGACTTTGATTTTCATCTTCACTGTCGGTTAGATGTCGTGCTATAGCCTTTATATCCTCTTTGGCTACAATGGAAGATGTTGAAATACTTTTCTGCAGTGGTATGCGGCTGATAATCTCTGTAGCTAAACTTCTTTTAGCTGCAATGCGTTCAAAATCTCGAGCAAGTTCTGCCTCATTTAAAGAATGCGTTGAAATACCTGCACAAATTGTATGAAAAAGAATAAAAAAAAAAACTTTTTTAATAAATTTTATTTCAAATACAGTGAACTCGCGAAAACGTGAACACTCAAAAGGATGAACGTCTCAGAAACGTGAACAAATTTATTTTAACACAGACTATTCTAAAACGTGAACACATTTTTGTTTACTATTTAAAATGTTTTGTTTAATTGGGGAATCCCCGAATTGAGTTCACTTATTGGTTTATGTTACAGCGTTCTTTTTTCTTATTTGTATCCATGTATGTATACGCTGATGTGTTAGTTAGCTACGTTATTCATGTTATTCGTGAAAGTGAAAAATATCATTAAAAAACCGAAAGTGTTATCTTTGAAAGATAGAGTAAATATTCTTGAATTATTGCAAAAAGGTTATAGGCTTGGCTAGAAAAGATAGTGTTGCTAAAGCAACAATTTGTTCCATCGCGAGGAAAAAACAGGAAATAACAAATCGTGTAAAGAACACTCTTTATGGTACCGGAAAGCGTAAAACATTACATTCTTCTGAGCTTTCGAAAATGGAAAAAACTTTTTACAAATGGTTTCATTAGCATAAGAAACAAAAAATTACTGGTTAGCAGACTGATGCTAATAGCAAAAGCTTTTGAAATTCACCAACAATTAAAATTTAAGCAGAGGTGTGGTGTTCAGCTTCTCAAAATTTCCAGAGAAAAGTTTTTTGCTCAGCCACAACTTGTTCACCCGTTTAAAGAAAAGTTAAGATCATAAATGAAGGAACTCTCTTTATGTGAAAATCAGCTTGTACTAGAAGCAGCTACCAGATAAAACATACGTTTCATCATTGGAGATAAGTGCTCCGGGCGCAAAGATGGGGAAATAGCGATTAACTTTCATGTGCTGTTCGATTACGTCTATATACCAGCCTCAAATTAAAGTGAGTCCTAAGTTTTCTGTAGAAGCTCTTATAAGGCTTTAATTTAGGCTGCAAATGAGATGGTCGACCAAAGTGAAATAAGTGTGTTAAGAAAAAAAAGCTGGTCGAACAAAAAACGAACTAAAAAAGATGACAATTTTTTCCTGTGAAATTTTTTTTCCTTTATAAACATTCTTCAAACAAAAACATGTTTCTATTCGTTTTTGTTAGTTTCATGTGTATTTTTTATGATATTCATAAGAAATTTATTTTTTTATATATCATATGCTTACTTAACTAAATTATTGCATATACATACATATATTTTTTGTTACTAAAAATTAATAAAAAATATTTGTTTTAAAATACTTGTTTATCTATTTATTTTTAAATAGAGGTGTTAATTTTTTTTTAAATTTTGGCATTCGATAACGAAAACAATCTCGAAAACGTAAAACGCCATGGTAAAAATTAGTTCACGTTATCGCGAGTTCACTGTATTGCTAAATTATTTGATAACAACTTTAAAGGCACTGATTAAATAATTATTAAATAAAAACTGTTATCAGTACGACTGATAGCGGCGAATATTATGTGAGCAAATTTTGTTAAAGTATAGAGCATTTTTGTATGACTAACTTTTTTTTAATTTTATCTGTAAGGGGCTGGTGTGCTTTGTCAAATAATGTAAAAAATGCATAGACAGTAAGTGAGTAAGTAAGTAAGAGTGATTCCTGTAAAATTTTGTAGTAGATTGTAGTAAAATGTATATGAAAAGCACTCAGTTTTTTAAGTGTTTTTCATATAAATTTTACTACACTCTCAATCACTTGTGTTGTGAAAACAGCTCATAAATGTTTTAACATAAATGAATTGATCAAAAAGCCTTGAAGCATTTGATGACCTTCTAACTCATACCTCATTCTGTTGCGAACATTGCTTTTGTTTGTATTCATTATAGAAAAGACTCTTTCAACACAAGCGTTACTTGTTGGTACAAAAAGCATATTTAAAACTATTTCAACAAGCTCTTACAAAGGTTTAAAGACTTAATTTTGTACTCACATCTTGGCCAAATCGGTTTTGCCATTGCAAAAATGGCATTTATAATAATATATTATCCCCAATACTACCCACCGAAAAAAGTGTTTTTTCCAATAAAAAAAAAAAAAAAAAAAAATCAAAAAAAATCCCCTGGGGATTTTTACGAAAATTTTATTCCCAATCACAAAAAAAAATCGATATTTAGGAACAAATTCCAAAAACAGAGAATGCTGTTCGTTTTGTTCCCTCATTCATTCCGTAATTTTTCGCTCTGTTTGCTGCGATAAGAATTGCCCAATGTAAACGCAAAAGAAATTTGAGAGTAGAACCGACAAACGTTGCAGCGACAAAGAGAGCTTAATGTAAATGAGCAATTATAAATCCATAACTAAAATTTAAAATATCATGTCCACGTAAAATTTCGACTTTTGTCGCAATAAAGCAGTGGTGATCAAAATTGAAATGCTTTTGTATTAGTGAGAATATGAGACAAATTTAGAAATACAGTACCACAAAAATGTAAACGAAAAGTTTATTATAAAAATGTAATCGTAAAAATTGTTTTGGTTTAAAAAATCTGTTTAATACTTCAATACACAATTAATTTGCTATTTGGTAAAACAAAATAGTTTTCCTTATATTTAAAAGTTAAAAAAAACAAACAATATTCTTTTTATTTTATTAATATACAAATATGTATATGTATAGATATGATGTAGAAAAATATGAAGAATTTTAATTAACTGCGCATAAAAAAATATCTAAAATTTTGCTAAAGGACAGTTTGAACAATTGTCAAATATAACATGATTAAGTTCTTGTGAGAAAAATCAAATGTTATAAACGATTTTTTGCAATGGTACGATAATTTTTTTTACGCACTATTTTTAAAATCAACTAAAGCATCCGCCAAGCATTTGCATTATTTTCCGTCTGAAAGACAACTGAATGCAAAGAGCATAACAAAGTGATGGGTGGAGCCAAAACGCAATTGCTCTATGAAATGATCACCACTGCAATAAAGTTGAAATCTAGAGTTCTAATACTATTCAAAATTAAAAATCTTCCTGGTATGCAATTAAAATTTTTAAATAAGAAAAATATTAAAATTGTATTACTTACCACCAGTGCTATTCCTAGCTGAACGTCTTCGCTGTTCGGTAACCCTTATTGTCTCCTGTTCCTCACTATCCAAACTGGATAGACTTACACTTTTATTCGTACAATCGCCACCAGCGGTAAGATCATCAATACCAGTCCATGACTTACGTCGATCGGCATTTAATAAATACTGCTGCTGTTGTTGTGGCGACCACATAACAAAATGAGTAGCCAATGGTCCATAGGGACTAACACCTGCCGAACTTACCACGCCATTACTCGTCGCCGAAAGATCAGGCAAAGATGCACTTAAAATGGCTGCATTTACTAAACCATAATTAGATAAGCCATCATTCATGTGAGTCGAAGAATTTTTCATTTGCACGACACTTTCACGTATATTCTGCAATTGGCTAAGAGTGTCTTCGAAAATATTATTGTACTTCGAGACATTGGCAGGACTATGGGGCGTAACATTTATAATCGGAATCATGTTATTGTTGTTTCTTCCAGACACCAATTGATTATTAATATTATTGTTATTATTGTTTGTGGATGATGTTAAGGTATGACGAGTGGAATGTTGATTGTTATTGGTAGGAGTGTTGATAACAGGTATACAATAATTTTGACTCTCCACCGTACTGGAACGTGTTATATTATTTAAATTTGTTGTGGACTTTTCAATTAAATTGTTGATTGTTGAAGAATTTAAGGTACCAGTATTAGTTTCAGTGAAAATTGTATTTATTGTAGTTGATATGGAAGTAGTAGTTGTAGTTGAAGAAACAGTAGTTAAAGGTGTAATAGTATTTAGGGAAGAGTTGGAGTTTAAGAAATCTGTTACTTCATCATTGTCACTATCTTCTGCCACTGTTGTTGTTGTTGTAATAATGCTTTGCGAAGCATTATTGTCCATATTAAGTTACAGGAACAGTAAACAGTTTCTTTACTACAAAATTTAAATTAAAGTATTTTCGGGTTTCTTTTTATTCACCTGTAATAAAAAAAGTTAAAGAGGTTATTAAATATAAATGAACATTTAAGGTTACCGTATAAAGAAATGTTTACAAATTTTAAATAGAGACATAAGATATTTAAAACAAATTATTTTGGATATAAAGATTAAAAACTAAAAACTTTTTAATCATAATAAGACAGTCCTAGACTATGCAGACACCATGCTGTTTTTGCAGGTTCTATATGAAAGCATGCTCTTCAGGCAGATGTCAATAATCAATAATTGTTCCAGACTTTAGGAGGAACAAGTAAAAGTGCTACATTGCTATTTTGATAACCAAGATGCGTTTAAAAACGTTGGCTCTAATTGTTCTCCTGATAAACAGAAATCCATGTCTTTGTACAAAAGCTGAAAGGTTGTGTATTAAATACCCAGCTATATGTGCCAAATTTAAAAAATTTTGCCCGCATTGTGTATGCGATTCTACATTTTCCGATTATTTAAGAGTCATCACAAGAAAAGTGTCAATAAGTTCTATTATTATTGTAGTATCACTGACAAAAAGACGTTTGTGAAAGCTGCGTTACCATTTTTCAAGGTTTCCCATTTTTTGCAATGTTTTTTGTTTAATATTTTTTATATCTATACTAATATTAAAGGTATTCACGTCAAAAGTTGCACCCTTGTGAAATATGGAATGGTGACAATGCCTAAACGGCAACGTTCTGAGGAAGAAGCATTAGCCACAAAACAGCAACCAGGGACGAAGCGTCCTAAAAAAGCACCGAACCGATGAACAAGTCCTTCAGTGATTTTGCCAAAGGTCACCTAGTGCGGGCTGTCATTGACAGCGGTGCTGAAAACGGTGCCATTTCCCATACCAAGTGGGACTTGGTTAAACAAAAATTGATGGGCGTGTTCTGGACGATCCTGTGTTTTTAACGCCACCTGTAAAATGAATTCGCCTTGATCAATTCATTTCATTTTGAAGTAAACAAAAACATAAATAAAATAACAATTTGTACAATCTATATTGTACACTCATGATTTATATATATTTGTAATTGAATCTAATACCTATTTGTATTTAAACTTGAATTTATTTTGCATTATTTGGATTATATATTTGTAATTGAATCTAATACCTATTTGTATTTATACTTGAATTTATTTTGCATTATTTGGATTATATATTTGTAATTGAATATACTACCTATGGCACTATTTAGATAAGCCATTTTAAAATTTGTATTTTTAAATCAATCGTAACGGTCATTTCAATAATTTCCCATGAATTATTGTGAATTGAGAAAATGAAGTGAAATGATTGAAATGACCACTGCGGTTGAAAAGTGTATGCGCGCTTGAGTACTCTCCAAGCCTGGCTTGGAGAATAAAAATCAAGATGGGCGACGCTTAAGTCGCGTATCATAAAAACGTTTTTCACTTTTTAATCAACCTTCAAAAGGAGAAGTCCGCTCAGCGTAAGCACGGTATTTTTAATAAATAATAATTGAAAATTTAAATTTACTTAATTTGTATTTGCATTGAAAACTTAAATTTGCATAATTTGTATTTGCATTGAAAATTTAAATTTACTTAATTTGTATTTGCATTGAAAATTTAAATTTACTTAATTTGTGTTTGCATTGAAACTTTAACTTTAATAAAATTGTGTTGCATTGAAAATTTAACTTTAATAATTCTGTGGTTACACTGGAAAAGTAAGATTGGTCTATTCCCTCAAAGCCAACAACCATCCCTCGGGTAAGCATATTTGAGTTCGTTCTACTATCCCTTCCACTAATACTTACCTGCATTGTCTCTGTATCCCATAATCTGCAACTACTTTAATTATTCCGTGGAGTAATTAAAGATTCGTTGCAGTTACAGACTTCTCCTTCTCTCATCCCATAAGAGAGGAAAGTCTGTAACTTTAGAAATAATTTAGGCTAACCAGAAGGTCAAAATTATTCACAATTTATTAAAAAACAAAATAAAGACAACGTTTTATTAAAAACCAGTTTTATTTTCGAACACATTCTGTTTCATAATCGTTGTCATCGGTCCACAAAACGGCTTTGAAGAAATACTCAGATCTCTTATAAGTTTAATTAAAATTCACTTTTAGGTAATTTGTAATCGCAACAACAAACTTGTTCTTGTTTTAGACAGTATTCAATATGCAATTAATAATTGGCTGAGTTTAAAGAAAGTCAATTTCTAATCTTTGGATTAAACGAAAATTAGATAAGCTAAATGGTATTTCGACTTAAGGTACGTTCAGACTAATGAAATATTTGACAAAAATATTTGTTCTGATATTTGCTTCAAACTGTGTGAAACAAAAAAATATTTTGTTTGATGTTCAAACTAAGCTCAAATATTTGACAATTTTTGTTTGTTGAAACAGTTGGCAAATAGTGTCAAATAAAATAAATTAATTCATGTTTGCCATGCGTTCAGACTAAAACAAATATTTGCATCAAATAATTATTTAATGAAAGTGTTCAAAAATGAAAATATATTTCACAAATAGTAAAAATTCGCGCAGACGCCTAATTATTTGTTTTATTCTGTGGAGCAGCATCTATTATATTGTTAGAACAGGGGTATGTAAAAGAAAAACAAAACTGGAAGACAATGGTTAACGAAAACATGGCTAAAATTTGGAAACAACCCTAAAATATATAATTCGGTTAAAACAAAATGTCGGGAAAAGAACAAAAAAAAATGTTGCAAAAACAGCGAAAATTCGCGAAAAATTTTGATATTTCAAACAAGCCATAAAATTGATTAAAAGTCCCTAAAAGTATAAGAAATGGCAAAAATTTGCTAAAAATTGCTAAATTAGCGGAAATTCGCAAAAATTTGCTAATAGCAAACCCTAAAATTTATTTGAAATCGCTAAATCGGTTAAAAAACAAAATGTCGGGGAAAAACCAAATAAAAAAATGTTGCAAAAATAGCGAAAATTCGCGAACAATTTTAATATTTCATACAAGCCATAAAATTGATTAAAAGTCCCTAAAAGTATAAGGAGTGGCAAAAATTCGGTGAAAATTACTAAATTAACAAAAATTCGCAAAAATTGGCTAATAGCGGCATGATAGCAAAGTCTAATAATTATTAAAAAACTTTAAAACTGTAAAAAATCCGAAAACTTACAGGAAAAATTGCTCTATCGGGTACATGGCTAAACTTATTTGTCGTTGTTTGCTCTTACAATTTTTTTGTAATATCAAATAAATGTTTGCTCAAAAATGACTAAAATATTTGATTTTTTGTGTTCACATTGGACAAATATTTGTTTGCCGGCAAATACTTTTATTTGCTCAAAATCAGCTGTTATTTTATTTGACACTCAAAAATATTTTGTGTTGAGACTACGTTAATGAAATATTTGATGTTTGCTATCAAATATTTCATCAGTCTGAACGTACCTTTAGGTATTTGAAAAGTTAGTTAGTTCTTGAAAAGGATTTTTCATTGCCATTGTTCTTTTCTTATTTTTCCATTTCTGCAATGTTTGATTTTTTAGGGAAATTTCTATTATAGTTTTGAAAGACGATTTATCAATGAAATTTTGTAGTAAAGCCATAACACAGTACAACATTTTTTAGCTCATTGATTTGGTACTCAATTCTGAGAGTTGCTCGTTAAAGTAGCTCCAAAAATAAGAACTTCTGCATCATTAGTTTTGTCAAGTTGGCTGCATTATTAATTTAATGGGCATACGAATTTTTTTGCTCTAGGTGGATTTTTATCACTTTTTCTATATTTTAACACGGATATATCTCGGTATACCGTAGATATTGAATAGGAGAAAAAAAGCGGAACATACCTATCCGAAAAAATGCATCCAGTGCCTTAAAAATCGCAAAAATGCCAATTTAAAAAAAAATCCCCAAATTTCACCTTTTTTGTTCAATAACTATTCTATTCAGAAATGTCTAACAAACATGTTTGTTTTGTTTGCTGGCGATCGGGGTAGAGAAGAAAGAGGGGTTACCAAACAGACACTAAACGAGTTTTCATGTTTGTTAATCGTATTTTTGTTTTTGTACAGACATGTTTGGAAAGACATAGTGAAAAGACAAAAGATTTTTCGTAGCATTTCGAGAATGTCAAAAACAGACATGTGTGGAAAGTCACCGTGTAAAAGCCCCCATATTCATCCTAATCGATTAATTGACATAAATTGTTCGAGTTATTCGAATTTGGCTATTTTGATTATTCGATCAACTAATTGTGGAAAATCCTCGATTAATCGAACAACGATTAATTGAGTGGATACTCTAATTGATTATAAACAAGGACCGGATATTTATGCAAATGCATATTTTTTGTCCTCAGTCTGAGATCAACATAAACTTAATATCTTTTCGAATCAAGAAATTTGAAATAAAATGGCATCGATTTTTTAGTGCATATTTTTGCATATTCTGCTTTAAATGCATATTTTTGCATATATTGCTGACATTGCATATTTTTGGTGCATTTTTGGGAAAAAATGGGGAAAAAATATTTTGCAAAGCAGATGGCGTTTTGTCGCATATTAGGAGAAGTATCATTTAACAACAACGTGGTTGAACTCAGTTGTCTATTATGCTGAAAATTTTGAATAATTCAAGGATGTGATGGAACGATGGTAATGCAGTACCAAAAAAAAAAAATAACAAATTTACAAAGTATAAAATTTCGGATAATTTATAAGTCTACAAATTACGGATTTATCTCTGAGACTATTGTAAAATTAGAGAAATCAAATCCATTGAGAATGCAAATTAAATTAATTGATAATGTCATATATAGAATGTATGCAGTTAAGGGAAACTTAAGTAAACAAATTCGTATCAAACTTGATAAAGTTTTTAGAAATAAGAAGGACACAAAACAATAACACAAACTGCTGGCATATTTAATTGAAATTTTTACGAAAACAGCATAGTGGAAAATGAATGTATATGAAGGTTCGCATATCTATCTAACAAGTGACTTAATTTACATTATTGTTTTACTTTATATTTTGTGTTTTACTATATTTTTACTTCTTTTTTGGTGTAGCTGAATTTTTAGGGGTTTTATGTTATTTTAATGGTTTGTTTATGATTAAAAATGTGTTAGGAAAAATTTAAAGTGCATATTTTTCAATTTAAAGCGCTTTTTTCTATTTTAAGTGTATGTTTTATGCGCATAAAACTCGATTTAAACTGCATAAAAATTCAGTCCCTAATTATAAATAATCGAAATTCTTAGTGCTTACCCTACGTTTCCACATGCAAGTAATTACTTGCAAGTAGTGTATACGTATTATCAACGAAAAATCGAAGAAACAGCCGATTGGCTGAAAGTACAAAAATTGTACGAATGTTAGTTAAAAAGTGTGATTGTATTGAGTTTTTGTAACTTGCATGTTAGAAGCACTTAAAGTGCTTAACTAGCCACCCTGACCATACTTTGTATTTTTTATTTATTAATATCAATACAAAGAAACCTCCAGGGCCAATTATTTATGTATTGTTGATAAATTACAAAGATTTGCCAGCTTATTTTCCGATATTGCATATATATTTTTTTTTAAGGGTTTTCTAAAGGCCCAAATATACTGATCAAAGTACTAATCAAGCATTGTGGTAGTATTAGTGAAAATGTGTTTGTGTGTGTGACACCGACAACGCTTGATAAAAAATCAAAAAATTTAGATATGACGGCGAATATTACGTCCAGCATACTTACACGTTGAATTCGCTGGCTGGACAAGCATTTGACAAGTGTATTTGGCCCTTAAAAGTGCTTAACTGACCAGCCTGCCCATACTTTCATACATTTTGTAAAAAAAAAAAAAAGACAGAAATGAGAGAGAATTTAAAGTTACTGCCGGTGTTTTAATTTTGTACGATCTCTTCCAAGGTATATTTACACAAGGTAGACTCATTTGGGAGTGTAGACATGCTGATCTATAAAAATAACCGAGTGGAACCGAATTGTCAAAATTGTCTTCATATAAATTTAACGCACACATGTAAAAATTTTGGCTCATATACACGAAATTTGACATTGGTGTTCCAACTTAGGTAAACAGCTGACAAACATATGGGCCAACGAGTTTACCTTGTGTAAATAAACATTGGTTTTGTTCAAGGCCCATTGAACAGGTCTGCGCAAGAAGCCAGATGATTATTGTTTATGTTCTTTTGAGCAGTCAAAAGTTGTTTACATTTTGCTTACATGTGCATGTATGCGTCTGTTTACGTTTATAGTATGCCATACATACACGTTTTTTCCTTTTGCTTTGTATATGAGGTAGTAAGTTTTTGACAGCTTAAAAGAATCGTTTTTTGGTTTTGCACAAGTAAGTCTAAATTTACACGTTTTATCTTTCGATGCTCAACTTCTTTTCAATTCCCTTTTAAAGATGCATATATATTATATTGAATATAATCACACGCAGCAATCGGTTTCAACTTTATAGACTAAAACAATTTTAATCTTTTTAAGTTTAAAAAAATATAGTTATTTTATTGTGCAAGGTTTTTATAAGACTTACATATAAATAAAATGAAGAATTGTATTGGAAAAAAAATCAGAGTATGACAGATAATTCACAGTAAAAAATAATACATCTCAAAGGTAACTGGATTTATAAATAATATTACATAATATAAAACAAATAATCTAACTAAAATAAGGGTTTCCAACAGTCGGCTATCCTGCATTTAAAGCGTCCTCGCTGTCTTCAACGAAAGTATCATAATCAAGTTCACTATCGAATATAGGCGGCAGTTCCCAACAAAGTTTTAGTTTATCTGAAGCATAGACTGATGAATAATGACGCGATGTTCTTTTGGTATTTGAAAGATCCTCGATAATATATCTATCATTACCAAGAACTTTTACGATTATAAAAGGACTCTTATATCGAGGTTCCAATTTGCGAGAACTACCACTACTCGAAGGTTCATTTTCAGCAAGTATAATTGCACCAATTTCATATTTCTTAGACTTCAAATGCTCTTTATCAAATTGTTCTTTTGCTTGACTTCGTTTTGTGTTAATTTGTTCGGAAGCTACTTGTCTTAACTTCATCTTCAGTTAATAAAAAATTATGGTGTACAGCTAATAGTATTTTATTTTGCAGAATGTCTCGTGGGGAATAACAGAATAATAATTCATGGGGACTTTTACCAGATGTCTTATTCTTCATCGTATTTAAAGTCCATTGAATATTTCTTAGATGATCATCCCAGCATTTATCGTTTTGCGTAGTAGGTAACAGCATTGAAAGTAATGTTCGATTTGTCCTTTCGGCATGACCATTAGCTCTCGGCGTTCTTACTGCATTGAGCACATGTTTAATATCATTCTCAGAACAATATTTCTTAAATTCATTTGATGTGAAAGATGTCCCTCTATCTGAAACTATGCGCGTTGGAACTCTAAAGTAACTTGAAAATTTATTAAGAATGTTTAGAACATGTCTGGTCGCTGTACTCTTAACAGCTTTAATTATTGTAAATTTTGTAAAAGAATCCACTAGAACTAAAATATGTTCATTACGTTAACTACTTTTTTGAAAAGGTCCCAAATGATCCAAATGAATTGTATTAAACGGTATTGGATCTATATCATAAAAATGGTATTCACCCTCTTTTCGCCCGCCTTTATTTTTGTTAAAGGCACTCTCGATTTAACAAAATTCCTCATTCTGGCAAACTATACATAAATTAAAAGTTTTTCCATCGTCTTTTTAACACCAAAATGTGCATTTTTGTCGTGGCAATCTTCAAATACTCTCCAGCGTAATGGTGTTGGAACAACCCACAGGTTTTTATTATTATATTTTCGGAACAATCTTCCATTTTTTTGAATTTTTTAAATAATTTCCTTAATCGAATCATCTTGAAATTGCATTACAGATAACCAGTCCTCTTCATGAAGATTAATTTTATCAATTTTTTGAGAAGCAACATCTATATCACTAGGCGACTCATTTGGCGTTCGGCTTAACGCATCAACGTGTTCCATACATGGACCCTTTCGGTGTTGTAGTTTTACATCAAAATCTTGAATTCTCAATCACCAACGGGCTATACGAGGAATTAATTCACATTTTGTCATAGCGGACTTTACATCACTACAATCTGTTACTATTTTAACTTGTTAACCGTAAATATAATATTGAAATCATTCCAAAGTTTCCACAACTGTAAGCGTTTCTAATTCATAACTATGAAAATTTCTCTCAGTTGGACTAGTTGAGCGACTGTAATACGCTACAGGTTTTAACATTCCATTTTCATTTTGCAATAAAGCACCTGCTAATCCTATGGAACTTGCATCTGAATGGATTTGGTGTTCCGCATCGAGACGAAAGGCTGTCATCAGCTATTTCTTGCTGATCTGTCCATTCAAATTGTTGATCTTTACATAAAAGCTTCCTCAATGGTTCTGATATTATTGAATATTTTGAAATAAATTTACGAAAATATCCGCTTAAACCAAGAAATTTTCGAATTTCATGAATATTTTTTGGACGTCTAAAATTCTCTATTGCCGCAGACTTTACTTTCCCAGGGCAAATTCCTTCTGGCGTTAATTGATGTCCTAAGAATTCACATTTTTCTATATTTAGTGTTAAGTTTGCATCTTGTAAAACTTTTGTTATTTTATTTAACATTTCATCATTTGTGTTACTGCCAATGAGTATATCATCCATGAAATGCATCATATTTTCCTTGCCAACCATATTTTGTATTTTTTCCATTAATCGTTGGAAAACCATGGGTGAATTTTTCATTCCAAAAGGCATACGTTTGAATTTGAATAATCCCTCTGTGGTAATAAAAGCTGTATATTTGCGACTTTCAGGTTCAATTTCAATTTGATAATAACCACTGTTAAGATCTAAAGTTGTAAAATATTTATATTTTTTTGCATCCTGTAGACACTTCAATATTTGGAAATGGAAAATTTTCTTTAGTTATAAGTTGATTTAACCGCCTGTAATCTATACAAAGTCGTTCATTGCCGTTTTTCTTTTTCTGAAGTACAACTGGACTTGCAAATTCCGAATTTGAAACGGTGATTATATCATTGTCATAAAGCTCTTCAACCATTTCTTCAACAAGTGTTTTCTTCAGTTCGGATATACGATATGGAGACTGTGTCACAATGTTTGAATTAATTAAACTAATTTGCATCTGAACAAGATCTGTTTTACCAAGATTTCGTAAATTATTCGAAAATATACTTTTATTTTGCTTAATTAATTCAGTTAACTTTTTTTTGTGTTTTCATCTTCTAAATCACACTTTAAAAGTTTATCATCGATTTCGATATGATCATTATTTTCATTATAAAAATTCTGAACTTGTACTGGCATCTTGCACATCCGTGTTAATTTTTTTTACTAATCTTTATTTCATCTCCTTGAATTGTAAAAATTATGCTGCCGTTAATAAATGTGTCTTGAATTAGTAAAATATCCGTCAATAAAAGTTCATCATCAATGACGTATAACGTAATAAATACATCAGTTTTATTAATAATCAGATTTGCTTCGATTTTATGATTTGCAACACGTATACCGCCACAAATCCCGGAAATTCTCATATTACATATTATTAGTTTCAAATTTAACCGTTCACAAACCGATTTTTTTTATAAAACTGCATTAACTTCCCGTGTTCACAAAGGCACTTAACGCTTTATTGTTCAAGCCTACAGTTACTTTAAACATATCACCTTTATAACAGAACATATTTCGCGAAGTAGCACTTTGTTAACATTCAGTTTAATTTTTCGAATGAACTTTATTACATTTTTCACAACGAGGACGTTTCTGTGAGTTTAAACAGTTAGTAGATATATGACCTAATTCGTTACAGTTAAAGCATTTTATATTTTTAGCTGATTTTGTAAAAATTTCCTTTTTATTATAGGTCATTTTAGCCATAGAATCATCTAGAGCTGTGTCGTTCATGAACGAACTCGTTCAATTGAACGGATCAGTCAGATGAACGATGAACGGCCGTTCAGTTTCATCGGTCAATTTCGTTCAATGGTTCACTTGGGTCTTTTTAGTCAGTCGGTCACTTGTTTACCGAACAACTGGTTGAAAAGAAACAACAATACTATTGTGGTCTATTTGCAGCGTTGCCATTTTGGTGCCTTTCGGGTATTTTTTGGTGCTTTTTTGCTTATGCAATACCCGAAATTTTGTTTAATACCCGTTTTTGAAAAGCGGGTATTTATAGTGCTTTTAACAATTTCTCACAGTGCTTTAAAGTGCCTTTTAAGTAATCTACATATCTTTTTGGCAGCGATGCCAACTTAGTGCTTTTGGCACTATTTATTGTGCTTTTGATGTCTCAAAATGCCAAAATTTTATCCTTAGCGCCAAACCTAGAAAAAACACTAACTTGGTGCTTTTTAAATTTTTCGTAAGTGCATTTAGTTCTTTTAACAATTTTAATTTTTTTTCTACCATTTTTTAAAACTACGATTATAGGTATAGAGGATGATTTAGAAGAGCTTTGCTATTTGATTTTAAGATTTCAAATGATAAAAAAAGTGATAAAAGAAAGTTGCATTCGTTTTGCCAAAAACTTTGTTTACGAGGTTAGAGCTAGGCTTCCTAGCAATTTGGAAATTTTACAAAACGTTTCACTTTTTAGCGATGACAACATATTTAGTAATCGTTAAAAAAACGATGTATTTGTTTGCGATAAATATTTTTTTAAAAATATTAGGAATTGTGAATGGAAAAATGAACAACGATTTTGAGTCATGTAGAAAAGTTAAAAAAATGCAGTAGGAAACCGTTCAGAAGAACGCAAAGACTTTAAAAACAAACAAAAAAGAGTCGTAACTTAGTATAAGCAAAGTGTTAAATAAATTAAAAACAGCTGACAGAAAATGCTTTTTTAACGAGCGTTGTGTAACCTGCCATTTTTCATGCGCTTTAGTTTTCAAACGCACAACACTCGTCTCCAAATAACCGCATGTTGTGCACTTCTACCTCTAGTGCTATTGCAAAAAGGTTTGACTAAGTATCAGAATGCAAACATACATGTTTTTTCTAGTTTACACCTTTTTTCATTCAGAAGCGTACATTGGTTAAAATAATTGGATAATATCATACGCCAATTGTTTTATTCAACTTTGCACGATTGTAATTTAGATTTATTTAAACGATAAAATATAATATAAAATAGATATATTCACTGACGAATCAAAATTTAATATTTTTTCTTCTGATGGTAAAATAAAGGCCTCGTTACTCTTACGTAAATGTTGCGGATACGTAAACGTTGCGGTCGACTTGAAATGTTGGTAGTTACTACAAAAACGTAAACGTGTCATATGGTGTTGAGGTGTATGTGTGTACTCGTACATATGTACATATAAGATAGCAAAATGCTTTAAAAAAACTCGCTGAAAAAATCATTTTTATCAAATAAAAAAACATTTAAAAAATCAAACTTAAAGAAAAATTTCGTTTATAATACAAAATTTTAAATATGTAAACAAAAATGTTTTTTGAATGAAAATTCGTATGATTAACAACATTTTTAACAACTTTTTGAATTTGACTTAAGATGTTTTGTCAAAATGCCACAGATATATAGTGCCAGCTCGCTAATTCGAATTAATGATTGCAGACCCTGATTCGGATTTCACGATATATTCAGATTACTGGATGTGCTGTAATTATGTATTATAATTCCGAAAATAAAACGCAGACTAGGATTTTAAAACTAATTTATTTTATTTTTATTAATCAAGAATGAAAAAATTAAGTTTTGTATTCTAAAAACATAATTTAGATATCAAACCAAAGCGAATTTACACCAGGTGATCTTATCTTGCTACGTAAGCAACAGCTGATAACTTACCTTGTGACAAAATGATATACCTTTCTGGTATTTCTGGGGCATCTTTACTAAATTCTTGAATTATCGATTAAAATTATGAAATATAAAAGGTTATTATTTTTCAAAACACACAATTTAAAATTAAAAACAAAATGAAATATTTGTTTGAATATTTGACATAGCGGTAAAATATTTTACAGTGTTGTAAACATTTTCAAATAAGACCACATTGTATGAATTCGCCCTGTATCAAACGTATTTTCAAACAAAATTTCTACACAAATTTTTCTGAAAATATATTTCAAGACCAATTTAGTTTTTAATGAATACGGCAGTTAAGCTTTTTTTAAATGTTTTGTTTTTTTTTAAATACAAAATTTGTGATGAAGGGTTGGTTCTCTTGCAGTGCACATGCTCCCACGAAGTATTGCCAGATTTAATAATCCAGCTAAGAATTTCCTCTTTAGAAATTCACACGTCATTATTGCGGTAAAATTAGTTCCAAATTTTCAAAGTTTGCACAGAAATTCGGTTTTTAAAATTATAAAAAAGTAGAAAAATAAAATAAATAAAAATTCGGTTTAGCGAACTTGCAATCAATACGAACTATAGAGTATGTAATACGTCATAAATTCAATTTGGATCACTGGATAATTCGGATTACACACCTTCGGATAAGCGAGCTGGCACTGTATATTTACATACCCAGCACTAAAATTGCTTTGAAAAATTTAATTTTTTATCTAGTTTTTATTGCGTATGAGCTAGATTCTTGGAGTTTAAATGAAACTTGATATAACCAATGTGTTAAGCTGCGTTCACAATCAAAAAAACATTTTCACTTGGTGTTCATAATAGAGCAACAATTTCTTTTGTAACTACACACATTTTGCATCAAGAAACCGTTTGCAAATTTTAGCCACAACAATATTAAGCATATATTTTTATTTTTGTAAACATTTTGTTAAAATTTTCATTCAAAACTAAATAAAATTATTTTAAACGTCAGAAACAATTTCATACAAATAGTTGCTGAAGTTCGAGTTGACTCAACTTTAGCTACATTTTTAAAAAATTTTTAGTTAAATTTGTGTTCTAAAACGAAAGGAAAATATATGAAATACTTTTGGAAGAAAAATGATAGAAGAAAAAACGAAATTGTTTCTCTGATTGTAAACAAAGCTTAACCCAAAAATTTAAAAAAGAATTATTTTATTGTAAACTTAATTTAATTTCCTAAAGATGCTAACCAAAGGTTAGCGCAATAATGAGAAAAATAAATAAATATACTATATTTTTTTAAAAAAGACCTCTAGCTTAAATAATTCAAAATAATTATGAAAAAAGAAAGGTCAAATAAAAATAAATAATATATATATTTAATATAATAAGGTTAAGGCGAATATTCGGAACTATGCGCTGATTTTTTTCTACTTGCATTGTCCAAAATGTATGCAAATAATTATTTTATAATAAAATCAATAATCGAATCAGCTGTTTTATGTTTTGGCTCATGTGTTTACAGCTTTAAATTAAATTTTTATTTAATAATTTTATAAATTATGATTTTGCGTTAAAATATTGTTAAAACTTTTGTTGTAAATATAAATGAAAACTATAGAAAAGAAAATAAGAAGTGGAAATACAGTAAACATACTAATGTGCAATATGAAATAAATACCATCGTTGTATAACTTGCATTTGTTGTTTATATTTGTGTACTTTTATTGTTTTGTAAATTTAGTTAAAATACGAAAATATTTCTTGTTTCAAACTTATAAATAAATAAATTGACCATAGAAAAAGTGAGGAAAAGGCTTTTGTAAATTTGCAGCAGCCCGCTGCCGGAAACATGCAAAAATACTATTTTAACATTTATCAATTTAATTTACTTCCATCTATGGAAATAATCTAACTGTTGGAAAAATATAATATAAAACATTAAACTTTTAACAACAATATTTATTTCCAACAAATAAACAAGAGCTGTAAGCTGCTTCTTTTATTTTCAATAAAAACCCGATAACTTTGGTTTCTGTGACACATAAAGCCAACATTAATTTCAGTTCGAAAAAAAAACCAATAACATTGGATTTCATAACATCAAATTTAAATTAATGTTTTGATGAGAATCTCATTAATAAAATTTAAAAGTAAACCGCTGGTTAATAACTTTTGTTGACAACACTGCTTCAAAACAAAAATACAATTCTTAACAGCTGATACGTAAAAACGGAGAGAAATTTTAATTTTATCAGGTTCATGCGCAACGCAACGTTACGTTTACGTAAGAGTACCTATTTGCACAGTAGCTTGGTAAGGAAAACGGAACAGCTGATTAGCAACGTATACGTTTACGTAAGAGTAACGAGGCCTTAACAGTGTGGAGAAGACCGAATAAAGAAATGGATATTGCAAATTTGCGTTCAACAGTAAAACATGGTGGAGGCTCACAAATGGTTTGGGGATGCATGTCAGCATATGGAGTGGGTAGCTTAGTATTTGTTGATGGCAATATGGATAAATATGCATATTTGAGAATTGAAAAGACAACTTAAGACAATCTGCTGAAAAAATGGGTATTTTAAACAGTTTTAAGTTATATGCCGATAACGACCCAAAGCACTCATCCCACGTTGCTCGACTTTGGGCAATATATAACTGCCCCAAAGTAATTCAAACGCAAGCACAATCACCAGATATGAACGTTATTGAACATCATTGGGAAATATTGGACAGACAAATAAGAAAACGTTCCATATCTAGCAAAAATGATATGAGAATCGCTCTCCTGAAAGAATGGAATAAAATCACTGTCGAGACGTGCAAAAATCTTGTGGAGTAAGTGCCTAGGTGCTTACAGGCACTTAAAATGAGTAAAGGATACCCAACGAAATATTAAAAATGTCTTATACCAATAGTTTTAAGTGTTTATTACTAGTGTACGATTTTAAGTGATGAATTTTGTGACTATTTTTAGTTTTTTAGTTATGCATTTTTCAATGTAGTGAATTTTTATAATTTTTTTATTGAAATAACTTTTTTTTGCTCTAATAAATAACATATATATAATTTTTTCACATTGAAGTAAGTTTTGTTTTTAAAAACTTAAGAACACTTTGCGTAGCTGTGCTGTACGATTTTGAGTGACACTCACTGTACATATATCGCTCATCCAAAATATGATATTTTGGAGATAATGATGCAGAATTGTTCTTTGTGTGTACATATATGCATAAGTGACATGTATTGTATTTGTTTCTTGTGTTACGAATAAATACAAATTCTTTGTTAAAAGCTAAAAAAATTTGTTCTATTTAATGACTTTTTTAAAAGTGATATAGAAAAGAACGTCAACCGAAAGTAAAAACTAATGAGGCTTTAAATTTTAAACTTTAAAAGTTAATACCTACATATCTATATATGTACTTACATACATATGTATATGGACATACATTACGAGCACATTACGAAGCGCAATTAATCGATAAATGAGAATTTTGAAATTTAATTTCATCATAAGCATTACATAAAAAAACTTGTTTTTAAATTTTGTATATTTTTTTATTAAGTACATATGTATGCACATATTTTATTTTTTAATAAAAATCAACTACCCTGAAGGAAACCTGGGTGCAAGTGTCTCCAAGTCACCAGTTTTGTCGACTATTTTGGTGACATTATCTACAAAGTGTCTACACTTCACTACATTTGCCACTATATTTGGCTTTAATACGCACAAATTTTTATCAATAACAACTGAGAAGTACCTACAATTCCTATAAAAGTTGAAGAAATAATAAAAAAATATTGTTATGATTTCGTATTCTTAGCAAAAGTGTAGACTATATTTACTAAAATGTACTATGTAGTGATTCTCTGGTTCCAATGTCTACATATGTTCCCAAAGGAACTACCTAGTCAGTACCTACTCAGTAGTACCAACGTCAGTAGTAGATTTCCAATGACACGCACATGTTAAATGTCTATAGTAAATAACATTGTCTGGGGTATAATAAGTCACTAGTACTGGTGACTGTGTCAATATTGAATCAGTACAGATTCACTAGTGACATTTCCTACAGGGTAGGTAATTGTTTTAAAAATGCAACAAATAATGGAAAATTACATATGTACATACATATGTATGTTAAAATTTTTTTAATTTCCATTTACATACTACATGGTTAAGCATATCTTATACATGCATATGTATATATGTATGGCAGATGCTTTTTTTTTGTGACAAGTTCGTTTAAATTTTTTATATAAAATAATCAGGGGTGTGCTGGAAATCGCAAACACAAAACGCAAGAATTTAGAAGTTATTTTTAATAAATGTCTAGTATGTGGCATTTTCTAATTTTTTAGTATTATATACATACTATATGTATAAACGTCTGATAAGTACTCACCGTTTAATTCATTATTTATAGGTATTATTTGCAAACACATTTTTGTAATGAGTCTTGGCTTGTGATACTTAAATATGCAAGCAGAATTTTTCACATCACACAAAATGGTTGACCATTTAATAAAAAATTTTAAATTCTTCATATTTTATGTACTCTTTAATTTTATTACTATACTTTTTTATAAATAAATTTTAAAGATAGACACACTCGCAAGGCGAATTTACTACAGGTGGCGGCGAGACTACAACAAGTCAACAACACAAAAAACAACATGGTGTTTTGTTTTTGTTTTTCGGTCATAAAATGTCAAAAACAAGGCGAATTAATATATAAATGAATTCGCCTTGTATAAAACAGTTGACTAAAATAGGGCTACCAGATTGAGGGTTCTAATTTTAAATTAGATAAAAAAAATCATTTCGGTCTTATATTGTGAATGTAAAACAACCCATTTTTAATTTTGGGGAAATTATTGATAGATTTGTTTCTTTTCCAAGCCATCATACATATATAAGAACTGCAAGATTTTTTTTTATTAATACGATTACTGTATGACGTGCTAAATTCCCAGTTTTTCATATTTGATAAATACACTGAAATTTATTGTTAAGGGAAAGCTAGCTTTTTTTTTTATTTACAAAACTCATTTAAATATAATTTATATGAAATAAATTAAACCGCAAATACAATATCGGACGGCTGAAAAATCTGTTTAACTGATTAGTAAATATCAGTTTTTTATTTAAAATTTATCAGCAGCAGAATTGTTCTTATCTAAAAAACGTTTGCCCCCTTTGTTTAGTTTGACCTTTTAAAACTCTCAGAAGTAAAAATACTTTTAAATTTATATCCACAAACATAATCAGGGGTGTTCTGGAAATCGAAAACGAAAAACGCAAAAATTTTATATGTAATTTTTCAAAAAGATTTCTGTAATAAAAGAATTTTAAGACAAATATTATACAAATATTTATTTATTAAACAGAATTTTATAATAAAAATTATACAACTTTCCAGAACATTCCTGAGAGGCTGAGCGAATTAATATTTTACACGTTAAATGGATGTGCTTGTGGGGTCGATAATAAAACCCTAATTCTCCACATTTGAAAAGTTCTGAAGTTGTGAAAATTTCAAGTTCGTAAACGACATAAAATGGTTAAACGTGGATTTCCTGTCTGACTCCGTTAATGCTTGCCAATGTTTGCCAATATGCATATGATGTTTTAAGTATTATATTTTTACCAGTAGTCATAAGTATAAGAAATTTAAAAAGTAAAAATAATATTTTCGATTAACTAATCAAAACATAAATTACTTTTAATAACGTAGATTTTTGGTCAGAATCTGAAAAATAATTACCAAATTGTAAAATTGGTTGCATGACATTATTGTTTTAGTGTGCTTAGGCCCTAATGACACCTCCTTTTTTTCGTCTTTTTTTAATCTGAGATTGAAAGAGTGAAATGCATGGTTAGAGAGAGACAGATACAAAAACATAAACAAATATTTTTTTTTAATTTTCACAGCCAAAATTGATTTTTTTATATGTATATTTTTAATTATTTATGATTTTTGTAAGTTTGTTTACTATTAGTGTTTTTCAATGTTGCCTATTTGTAAAGCTTAAAAATTAACTAAAATAGCTATATTCGAGTAAAAAAGTAATGTATTCGCACCTCAGAGTCATTTTAAACTTGAAATGTCAATTTTAAGATACAAATTTTTTTTATTTTTTTTGACAGATTGCTCTTTTTTATCGATAACATGTATAAACATTTTGACATTTTGGGATTTTTATGTATATAGTTGATCTCTTTGCTATTGATAACATTTTATATTACAGTGTATTTGCTCTGTTCTTTAAAATCTTAAAAAGTCGAAAAAGTAGGTTTCATTAGGGCTTTATCTATGCTAACATAAATTTTAAATACAAATTAGTCCCACTGATATTTAAACTATATAATTTTTTTAAAAATAATTTATTTGGGGGAATTTTATTTTTAACGGGGATGTTTTAAGTAATTTTTATTTTAAATTTGGGATTGAAGAAAAAATTTATCTGGCATCCCTAGACTAAAATTAACAAAAATATTTGGGTAAAAAAATAAAAAATAAATTAAATTATTTTTGGAATTAAGAAAATAATAGTTTTTATAACATAAACTTGTGCAATTCTTGTGTGCATTAAATTGCAAATTCGGTTGAATTGAATGTGGTATTGAAAATAATTTAAACCGTTTCTTTTCTGTGTTCAGTTTATGCATTTGAATATTAAAACTGCACCTAAACATAAAAACTCCATTAAGTTAGAGTGATTGTGGTAAAAATTAGTTTTTGTGATCTAAGAACGGTTTGTACTTAATTTTTATACATAGTTTAATTTATCATCTCTTTATTGTTTTATTTTTTCATTAATGAATTGTAAAACAAAATGTTTATTGAAAAACACAATTTTAAAAAGCACATGTAAACAAAACTTTTGACATTTCTGGCATGACCAAAAAAAAATACCGGCTGTCTTTTCGCCGCCACCTGAAGTAAATTCGCCTTGCACACTCGTTGCTCTTGAAGTAAAAACCACAGAGCATACAGAGGTGTCACGAGACAGAAAATATTGTGTTTTTTCTGTCTTTCTGCGAAAGCTGCCCTTTTTGCATTTTTTGTTTTGATTACGCAATTCGTGTTGATAGTAGCGGCCTGTTTTTACACATTGCCACTTTACTACCAAAAAACATTTTCTTTCTCTTTCTTCGAAAGCTGCCCACGCAACTGATTTGGGCCTTTTTCACACGTCACTTTTCACACGTCACTTTTTACAGTTCTGTGTATTCTGTGGTAAAAACGTTATGTCTGTGGTAAAAACATCAACTTAGGGATGGACAAAAAGCATCGATGTTTTTAAAACACTCGATGTATTGCGCCGAAACATCGATATAATCCGATGTTTTTTTTCTCCTAAACAATTGGAAAACATCGATGTTTTCTTTCGATGCATCGATATGACAAATTGTATACAGAACGTGTAGATTGGTATATAGACGTGTATACATATCTATATGTGTTGGCATGACTCCAGTTTGTATATGTAACACGCCGTCCAGACTTTCCATTGTTATGTTTGCTCAAGAACAAAACGATGGCAGAATTAGCGACGTACAATTGTTTATGTTCTTCAATGCGGAGAAAACGTATGGCAAGAAAAACCATATAAAAAGCAACAATAACAATCAATATGGCGTTTATTTATATGGCAATACTGCAGTGATGTTAGACATAGTTGTGCAAACAATTGTTTTAACAACGCTGTTTAAACAAGAACAAAACACCGACAACAGCAGTCTTCACTATCCAAATTCATGTGTGCACAAGAAATTGTTTGTTGTTTTAACATAGCGATGTCTAATATAGCCGGCCTGTAAACGTGGTAAATATTATGCGAACAACTGTCAACACTATTATATGCGGCGAATAAGTTTGGGTCTGGCATCTTTACTCCCAACAAACAGCTTGATAACCACGCGTAATTAAAATAAAAGCTCTCTACTTGGGTTCAGCAGAAACCAGATTAGGACTGTGATATCGGTTGTAACTGGACACTGGCCGGTGGGGACTCATGCTGGAAGAATGGGTCTGGAATTTTACGACTACTGTAGAAGTTGTCAGAACGAGGAGGAAGAGGAGACTGTGCTCCACTTTCTCTGTCATTGCCCTGGACTGCGGGGTATTAGGGTGGAATGCCTGGGGGAACCGGTATTTGCCTGTTTGGAGGATCTATCTGGGATGGAACTGAAATCGCTCATTCTCTTCACTAGGAAGACGAGGTGGTTGGACTTTGCAGTGACGCCATCTGAGTGACTGCTCTAAGGGATGGGCATTGGCGCAGGGTATCACAAAGGGACCAATAAAGGACCCAAGTGAGCTGTCTTTTGATGGCTGCCCATGGAACCTAACCTAACCTAACCTAAAATAAAAGCTAACAAATTACCCTAGATCTACACTAAAGATAAATATCTCAGCAAGTTGGCAATAACGTCGGCAGAATAACAGAGCAATATTTCTTATTGCTCAGCTTATGTTAAAGGCATGGGAAAACGTATTTATGTTAACTCATAGTTTAAAAAAAATCAAGAAAGAAGGTGCAGTGTAAAAAATGGCGGTATCTTACAAGAATTATTATTATTAATATAAATTCTTTCTTATTCGACTTTATTATTTAAATTAATATTAATTTGTTCAAGCTTGAAGTCATTTTTAATACAAAAATATTAATTTTATTAATTTTTTTATTTTTGTTAATGTAAAATTATTATTTTTATATAAAAAAAGAACTCGAACTTAAACAAATTAATATTAATTTTAACAATAAAGATCGAATAAGGAAAAAATTATAATTTTTGCAATTTTATTTTAGTGTTTATTTAATTTTTTAATTTAATTATTTTACTAAAATTATAATTTGCTACAATTTCAAAAACTTAATTTCCTTCCCACACAATTTGTTTTTTTTTTCTTTTTTGCTTCTTTTTTCAACTGACAACCAAATTGAAGTTTCTTGTAAGCAATAATTGTCAACGAAAATGGACTAACAATTATTGCAACATAAATTGTTAGCAATAAATATGTACAAAAAATTGCTGTCTACATTAAAGATAACATAATTTTGACATTTCCTGCAATATATGTAGCAATAATTATCTCTGGTATAGACGGGCAGTTATGCACAAGTTCAACAAAGGAAAATATTTTGCTGTTTGTTTATTGTTTACAGTATTGAAAACAAGTATTGGGAGATGTAAAATAAACTAAAGATTTTTCGAAAACACAATAATAAATAATTAAAAAACAATCGATGTATAAAAAACATCGACGTATTTTATGAAATATCGATGCAACATCAATGTATGTTTGCGATGCATCGCATCGAAAAAACATCGATGTTTTTTACAGTGTCCATCCCTACCTCAACTGTTCATTATTTTCCAAGGCGAATTCAAACAGGTAAACTCATCTCTACAACTACAAAAAGCCCCATGTATTTTGTTTATACAATTTTCTGGTTGGTTGTCAAAATTTTTTTATTGCAAATTAAAATTATCACTTTTTTGTAAAAGAAATTAATAAATTCACTTCAATCATTCGCAGTTTTGAAATTTTTTTATTATAAAAATAATATTTTTAACACTTTTCATTCAAGTTCTTCTCAAAACAAAATCATATTTTGACGTTTCACCATAATTTTTAATTCGCCGTGAAAACAGCTGATGAACGGCTGACGAGATGAGTTTACCTGTTTGAATTCGCCTTGTTATTTTCCAAGCACACAAGCAAGGCGAATTTACTATAAAATATATAATTACCAATTCGCCTTGCACACAGCCATAAACATTGTTGCCAACTTTTTTTGAAGACTTCCCGTCAAATCTCACTTCAAAAACCGCTAGAAACCGCTAAATTTTTTATTTGGCTTAAACTGTTTTAAAAATATCGCTAAAATCTAAATAATATGTAAAAAGTTTATACAAATCTAGATATAGGGTGCTGTTTTAAAGGTGTGAAAGTTTTATTCGAGGGATATTAAAAAATACTTTTAATTTTTGGTTGCTTAAGTGCTTTACTATAAACATTGATTTGCTGTAGACAACACCCTTTTAACTTTAGCTTTGACTATAGATTATATTTTGATCGTTAAAAGTTGATAACACTGGTCCGCCGTAAAACGTGTTTTAAATATATTTAAGTTTGTTCTCAGTTTTTTTCTATCACGTATAGTTTTTTTTGGGCTGGACAAATATTCCGCTGGAAATAAGACGGTTATATTAATCTATTTCAATTTAACTTCTTAATAAGAAAATTTATAAAATCTGCTTAAAACGTTGTACAATTTTTTATTGCGGAAACAAATATAATTTCCACATTTTTTTTTATTACTTATTGAAAACAAATATTTTAAATCTTTTATTTTGAGACAAAAACTGTAATTTTCAAATGCCTAGAACAAAAATTTTATTTTCTAATGATATTAAAAACCCGCTAGATTTCCCGCTAACCGCCAAAACGGAAATTTTACCCCGATGGGCACGTAAAAACCGCTAGAATCGCGGTAAACCCGTCAAATTGGCAACAGTGGGCATAAAGAAAAAATGCATCTCAAAATTCAGTACGGGCAGGGCTGCCAGATAATTTTGTGAGGAAATCGTCAGTTTCCTGAGAAAAAATAAAAAAATCGTCTTTATCGTTTCAAAAAATCGGACTGCTTAAAATTTAGGGAACAAGTCTAGTTTACCAACGCAGCTCTAAATAAAAAAAAAGTACATAGGGTGATAGAAAATCGAAAAATAAGAAGAAAAAATAAAAAATGGCAAAATTCTCGGAAACGCATAGTTTCCCTCTACATTTCTGAACGTATATGGCCAATATTGGTTTTTTTTTAAAAGATGTTTCTAGAAATGCAAAATTTATTTAAAACTTTTTAACTCTTTAGTTCCTAATACAGTTTTTACAAAATGTTACGGAAGTGCACTAGGTAATAAATATGTAATCAAATAAACCCCAGCTTCTCTAAATAAAGCTTCTCTGCATAGCCGGCCTTCGGACGGGCGCAAGGATTTTATCCTCTATGGCATAGCAAACACCGGCTTCGCTAAAGAAAGCTTCTCCGCATAGCCGGCCTTCGGCCGGGCGCATGGATTTTCTCCTCTATGGTATAAAAAACACTGGCTTCGCTAAATGAAACTTCTCCGCACAGCCGGCCTTTGGCCTGGCGCATAGATTTTCTCCTCTATGGTATAATGAACACCAGCTTCGCTAAATAAAGCTAAATAAAGCTAAAGAAAAAAGTGAATTACAAAAGAAATTTAAAACATAAATATGTACATATATTAGTTTTTATGCTTGCTAAAAACGTTTGTTTTTTTCACAAACTAATCGGCGCTCCCTAATGGATTAATAATTTTCAAATGAAATGTTTATATCTAGAAAAATCTATTCAAAAGCTTTCAAATGATACCAATATTGGCCATATAGGTTCAGAAATGTAATGGGAAATCGCAAATTCATATGAAAACTTCAGAGGTCCATAACTCGGAAACGATGCGTTTCCGAGAATTTTGCCATTGTATTTGTTCTTCTTATTTTTCAATTTTCTATAACCCTATGTACTTTTTTTTATTTGGAGGTGCGTTGGTAAACTAGACTTAAGCCAAATTTAGTTTTTTTAAACATTTTTTTTCGGTTTTTACATGGTGGAATATTTCACCATGGGTTTTTATAGATAAATGCTTTTTATAGATATTTATTTAAAAAAAACGTCTTTAAAAGAAGTTTACAAACGAAGGTTTTATAATTAGTTTATTATTTTTAAGTTAAATATTACTTAAATTTGTAAAAATTGTAAATTATTTAATTTTATTTAATGACTAATATAATAAAAAAATATGATAAAAAAAAAACAACGTACGATTTTAGACAATGTGTTACTTGATTAAATAAAAAAATAATTACCATTAAAGCTATATTTGATTCAATTACCTCAGTTCATCCAAGCTAAATTAAAAAAAATAATTAATATTCTAATTGAACGATTTTCAAAACAAATGCATAGCTCATCAGAAATAGCCAACGAAATCGTAACCTTGTTTGTTAAATCGCCATGTCGCCAAACCAAAAATTAGGTCGCCAAACAAGTTTGAAAATCGCCACGTTTGGCGAGAAATTGCCACACCTGACAAGCGAATTTGATGTGTTGCTGGAAAAACGTCAAATAGGATTTTTATTCAGTTTTCGCAGCGGCAACACCGTACGGAAAAAATTTTGTGGTAACATAAATATGGAGGAAAAAAATTGTATACAGTAGTTTTGACTTAACTGCCTCTTGTTTACGTGCACTTTTGACTTAACTGCACAAAATTTACCATTTTTGGAATTATTCTTTCTAATTCCATACAAAATCTTTTTTTAAGTGCACTTTCTAAACCTGCACAAAATTTTTGACATTTTAAAATTATTTTCATACAAAAAATCAAAGTTAGCTGCACTTTGACTTAACTGCCCAAAATAAATATTTTCTGGAATTATTCTTCAAAATTCTTGCTTACGTTTTATTATTTTATTATTTTTGGGCAGCTTTAAAATATTTTCATACAAAACATCAAAGTTAGCTGCACACATAAAATATATGTATATTAGGGCGGGTCGATTTGTAGGGAGTGAAAAATTCACCAATTTCCCTATGATTTCCGTATTCTATGGGGTATTCCATGAAAATTTGCCGAAGGAACCATACCTCTATCGTTAAAATCGAGTCCCCTACTTTTTGTTGGTAATAAGTTCAAAAGTTACGGAAAAGTTAATGGAAAAATGCTCCAAAATTTGGACAAAAATGCCCGTAACTTTTGAACCGTTGGACCAATGTTGGAGATTTTTTTCTGTAAATTGATCAAATGAGCTCACCTTTCATCTAGAAAACCTAAACTATCAACTCTATTAGTCCATATTAGAGCACCATTTCGATTTTGACCCATTTTCGGGTTTTGAAAGTAGGGCTTTTTTTAATTGTAATTCATTTCCTGGCCAAATTGTTTAAATAAAAAATAAATATTTTATTAATATTCTGAATTACCATTTTTAAATTTATTTTTGTCTCAAATTATTTATTTTTGCCAAAAAACATCCATTCTGTTGTCTTAACAGTATTTGAGTACGAACTATCTTAACAGAAGTTGCTTGTGTACAGGAAACTTGATAGGCAAGAAAACGAAGCTAACTTCACATACATGTTGTTGTGTTACTGTCTAGAGTTTCTTCTGTTGCCTGGTCATCATCTAACACGTTCTGACAAAGCTCAGCACCAAGCATTCTGCAAAAAAGTTTATTTCCGAATTCCTTAATTTCTGTTTTTGTACTGTATTTTAAGAATATACCTATTGTATGGAAAAATATTTCTAAGCGCAACTTTTTTGGTAACTTTTTTGTGAACTTTGGTACAGATAATATTGAAAAATTCTACATTGCATTGTAGATCGTATTTAAAAAATTAATTTCCTTGCAACTGTCATATTGGATGTTACCCATAATTAAAAACGCAAAAAAAATATGGTTTAATACTACAAAAAATTCAATATTTTATTGCATCGGTTAATCGACTGAAATTAAGCGGTTTATTCGTTAATCGAAAAAGCCAATTTTAAATTAACCGATCAGTTATTCGGGTTATAATTAATCGGTGACCGACTAACTGTTAACCCAATGAAGACCCTAGTACATTCAAAAAAAAGGACAGCAATTCCTGTGAGCCCTACATACCTATATGTAGTAAAATTCAATTTTCTATAACCCTAGAGTTTTTTTTTTTGCAGCTACATTAAAAACTAAAAAATTAGTAGATAAACATGTTTATCTACTAATTTTCCTTCGTGTATGGGCAGCGTAAAAATTAATTTGGATTTTGTTTAATACAATTAATTAAAACTACCTTCGTAAACAATACATTTTATACAACTCACCTGTACCGTTTCTTTAGTTTTATTATATTCTTCTTTTTACCAACTTATGTCTTCAATTCTTATACTTTTTTATTTCTTAAATTGTCTTTTGTTGCTTCTTATTATACAAAAACCACACTCAAGCACGAACAAAAATAATAATGATTACAGTGATGAAGATGTACTGCTGCACAAACAAATACACACGAGCAACATAATTTCCAACCCACAACTTTCAATTGTAAATTTTTTTATTTTTTCAATGAACAAAAATGGTAACAAAAGAATTATATAAAATAAACCATATTTTAATTTTTAAAATGTGCTGCCAATTTAATTTTTATTTTTTTAAATTCTCTGCAAAAATTTTTTTTCAATTCATTAAAATTTCTCTATTCATTAGATTTTTTTTCTTTTAAATATATTTTTCCACTTTTTGAAATGCTTTTTATATATTTTAAGTGCTCAACATACCAAATTCTTTTAAATTATTCAATTTTTGTTTATAAAAATTTTTATTTTTCGGTAAATTATTTAAATAATGTAGACAATTAATCTGTTTTTGAAGGGTTTACAAAACTTTTTTCCTTTAATTCATTTCGTTGTATCAACCACAAAGCATAGTACAAACACACAAACAAACAACAAGTGCAACCGAATAAACACAAGGAAAAAATTAAGGCGTTGCGAACTCCGTTTTGATTGGCTTTGTATTCTTAATGTTACATACCCCCGGTCTACACTAACCCAGCATTTACACATGTCATTACTTGCATGTGTGAAGGCAGGGTTTACTGCCCGTCTATACCAGAGATAATTATTGCGACATATATTGCAGTAAATGTCAAAATTATGTTATCTTTAATGTAGACAGCAATTTTTTGTAAATATTTATTGCCGGGAATTTATGTTGCAATAATTGTTAGTCCATTTTTGTTGATAATTATTGCTAACATTAAAACTTAAAATTTGGTTGTCAATTGAAAAAAAGATGCAAAAAAGAAAAAAAAATAGAAGCAAATTGTGTGGGAAAGAAATAAAGGGGGTAATTTTGGTGTTCACTTCACCTTGCGTTGAGAAAATTTTATATGAAAATTTTCTCAGCGCAAGGTGAAGTGAACAACAAAATTACCCCCTAAGTTTTTGAAATTGTATCAAATTATAATTGCAGTAAATAATTAAATTAAAGAATTAAATAAACACTAAAATAAAATTAAAAAAATATAAATTGAATTTTATTCGACCATTACAAAAATAAAAAAATTAATATTTTTATATAAAAAAAGACCAAGCTTAAACAAATAAATATAATTTAAATAATAAAGTCGAATAAGAAAGAATTTGTATTAATAAAAAAAAATTTTGCATACTAGTGCCAGTTTTTACACTGCACCATTTCCTTGATTTTTTTTAAATTATGAGTTAACATAAATACGTATTCTTATGCCTTTAACATAAGCTGAGCAATAAGAAATATTGTTGTTATTCTGCCGACGTTATTGCCAACTTGCTGAGATAATTATCTTTAGTGTAGACCTAGGGTAAGATAAATATCTCAGCAAGTTAATAATAACGTCGGCAGAATAACATCGCAATATTTCTTATGGCTCAACTTATGTTAGAGGCATGGGAAAACGTATTTATGTTAACTCATAATTTTAAAAAAACCAAGGAAGAAGGTGCAGTGTAAAAAATGGCGATATCTTGCAAAAATTATTTTTATTAATATAAATTCTTTCTTGATCGACTTTATTATTTAAATGTATATTAATTTGTTTGGCTTAGGTCCAGTTTACCAACGCAGCACAAAATAAAAAAAAGTACATAGGGTTATAGAAAATTGAAAAATAAGAAGAAATAAAAAAGGTCAAAATTCTCGGAAACGCATAGTTTCCGAGTAATGGACCTCTGAAGTTTTCATATAAATTTGCGATTTCCCACTACATTTTTAAACGTATATAGCCAATATTGCTATCATTTAAAAGCTTTTGAATAAATTTTTCTAGATACATACATACATATAAACATTTTATTCAACATTTTTATTTTTTCGAATTTATTCTATGAGCTAAATTTCAGTTATGTATTTTATAAAGCTTTTTTGTACTAGTCCTATTCCTTTAATTTTTTTAGGAATGACTTTATACACTACCAGACTATTATATTGTAGCTTCTTGTTACATTTTACCTTAGCTGTCCTTTGGATAGCAATGAAGTATATTGTATGTACAGAAAAATTTACAATTATTAGACACCAGCAGAATGTAATGCATTTTCTGGCTCATAGAATAAATTCGAAAAAATAAAAATATTGAATATAATAAAGTAACCTATGAAAGGAAATAATTCCCAGTTTCTATTTTATAAACATTTTAGTTAAAAATTATTAATCCATTAAAGAGCGCCGATTAGTTTGTGAAAAAAACAAACGTTTTTAGTAAGCATAAAAACCAATATACATATGTATTTATGTTTTAAATTTCTTTTGTAATTCATTTTTTTCCAAAATAAACTTTATTTAGCGAAGCCGCTGTTTGTTATACCATAGAGGAGAAAATCCATGCGCCCGGCCGAAGGCCGGCTGTGCGGAGAATTTTCATTTAGCGAAGTCGGTGTTTGTTATACCATAGAGGAGAAAATCCATGCGCCCGGCCGAAGGCCGGCTATGCGGAGAGGCTTTATTTAGCGAAGCCGGTGTTTGTTATACCATAGAGGTGCTTTATTTAGAGAAACCGGGGGTTTATTTGATAACATTTTTATTACCTAGTGCACTTCCGTAACATTTTCATATACATTTTGTAAAAACTGTTTTAGGATCTAAAGAGTTAAAAAGTTTGAAATAAATTTTGCATTTCCAGAAAGATCTGTTCAAATGCTTTCAAATAATACCAATATTGGCTATATACGTTGAGAAATTAAGAGGGAAATCGCAAATTTATATGAAAACTTCAGAGGTCCATAACTCGAAAACGCACAGAATATTGCCATTTTATTTTTTCTTCTTATTTTTCGATTTTCTTTTACCCTATGTACTTGTTTTTTTATTTGGAGTTGCGTTGGTAAACTGGACTTGTTCCATTTGTTTAAGCTCGAGGTATTTTTTTTTTATATAAAAATATTAATTTTATTCAATATTTTTTTGTTAAAGTGAAATTAATATTTTTGTATAAAAAGGAACTCAAACTTAAACAAATTAATATAAATGTAAATAATAAAGATCAAATAAGAAAAAAATTATATTGATAAAAATAATTTTTGTAATTTTGTTTTAGTGTTTATTAAATTATTTTACTACAGTAATAATTTGCTACCATTTCACAAATTTAATTTCTTTCTCACACAATTTGCTTCTATTTTTTTTTATTGGAAGCCAAATTTGACGTTTAATGCTATCAACGAAAATGAACTAACAACTATTACAACATACATTGCCGGCAATAAATATGTACAAAAGAGTGCTGCCAACATTAAAGATAATTTTATTTTGATATTTATCTCTGGTATAGACGGGCAGTAAATAGTTCATAAATTTTCACAATTTCATCATTAAATTTTATATAAATAATCTTCTGATAACTTTGTTAAAGTATTTTTATCCATTTTTAATACTTTAAAGAAATATAAATTTGTTTGTTGTCCAGACAGTAGTTAACTGCCCTTCTATACCAGAGATAATTATTGCGACATATTTGCAGTAATTGTCAAAATTATGTTAGACAGCAATTTTTTGTACATATTTATTGCTAACAATTTATGTTGCAATAATTGTTAGGCCATTTTCGTTGACAATTATTGCTTACAAAAAACGTCAAATTGGTTGTCAGTTGAAAAAAAGAAGCAAAAATGAAAAAAAAACAGAAGCAAATTGTGTGGGAAAGAAATTAAGTTTTTTGAGATTGTAGCAAATTATAAATGTAGTAAAATAATTAAATAAACACTAAAATAAAATTTCAAAAATTATATTTTCCTTATTCGATCTTTATTGTTAAAATTAATATTAATTTGTTTAAGTTCGAGTTCTTTTTTATATAAAAATAATAATTTTACATGAACAAAAATAAAAAAATTAATAAAATTAATATATTTGTATTAAAAATGACCTCAAGCTTAAACAAATTAATATAAATAATAAAGTCGAATAAGAAAGAATTTATTTTAATAATAATAATTCTTGTAAGATACCGCCATTTTTTACACTGCACCTTCTTTCTTGATTTTTTCAAACTATGAGTTAACATAAATACGTTTTCCCATGCCATTAACATAGGCTGAGTAATAAGAAATATTGCTCTGTTATTCTGCCGACGTTATTGCCAACTTGCTGAGATAAATATCTGTAGTGTAGACCTAGGGTAAGACAGTTCACTTTTAAAAATATGTCAAATTTTAATGTTGCAGTGCAAGTCCAGCTAAAGATGTTTTATATGAACTAAACAAATTTAAAAATAGCTTAAAATAATTATATAGTGTTAACAAACATAACACTTACATAGCTAAATCATTACATTCAAAACCGAATATATATTTCATTATTTACATTTTGATTTTTTTTTCTTTTGCGATCAAAAGACAGTTGGAAAAGTGTGCATGTATTAGTAAAAAGATTTGCATGTATTGCAACTGTCTTGCCAGTACTGGCAAATGTAAACCCCGTGTTAAACGCGTTTAAGCAAAATGTTGATTTAGCTAATCAAATCCGTTCACATTACATTTGAGATGATTACCCTAGGCCTACACTAAAGATAATTATCTCAGAAAATTGGCAATAACGTCGGCAGAATAACAGAGCAATATTTCTTATTGCTCAGCTTATGTTAAAGGCATGGCAAAACGTATTTATGTTAATGTTATGTTATATTATGTTAAAACTGGCGCAATCTTCAAAAACTATTTTTATTAATATAAACTCTTTCTTATTCGACTTTATTATTTAAATGTATATTAATTTGTTTAAGCTTGAGGTCTTTTTTATATACAAATATTAATTTTATTATTTTTTATTTTTGTTAAAGTAAAATTATTATTTTTATAATAAACAAGAACTCAAATTTAAAGAAATTAATATTAATTTAAATAATAAAGATCGAATAAGGAAAAAATTATATTAATAAAAATAATTTTTGCAATTTTATTTTAGTGTTAACTTAATTCTTTAATTAAATTATTTTACTTCAATTATAATTTGCTACAATTTCACAAATATAATTTCTTTCGCACACAATTCGCTTCTATTTTTTCTTTTTTGCTTCTTTTTTTTAAATTGACAACCAAATTTGACGTTTTATGTTAGCAATAATTGTCAACGAAAATGGACTAACAATTATTGCAACAAAATTTCCGGCAATAAATATGTACAAAAAATTGTTGTCTACATTAAAGATAACATAATTTTGACATTTACTGCAATATATGTCGCAATATTTATCTCTGGTATAGACGGGCAGTTAAGATGACAGGTGATTAAGAAAAAATACACAACAAACAAATTTATATTTCTTTAAAGTGTTAAAAATGAATAAAAATTATTAATACGATTTCCGTATGACGTGCTAAATTCCCAGTTTTTCATATTTGATAAATACACTGAAATTTATTGTTGAGGGAAAGCTAGCTTCTATGCGGAAACCTTTTCCAGAGATTTTAGAAAGGCCAAAAATATTATACAAATAAAACCCTATAGCGAAATACTTTTAGAAAGTTATCAGAAGATTATTTTAAACGTATTAATGATGAAATTGTGAATATATATAAATTATTTAAAGAAAAAATAAAAACATTAAGCAGAAATCGTGGTCGGTTGTACACGTTCATGTTGGCCGATTCTACATTTGAGGTATGTTCAGTGGATTCTATATGATTAATGAAGTGATTTAGTTGTAATCATGACAATTTTAAGTGATTTACAAATCACTTAAATGTATAGTTAATCATCTCGATTTTGATGTAATGAGAGCTTAATCACGTTTGAGGTGCTTAAACGCGTTTAAGAACCCAAGTGTGAACATAGCATTAATCAACATTTTGCTTAAACGCGTTTAAAACCCCAAGTGTGAACATAGCATCAAAATGTAAAAGTAGTTTTTTAACATTTTAAATGAAAACAATAATTAAGCAGAAGTTAGTCTTTTCCAGTTCAAGTTTTTAAAACAAATAAAAAATAACGGCTGAAGTGCACTTTACGGGGCGTACGAAAATAAAATAAAAAAATATGCCACCCGATTCAGAATAAAAAAAGATAAAAACCAAAATTAAAATTTAAGGGGGCTGAGGCCCGTGGGGCCCCCTAGACCCAAAAACTGCCCAGCCCACTTTGATATGTGTGGGTACTCAAATTAATGGTAATTTGCTCACGATTGCAAATATGTATTTTGTTTTTGTATTCGCATATTATTTTCCTCTCTAGGTTAATATAAGTATCTTTTAGGTGCAGAGAAGCTTTAATTAGCGAAGCCGGTCTTTGTTATAACAAGGCCGGCTACGCAGGAAAGAATTATTTAGCGCATCGGAAATAGGCTATTAGTTACAAAAAATTAATCTTTTTTTTTTAAATCGAGCGTAAAACATTAAAAAATACAAAATTTAACAAAATATTTACAATCGTGAGCAAACTACCTTTAATTTGAGTACCTACACATAGATGGGGGCACTTTTTTGGACCCAGAGGGCCCCAAGTCCATCCTCCCCTAAATTTTATTATTTTCGTTTTTCTTGTACAATTACCTTTAATTTGAGTACCCACACATACCACTTAAAGGGTGGGGCGGTTTTTTGGGTCCAGGGGGGCCCACGGGCCTCAGCCCCCTTAAATTTTAATTTTGGTTTTTTTTGTTTTTAATTTCAGAGGCGGTTCAAATTTTTTTTTTTTTTTTCCCCCGTAAACTGTACTTTTCCCAAAATAACATAAAAATAATAATCTATAATTCTATATATATAAAAATGAAAAATGTTTGTATGTTTGTTTGTTTGTTTGTTGGCTTATAGACTCCGAAACTACTGAACCGATTTTCTTGAAATTTTACATTAACATCACGTGAGCCCTAAAAATAAAATAGGCTACTTATTTTTTCGATAGGGACAGGGGAATTGTTACCCCCATAGGATGCCAATATTAATTATCGCATATCTTAAGAGCCGCTGGACGCATTTTGCTGAACTTTTTGTAGTAGGATCTTCTGAGCCCCAAAATTGAAATAAAATAGCAGCGGGGGAAGTGGTTCCCCCCATAGGACGCCAATGCTTAATATCGCATATCTTATGAACTGTTATAGTGAGAATGTTCAAACTTTGTGGAAGTCACTCTTATGGTATACTACACTTTTGAAAATAAAAATAAAGCGGGTAGGGGAGGGGGGATGGGAAACCTCCCATAGGATGCATATATTAAATATCGCTTAACTGAAGAACTATTAAAGGGGGAGTCTTCAAACGTAGTTAAAGCTACTACTATGGCAAACTATAAATTTCAGTATAAAAATGGGCGGGGTAAACAGGGGAGGAGCAGTACCCCTCATAGATAGAAATATAAATAAGAGCCACTGCACGCATTTTGTTGAACTTTTGGTAGTAGGATCTTCTGAGCCCCGAAATTGAAATAAAGTAGCAGCGGGGGAAGTGGTTTTCCCCATAGTACGCCAATGTTTACCATCGCATATCTTAAGAACTGTAATATTGAGAATGTTCAAACTTTCTAGAAGTCACTCTTATGGTATACTTCACTTTTGAAAATAAAAATAAAGCCGGTAGGCGCAGGGGGGGAAATACGTCCCATAGGAAGCATACATTAAATATCGCTCAACTGAAGAACTATTAAAGGGAGAGTCTTCAAACGTGGTTAAAGCCACTATTATAGTAAACTATAAATTTCAATATAAAAATGTGCGGGGTAGACAGGGGAGCAGCAGTACTCCTCATAGAAGACATATAAATAAGAGCAACTGCACGCATTTTGTTGAACTTTTGGTAGTAGGATCTTCTGAGCCTCAAAATTGGAATAAAATAGCAGCGGAGGAAGTGATGCCAATCATAGGACGCCAATGTTTAATATCGCATATCTTAAGAACTGTTATAGTGGGAATGTTAAAACTTTCTAGAAGTCACTCTTATGGTATACTACACTTTTGAAAATAAAAATAAAGCGGATAGGCGCAGGGGGGAAATACCTCCCATAGGATGCATACATTAAATATCGCTCAACTGAAGAACTATTAAAGGGAGAGTCTTCAAACGTAGTTAAAGCTACTATTATGGTTAACTATAAATTTCAATATAGAAATGGGCGGGGTAGCCATAGGATGAGCAGTACCCCTCATAGATAGAAATATTAATAAGAGCCGCTGCAAGCAATTTGTTGAACTTTTGGTAGTAGGATCTTCTGAGCCCCAAAATTGAAATAAAATAGCAGCGGGGGAAGTGTTACCCACCATAGGACGCCAATGTTTAATATCGGATATCTTTAAAACTGTTATAGTGAGAAAGTTCAAACTTTGTAGAAGTCACTCTTATGGTATACTTCACTTTGAAAATAAAAATAAAGCGGGTAGGCGCAGGGGGGAACTACCTTCCATAGGATGCATATATTAAATATCTCTCAACCGATAAAGTGGTTAAAGCAGTGTAGCGAAGCGCACCGGGTTAAGCTAGTTTTAATATAAATATTAATAAGTTTAAAAAAAACATTTGAAATTTAAAGTATAGTTCCAAATGGTATTATCAAACTAAGTGAGTATATAAATATGCTCTAATTTCTATTAAAAAATTACAACAGCATTAATTTGATTGAAATTTATAACCCTTTGTTATGTAAAATTGAGTACCAAAATCACGATCTTGAAGAAGAACTACATCAAATAAGTGACGATCTACATAGCTTTACCATAAACTAGTGGCATACAGTGCCCATGTTTTGTAACCCTCACGTCGAGAAACTTTTCGATTGACATGTGAGAAATGAAAATAATTCAATAAATTGAAACAAACTACTGTTTTTCTCACGAATAAAAGATTTTAACATTAAAAAACAAATAAAAAATGCGAAGAATAATAATATTTTGTCCGTGGCACATTTTTCATTGCTTAATTTTTTTTTTGCTTTTATCATCTTCATAAAATATACGAATGTTTTCAAAGCTCATTTGCAAACAACAATCATTTAAATGCCGGATCACACACGTGAAGTTTGACTCGTCAAGTCTTGAGTTTTTAGGAGAGAGGGGAAAAGATATGGCTGTCTCTTTTCCCTTCTCTTTTAAAAGCTCAAGACTTGACGTGTGTGAATTTACAAAAATTGTTTTTTTTTATCTATACACTTCTTAAATCAAATTTACACGATTGTTATAACGCGTTTCTTTTTCTTTTAAAAACTGTAAATTTTGTATCAAGGCGAATTCATAACAGGTAAGTGCACTATAAAGCCCCATGTATTTTGTTTTTGCAATTTCATGGTTAGCTGTCAAAATTTTTTTATTGCAAATTAAAATTATCACTTTTTTATAAAAGAAATTATTAAATTCACTTCAATCATTCGCAGTTTTGAAATTTTTTTTAGTATAAAAATAATATTTTTAGCACTTTTCAATCAACTTCTTCTCAAAACAAAATCATATTTTGACGTTTCACCATTATTTTAATGCGCCGTGGAAACAGCTGATGAACGGCTGACGAGATGACCCTACAAGAAATGCATAACCAAAACTAAAAAAATTTCTATTATTATAACACTATATTGGTCAACACTACCGGTCATATAACTAGTAAAATGACCGGTAGTCTTCTTGTAGGGGAGTTTACCTGTTTGAATTCGCCTTGTTTTGTATGACAAACAAAATCAATTTTTGTCAATTTTGTTTTGTTTTTGTTTTAATGTAAATGTTCATGTCAAGGCGAATTTAAAAAAATAAACTGAAATCGTCAGCCGTTCATCAGCTGTCTCCACGGCGAAATAAAAGAAAATATGGAAACTTCAATACATAATATTGTTTATGTTTTTCCGCAAAATAACCGAAAAAATTTCTTAGAAAAACTGCGAATAATTTAAGTGAATTTAATCATTTCTTTTACAACCCAAACAAAATTTTTATTTGGTTTTTCAATCAATTTTTGCCTTGTCGGCATTTTTGATAGGCGCCTATTAAATAGCAAGACAAATACATGGGCCTTTTTGTAGTTGTAGAGTTGCACTTACCTTTTTAAATTCGCCTTTGTTCACTTCTTCGACGCGTATTTTAGAATAGCCCCTATTATTTGCTATAGCAGCGGTGGTTAAAAAATTTAAAATTTTGGTAAATTTTTGTCGCCGTCAACCTGAAGACCACACGATCAAGTTTTGCATTTTAATTTCTTTCAATTTGTAATAAACTCTCACTTTTTTACACGCTCACACTTTTTAAATTGACCAAGAGATTGCTAATATGGATACCGGACACTCAGAGTGCCCGGGCAATCAGGTAGCAGATGGGCTGGCCAAGCAAGGTGGTCGTATGGACTCATTGATCAATTCGTTGACCTTCCAATGGCTCACTGTAAGTTACTTATCAAGCGCTAGTCTTATAGTTGCGCAGACGCGGTGGACCTGTAAGTCCACATGTTCGATATCCAGGATACTATAGGCTGGATATGACGAAAGGAGAACCAGGTCTCTACTTAGGTTCAACGGGGACCAGATTAGGACAGTGATATCGGTTATGACTGGGAACTGGCCGGTGGGGACTTATGCTGGGAACGGTGTTTGCCTGCTTGGGGGATCTATCCAGAAAAGAACTTAAATCGCTTCTTCTCTTCATTAGGTAGACGAAGTGGTTGGACTTTGCAGTGACGCCATCTGAGTAACTGCTCCATAGGATGGGCAGTTTGCCAAACTATTCCAAAATATTTGTTCTTAAAGTATTAAAAAATTTCGCGAATTTTCGCTATTTTTGCATATTTATTTTTTTTACCGGTTTAGAGATTTCAAATAAATTTTAGTGCTTCTCTCCAAGTTTGCAATTTTTCGCGAATTATAGCCACGTTCGCGGTAGAAGCAATTTTTCCTGGAGTTCTTTTGAGCTATAACGATTTTTAGTAAATAGCCGCTGTTTGCAAATTTCTGCTAATTTAAAAGTTTTTACCGAATTTTTCCAATTCCTTATAATTTTAGCGACTTTTAATCAATTTCATAGCTTGGTTGATATATTAAACATTTTTGCTATTTTTGTAAATTTTCCGAATTTTTGCAATTTTCGCTAGACTAGCAAAATCTAAATGGGGTTTTGTTAGTTTCGAAAGTACTTTAAGTCGTTCCAAACGATAAATAGTTTGCACTCGATGACAGTGTTCGTTAAATATACTAATAAATTAACAAAGATGCCACTTGATTCCATATGAAAGCGATCACCTTTTGGACGACCCCTCTCCGATTTTAAAATAAATAGTCTCAATCGATTGCCCAGCAAAAAATAATGTACCTACATTTTTTTTTTTTATAGTGACTGGTTTAGTGGTGGTGTACACCACTGTCATGTGACAAAATTGAAGAATTCTTCATAAGGGACCTCATTGAAAGTTGTTTTAAAAAAAAACTACTAAAGCGATCGCAACGAGTGATAGCTCGTTGGAAAGGTATTGAATCAGGCTTTAATTGAAAAATAAAATTTTCCTAATTTTTCTTAGAAATGTACCTTTAAATTTTCCCATGAAAATTAAATTTTCCGATTTTCCACAGAAGCTCCTAAATTTTCCGGCTAATTTTTTTTTTGGATTCCTCATAATTTTTGCTTTAAGAATCAGCAATAAAAAAATGGGCCCCGACTCCTTGTTTGGACAGGAGAAGAGCATTTAAGAGACCACCTTGTTAAAAATACATTTTAAAAATTATTTTACAGTTAAAAATACATTTATGAAGAAAAAATCTTTCTTATTTTGCTGCTTATACTTAATTACAATATTTATTAAAAATGTAATGGCACACCAAACTCGACTGAGGCTACAGGTCATAAAATGTTTTGTAAATTTTTTAAATTACCAGGTAATTAATATTTCGCTTAAAATGACACGTGCAGAAACAAGTCATAAAACACGGATTTTCCATAAATATGGCGAAATATTTATTACCTGGTAATTTAAAAAATTTGCAAAACATTTTATGACCTGTGGTCGGCTTATTGGCAGTTACCAATTAAGTCCCTCTTTAAAAAACATTTTATGACAAGTAGTTAACGCAAATTTTGCTATTAAAGAAAAGCAAATATCGCTTATTTTTTTACCAAAAAATAAATATAAATACTTCACACACTCTGAGTCAAATTTCAGTTAAATACTAAACGTGAAAGTGTTAAAGTGTTTTTTTATTGTAAAGTAAAGAGTGAAGCTGTAGAGACAATTTAAAGTAAAATGAATAAATTTTGCTGCAATCCGTTTAACAAGAGTGGACATCGTTCGAAAAAGATAAAAGTATTAAAATTAACTGGTGTTTCGAAGCGATACATGAATGAATTAAATATACAATACGGTAAAGAAGCAGAATTCATTTGCCCCAAGTGTAAAATCTCAACAAGCAAATGCAGCCACAATCCGAGAGTGAAATGCCAAGCGAACAAAATGTTTCATCTGATAGTGAGGCAGACATTCCGATGGTCAATATGTCTTTGAGTCCTTTGTATGATGCTATTACCACTTTAGGTGAAACGCCTATTAGAAAAAGAAAGTTGCGAAGTGAAACATACAGGAAAGAGAAAAAAGGCAAGGTTATGAGTGCAATCGCGACAATATTTGATGAAGGCTCTGATAACGAATGCAGTCAAGCAGATGATGTTGATGACGGCAAACAAATGATTGAGCAGTTGAAAAGAAAATTCAATTTAGCGACCACTTTTCCGGAGAAATATCTCATTTTATCTGTGCTGCCTCAATCATGGTCTATACGCAAGATTTCTGAACAGTTTCAAACATCTTTTTACATCGCGAGAAGAAGCAAAGAATTAGTTCGACAGAAGGGCATATTGGTGACTCCCACCAAGAAATTTGGCTCAAGGGTCAGCGAAGCAACGGTGAAATTGATTCAAGATTTTTACTGCAATGATGACAACAGCCGCGCCTGCCCAGGTACACGTGACTATGTTATCACACGTGAAGATGGAGAAAAAGTACACAAGCAGCGCAGATTATTATTATGTAATCTATCCGAAGCATACCATCAGTTCAATGAGAAATACCCAGCAGAAAAAGTGGGATTTTCTAAGTTTGCCATCCTACGACCAAAAGAATGCGTGCTGGCATTAGACAGGCACAGAACGCATTCAGTCTGCGTTTGCATGTTTCATCAAAACATCAAATTAATTTTCTTTCCATGCAAGAAATTGAAAGTATTTCACGGTGAAATTGAAACATATAGTTGTGCGCATACCCCACGGAAAATTGTCATCTGTCCAAATGCGACAATTGTCCGAAGATTGACGAGCTAGAGCAATATTTGGCGGAAAAGTTTGAACAGCTGTTAATTCAGGAGGTGCATTTCAAACAGTGGATAATTAGCAGCGGCAGATGTTCCCTTGAGACCGTGGTAAAGCAGATTCCGGAATTCATCGAGGAATTCGGATTCAAGTTGATTGAACTGAAGGCGCACCATTTCATATCCGAGATGCAATCGAAATTTCTAAAGGAAAGTAAGGAGAAATTAACCCAAAATGAATTCATTGTGATAAGCGACTTTGCCGAGATTACACTTTTCTCGTTCAGGATGAAATTCAGGCTTATCACTGGGCAAACGACCAGTGCACGGTGCATCCTTTTTGCATTTATTTCAAAAACGAAGATAACGAACTACAGACCGTAAGCCTTGTTGTTGTCGCGGAGAGTTTAGCTCATAATTATGTGTCCGTTTATTTATTTCAAATGAAACTGTTTGAATTCTTAAGATCAAAATTCGATGCAATCGACAAAGTAACGTTTTTCTCAGACGGCGCGGCTTCTCAGTACAAGAATAAAAAAATTTTTTACAATCTTTGCATAATTAAAGAAGAACAAAACTGCAAGGTCGAGTGGCATTTTTTCGCGACGTCCCACGGTAAGGGCCCATGCGATGCGTTAGGGGGAACCCTAAAACGAATGGCGACTAAGGCAAGTTTGCAAAGGCCATATACTGACCAGATCTTAAATGTACAACATTTGTTTTCGTGGATTCAAAGCAAGGAAATTGCCATTAACACAGTTTTATGCACTCAAAAAGAACACGATGCCATGGAGCGACGAATTCAAAACAGATATAATAATGTCAAAACTATAACTGGAACGCAAAAGTTTCATTGCTTCATACCAAATATTTCTGATATGTCAATTAATGTAAAGCGGTACTCTTCGTCTGCCGACGTGCTAAATTTAAAGTTACTTTAATTTTATAATGATGCCAAGACAATTGAAATTTTTAATAAATATTGTAATTAAGTATAAGCAGCAAAATAAGAAAGATTTTTTCTTCATAAATGTATTTTTAACTGTAAAATAATTTTTAAAATGTATTTTTAACAAGGTGGTCTCTTAAATGCTCTTCTCCTGTCCAAACAAGGAGTCGGGGCCCATTTTTGTATTGCTGATTCTTAAAGCAAAAATTATGAGGAATCAAAAAAAAAAAATTAGCCGGAAAATTTAGGAGCTTCTGTGGAAAATCGGAAAATTTAATTTTCATGGGAAAATTTAAAGGTAAATTTCTAAGAAAAATTAGGAAAATTTTATTTTTCAATTAAAGCCTGATTCAATACCTTTCCAACGAGCTATCACTCGTTGCGATCGCTTTAGTAGTTTTTTTTAAAACAACTTTCAATGAGGTCCCTTATGAAGAATTCTTCAATTTTGTCACATGACAGTGTTGTACACCACCACTAAACCAGTCACTATAAAAAAAAAATATGTAGGTACATTATTTTTTGCTGGGCAATCGATTGATTTATTTTAAAATCGGAGAGGGGTCGTCCAAAAATTTGCCAATTTTGATCGTTTTCATATGGAATTTAGTTACTGAATTGCTGTATTGTTACCGTAAGCAATAAACTGTGCCGGTAAAATTAACGTTAATCGTTAAAGGTTAGAGAATTCCACTACAGGTTAATTAATATATATTTCATTCATTATAATGTAAAAAATTTAGATTTTTTTTAGCATTGTTTAAAGACCTATTTAGCATCCAATTTTTTTTAAGTTGTGGTCACACTGGCTATAAACAGATTTTAAGAAATTGCAAGCCTGAACGAGGACTTAGCAACAAAAATTATGGTTGCACTAAATGTATAATTTTTACTACTTCTTTTATCATCTATGCCAACAGACGGACGTACAAAGAAAAAATTTGGGAACAGTGACGGAAAAAATCTTTTCAACCAATATTTTAAAATATTATTAATAATAAAATCATAAGCCTAATCTAATTAAGACTAAAATTTAGCAGCCGTTACAATGCAGGTATGTTTCCTTGATAAGTAATAAAAATACCTAATAAATACGAAAGGAAAATGCGTCAAAAGAGTTCTCCGCCACGCAGGCTGATTTTTTTTTAATACACTGGCAAATAAATGACTAATATGTAATTCTCAAATTATGTTTTCCATTTATATTTGCAGTACTACACGCTGACGATTGCTATCATGCTGGCGTTGGGTAAGTTCATATAGTTTGATCTTAAGAATGAAAAATAATACGTGTTTCTTAGTGTGTGGGACTCGTTGCTTTTATGTACCCGGAGTGGCACCGGTAGAATTTGTAAAAGGACAGAAAATAGATGTTAAGGCTGTGAAAATGACAAGCAGTCGAACTCAACTACCTTATCAATACTATTCCTTACAATTTTGTTTACCAAAAAATGGTACATTAATTTATAAGTCGGAGAATCTCGGTGAGGTCTTGAGAGGTGACCGCATTGTCAATACCCCCTATGAAGTACAAATGGCGGTTAATATAAATTGTAAATTGCTGTGCAACAAAAAGGACAATACACCGCTGAATTGGGAGCAACCACAGTCGGCTATGGTGGCTGAACGTATAAAACATGAGTATTTTGTTCATTTATTAGTTGATAATTTGCCTGTGGCAACGCGGATTGTTAATCTTAACAATCCCATTGAAGTGACTTATGAACACGGTTATCGTTTGGGTCAAGTTGACGGTGATAAAGTGTATATAAACAATCATTTAAAATTCATTTTATCATATCACATGCACACAAAGTGAGTTAAAGAGATTTCCTTTTTTTTACTTATTTATATACAATTTTTTGTTTCGTTTTAGAGATAAATACCGCGTGGTAGGCTTTGAAGTTGAAACCGCTTCAGTTAATTATAAAGATATTAAATTCGAGGGTGATAATTGCAATTTTCCCGACAATGCTCGCCCTCAGCTTGTTCATGCTAATTCAAATACTGAGCTGTACTTCACTTATTCCGTGGAATGGAAAGAATCCAAAGTTAGTTGGGCCTCACGATGGGACATCTATTTGGGAATGAAAGACGTACAAATACATTGGTTTAGCATTATAAATTCTTTGGTAGTAGTGTTCTTCCTTTCAGGTATAATTACTATGGGCAACATGCTTTCTTAATAGGTACTTTTTTAATTCATTTGTAATTTTTAAAGGCATTTTAACGATGATTATGATAAGAACCTTAAGGCGTGATATTGCTCGTTATAATACTGATGATAACATTGAAGATACTTTAGAAGAGACTGGCTGGAAATTGGTACATGGTGATGTATTCCGCCCTCCAAAAAATACCCGATTCTTTTCAGCTGTTATTGGCAGTGGAATACAGATTTTCTTTATGGCTTTAATAACTATATGTGAGTAATATTTAAATTTAAGTAATGATCATACAGTTTTTGCTTCTGCTGTGGCATGTTTGGAAACGATAAGAATTAAAATACTCATTCCAAGGAATATATATTTCTCTGATGTAATACTTAGGGGCTAAGTGCTGTGTAATATATCTTTGGCCTCAGTGGCTTATATTACGAAACTTATAAATACATAAATAAATAATAACATATCCTGAATAAATTTTCCAAACATTATTTTTTTTTAGTCTTTGCTATGTTGGGCATGTTGTCACCATCATCACGTGGTGCTCTTATGACTTCCGGCATTTTTATGTATGTTTTTATGGGTATTATAGCTGGTTATTTTGCTGCTCGTCTTTACAAAACAATGAAGGGACGGGAATGGAAGAAATCTGCATTTTTAACTGCCACTTTATATCCAAGCATTTTTTTTGGGTTAGCAGAATTTGAAAAAAAAATATTTCTCATACATTTAACACTTTTACAAACATCCCTTAGAACTGGATTCTTTTTGAACTTCTTTATATGGGACAAAGAATCAAGTGGTGCTGTGCCTTTTAAGACAATGATCTCTTTACTTTTGCTGTGGTTTGGCATTTCAGTGCCTCTAGTCTATTTGGGTTATTATTTTGGTTATCGCAAACAGCCCTATCAACATCCTGTACGCACAAATATGATACCAAGACAAGTACCAACACAACATTGGTATATGAATGCAATACTAAGGTAAATAAATTTATTCTAAAATTAACTTATTTCATCCAGATTCGATTATATTGTTGCATTGAATATAAATTAAAAAAAAATATTTACTTTTTGTCATTTTAGTACTCTAATGGCTGGTATTTTACCATTTGGTGCTGTATTTATAGAATTATTTTTTGTTTTTACTGCTATTTGGCAAAATCAATTTTATTATCTCTTCGGTTTTCTATTTTTGGTATTTTGTATACTAGTAGTCAGCTGTGCCCAAATTTCCATAGTCATGACGTATTTTCAATTGTGTGGAGAGGTATGTTTTATTCAAAAAAATGCCATATTTTAAACTATAAATTCTGCTATAAAAAAAAAAATACTTTTAAAATCATTTTTTAGGATTATCGTTGGTGGTGGCGCAGCTTTATTGTTTCCGGCGGATCAGCTGTATATGTGCTGTTCTATAGTATATTTTATTTCTTTACAAAGCTTGAAATTACCGAATTTATCCCCACATTACTGTATTTTGGCTACACAAGTAAGTTCTTTTTTATTAAATACTAGCATATACGCGCTACTTCGTTAGCGTCGCCTTTTTCTTCGTGGACATATTTGTTTTTATGCCAAAGTTTATTTTTCTAGCTTTAAACTTGTTTAAATTCTAGCTACTTTAGTTGAACCAAAAAGCTAAAGAAAAATATCAAATTTTCCGTATTTCCTTTTTTGGGTACTACTTATATTTTTGTCCCCATTACAGTATCAAAAATTTCAGTATTGTAGTGGAAGCCCACAATTTTGTACGAATATGTCAATGAATGGAGGAAAAGGTTTTGTAAAAAAAGTGCACAAAATTAGTTACGATTTTCACCCCTTAAATGTTAGAATTTCGAAAAAGTACCAAATTCGTAAACGTATTTTTTTGATAAGTTTCGAATGTGGTATTAACTTTGTTTCTATATTTATTGGTTCAAAAGATAGATGGGGTGGCAAAAAGTACTAAAATTCAGATTTTACCCGTTTACTTCCTAAAGGGCCGAATTTAAAAAAAGTACCAGAGACCTGTCCGCTTATTTTTCTAAAGAACAACGATACAAGTTTGCCGAATTTTCCCGTTTTTACCTTTTTTTCCCCTAAACATTCGAATTTCAAAAATCGATTTGGAGAGTGACCAATCGCTAGCCCAAATTTCAAGTTTCTAGGGTCAGCGGTTTGGACTGGGCGATGATGAATGAGTCAGTCAGTCACGCAACTCTTATATACATATATAGATTAATTTTAAACTATGTATGTTTTAATATCAAAAATGGTATAAATTTGAATTTATAATTTTTTTTTACAAAAATTAAACCTTAATTAACATTTTAAAATTTATTGAGAAAACTATATAATTTTTTCGCAATTTTTTTTAATGGAAAAAATTAAAAACTAGCTTTTGCCTTCGGCTTCGTCCACGCAGAAAACCTTCGTAAAGAAATCCTTAAAGGTTGAAACTATTTATCAGTTTGTTAATTAAAATGCCCACATTCAGGTTTCATAAATTTTAAGGAAAGCAATTTTTTATAAAAAAATTTTATTTTTTTTCTATTATATGTTTGAATCAATTTATATTGCACCTAAAGTACCTGTATGTACTAGAGGTCAGCAAGAATAAATAAAAAGCAATTTCAACACACTCATTTGTTTTTTAACTACAATGTGTCGAGCACACAATAATAAAAAAAACAAATGAAAGAATAACCAGAGACAAAACAAACAAAAACTCATTCAATTCAGTCAACTCAAGTCAAATGAAAGTAGTTTTAAAACTACTCCATTGTGTACACAAGAGGATTCGTTTTAACTTCGCTTAATAACGAAAACATGTCGTTAAAAAACGAAGACATGTCGTCTCACTACAAACACTTTTTAACAATAACATGGTCCATGCTTGCATTACATCGGACCAGTCCATGGAGTAGTCCATTTCATGAAATTGGATCAGGTGGTCCAATAATATTTGCAGGGTACCTACACATTATGTATGTATGTGTAAGCTTAACTCTTACCCAACAAACACGAAGTCAAAACTTTTAATATGAAATGACTTTATCATTTGACATCAAACACAATTCTCAAAGGTTTTTCAAATGTTTGATTTTAACATTTAAATTCAAATTGATAATGATTAAAAAAAAAACATTTGACATCAAATGTTTTTATCAATTTGACGTCAAATCAGTATCAAATGTTAAATTCAATCCAAAACTAAACTTGGCAATACTAAAGAGAAAAATAAATGTAAACATTAAAAATGGCGATTAGTTAAATTTTTACTTCGTGGTTAAATGTGTTTTGCAAGTGAACGATTTATTTCTTAAGAAAAATAAAAATTATTTGCGAGTAATTACAATGATTAAGAATATGAATATTAAAAAATAAAACGAGAAGGTGAAGAAATTATAATTCAATTATAATTAAATTTGTTGTATGATCGCGGTGCTACAATCCTCAAAGGGAGCCAAGTATTTCGTCTTTTCAAGAACTAGAGGACGGAAAGAACATTATTTCATCTTTTAGCTATAGTGCCAAATATTTATCTCAAAGTTTATTTAAATAAATAGCGAATTTAAATTAAAAAAATAAAATATTTTTATTTAAGTTCCACATTTTATTATAATCCACATTTGAAAAACATTTGAGATTTACGTTTAAAAGCAAGTTGAAAATAATGGCATTTTTCAATTTTAAAATAATTTCCCCTTTTTTGTTGAGAATGCTATGATTTTCAAATCATTATCAAACGTTTGTCGTTTGAGAAAACGTTTGATATCAAATCATTTTTAATTTGAAATCAAACCTCTGTGTTTGTTGGCTATAAATAAAAGAAGCCACAAGCTTACACACATATTATGGCAAGGTATTCAAATAAATGTATGCACATTCAATTATTCAAAAATTATTTGAATATTTCTTGTAAACTTGCTCTCTCTAACGGGGCATTCCAATGTTTTGTAATTTATGAATGACTCCCAAATTCATTTACAGTAAAAAATTTTTTTATTTAATTCATTCATTCTCATTTTTGTATATGGTTTACTCTCTTCTAATCTTTTTGAATGTTTTATAATTGAATAAATGTTGTGCACTTTGGGTAAAGGCAAATAAGTGAGTTATTCAAAGCAGACCTCTAGTATGTACACCACGTTAGATGTTCTGGATTTAGGTGCTAACACGACCAGGTTGCTAGGTCAGCCCGTGTGAGAAACAATACCCTCTTAGATCAATTCTTGCTGCTTTCAGAGACAACTAAGATTTATTAGATAAAAATTTGTTTGGGGCTAAAGAATAATTTGAAAGCTTATGGGTCAAATATTTTTTATTTTTTCCAGATTTTTCTGAAGAGGAAGTCGCACAAGTCGAGTTTTCATTTAAAGTGGGGGTTTTCGGAAAACTTAATCTATAACCACGTTGTTTTAATTTCTGACAAAATATTTAAGCGATTTTTGATGAACGTATCGACATAAAAACTTTTGGTTTAATGTTTTAAAATATATACATTGCGTTTTCGATTTACAGATCACCCCTGATACATACCCAAAGTAGCGAGATTGTACGCAATTTTGACAGAATACAACCTTAAACTTAAAGAAATTCAAGGATTCATTTTCAAAACAAGTCTTATTTTTTTTCTGAAGCTTGCAATATTTCGATTGATTTTTTAAAAACAGATCCACAAAATGAAAAACCCAAAAAGTCTTTTCAAGATACAAAGAATTAGGGTCAAAATTTACAAGTGGTAAATTATGTGACATAACAAGGAGTGGCTTTGACTAACATTGACATCAATGTCTCAACTTCTGAAACTGGAACTACATCATAAGTACTCTAATAAATGATTGATTTCAGGGCACAGAGCTACATCGAATGAACCCCAATAAGGATTTTTATTTGTTTTATTGGTATGAGTGGTAAACTGGCAAATAATAATATCATAAATTGATACAAAGCTTAAAACGGGTATAACTCATAAATTGGGCACAAAGCTTAAAACGGGTATAACTCAGGAACGGTAAGAGCGAATTAATTACACTATGCTTGTTGAAAAAACAGCCAAGCAGGGCATATGGCATTTTTACATAATTCGGGTACGCTGAATCCAGTGGTGCTCGCGGTTTTTTTTAGATTGGCTTTGGTTTTCGAGATATACCATTTTTTCGAAAATAGAAGAGGTTGCACAACATACATTTGCGTTACTCAAAAACGGTTTAGTTTATTGAAATTTCCGAAAAAAACCCGGAATTCCGCAATAAAATTTTCTTTAAGAAAAGTACAATTTTTTTCTAATATGAGCAGTCGTTTTTGAAACATAATTTTTTTGCCAAAATTTCGAAATTTTTGTTTTTTAAAAATTCATAAAAAATCAGAAAAAGCATTTAGGCTTCTAATTTTTTTCAGCCAAATTTAAGAATTTCAACCATACAAATATGGCCGTTTAATGAAATTCTTAAATTTGGCCCCTGCAGGCCTAGGATGCCGATGGTTCAAATGTATGACCAACCCCACTTTATTTTTCATCTTAATCATTTATTGTTAAATTAACACGCCTTCGTCTTACCTCGTTATTCTGCTCTTTTGTAGTGTCCTTATTATTTGGTGGTACGGATTGTTTACCAAAGTTGTACTGCTGGAGCGGTGTTGCAGCTTCGTTTTTTATATGTCTGCATATAGCCTAGCTGCTTTTTCCGATTTTTTATGAATTTTTAAAAAACGAAAATTTCGAAATTTTGGTAAAAAAATTATGTTTCGAAAACGACTGCTCCTATTAGAAAAAAAATTTACTTTTCTTAAAGGAAATTTTATTGCGGAATTTCGGGTTTTTTTGGAAATTTCAATAAACTAAACCCTTTTTGAGTTACGCGAAAATATGTTGTGCAACCACCTCCATTTTCGAAATAACGGTATATCTCGAAAACCTAAAAAAAACCGCGAGCACCACTGGATTCAGCGTACCCGAATTATGTAAAAACGCCATGTGCCCGGCTTGTCTCAAAAAAAAAGTGTCAATTTCTTGCACAGTGTTATTTTTCTAAATTATTTAGAATTAATTTATCTTCTTAGAAATTTTAAATGTTATAAAGCGTAATTTACAACATTTATGGAAAATTACGAAAAATTGTAATGTAGGGTACCTAAATGAGCAAATTCATTGCCAAAACTTATAGTTTTTGCACACTAAAATTAAGCTTGTACATCATTTATTTTAAATTGTTTGCTTAAAAGGGAAGAACATTTTGGTCTTCGGCAAAGTTATGAAGAAAACTAAAAAAAAAAAAAAAAACGACCTTAACACCTTTTCCGAAAAATCTAAAAAAAATTACAAAAATTCTAGCTTTTAAATTTAGCTTGAGCACGCATAAAAACCCAACGTAGTGGACACCCTAGTGCTCATGAAACGAGGTACCAGATTACCGAATTGCAATTCTCTAGTTTGAGCCTTTGTGGCTTATTCATTGAGAGTGAGGGATCAGGCCTTGTACAGGGTGGCCCAAAATTACCGAAGGGGTTTGAATTGCTTACAACGTGCCCAAATTGTTGAGCTTTATTAAATCATTATTTTATTCATAATTTAATTATGAGCGACGAAGCCCATTTCCAATTATGTGGGTTCGTTAATAATCAAAACTGCAGGATATGGGCTACGGAAAATTCGAGCGAGAATTACACCCATCTAAGTGTACGGTTTGGTTCGGTATTTCATCGGAAACGATAATTGGTCCTTGTTTTTTTGAAAATGAACACGGGGGTTATGCAAAATGCGTTGTAAAAGAGCACGAATTTGCGAAGCAGAAAATGGCCACCACTTGCGAGATATTATTTTTCATAACTAAACTAAAACAAAGAAGAAAGTATATATGGTCAATCCCGACCATATGGTACCCTACACCACAGTATTTAAAAACACATTATGCTTATGTGTCCATATAAATATGGATTTATCTGTTTATAAACTTCATGAAAATCGATTTGAAAGTTTGTGAGAGGCAGAAATTCCCCCCTACCTCCCCTTGTGGTTCTATTTTTGAAAAACTGTATAGCTAATGGGCCCATATATGTAGATATGGATCTATCTATGTTTTAAATTTCATTAAAATCGGTTTGGGAGGCAGAAATTGCCCCTATCTTCCCTCGTGGTTAAAAATGCATACATTTTGTGTCCATATAGATATGGTTCTATCTATGGTTTAAATTTCATTAAAATCGGTTTGATAGTTTCTGAGAGGAAGAAATTTCCCCCTATCTTCCCTCGTGGTCCTACGATTCGGCCCATTTTCAAAAGGCTTGGTCCCTGTGCCATTAAGACCCTATGACCCAAATTTTATCAAATTATATCCAAAATTGCGACCTGTACTTTGCGCACAAGGTTACATGGACAGCCAGCCAGCCAGCGAGCCGGACGGACATCGTTAGTTCGACTCAGAAAGTGATTCTGAGTAGATCGGTATACTTTAAGGTGGGTCTAGGACCACTATTTTAAGGCGTTACACACATCAGCACAAATGAATAATACCCTCTCCACTATTGTGGTGTGGGTATAAATATTCCCCATTTATATACTGTATTAAAAAAAAATTAATAATTATTTCTTAAATAAAAAGTTATAGCGAATTCAAACCTCTTCGTTAATTTTGGGCCACCCTGTATTTTTATATGAATACAAACATTTTTAAATTACTTATTAATCCAAATTTGTTTAATTTTTTTTTAATCAAGCTTAATCCAATTTAGTTTTCATTATGACCAAGGCCCATCTATCAGGTCTGCTTACTTGTACAAAAACAAAAAACGATTCTTTTTAGTTGTCAAAAATTTACTATCCCATATACAAAGCAAAAGGAAAAAACGTGTATGTGTGGCATACCATAAACGTAAACAAGCGTATACATGCACATGTAAGCAAAATGTAAACAACTTTTGACAACAAAAAAGAACATAAACAATGCTCATCAGGCTTCTTGCGCAGACCTTTTCAATGGGCCTTGATTATGACATAATAAACAAAAAATGTCGAAACACAAAACAATTTGTCAAAAAAAATTTAAACAGTTTTATAGGACTATAAATCACAATTTGGTTGTTCACGAAAGGCGGATTATCAGGTTATATGGTTATGTAGTTATGTTAACAGCAACAAAATGTATTTAAAAAAAATTTAAATAAATGTATTTTGTTGTTGTGGATATACAGTGCACTCGGGAAAACGTCAACACTCGTTTACGTCAACATCCCAAAACGTCAACCCTTTTTTTTTTACATTGCCTACTCTAAAACGTCAACCCAACTATAAAGCTCTAAAACGTCAACTCTGAATAAAATAAAATTTCGAATTTAGCAGCAGTTAAAATACACACATTTGTACAGACACACATTTATTTTATGAAATCAATTCAGAAATTGGGGATCCACCTTGTAAGTAGAGTAAAAAAAATTACAACTGTATGTCTGTATTGTCTTTTTATTTATGTTCAGTTGCTTTTTTGTGCAGACAATAAAACCAAGCGAAGCCGTCGAAATATTTAACAGGGCTTTGGATTGGGCTCAATGCGAGAATGTTGAGCAAAATGACTTAAATGTATTAAGACGTTTAAGAGAGAAGGCTCTCTTCCAAGTGTTGGATAGAAAAAAACAGCAGAAAAAAATAACAGATTTTTTTAAATGCATATGTGTGCATGTAAAATTAAAAATATGATCTCATTTAAAATGTATTCTTTTAGTTCCAGTTGTCTTCTATGGTTTTAGTCAGGTTGAATGCCTTTTATATTTCCTTTTTGAATTTGTTTATGTTTGGATTTAGTTTATAATTAATAAAAACGTTTAAAAGCACATTATCGATATGTTTTTTATATAAAAATTTTACATTCGTAAACGTCAACAATTTGTTAAACGTCAACACCCGCGGTTTTAATTAGTTGACGTTTTCCAGAGTGCACTGTACATATTTTACTTGTAGTTCTGAGAAACAGGGCCCTGAAAGCACTCTACAGAATTTTGTGATAATTGATACATATTGTTACGTTTTTCCTTTAATAAACGCGTTTGAGTTCTTTTAATTGCAAATAAAACACACACTCATTCAACTTAACAAACTTTATTAAAATTAATTATTTTGTTCACAATTGTTAGTTACGAACAGAACCGTTTCTCAAAACAAAACTAAAGTAATTATTCTTGAGTCACCCCTTTTTATATTTCATAGCTATTTCTAGATTTTTCCTGCACCTTCCTGTAATAACTATTTATTATGTTCTTAAACCATTTCTAGAAATGACTGGGAAATTCATGTAGAAATTATCAAAGTTATTTTCGGGAATACAAAATTTATTATTAATACGATTTCCGTATGACGTCCCAGTTTTTCATATTTGATAAATACACTGAAATTTATTGTTGAGGGAAAGCTAGCTTCTATGCGCATTTCACTGGTTGCTTAGGCCAGCTCATCAGGAAACCTTTTCCAAAGATTTTAGAAAGGCCAAAAATATTATACAAATAAAACCCTAAAGCGAATAAGAATTATAAAAACTCAAAGTCTTACTTGTAACAATATCATAGCCAAAACAATACACCAACAATAAACAGTGAGTTTATCTTTTCTTACATTCCCCTATTTTAAAATAACAGTTGTGTTGAAAATTATACATGCCAATTTTAAGTAACAAATATAACATAAAACTATAATCAAAAAGTAATTTCAATTCTTGTAGTGGGGAATGTAAGATGAGATGAACCCACTGTTTATTGTTGATGTTGTTTTGTTTAAACTTTGATATTATTACAAGTGGAACTGTTGCTATAATTCTTATACGCTTAACAGTTTTATTTGGTTTAATATCTTTAGTTTTTCTAAAATCTTTATGGATGAAGTTTCCTGATGATCTGGCCTAAGCAACCAGTGAAATGCGCATAGGAATAGCTTATCCCATCAACAATAAATTGCAAGTGTTTTTTATCAATAATAAAAACTGGGAATTAAGCACGAATAGCAAAATCTTTTGAAAAAATAAAACTATAACTTACAAGACAACTTATAACAACTATTGTGGTTGTCGTTTTCGTAAACAAACGTGTCGTTTTTTGTAGCAGATTAAAGAACACATGTTGTGTATTACTTTAATCTATTACACAGTCGTATACGACAACGACAACCACAATAAGGCCGTATAACTATTAATAATTCTTAGATAATTTTACTTTCGTAACAATATGTATATTACCATGGGAAGTATGTATGTATTAAACATATATCTGTAATCAGGAATATAGCTTTGCTATAGATGTTAATTGACCAGAAGGCTTATATATTACTGTGAATGAAATAAATAAATAAATAGTAACGCGCAGACCTTCAGGCCAGCGTCTATGGCGGGAATTGAACAGGCAATCCTCGCACTGATAGACTGACTAAATACCAACTATCCTACTGGCTTATTCAACAAACATCTATAAGATATCCTTGTTTGTGAATTATAATGTTCTTAGAATTTCTTTTTTACTCTTTACAGGTCTTATGGTTTTAACCTTCTGGCTGTTGACAGGGACAATTGGTTTCTTTGCAGCCTATAGTTTTATACGCAAAATCTATAGTGCTGTTAAAATTGATTGATTTCATCGTTATATTAATAGTACAACCCGCCAACAACTAAAACAACTACATTTTCTATTTCTACACAAATAAACCAGCTTACATACAACAAAAACTCACTCCTCCGGTATTCTGAATACAAACCAAAAATATATGTATATTGTATATCAATTCAAATGCAATTGAATATAGAATTATATATTTTCACAACGTGTAGAAAAATTTACAATTAAAAAAACAGTGATTTAACTATAAATTTTACTACACTTTCAATCACTTGTGTTGTGAAAACAGCACATTAGTTTTTAAATTGATATTCACCCTTATCGTGGTTGGCGTATTTAAAATACGCCTGCGACTGTTTGGTAATAGATTAAAGAAAATAAGTTCACCTTCTCTTTAATCTATTACGAAACAGTCGCAGACGTATTTTAAATACGCCAACCACGATAAGGGTGATTTTGTGTTTTTTTGTATAACTTATTTAAATTACTTCACATTACATACATACAACATATTTTAAGTAAACTAATTACTTTAATTATTTGTTTAACTTTAGTTATTTTAAATTAGTTGTTTATTTAAATAATTTTTACTATTCTAATGATTCCTCTTCCTTTTTCCTGAAATAGCAAACTATTTCCTATTTGTTTTGTTTAAACATTAAAAAAAGCAGATATTTCTCAATATTTAATCAAAAGAGCTCAATAAAATATTGAAGTTGGCTTTTTGTTTTAGTTTGTAACACTTTTAATCTTAGGTCATCTATATTTCTGTAAATTAAGATGAAAAATGAAAAGAAACCAACAAATTATGTAAAAAAAATAATAACAAATATAAAAATTTGTAACATAATTAGAAAAGTGTTTTTTTAAAAACTAGGGAACGGGTTTCTCCTGGCCAGGAAAATTTATTCTTATGAAAAAATTTTCAAAAAAGGAAAAAATAAACCCAAAAATAACATCTTTAAGATCAAACTTTCAAATAAAATGCATGCCACTATTACGGTTTACAACTCAACTGTAGCTCTATTTATATCTATACCTTTTCAATTCTGATCAATGGATTAACCAGGTTAATTAAAAAACAACCGGATTCAAAGGAACTAAATTAATTACACTGTGTCACAAATTTCCAACAAAGTCGTGTCCAAATGAATCGTACACCTAATCTTTATTTAGAATTCTGCGCTGAATCCGAATATAAAGGTGGAATGGTCAAAGGCAGAACAGGTTTCGAGATACATATTGCAAAATTACTATCATTTGCGTTTTTAATAAAGACTATGAACACTTTAATAAACGTATTTTCGAAAATATGAAATGCATTTTTTATTGAAAGGTTATAGAATTACTTAAACAACAACGGGTCGCTTGTAAAATTTTTCAATAAATAACTGAGTTACAAGGGACCAAAGTTCAAATTTTACAAACGTTTTAAAGATTTTTTGCAATTTTGTTCTTTTCAACTTATTTTTTTAAAACCAAACAATAAAATTTTTTAAGTTTTATAACTTACGACGCACAGTGGCTGAAAATCGTTTTTCATCCGATAGAGTTAATTTAAATTTTTTTGCTGGAGAGAAGACTTCTTGAACATTCCTACAGTTTTAATTTTATTAAAATATAGATTAAAATGTAGAAATTTAAGGTCAAAGTTAAGTTGTTGATGTTTTTAAGTCTTTAGTAAGAAAATGCTTTTAATTGAGATTGAGAATTATGGTCTTTTTTTATTCAAAATTTATACCAAATTCATTATGATATCTTTATTCATACCAGATTTATAGAATGTCAAACCTTAAAATTACTATTTATTTACTCATATTCATAGCCCTTTCATTAATTTACACTATAGAAATTATAATTTAAATGTTTGACATTCCATGAATCAGACATGGATAGAGATATCACAATGAAATTTTGAAGTTATGTAGACCGAAGATATCTTAAAATATCTAATACTTGTATAAATTTTCTTTACAATTTACTTCATTGCTAGCCAAAGGATAGCTAAAGTAAGTAAACAAATATTCTGATAGTGCATACAAAATATTCCTGGAAAATATTGAAGGAATAAGATTATTAAAGTATAAAAGCTTTTGAGGATTTTAATTTGACTTAGAATGCACATTCGAATAATATGAAAATTTTTAAAATAAATAAATAAATAATAAAATTTAATCTTAATCACATTAGATCCTTTCATATCATAACTAGTTTTACACTTAATAATTTCTTGGCGTTACTAGGTTTAGCTGTTGATTTCGCTTTGGAAAGAAATCTCAATGAGTAGAGGTAGAAAACTTTTTCAACTTGAGACTTCCATCAATAGGCGGTATAAAAGTTTGGCATTGTGCCATCGATTGTTATCGCAGCATCGAATCTGCTCTTCAGTGTTTTTAACGTTTCCTCATGAACCTCTTTGCTACTATAAGCTATTTCAGTTTCTTTACAATAATTATTTGCCCAATGACATAAAGGATTCGCATCTAAGATGCTATGTTGTGTTACGAATTTTTTTTTCTTGTATTTTCATACCATGAATTTTTTCCCATACACAATATATCAGACCACGCAACTGTACCATTAAATTGCGCATCATTATGCGCCTAACATGCATTTTTCATATTATGTACCTATTTGCATCCTTTCACCTATTTGCGTATTTACGCATATGGTACTCATCAGAGAATGACAAAAATATAATTTTAAGTACTCTTTCAATATTAGTGAGAAAGCAGGTATGGACATGCATGAGTAGAGATCAAAACCATACACATACATACCATTACCCATAAGTCTGAATTTACACGTTTCATCTTTTGATGCTCAACTTCCATTCAATTCCCTTTTAAAGATGCCAATATATTCACACGCAGCAATCGGTTTCAACTTTTTTCGGTACAAAACAACAACAATTTCAGTAATAGCGAATCAAAGAGAAAACGAAAAGAAAAAAATTACATGCAGCCATCGTTGTGCATATACCAACGAATAAAAGCACAAAGCGTACTGACCGAGTACAGGCATCTCCGTACTAACCCCCTCTCTTCTTTCTTCTCTCACCTAAAAACACAAGAGTTGAGCATCAAAAGATGAAACGTGTTGTTATTCAGAAAAAAATCATGATAATTTTAAAGCTTTTTAAGATTTGACTAAGGCGGTAAGGTTATTTTATTAGGACAACGAGGGGCAGTTGGCGGCAATTTCTTCTCCGAAAATATCTAACAGATCTTTACGAAATGTAAAACATGTAGATAGATCCATATTAATATGAACAGACAAGCTATATATATTTTTTTCAAAATAGGACCACGAGGGAAGCTCGAGGGTATTTTCCTTTACAACTTATTAAAAAGAAATGTTTGAATTTTAAATCTTTACAGAAAGGCGTCTAAGCAAGCGCTTAATGTATTACGTGGCGGTTACATTCTTTCTTATGAGCACAACATACAAATCAATACTTACATGCATACATAAACAATATCTTCCATCTCGTGTCGTCTACCTATGCTATGTGTGTGTGTGACAGCGACAAGTGCAGAAGTGCAAAAAAATTGTTCAATTGGATAGTTTTGGAGTGACATAAATTGCCCCCTATCTCCCCTTGTATCCTATTTTTTTTAAATACATAGCGTAAGTGTCTATATATGGGCATTTCTCTAATGTCGAATGCGACATTCGTACGCCTTAAAAGTGAAAAAAAACATATACCAAAACATTAATTTTATTTTGACAAAAGGCGAAACTTATAGCTCTTGATTAGCTCCATAATTTGTGCTAAATGTTGGTTTTGAGCAATTGTGCGTTTTCAAGAAAATTAAAAAAACCAAGGCATTTGCATGCGACAAAAACAGAAGTCGCTTTTACGGCAAACAGTTCAAACACTGATTTCAGCGAAACCTGATGAAATATTTTAATGCGACTAATTTTAAAATATTATGCATTGATGTATCTTAATAATGCTTTTTATTTGATTCAAAAATATTGTGTAGCATATTTTTAATTTAATTTTAATCACCGTCGCACGCTACATGTTGCATGCGACATTTTGTTCCATCTTACTTTTATGTTTACGTTTTTACTTTTTATGTAATAAGACATCCGTTAGATGATTCTACTTTATTTTAAATACATTTTATATATTTATTTTCCGACCAAAAATTATAAACTTAAAAAAAATATCGTCAATAAAGAAAAATACAAATATAGAACAAAAACTAACTTAACTGAAAATAGTATTGCTATTCTCAAATAAAGTTTTTTATAATGAAATAAGCTATCTTGCTGCTTGTAGTTATTGGCCATCGCAAATAAAGATATTTTAGAAAAAATTTTTTTTTTAATTAATGCATTTTACACTTACGATGTCGCACGCTACAAATTTAAAATAAGTACCAAGAGAAAAGCACTGATTATTTTCCAGCAAAATTTTTTTTATTAAATTTGCAACAAAAATATCTGTTTGTTACTAATATTTGATGAGCATTATACAAATACCCTCGACGCACTGATAACAAATGTTCTTTTTCAATGTCGCACGCTACATCGAAATATAGGGTAAAGCAAAGAAAATAATTGCCGTAACTGGCTATCGCATCGTTCCGTTTGCATTTTTCTTATATTGTTTGGATATAAACCGAGATTTAAAAAGCAATTGTCAATGCATAATGTTTCCCATTAGGATCATTTAGCAAAACAAAACGGTCAATAGAAATGTTCAAAACAGAACTTTTGCACTTGTTCGACTTTGCATTTGAATATTTCAAAGTATGTTGTGATTTAATGTAAAATTTGTTTACATTTTTAAAAGTTGATGGATTCCCTATAAAAAAAATGTTAAAACAACATACTTTTATAGACTTTGAATTTTTTGGCTGTGGTTGACATTTCTGGAGAAATGCCCATATGTATATATGAATCTATCTATGTTTAAAATTTAATTAAAATCTGTCAGATAGCTTCGGAGAGCAGAAATTCCCCTTTCCACCCCTCGTGGTCCTATTTTTTATAAAAATTTGTAAATATGTGTAGTTTTACATAGGCACTGCTGATTTTACGGACAAATTTATTTTATGTATCATAAAAAATATGTACATAGTCCCATACCTGCGTAGTGATCAACGCACATTTTTGTTAAAATTTTTTTTTTTTTTTACACAGAAGTGCCAAAATGGCTGATAACCAAAACACATTCATGGGTATTGAATAACATCTGCATAATATTCATGTATTTTTGTCTACTGAATGTGGTTGCGTGAAGATATTGGCGTGCATAAGTATAAGTAATAACCATATATGTAAGTAATAACCATATGGTATATACTTTTTGCAACGCATAACCGCTGTTCTTATTATTTGTGTTATAAATACATATGTACGTGTATACACAATAACGAAAAGCGTGGGTAAATATCTCTGTATATTTTTCTTATGGGTACTTGTTGTCATTCTCTGGTACTCATGATTGCCTTTCAGTTGGTAACAACGCTCATCTCGCTGTAAAATATTTTTTTTACAACAGAACAAATGAAGCACATACAACAAGTGGCCTGATAATACCGTTAAGAGGTATTTGAATAAGTAAAACTTAATTGTAAACAAAAAGGGAAACAGTTAGAACCTAAGAGAAATATGAATGTTGAAATTAGAACCTGCACACAATTAAAGAAATAAAACATATACATATGTATGTATGTATATACTGAAAATGAATAAATACAAGAATGATCTTGTAAATTATTTAAAATTATGGATGCTAAGAAGAACCCGGCTATGGTAAATACATTATAACGTAACGATTGTTTTGTACATGGGACAGGGTTAAATAAATTGTAGGGTACTAGCCTGTCATAGGGTGGTGTAGGGAATAGTGTACCCCTATATGGCGCAACACCTAGCCATAGCATCACTCAGTGTGATGCTTAACTTAGTCATTTCCTCTTTCTCCTTAACAGTGGTAATTTTAGATTCTTTTTTGTATATTAAATTTCGTAATTTTTTTTTAACATACTTCCAGGGGTGTGAAGTATGGATATGCTTACGTGCCAAAACCCTGGTTAAGATCAATTTTGCTACTGAGCTAGCGGGCCAGCTTTTATACCCCCCTTAACCGGTCTTTTGGATCGTTATTTAGATTTTTGTTAAAAGTTTTGTAACGGTGCGTAACAGTTGTTGAAAACACTGGAGGCTATACTTGTATGCATTTCTTTTGAGGTTTGCTCCAACACCACCACATGTTCTCTTACCATCACATGCTCCTTTACCATGGAAATCTTTTTCATACTAAATGCTTAAAAACATCAAAAGTTCAACTTTGACGTAATATATAACAATGAAGTTTAATTTAAAAAATAAATAAAAACCAAATCGTGTTATAAACTGAACCAATTTTCTTATTGTTTTTCCACAAATCTTGACTGATGTCTTCATCATTTGGGCTCCTGAACTTCTGCAGAAAGCTTGATGCAACCAAAACAAATGATTTCCATGTAGGGTTTTTTCCCGAGATTTCCCGTCCCAGAATTTTCAATTATTTTATCTCCCGTTTTCCCGGGATTTTTGTTGCGGGATCCCGGGAAATAAAAGTTCCTCATAGTTAGGGTAGCCAGATTTTAAATTCGGAAAAACAGTACATTGAACACAAAAAAACAGTACAATGAAGAAAAAAACAGTACATTTTTTTTTTGCGAAAACACAACTATTTATTTAAATTATTATATATTTAAAACTTTTGATTGAAAACTTATGATTGAATAACGAAAAACACTTAAAATGTGTAACACCAAATGAATGATTTCCGTTTTATGGCATTTTATACGTATACGAAATTACTCAATTTGCGTCAAAAAAAAACACTAAAACGAAGCATTTGGACTAAAGGTTTTTTTTTATTTGAAGACAGGAAAACCATAACATTCCTGTAAGCCATATAAGAAAGGAGAAAAGCCTAACTTAGCTTAAAACTATTAACTCGTTGATTGTGTAAGTATTATATTGGTATTTGTCCTAAGTTAATTTTCCAATTTTAAACAATTCTTAAATTATTTACGGCCAATTTGACCAAGTTCAGCTATAATCTATAAAATCCAAAAAACATATTTCAAAAGTAGTTTAGGTGGAGAAAAGTGGTCCTGAAAGCAATTAGGTATTTTTATAAATTTTGAGCCCGGAGAATTTTTAAATTTGCACGTTTTCAATTTCAAGTGATTTCGATTTCCAAAACTTGCCCAAATATTAAATTAAAGGAATTAAAGATAATTGTGTTGGAATAAGTATTTAAAAAATATAAAATTTTTAACAAAATTTCGATTTTGTTTTTGTCTTTTTCAGGTGTTTAAAGGAAAAAACTATTGGAGAGGTAGCCATAAAATCATATGTCTTAAAAATAATAACATGAAAATATACAACTGCTGCGAGTCACCTATTATAATTAAGATTTCTACTGCGTATTTATGAGAAAACAATGACCACAGCGTAAAAAGTCTTATTATATTTGAGCTTTTTTGTTTGGAACACATTTTTTTTTAAGCTATGTACTGTTAAATATTAGGATATTTTCAAAATATGAGTTTAACAGGGATTTTCTTAATATCTTGGTTTTTTGTAGACTGAACACAAAAAAAACAGTACAAAAAACAGTACAAAGTATAAAAAACAGTACATTTGCGTACTGTTTCGGACATTATGCATAAAACAGTACAATTGCAAAAAATCAGTACATGTACTGTTTAAAACAGTACGTATGGCAACCCTACTCATAGTATCAGAAAAAAGCTATTTATACTTTGAAATTAAGTTGTATATTCTCTAAAAACTTGCATCTGTTGATTGGTTGTCGATTAGATCAATAACAAGAAGTGAGTACGTTCGTAAATCAATGTCTACTTACGCAATAAATCTACCAAACAGTTGATTATTAATAAATTTAGTTAAGTGAATAGTTAATAAAGAACATAAATTCAAAATAAGATACAGTCAGTAAATTTTAATTGTCCATGGACAAGTCTTAAAAATATGAGATATCCAAAAATATCGCTCCATTATTGCAGCAAAGTCATATCTACTGAAAAAAATCGAGCTTGGCAAAATGCGATTAAAGTTTTCAAAATGTACTGTTTTAAAAATATATTTTGCTATAACTTCGGTACAGTTTAAGATAAAATACTCATTTTTTGTTACGAGAAAGTATGAAGGAACACTTTGCTTAATTAACTTAAAAAAATAAAAAAAAATTTGAAATATGACGATAAATATAAATTTGTTTCATTTTGTGCCGGCTTATATAACCGGGAAGTGCTGGGAAACAGAAATAAAAAAAATCTATGAAAACTCGTGTAAGATTCTACAATATACAATTTTAAAAACACATTGTCCTAAAGATTACAGGTGGATCTTGTAAGAAGAAGTCAGTTTGATGCTATTTTTTGCATCAACCTTGACATACATACATTTGACTGATATAGTCGTTGTTTATAAAAAAGAAAAATTACTTCGGATTGTGAATTGGAAATATGCAACAACTTTAAACTTTTGCACTTTAAACTAATTGTCCAATCTCGGTAAAAAAGTGAACGAAATTTTTCCGAAACATGGAAATAAGTAAATAAAATAAGAAATATACTCTTTGCCGACTTTCTAAGCGAATTGGGTGTGTCTTAATGTTATTTCCTAAGCTGTAAAAAAATGTGAATATATTTATTTAAAATATATAGGTATACTTATAAAACATATTTATTTAAAATATTTTATCTATTTTATGAATTTACTTTTTGATCTCATAACTTGAGTACCATAAAATTTGTTTGTTTTTATTATTTTTTTATGAATTAAATTGTAATGTTTATGTTATCTTGTATCCAGAGCATAATGATACGAAATTTACATATAAAAGCGTAAGGTAATAATAATTTAAGTTCCTCTTTCAACCTTTAATTAATTTTTGTAGTATTTAGGCATTTATTTTACTTACTTTGTAAACAAGTTCCCTTACGCTTTTAAAAAAAAAAAAGTTTTTTTCATTAATTTAAAACAAATTTACTTTGTATTATTTATATGGAGCGGGATCCCGGGAAAATTAAAAAAATTTCCCGTTTTCCCGGGAATCGAAAAACTCCGGGAAAAAAAACTCTACTTCCATGCCTTTGACTCATCTTAAGACAAAATCTAATCTTTGGTATTTGGAATCTTTCAGTCGCTTTGTAATTCGTGGTCCCTCAAAAACCCCTTCTTTAATTTAAGCATCTAAAACGTTTGGAAAAATTGTATTCAGGTATTCAAATTCGACACAGTTTACTCTTTTAAGCAAAGCTTTGCCAAATTTTTTATATGTAACGGTGGCAAAGTAATGTTTTCTTTTTCACCAAAGCTTTGCATATGACATTCAGCCTTATTGTGTTTGTCGTTTGTCGGAAACAAACGTGTCGTTTTTTGTAGTAGATTAAAGAACACATGTTGTGTATTACAGTCGTATACGACAACGACAACCACAATAAGGCCGATTATTTTGGCCAAGTATAAAATTTGTACTATCCTGCCATTATTTTCGAGCATAGTGTTCATGTCGTGTTCGGCTGTACCATTTGCAAAAAAGAAACAGCAATATTTTGTGTAGCCTTGTTGCAAATAGTCACCAATGCAACAACTTTTAGAGCGGCACAGATTTTCCAGTTATGCTGTTCAAATTCTATCGGACCCAATGTTTCTAATATTGACAGAGTTGTTCAAATTCTGCGTATTTACTTCCAAGATATCGATTTCAAATGTTTGGTCACTTGCCATGAAATCCCCCATATACATATGTTTTACTTATTTATAGTTTTGTACTTATTTTTTGCATATTCGAATAAAATTTATTTTTTATAACTTATGTTTTTTCTTTTTTTTTAATGAAAATAGAGCGTAGGAATTTTCGTAGGGGAAGTTTTTCCAACGTGTGGGGAAAGATCGGATTTTTTAGCATGTGTAGTTATTTTTTCGAAAAATCCACTGGCAACACTGACTGTTACTGTCATTTCTTGACCAATTGTTACATGCTACCAGTGATGTTCAAATTACGTTATTTCCAAACATTTTCAAATGACATGCGATTGATTGTTTAATTTGTTAACAGCACATAAGAGCGTTATTTATAAACCATCAATATACATTTTAAATGTGTTCTAAGAAAAATCTAAATGTTAATTTTTTTCTTAAAATACATTTTAAACCAAAATTATTAAGGGTCCTCATGATATCGTTTATAAGTCTCGTAATCTGTGCAAACTGTGCATTTTTACGCCCTCGTAAATGAACTGTCAAAAATTGTATGAGAATTCATTTACACAAACTTGGTAAATTTGCCCAACAATTTTGTTTCGTAAACTTGCGCTGTTCAATTGTGCATTTATACAAACAGATCTTTTAATGATTTTAACATCGTTTTCAATGAAAAATCCAAGTGTCTATAAATCACAAACAATAAATTCTACCAATAATTTCAGTAAATTGGTCTTTTGGCTTTCTTTGAGAATTTTTAAAAGCAAATTTCTCATACATATTAATCACAAATTTAAACACAAATTTTTATATTTTTGAATTTTAATTTTTAATTTATTTTTGTATTGACGTTTCCTACAAACTGACATTAATTGTTTAAAATTACACAAAAGTAAAAAAAGGGGCTTCATGAAACAAGACTCGTAAGTTTGCGCATTTGCACAAATGGCAATTTTAAGCGACATCATGAGGACCCTTATTGTATTTTTTATGAATAAGGTAGTAAAATAATTTTGAACCTTAAATAATCCGAAAATTATAGTTGAATTTATAACATTGCGGCCATTTCATATGTTTGAGAATTGTCAATTTTTAAACAAACAAAGAGTTAAATATAAAATTATTAATACCTATACAAGAATAATTAATTTTTTCTTATTTTGCACTTATCGGTGTTACGAAAACATTTATAGAAACATAATGTTGTTCATTTTTTTGTTATAATATTTATCTATGTATTTTTAAATTGAAAATCACCTCTCAAAAGTTAAAACTTTAAAATCTACATACATATGTATGTAAGTACGTATATTTATATAAAAAATCCAATTGCTTTAAATTACCGTATTTTAAATAAAAACACCTTGCTACCTTTACGGCCAAAATTACCCTAAAAAAGGGTAATTACCGTGAGGTTAACATCACTGCATGCTACACATGGAATCAGACGACATCAAGACTTGGTGTCACTTAAACATTTTTCAAAAAACTGTTACATAGTGTTAAAAAACAACCTGTTATTTTGTAACTGAATTAAATTAAAATTATTATTTAAAGATCTAATAGTTCAATAGAACTTTACATATTCGCCCTTATTGTGTTTGGCATATTTAAAATACGCCTACGACTGTTTGGTAATAGATTAAAGAGAATGTGAACTTATTTCCTGTGATAAATTTTTGAAAACCCGCTTGTTCATTTAATTTAATTAATATTTTTATTACATATTTTTGTTGTTAAGACTTTAATTCACTGTGCTTATGCGAATAATATTAATTTTTTACAATTATTCAGCCTTATTCCAGTTGTCGTAACCGATCAAGTCATTTTTTGTCAGAGATTAAAGAACACTGGTTGTGCGTTACTTTTGTGTGTTTTTTTTAGATTGTAATGACTATAACGCTTCGAGATTTTTGTAGAGGTAATGTTTTTAACGTGTCGTTATTTTTTAAAGACAATCAGGCCGTGTTTGTTTGTTGGTTTTTCGTGCGTTTTACGTTTCACCCCGCATTGATTGGTTTCGTGGTGTCGCATAACTGTGCCGAGTTGCAGTTCTTGCGGTTTTAGCATTAACCATATGCAATCGTTTCATAACCTCGAAATTTTAACGTGTTTATCTGGTGGAGAACCAAGGAAATAACTCAGATGTTTTCCTGGAGGAGAACCAAGGAAATAACTCAGACGTTTTACTGTGGAGACAAGATATTCTCTGGAGCTTATTCTGGAAGCTCTTCGCCTTCCTATATGAAGGTCTAGGTCGATCGAGGACTTTTGGATGAGGCTCCAACAAACTATGTGATACCCTGGCAATATAACTAAAGATAGTTAGCCAAAAAAAATTTTTAAATAAAAAAAAAAAAAATTATAATAATTTTTTGGTATGAGAGATGCAGAGATCTGGCCAGTTTAACAATTACGATGTTGATCGTTTAACCATGTGAATACCAACACTTAATTAATATATTTAAAATTTTCTTTTTCATATAACAAAACCTACATATATGTATTATTTGTTTACTTTTTTACAAATGAAACATTATTTAACATATGTATATACATATATGTACATACATATGTATGTTAAACATTATATCAACATAGAATTAATTAAAATTCAAACTCCCCTTTACGAGGACATTTTTGGCGAGTATGACCTTCTTGGCGGCATAAACCGCATTTTCGATTTTTTGAGCCTGCAACTGTTGTTGAAGTATCTTTTTTACCTATGCGAAAAATGTGTTATATAAAACATGTACATATCCATATGTAATATGTATTAAAATTTTTGAGGAAAAAAAACAACAACTTACTGTTAACGGATTGATTGGGTTTGCTTGTGGAGGCTGAGGAACCACTACTCCAAGAACGTTGACCTTGTTCTAAAAAAAAAACGTTTTAATGAAAAAAGGTTTCAATTTATAATTTTTTGTGCAACCTAACCTTGATTTTCGTTTTGATCAGCCCACTGAAAAAAGCCACAAGACTGATCACGATTAGCACAAGCATAAAAGCCTCTACCCTTATTCGGACCATCTTTACGTACAGTTAAACTATTTGCAGGTTTGTTGCAATTACAATTTACAGGTACGCTACTGTCGTCGGGTAAATCCATGTCTTTGTTACCCCAACTACTTGTGTTGGAAGAAGTGTTAGGTCTTCTGTTGGAACTCTGACTGCTGCTACTGCTGGCAGAAAAGGTGTTACTTCTTCTGTTAGATATTTGATCATTTTCGATTTCATCAGCCCATTGAAAGAAACCACAAGATTTTTCTCGATTAGCACAAGCATAAAAGTTTCGACCCTTATTAGGACCTTCTTTTCGTACAGTTAAGTCATTGGCAGGTTTATTGCAATTACAATTTATTATTTCTCTGCTAACAGGTAAGTCTACATCTCTGGAACCCCAACTACTGCTAGTACTCGTAATGTTCGCATTCCTATTACTAGAATCCCAATTGCCACTAGTGCCTGCAGAATTGGCAGTCCTGTTACCAGAACTCCAACTGCTGGTGCTAGCTGTAGTAGTAACTTTACTTTGTGAGCTAGATTCATTATTTTCTTGGTCAATTTCATCTGACCACTGAAAAAACTTACAAGGATTACTTTTGGAACACACAAAATACAGTCTACCCTTATTTGGTCCCCCTTTTTTAACTGTTAACCTGGAAAATACATTCGATTTAAAATAACGATTATATTAAAATACGCTTCCTCTTACTCTTTAGCAGGTTGATGACATCCAGTACATTTGACATTAACACGCGATTCTTCTGCATTTATTCGACTAGATAAACCCCAGGAATAATCTTGTTTACTTTCTGCTTCTGAATTTTGTAATTTAGGTTTTTTAGCAGATGGTGCAATTCCGGAAAGTCTAACACTTTTAGCAGCACTACCCCACACATAATCATCATTGTTGCCATTATCATCTTGCAGCCACTCACTAAAACTATCATCTATTTCTGATCGTCCTCTAGTTAAAGCGGACGTTGATGTGGGTTCACTACGTAGGACACAAACATTTTGTTTAGGTATTTTATTATTGCCGGAACCCCATTGAAAATTAGCAAACATATCATCATCTTCATCAATAAATGCAGCTGCTAAATCATCGCTTAATACTGTGTTTTGGCGAGTTTGTGTTGTTGTGGTCGTAGTTGTGGTAATCGGGTTTGTAGTAGTTGCTATATTAGCTTCGGCTGAAAATATTAAATCATCGAAACCGTCATTGCTATCGAAAAAGGCATCAATTGGCATATTGCGCAATTCGGAAGCAGCAATTTGGGCAGCAGTTTGTTGGGGTGCTGTAAAAAAGTGTAATATATCCTTTTAGTTTTGGGGGAAAAATGGTAGACTTTCCGTGCAAACCCACGGTATAATCGGAGAATTGCACATCCTCTGGGAGGCCCTAGAATTATTTAGTACAAAATTCGTAAGTAGTTGGTGTTACGTCTGATCCTTGAACTTTGCACCAAAACTTAAATATTTTTTTGAGAGAATTGCACATCCTCTGGAAGTCCTTCGAATTATTTAGGACAACATTTCTCATCGTCTGTTTAACATAACGCTCAACGATGTCCTCGGAAAAATTATAATTGTTCTTGTAAGATAAAAGAGTAAATAAAGGTTCTTTTTATCTTGACATTTCATAAAGCCAACGTTTTATCAAATTCTTGAATCAATGCTGTTCAAACTGCTTCTCCGAACAGGAAAGACTGACATATTATTTGTTTTATTTTTTTTTTTAGGAGTTTCAGGTTTAAGGCAACTTACAGAATAGTGAATGGCCAGCCGCGTGGGACATTTACAAACCCGAGGCAACGGATTGCTTGTATTTTTTTTTAAAGAAAAACAGCCAATTTGAATAGAATATTTCTGAATGTTAATAAAGAAATCCATATGTCCCAAAATAATAAAAACAAGGTCGAACTTGTTTTCGGGTTGGCACATTTATAATAGCTGATATTGTGATAATGCAGACATTTGGAAAAAAATTAACTTTAAATGGGGCAAATTGTCACCCAACCGAAGTTACATAAACTTTGTGATACTAACTACTATGGGATTTTTAAAAACTTGGTTCAAAGAATTTTCCTCGGTAGCAGAAAATCTGTGGAAATATTTAAACTTACTTTGTTTAAAAAAAACTGTTTTTCGGCAAGAGTTTTTACAACATATTAAACCTTACCACGACAATCGTTTTAACGCACCGGAACACTCGGATCTCAACGACCAAATATTGTCAACTTATGAACACTACATGTCGCGGTTCTACAATAACAACATGTTGAACGTTGAAGCTGTCTACCATTTGAATCCTGCTCGTTGGCGGGTCTTCGTTCTTTTAAAAAATTAAGTACACACATAAAAAGCACTTGATCAAAAAGAGGGTATTAACTCAAAATTTTTATTTTTTCATTTTGGTTTAAAAATTTCTTTTTCATATGCCTTTAATATAAGATTAAAAAGTTTTTTGCTTCTGCTGAAAACTTTTAAATTTCGAGTTAATATCCTCATGTTGATCAAGTGTAATATTCATTACTTCAAGAACGTCCCGTTCCGAATTCCGTGAGGGAGAGTTTAAAAATTACGAATAATAAGTTGATTATGCCCGCAACCTAGGGCGAAGTCCGGCATGCTGATATACGACCATGTTTGCTATTACTATTTATCATGAGTTGCTTTACAGTAGATTAAGGAGTATTAAGTTTCCAAGCAGTTCGATGTTTTAAGATACGAAGGCACTAACGTTAAACTTGAATATTTTCCCTTATTCTTTCAAAGGTCTTTAACGAATATGAAGATGAGAATTTAGATTTTTCGAAAAATTTACAATTTTTACACTAAAAACCATACAAGTTTAGCTGTTCAACCAAAGTCAATGGAACAAATAGGTTTTCCGCAAGACGGTTAAAACTAAACCTCGGAGGCCTGTATGGCCTAAGCTGTCATCAAAAAGGTGATACACAATTTTTAACTTGATTAAGATAATAATTGGCAAGTTTAAGTGTCCAAGAAATTTTCCACAAAAAATAACAAATATGCAAGTGACAGTGCAAAAAAAACTCAACTGGCAACAATGAAATAAAGTAATTTGTTTTTATTTTTATTTTTGTTTTTTTCCCCCTTACAACTACACCATGCGCCCACGATTTGGCGTAAAAGCAACAAATATACATATACAACTACAATTAGAGTTGACAAAAGATCAACCAATTGAAGTCGGGATTGTAAGAAAAGATAAACCGGGCTGTGAAGTCGGAGTTGAGGTTTTTTGTGCCGGAGTCGTAGTACCCACAAAAACTCGCGCCTCCGACTCCAAAGTTTTTCGGCATAAGAAATTTTAAAAAAATTTCCAAAATAAAAATTATCTTCTTAAAACACATTTAAAATTTAAATAAATGGTTTATGAATACTGCTCTTATGTGCTGTGCTTTTCATATAAATTTTACTACATAATCAATCGCCTGTCATTTGGAAACAGCTCATTAATGTTTGCGTACGGTAATTTCTTCTCAAAAACTCTAATTTTTAGAAGGCCGTACGGTAATGAAAAAATAATAGTTAACATCACTGAGTGTCATATACATTTAGCATCAAGATTATAGTAGGAGTCGGAGTCGCACTTAAAAAATTTCAGCGTTTGGAGTCGGAGTCGGAGTAAGTACTTTTTTTCGGACGACTCCACAGCCCTGAGATAAACACAGTTTGTTGTTGGTGTTTTAATTAAGCTTTGATATTATTACGGGTAAGACTTTTGAGTGTTTTTAATTCGCTTAACAGTGATATTTGAATAATATCTTTAGCTTTTGTAAAAAATCTTTAGATAAAGTTTCCTGTTGATTTTGCCTAAGCAACCAGTGAAATGCGCATAGGAATAGCTTATCCCATCAACAATAAATTTCAGTTTATCAATAGTTAGAATTGGGAATTTAGCACATTAAAACTAAATCTTATTAATGAAAAATAGACTTACCTGCAGTAAAAAAGGAACGTATATTTGAGTTAACTGTCTTATTGTTTTGTATTGACATGGTAGTCGTTGTTTTCGTCGAAGGTTGTCGTGTTTTCTTTTCTTTAGTTTCCGTTTTAGTTCCAGGATCATTCTTATTCTTTGTTTTAGTTGTGGTGCTTTTAGTTTTTTTGCTTGCGTTGTTTAAAGCACCTGCCGGTGGTTGAGTTATACCATAATGAATGGGTATTGATGAAATATCAGCGACAATTGGACCAACTCTTTTAACGCTTTCCAAATTTACATTGAATGTATTGCGAAATTGGACATCACATCTTAGGCAGATTTTATACCAACCTGTTGGTGCATTAAACATAGTTTTGTGATATGGATTTGAAAATTTAAATTTAACTAATTTAATATCAGAGCCACATTTGGAGCAAGTTTCATCTAAAACATTGGGATCTTTACATTCGTCGGGCCACCAAATGCAATTTTTACAATCGGGAAAGTTAAGACAACCTATATAGAAACCAGTTTGGTTCTTTTTGGGTTTCAAAGCCATTGGGGCTATAGAGCATTTGGGACATTTGAAAATTTCTTGCAAACGATTTTGATTTTCTCCAGATCCCAGGTGGGAGTTAGTAGTATTACTATTAGGCGAGTTGTTGGTATAATTCTGCGCTGGTGTCTCTAGTATTCTCTGGGCCATTTTTTCATCCATTGCTGTAATTTTATCCATAATTTGTTTGTAGGCTTCTTTATATTTAACAATTTGTTCACGCAACACCGCTTTAGGATCTTTTTCACCCAAACATATCTTCTTTAAATCTTGTTCAAATTCTGCTCTTAACAGTGGCTTAGCCAAGGCAAGTTCCATAGCATCGTATCCTTCGTACAAGCCCATGCCTATAACACCTGGTATAAGACAGCCATTATCAACGACCCCAATATATCCTCGTTCTTTAATAGTGTTGATGTGTTCAGCATGCGTTGCGTCTGTGCCAATACCATGTTTGTCCATTAACGCTATTAAGTCGGCTTCAGTAAGGAGTGGTGGTGCTGTAGTACGTCCTTCCGGCATTGATATGTCTGTCGGTTCAAATTTCTGACCCTGCTCGTATTTATGGATTTGTTTAGCATTCCATTTTTCATAGATATAAACATCTAAATAGTTACGTTCAAAAATTACTAAACCACTTGCAGTGAATTTCTCCCCTTTAATTGTTATTGCCACAATAGTTTCGGAGCCAACTGCATCTTTACTTACGCAGGCCAAGAAATGACGGCAAATCAATTCATAAACTCGACCTTCATCGCCATTTAAATCTGGATGTAGAGGAGAAACAATTTAATAGAAGAAAAATTATTTAACTTTTGTCAAAACTATTGGTATAAATTTCGTATATTTATAGTTATTACAAATTAAACTTCCCCAAAAATATTTTTACATAATTTTACTAATTTTAAAATGTCTAAACGTAAAAGAAAATTAAAAAAAAAACAATCCAATAAAATTTTAACAATTAAATCTCTTATTTTTTAAGAATTTTTTTTAAAAAAAACAAACAAAAATTTTTTAAGCAAGCCTCTCTGAAGATATTGAGTAGTTGCAATCGAAACATGTAAGGGTTACCTGCCCGTGAAAAGCTGGGTTCGGTTCCCAACTCAGTCAATAATGAAAAATTATCAATAAATCTTAATTAATTTTATGTTGCAAAATTCCTTTCTTCAAAAAAAAATACTTTAATCACCCTTACCGATTAATCTATTACCAAACAATCGCAGGCGTATTTTAAACTCGCCAACCACGACAGGGGAATAAAAATTAAATTTGATAAATTTTAGCCTAATTAATATATACAAATTTGGATTAAAAACCATAAACAGTTTATCAAAATAACCACAATACTAATTATTTTTTAAAATGTTTATAAATTTGCAAATTTTTCATATTATTCGAATGTGTATTCCTGGCAAATATTGAAGGAATAAGACTATTAAAGTATAAAAGCTTTTGAGGATTGTAATTTGACTTAGAATACACATTCGAATAATATGAAAAATTTGTATAATAAATGTTACTCAACATGAGAAATAAATTCCCAGATTCTATTTGTTTATAAATTTGCCTTTTTTATATATAATTCAAAATTTTACAAATTAAAAAAGTAAGACAATAACCTACTTATTTTGTAATAGATCAGTAACTACTAAAAAAAAACATTTTTTTATATAAATATAGCACTTGTTCAACGATATTGTTTTAACTGAAAATTTAAACATTTTCAGTAGAAGCAAAACTATTTTTAATTTTACATTTAAATCATATGAAAAAGAATTTATAAACGAACCATTTTATTACCAAAAAGTAGAAAAAATTGCACATTTTTACAGCGGTTAGATGTAAATATCGTATACCCATAATCGTTATTGTACTATTGTATAGAAATGTTATAAATAAACGAACGTTATACTATTTTTTAAGTCATAATGTATATAATATTCCAGTAATGCGCTTTGGCCTTGAAGGCTTTTTGTATTACAAACAATAAATAAATAAAAAAAAAAATAAAAAATAAAAAAAATATTACGCGTCGATTTTTTCCAAAAAGTGAAAAAATAAAAATTGTGAGTTATTACACTATTGTTGAACAATTGCGATATATAGGTTTAACTTACTGGGCACCATTTTAGTTGGATGTATCGGAGGATGCGCTTGATCGGACTTATTACCATTTCTAGGATTTGGACCCCATTCTGCAACACGTTGGGCAAAAGAACCCCAAACTCCATGACTAGTTTGTTGTTCAACAAGGGACCTGAAATATTGAAAGAAAAAAATGTATAATCATCCCTTAAGGAAATTTATTTAAAGCATATTAACATACTTCAAATCAATTTCCTTGGAAAACATATTTGTCTCTGTACGCGGATAACTGATTATACCCTTTGTGTATAATTTTTCTGCAATAGTCATTACATCTTTGGCAGACATTTTCAATTTTCGTGAACCTAATTTTTCTAATTCAACTGTATCCAAAGGCGTGGGTCGCCATTTGCTTTTGGACTTTACTGTAACACTTTCCACCGTAGCCGTGGGATTTGCTAAAACAAGTAAATAATAATCTTCACAGGCTTGCTTGTCAAAGAGGCGATTGCGGGCCCAAAGAAATTCCACCGTTAAATCCTCAATAGTATGAGTTACTATAATAAATAAGTTAAATAATTGAAATATGCTAAAAATTCCCTCTAATAATTTCCGAGAAAAATAAAAATATATGCATTTTTTATATTTTTAATAATTTTGTTCTTAGTCAACATTTTTTACCTTTTATCTTCCAAAATGGTTCAGAAACGAATGCTTCAATTTCCTTATAACGTTCTGCCACAAAACCCAAAGTTGGAATTTGACAGCTACCATAAGAAATCAATTTATTTGATATTTTCTCTGGAAATAATCTCTGCAAACGCATTGTCTGAAAACGTGTTATAGCTGCTCCTGTCCTCAAATCCAATTCAGAACGGACATCAACAGCATCACTTTGCCTTTTATCCGGCTGAGAAAGATTTTGAAGAGCCCTTCGTACCGATGCTCTAGTAATTTCAGAGAAAATAGCTCTATATACGGTAATATTTGGTTTAATAGAACGACACACATCTATAATCTCAAAACCAATATTCTCGCCTTCACGATCACAATCAGTCCATAGGATTAGTCCTTGACAACTGCGTACTTCACGCTCGAGGGTGCGTTTAATTGCGGTAAAATTTTCGCTACAAGATTTGCGCACAGGCGCATCAAACAAACTCTGGGGATCAACATTATTCCAATTCCGATAAGAACTCAGGAATTCAAAAGTCAACAAATGACCCGACACGGAGGTCATAACCATTTTACTTTTTCCACCCAGAACTGTTGTTTCAAATTCATAAATTTTATTATACACCGAAAGGCCTTCGCGCTAAAAGAGCATGGAATATAAACAGATTCAATAGACAAAATCTAAAACTTTAGACTTACTCTTCGAGCCGTTCCATTAGACAACTGTCCGGCAATTGTCTTAGCTGCATCATTTTTTTCGGCCACATTTAAATACTTCATTTCAACGATTATTTCCTTTTTAGCAAACCATCTTTTGGACAAATAGAAATTATAACATTTTAATATTTTAAGCATTTAAATTTGCATTCGTTTATTGTGCTTTATGTACAAATTTTAAATGTTTCCGGATAAAAAAATAAATCTTTAATTTTTTATAAACTTTAAACACGCAGAATAATAAAAAGCGATAACTTCGATAACATTTGTTTACATTTACAAAATTCTCTAGCTAGAGTAGTGGCTATTTTGCATTTGGGAATTAGCGACTTTTTTTTGGCGATTTTTTAACAGTTGGACTATTTTTGTGATTACGTGATTTTTGTTTTATGTATTTTATATTCAGTCTCTATTTAATTCTAACTTGTGTACTTAATTTTAGTTTTTTAACTGAATTTATGATCTCCATTTTATGTTATTAAAAATATAACAGAAACTAAACAAAATTTACTTTCGGCGACTTTTTGTATTTTAACTCAGTTTTGGTCGATTTGTGACTGAAAGTTTATAGCCTTTTCACACTTGTCAACATTCACACTTTTTCTATAACTTTAACAACTTCATTAACTGAGACACATTGGCCTGCAATCACACCTGTTTCATCAAACATCAAACATTAATTTGCGAAAATGTTGAAATTTTCCTATTAGAAATACATAGGGCTAAAATCAATATTTTTTAACATCTTTACAAAATGTTCTATCTCAATGAGCCAATTTAGACTAGACTAAGTTTTAGTCGGATTAACTTTTGTTCTTTCCAAACTACACTGGATTAATTATTCTGGCATAAAATTGTCTACGTACACGCAGCTATGTGTTAGTATTTTTTGTTTATTGGACACTGAACCTGTTTTTTCATAAGTGTGTATGGATTGGTTTTGTTCTGCTAATGCGGGGTTGAAGCTGGATTAAAAATTATGCCAACCAAAAACGTATATCTTCACCTCTTTCGCCAACAAACTGTCGTTTTCTGCCAGAACAATTAGTCTAGTCTAAATTGGCTCATTGTATTTCATTCTACATCTTCCGATTATTTTAATGTAATCACTAGAAAAGTGGCAATTAATTCTATTATTATTATTGTGGAATCAAAGGCGAATTGAGTAGAAGGTGAGGTCAAGGGTGAGGTCAACTCTACAACAACACTGCTTCTTTGGTCGGGTCAAGGCGAATTCAAACAGGTAAACTCATATCTACAACAACAAGAAGCCCCATGTATTTTGTTTATACAATTTTCTGGTTGGTTGTCAAAAACACCATATGTTGACTAGACCCCACCTTCTAGTCAATTCGCCTTGGTGGAATCACTGACAAAAAGAAGTTTTTTTTTGAAAGCAGCGTTACCATTTGTCAGATGTTCTCTTTTACTGCAATGTTTTTTTGTAAAGCATTTTTTATATTTTTAAACAAATTAAACGTCAAATATATTTTTGTGTTTTCTTTTTAAATCTTGGCACTTTTGTAGAAAAAAACATTTTTTATTTTAAATTTTTTTTCCAAAAATGGTGAAATTTTTGTTTGATGGTAGATGCTAGATGTGAGCATCTTTACAAAATGCTCCTTTCTCATTGTATTCGATTTTACATCTTCCGATTATTTTAGTGAGTACTATTGCGACCGAAAAAGTGCGATTTTAAAGGTTCGTTGGTTCGATATTGGTTTTTCCATTTATCATCGCTGCCATATATTGAAACAAACAATTGTTTTTCTCACTTAACTGCGTCTGTAACTTTTTTGGGAGTATTAGCTGCCAAGCAGGCTTGCCCTAAGAATGCAAATTAAAAGTGCTAAATCGGTAAAAAAAAGTGCTAAATTGCTTTACAGTGAAAAACAAAAGAGCTAGTTTTATAACATTGATTTTTATGAATACAATAAAAAATTTACATATGAATTTTTTTTACATATTCACTTATTATAATGTTACATTATAATATATTTTATGACGATTTATTTTCTGAGAAATATGTTGCATGTTTGTAAATAAATACAACTCTGTGAAAAATTTTGAAGTTCTTTTGTGAATAAGTTGATGAAAAACATGCAAAACATGTTGCATATTTTACCCTTACTTTTATTTAAGGTGTTCATACTGCCCTGTTATAAAACTTTTTTACTTACAACTTTGTTTGTAGAACCAATGTTTTATTTTCTTTGTCATAATTCATACCCCTCATCATTTTCTAAAAAGATTGTTTTAAAACAATAAATTTATAAAAAAAATTTTTTTATATAAAAAATGAGACCTTCAGCTCGAGAATTTAATTTATATAATAATATAATAAATACATATTAGATATAATCGTTTTAATTTTTCTAAGCCATTAGTGATGCCAATATTTGTTGCCAAACCGTAATAGCGTGCAGAAACCGCTCATATAGCCTTAAAAATCGCTCAAGAAGTACATTAAGATAAAAGTGTAATGCCCAATTTTCAGGATAGTATTTAAATCTATATTAAGTTAATTTTCATAACAAACTTAAATCGTATTTAAAACAGATTGGGTTTTTGAGTTTTATTTGAAAAGTCTTATTTAATTAAGATAAAAGTATGGTAGCACTACTAAATACAAAAAAAAATATAAAAAAGTGTAATTATCTACAAGGTGGTCTGAAAAAACAGCTGACTGTTAATGCTTTGCCTGTTGTTGTTGTATTGTTATGATATTGAGGCCACCTTGCTAAAATATTACAATGGAAACTTAAGTTGAAATTAAGTGTACCACATCGGTGACTTAAGTTTGATTTAAGTTTTTATGCCCAATTTTCAGGATTGATATTAAAACACATTTATTTTTAAAATCGTTTTAAATACAAAATTCTCTTCTTCACTAAAAACTTAAGTGAAACTTAAGTCACCGATGTGGTACACTTATGGCGTTTTCTTTTCTGAGTAAAATTCTGCATTTATTCTGCCTTTTACATTTATTTTTGTTCTTTTCTGAAATACATGTGTTATTTTAAAAGTGTAAAGCGTTCTTTTCTGATGATGTTCCCTTTAAAATTAAAAAAAATGCTACATGTTCAACACTCATTTTAATTAAAGGGGCATGAGTGCAGCACTAGATCAAGGCGAATTCAATACAAGGTGGTGGCAAGTTTCGAGCCGTAAACAATAACAATGCAATACAAAAAACATATGATGTTTTGTTGGCTTTGGATTGTTGTAGTCTTGCCACCACCTGTAATTGCATTTACATTGCGCTAATTGTACTTTATTGTTTAATGCCGAAATTTGTGTTCTTTTGTAAACGTAAAACATGAAACACTTCTTAAAAATTAGGAGAGCATTTTAAAATGTTGCAAATTAACATGTAACACTTATGCAACACTTTTTTTTAGAAAAGAAAACGCCATTAATTTCAACTTAAGTTTCCATTGTAATATTTTAGCAAGGTGGCCTCAATATCACAAAAATACAACAACAACAGGCAAAGCATTAACAGTCAGCTGTTTTTTCAGACCACCTTGTAGATAATTACATTTTTTTATATTTTTTTTTTGTATTTAGTAGTGCTACCATACTTTTATCATAATTAAATAAGACTTTTCAAATAAAACTCAAAAAACCAATCTGTTTTAAATACGATTTAAGTTTGTTATGAAAATTAACTTAATATAGATTTAAATACTATCCTGAAAATTGGGCATTAGTGAAGAAAAGAATTTTGTATTTAAATCGATTTTAAAAATAAATGTGTTTTAATATCAATCCTGGGAACAAATCTAGTTTACCGACGCAGCTCCAAATAAAAAAAAAAGTACGTAGGGTGATAGAAAATTGAAAAATAAGAAGAAAAAATTAAATAAAAAAATTGGCGCAAACGGTTAGTTTTCGAGTTATGGACGTTTTTAGTTTTCATAGAAATGTGTAATTTTTCCACTACATTTCTAAAGGTATATGGCCAATATTGGTATCATTTTGAAGGTTTTGACTAGATATTTCCGGATATATAGAATTTATTTAAAAATTTTTAACTCTTAAGCTCACATTACAGTTTTTGTGTACTTAGTGTATAATACATATATTTAAATAAAAGTGTGATACAAATTTTATAAAATAACAAACACCAATGTCGCAAACATACACTTCATGTTTAGCCGCCCTTCGGCCGGACGCAAAGATTTTTTTCTCTGTCGTATAACAAACACCGGCTTCGCTAACTAAAGCTTCTCTGCATAGCCGGCCTTAGGCCGGGCGCAAGGATTTTCTCCTCTATGGTATAACAAACACCGGCTTCGCTAACTAAAGCTTTTATGCATAGCCGGCCTTCGGCCGGGCGCAAGGATTTTCTCCTCTATGGTATAACAAACACCGGCTTCGCTAACTAAAGCTTCTCTGCATAGCCGGCCTTCGGCCGGGCGCAAGGATTTTCTCCTCTATGGTATAACAAACACCGGCTTCGCTAACTAAAACTTTTCTGCACCTAAAAAATGCTTAAATTAGCCTAAAGAGGAAAATAATATGCGAATACAAAAACAAAATACATATTTGCAATCGTGAGCAAATTACCTTTAATTTGAGTACCCACACATATCACTAAGTAGGCGGGGCAGATTTTTGATTCCAGGGGGCCCACGGGCCTCAGCGCCCTTAAATTTTAATTTTGGTTTTGTTCTTTTTTTATTCTGAATTGGGTGGCAAATTTTTTTAGTTTTTTTCGTTGCCCTTTAAGCTACACTTCAGCCAAATCACATATTTCTATGAAAACTAAAAACGTCCATAACTCGAAAACTAAGCGTTTGCGCCAATATTTTTATTTAATTTTTTCTTCTTATTTTTCAATTTTCTATCCCCCTAGGTACTTTTTTTTTATTTGGAGCTGCGTCGGTAAACTAGATTTAAGCCCAATCCTGAAAACTGGGCATAATAGTGGTAAATAAAATAAGCTAAATTTGTTCTATTGAAGTTGCACAACATGTAACACTTCGAATGATTAAAGGAAACATTAGAAAGTGTTACATGTATATACTGTAACATATTTTTCTAAGAAAATATATTGCCAATATACAAAGTTGTTGCAACTGTTAAGAATTTTAATTATGTCATTTTCATCTTCCTCATATACCAACTCATTTTGGTACTTTTCAGATGAACCGATTTTTTACAATATCGTCCGATATGTTTTTCTGCTTTTACACGTTTTATCTCTGGATCAAGGCGAATTCAAACAGGTAAACTCATCTAGTCAGCCGTTCATCAGCTGTTTCCACGGCGAATTAAAAAATATGGGCAAACGTCAAAATATGATTTTGTTTTGAGAAGAAGTTGAATGAAAAGTGTTAAAAATATTTTTTTTATAATAAAAAAATTTCAAAACTGCGTATGATTGAAGTGAATTTATTAATTTCTTTTATAAAAATGCGATAATTTTAATTTGCAATAAAAAAATTTTGACAATTAACCATAAAATTGTATAAACAAAATACATGGGGCTTTTTGTAGTTGTAGAGATGAGTTTACCTGTTTGAATTCGCCTTGCTCTGGATTATCAAAAGTTGAAATGTGTAAATTCAGACTTACAGTGCAGCCACACGATCAAGATTTTCTTGATAGTCTTTTACATATACTGAATGTCAAAATATGCAAAAGTTGACAGCTGTGACGTAGGCTGCACGCAAGTTGGAAGCAATTTACTTTTTCAAGATGTCGTAGCCGAGAAAACAACTCAAAATGTTTGCCTCACTTAAAGTTTTGGAAGAAATAAATAACATCATTTTGCTTATTAATTTTATTAATAAACATATTTTACTATTTTTTGGGTTTTTAGTTTAAATTTTTAAATTCCCGCAACAATTTGTAAAAAAAAGAACTTTAGCTTTTGCCGGCAAAATATTTGTGAAAAAAAACCAAAACAACTTCAAAAGAATTGTAATCAGCTGTTTTCTTGAACGAAAATTGATACACTCACTGGCAAGAGAATTTTAGAGGCAAGTTCGTATCAATTTTTAAAAGTATGAGTGTATTGGTAAAAAAGTGTGAGTGTATTAAAACTTGATAGGCAAAACTTGATCGTGTAACCCTCAAGTTACAGAAAGGTTGTCTGTAAAATCAAGGCGAATTCATAACAGGTAAGTGCAACTCTACAACTACAAAAAGCCCCATGTGTTTTGTTTTTGCAATATAATTGATAGCTGTCAAATTTTTTTTATTGCAAATTAAAATTATCACTTTTTTATAAAAGAAATTATTAAATTCACTTTAATCATTCGCAGTTTTGAAATTTTTATATTATAAAAATAATATTTTTAGCACTCAAAACAAAATTATATTTTGGCGTTTCTCATTTTTTTTAATTCGCCCTGGAGACAGCTGATGAACGGCTGACGAGATGAGTTTACCTGTTTAAATTCTCCTTGTGTAAAATGTTTGTGAGAAACAAGGCTAATTTAACTACAGGTGGTGTCGGAACTACGTGCGTGAACAAAAAACATTAAAGTCGCACTTTACATTCACCCCTATTATGTAAGTCGTCGTCGACATTAATTTTTAATTGTTGTCACATCAGCACAAATTATAACATCAGGTCGACGACTACATGACTTCGACGTTAATTTGGTATTTTATAAGAATGTTGTGTCGACGTCGACTAGTTATCGAAAATTAAAAAAAAATCCCATCTCCAATTATTTTTGTTCTTTACTCTCTTTTTAACTTTATTTATGCTATTTTCCGACATATTTTTTTAACCGATTTAGCTTTTTAAAATAAAGTTAAGAGTTTGTTTCCAATTTTGAATATTTTCGCGAATTTTTGACATTTTTTCGATAAGAGATATTTTTACTATAAGTTTTCTGATTCTTTATAGCTTTAACAAGACTTTTCTATTATGCCGCTGATAGCAAATTTTTGCGAATTTCCGTTAATTAAAAAATTTTCACCGAATTTTTTGTTTTTTTTTTTAGCCGATTGCAAATCAATTTAAGGGTTTGTTTCCAAGTTTGCAATATCCGCGAAGTTTAGCCATGTTCGCGATAGAAGCGATTTTTTCCTATACGTTTTCTGGTCCTTTACAGCTTTAACGATTTTTAATGAATATTAGATTTTGCTATCATGTCGCTGTGAGCAATTTTTTGCAAATTTCCGCTAATTTTGCAATTTCTACCAAAGTTTTGCCATTCCTTATAGTTTTAGGGACTTTTAGTGAATTTTATGGTTTTTTTGATAAATTAAAAAGGTTCGCGAATTTTTGCTATTTTAGCAAGCTTTTCCGAATTTTCGCGTTAAATTAACTAATAAACGTAACGACGTAAACTCTTTTGATAGTTTTCGACAAGCGTTACAGACATACTTTTTTCTCACTTTTCGAGAATTGATGTAATAATTTTGTTTCACGTCTTTTCGATGCGAGAAGTTCTACCATTTTTCAAGCTTTCTCTTTTATTGCAGTTTTTTGTTAAGTATTTTTAAACAAATTGAACTTCGAGAACATTAAATCCACGTTTGCATTTTTCAATTCGAGCGGATTAAAAATTTCATGGGAACTAAAATTCAACTTGTTATTCACAATAGGGGTGATTGTTTTTCAAGCGAAGAATTGGATGGTGGTTATATTCAACTTGCAATACTGCACTTTGTCTGAACGAAAACCTGCTATAATTTTCTTTTTCAACGATATTTAAAAAAAAATTAATTACAAACCTTTACCATTATTATTTTCATAAAATTTACAAAAGATGTTTCCTATTTATTAATGCCCATAAGCCCGCCCACATTAAAACAAATTAAAGATTTATGTGAAATTTAATAGCAAATAATAATCTATATAGTTTTTTTTATTTATATTGTTATTTTTTCAATATATTGTTTACTTGTTGTTTGTTAAATTTTCTTTGCTTTTTTAGTTTTACTCTTTTTTTGTTATTATTTTTTTTATTTAAGTTATTTTTTGTAGTTGTTGTGAAGTTATTCTTTTATTTTATATCTTCTGTATCAATATGCCATGATTAATTTTGTTGTTGTTGGTTTAAATGTTTTATTTATCGTAAATATATATTCAATTTAATATTAAAAAGTAAAATAATTCAACATAAAACGCTTAACTAAACAATTGTATTAAAAATAATAATATTATAATAATAATAATAAAAAGATTAAAAAAGGAGAAAAATAAAATATCCATTAGCAGAACGTAGGAAATACAAAAAACGTATGTAACGGAAATTAACTGGTGGTACAGGTGAGCTTTAAAAATATTAGGAAAATTGTTAAATTATCTTGTAATATATTAACAATATTTCTCAAATATGGTTTAACGCATTTTAAAAATCTTATTTGATTTCTCAAAACGCAAAATGTTAAGAGCAAGAGACAGAGACAGAGAGTGAGATACAAAGAATTTTTTAAATATTAGAAAATTGTGTTACAAAGTATGAAGAAATAAAATGTTTTACATTTATATTTTCTGTTAAGTTTTTTTTTACAACTTATTTGAATGTTTTAAAATTGATTTTAAGTAAATGAATAATAGAACTTCATTCATAATGGAAGCAACAATTATAATTTTTTTTGCCTTTTAACAATATGTTTTGAAAATAATAATAAATACTTAAAATTGTTTGAGGCAAAATCTGCACATATTTTTTGTTCAGCAAATTTGCAAGTTTGTGAAAATGATGTTGACTACTGTTAACACCCAGAAAATTGTTGCTTTCATTGTGAATCTGGCTTAAATCCTTCGTTTTAGTTTTGCTTGCATTTTTAATTCTTTTCTGTTGAATTTTTTAATTAATTTTATTACTTATTTTTTTTTAAATTAATTCTATGTATAATTTCTCATTTAGTTTTATACGCATAATAGATATATATTGTATTTATAAATAGAGTAGAATTCTGTCTGGTAGAAAAAGTTTGTTTATTAATAACAAACCTTCTTATTGTAAATTTTTTATTCTTTTATCATCTTGATTTTAATTTTTTAAGAGAAAGCGCTCTTAGGTTAGAATTAAAAAGTATTTAAGGATATTTCTTGTTTTATCTCACATTCCTTTTCCTCTAGTATACAAAAAAGTACTTATTAATATAAAAAAAATATGTGCTATTTAATAACAACAATTATTAACTTCTCTCCATCAATTAATTCACAAACGTTACAGGCTTACTTCCCGTCACTTACTTTATGCAAAACTTCTACTTTTAATTTTTATTTACTTTCATTTGTAAATTTATAGTTTAATAAAGTGGGGGAAGAGGGGCGATTAGACTCTACATCTCAGACTCTGGTTACAGTTGGTATGGCTGCATTTATTTGTGTTATTGCTGCTGCTAATGTTACGTGTTTGTTTGAATATTGAAAATCAACGACGCCACGAACGATCCTCGGATTCCTCGTCTTCTTCTTCGTCTTCTAGCCTTAGTTCCGGCAATGTATCAGTGTTATTAGCATCTGTTTCGTTATCAACTGGAGTATAATATGGTGATGTTGGATTATTGTATGTGGGGGGTGTTGGGTTATAAGTGGGTGATGTTGGATTATAAGTGGGTGATGCTATGGCTATTCGTGCCTCTTGCGGTTGGTATGCACCTGTTCCCGTTGTTTTATTCTCAACAATTGGTGTGGCTGATTTATTACCGGCCGTTGTGGCAACGGTTGGTGTTTGCACCACTGGGGCCCAGGCAATTTGTAGACGTTTATCTTTAAAGACTTTGCCACGTAAAACAGCCTGTTCGGCATTGATACGAGTAGCATAAGATAATATAAGTTGAGGTTTTTCCAAATCCATGTCATGTTTAGTTATTTCACCGAAATGCTAAATAATAGAAAAATGGTACATATAAAAGAAAAAAACAAGTTAACCTAAATTATCAAAATAGAATATAGTTTAATGATATTTAATTAAAAGTTGAAATATCAAATTTTGGATTAGGGTTGTATTGCTTATAAATCTGTTTCAAAAGGAAAAAGTGCATTTGTCTATTTTTTTAGTTTTGTATGAAAAGTAATTTCAATTTTTGGGAATACAAAATTTAAATTTTCAAAAGATTTTGTTATTCGTGCTTAATTCCCAGTTTTTATTATTGATAAAAACACTTGAAATTTATTGTTGATGTATAAGCTATTCCTATGCGCATTTCACTGGTTGATTAGGCCAGATCATCAGGAAACTTCATCCATAAAGATTTTAGAAAAACTAAAGATATTAAACCAAATAAAACTGTTAAACGTATAAGAATTATAGCAACAGTTCTACTTGTAATAATATCAAAGTTTTAACAAAACAACATCAACAATAAACAGTGGCTTCAACTCATCTTACATTCCCCACTACAATTACATAGTTGAAATTCTCTCAACATTAATTGTAGTTGTAAGTAGGTTAAGAAAAACAAAATAAAAACAACAACAACTTACAAAAGATGTTGTCAATTAAGTGTTTTTTAGGCCGTGCACCTGCCTGTTTATTATCAAAAAGTAATTTCAATTTTTGGGAATAGCTTATCCCATGATACAAATACACAAGGTAGTTCCACTTCTCTCTCAGAAATTATTTTTTGAATTTTATTGGAATTATTTGAAGTTTTTATTTGTATCAAGCTTCAAATAATTCCGATAAACTTCAAAAAATAATTTCTGAGAGAGAAGTGGAACTACCTTGTGTATTTGTATCATGGCTTATCCCATCAACAATAAATTTCAAGTGTTTTTATCAATAATAAAAACTGGGAATTAAGCACGAATAACAAAATCTTTTGAAAATATAAATTTTGTATTCCCCGCACTTCGCAAAAGGTCATCTTACTGTTCCAGATACTCAAAATAAATCAAGTAATATCAGCCCAATTATGAATACAAATTCCCCGGGAGTTTTTCCCTTTTTCCAATTTTACATTTGAATTTACGTAGGAAAAATGGGAGAAGGGAAAAAACTCGCGGTGAATTTTTATTCATAATTGGGCTGTATATGTCCAAAAACATGAATTTTAAATAGTAAATTTGTACAAATCTTTTAGGTTTGGGCAGTCTACAAAAATCATGTAAAGTAAAAATGACTTCCCAACCTCGCAGTATTTTTAAAACAGGTGGTTTACTAGGCAGATTCTGTTCCCTTTAATTTAGGAGGCCGTTAGTGATATAAGTGGTATCTTGGAGCAATTTAAATACAACCCATCACAAACAAAAACTAGACAAATTTAATCAATTTAAGTAGACATCGTCCCGTAAGATAAGTGATTAATAACGATGCCCTTTTGGAGAGACAGGTAAAAAACAATCTCTTACCAAGCGAATCCAACAAGAGTTTTAATAGAAGTCTGCAAAAATTTTGCAGGAATGCCAAAATATTTAAGGAGAAATTCTGACGTTAAAAAAAACTGAAGTACAGAAACATGGTGAAAGTGTATTGATTTTTGTGTTATTTATATCAAGGCCCATTGAAAAGGTCTGCGCAAGAAGCCTGATGATCATTGTTTATGTTCTTTTTAGTTGTCAAAAGTTGTTTACATTTTGCTTACATGTGCATGTATACGTTTGCTTACGTTTATATGGAGTAGTAAATTTTTGACAACTAAAAATAATCGTTTTTGGTTTTGTACAAGTAAGCAGACCTGATAGATGAGCCTTGACTTATATTTCTTTCGTTTTAATTCAAGGCGAATTCATCCCAGGTAATCTCGGTACTACAACAAGTACAACTCGTACAAAAACCACAAGCAATTTGTACAATGTCAAAAACAGAAATAAAACAAAACAGAAACAAAGATAATAAAAGAGAATAAACAAAATTTTGACATCCAACAGTGATTTTAGCTAATATCCGCAGGGCTTTTAAGACCATCTGTAATAAATTCGGCATGTTTTAATTTTAAAAATTTAATTTGGTGTACAATACTGTGATTTGCTATAAAAAGTTTTTAAATAAAATTGCTTCCTTCAATTCGAAAAATAAAAATCCTTCAGTAAAATAATTTAATGAAAATTAATTTTGATGAACTCGAGCCTAACTTTATATCATAATTTCAAGTTAAAAATCATAATTCTTCTAAAAATGGCTATAGCACAAGCCAAAATGTATTAACAAAGTGACCTCAGTATTACAACAATAAAAACACAACACGCATTTTGGTGCTAGAATTGAGACGGCAAATGTCAAAATCCCTTATTAAAAAAAGTAAATAAACAAAAAAAAATGACACCAAACGTCACACACGAAGAAAATCACTGCAAACAGCTGCGCTTGTGAGGTCACTTTATTAATACATTCTGGCACACGCTCTATATGTTCATATTTCTTGAAGTTTTACAATTAAAATGCATACGAAAGTGGACAAAAAAACCTAATAAGCTCAGATATTCAAGACAAAGTATTGACAGAAAGCGTTCGAAAAACAAAAGAAAAGGAAGAAATTTCGAACCACCAATACCATTGGTTATTGTTTGACTGTTGGCTGACAGGCACTGCAGTGGTGCAGAGGGTAGAACTGCAACCCAAGTTTGATCCCCAGTTCAGCCAAGAATAAAAATTATCAATAAATTTTTATTCATTTCATTTTGTAAAATTCCTTACTTCAGTAAAATAATTTAGTGTTTCGTTAGGAATGGTTGTCATTGCGAGCCGTAAACACTAAAGCTGTGTTCACATTATGTGTATTTGTCATATGGAATGTCACTTTTCTACCCACACGTGTTTTCATGTGTATGTCAAAATTTGAGTTTTACATAAGGTTTGTAATTTACATGTTCACATAATGGTATGTAACGTACATATGACATAACCTATCAAAAATAAAAAAAACATTTTTAATAATTAATTTGTGTATTTTTTATCTGTTTTATTATTTATTTACTATTTTAATATATATGTATTCCAATTTCAATTAATTTTTGCCGCCACAAACAATTTTGTTAATAAAAAACAGCTGATGTCAGATGCTTTGTCACTTGAAAATAGAACACGTTCTAAATCAAAATTGTCATGTGTACTGTACACAGAGAAATAACACATGATAGTGTTTGAAGGGGTTCAGACGATATGTACATATTTAACATGTGAAAAAGTGACAATCCACATGACAAATACACATAATGTGAACACAGCTTTACATTGCAATGCTAAAAACCCTGTTGTTTCTGGATTGTTGTAGTTTTGACACCACCTATAGTTGAATTCGCCTTGACATCAACGTTTACATGAATTCGCCTTGTATTTTTGTTTACTTTTTTGACGTTGATCATACACATCAAACAAATACAAATTGCCTGTACATGTTGTATTATTAAGGGTATTCACGTCACAAGTTGCATCCTTGCAAAAAAGCAAAAGTGCAAACACATAACAACAACCACAAAGAAAATTATTTACGTACAACTAATTGTCTGTTATTGTTGTTATTTTTTCACTTATGCTTTTTCGCAAGGATGCAGCTTGTGACGTGAATACCCTTATTGTGTTTGTTGTATTACCAAGGCCATCTTTTAATAATTTCAGCATGAACAGCAATTCGATTTATTAAATTTTATATGTATTTGATTAATTTTTTTTATTAAATTTGCATCTATATTAGGTAGGAAGGTAGAAAGGCTCCTCCTTCCCACCTTCATCCAGAGACCAGTATGGTCCATTGTGACGCCTTAATTAGAGATAGCTATATACATAGTAAAGGGCTGCAAGAATACATTAATTTTTTTTATCACACACAAGCATCTCAGTATTCATTCAAATATTTAAATAGTTAAAGAGTGGTTTACAAAGTTTATGAGTAAAAATATTAAAGAGAGTGTAGTCCATGATACAAATACACAAGGTAGTTCCACTTCTCTCTCAGAAATTATTTTTTTTTATTTGAAGTTTTTATTTGTATCAAGCTTCAAATAATTCCGATAAACTTCAAATAATAATTTCTGAGAGAGAAGTGGAACTACCTTGTATATTTGTATCATGGTGTAGTCTGTATTTTACTTTATCATAACTAAGGCACATATTCTATTCACTCTTTTTCTTTGAATATTTATTTACTAAATTTGCAAATGCCAACACACACAAGTATGTGGTAACAGTTAGATTGTGTGCAAGAAACACTACATAGTAAAATGAGTACTTATGAAATCGTGTGAAAACAAGTGCTTTTTTAATAAGTTGTGTGTGGCATATAGTTAATAAAAGTAATCAAAAACTGAAATAAACAAAAAAAATTGTGAAATTTATGATGATAACTTTTTTTTGTTCATATTAAATAATCTTCATAATATTAATATATTCATGTAAGGAGTAAAACATTCAAATAATATTATATTCGAAACAAGGCGAATTTACACCAGGTGCCCTTATCTTGATACGTAAGCAACACCTGATTACTAACCTTGTGTCACAATGATATATCGTTCATGTGGTTCTAAGGAATATTTACTAAATTTTATAATTTGCGTTAAAAATTTGAAATTTAAAATTTTTTTTAATTATTACATTTTAAAACATACAATTATGGCCCAATTAGTAGGTCTGCGCGCAACTACAACAATCCAACAATAGAAAAAACAACACGAATTTTGTTTGTGTAAAAAATGATAAAGATGTCAAGAACAAAAGAAATTGTTTGTGTAAAAAATGGTAGAAATGTCAAAAGCAATTGCTACAAAAACAATTGCACGTAAAAAACACAACTCTGCGCAATATCAGCAGGCGTTTCAAGCAGACCTACTAATTGGACCATGCATACAATTTAAAATTAAAAAGAAAATGAAACATTTGTTTAAATTATTTACTAAACTGTTGTATTATTTTTGACACACAGTTAAAATATTTTACAGTGTTGTAAACGTTTTCAAAATAAGACCACCTTGTATGAATTCGCCTTGATTCGAAACTTATACACATTTTATTATGTCTGTTTTATTTGAATGTGGTAGTATTTTTTCTGTTCAAATACAGTTGCAAGGCGAATTTACTTCAGGTGGCGGCGAAAAGACAGCCGGTATTTTTTTTTGGTCATAATATAATTTTTTGGTCATGCCAGAAATGTCAAAAGTTTTGTTTACATGTGCTTTTTAAAATTGTGTTTTTCAATAAACATTTTGTTTTACAATTCATTAATGAAAAAATAAAACAATAAAGAGATGATTAATGAAACTATGTAAAAAAATTAAGTACAAACCGTTCTTAGATCACAAAAACTAATTTTTACCACCATCACTCTAATTTAATAGAGTTTTTATGTTTAGGTGCAGTTTTAATATTCAAATGCATAAACTGAACACAGAAAAGAAACGGCTTAAATTATTTTCAATACCACATTCAATTCAACCGAATTTGCAATTTAATGCACACAAGAAATGCACATGTTTATGTCATAAAAACTATTATTTTCTTAATTCCAAAAATAATTTAATTTTTTTTTTATTTTTTACTCAAATATTTTTGTTAATTTTAGTCTAGGGATGCCAGATAAATTTTTTCTTCAATCCCAAATTAAAAATAAAAATTACTTAAAACATCCCCTTTAAAAATAAAATTCCCCCAAATAAATTATTTTAAAATAAATTATATAGTTTAAATATCAGTGGGATTAATTTTATCTTATAAATTTGTAATTTAAATTTATGTTAGCATAGATAACGCCCTAATGACACCTACTTTTTTCGGCTTTTTAAGATTTTGAAGAACAGAGCAAATACACTGTAATATAAAATGTTATCAATAGCAAAGAGATCAACTATATACATAAAAATCCAAAAATGTCAAAATGTTTATGCATGTTATCGATAAAAAAAGAGCAATCTTTAAAAAAAAATAAAAAAATTTGTATCTTAAAATTGACATTTCAAGCTTAAAATGACTCTGAGGTGCGAATACATTACTTTTTTACTCGAATATATCTATTTTAGTTAATTTTTAAGCTTTACAATACTGGTAAAAATATAATACTTAAAACATCACATGCATATTGGCAAACATTGGCAAGCATTAACGGAGTCCACCACCTGGATAACTATCTTGCCGCGATGTGGTGGCTTAAATGCCGGCTGTAGTGTATGCCTTGCAACTTGAATCGGTAAATTCTAGCCGGAACAAGTTGGAAGGCATATGCTTTAAGGCCAGTATGGCCAAGGGTTATCCATCCATCCATCCCCCTATCCCTTTACCTAAACTCCTTTATATTTCCCCTTTATTTCCCATATCCCCCACTTTTAAGGTCAAGGTGGTTGACAGCAGTGCCGAGGGCCTGAATGGCTAGTTAGTGGTTAAAGAAACTGGTCGCGAACAGCTTCCCTCTGACGCCGATGGCAAGGGTCAGTTGTATCTCTAGCCTAGTCCGTGCAAGCCGTCACTGCGCGAGACGGTCCTTTTTTATACGGCTTACTCGTGGGACCAAAAATCTGGACAAACTTAATAAAAACGAAAAGGACGTGACTCTAGGAGTCGATGCAGGGGATGTCTCTGGCAACTCGGCAGTTTCGGTGTCAGATCCAGACGCCGATTGGCTGAGTATTCACAGGGATATTCTGCTGCAGGAGGGTCAGTTACTGACAGAACTGACAGAGACGGACGGGATGGACCCCCCGGTCGGTTCCCCGCCTCGAACAGGGGTCTCTGAAAGACTCGATGATCTTGCTCTGGGATCTGATGATGAGCACGAAATAACAATGATTTCGGCTCATGATCGGGACCATAGGGCTGGGTCATCGGCTCTGGAGGCCTCACTCGAGATAGGGAACGGTACAGCGGGTGCCTCCAAACCTATTGTTCGGCAGGATGCGACAGTACAGGTCACATCAGAAAGCCGAACGAGTTATGAAAAAGCCAAGAGTGGTGTAAGAGCCTCCTTAGCCTTTCTAGATAAGATAGCTAAGAAGAGCTCCTCACTACACGATGGGCGGGATAGGCACTTCAGCGAACCTTCAGCAATCCCTGCTGATGTGTCCTCGGAAAATGTAGCAAAAAAACAAAAGGAGGGTTATGATTCAACACCTGGTCCTCTTAACCCTGACAGTACGGTCACAGTTAAGGGAACTAAGCCTGTTGACGAATTACCCACGACTAGTCGCGCGATGAGGACTGGCAAAGTCTTGATAATCTCCGACAGACTCCCCCAAAAGGGAGTCACAAAAGGGGTTACTGAGACAAACCAGTCAACATCTGCTGGGAAATCCGGTGATCGCCGACAAAGCTCTGCTAAGGCCCCCAATAAGGGAGTATTTAAGAGAGTTAGGTCTGGTGATGACCAGAAATCCCCAGCGGCTAAGAGGAAGGATCCCCGAAAGGAGATCATTAGGAGGACTGGCTCCAGAGAGGACCAACCCTCCACATCAAAGAAGCTAATGGATTCGTCGGGTAAGGACGGTATTCTAGCGGCTGTCATTGATCGTGTGGATCCCGATGGTAGGATCAGTGTCGAGAAATGGCAGATGCTAGAAGACAAACTACTAGACGAAATCTTTAGCGTTAAGGGAAGGCCGGACGAAGTATCGTTCAAAGGGGCTGACTGGGTAAGAGGTGTCAAAACTGTCAGTTGCGGCAACCAAAAAACCTTTGAGTTTTTAAAGGCTGCAATCGACAGGTGTGGCATCGCTTGTCCTGAAGCCAGATTGGACGTCATACTCGCGTCTGAGTTGCCATTAAGGCCAGTGGTCACGGTATGGATACCTCCACCTATAAAACCGGTGGAGGCCATACTGGGGTTACTGGCCAACCAGAACAACGGGCTCCTTACAGGACAGTGGAAGATGATAGCTTCACTGGGTTGTAAGGAGAACCAAGGTAGAGACTTCCGGTTCGCAGTAGACCGAGAGTCTCTAGGCAAGCTGAAGTCAATGGGAGGGGTTGCTGTATTCGGGTTAGGGTCTGTTAGATTTAGGTTTCCTAAAGATGATAGACCCTAAGAGGCTGAAAGTGGTGCAGATAAACTTGCACCACTGTGAAGCGGCCTCAACCGAATTAGCAACCCACCTCATTGACAACAACGTGGACGTGGCCTTGATCCAAGAGCCCTGGATTAATAAAAACCGGGTAGTTGGATTAAAGGTCACAGGGTATACCTTGTTCGTATCCCGCTCGGAGGAGAAGGTACGAACATGTATATTGGCAAGAACTGAGGACAAATTTATGTTTTCTCATTCTTTTAGTAACGGAGACCTCACGGTCGTGACAGGGGAGGCCAGGGACAGATCAGTCCTGGCATTAGCATCGGCATACTTGCCATATGAAGCTGTCGATCCACCTGGTGAGAAAGTACGAGAGTTGGTGGAGCACTCAGGCAGAAATGGCTTGAGACTGGTACTGGGATGTGACGCCAATGCACACCACACCCTATGGGGTAGTGCCGACATCAACAAAAGAGGTGAGTCTATGTTTGATTTTATTATTGCCAGCAATCTTTTGATCTGTAGCAGAGGAAATACGCCGACGTTCAGAACTAGGGATAGGGAGGCAGTGATAGATATAACATTGACGAACTGTAGGGAATTAGTAGAGGACTGGAAGGTGGCTTTGGACTTCTCCTTTTCTGACCATAGTCGTCTGTCCTTTGGGCTAGTGTTTGAGAGGTCGAAAAGGTGTCCGTATAGGAATCCGAGGAGAACGGATTGGGATTCTTTTTCGGGTCTGGTGCAGAGTAACCTCAGAGTTACTCCGAATTGGGGGTCGACTCCGACCGGTGTGGAGCGGCTGGTGGGCATGTTCACGGGGGTGCTAACCAGTAGCTATGAGCGATCCTGTCCGCTGAATTTTCCGGGCAGACGTACACAGCCAAGATGGTGGACAGATGAGTTGAGGACTCTAAGGTCCACTGTCAGAGGGCTGTTCAATAGAGCGAAGTACACGCGTAGGGAAGAGGATTGGAGTAACTTTAGATTGAGTTACAGGAAGTATAAGAGGGATATAAGAAGGGCGAAAAGGGACTCGTGGATCAGGTTTAGCGAGTCAGTTGAGTCTGTCAATGAGATGTCTAGGTTCAGGAGAATTTTATCCAAGGACCCAGTAGTCCCTGGATATATTCAGAGACCGGACAACTCATGGACAGAATCGGGCTCTGAATCTCTCTGTCTGCTTATGGAGACTCACTTTCCGGGGTGTGTGGACCCTGGGCTGGGGGAACGTGGTGCGGGTGGAGACCCCTTTCCTGGGTTGGGCTCAGGCAGTGAGGAAATTGGAACGGTGGGGGATATGATCACCTTGGATAGGGTAACATGGGCGGTAAATACCTTTGGGTCCTACAAATCGGCGGGACCAGATGGTATCTTTCCGGCGATGCTACAGAATATCGGGAAATCATCGCTCCTATTGTTGGTGGAACTGTTTAGGGTATGTGTGCTGAATGGGTACATTCCTAGAGGGTGGAGAGAGGTCAGGGTAGTTTTTATACCCAAGGCGGGTAAAACCGGTCACTCTAAACCCAAGGACTTTAGACCAATCAGCTTATCGTCTTTTCTTCTGAAGACGCTGGAAAGACTGATTGATCTATATCTGAGGACGAAGATTGACGCCGGCATCATCAGCGGCGCTCAACACGCCTATCTTAAGGGTAGATCAGTTGAGAGTGCGCTTCATGATGTGGTGGGTTATGTGGAGCGAGGATTGCGAAACAAGGAATACACCTTGGCGGCATTCCTGGATATAGAGGGCGCCTTTAACAATTTGAGGATAGAGGCTATTAGGCAGGCACTGGTTGATCTGGGGGTTCCGCTGTTCCTGGTCGAATGGATAACTAGGATGCTTGATAGTAGGGTTATTCACTCGGACTGGGGAAGGGAACGCGTGAAGAGACTGGTGACTAGGGGGACCCCACAGGGGGGAGTTCTCTCTCCCTTATTGTGGCTCTTGGCCGTCAATGTCGTTCTGAGACTTTTTGACAGAGTGGGTCGGAAAGTCGTGGCCTACGCGGATGATGTAGTTTTATTGGTGTCGGGCAAGTTTCTGCCGACAATAAGCGAAGTCATGCAAGGGGCGCTGGGCGAACTGTCGGCATGGGCGAGCGATAAGGGACTGGGAGTTAATCCGGAGAAGACGGAGCTTGTTCTTTTTACTAGGAGGTACAAGGTGGAGAATTTTAGGCTACCGGTACTGGGAGGTGTGGAGCTTGGACTATCGGATAGTGCTAAGTATCTGGGAGTTTTTCTGGACAGCAAGCTGTCTTGGGGAAGGAATGCTCAGGAGAGACTAAAGAGGGGTCTCAATGCCTACTATGCTTGCAGATCATCAATAGGTAAGAGTTGGGGACTCCGGCCGTCAGTAGTGGGATGGCTGTACACTTCGGTGGTTAGACCCATTCTTACGTATGGATGCTGTGTTTGGTGGGAGTCATTGAGATTGGCTAGTCGAAGGAACCTTTTGTCTAAGGCTCAGAGGTGTGCTTCAATTGGCATGACAGGTGCCATGAGAAGTACTCCTCAGGCGGCCCTGGATGTCATTCTACATCTTCTGCCTATTGAGCAGTATGTGATGGGAATGGCAGCCAGGAGCCTTCTTAGGCTGAGGGAGTTAGGATTGATGGGGAATGTCACTCAGGGTCACGCACGGATCCTTGGTGAGATTGAGGCTGGGGGCTACTGCCTGGGATTGCCCGGCTCTACTGATTACGTGAGCACCAGGGTGGATTTTGGGCGGGTGCCGGAGGTAATAATGCCTACTAGGGAGAGCTGGTCGGGTAGAAGCAGATTATTTGATGGATTTGCTATATTCACTGATGGCTCGAAGATGAGGGGCACGGGTGCGGGGGTCTACATCGAGGATCTGAACATCAGAATGTCATATAGGCTTCCCGACGACTGCAGTGTTTTTCAGGCGGAGGTTCTTGGGGTCTTGAGGGCCGTGGGACTGATGAGGGACAACATTGATAGGGGCTCGGAGGTCACTGTATATGTGGACAGCCAGGCAGCTCTTATGGCTGTGAGGGGCTGTTATGTGAAATCCAGGCTGGTTGATGATTGTAGGAGGGCTCTAGGGGGAGCCTTAGGGGAATATGCGTTGAGGCTATGCTGGGTGCCTGGTCACTCCAACATAATCGGCAATGAGGTGGCTGATGAGTTGGCGAGACAGGGCTCGGAGATGGATGATCCTGACCGGGTGGAGGCAGTTAGGCCTCCAATTGGCTTCCTTTTTGGAAGGATCACGGAATGGATTCTGGATGCGACCAACCGGGCCTGGGGGAGCCGATTGGACTGCCGTGTATCAAGGACACTGTGGCCGGTACTTAGGAGGTCCGATTCGAAATCGCTGCTGGGCAAGAGTAGGGTCTGTGTCAGGACCTTGATAGGGATTATCACGGGCCACTGTATGATAGGCAGGATGGCGGTGAGAATGGGATCCGACTTATCGGATGTGTGCGGGTTGTGTGAGGACCCGGAGGAGCTGGAGACGGTTGAGCATATTCTGTGCCACTGTCCCAGGCTCCAGAATAGCAGGCTGAGGTGGCTGGGCAGTAGATTCCTGGGCGAATTAGGGGACGTCTCGGGGTGTGGACTCGAGGGTCTTATAGGATTCGTAATGGGGATGACCTGGCTGCGCGAGAGGAGACGGGGCGCTGTCCGCGTGTAGTGGGAATTTTGGTTTGGTCTTTGCTTCATTTCTATATCTATTTTCTTATTCTCGGGCTGTCATTCTCTTTTTTCATCTACCTTTTCCTTTTCACCTTATCTATCCTAATTAAGGCATCGCAATGGACCATATTGGTCTCTGGGTGAAGGTGTGGAGGAAACTTCACACCAGCCTTTCTACCTACCTACCTACCTACGGAGTCAGACAGGAAATCCACGTTTAACCATTTTATGTCGTTTACGAACTTGAAATTTTCACAACTTCAGAACTTTTCAAATGTGAAGAATTAGGGTTTTATTATCAACCCCACAAGCACATCCATTTAACGTGTAAAATATTAATTCGCTTAGCCTCTCAGGAATGTTCTGGAAAGTTGTATAGTTTTTATTATAAAATTCTGTTTAGTAAATAAATATTTGTATAATATTTGTCTTAAAATTCTTTTATTACAGAAATCTTTTTGAAAAATTACATATAAAATTTTTGCGTTTTTTGTCTTCGATTTCCAGAACTCCCCTGATTATGTTTGTGGACATAAATTTAATAGCATTTTTACTTCTTAGAGTTTTAACAGGTCAAACTAAACAAAGGGGGCAAACGTTTTTTATATAACAACAATTCTGCTTCTGATAAACTTTAAATAAAAAACTGATATTTACTGATCAGTTAATCCGATTTTTCAGCCGTCCGATATTGTATTTGCGGTTTAATTTATTTCATATAAATTGTATTTAAATGAGTTTTGTAAATAAAAAATCTTGCAGTTCTTATATATGTTGATGGCTTGGAAAAGAAACAAATCTATCAATAATTTCTCCAAAATTAAAAATGGGTTTTTTTTACATTCACAATATAAGACCGAAATGATTTTTTTTTATCTAATTTGAAATTAGAACCCACAATCTGGTAGCCCTATTTTAGTCAACTGTTTTATACAAGGCGAATTCATTTATATATTAATTCGCCTTGTTTTTGACATTATATGACCGAAAAACAAAAACAAAACACCATGTTGTTTTTTGTGTTGTTGACTTGTTGTAGTCTCGCCGCCACCTGTAGTAAATTCGCCTTGTACAGTTGTTTTCTTTTCTCTTTCGCCTTGTGTGTTCATTCATTTGTTTTTTTAAAACAAAATGTAAAGCACTGCGTACTTAAATCGTGTGTTGTACTTTACTTTACCTACTTAAAAAACAAATGAATGTATTCATATGCATTTTGAATGTAGTCATGTAGACCTTTACTATATAGAGATGGAAAGTAGGTGAAATAAACAGCGAAAGCACAAGTCAGAAATAAAAGATAGATAGAAAAGAAAGTTTCGGACCAGCCCCGAAAGAAATCCTAACCAACCCTACGTGCGGCCAGCACCCAGTCTCCTCTCGTGTAGCCAGGTCATCCCCAGTACGAATCCTATCAGATTTTCGAGTCCGCAACCAGAGACATCCCCTAATTCACCCAGGAATATACTGCCCAGCCACCTCAGCTTGCTGCCTGCAACCTGGGACAGTGGCACAAAAAGTGCTCAACTGTCTCCAACTCCTCAAGGTCCTCACACAACCTGCACATATCCGACAAGTCGGATCCTATCCTCACCGCCATCCTGCCTATCATACAGTGGCCCGTGATCATTCCTATCATGGTCCTAACGCAGACCCTACTCCTGCCCAGCAGCAACCCCGAATCGGACTTCCTAAGCACCGGCCACAGCGTCCGTGATACCCGGCAGTCCGTCTGGTTCCCCCAGGCCACTCTCCACTCCACTCCCTGATTCTCCCAAAAAAGAAGCCTATTGGAGGCCTAACCGCCTCCATACAGTTAGGGTCCTCCATCTTTGAGCCCTGTCTTGCCTTCATTGCCCCCTATGTCGCAGTGACCCGGCACCCAGCACAACCTCAGCATATACTCCCCTAAGACTTCCTCCAAAGTCCTCCTACAATCATCAACTAGCTTTGAGTTCACATAACAGCCCCTTACGGCCATAAGAGCCGCCTGGCTGTCCACATATATATGGACCTCAGAGCCCCTATCAATGTTGTCCCTCATTAGTTCCACGGCCCTCAAGACCCCCAGAACCTTCGCCTGAAAGACACTACAGTCGTCAGGAAGCCTATATGACCTTCTTATGTCCAGATCCTCAATGTAGACCCCCGCACCCGTGCCCCTCATCTTCGAGCCATCAGTGAAAATAGCAAATCCACCAAATAATCTGCTCCTACCTGACCAGCTCTCCCTAGAAGACACTATTACCTCCGGCAACCGCCCAAAGTGCCCACATAATCAGTGGAGCCGGGTGGTCCCAGGCAATAGCCACAATCCTCAATCACACTCAGGATCCATGAGTGACCCAGCGTGACATTCCCCATCAATCCTAACTTCCCCAGTCTAAGAATGCTCCTGGCCGCCATTCCCATCACATACTGCTCAATAGGCAGAAGATGTAGAATGACATCCAGGGCAGCCTGAGGTGTACTTCTCATGGCACCTGTCATGCCAATTGAAGCACACCTCTGAGCCTTAGAAAGAAGGTTCCTACGACTAGCCAATCTCAATGACTCCCACCAAACACAGCATCCATACGTAAGAATGGGTCTAACCACCGAAGTGTACAGCCATCCCACCACTGACGGCCGGAGTCCCCAGCTCCTACCTATCGATGATCTATATTACTTTTATTATATTTTATGGTTTTTTGTTGTTATTATTATTTTTCCCACTTTTAAGGCCAACTATTACTTTAACTTCCAGTTAACTTTATGTTTTTGACATTTATAACTGATAGTTAATTATAGCTGAACTTGCCGAAATTGACCGTTAATGTTATTTTAGTACTTAGCAGTGCTACCAACTTTTTATTAAATTTCTCATTTGATTCAATATATAACTCTACAATCGTTTAAAAATAGTACGTAAAACGGCTCATTGAATCGAAACAGGCGGTAGCTTCCAGGTTTACCTTTAAGATGAGCATGTTGAGCCCCACCTTGATGTTGTTGTCAATCGTAATCCTCAGATGTAGATCAATTTAGGTTTCTAACCAGAAAATATCTTAGGCTGATGGTCAAACATCGTTGGGTTTTGAGTGACTTGTATTAATTGCAAAATTTGGATTTTACCACACTTTTTCAAAAATTTTTAAATATGAAATTTTTTGCATTTGTTTTGATTTCGAAAATTTGTTTTTATCTCATGCATAAATAAAGAGTATTTAAACAGGTTTATGAAAGGTTTATGAAACGAATTTCCTATGAATATTTGTTTCATAAACCTGAATTATTTTTTATGAATAAGGCATTTAAAGGTTTTAACAGATTATCGTTTATGTATTAAGCAAATCATTTTTGATTTTTTTCCGTTTGCTGGTTTCGACTTAAAAAAACAATTATCAACTTTAATATTTTTTGCAGACTTAAGGCCCAACCACAATGTGCTTAAGTTGGCTTAAGCAAATCTGCGAATGCATGTTAATTATATGAGGTGAACCATATTCAACTAAAGGAAACCTTTTGCTAAGTTTAATGAAACTGTCATTTGCTTAAGCAAGTTGCAAATCTAATCGAACATTCCGTACGGAATCAAAGGTTTTTTATTTTGTTTTTGTTTTTTTAAATAAATTTGAGAGACTTTTTGTTAATTTTTGACAGTAGGTTAAGCAAGGCTATGCATTTTCTGGTTAGGCCTTTTGGCTTTTTAAAGAATATGTCAATTTAGCCAAAACAATTTCACTTACCTTAAAATGACCCAGCACAAAATCAGCATCTTCACTTGAAAATCCAGTAACCACAATAGTTTTAGGACGACGATCAACTCGGGTCGATCCTTCTGGATATGAACCTCTACCTCTAGGAATTGGTCGTCCACCGGGCATATAATGACCAGGTTTACCTGCTCCCATTGGAGAGCCAGGTACCTGAGTACCGGGTACAATACCTAAACTGCGTTGTAATTCTTCGAGACGTTTTTGTATGGCAGTTGTATCATTGCCCTCTTGTTGTTGGGCAAATAATTCCAATTCGATGTCAAGTAGTTCTTTCTTTTGTTGTTCCTTTGATTTTTTAGCTGGTGGTGGCTGATTTTGATTCTGAAATTGAGCCTGTATTTGTTCTTGTTCGGCAGCAATTTCTTTGCGTAACTTATCAATGGTTTCTTGGAGCACTTTAATGGTGGCTAAAGTTGGACCACGTTGAGGGTCTGAGGGCTCACAACGTTCGACCAGTTCTAGAGCAGATTTCATTTGTTTCACATAGCTTTGCAGGAGTTCTTGTTTTCGTTTACGCAATCCATTAGCTAGTTGAGCAACAGCTTTAACTTGTTCTTCCTGTTTTTTACGAAAGGCAGCACTGGGTACAATTCCAGCTCCAGTGCGTGATGGTATATTATTTTTGAGACGTAATGAAGGTGGAGCCACATGAGTTGCAGCCACTGTACCAGCTGTTGTTGTTGATGTACCACTGTTAGCTGTTGTAGTAGTAACGGTATCTTGGGTGCTTGTACAACTAATCGAACTACTACTGACACTTGAGGTGCCCAATGTTTGCGTTTGACTAGGGTTAGCGGTTTTTGCTGAATCGGCGGTAGGTGTTGGTACCGCAGGCACGTTATTTAAATGATATTGACTATTTTTGCGACCTCCCGTTTGCATTGTCATGGTGGAATTATTTTCACCGACCAAAGAGGTATCTGCTGTATGCCAAAATACTTTTATAAAACGATTATTGAGAACAGCTTCAGTACTACGATACGCAACATTTGCCTCAGCATGTGTGGAAAAGGTAACAATTGCGGCTTCCGGATCGCCATCATATGAAATTTGTATATTGACAATTTTACCAAATTTGGCAAAGTGATTATTTAGGTGAGCGATTGAATTGAGGCCTCGTGGAACTTTGCGCAGTTCCAAGGAACAATTTTGTAAACTGGGAATACGTGGACCTAAACGACTGTGGGCGGGAATTTTTCTTTTTGTCGGCCCATCAGCTATGGCAACAGAATCCTCGAGTTCAAAGCGCCGTTTACTTTGTGCTTGCATGGCAGCTGTGACGTCTCCACCAGCTGCCACGGCTGCTCCACCGCTAGCGTCAACCACGGGTATAGGGATGAGTTCACGTTGTAGCGGAGTTGTAACGGCGGCAGGATTGAAAGCGAACGGCATCATGGGAGCAGCTGCACGGAAACCGGCACCAGCAGCGGCGGCTACAGCAGCTGTACGCGCATATTCAGCAGCTGCTAGAGGTCCTGCACCATTTGTAGGTTTATCCGATCCAGGCACTTGAGAAAATCCTACGGAACCGGCTGGGCCAGTCATCATCACAGCACTTGGACGTGCGGTACCTGTAAAGGGATTAATACTAGCTGCAGCTGTTCCAGCCATTAAAGCTCCTGGTGTACTACCCGCTACAATGGCACCAGCAGGAGGCGCTGAGCGGGACCAAAGATCAGGAGCGTCCGGATTGTATTCGCGCAGCGACATGCTTATTAAAGCCGAATTGTTCAAACCTTCAAAGACCACTGGATTAACCCCATGATCCCAGGGACAGGTCTCACCTCTAACACAATAGCCCTTCTCATCAAAGTCACGACACCTTTGTCTTTTCTCGCCATCATTGTTGTGATGATGACGAGTATCAGGTAAAGCCACAGCACCTGCTCCGCCACTAGTAACATTTCCACCACTTCGAACTTGAGAGCGACCTGCGGAGGGAGATAGTTTACCAGTCCGACCGCCTCGTTCCAGCGAAGGCGAACGACTACGTGGCGAAATTGGTGAACGATTTGTCGAACGATTACCAGGACCGCCTATATTGACATTGTTGCCACCACCACTGCCTCGACGATCACCACCACCGAATCTAGGTGATCTATCATCCGATGATCCTCCACCCATGTTATTCATTATCATACGACGTCTATCATTACCAACGCCACCACCACCACCACGTCTACGATCATGTCTAGAATCTCCACTACCCATGGGTGGCGATTTATTACGAAATTGTCGTTGTGTCTTCTCGCGTTCGTTGATGCGACGATCACGTGACCGTGAACGTCTCGAAAAACGTTCGTTCGATCGTGAACGAGATCTTGAACGTGAACGCAATGACGCACGTCGTCTGCGACTTTCGCGTGGTTGATTTTCTTTGTCGGCAGCATTAGTACGTGCGGCAGGTGGACTAGCACTCCGGGGATGATGGTGATGACGATCCGTGCCACTACCACCATACGAATGCGTTTCGTTGCGATTCGGTGCATTGTGATGGTGATGATGACCATGATATTGAGAACTCGAGGATTGATGATGAGATGTTGATGATAACGATGAGGTACGTTCTGTCGTAGTATCTTTGGTTTTACTCTGTAAATAAAAAAAATATAAAAATAATAGTAGGGCGATTCTATTCTAGACAACTTTTAACATCAATTTTCAAATCACACTAATTGATACTTTTTTGATGCCAATTTAAAGTAAAATATCTATATTTTATAATAATATGATTTTTATAGACGTAAGCTTGAATATAAATTTGTTGTGCACTTCGAAGCATTAAGATTCATAGATTTGGCGCGAACCGAAAATGCATTGCATGTTGCACCCGTCATGGCTTAAAGAGCAAATTTCTTATTATTGGATTATATTTCTCTACGATGTTTGATTTGATAATCATCGTCTGATATCTCATCTTTCACAATAAAAAAGAATAATACAAAAAAATTAACAGAGTTTTGTGTTTATGTGGTATGATCTTATGAAAGTTGGCCAATTTGGTTGCACCCGTCATGCACTTTAAAGCTCTCTCGTGGCTATTTGATCGTTTCATATAAATTCTTGTAAATAGATAACAATAGTATATAACAAAATGTTACCCCTTCTAGAAATAACTTAATTGCAAATGTGTTTCTTTCTATTAGTAAAAGACGTTTAAAGCGTCTAAATGTTGCACCCGTCAGAATAGAATCGCCCAGTAGTTTTCATAAATAATAGATTATAGATTTGCAAACAGTGAAGAATGGCTATTTAAAGAAGCTAGCCCGTTTATTATACAAATAAACATGGTATCAAAGCCATTAAATATCGGCGAAATATGCGTATCAAGCTAAAAGATAATTATGTTGAAAAATAAAGAACATTTTTGAATTTTTTTAAAAAAGGCACATTTTTTTGTAGAAAAGAAAACACCATTAAATATATGTAGTAAAATTAAAAAAAAAAAAAATACATGATAGGTACTTAAATAAAAAGTTCACGAAGAACATAGGGAAATAGGAAAAATGGGAGAAGAAAAAAAAACTGCCGGTGAATTTTATTCATAATTGGGTTAAATAAATAAATAAATAAATATGGGAATTTCTCCAATGTCGAATGCGACATTCGTACGCCTTAAAAGTGAAAAAAACATACACCAAAACATTATTTTTTTTTTTGACAAAAGGCGAAACTTATAGCTCTTGAGCAATTGTTAATTTTCAAGATACATAATCAAAAAAACAAGGCATTTGCATGCGACAAAAACCGAAGTCACCTTTAAGGCAAACAGTTCAAACACTGATTTCAGCGAAACCTGATGAAATATTTAATTGCGACTAATTTTAAAATGTTATGCTATGTTATCTTAATAATGATTTTTATTTGATTCAAAAATATTGTGTAGTTTAATTTTAATTTAATTTAAATCACTGTCGAACGCTACATGTTGCATGCTACTTTTTGTTCCATCATACTTTTATGTTAGTTTTTACTTTTTATGTAATAAGACATGCGTAAGATAATTCTACATTATTTTAAATACATTCAATATATTTATTTTCCGAACAAAAATTATAAACTTAAAAAAATATCTTCAATAAATAGAAACTGGGAATTATTTCCTTCCGAAGGTTACTTTATATAAACATATATGTATTTATATTCAATAAAGAAAAAATATAGAACAAAAACTAAAGGTACGTTCAGACTAATGAAATATTTGACAAAAACATTTGTTCTGATATTTGCTTCAAACTGTGTGAAACAAAAAAAATATTTTGTTTGATGTTCAGACTAAGCTCAAATATTTGACATTTTTTGTTTGTTGAAACAGTTGGCAAATAGTGTCAAATAAAATAAATTAATTCATGTTTGCCATGCGTTCAGACTAAAACAAATATTTGCATCAAATAATTATTTAATGAAAGTGTTCAAAAATAAAAATATATTTCACAAATAGTAAAAATTCGCGCAGAAGCCTAATTATTTGTTTTATTCTGTGGAGCAGCATCTATTATATTGTTAGAACAGGAGTATGTAAAAGAAAAACAAAACTGGAAGACAAATGGTTAATGGAAACAGGGCTAAAATTTGCGAAAAATTGGTAACAACCCCTAAAATATATAATTCGGTTAAAAACAAAATGTCGGGAAAAGAACCAAAAAAAAATTTTGCAAAAACAGCGAAAATTCGCGAAAAATTTTGATATTTCAAACAAGCCATAAAATTGACTAAAGTCCCTAAAAGTATAAGAAATGGCAAAAATTTGGTAAAAATTGCTAAATTAGCGGAAATTCGCAAAAAATTTAGCAAACCCTAAAATTTATTTGAAATCGCTAAATCGGTTAAAAAACAAAATGTCGGGGGAAAACCAAATAAAAAAATGTTGCAAAAATAGCGAAAATTCGCGAACAATTTTAATATTTCATACAAGCCATAAAATTTATCAAAAGAGCCTAAAAGTATAAGGAATGGCAAAAATTCGGTGAAAATTGCTAAATAAGCAAAAATTGGCTAATAGCGGCATGATAGCAAAGTCTACTAATTATTAAAAATCTTTAAAACTGTAAAAAATAAGAAAACTTACAGGAAAAATTGCTTCTATCGGGTGCATGGCTAAAATTATTTGTCGTTGTTTGGTCTTACAATTTGTTTGTAATATCAAATAAATGTTTGCTCAAAAATTACAAAAATATTTGATTTTTTGTGTTCACACTATGTTCACATTGGACAAATATGTTTTTGTTTGCCGGCAAATACTTTTATTTGCTCAAAATCAGCATTTATTTTATTTGACACTCAAAAATATTTTGTGTTCAGACTACGTTAATGAAATATTTGATGTTTGCTATGAAATATTTCATCAGTCTGAACGTACCTTAACTTATCTGAAAATAGTATTGCTAGTATCAAATAAAGTTTTTTTTTAATGGAATAAGCTGTCCTTGCTGCTTGTAGTTGTTGGCCATCGCAAATAAACCTTACAAGAAATGAATGAGCGTGTAGTCACATTTTTCATTTTGCTGTTAAGAAAATGAAAAATGTGACTACTCGCTCATTTATTTGTTGTAGGGAAGATATTTTAGAAAAACAATTTTTTTTGAATTTATGTATTTTACACTTACGACGTCGCACGCTACAAATTTAAAATAAGTACCAAGAGAAAAGCACTGATTATTTTCCCACAAAATGTTATTAAATTTGCAACAATAATCAGCCTTATTGTGGTTGTTGTTTTCGTAAACAAACGTGTCGTTTTTTGTAGTAGATTAAAGAACACTTCTTGAGTATTACTTTAATCTATTACACTGTCGTATACGACAACGACAACCACAATAAGGCCGAATATCTCATCGGTTGATTATTTAATGTCGTAGTATGTGGATACAAATTACATACGACAATTAAATAATCAACCGACGTTCTGTTTGTTACTAATATTTGATGCGCATTGTACGAAAACACTCGACGCACTGATAACAAATGTTCTTTTTCGATGTCGCACGCTACATCGAAATATATGGTAAAGCAAAGAAAAGTTTTCTTATATTCTTTGAATACAAACAGAGATTTATAAAGCAATTGCCAATGCATAATGTTTCTCATTAAAATCACTTAGCAAAACAAAACGTGCAATAGAAATGTTCAAAGCAGAACTTTTACACTTGTTCGACTTTACATTTGAATATTTCAAAGTGTGATATGAATAAATGTAAAATTGGTTTACATTATTGAAAGTTGATAGATTCCCTATAAAAATATGGTAAAACAACCTACTTTTATAAACTTTGAATTTTTTGCTGCGGTTGACATTTCTGTGGAAATGCCCATATAAAACAATAATTTAATACACATTTCATTAACAATACTTACTTCATCAATGGGTGGCGTATTAACTTTATCCGCATCCGTACTACTTGTAGTAGCAGCATTGTTATCTATCACTTTGGCGCTTACGCTATTGATTGTATCGATATTATCATTTTGATTTATCACATTTGTAACATTTGACTCCGTCGTTAATGAGTTCGTAGTTGAAGCACCAGTATTTATATTTGAGGAGGTGTGATTCGACGAGGAAGTTGATGATGTTGCCGCCGAAGAGGCAACATTGGCGACGGCAGCATTATTAGCAATGGAGGAGTCCACTTCAGCATCTTCGTTACCAGTCACAATTGCTTTTGGATTATTGGCAGTAGGCAGGGGATTTTTTAAATATTCTTCAGTACTAATGGCTTCCAATAAACGTTCCACAAATGGTTTTGTTTCTTCCACCAAAAATACATCCAGCTGTTCGATCATAACACGTTTCAGCTCTTTTTCTGGTTTGTCTTTTTTTAATAGAGCTAAAACATAACGGGCTAATGCTGAAGAATCTGCATCACATCTAGAATAGGATTTTTTTGTAAATTTAAATTTAGGCCTTAAAGAAGAAAAAAAAGACACACTTACAGTGGTTCAAGAATTTCCACTAGCCAGCTTTTTAAAGCTTCAGTATTATTTATCAGCATCTTTAGAATCTCTTTAGGTGATGAGACGTTGTGGCTGATTTTTTGTGTTGTTCTTCTAGCTGTTTTTGTTGCTTGTATTTGTTTACCAAAGTAAGGGTTGGTCTTTATTTATTGTTGTTGTTTACTTTTCCGTTTTTTCTTGCGCTAAATGTTCCAAGTTGTTAGCTGCTTCTTTTTCTCTCTAACTTCTTAGTGTGTGGTATTATTTTTTTTTATTAAAAAAAATGATTTACTGTCTTCCGTAATCAGTATTCCGTTAACACGTTTTCTGTAATTGATTGAATATAGAAACGATTTATTATAAATAAATATTAAATTCAATTGATGTATATGTTTATCCTAAAAGTTATTTTCTATAATTTTCTTTGCGTGTGAGTGTTGTCTTTCTAACGTCATGTAGTAGTAGTTTTCTTTACTACATTAATGTACAATTGTTATCTAAACTCGCTGCGTTACATGGCCAACTAACGAGAAGAAAAATTTTCTCGACTTTGCCACTCGTTACTGAATTAACAGTACTGGCGAAATTTTTTTGCCAACTTTCCTTCACAAATTTCCACTATTTTAGCACAAATTTCCAACAAAAAACTATATCTGGTTAAAGTTAGGCAGTTGAATTTTGAAAATTTCACAATTTCAATAATTATTATTTAGTTTAAACATTAAATTTTTCTAATTAACACCTGCACACTTACAATTCGTGTTGTTCAACGAATAAGAATGGTTAACAAATCTAACGAGCTGTACTAAAAATATTGCCAGATGTTATTAAATAAAATGTGCTTACAATTAGTTCTGATAATATTATAAAATAAAGATTAATTTGTAATAAAATTATATATTTTTAAAACTTTTATAAAAAAGAATTTTTTTAAAATTATTAAAACTGAAAAGATTTTTGTCGAAAATGGTTAAACATTTCATTTTTTAACCATCAGGCATCACTATGGCATCTCTGATTTCGTCATACCGTGGCTTGTCTTATTTTCTCTTAATTGTCACTAGTTGGAAAGAGATAAATATATTTACATATATGTACTAATTTATTTAAAATATTGCCATATTGTATGTTATTACAGAAAACCTGACACGTTACATTTCCTTTTTAATCTAAATGTTCGTTTAACGTTTCTATGTTTGAAGAACTTTTTTTGTTGTCAAAACATGTTATTTTTTTTTGATATTTTACAAATTTAAATAAAAGTTAAGTATAATTTTGACATAATTTTAGTTAAACTCAAATGGAATCACGTGCATTCTTCGAATTAAAGGACTAAAAGCATATAGTAATTTTTATATATAAGTACATATTTTCAAACCTATGAAAAATGACTCAAATTACATGTGAAATAATATTCTAAAATTTCGATACAAAAGCTTAGCAATTTTTTTAAAGAATATAATAATTCATTTGCATTTTGCAAAATATTTGTGGCAAAAACAAATAAAAAATTGGACATGCTATTTTTTAAATAAAAAAAAAACAGCCTAAAAATCAGGGGATGTTACTGAAAGCTTCAAAGATCAAAATATGAAATTTAATGATTTTTTGCACTTGTTCTGTAAATTTTTCTCATAAAAATTAATCAGTTAATCTCGTCACACTGATCAAAACTAATAAAGTTAAGATATAGATATCAAATTTAAAACATAATAATTCTACAATTTTACTAAAATTATCTTCTTTATTTCAATTTTAGAGTGGAAGACAAAGGCATATTTTTTTATTTTTAAACCATATTCAAGGATAACCAATAGGAATGTAAATTAATATTTAGCCACTGTTTAAGCGATTTGTGTCAAAGAAATTTTATGGAAATAATAAAATAATATAAAAACTTAAAGAATAAAAACTTTAACGTTCGCTTATAATTAAAAATTATATGCCTTTTAAATCCTCGTCTATATTTTGATAATTTGCTGCAGAAACTTCTTTGAAACTGCATTGTATGTATTTTGCAGCCTACGTCACAGCTATCAATTTATGTTAATTTTAACAAGCAGTACATGTAAAAGAAAAACTTGATCGTGTGGCCGCAAGGTTAAGCAACTGTGCGAATACATGTAAATAATATGTGTCAAACTATATTGAACTTAAGGAAACTTCTTTTTAAGTTTTATGAATCTGTCATTTGCTTAAGCAAGTGCGAAACTGATCGCGCTTTTAGTACGAAATCAAATGTTTTTATATTATGTTTTCGTTTTTTACAATAGCTTAAGCAAGCTCATGCATATAGTTGGAAATTTATACTCTAATTGAGTAAATGTTAAATACACTTAAGTGGTTAAAAATAAATCAACGTTTGGAACTACCATACTTCTTATTTAAAAGATGAAAATAGGAAATATCTAGCAGAATATCAATGACCAAATTAATTATGTAAGAGACATGGAATCGTATGGGAGGAGAAATATGGAATACTTTAGGTTGCAACGTGTAAATATAACAGCGATGCAACGATCACTTTTCTATATAACTCGTTGCCAAATATGAAATGCGAAAGATCAAACAAATAAATTCATTTTGAAAAGAGATTGAAAAGGGATTACTTACCACCCATTTGGCTGGTAAAAAAACCAAAAATGTTTTACAAAACCAAAATACATATACGAAAAAAAAACAAAAAGCCAGCGAAAAAATTTTACACAAGCAACACATGTGCCCAATACACACACAACCTATTCGTGCTTTTTTGTTTGCCCATTTCTTTATCAATGTAAAAAAGAAAATATAAAACATTAAAATGAAACGTATATCTACAGAACCACTACAATTGTTCTGTTTTATAACGAAGAATAGAAAACTATATAATGTTCGTTACTTTGTTGAAAATGGATACGATCGGTATTAAGGGTTGTGTTGGTATACACAAACACAAAAAAATAGATATCGTTTCTGGGTGTGTGAGTAGTGCACTAAACTATGTTATGTTTATTTTCGAGCCCTGCTAATAAGAAACAAGCAAACCAAAAATAGTGGCAGCACTTAAAATATATATTGACAAAGTTGGGCCGCACTCTATTATTGATGACAAAGAACTGTCAAAAATTACAATACCATTCATCAAAATTACAGTAAACTTTCCCATGTGCAACTTGTGAAATCAGAAATTGCTAAAAAATATTAAAATTATATGTGCAGCATAGGCGAAGAAGATTTTGGCGATGAGGGAGCCCTTCATGCCATGATACCGGATGTAAAACCACCAAAAGGCGCTAATTTAATAAAGGATTTAGCTTTACAATTTTGTAATAAATGCAAAAAACCAGAAGCTGTTTATAAATTGCCGTTTAGGCAGGCGGAGTGTCGAGAATGTTTCTTATTATATGCTCGTCATAAATTTAGAGCCGCTTTGGGTTCATCAAAAGTTTTACCTAAAGATGCAAAAGTTATATTGCTTTTTGATGGTAGTGCCGAGTCTGTTGTATTACTAGATATGCTGCATCATGCTCAAACTCAAAATGCTTTTAAAAGGTTGCATTGTACGGTCAGTGTATTATATATAGACGACTTTCAATTGCTAGAACAAGGAGTGCAAACAGATTATGTCTATGAACAGTTTCTAGAAAATATTAAAGCCTTTCTACAACAATATACACTTTTTGAAAGTTACATTGTGTCACTAGTTGAGGAAGGAGAAGTGATAAATTGTATGTTTAATTTCAAGACAATTAAAGAACAGCAATACCACGTAAAACATATAGACCAAAAAAAATCATTTCTTAACTCAATAAATTCTATTAAGTCTTTAACATCCCGCCAAGATTTTGTTAAACACCATCGCAGCAAGTTAATAGCAGCTGTAGCCAAACATTTTTTTATTAAATTTGCATTTATGGCCGATATAAGCCAAAATTTGGCTTCCGATTTATTGGCTGCTGTAGCTTTGGGCAGAGGTGGCAGTGCAGCCTTAGATGTAGCCCTTGTGGATGATCGTTTGGGTGATAATATTAAAATGATTAGACCTTTAAAAGATTTGAACACATTAGAAATCGAATTATATCTAAAAGCTCAAGACTTGCAAGCCCTGCAGATGAAACGTTACGGTGCGGAAGTGGGTTCAACGGCCAGTTTACAAAATCTCACTAGATGCTTTGTAGACAATCTCCAGCAAAATTTTTCATCCACGATTTCCACTGTATTCCGTACCGGGGATAAAATTGCTGTAAATCGCGGTGTTATACATCGATTAGATGAACTTGATTTAAATGAAAATGATAATATTGAAACTCGAGATAAATATTGCTCATTTTGTAATTCATATTTGGATTATCAAGATTCTACCACTTTATTAGCCATAGAGTTTTCACGATTGGTCTCTGAGAGCGGTTGTACTTTGGATAAATGTGTCGACATTAATCAAAAGGCTAAACATAATGTTGAAGGATCTTTAGAGAAACAATATTTCAAAAAATTGTGTCATGCCTGTCGTAATATATGTATGGAAACTCAAAGCAAAAATTTATTTTTGTCAATAGAAAAAAGTTAATCAATATTAAGACGTTAAATTTTAGATTTCGTTTCAAAAATAAAATTTTAAGCAAAAATAATTAAACTATAAATCTTTTAATTGTTGTTCTTAATAAATGAGGCCGTCAGCGCAAGAGTTTTAAGCCACATTACCTTTATTAAATATTTGAATGGCTTAAGGTACGGTCACACTTGTAAAACATTTGACAAAAAACATCAAATATTTCTCTTCCATAATGTGACCATAAAACATTTTGGGGTGCAAACATGATTTTGAGAAAACAAAATTTGTTTGCTAGCAAACAAAAATGTCTCTAATGTGAACATGTTGTGACCACCCTATGTCAAATATTTTCCGCTTTTTTTGGGCAAATAATTATTTGATCTTGCAAAGTTATTGTAAGAACAAATAAAGGCAAATAACAGCTGGTGAAAGCAGTGTTGTCATTTTAAAAATAAATTACTAACATTTTCATAAAAATCACCTAAATAGAAGAAGAAAATTTTATAAAACATAAAAAGTGAACATAAAATATAAACACAAGGCTTTAAAAAGGCGTAGGGTATAAGTGAAACTACAATAAATTTGCAATACAGGAAAAAGAGTTACCTTCTAAAGCAATTGTGTATATTTTATAAACAAAAAAATTCACTTTTTTTTATTTTCAACAAATAATTTTGCACAAAAGTTTGTTATGAATAAACTCTGTATGTGGGTAGAAAACAAAGTACAGTGGAATCTCCCATGAGCGGACACCGAAGGGACCGTTGAAATGTGTCCGCACAAGGGGGCTGTCCGGCCAAGAGAAAACTACAAATTTAAATCAACAAAACTTTGCCTTATATTGTTTGTTTTTATTTAAAGATACATACTTTTATAAAAAAAAATATAAAAAATAAACAATTCAATTGGGTTTAATAACAAAAAATCATTAAATGTAGTTCTATATGTAATAAAAGTTTAAAATGTTTTATGTGTACTATACATATTTAACATACCCACATTTAACTATGTTATGTGATGTAGTAAATATGATAAACCGTGCCCTGTTGATAGAGCGAACAAATTAAAAGAGTCTTGGCAGGCTTATTTGTAAATTATGACATGAAAAATTCGGGAAAAAAATAAGCTAAGTGTCCGTCCAAGAGAATTTTTTTTTATCTAGCGGATGTCCGCGTCCGCTCATGAGAAGCGTCCGTTCAAGGGAAAGCGACTGCAATGCTTTTCTTAGGGAGCGCTGCCGGGACCTAGCAACAATGTCCGTTTAATGGGGGTGTCCGCTTATGGGAAGTGTCCGTTAAGGGAGATTGCACTGTATTCTGAAACTTTTAATTTATATAATTCATTATACCGTTGCCTAAAACGCAAAAATTAAAAATCGAGTTTAACATCGATTCTAAAGTATTGCCTACAACAAATCGGAATTTTTCGACGAAAATTAGCGATTTTATTAACAAAAAACAAACGACCCTATCTTCAAGATATCCCTACAAGAAGACTACCGGTCATTTTACTAGTTATATGACCGGTAGTGTTGACCAATATAGTGTTATAGTAATAGTAATTTTTTTAGTTTTGGTTATGCATTTCTTGTAGGGTATTATATGATAAACGCTAAAAGACCTTATGGGCCGCTTTGCAATATAATTGTTCAATTTTGCGTATTATACAACTAAACCGCCAGTGTGTATGTGATATTCAGAGGTGGCACAATATATTGGCACCAATCGAAAGACTTGATTTTATTGCACAACGAAAAGAAGTGCAGTATGCTGTGAAATGTATCGGCAGCATTGTTGTTTTGCTTATAGGCTATGTTTTCACTTAAATAAAAGTTGTACCATATTTTAATTAAAACCATTGTGCCACTTATTGATAATATAGGGCAAAATGAAAATAATATGGCGAATAATATATACAATAGTATTGTATAATGTATGGGGCGCTAAACAGTTTGCAAAATATGCAACATCGATATTTGTCAAAACTACTGGTAGGATTTACAAGAAAAATAGGAAAAAATATATAAAAACAGTTTAAGGCAATTTATAATTTTAAATAGTTTTTTGCTTCTCCTGTAAAATTTTCAAAATGTAAGATAGGGCCTTTTTCGTTTTAGGTAACGATATATATATATATACAATTCGTTATAGTTTCACATAATTCATTATATATAACTTTAAAGATAACGCAAAATATCACTTGTTGAAGCCATTTTATATACACGCTTAAAAGCACAACAATTGTCAACACTGATATTCATATAAAAGCAATCAAACAGCTGTGTGATTTAAATACATTTGTTGGCGAAAAATATGGAGGTAACTTAAAAAATTTTTATAAAATCTATTTTTATAAATAAATATACTTTTAGGACAGTGAAAATTATAGTGAGGCTGAGTTTATGTTGCAAGAAATGGAGGTAAGTGTATTAATTAATTTATTAGTAAAAACTACTTACATATGTACATACATTGTTTAAAAATTTTTAGGTAATGGAAAGAAGCAGCGAGACTCCAGCCTTAAAAAGGCCAAGAAAAAAACCAAAAGTGGCCAGGGAGTGGGATGAGAATGATATTTTTAAGCTAATTTCGCTTGTTGAAGCAGAAAAGTGCTTGTGGGATGCATCGGATGAAGCATATCACAACAAAGTATTAAGAGATTCCGCATGGAGAAATATTGAGGACAATTTTAAGCCAAAGTACACGGTGGTTGATCTTAACGCAAAATGGACTAACCTTCGTATTCAATTCCGAGGCTACGCTGGAAGAGCCAAAACCAAATCAGGGCAAGGTATTGTAGAACTTCCTAAATGGAGATTTTACAATGCCATGAGTTTTGTTGGACGTGCTGAAGACAAACAGACACAGCAGACTGTGTCAAACATTATATACAGCGTAGAAGAGGAAATTATTTGTAAGTATTTTTTCAACAATATGTATTTTACTTGTCTATTAACATTTTACGCATGCTTATGACCCTGGTGTAGCTTCAAAGTCGTCAGAAACGAACACACAGTCCATAGCAACACCTCGGAAACAACCAGTTGTACCTACCCAATCAGCCGTTATAGTTGAGACCATGCGTGAGGCTGTCAATGTTATGAAAGAGCGAAAGGTAAGCGCTGCAGACCCCAACAGTACACTTGCAAATTATTTCATAAGTGAACTGAAAGCACTTAATCCGGAGTCAGCAGCAGCAATACGCAGAAAAATGAATATGTATTTCACGGAATGTTTGGAAGAGGAACATAAGAAGCTTAATTAATTAGTTCTTAATTATTCAATTTGTGATGTGTGTATTTAGATGTATGTATATAAAATCTCTTTTTGTACTCTTAAATTAATGAATTGTTTTAGTTTGTTTTGTAAAGTTTTTCTTGTGTTATTTTTGTTGTTTGTTTTTACATGTTATTTGTTTTTTAATGTGTATTTTAGTATTTAAAATCTTATTTCATACTTTGAAATGAATGAATTATTAAAGTTTTTGTTTTGTTAATTTTTTGTTGTGTTTTTTAAAACTTTTAAATAAATGAATTACTAAATTATTTGTTTTGTTTTTTAATTATTAAGGTATAACGTCTTTTAATTGTTTTTTCTTCTTATTTTTATAATTTCATAAACATGTATATACATACATAGATATATGGATATAAAAATGCTTTTGTTTTTGTGTTCCCTATAGACTCCTTAACTACTCTTCCGATTTTCCTAAAAGCTTACTTATAGTAAAACTTTTGAAATTGTATGCAAATAGTTTAGTTGTCAATAAACATATCTTATTTATTTAATTTCAATTTCCCATGAGCACCGTGTTAAACTAATCAGGTATTTATTGAAATATTTAAAAGCCATGTGTTTACATTGGCATATTTAAGTATGTATGTACATATTTATTCAGTAGTACAATTTTAAATTAAGTAACTAATAATTCCATAAAAAAAATAAAAATTGTTAAAATTGTTTTGATTGCTATCTTATTATATATGCTTGTATTGAAAATGCATTTCGCCTTCTTCCACAAAATATTGCGAAAATTCATTTCTTATTTCTGATGTTTCATTTGTTATGTAGGAGCGGTGTCTTTGGAGATTTACTAAATTCTGGACGTTATTATAACTGCGCCATTCTCCAGGAACTAGGGTGCCGTCTGTAGTATAGTGGTCTACAAGATTTGTGTTAAAGTACAAAGAACTTTTTCTGCTTATTAAAAAGTTGTGTAGCACACAGCACGCAAGTGTCACTTTTCTGGTTTTTATTGGGTCAAGCTTAATAGGGCTGCGCATTACGCGAAAACGTGCAGACAAGATTCCAAAAGCGTTTTCTATTACTCGCCTTGCTCTTGACAGGCGGTAATTAAAAACTCTTTGGATGGCCGTCATATTACGCGCATTGAAAGGTTTTAAAATATTAGGGCTTAACGCAAAGGCATCATCAGCAACAAGAACACATGGTACTGACACATTTCTTAATGGCAATGGTTTTGGCATAGGCAAATTTAGTTTGTTTTTTATAAGACCTTCATTAAATGTACTTTTCCTAAAAACACCGCCGTCAGATATACGTCCGTTCGAACCTACATCGATATATAAGAACTTGTAAGATGCATCTGCAATAGCCATAAGCACAATGCTATGTGTTCCTTCAAAATAATCAAGTTAAGGAAATATGTTATTAACTTTATTCATCTTATCTACCTTTGTAGTTATAGTACACACTTCCTGCGTGAGTTGGGGCTGTCATTACAACATGTTTGCCATCTAGCGCGCCAATGCAATTTGGAAAATTCCACAATTGCAGAAATTCTCTAGAAATAGTCTCCCATTCTTCGTTTGTTGATGGAATCTGAAATTTAACTACATACGTATTTGACACAAAAAAATTACACACATTTTTTGTTACTTTTAAATAATTCGGCTGTAATACTTTGTATAAAGCATCGCATACTTCAGGAATAATTCCTGAAATAGTGTTATGAGGAATACGAAAAACATTGTAAGGATCTATAACTCTCTCCAGTCGCTAGGTACCTAAGCGTAACTGCCAAGCGTTCGGAAGTAGAAATTGGCTCACGAAACCGTGTAACTTGTTTAGTTATCAGCGGTGCCACTAACTTTAGCTACAGTAGTATTAATTTATATTAGTATTTACTATTTTCACTGAAATAATGTTATTCTCACTAAATAATCAAAATCAGTAGAGGTCATCCTCAAAAAGTTTTTGTAAAGATCTGGAGTTTCAGATCGTAGCTCCAACAGTAACTTTGCACAGCATCCTTCCTCTTTCCGACGTTGAATCCATTTACGCACCCATTGTCTTGTTTTTTGGCGGGTTTTGGATTCGTTTTCCTCCAATAATAATAAAGAAGCTGCTCCACTTAGTACAAATAATGCTTCACAATCTTCCATTGCAGTTTTTATTTACGAGAAAACAAATTTTAATATTTTGACAGTTTGATCAAATAAATTGCTATAGAAAATATTTGTTTCAGTGTGACCGGAGGGAAAACATGTTTGCCAAAATATGTATTTGCCGCTGTTTGACTGCTGTTTGGTGAAATAAATTTTATCAAATATTTGCCCCTAGTGTGACCATCTAACAAAATGCGTATAATTTTAAAGCAAATATGAGCAAACATATTAGAGGCAAATGTTTGCTATATGTGACCGTACCTTTAGGCCTACTTTTGTATTAAAATCAGAGAAAAGTAAGTGCCAAAATAAGAGATAAACTAGTTTCTTATTAAATTTAGCAAGTTTTAAATAGTTTGTCGATGCGCTGACAACCTCAAATATCTGTATCGGACAAGATTTTTATTGTTTAAATTACAAAAAAAAAATATTTTTTTACAATTTACTATCCAGTAATTTTAAAGCAGGACTTAAATGATAGTCTATGGGTGTTATATTATAAGTGACATACATATCATACATATCATAATGGATTAATCGATGAATATTTTTAGTTTTAGCTTTAAATTCCTTATCCGTAAAATGTAATTCGATTGTTTCCTTGTGATCTAATGTATTTGAAGGATAGTAGTCATCACCTAAAAATTAAAAAAAAAATACGATAAAATACGATATACTGAGCAGCTATAAATAAAAAAAAAGAAAAATATTTACCTGGTAGTGTTCCCACTAAATAGTCAGTACATCTATAATAAGCTAGCATTATTAATGTACTACCCTTGGCGTTACGCTTTTTAACAAATGTTTGCAATTCTGACCAATCCAAAATATTAGATAAACGGCAGATTTCATAAAATTGCAACGGTGCTAACCAAATTGTGCGTTCTTTGAAAATTTTGAGAGATGTGGAAGGTGTTGCCCACTGAAAATAATACAAATGTAGAAAAATAATATTTGTAAAGTAAACATTTTTTAAATAGCAACCTAAAATTATTATAGATATGTTCAAAACGTACTAATTCTTTTTCAACCTCGGTAGGTTCTAGCAATAATTTTGGTTGATCCTCTAGTGTCACTACATATATAGCTGTATCATATTTCTTCCTAGCCGTCGGTGTACTACGCCATATACTCCATTCATTTAGAGACCATAAATCAGGTACAACATCCATATATTTACATAAATTTAAAAATTCCATAGCATTATTGTGGACTTTCTGTTGCCAATATAAACGGTCAAAATTGTGTTTGAAACTACCACTGATTTTATGTTTATATTTCAAATCATTTCGATTTAGGCATAATAATAAGCCTACTTCTTCAAATGCCTCTCTTATAGCTGTTATGCGAAGGGAAATATCACGAGAAAAATTACAACCATTAGTCATTAAAGGTTTCGGACGGTTAGGTAAATGCTTTAAAGATAATTTATCTAAATCTTGTCTTAAAATGCCAAAAGTTTCATAATGCTTTAACCACTCGATATTTTCATCCGCTTTTCGATCATAAACTCCGCCCGGAAAAACATAATGATCAGGAGCAAATGCTATGGCGGCAGAACGTTTAACTAGTAAAAACTGTTTAGGAAAAATAAATATGTAGGTATTTAACTCTTTTTTGTTAAACATTAAATGTATGCATAATTTACGTGATAATTATATCCTTGCTTTTTAGTTTTGGTCGCTATAATCAAAGTGGCAGAAGGTCTATATATCTTTTCCAAATCTTCGTCTCTCATTATTATCTATTTGTACATATGTACATATGTACAAATATTTTAATTTCTAATAAGAAACGAAGCCAATTTTAAACCCCAGTTATCTGCAATAAGTTCTTATCAGAGACAGCTGTTACAATAACGTTTTGCAACACTGAACACGCGTTTTATACCCTTCACCGAAGGTAAAAGGTTATATATGTTTGTCAATCCGTTTGTAATTTCTACCATATCGATCTTAAGCGGCTCATACACTTAGGGTTGCCATACGTACTGTTTTTAACAGTACATGTACTGATTTTTTGCAATTGTACTGTTTTATGCATAATGTCTGAAACAGTACGCAAATGTACTGCTTTTTACAGTTTGTACTGTTTTTGTACTGTTTTTTTTTGTTCAGTCTACAAAAAACCAAGATATTAAGAAAAACCCTGTTAGTCATATTTTAAAAATATAATAATATTTAACAGTACATTGCTAAAAAAAATGTTGTGTTCCAAACAAAAAAATTCTAAAATAATCAGACTTTTAACGCTGTGGTCAAAATGTTTTCCCATAAATACGCAGTAGAAATCTTAATTATGATGGGTGACTTATAATTTTTAAGACATATGATTTTATGGCTACCTCTTTCAATAGTATTTTCCTTTAAACACCTGAGAAAGACAAAAACAAAATCAAAATTTTGTTAAAAATATTATATTTTTTAAATACTAAATAAATACTTATTCCAACACAATTATTTTTAATTCCTAGAATTTTTTTTAATATTCGGGCAAGTTCTGGAAATCGAAATCAGGTGAAATTGAAAACGTACAAAGTTAACAAATTCTCCGGGCTGAAAATTTATAAAAATACCTAACTCCTTTCAGGTGTTTGAAATTGGAAAATTAACTTAGGACACATACATTTTCTCAAATTCTATATGATATGTGCAACTATGTGTGTGATGAAAATTGCTTTAAATACCAATATGCTTAAAGAAAGTCCTACTTACACAATCAACGAGTTATTTGTTTTAAGCTAAGTTAGGCTTTTCTCCTTTCTTATATGGCGTACAGGAATGTTATGATTTTCCTGTCTTCAAATTAAAAAATAAAAATACTTTGGCCAAATGCTTCGTTGTAGTGTTTTTTTTAACGCAAATGGAGTAATTTCGTATACGTATAAAATGCTATAAAACGGAAATCATTCCTATGACGTTACACATTTCAAGTGTTTTTCGTTACATAATTGTTGCATATTCAATCAAAAGTTTTAAATATATAATAATTTAAATAAATAGTTTTGTTTTCGCCAAAAAAAAATGTACTGTTTTTTTTCTTGATTGTACTGTTTTTTTGTGTTCAATGCACTGTTTTTCCGAATTTAAAATCTGGCTACCCTACATACACTTGCAATAAAATTGTTCAATTTTACGTATTGTACAATTATATTAGCAATGTGTATGTGATATTCGAAGGTGGCACAATACATTGGCAACAATCAAAAGACTTTTTATTTTTATTTCACAACAAAAAGAAAGTGAAATTTGTTGCCAACATTGTACTATGCTGTTAATGTTCAGGGGTGTGCTGGAAATCGCAAACGCAAGAATTTGGAAGTTGTTTTTAATAAACTTTAAACCTAATTCTTATAATTTTTTGTTTAAAATCCTGTTAAGGAGGGAAATATTTGCTCAATATTTGTCATAAAATTCTTTTATTACAGAAATGTTATTAATAAACGACGTTTAAAATTCTTGCGTTTTACGTTTGCGATTTCCAGCACACCCCTGATTATTCCTATAGGTTATGTTCACATTTTTATTGAATGAATGAAACCATTGTGCGACTGATTGCATAGTATAGGACAAAATGGAAATAATATGGCGAATATCATAAACAATAATATTGCAAGTGTAGACCCTAACAGGGTTTATATTCTGGGTCCTTAGTAGGAGCGAAGTTGATTTAACGATGTCCGTCTGTCAGTTTAAATGGTTTTTCCGAAGACCCCAGATATAATGGGGACTTGATTTGCTATTTAGATTCAGCCTGATCGGTCCACAAATGGCTGAGATATGAGCAAAAAACCTTGACTGCCTCTAACTTTACCCAAAAACCCCTTGTTGTTTTTTTATTTTTTATGTATAGGTATGTATCTGGAGAATGAGGTACAAGCATCTTGGTTATCTAAACACAATTTCCGGCAAAATGTCGGGATCGGACAAGTGGGCTTGGCAATTCCCATACATATCTGGAGAATGTTTTCAAATAAGGTACAAGCATATTGGTTATCAATATACAACAGCCAGCAAAATGTGGGATTGGACGAGTGGGCGTGCCACAAAGTTGATTTATTTACATACAACTAAAGAACGGAATTTACATAACTATCTGTTATCGCCCCATGGTAAAGGGTATATAAGATTCGGCATAGCTGAATATAGCACTCTTACTTGCTTTAATATACAGCTGGTGTTTAAAAGTTCGGCTACATTATTTAGACTTTGTTGTAACAGAGAAAAGTCGGAAGGTATTTAATCACAAAACAGTCTGTTGCACAAATAAAAAATGTGTTATTAATGAAAGTTAAGTGCTACTTTAAGTGTTCACCAGTTTAAAGTGTTTGCCACAAAACCTAGTAAGTTGTAAAACGTCTCCGTTAACAGTAATAAAAAAAGGTATTTGTAAGATTTATGTGTAGAAATCAGAGCAATTCTAAACTTATTGCTGATATCTCAGCTATTTGTGAATATAAATTTGTTTGTCCATTGTCGGAGCTGCCGTTTTTGGTTATTTCTAATCAAAATTGGTTATATGTGAATATTTTTTCATTTTGGTTCCTTTTTTCTAATTTAATAATACGTACCAAGGTATATTGACACAAGGTACACCCGTTAACGGACAGACATAAACCCCAAATGTCAAATTCGTATGTTTGAGCAGGGTTGTCAGATTTTTTTTGAGCAACATCGCCAAACCGGATGTCAGAAATCTCCGAAAATCGCCAAACGTCAATTTTGTTCAGTTTTTGATTCACACATTCCGTACGGAATCAAATGTTTGTCGATTTTATTTTTGTTTTTTTCAATACATTTGAGGGCTTTTAGAATTAAATAGTGACCGAAATAAAATTCACTTAACAACACAAAAATAATATGAACAAAAGTTGCCAGTTTTTTGTTTAATTTTTCACACGGCCAGTTGAATGTGGCTTGTTCCCGTAATAAATTCCAATTTGCCTTAAATACATGCGTTTCCTTTTTGATTGAGCCCATATTTACACCATATGTAAGTTATTCTGTAAAAAAATTGTACGATAGGTATTCCATTGATTTTTATTTAAAGGCCGTAAATTTCGTTATAAGCTCAATTTAAATCGTTTGGTAATATGTACACCCTAATTTTCGCTTAGGACCAACAACGCGGACCGGGTCAGCTAGTATGATAATAATAAACAAAATTTAAAATGTTTAAAAATATTCCGTTAAAGGATTCATGTACCTCCAATATTGAGCAAAGTAAGTGCATATCGCACGTGACATAAAACGGAAGTGATTTTGGGGCGATTTTAAAAAAATACGAATATCTGCGAGTTGAGGGAGGTTTTTCTTCTTTTTTTAATTTTTTACATTAAGCCACATATTTTTCCTTTATAATCCGTAATTGAAAAAAACAATTTTTTTTGGATGGTTTTATAATGAACAAAATGTAATATCGTTCGTGACATACCGTACGAGACAGATTTTTCTCTTAAAGTATTTACAAGGCATGAAATATATTTTTTGTAAATATATGTATACAAAAACCTTTAAACAAACAATTTAGAAAGTATAGTCGGTCAAGCCCGACCATATGATATCATACCCTATTTTGATACCCTGCCCTATTTTGAGAGTGCACCCTATTTTGGGCCCATGGCCAATCAAGATCGTCAGAACAAAATTAAGCTTTGAGGTTAAGAATTATATAAAAGTTATTTGTGCCGAATATTATTTACTTATCTCCATCTATATGAGATTTGTTTGCCCCTAGCCGATTTAAGGAAGGAGGTTTATATGGGACCAATGGTTAATTTTGGACCTATCCGCACAACATTTTGTCATGCCATAGTACCTATCGTAAAAGTCATTGTCGCCCATTTTTTATGTAAATACCAACATTAATAAGGAAGTTATGACATTCAAAGCTATTTTCGGGAGTAGCACTTGTATGGGAGTTACGGGTCAAATATGGACCGATTCCAAAAAATTTTGTAAGATGATTTTGATTGTAATAAAATAAGGTTTGACCAAATTTAAACTAAATACCAATATAAGAGGATAATGCATTAAATTGCATTTTAGTACTTACAATATCGTACGTGAAGAGCTTTAAAAGTTTATATAATTTTTATTATACCTACCAAATTAAAAAAAAATCCGATCAATATTTTTTTTAAATACCTAAGACTGATCCATTTCAAATGATTAAGACAAATGATGTTTTCGCACCACGTACGTAACATTAGAAAAGCATCCAAAACAAACACAAAAATATACCGCTAATCGAACTATATGTTTGGTGTTTCCTCATTAATCTTGTTGATTGCTTTTGTAACAGTAATTTTAAGCATAATTCCAGGTTGGCCAGCATCTGTATTTCATCGGCAGACAATTGAAAATTGTTAATTGCAGTTACTAAAAATGAATCAAAGAGAAAGTCTGTTTAAACTTTTATTTTTTGCTTTTTAAACATTGTAAAAGGTACCCCGGCATAGTAAAGTTTGGGGTTTTTTTCCTTTCTACCATATTTGTAAAAAAGTTTCAAGCGTTTTAATTTTTTGAGTCGTGGTTGACATTCTCATGGAAATGCCCATAAAGAATTCCATGTTAACTATTGATTTTCATTTTAACACTGTGTAGATAGATAAAAACAAAAAGTTGTTCATATTTTAAAATTATGTTATCTTTAATGTAGACAGCAATTTTTTGTACATGTTTATTGCCGGCAATTTATGTTGCAATAATTGTTACCCTAGGTCTACACTTAAGATAATTATCTCAGCAAGTTGGCAATAACGTCGACAGAATAACAGAGCAATATTTCATGTTGCTCAGCTTATGTTAAAGGCATGGGAAAACATATTTATGTTAACTCATAGTTTAAAAAAATAAAGGATGAAGGTGCAGTGTAAAAAATAGGGGTATCTTACAAGAATTATTATAATTTATATAAATTCTCTCTTATTCGACTTTATTATTTAAATTTATATTAATTTGTTTAAGCCTGAGGTCATTTTTAATACAAAAATATAATTTTTTTTTTTTTTTGTTAATGTAAAATTATTATTTTTATATAAAAAAGAACTCGAACTTAAACAAATTAATATTCATTTTAATAATAAAGATCGAATAAGGAAAAAATTATATTAATAAAAATAATTTTTGCAATTTTATTTTAGTGTTTATATAATTTTAAAATTTAATTACTTTACTACAATTTCAAAAACTTAATTTCTTTCCCACACAATTTGCTTCTATTTTTTTTTCTTTTTTGCTTCTTTTTTTTCAACTGACAACCAAATTGACGTTTTTTTTGTAAGTCCCAATTTCCAAAATGCAAGTCTTATTGATCAGCTTGCTACTTTGTTGGCGAGAGTGACGAGGGGAAAAGAAACGAGTACTCAGCTTGCTGTACTCGTCATATGCGTTTTGTTTTCTCATTCGTAATCAAAGCGAATTGACTAGAAGGTCTTGTTCGTAATTTTCAGCAGGTCTATTTTGACAATTATCTTTCATATTTAATTTCGTTGTACAAAGTTAATTTCGTAGCGTGTGTGATTTTTTGTGCGTGAATTTTTTTAAATATTTGCTATTTAACAAAACAAAAGAAATTTATAATTAAAAGTACATTTTACACAACTTTAATTTTAAATTAAACAATTTTTTAAATATTCAACACGAATTTGAATTTAAGTACATTTTAATAAGAAATATGTTTTAAACGAAATGTCAAAACGCACATATACATTCATACAAATGGAATAACAGATAAATAATAAGACTTGACTCGTGAAAACGCCGAAGCTGATTCAAAGAAGAAAATGTGATAAGTTTATCAATAAGACTTGCATTGTGGAAACTGGGACTAAGCAATAATTGTCAACGAAAATGGACTAACAATTATTGCAACATAAATTGTTAGCAATAAATATGTACAAAAAATTGCTGTCTACATTAAAGATAACATAATTTTGACAATTACTGCAATATAAGTCGCAATAATTAGCTCTGTTTCCTTACTCTACTTTGGGATCCCTCGGGATCCCAATTTGCACGAAAAGCGTTCCCGTACTTTTAATTTGTGTAAATGAGAGCGGATTTGAGAGAATAAAATTCTTCTTCTTCCTGCACGAAACAGCCCAGACTTTTTCTTCGTGCAAATTGTGTAAATTGTAAAACAGCTGTAAAACATAAACAAAACCAAAAAAAAAAGGATAAAAGTTCATGATCCAAATTCTGGAAAAAGTGTTCTGGAATAAAACAATGTACTTAAATAAAAAGTTTTGTACTGAAGTATTAGGGAAACATAATGTTAGTTATTGTAAAAGTGTTTGTTTTGTTTTATTTTTAGTAAAAGTTGTTTAATTCTACAGCCAATATAAAATTTTTCAAAAGTGGCGCAATTTTTGTTGGCGTTGTAAAGACTGTCAAAACCACAGAATTTTTATTTCGTGCTTAAAATTTTGTTTTTTCTGTTCCCGTACTTTCGTGTAATGTTGTCTTTTTATGAGAGAAATTTATGCTTGCTCTCATTTGCACGAACTTTACCCAAAAAGTAAAGAAACAGAGCTATTATCTCTGGTATAGACGGGCAGTTAGTCCATTTTCGTTGACAATTATTGCTAACATAAAACGCCAATTTTGGTTGTCAATTGAGTAAAAAACAAGCAAAAATGGAAAAAAATTTAAGCAAATTGTGTGAGAAAGAAAATAAATTTGTGAAATGGTAGCAAATTATAATTGTAGTAAAAGAATTAATTAAAGAATATTATAAACACTTAAATAAAATTACAAAAATTATGTTTATTAATGTAATTTTCTTCTTATTAGACCTTTATTATTTAAATTTAAGTTTTTTAAGTTGGATTTCTTTTATATATAAAAATTTTAATTTTACTTTAACAAAAAAAATTTAATAAAACTAATATTTTTATATAAAAAAAGACCTCAAGCTTAAACAAATTAATAAACATTAAAATAATAAAGTCGAATAAGAAAGAATTTATATTAATATAAAAATAATTTTTGCAAGATAGCGCCAGTTTTTACAGTGCACCTTCTTTGATTTTTTTTTCAAATTATGAGCAGGGATGTTAGATGTGACGATTTGACGTCATTTTGACGATTTTTTTCGATGAATTTACCAAAATGACGATTGACGATTTTTGATGTAGAGTCACTTATTTTTTGACGATTTAATTCCGTCAATAAATTTACTTGAAACTTTAATCTGGCATCAATTTTATAACACTTTAATCTGACAAGCAGGGTTTGTAGATGTGACGATTTTTCGTCATTTTGACAAATTTTAAAAAAAAAAACAGTAAAATGCCGATTGACTATTTTTTGACTAAAAGTAATAGTTTTATGACGATTTTCTGGCATCGATAAAACACACAAGAAATATTTACAATTATATTGAAAACAGTCCAAAAATTTGAAATCAATTTTTCGAAATACAAAAATTTTTGGAAATTAAACAAAAAAATTACTCCCCCATCACAAACCAGGTGGATTTCATTAGAAGCATTAGTAATTCAAATTCTACAATTATAGAAATGCCATCGATACTGCAAAAAATATACACTAGAGCCCTAATTTGCTTCTGTTCTATTTGGTCCGCTTTTTAAAAATTGGTTAAATCCGCTTTGCGTTTTTATGATTTCGATATGCGTCGCTACATACGAATGCATTTTTCGATGAAATCATAATCACATGTGAAGAATTTTTCTATTTGTGTGTAAAAAGGTAAATCCTATTTAATTCTGTTAGGTAAGTTATTCTAAGTATAGTTGCGTGTTAAAAAGTAAGAAGTTAGTTCTTAACAAGAAGCTGTGTAGAAATATGAGTGCAAAGAGAAGACAATGCATTAGTTTGGAACTAAAATTGGACGTAATATAACGTTTCAAGTCGGGTAAAAAGACTGTTGATATAGACAGAATCCTTGGTTTTTATCATCTTTTACAATAAAAACAATTTGCAATAGAGATAGCGCTAAAAGTTAATCATTTAAAACAAGCTCGAGTTTAAAGCAAATGAGATTTTATTTATTATTTAATATTTTTCTGAATATGGATAAATGAAATAAAAAAATTTTTGTTATGCATTTATGCAAATATAGTTTTTCTTATGTTTTCTTTTTAAATGAAAAATATATTCAGCTCACTTGCTGATATAAATAGAATAAAACTTAACCATATCACTTTCTTCATCATAAATAGAATTTCTTGCTAAAAATTTATATTTTCGAACCAATCCATTCAATAAACTGTCTTTAATTTGTAAAATTTATATATTTGACGTTTTGTTGACGATTTTGTTCAATGTTCGTGACGATTTTGACGAATTTTGTTAAAACTTTTGACGATTTTTGAGGAAAAAAGTCTAACAACCCTGATTATGAGTTAACATAAATACGTTTTCCCATGCCTTTAACATAAGCTGAGCAAAAACAAATATTGCTCTGTTATTCTGCCGACGTTATTGCCAACTTGCTTAGATATTTATCTTAAGTGTAGACCCGGGGTAAAAAAAGTACAAAAAAACCAAACAGAGTTACCGAGTTAATCATTTAGGCACATTTTTTGGGAAATGGTTTACATTTATTTATATAAGCACTATTTTAACAATATTAATAAAATCAATAATTAACAAACTTGCTTTTATTAATGCGCGTTTCAAAAAATTCATCATAATAATACATTTAACTAGTTAAAACATAATTTACAATTTTACAATAATCCAGTAGATTTTGTACGTTATTTTTATCGCATTTTTAAAAACTGGAATGTCTTGGCCAATTAAAATTTGTTTCTTTACAATTTTTGTCTTAGGATACGATTTTGTTCTGTTCGAAATATTATTTTAATCATTAAAATACGTATATGCACATACATATAACACAAGGGAACATATTTAAACTTTTTTTGTGCGGCCTGGAATTTGATTGCAAATTTTTACTAATTTTAGGTCGCTGATATAAAATCTAATCTCCATTTTTCTCTATCAGCTCTACTTTTCGAGATATATCGTTATGTTCAAAATTAAGGCACTTTCACTACATACATATATTGGAATAACTTGAAAACGGTTGACCATATTCAGTGTACATATACTATTGAGAAGTAATTTTTAGATATGAATCTTTATATGTATGTCCTCTAACAAAGGACAAACTTTCTTTATTTTTTTTTAGTGGTGTTTCTTTTAAGTTTTCTAAAACAGGGGTACGTTGTTCATAAAAAACTTGCATCTACTTACTCTATGGAGGACTAATCTTCTTTAAAATAGAAAAACTACCAATTTTCAATTTATATTAACAACATTGCCTAAACCTACATATCTTTTATTTTAGATTGTTTTGTTTCGATGAAAATATTGGCCTTTTTACTTAAAGCTCACATAAAAGGATGAACGCATTTTACCCTATTGTCTTTAAGCGTTAACATAACAAAAACACTATAATAAACCCCCATTTAAATGGCATCTAATACCACAAATGTTAATAGGCCAGCGTGGAGAGAATCGTCAAGTCTAATAATTTGTGCTAAATCACCGGAAGAGTTATATGGTTACGATTATAGAGTAAACAGCTGAAATTATAAAAGAAAGGCTCCTACTATTTAATGACAATTTAAATTATCTATGTTGTTTTCAGATTTTAGTCTTAAAACGTTCTGATCGCACAGCTAAATTTAAAAACCAAGCCGTATTTCCCGGCGGTATTTTTGAACCATCTGATGAGAGTATAGAATGGTTAAAATATTTCGAAGAATTTGGTGTACCAGATAATTTATTAAGAGAATTGATTATTGTCGATAATGAAACACAAAGGCCAAAAATCTTTGCATCTCAAGGAACTGGATGCTACGATCGATTTTTTAAAGGCAATAAAATATGGGCTAGGTAAGTAATGTAACTATTAATATAGTCTCAATTATTATTTTATTTTTAAATAAATATATGTACATATGTATGTACGTTGCAGAGAAATCTCTTTGCGCATAAATGCTATACGGGAAACATTTGAAGAGGTTGGTATATTCTTGTGTCGTACACGCGATCAAATTGTTTCTGTTACTATGGAAGGATTTATTATGTCGGAATTTGATCAATCAAAATGGCAAAAATTAGTTCACCATGATCCTAAAGAATTTCTCAATATGTGTAAAGAACATCAAGTTATTCCAGATTTATGGGGTTTGCATGAATGGTGTAGTTGGGCCAGCCCAACCCTATTTGAGAAAGGCTATGAGACGGCGTTTTTTATAACTTTCCTTAACACTGTACCCAAAGTAATGGGCGAGGAATCAGAAGTAAAAGAATGCTTGGTAAGTGAGGGTAGTTATTCAGCCTTATTATGGTTGTCGTTGTCGTAAAGGACTGTGTCGTTTCTTAAAGTAGAACACAGGTTGTGTTACTTTAATCTATTACAAAAAACGACACAATCGTATATGACAACGACAACCACAATAAGACTGATTATCTGAACTGTTTGGATCATCGCAAACTACTAGGACTGATTAAAAAATTCTTTGATTCAATGTGAATTTGAAAAAAAAAAAATGATTTAATATTAATTTTCAAATAAAATTTTAGTGGTTACCCCCTCTTGCCTATTTTCAAATGATGCGTGAAGCCAAACTTTTATTTTACCCACCACAAGTCTACGAGTTATCACGATTAATTCCTCAAAAATCTTTCAATGAAGTTAAACGTTTCTCTTGGGGACGAAGAAAGAGAGGCATTACAATGTATCTTCCAATTGTTTATGCTTGTACAGATGGGCTTGTTTTTGTGTTACCAGGTAAAACTGTGTCTAATATTTTGCGATATCAAATGTTTCTAAATTCTTCATTTCTAATGAAAAGGCGATGATTTCTATACTGGAGATCCCTATCAGATAACTGTTCCTCGGAATATGGATTGTTCTAAGGCAGAATTTAGAGCTCGTACTAAATGCTTGAATCGCATTGTAAATCCTGGTACTCCTAATGTTGCTTTACATTCCAATATTAAACCTTTCAATGGCCATTTAATGCCAGTAAGTGGCGGAGTAGAAAATATGCATAAACTTTAATGTCTGTATGTATTCAAAAAACATTTTAAATTTAATAAAAATTTGTTTTTATGAATACGACAGTTGTTGTATTAAAAAATTTGTTGGGATATATGGATTCCTAATTTACTTTCTTATTACTTTGTATTTTAGCTAAAAATAACAAGTATGAGTACTATATTCGGCTGTGCCGAATCTTCGACACTGTTCACCGAGAGTTCAAATATTTCAGGACTGGGCTTTATATATAAGCCCATCTTTAGAAAAACTGATCACCCTGTATTATTATTTATTGCTGTTTTAGGCGTATTAAAGTTCTTTTCAAAAAGTCATAGAAAACTTAATTTAAATAATATTTGATTTGTTTCAGAAGTATTCAGGGGTGAGCTGGAAATCGAAAACGCAAAACACAAAAATTTTAAATTTGTTTCTAATACACTTTTAATATAATTTTTATAATTTTTCAACATTTTTTTTTTTTTTTAATTTTCCGAATTTATTCTATGAGCTAAATTTCAGTTATGTGTTTTATAAAGCTTTTTTGTAATAGTCATATTCCTTCAATTTTTCAGAAATGACTTTATACACTATCAGACTATTATATTGTATTTTCTTGTTACATTTTACCTTAGCTTTCCGTTGGAAAGCAATGAAGTATATTGTATGAACAGAAAAATTTACAATTATTAGACACCAGCAGAATGTAATGCATTTTCTGGCCCGCTACGGCCTTCGTCAGCATTCTTTGTGTCACACTGGATAGTGATACTTTATAAATTGAATGTATTTAACTCAACTATTTTAACAAATAGAAACTGGGAATTATTTCCTTCTGAAGGTTACTTTATATTATATTCAACATTTTTTTTTTTTTTTTTTTTTTTTTTTTTTTTTAATTTTCCGAATTTATTCTATGAGCTAAATTTCAGTTATGTATTTTATAAAGCTTTTTTGTAATAGTCATATTCCTTCAATTTTTCAGGAATGACTTTATACACTATCAGACTATTATATTGTAAATTTTTCTGTTCATACAATATACTTCATTGCTTTCCAACGGAAAGCTAAGGTAAAATGTAACAAGAAAATACAATATAATAGTCTGATAGTGTATAAAGTCATTTCTGAAAAATTTAAGGAATATGACTATTACAAAAAAGCTTTATAAAATACATAACTGAAATTTAGCTCATAGAATAAATTCGGAAAATTAAAAAAAAAAAAAAAAAAAATGTTGAATATAATATAAAGTAACCTTCAGAAGGAAATAATTCCCAGTTTTTATAATTTTTGTTAGAAAATTCAGTTTAATAGAGAAATATTTGCATAATATTTGTCATAACATTCTTTTAATTCGCAAATCTTATTAAAAAACGACTTTTAAAATTCTTGCGTTTTACGTTATCGATTTCCAGCACATCCCTGATTATAAGGTGTTTTATACCCTTTGTACACTTGCATACATTTCGGAGGAACGCATGGAAAATGTTGAGAATGTGAAATACGCGTTCACACTTGAAACTTGAAAGTAAAGTTGTAATAATGGAACACGTTTTATACGGCCGATAAAATCCTACCTTTGGCTATCGGTAAGTTGTGAAAACGGGCCTTAAACTAAAATAAATTTCAAAAATGTTATACAAATTTTTTTTAACATTTAATGCGTCTTAAAGTACTTTTCGGAAAGACGCTTTATATCTGACATATCGTAAATTATCGACCGATTAGCACAAAATTGCATGGTGTTGTTTTAGCCTCATTGAGCTGACGTCGTAGGCTGACAGATATGTACCCCAATAACAAATTTTTGCGTACGCTCGTTACCATTTCCGTTTATGTTTCTATATTTTTCTGTTTGTAAGATCAACATATCAGCACTGAAATTTATTAGAATAAGTGTTTTCAAGGGAAGATTACTATAATTGGTGTAAAAAAACTCAAATCAGTCTTAAAAAGCCGTATTTTCTTTAAAATGTAAACTTAAAAACTAATATACATATCGCTGGCTTAACATGTAAAGGCTCTAAGTCCACTTTTTTAAGAAATTTACAGCCGTATTCATAACAAAAAGTTAGCCACAGTTTGTACACTACGTACAACGAGCTGCTAACTAGAATGCCGATTAAGCTTAGCAGCTTGTTGGTACATAGTTCATTCATAACGAACTTTTCTCCATCTGCCAACTTTTCATAAATCAACTCTGAATATGTATGATGCCACATTGTATTACTCAAAAATGCAACACGTTATGCATTAATCATCGCTGAATTTGTAATTTTTTCCTTTTTGTTTTGTTTTTTCCTTTACATATAAAAATCTTAAAAAGTTTTTAAAATTAAAATAAATGAAGTAAAAGACAGTAATTTAAAAAAAACAGTTAATTAAAAAAACCAACAAAATTGTTTGTCATTAAACGGCTGTTTTCCACAAGTTGGCAAACGTTTGGCAGCTCGTTAGCAAATCGTTAGCCAGAGTTTGGTTAGTGTATTATGAATAAACTTTTTGCTAACTTTATGCCAAATTTTCATTATGAATACGGCTGTTAGATTGTAATGCAGTAATGTGCAATAAGTAAAAATACATTGTTTACAAAGAAAAAATGACAGTTATCTCATTTTTTGTTGTTGTTTTGTAGTGATGAGCAAAAGCTCTAAGTCCAATTTATCACAAGAAAAAGCTCTAAGTCCCAATTAAAAGTACAGTTTAACCACTTCTTTCAATTTCTTCCATCACATGTATTTGGATTGATTTTTCTCTCTTCTGTAAAATTTTCAAATATGGACTTAGAGCCTTTACATGCTAAGCCAGCGATATATGGTTCCTATTGAGACAAAATGCCACTATTAACTGTTATGAATAAATAAGGCAAAGAAGACCTGATATGACGTATAGTACGTCAGGTCCATTGGTCCATTGAGACGCCTTAGGTATTAGAAAATAGAAGACAAGCTTATCGATGGGATCTGAGTTGCCCATTAGGCCAATAGTCACAGTGTGGGTTCCACTTTTCTTCAAATCGGTTAAAGTAATGTTGCGGGATTTTTAGCCAACAAATTTCTTGTTACAAGTCGGTGGAATAAGTTTCTTCACTGACTTATAAGGTAAACCTCAGAAAAGGCTTAAGAAGTGCAGTAGATCAGGGGTCTGAAACTGAAACCACTAGTTGGAAGTTGTCACATTTTTGCAAGACTTGTGTAGGCAACGATTTCTTAAAACTGCTAGTAGTGTAAATAAATTTGCATCCCTATGGAGCAGTCTTAGCTTAATTCATAACTTACCTCATTTATCATTAAGTGAATGCGGCCCTAATCCAGAAACTCTTGAAAAAAACCGGTTCTGTGGATTAAAATTATAAGGTAAGAATTTAAATCCCGGAAATAAACGAACTACAATTTATGATTCCTTATTCTTTCATGACCTTACGGTCATACAGAGAAGGGATACAGATCATGCTAGACTAACTAGTCTCAGTATATATGCTTAACGAGGCTAAAGCACCAACAGTCAATAGGGTGCATATAAGGAGTGGTTCTACACTATATGGAGTGGGGGAAAAGTGTTCAAATTTTAGGTCGCACCTCGATAAATAAGTGAATATAAAAAAACTAAGAAATACAAAATTTTGGAAGAATAAAAAAGATTTTGTAGTGTCTCCAAAACCTGAATAGTTTTGTTTTGCTGACTGGAAAACCTTAGGGAATTACGTCGGAGTAGCTGGGTTTCCAATATATGTTGCTAGCACTATCCACCTAAATCTCCATGTTCTTAGAGAGCGTACAACAGACCCGGTAGAGGCCTATCGTATTGATATGGGGATGCAACCTTGATGCTTCCTCCTTCTTTTGACCTAACCTAACCTTTTTTTTGTCTAATTTAAAGTTTTATTCTAGATGATAAATTAATCAAAATTTAGATAAAATAATGTTTTCAAAAAGGTACAAATCGTTTAAGAAATAGCGGCCTTAGGGGGCAAAAAAGACCTAATACCTAAAACGCAGTTTTATTCGAATATTTTCAAAATAAAAGTATTTTTTTTTTAAATACAAGTGTTTGCCTAATGGTCGAAATTCGGCCATATTTGAATAAAATATTGTATATCTAAGTATATATGAATTTACATGTTTCGAGCTTTTATTTTTTCCGTCTTAATGGATCGGTTTGGCGACGGACCAACCTCCGGTTCATATGTTATGTTCCACTTGAGTGGTTGACGAACAAAGAAAGATATAGTTTTTAACTGGGTTGCCTGTGCCGATTTGTTTATAAGATTTATATAGTCGAAATATTCGAAAACTGGTTTTTGAAAATGTCAAATAAAATTAGTTCAAAGCAAGGCCCATTGAAAAGGTCTGCTCAAGAAGCCTGATGATCATTGTTTATGTTCTTTTTAGTTGTCAAAAGTTGTTTACATGTGCATGTATACGTTTATAGTATGCCACACATACACGTTTTTTACTTTTGCCTTGTATATGTGGTAGTCAATTTTTGACAACTAAAAAGAATCGTTTTTTGTTTTTGTACAAGTAAGCAGACCTGATAGATGGGCCTTGAAATCAATCAAATTACCTAGAAATTCATATAAAGAAACAAATATTGTAAAAGTCTTTAATGAAATTCTAAAAAAAATCGATAAAATAAAACAGAGTTATTATTTTCCATGAATAAAAAGTTGGGGCTCAACCTGCTGTCTGTGGCGGACAATAAGACTGAAAAGTCAAAGAAAGAGAAGCACTTCTGAGGCAGGTCTGGATGTCATTCTACATCTCCTATCCATTGATGAGAACGCACTTTAGGAGTTTTATAAAGCCGGTTTCGCTGTTTACTTACCACCATTATATTGTCATTATATTTTATAAAGATTGGCCCATAATTTATAGATCCCATATAAAGCCCCCTCTAAAATATTCTTTTAATTTTATTTTGACACAAAGCTTTATCTAATTATAGAAGTACTTTCGCAGAGGAATTAACATTTTGGTTGAAACATTTCCGTTTTCTTTAAATTTAATCCTTAAAGTAAAAATGTAAAAACATTAATTGATTTGTACTTATTTAATGCACTACAATATCAAGTATTTTAATTGTTGTGGTCGAAATTAATTCTGCATAGAAAAAAACTCAATTTATTATGTGTTTAAAACTCTACAAATGAACAACTTCCCTTCAACTTTTTTTTGTAAAGTAATGTTCATTTAATTTGCATTTCGCGAACAAAAGAGGAGGGGGGGAAAATACATTGAATACGGAATTTTAGTGTGAGACAAATACTAGAGTCTGTTTCAAAACTCACCACACTTTAAAAGTCATGCTGTTAAATATTTAAAATAAAAAAATCCACTTTTATTTTTTAAATGGTTTATAAAAACCACAAATCAGACACAACTTTATCCCATTAAGGACGCATTAAAATCACTTTGGTGTTCTTTAACTTTTGCCTTTGTCTCTATCTGCCGCTGGCCGAAGTTAAAAACATTGATGCAGAGCAAGGTTGATGTACTGATTTGGTTTATGATGCCGTCAATGCCACCACCTGTTTTTCTAAATATTTTTTATTTCGTTTTCTTTTGTTGGGTGATACATTAAACGCTTTAAATCCCATACGAACGTGAGCAAGGGTATGAGTATTTTAAAATTGTCTAAAGTAGCAAGAGCTACGAGTACTAGCACACAGTGTGATAAAAGTACCAGCAATAGTCACCCCTTGTTATAATCAAAAACATTTCCATGGGGGGCTTTTAAAGTGAACAAAAGGACAAATTTGCTTTTTGTTCCTTTCGATGGTTTTGCTTTAATAACGACCATGATGTTCGTGCTCTTTGTACAAATATCTCATAAATTTTATACCTATTGAAAAGTGTATGATGTGTAAAGTAGGAGGAAATGTAGAAGAGACTGTAGAAGTAGAGTATGATGTCCTGGAAAACAATGCCAATTCAATCAGTGTGCTTCCGTTTTGTTAATTTTTGAGGTTATTTGGTTTGAACTATTTGTATAAGCGAGAGAAAGACTATTTTGTCAGTTTACTGTATTCAAATTATAATTAATTATTTAATTATTTATTATGTTAAATTTGCTTGTTGATAATTAAAAGTTTTTGGCTAACAAATTAAGGCCGTTATACACTATTCCACAAAGTCTTAAGTATTTCAGGAAAATGCGTCCTACCCTGATCTAATTATTGTTTGACAATTTTTAAAAAACAATAACAACTTATCATGACAGGTTTGTATTTTTTTCAAAATTCGTAAGACTTGAGTGATAGTGTAAATCAGCTATTAGCGACATTCTTGACATTCACCTAAAAATATTGACTTTCAGGCATGTTCTGAAATCATGGTTAATTTAAATCACGAACGATTTTAAAATCACCCGAAAAATATTTTGGTGTTCTGAAAATCACGAAATTTTTAATTTTTAGTCGTTATTTTGATTGTTCTAAGCCACGAGAAAACAATTGTGCGATTCTTTTTAAAATGTTGCCATCCATTTAGTACATATGGTTGCCATATTAATCTATTTTTTACCTTCGCATATTAAAATTTAACCAATCAAACTTCATAATTATTGTTGGCTTTTGGTTTTTTTTTTAACAAATTTATTTAATTTTTATTATTAATGTTTAATTTTATTGAAGAAATTAGTCATATGCTACACGACTTTAAGACATTTTTGTTCTGGCAACCACAGAAGTCTTTTTGAAAAATGTAAACAAAACTAAACTAAAACCAGTGAAATGCGCATAGGAATTGCTTATCCTTTCAACAATAAATTTCAGTTTCTCAATAGTATGAAATGGGAATTTAGCACATTTGAAAGACATTGTTAACTAAAACAGCTTCTGCAAAAAATACAGCGGCTTTCTAAATTTGTAAATTTTAAGGTTCTCCCGTGTAAAATAATTAATTTTAATGCAAAAACAAATAAAGGACAAATCATTTAAAGTGTATGCTTATAAAAACTTCAAGTGATTTGAAATCGTCATGCTGTATGCTAACCGGCTTCAAATCACGAGATTTAAAAAAAGTTTTGTGGGCAGAACACCTTTATAGTGATTTCAAATCGCTTTACGAAAAAGTGTTTTTCAGAACATGCCTGTTTGATGAGTTTTAAATTCATCTAAGATGCCATAAATCAGTTAATAACACAAGGGAACAAGGGTTTTGTTGATTAAGAACTGAATGTGGTTTTAAAAATAATTTGGAACGTTGAATCTTGACATTTCGAGATATACCGTTATGTCCAAAATTAGGGCACCTCCGCTTCATATATTGGAATAACTTGAAAAGGGTTCACTTCATTCAAAATTCGCCAACGATATTATCTTTAACATTAGTTTTAAATTTGCCCAGTAGTTTCAGAGAAATCCTTAAGGATTTAAAGAAAAAAAAAAAATACAATTTTTGTTCTTTAAAAATTCATAAAAAATATGAGACAAAAATCACAGTTTTGGTTTAAAAACATTCAGTCAAAACATTTCGATTCAATTGAGCTTTATTTCATTGTAATCAGTGCACAAATTTTGATTTTGTTCACATATTACTGAGAACACTGAATTTATAAAAATCGCGATTACCATACAAAAATTTTATGTGTGTGTTTGCTGTTGTTCTATTTATGGACGGGTTTTCCTTAAGTTAAAAATGAGGTACCTTCACTTAATTGTGAACAAAACGAAAGGCGTTCATTCATTTTTATGATCTATGTCGCATTTTGTTCATAGGTTATGTGTAGGGTGTTCATTCGATTAATTCTTGTTCGATTAATCGAACAATTTTAGACGATTAATTGTTCGAATAATTTAAAATTGCTAATTTCGATTAAAGGCTTAATCGAAGAATTGATACCGATTAATCGAATAATAATAATATATAGTATTTCTGTTAAATGTATAATTTTTTTAAAGTTTTGAGTCGAATAAACAAACCAAATGTATGTGTCCGTTGGATAATAAAAGCGACAAAAGTATGATTTATATGTATGATCTAGAAATCGAAATGAAGTGAAATTGAAATCTTACGACAATTTAAATTCAATTACTATTTACAAAATGACCGTAGCTTTTCGTGGTCTTAAGTGCTCTTCTTGCAAAAATAATAGATACTTAAAGAATAAAGTAAATTAAATGGAATTTTGCTCGATTTTAATCCCACTTCATTTCGATTTATAGAACACGATCGTATTTTTTTAACAAAATAGTTCATGATTTTCTCTCTTTAGAATGAGTTTGGTTAAAAAATATTGTACGAAGGATAAATCAAAAAATGCTAAATGTAGCAGGTGTCCAAAAATGTATAAACGCAAATGTTCTTCAACAACTTCACTAATTTACCACATACACAGTGACTATAACATATGTAGTACTTGAAGAAGATGCTCCACCGAAAAATCAAAGAGGACTACAAGTGGTCCAATGAATAAATATTTTAAACAAGATACTTTGATCGAATCTCTAGAGGAAATTTTTTGCAGAAGCATACCAGAGGATGGAACGTGCGTGAAAAATTTAAAAAAATCTTTTAAAATCTAAGTTCCCGAAAGTGAAGCAAAAACAAGTTTTATTTAAAAAAGAATGTTTGTTTACTCAAGTAGTAATTTTTTCTAAAATTATCGAAAAAAATCTCGTAGCTCAAACGCAATTCTCAAACGTTTTTCAATTGTTTGATTTTAACATTTTAATTCAATTTGATAATGATTTGAAAGTAAACATTTGACATCAAGTGTTTTATCAGTTTGATGTCAAATTGGTATCAAATGTTAAATTTAAATCAAAACTAAGCTTGGCAATACTAAAGCGAAAAATAAATGCGACATTAAAAACGGCGATTAAAGTAAAATTTTTACTTCGTGGTTAAATGTGTTTTACAAGTGAACGATTTATTTCTTGTGAAAAATTAAAATTATTTGTGAGTAATTACATTGGTTAAAAATACAAATAAAAAAAAAATAAAATGGGAAAGTGAAGAAATTATAAGTTTGTTGTATGACCGCGGTGCTACAATCCTCAAAATCAAAGAGTGCCAATTATTTCATGTTTGCAAGAATTAGAGGACGGAAAGATCATTATTTCATATTTTAGCTATGGTGCCAAATGTTCATCTTACAGTTTATTTAAATAAATAGAGAATTTAAATTAAAAAAATAAAATATTTTTATTTATGTTCCACATGGTATTAAAATCCACATTTGAAAGACATTTGAGAATTACGTTTGAAAGCAAGTTGAAAATAAAGGCATTTTTCAATTGGAAAATAATATCCCCTTTTTGTTCAGAATGCTATGATTTTTAAATCATTATCAAAGGATTGTCGTTTGAGAAAACATTTGATTTCAAATCATTTTCAATTTGAAATCAAACCTCTGTGTTTTTTGGGCATTTACGTCGTCTCTTTTTGTTTGTGGGCAAACGGTGTACAGAAGAAGGAGAGGTAAACAAAACGACTCGGTTAGTGTTTTTCTTATTTTTTATTATCGTTTTTTTATATTTTTGTTTAAACTTCTTCTTGTTACGTTTTATTCTGGTTCCTACTTTGAAGTGTAATGCAGCGTCCCCAGTTTTTGAGATTATCCCCAAATTTTTTTTTTGTAATTTTGTAAAAATTTCGTGAAAATCCACCCAGGGAATTTTTTTTAAGGAAAAGCACTTTAATCGTTGGGGATTTTTTGCGATAATATACGGGCATGTTCTGACAATCGCAAAACGCTTAACATTTGAGATATTGACTTGAAATTGCATAAAACGTGTAATGTAAATCGCAATCTCAAGAAGTTTAGCAACTTCAAATTGCAAAAGTATGCCGAAGAGGGAACTTTCAGAAATTATGTCAGATCTCAAGCAAAACGCACGAGTTTCAGAACACCATAAAATCAATCTGGCGTTTTACGATTTCAAATTGTGCGATTGTCAGAACATGGCCGATATTATTATAAATTCCATTTTTGCAATGACAAGACCGGTTTGGTCAAGATTCTGTTGAACGAGTCTTTTTCTGTAATGAATACATCCAAAATCAATATTTGCAACAGAATGCAATATGAGTTATTAGAATAAATACACACTTTAAAATAATGCAGCTTGCTGTGACAAATTTATTCAATCATCTCAAATGCACTTTTTAAACAAACAACATGTAAAACAAAATTGCATTGGCTGATGAATCAGTAGATTTTGATTCCCTAGTTTTTGTAATGATAAATATTGACGCATAATTATTTTTCTTTTGCATTTTTACGTTACCCTTGTTACATACTATACATGTGTACATAGATACGTAGAACTCAAAGAATAAATAACATTAGTTTCAATATTCGACCCTGTTCTGTAAACCGAATCGTTTTTAAAAACGAGAAATTTCTAAAACCGAATAAATCGCTTTTTGGTGTTCTGCAAATTACTCGTATTGATATGATTCGAAATTAGGGTCGAATTTTTAGTTAATCGTCAAAGTCAGCTGTTGATTAAAAAATTCATAATTTGAAAATAAGAAGAAAGATATAAAAATGCCCGGGGCGTTTGTGTTAAGCTACAATTCCATAAAAAAACGTAAAATACGCCAATTGAACATTTAATTTTGCCGCGTTCAAAAATTGTTTGTGGTTTATTTTGCAAAAACATATGTTCTACAATTCTAGAGTTGCCAGACAAATGATTGTATTTTATTGCTAAATAATAGTGTGGAATAAAAGAACATTCAAGGTAATTGAACCTTCAGATATATTTGGTCTTTATTTTTATCGCAAATATTATAAATTTAATTTATTATAATATACAAATACTGAGTTTGTACTAGACTAACTTTGACAGCTACATATTCACAAACAGTGGTGACTCTACTTTTTCGAAAATAAGAAAAAATGGTGATCGCCATGTTAAAAATAAATTGTGTTTTTGCAAAATACTTGTGATTTACGCAATTATTTTATTTTAAATAAGTTTTTTTGAATTAAAATTTAATTTAGTTATAAAGTGTTTGTCATAAAAATTTAATGTATAATGTTTACTATTATTACAAGAGTATTGTTTATTAAAATGCCTTTTATATTCTCTTTAAAAAAGTGTTTTGTTCATTAAACTTTTTTTTTGTTGTTTTTTTTAAAATATATTTTTTTCAAATTCAAATATATTAAAATGCATGTAATTTTAATAGAATAAATAAAAAAGACTTCATATTTTATATTGCACTTGTTTTTTTGTTATTTTTGTAGTCATTTATTAAAATAATTACACATTCGATTTCCTTTCGACTAGGTTTGTTTACTCGGTTTCAAAACGAGAAAAATTATGTGAATTCGGTTTACAGAACACCAAAAAATGTGAATTCGTTTTAAAACGAGAAATTTTCTCGGATTCGGTTTACAGAACAGGGCCGATTATTACACAAATGGATTTGACATAATATTTGGGGTATTCTCAAGGTGTGCTATCATGTTATATTGTCATAATGTTCTAACATTTTACAATGGTTTAAAAATAAAACAAACAAACAAGTAAACAAAAAGTGTCTTAAATTAATAGAACTTTGCTTGCTATGTTTATTGCGCTGTCGTAATTAATCAGAAGAGACATGCGCTGAGCGGCAGAGCCGAGCAAGCCGCATTAGTTTTTGTAAGCCGTCGCCGTTGATGGTATAATTTTATCCATCTAACATCCGAATTGAACCTGCGGCTAGCAATTTTTGCAACAATTCAATTTCGGCGTCAAATAAGATCGGCTTAGGACTCTGCTGTTTGGTAAACAAGCAAACAAAATAAAATTTAAGATCGTAAGATCTAATTTAATTTATTAATTCATGGATAAGAATTAAAAAATATTTTTATTTTAGATAAACATAATTTTTTTATATTTGTTTCAAATCAGTTGATTTAAATTCAAAATAGGACACTGATTTATGAGGGGTTGTTCACATCGGTCGTATTTTTTCATGTTATTATTTTAAGACATATGACCTTATGACACCGTGTGAATCCCCCAATTATGTATTTTATTTTTAAGAAAATGTGGGGATTTTTGGAGATAAGAAAACAGCTGAAGGCAACAGACTAACAACATAATTTTAACTTAAAAAAACTTTCAATTTAAAATACTTTATACTACTTTTACACCTACGCAAAATCTAGTACTTACGAGATTTCGAGCCAAATCTAGTTGTTTTTGACTGGATTTCCCATACAAAACAAAATCAACTTCGTGACTAGATTTCGACGAAATCTACTCAAAATCTAGTAGTACTTAATGATGCAACTATGGTTTTTTCAATATAGCACTAAAAAATACTTCCCTGCACAAGAAAAAATGACATTTAAAAAAAACAAAACAAAAATTGTCAAAAAAAATTAAAAAGTTTTATAAAATAAATAAATAAAAAAGTGTAAAAAAATAAAATAGACGAATAATATTGATAAAATAAATATCGTTGATTATTAATAAAAGGCAATGCAAATTTTTTTAATGTATATTTCATTTTGTGTTTGTATGTGTAACGAAAAGACTTTTAGTTAGTTGTTTTGTTATACAAACAAAATCTCGCTAATGTCAAAAAAGTGTAATGTAAACGCACTAGATTTCGAAGAAGATTTTAAATCAAATCTACAAAATTTCGGCCTAATGTAAATGTATTATTAAACTTAAAAATAATTTAAAATTTTCGATTTTTGAAAATAAAAATGAAATTTGTAAAATAATAAATTTTCCGTTAGAAATAAAATTTTAAAAAAGAAACAAGCCAAACTTAGATTTAAATAATTAGTTTACATATGTTTCACATCTATTTTGGGGATTTTTGGGGATGAGAAATCGCAAATGTGGGATAAGGCATAGAATAAAACTGGGAACCCTGCTGTGAGGTTGAAAATACAGTGAGACCTCGATTATCGAAAACAGACGGGAGCATTATTGATAATAATTTTTTTTTGTGTGTTTCTTATTTTATGTAAATATAAAATGTATGCAAATAGAATCTGGAAATTTATTTCAAATAGTGAGTAACATTTAATTTATAAATTTTCATATTATAAAGCTTTTATATTTCAATCGAAAATATTCCTGGAAAATATTGAAGGAATAAGACTATCAAAGTATAAAAGCTTTATCAATTGTAATTTGACTTAGAATACATATTCGATTAATATGAACATTTATATTATAAAATGTATTATTATGTGAATATTTAAATATGAGGAAATAATTAATTTTAGCAAAACATGTTTCTAGTATGTTGGGTAGGGTTTTTTCAATTATTTTATTTCCCGTTTTCCCGGGATTTTTGTTGCGGGATCGCGGGAAATAAAAGTTCCTCATAGTTTCAGAAAAAAGTTTTTTATACTTTGAAATTAAGTTTTCTATTCTCTAAAAACTAGCATCTGCTGATGGGTTGTCGATTAGATCAATAACAAGAAGTGAGTACGTTCGTAATTCAATGTCTACTAACGCAATAAATCTAACAAGAGCAGAATGTGCCGTGCAACAGTTGATAATTAATAAATTTAGTGAAGTGAAGAGTTAATAAAGAACATAATTTCAAAATAAGATGCAGGCAGTAAATTTTAATTGTCCATGGACCAGTCTTAAAAATAGGAGATATCCAAAAATATCGCTCCTTTATTACAGCAATGTCATATCTACAAAATGTACCGATTTAAAGATATATTTTGCTATAACTTCGGTTCAGTTTGAGATAAAATACCGATTTTTTGTTACAAGAAAGTATAAAGGAACACTTTGCTTAATTAACTTAAAATTAAAAAAAAATTTTTAAATATGACGATATGTTTATAAGGTGATAAACATAAATTTGTTTCATTTTGTTACGGCTTATATAACCGGAAACTATGGAAAGATACTACAACATACAATTTTAAAAACACATTGTCCTAAATATTACAGATGGATCTTGTAAGAAGAAGTCCGTTTGATGCTATTTTTTGCATCAACCTTGACATACATTTGACTGAAATAGACGTTGTTTATAAAAAAGAAAAATTACTTCGGGCTGTGAATTAGAAAAATGCAACAACTTTAAACATTTGCACTTTAAACTATTTGTCCAATCTCGGTAAAAAAAGTGAACGAAATTTTTCGGAAACATGGTAATAAGTAAATAAAACAAGAAATATACTCTTTGCCGACTTTCTTAACGCACTGAGAGTGTCTTAATGTTATTTCCTAAGCTGTTAAAAAATGTTAATATATCTAATTTATATTTTCTTTGACCTTTATTATTTGAATATATTTATTTAAAATATATATACCTACTTATAAAACATATTTATTTAAAATATTTTATCTATTTTATGAATTTCCCGTTTTCCCGGAAATCCAAAAACTCTGGGGGAAAAAAACTCTAATGTTGGGAAATTCTCTTTATTTGTTTACTTAATTTTTTTTTGATTGTTTAAAAGTAAACGAAAAAGTGATAATTTTTTTATAATTTTGGATAACAGAGGTAATGCCGGATAATAGAGGTAATTTAAATCAATGCAAACAATTTTTTTATTTTCTGGTCGAATTACGGATAATCAAGGCCCTACTGTAAATAAAAAAAAACATTCAACCAAAACTCATCGTATAAACGCAAATGGATTTTGGAAGTGGCTTCAACTGGGAATCAAGAAAAAACGACGCGACGTCAAAAAGGCCACGTATAAAAAAAGTGTATGTGTTTCACAAAAAACAATCAGTCAGCTGTTTTGCTATGAAAACCAAATCTCACTAATGCCAGCAAAGTACAATGTAAACGCACTTAATTTTGATGTAAATTCAAATCTGTGGCGTTTTGACAAAACATCTTAAGTCAATTTTAAAAAGTTGAAAAAAATGTTGTTAATTATACGAATTTTCATTCAAAAAACACTTTTGTTTACGGTTAATTTGTTTTAATTTGGGTTTATTTTATTATTTGATAAAAATGATTTTTTTACCAAGTTTTTTTTTTAACTTTTTTGCTATCTTATCTCTACTTAAGATGTTCTGTCAAAATGTTACAGAAATGTATTCTACTAGATTTCGTTGAACTGTAAACGGGACATTTCTAATATTTTCTTAGACTAATTCTTCGTTTGGACAACCGTCGTGTCTGTTTCTTATCTCTTTGGTATTTGACATAAGAACTAGTAATATTTTAGGCGTTTTTTTTTTAAATATTTTTGTGCTACTTATTTCATTAAATAAACCAATTTAGTTTTAATTTATTCTGCGGATTAAACTTTTATTGACCCATTTGTTGTATTTTAAATGGCCTAATTTTTAACGTCAAGAAGGTATTTATCTGGTAGAAAACCAGCGTAATTTTGATCTTTTTTGCTATTAAACTTAAAACTTTGTGAGGGGTAGTTGAGTAAAGGCCAGAGTGAAATATTTAATTAGATGAAATAATTATGAAATGAATTTTAATTTAAACACTGTAGATGAACAGGCGGTAGTAATATTTTTACTGTAATATTGCATTGGCAATCACATTTTCAGTTTTATTTAGTAAATTAAAATCCTTAATTTTATATGTTTTCACTAATTTAAAAAAATTGTCCTCCATAAAGAGACAGTTATTTATTTTAGCACCCTTTTATTTCTTATGTTGAACAAATAAAAGTCAATTGAAGACAAATTGTTGAACACGAGTGGAAAATGTTTAAAAATTACACTTGATACTGAAATGTGATAAATGATGAAAACAAGAACGTGAACATAATGTTCTACAAGAACTCAATACTTTTTCACATTCTCACAAATCTAAAATACCTTTTTGTTGTTTTTATCGTTGGGAGGGTGTGACGAACACTTAATAAACTGAACGCACTTGAGGATATAGAAAGGAAAAGAAATCAAAATCCAGAAAGTATGAAAAATAAAACACATGTTAGTGACGAAAAAGTATTTATAAACACAAGTGTTAAAAAGGGTGACCAACAGTTGAGTTAATTTAGAATATTGTCATGTATTCGGCAAATGTGAAAAAATAACCCCGAAATATAATTCCAGGAATTTTTTTTTATAAGATTTGAAAAGATGTGTAAATTTCTTTAAATGGATACACATAAAATAAAAATATTTTTTAATAAGTAGTTAATTTGAGGCGCTAAATTCAAACCCAGAATTCGATTTTTAAGTTTTTTTTTTATCAAAAGTATGATATGGGAATGTTTTGCTTTAGTTTACTTGCATCACTACTTTTTACTTTTTAAATTATTGGCCGAAATCTTAACAACTAAGACGAAAGCACAGAGTATACCAGAGGTGAAAAAAGTGACGTGTAAAAAAGGTCAAAATCGCAGCTTTCGAAGATAGTAGTAAAGTGGCAATGTGTAAAAACAGGCCGCTACAATCAAACCAATTTCGTGATCAAAAGAAAAATAACAAAACACAAACCACGTTAAACAAAAGCCTTATAGCCTTTTCACACTTGTCAACATTTAACATCTAACATTAATTTTCGAAGATGTTGAAATTTATCCATAAGAAATACATTGTGCTAATACCATGTTCACACGGACAGCAATATTCGTGTTTCGCTCTCTTATTCCTATTTCAGGCCCCAAACATGATTGAAACGACTTGTTTCCCCATAAAAAATTTTAAGAGCGAAACAGGTCGTTTCATTTTGAAACAGGCTGCGAAACAGGAAAAATGTACTATAATCTCCAATTTTGATAACAGTTATCGTTAGTTTAACTGAACTAGCTCTCAAAAAAAATCAAAACAAAGAAAAAACAAAATAAAAATTGATGTTAAATAATATTAAGTGATAATAATAACATAATAATATTAATAAAAGTATTAAATAATAGATTTTTAAGATTTATTTACTTGTTTATCTATTTTAAAAAGAATTGCACTAACAACACAAAAAAAAATGTCAACATGAAACAAGAACGATTCATATGAACAGTATGTTTGGCAATCTAGTTTCTGAGAGCGAAACCAGTGGTTTATATCGTCGTATGAACATAGCATTAGAATCAAATTTTTCAACATCTGTACAACATGTTCCTATTTCATTGTATTCCATTCTACATCTTCCGATTATTTAAGTGTCATCACTAGAAAAGTGGCAATAAATTCTATTATTATTGTGGCATCACTGGCAGAATAGCATTTGCTATATCCTAAATTCATTTTGGTATTATCTTTTAAATTTTTGGCACTTTTGTTGAAACAAGTATTTAAAAAAAATAAAGTTTGTTTTCCAGAAACGGTGACATTTTGTATTGATAGTAAATGTTTCAAGTGTGAACGCGTATTTCACATTATCAACATCTTCCAAGCGTTCCTCCGAAATGTATGTAAATGTACAAAGGGTATTATGCTATGCAGTGTTACCGTTCAAAATTTTCAAAAAGGGGCACAAAAAGGGGATTTGCAAATAAAAAGTGTCACACAAAGGGGAATTCTGAGAAAAAAAGGGGCAACTTTAAAAACAGGAAAATTTAACAAAAAACGTATGTATTTATTAAATTATTTTCATCGAAAACTAAACATAACAAAAAAAAACTTCATATTTATAAAAAAATACATTATAGGTATATAATACAAATTGTTTGGGAAAAAACACATATATATATATTTAAATACATATATCGTGAAAATACATGTCTTGTTTGCAAGTAAACGATAATGAACTGTTGCATAAAATTTTTATTTCAATTATTTATACAAAAACAGTTACTACTTACTTGTAAATAAAACGAGCTTAAAATAGTGTAATAACAATACATACTTGCAAAAACAAAAAATAGTTCAAAATATGATTTGATACAAAAAAACTTTACATTTAAATAGATAGAGATATGTATATACGTAAGTATATGTACATAAATATTTGGCACTTGGATTATTTTACTTTTTTACCAAAAAAATTAAGCTACGAAAAAACCTCGAGGAAAAAGCATATAAAAGTATTGATAGGAAGATAGTTAATATCAGGTACAGATCCATTTTTGTATAAATTGCAGTGTTATGTTGTTTCTTCAACTTGAAAACTTGAAAACGTTTGAAAACGTAAATCTATATTTATTAATCAATTCATCACTTGGAATCCAATCTTCCAAGTCATTTTGATACAAATTTAAAGCGGATAACATAGACTGACAGGTATCTACTTTCAGTCTATTTGTCACTTTATTTTTTAAATATGCTTAGAAAAAATCCGCTCAGCGGATGCACTACTATGTGGTAAAGTAAAACCATACGAAGCAAATTTATACAAGTTTGGATATAAATTGTCACCCAAACAGTTTTTTAAATTGCCAATTTCGTACCAAAATGTTTCAGGCTTAGATATTTTAAAAATTGCTTTATAGCTTTTATCGTTTGATCTGGTTTCTAAAAGTTTGAACTCTTTTACAAAATCATCTGAGTTAGTAATTATATCAATAAAAACGGTAACAATTTTAAAGTAATTTATGTCTTCAGCTGACTTAATAAATACTGGATCTAAAACCTTTAATGAACTCAGCCTCTTATTGATACAATTTCTTTGCACAGCTTTTGGTAAAAAAGTAAAATGTTGTTTTTAATTTCTACAATATCACTACTTAAGATGTTGTTAGTACATATTTCTAGCTCGGCTTCGTGGCCGATATATATATTAAGAGTTTCTTTTATATGCAGAACATCAACAAAATCAATTTGTTCTATATTTGTTTGCATAACATACTCTTTTTTTAAAAAATTTTTAAAAATTTCTAATACAATATCTTTCGTGGATGAAACTAATATATAATTTGTGATGATTCGTTTTGAAAATTAAGGTTTAATTTATTCATAATATTTAATACATATACATACATACTAGAAATTTGAGGTAAATTTTATTGTTAATAGATAGCCCTTCCTGAATTATTTGAATTTTTTCCAAATTAGATGCTATTTTCTCTTCAAATTGAGCTCGGAATCATTGATTGACAGTATAAAAAAAATTTGGTTCAAAAAGGGGCAAAAGGGGCACAAAAAACTACAAAATGATACAAAAGGGGATTTAAAACAAAGGGGTCAAAAAAGTGGCACGGCAGTCAAAAAGGGGCAAAAATGCGACTTTAGTCGCATAACGGTAACACTGATGCTATGTTCGCTCTCTGAAACTAGCTTGCCAAACATGCTGTTCATACGATTCATTCCTGTTTCAATTGACATTTTTTTTGTGTTGTTATTGTAATATGATTAAAAAAGGATAAAAAGAAATTACAAATATATTATTTAATATAATTATTTTATAATAATCACTTAATTATTCCCTTCACCTCAGGTGGAAAAGGGTATATATAAGTTTGTCATTCCGTTTGTAATTTCTACAATATTGATCTTTGACCCTATAAAGTATATATATTCTGGGTCCTTATGAGGAGAGAAGTTGATTTAACGATATCCGTCCGTCTTACGTTTGATATGTGTTTTCCGGAGACTCCAGACATGATAGCGGCTAGGTTGCTTTACATTTATGTCACATATAGTCTACCATCGGTTGCTATTGAAATTCAGCAAGATCGATCCACAAATGGCTGAGATATGAGCAAAAAACCACGACTACCTCTAATATTTTCCAAAAATCCCTTGTGGCTGTTGTAATTTTATTACTTTTTGCTGTATATCTGGAGAACGGCAAAAGCCAAAGTTTCCAAATTAGGTACACACATTTAGGTAGCCAATACACACCATCCTACAAAATGTGGGCGGGATTGGAGAAGTGGGCGTGGTACCTCCCATAGATCTCCCCGAGTCCAAGCTTTATAACTCAGCTAAATGGTAAATTTCTTTTTAAATATGTCGGTATATAATTCTGTCAAATCGGTTAAATAATGGCTGAGTTATAACCAAAATACTGAATTCCCAAAAATTAATCATTTTATTTTTTATAATTAAGTTTGTTAAAATATATACAAGTGTATATAAATGTACATAAATTATTCCTTAACACGCCGGTATATAAAAAAATCAAATCGGTTAGATAATGGGCAATTTATTAGCAAAAATACTCCAAAAATGGGCTAAAAAACATAAAAATTTTTATACAATCCTACATTTTAGTGCTGCCATATGACCTATGGAAACGACTTATGTATCAAAACATCGGCAATTTTAAGTAGAACATATTTCCCAAAAAATTGGTTGTTAAAACACAACATCCGACATAAAGTGGACGGTTTGGATAAGTGGGCGTGGCACAAAATATAATTATTTATATCTTAAGAATGGTGTTCACATAATTTTTTGTTCTTATTGCACCATGGTGAAGGGTATATAAGATTCGGCACAGCCGAATATAGCACTCTTACTTGTTTTATTTAACATTCATTTTTATTTTGTTTATTTCTTTGTTGTGATTTTTTTTGAGAGCTAGTTCAGATAAACGTTATCAAAATTGGAGATGATAGTAAGTTTTTCCTGTTTCACAGCATGGTTACTTCAATCATGTTTGGGGCGCGAAACAGGAATCGGAGAGCGAAACACGAATATTGCTGTCCGTGTGAACATGGTATTTGTTTATCAAATAGTGCTGTGAGGGTACAAGAATTCTAAGAAATACACCCCAGGCAGTACTTATTCTTTTCAAAACCTTTCACTTGAATATGTGTTCAATTGAAATTGAGCAGGCCTCTACTAAGAACCGATACGTATGATTCATGATGAGAATTACAAATATAAGGAAATCAGGGGGCTTTTCTCTATTATAATGCAAATTTTTCTTTCGCATCGTTTTGTTTTCACATTCGCTCCTAATTATTTTATTTAAATTTTAAAAATCTGATTTTTTAACATATTCTGACATTTTATTTACGGCATTTAAATCGAATCGTAATAGAGAGCAGCCCCAGATCTCAAAAGAAACAAAAAAAAAATACAACTGATCGTATAAGTCTTTCGCATTTTTATTTTTCTTTTCGCAAATCATCATTATTTATTTTATTTAAATTTTTAAATAAAACCGCTTAAGCGGGCTAAATGTCCTTTTTAATTTGTTATTTCTCATTTTGATATTTCAGTAGTGTCGATCTGCGTTATCTTTAATTTTTATTGCCAGTGTTGCATCCTTTTTTTTTTTTACCAAATTGGCACTTTATAGCATTTAGCTTTCGTATTTGTTTTTCGCATCGCAATAGCGAGTAGCCCGCCTGGAATTTTATTTTGAAGGTTTTACATGGGGCAACATCTATAATTTTGAAATTTTGTAAGCGAGCTTCTGTTCAAACAGAACTTTGTGGTGTTACAATGAATTAATAATGAATAAGTTAAGACTAAATAAGTTGAAAATTAGGGCCAACCATTATAAAAGAACCTAAACTTATGGCATTTTATTTTTTGGTAATATTCTGCAATTATTCTGCCTTTTACAATTCTTTATCTTCTTTTCTGAAGATGTTCCCCGTAAAAAGAAAAAAATGCTACATGTTCAACACTCATTTTAATTAAAGGGGCATGAGTGTAGCACTAGATTAACAGCTGGTTTTGTTATTATGTCAGCAATAAAAAATTATTTTTTTAGTTCGTCCCTCGTATTTTATTTACTTAGAAATTAGCGGTATAAAAGGATCTAAATTATTAACGATAACTGCACTTTATTGTTTTAAGCAGAAACTTCTGTTCTTTTGTAAACGTAAAATATACAACACTTCTTAAAAATCAGGTTAACATTTAAAAATAACACGGCTGGTATATGTAACACTTACGGTATACTGTTTTTTAGAAAAGAAAACGCCATTAGTTTCAGGGCTTCGATAACCCATAAAATAAAATTCGGTTTTTGATGACTCATGTGTAATTGTGTATACAATAAAAAAATTCAACCTTTAAAACACTTTTACAAACGAAAATCTTTTCTTAATTGAATTAGTGAATTATAAGAATCTAAGATTTGCTTAATTAGGAATGATTCTGGTTTTTGGACATTATTTACAAATTCATGTTTTTTTCGGTAACTGCAAATGAAACCGTGAAAACTTCAGTAAAAAATATTCTATACAAACTTTAATATGCATTTATCTTATTTCACGGAAATAAATGCTTGGGAATTGAATAAGTCCAGAGAAATCAAAGCTAGAGCTTAACTTCTAACTTGTCAACTTTGCAAGTCACATGTAATTGTGCATGTCTGTCAAATTTGCTGTTTGACATAAGATTTATAATATTCGGTAACAAACGTACATGTAATTTGCTTCTGCCATTGTATCGGTTTTTTTTTGCATAGTTATTGCAGAAACCAAAGTAGTTCTCGGTTTCAAAATAGCGTGCGGCCGCCACAAAAATTTTTATTTGCCATCTTAACATATCTTGCTTTAAATTCGAAGATACCAATTTAGGATATTATAATAAAACCTTTTTAATTTCTATAAAATGGAGAAATGATCATACATATATCGGGTTTGTAAAATATTAACTTCAGCCGGCTAATTATTCCGTCAATATTGAAACGCCACTGCCGGTTTCTTTCCGGCATAGATTTCTGACACGGCTGATGTCAGATGGTTTGTCAGAAGAAAATAGAGCACACTCTAATTGAAATTTTGTCAGATGACTTTGCGTCTGACTTTTACAGAAGCAAAGTTAAAAAGGTAACCACACGACAAGTATGGATTTTGCAGTGGGAAATTTGACATGTCAGATGACAAAAACATGTCGTTTACGGGCGCTTTAAGTGAATTCTTTGTGCCATGCGTGACAAGCTGCCGGGACACAATTGCAAGTTATAAACCGCGTTTGCTTGTTTTTTTTTGTTAGCTTCCTATAGACTTCTCAGCTACTGAACCGATTTTCATGCAATGTTTACAGAAATTTCCTAAGTCTGCTTTCACACGTTTCATCTTTTGATGCCCATCTCTTATGTTTTTAGGTGAGAAAGGGGGTTTGTACGGAGATGCCTGTACTTGGTCAGTACGCTTTGTATTTTAATTCGTTTGTATATTCACAACGATGACTGCATGTTTTTTTTTCTTTTCGTTTTCTCTTTGATTCGCTGTTAATAAAATTGTTGTTGTTTTTAACAGAAAAAAGTTGAAACCGATTGCTGCGTGTGATTATATTGGCATCTTTAAAAGGGAATTGAAAAGAAGTTGAGCATCAAAAGATGAAACGTGTAAATTCGGACTAATTATCTTATTACCGGTTTATCAATACAAAACATTTGTCTTAAATTGGATTGGTTAACTGCTCTACCCAAATAAGAGCCTTAAGCGTTTTTTATGTCAAAACTTCTAAATTTACCCTTAACCATAGGTGGAAAGTTTGATAATTATGTATGTCACTTCTAAACCTTAAAACTTCAGTCCAAGCGAAATATTTTAACTCAAATTGATTAATGCTTTTCTGAAATTTTAACAAATGGTCACCTCATAATTTGACCAATGTATTTGTATTTGTTGCTTGTCACTTGAACTACAAGTGCGAACAAATGAATTGCGGGAATTTATTGTGGTAATTTCGCATTAACAGCAATTTAAGACATTTGGTCGTAAGGAGGAAACATTTTCTTTAACTAAGAGAACAAAAAAATAAGCATACCAAATGATGCCCAAGGGATGGAAAAGGATCACAAACATAAGAAATAAAAACCTAAATTCTCATATCCTTTCCGTCAAGTCACTTGTAAAGTAAAGATGAAAGGAGAATTTCACATGCCATAAGGAATTCAATTCTAGGCATAATAAAAGCCTGAAGTTATTAATATTTTTTTTTCTTTCAGAATAGTTACAAGTAGGTACAATTTTATTATAGATTTCATTAACAGTTTTTTATTGACATTTTTATGTGTTTTTTGTTGTATTATTGTTGAATGAAAAACTTTTTTTTTATTATTTCAACAGCAAGTTTGCAAGTGTGTGTGTGTTTTTTTTATTAACCGTGTGATATGATTACAGCGGGTTTGGAAACTGTTTCTTATTTTCATATTTTTTATTTTTGTCGTGTCTTTGACAATAATCACTATAATTGGTTGTCATTGTAAAGCAGTCAGCCAGCATGAGCTCTCTTCATCTTCTTCTGCTGTCCTGTAATGATACAGGTACGTGCCCGGAATTCTGCGTGCAAATTGAAATATACCAAAAGTTCTAATAGGATTTTTTATTTACTTGTTGTAAGGGAAAAACAGTATATGAAGACATAAAGAAAGATGTTAAGATTGTAATAGATTTAAAGAATAATTATGGTAGCAATTAATTATACTCATCTTTCATTTTAGTTATCTTTTGGAGAAATTGAAAATCCTGCTGTTTGCTGGTGGGGAATTAAAGAAACATTAAATCATTATTATTTGGTGTGTGTGTGTGTGAATATTTTTAGGTCAACACCGTTTCTCACGTTTTTTTTGTTTAAATCAGAAAAATATTGTACAATTTTCGCAAATTTTCACTTACTGAGTCTATGGGAGCATGAAAACCTTGTGTTAAAAGTACAGGTTGCAATTTCAAAGCTAATTTCACAAAATAGGTACCTAAGCTTTTATTTAGCCAAGGACAAAGCCTTGGCTCAATACACTTCACCTAGCCCCTATCCATAAACCTTTAAAAAATGTTTCATTGCAACAAGAATATTAACAAATTTTGTGGGAACCGGCACATAGGCCCCATACAGAAAATAGATACGACTCCACATATATTGGTTTTGACTGTTGGTATAGAGATTAAATTTAGCGAAAATGGCTTTTACAAGGAATTCTATAAAGATTTAGTGACAGCAGATACTGAATCGCCCAAAGTTCTATATGGGTCTTCTTCCGAAAGTCAATTTAAAACGAATATGACGATGATCCGCTATTCTTCATCTTGGGAGTAATTAGATTTTCCATCAGAAATTTCCATGTGGTCCTTTATTGTTCTGTCCATACACCGAAAAAATTTAAAACCACCTTTAATGACCAAAATAGTTAGAAATTTGTACTATTAATTGAATTCCGTAAAGATTTTCCGCCTGCAAACAAATTGATCATATCAATTAACATATTTGTAAGCTTAAGTTTTTCTTGCTGTTGAGTTTTAATCAATAAGTTTAATTGAAATATGACCACCAGCAATAAAACGTAAAAACAACTCAAAATATTTTTTTTCAATCAACACAAGGCGAATTCATAAAGGTGACATTTTCGAGTCATCTGTTTATTGTTTATTTACACAACGCGCGTTACAAAAGCCATTCCTGTCAGCTGTTTTTGTTTGTTTACTTATTTGTACATTGAAAATGGATTCAAAAATATATCAAGATTTTCTTTATTTTATTGAATTTGTTCTATTTATATTCTATGTTTTTAAGCTTCTCCAATAAGTTTTTCTTTCATGATTCACAAATTTGTTAAATTATTATTTGTTTATTGTCAGCTGATTACTTGTCAAAAATACATAACGCGTTAAAAAGTTCAAAGTTAACTAACTTTCTGGCGCAAACGCGACAAAGTATTTTGCATATAGCTTGTTCTATGGGAAAACACTAGCTTAACTTTTTTTGACAGCAGTCAACAGAGCGCGCGCGCACTAACGCATGTTATGTACTTCTACCTTAAAAGTATGTAGGTAGTTTTCTGGTATACTTTTGGTTTAGACTCCATGTTTCATATTCAGAAAGAAGGATTCATAGAAAAAATTCTCCAAAAATTTTCAACAATTACATTAGTTTTGAATTAAAAATTTTATCAAGTGAGTTTAAAGTTTAATCAAGTTAATTAAACGTCTAATCATGTGAATTAAACGTTTAATCAAGCGAATTAAACGATTAATTGATTCTAATGATTTGTTTACTGGTGCAAATTTAATTGATTTTTTAATTAATATCACAAACTTTTTAATTAGAATCAGTTTTTATTTTTTCTGTGTTGGCTCAAAGCAGGCATTGTAAATTCTTGATTTAAAATCACGCGACAAGTCATTGGACATTCATATCTTTTTAAAGAAGTACGTGGCCTTACGAATTTTGTCTATTCGATTTGTTACATCTTCATCTGCACCACAATTCTATGAACTTGTATGTACATCCCAAGTAACAAAAAGATTGGTTGCTGCTGTTAGTATTAATTCTCATAATATTCGTTTTTCTTATATTGATCTGTAGTCCGACCTTCAAAGGTTTTCGATAAAGTGCTTGTTATTTTTCTTGTAAGTGTTCAAAACTACGGGTAAGTTCGCAAAGGTCATCAGTGTAATCCAGATCGCTTAGCAAATGTAGTCCACTGTACTTTGCCACAATTACTACATCCAATACCAAAAGGATTGGGAGCGGGGAAATGAATATATGTATCTCATAAAAACTTTGGTGTTCAAAACAAACTCGGTACAAAAGAACAGAAAGCAAAACGTCATAAAAAACCTTTTGTGCTAGCGGATCCATAAAATTCCATAGGTGTAGGGTATTATATGGTTGGGCTTTCTTGCTTTTTTTTTTGGAAACAGTTTAACTTATAAAATTTCAATTAAATAATAAGTTGTTTACCGTAAACAAAGTAGAAAGATGTTTTATTATCATTTTCTTTTGTCATACATTTCAAGCTATTTAAACAACCGTAAATTATCCCTTTTTCCATTCAATTTATACCAAAATCTAAGTTTCCGTTTAAACAAATTTACACTGAGTAAATTATGTTTTCTTTAACTTCTAAAGAAAATTGTGATTTTGAAACATCCTGCCTACGTTCGCACCTTTTTGTAACACACAAATTTCAAAATGCAAATTTTTGGTTGGTGCGTTTCTTTAGGTTTAAACCTCTTGGTTGGTTTGTACGTCTGTGATTTAGTGGTGCTTTTTTCGTTCTACGTGCTGCATCTTTGCCATTTTAAGAGGATTTTCTTAATGGTAAATGATATCTAGTATATCTTGTCATCATCATAATTCATATCTAACTTTTTATTTCGTCCTTCTACTGCTTTGCCATAAATTGTTCTGCAATTGTTGTACTTAAGTTTTTATTTTATTTTTTATTTTAAATTTAAATTTATTGTTTATAATGGTTCCAAGCAAAGACTTTCAATATTAGGTGCTGCACAATGGGTCTTTTCATTAGACAACTATATTTGTACATTTTAAATTTTCTTAATAGAAAAGTTCATATACTCTTTATTGTATTGACTTTAAATGCATTAGATGTATTCCCGCAATACAACAATTATTGGCGTTATTATCCATGGAGTATAAGCCTATTTTTTCAATAAGAAACATATTGAGTTTGTTTAAAATCGGTTATTGATTGCACCTAACCTCAAAACTAATGGTCTACCGGACAAGGCAAATAAGGTAGGGATCAAGGCACAGATTGCATATTTGTTATAAGTATATTTGCGACATACGTTTCTGCATTTAGCCATAGGCCAAGGGCGGCATACGCCCACTTCTCCCCTCCCGCCTACATATTGTCGGATGTTTGATAAGATTCTTGTATCTTATTTGGCAATTTTGGCCATTGCCGTTATCCAGTATGCAGAACTCTATAATGTCTTTGTATGGGAAGTGTCACGCTCATATTTTATCGTATGTTGTGTATTCATAACCAAAATGTTTCTTTCTAATTTAAAATCTTTGGCACTTGCCGTTCTCCAGATATACATAAAAATTTAAAAAAAAAAAATAAAAACAACAAGGGATTTAGGGGTAAAATAGAGGCAGCTGTGGTTTTTTGCTCATATCTAAGCCATTTGTGGACCGATATGGCTTAATATCAATAGCAAACAATTCCGGACTATATGTGACATAAATATATAACGACCCATTCCTCATTAAATCTGGAGTCTTTGGAAAACTTATTTCAACTGACAGACTTGCTCCTCACAAGGACCCAGAATATATATGTATATACTTTAAAGGGTCTATGATCAATATTGAAGAAATTACAAACGGATTGACAAACTTATATACATTGGAATAATTCATGACCAGACACTAAAGGGACCGTTGAAATGTGTCCGTCAAGGGGGAATGACCTCTCAAAAGGACTCAATGCCTTTCTTTGGAACGTAGCAGGGAAAATGTAATATTTATAAGTATCCTTAAAAACAATATGGCGGCTAATATGTCAAATGTTATTGATTACATTTGTTTGCAACTGAGCAAATATGCACTACTAATTTTGCTCATGGATTTTTTAGTGCAAAATAGTGCCGGTTCACACACGTCAAGTTTGACTCGTCTAGTCCTGAGTTTTTAGGAAAGAGGGGAAAAGAAATGGCCTTCGCTTTTCCCTTCTCTCCTAAAAGCTCAAGACTTGACGAGTCAAACTTGAAGTGTGTGAACCGGCACTATTTTGCACTAAAAAATCCATGAGCAAAATTAGTAGTGCATACTTGCTCAGTCTGTCTACTCTCAGATGAAATGGTTGGCCACATTCCATTAATTGTGGCAAAATATACTTTGATATAAATATCATCATATTTATACTAAGAATATTTCTTCCACAAAAAAAAAAAATCAAACAAAAACTTGACACGTGTGAACCGGCACATAGAGCAAATTTCATATACGTACATTTTGTTTTTGTGTTGTGCAAGTGAGTGTATTTTTGCACGCATTTGCATCGTTTGCACACTACCATCGTTATTTCCCTTATAGTTTTTTTATGTTTTTAACTATTTGTTTCGTCTCATAAACAAAAAGTATGTGTTTAGAAAATATTTTTTCATACAATATATTTCCTTTTAGCAATAAATTCTTAAAATACAGTAAAAAATCAGTAACTAAGGAATTCGGAAATAAATTTTTTGCAGAATGTTCTTTCTATACTGAGCTTTGCCAGGACGAGTGAAATGATGACCTAACAACAGCAGAAACTCTCGCTAGGAACACAAACAATCTTTTATCAGAAGTTTCCGAAACAATTAGAAGTGTTAACAATTTTAAAAAATTAAAACCGGACTATAATGGCAAAATGGAAGATTTTAATTGTTTAGAGAAATCCTGGAAAAAGCCTGAGAAATAAGATATTCTGTGTTATGGGTTGCTTTTAATTTCTTTTCGATAAGTAAAAAAACCATTTTATTTTTGCTCGTTTTTGTCCAAGAATTTTTTCGTTGGTTATGTTACTGTTTGTTTTTTGCTAATAAACTCCACATAATAAATAGTTTTTGCATATCGATTTATTGAAATTACTTAATTTTTAACAAAACTTTATTAATCGATTAACCGATCAATTAATAAATTAACCGATTATTAACCAATTAAACCAACACCTCAGTCAATTAATCGAGCAGTTAACCGATTAAAGCAAAAGCCCGATTGAATGAATACCCTACTACCTACCTACCTAGTTTCTGCCACTGATGTTCCAAAGTTGTTATTTCTTCTACAGTGAAATCAATAATTTTTTCTTTAAAATGTTCGCTTAATTTGCATTTATTAGTTTTTTAACTGTTTTCTACACAAAAAAGTTAGTATTTGTTAAATTATATAAAATTGTTTGGCAATCGTTGTCTAAGTTGACATATTAATTGAGCTATAAAATCTCGGCATGTAATTCGTATTTGTTTTTCTATTTCAAAAGTTATGGTATCTCTTTTCGATTCCAAAAATTTTTTAAAATCGTAATTGAGGGGAAAATCAGCTTAACATGAATTTAATGGATCAAACTGATTAAATAATAAAACAATTTGATATGAAAGGTCTTTTAAAAGATTGTACAGTTCCTATAGCAAAAGAGAAGGGATTTGTATGTGCATTGAGCAAAAAATTGTGGTAGATTTTCAAAAAAAGATTACTTCAATATTTTAAAATTAAATAAAGCTAAATATGTAGTTGAAAAATGCTAACTGCTAAATGGAAATTTGCAGCTAAATCAGACAAAAAAAAAAGCCAAGTCTAGCTGCAAAAATGCCAATATTGCCACGCTGATAATTTCCCCGATACAAGCTTCTTAACGAAATAGAGTTTTTGTGCCCATAAACCATCTTATTATGTTGGTATTTAGGATTAATTTAGTCGAAACTTATTGCAATCTAAATTATTTTTTCAAAGTTTATTGAAATCGGTCCATATTTGACCAAAATTGCTTTTAATGCCAAAAGTTTCTTATAAATGTGTGTATTGACCTCAGAATTGGCGACAACAACTTTTACGATAGCTTCTATGTCAAGACAATATGTTGTGCTGGCAGGTCCGATATTAGCCATAGGCCCCGCATGAAACCCCTTCCTAAAATCACTTAAAGGCAAAAAAATCTCGTATAAATGAAGATTTCTAAATTATATTTTACTCAAAGAACTTTTACATGAATCCTAACCTCAAAACATAATTTTGTTTTGGCGGGTCCATAATTGTGCATGTGTAGCAAATATTGTATTCTTTGGGAAATCTGTTCTTAAATACTGTGGTGCAGGGTGTTATATGGTCGAGCTTGACTGACTATAGTT